>JBAJHW010000013.1:16334952-17557452 GCA_037013535.1 Intellagama lesueurii
TCTAGCTCTAATACATTCATTCTTTACCTTGTTTCTTGATTTCTTGCTTGATTTCTTTTATTCTAGCTCTAATACCTTCTAACATTCATTCTTTAGATTCTTTCTTTATTCCTTGCTGTATTCCTTGCATTCTAGCTCTAATACATTCATTCTTTAGCTTGTTTCTAGATTCCTTGCTGTATTCCTTGCATTCTAGCTCTAATACCTTCTAACATTCATTCTTTAGCTTGCTTCTTGATTCCTTGCTTGATTCCTTTTATTCTAGCTCTAATACATTCATTCTTTAGCTTCTTTCTTGATTCCTTGCTTGATTCCTTTTATTCTAGCTCTAATACCTTCTAACATTCATTCTTTAGCTTGTTTCTTGATTCCGTGCTGTATTCCTTTTATTCTAGCTCTAATACCTTCTAACATTCATTCTTTAGCTTGTTTCTTGATTCCTTGCTTGATTCCTTTTATTCTAGCTCTAATACATTCATTCTTTAGCTTGTTTCTTGATTCCTTGCTTGATTCCTTTTATTCTAGCTCTAATACCTTCTAACATTCATTCTTTAGCTTGTTTCTGGATTCCTTGCTTGATTCCTTGTATTCTAGCTCTAATACCTTCTAACATTCATTCTTTAGCTTGTTTCTTCATTGCTTGCTTGATTCCTTTTATTCTAGCTCTTACATTCATTCTTTATCTTGTTTCTTGATTCCTTGCTGTATTCCTTTTATTCTAGCTCTAATACATTTTTACACTCATTCTTTAGCTTGTTTCTTGATTCCTTGCTTGATTCCTTTTTTTTCTAGCTCTAATACATTCATTCTTTAGCTTGTTTCTTGATACCTTGCTTGATTACTTTTATTCTAGCTCTAATACCTTCTAACTCATTCTTTAGCTTGTTTCTTGATTCCTTGCTGTATTAGTTTTATTCTAGCTCTAATAAATTCATTCCTTAGCTTGTTTCTTGATTCATTGCTTGATTCCTTTTATTCTAGCTCTAATACACTCATTCTTTAGCTTTTTTCTCGATTCCTTGCTGTATTCCTTTTATTCTAGCTCTAATACCTTCTTACATTCATTCTTTAGCTTGTTTCTTGATTCCTTGCTTGATTCCTTTTATTCTAGCTCTAATACATTCATTCTTTAGCTTGTTTCTTGATTCCTTGCTGTATTCCTTGTATTCTAGCTCTACCTGCTAACATTCATTCTTTAACTTGTTTCTTGATTCCTTGCTTGATTCCTTTTATTCTAGCTCTAATACATTCATTCTTTAGCTTTTTTCTTGATTCCTTGCTGTATTCCCTTTATTCTAGCTCTAATAGCATCTAACATTCATTCTTTAGCTTGTTTCATGATTCCTTGCTTGATTCCTTTTATTCTAGCTCTAATCTATTCATTCTTTAGCTTGTTTCTTGATTCCTTGCTGTATTCCTTTTATTCTAGCTCTAATACCTTCTAACATTCATTCTTTAGCTTGTTTCTTGATTCCTTGCTTGATTCCTTTTATTCTAGCTCTAATACACTCATTCTTTAGCTTGTTACTTGATTCCTTGCTGTATTTCTTTCATTCTAGCTCTTATACCTTCTAACATTCATTCTTTAGCTTGTTTCTTGATTCTTTGCTGTATTCCTTTTATTCTAGCTCTAATACATTCATTCTTTAGCTTGTTTCTTGATTCCTTGCTTGATTCCTTTTATTCTAGCTCTAATACATTCATTCTTTAGCTTGTTTCTTGATTCCTTGCTGTATTCCTTTTATTCTAGCTCTAATAACTTCTAACATTCATTCTTTAGCTTGTTTCTTGATTCCTTGCTTGATTCCTTTTATTCTAGCTCTAATACACTCATTCTTTACCTTGTTTCATGATACCTTTCTGTATTCCTTTTATTCTAGCTCTTATACCTTCTAACATTCATTCTTTAGCTTGTTTCTTGATTCTTTGCTGTATTCCTTTTATTCTAGCTCCAATACATTCATTCTTTAGCTTGTTTCTTGATTCCTTGCTGTATTCCTTTTATTCTAGCTCTAATACCTTCTAACATTCATTCTTTAGCTTGTTTCTTGATTCCTTGCTTGATTCCTTTTATTCTAGCTCTAATACACTCATTCTTTAGCTTGTTACTTGATCCCTTGCTGTATTCCTTTTATTCTAGCTCTAATAACTTCTAACATTCATTCTTTAGCTTGTTTCTTGATTCCTTGCTTGATTCCTTTTATTCTAGCTCTAATACACTCATTCTTTACCTTGTTTCATGATACCTTTCTGTATTCCTTTTATTCTAGCTCTTATACCTTCTAACATTCATTCTTTAGCTTGTTTCTTGATTCTTTGCTGTATTCCTTTTATTCTAGCTCTAATACATTCATTCTTTAGCTTCTTTCTTGATTCCTTGCTGTATTCCTTGCATTCTACCTCTAATACCTTCTAACATTCATTCTTTAGCTTGCTTCTTGATTCCTTGCTTGATTCCTTTTATTCTAGCTCTAATACATTCATTCTTTAGCTTCTTTCTTGATTCCTTGCTTGATTCCTTTTATTCTAGCTCTAATACCTTCTAACATTCATTCTTTAGCTTGTTTCTTGATTCCGTGCTGTATTCCTTTTATTCTAGCTCTAATACCTTCTAACATTCATTCTTTAGCTTGTTTCTTGATTCCTTGCTTGATTCCTTTTATTCTAGCTCTAATACACTCATTCTTTACCTTGTTTCATGATACCTTTCTGTATTCCTTTTATTCTAGCTCTTATACCTTCTAACATTCATTCTTTAGCTTGTTTCTTGATTCTTTGCTGTATTCCTTTTATTCTAGCTCTAATACATTCATTCTTTAGCTTCTTTCTTGATTCCTTGCTGTATTCCTTGCATTCTAGCTCTAATACCTTCTAACATTCATTCTTTAGCTTGCTTCTTGATTCCTTGCTTGATTCCTTTTATTCTAGCTCTAATACATTCATTCTTTAGCTTCTTTCTTGATTCCTTGCTTGATTCCTTTTATTCTAGCTCTAATACCTTCTAACATTCATTCTTTAGCTTGTTTCTTGATTCCGTGCTGTATTCCTTTTATTCTAGCTCTAATACCTTCTAACATTCATTCTTTAGCTTGTTTCTTGATTCCTTGCTTGATTCCTTTTATTCTAGCTCTAATACATTCATTCTTTAGCTTGTTTCTTGATTCCTTGCTTGATTCCTTTTATTCTAGCTCTAATACCTTCTAACATTCATTCTTTAGCTTGTTTCTGGATTCCTTGCTTGATTCCTTGTATTCTAGCTCTAATACCTTCTAACATTCATTCTTTAGCTTGTTTCTTCATTCCTTGCTTGATTCCTTTTATTCTAGCTCTTACATTCATTTTTTATCTTGTTTCTTGATTCCTTGCTGTATTCCTTTTATTCTAGCTCTAATACATTTTTACACTCATTCTTTAGCTTGTTTCTTGATTCCTTGCTTGATTCCTTTTATTCTAGCTCTAATACACTCATTCTTTACCTTGTTTCATGATACCTTTCTGTATTCCTTTTATTCTAGCTCTTATACCTTCTAACATTCATTCTTTAGCTTGTTTCTTGATTCTTTGCTGTATTCCTTTTATTCTAGCTTTAATACATTCATTCTTTAGCTTGTTTCTTGATTCCTTCCTTGATTCCTTTTATTCTAGCTCTAATACATTCATTCTTTAGCTTGTTTCTTGATTTCCTTGCTGTATTCCTTTTATTCTAGCTCTAATACCTTCTAACATTCATTCTTTAGCTTGTTTCTTGATTCCTTGCTTGATTCCTTTTATTCTAGCTCTAATACATTCATTCTTTAGCTTGTTTCTTGATTTCTTCCTTGATTTCTTTTATTCTAGCTCTAATACCTTCTAACATTCATTCTTTAGCTTCTTTCTTTATTCCTTGCTGTATTCCTTTTATTCTAGCTCTAATACATTCATTCTTTAGCTTGTTTCTCGATTCCTTGCTGTATTCCTTGCATTCTAGCTCTAATACCTTCTAACATTCATTCTTTAGCTTGCTTCTTGATTCCTTGCTTGATTCCTTTTATTCTAGCTCTAATACATTCATTCTTTACCTTCTTTCTTGATTCCTTGCTTGATTCCTTTTATTCTAGCTCTAATACCTTCTAACATTCATTCTTTAGCTTGTTTCTTGATTCCGTGCTGTATTCCTTTTTTTCTAGCTCTAATACCTTCTAACATTCATTCTTTAGCTTGTTTCTTGATTCCTTGCTTGATTCCTTTTATTCTAGCTCTAATACATTCATTCTTTAGCTTGTTTCTTGATTCCTTGCTTGATTCCTTTTATTCTAGCTCTAATACCTTCTAACATTCATTCTTTAGCTTGTTTCTTGATTCCTTGCTGTATTCCTTGTATTATAGCTCTAATACCTTCTAACATTCAGTCTTTAGCTTGTTTCTTCATTCCTTGCTTGATTCCTTTTATTCTAGCTCTTACATTCATTCTTTAGCTTGTTTCTTGATTCCTTGCTGTATTCCTTTTATTCTAGCTCTAATACATTTTTACACTCATTCTTTAGCTTGTTAATTGATTCCTTGCTTCATTCCTTTTATTCTAGCTCTAATACATTCATTCTTTAGCTTGTCTCTTGATTCCTTGCTGTATTCCTTTTATTCTAGCTCTAATAGCTTCTAACATTCATTCTTTAGCTTGTTTCTTGATTCCTTGCTGTATTCCTTTTATTCTAGCTCTAATCCATTCATTCTTTAGCTTGTTTCTTGATTCCTTGCTGTATTCCTTTTATTCTAGCTCTAATACCTTCTTACATTCATTCTTGAGCTTGTTTCTTGATTCCTTGCTTGATTCCTTTTATTCTAGCTCTAATACATACATTATTTAGCTTGTTTTTTGATACCTTGCTGTATTTCTTTTATTCTAGCTCTAACACCTTCTAACATTCATTCTTTAGCTTGTTTCTTGATTCCTTGCTTGATTCCTTTTATTCTAGCTCTAATACATTCATTCTTAGCTTTTTTCTTGATTCCTTGCTGTATTCCTTTTATTCTAGCTCTAATAGCTTCTAAGATTCATTCTTTAGCTTGTTTCTTGATTCCTTGCTGTATTCCTTTTATTCTAGCTCTAATACCTTCTAACATTCATTCTTTAGCTTGTTTCTTGATTCCTTGCTTGATTCCTTTTATTCTAGCTCTAATACATTCATTCTTTAGCTTGTTTCATGATACCTTGCTGTATTCCTTTTATTCTAGCTCTTATACCTTCTAACATTCATTCTTTAGCTTGTTTCTTGATTCCTTGCTGTATTCCTTTTATTCTAGCTCTAATACATTCATTCTTTAGCTTGTTTCTTGATTCCTTGCTTGATTCCTTTTATTCTAGCTCTAAGACATTCATTCTTTAGCTTGTTTCTTGATTCCTTGCTGTATTCCTTTTATTCTAGCTCTAATACATTCTAACATTCATTCTTTAGCTTGTTTCTTGATTCCTTGCTTGATTCCTTTTATTCTAGCTCTAATACATTCATTCTTTAGCTTGTTTCTTGATTTCTTGCTTGATTTCTTTTATTCTAGCTCTAATACATTCATTCTTTAGCTTGTTTCTCGATTCCTTGCTGTATTCCTTGCATTCTAGCTCTAATACCTTCTAACATTCATTCTTTAGCTTCGTTCTTGATTCCTTGCTTGATTCCTTTTATTCTAGCTCTAATACATTCTAACATTCATTCTTTAGCTTGTTTCTTGATTCCGTGCTTGATTCCTTTTATTCTAGCTTTAATATATTCATTCATTAGCTTCTTTCTTGATTCATTGCTTGATTCCTTTTATTCTAGCTCTAATACCTTCTAACATTCATTCTTTAATTTGTTTCTTCATTCCTTGCTTGATTCCTTTTATTCTAGCTCTAATACATTCATTCTTTAGCTTGTTTCTTGATTCCTTGCTTGATTCCTTTTATTCTAGCTCTAATACATACATTCTTTAGCTTGTTTCTTGATACCTTGTTTGATTACTTTTATTCTAGCTCTAATACCTTCTAACTCATTCTTTAGCTTGTTTCTTGATTCCTTGCTGTATTAGTTTTATTCTAGCTCTAATACATTCATTGTTTAGCTTGTTTCTTGATTCATTGCTTGATTCCTTTTATTCTAGCTTTAATACACTCATTCTTTAGCTTTTTCTCGATTCCTTGCTGTATTCCTTTTATTCTAGCTCTAATACCTTCTTACATTCATTCTTTAGCTTGTTTCTTGATTCCTTGCTTGATTCCTTTTATTCTAGCTCTAATACATTCATTCTTTAGCTTGTTTCTTGATTCCTTGCTGTATTCCTTGTATTCTAGCTCTACCTGCTAACATTCATTCTTTAACTTGTTTCTTGATTCCTTGCTTGATTCCTTTTATTCTAGCTCTAGTACATTCATTCTTTAGCTTGTTTCTTGATTCCTTGCTGTATTCCTTTTATTCTAGCTCTAATAGCTTCTAACATTCATTCTTTAGCTTGTTTCTTGATTCCTTGCTTCATTCCTTTTACTCTAGCTCTAATCCATTCATTCTTTAGCTTGTTTCTTGATTCCTTGCTGTATTCCTTTTATTCTAGCTCTAATACCTTCTAACATTCATTCTTTAGCTTGTTTCTTGATTCATTGCTTGATTCCTTTTATTCTAGCTTTAATACACTCATTCTTTAGCTTTTTTCTCGATTCCTTGCTGTATTCCTTTTATTCTAGCTCTAATACCTTCTTACATTCATTCTTTAGCTTGTTTCTTGATTCCTTGCTTGATTCCTTTTATTCTAGCTCTAATACATTCATTCTTTAGCTTGTTTCTTGATTCCTTGCTGTATTCCTTGTATTCTAGCTCTACCTGCTAACATTCATTCTTTAACTTGTTTCTTGATTCCTTGCTTGATTCCTTTTATTCTAGCTCTAATACATTCATTCTTTAGCTTTTTTCTTGATTCCTTGCTGTATTCCCTTTATTCTAGCTCTAATAGCATCTAACATTCATTCTTTAGCTTGTTTCATGATTCCTTGCTTGATTCCTTTTATTCTAGCTCTAATCCATTCATTCTTTAGCTTGTTTCTTGATTCCTTGCTGTATTCCTTTTATTCTAGCTCTAATACCTTCTAACATTCATTCTTTAGCTTGTTTCTTGATTCCTTGCTTGATTCCTTTTATTCTATCTCTAATACACTCATTCTTTACCTTGTTTCATGATACCTTGCTGTATTCCTTTTATTCTAGCTCTTATACCTTCTAACATTCATTCTTTAGCTTGTTTCTTGATTCTTTGCTGTATTCCTTTTATTCTAGCTCTAATACATTCATTGTTTAGCTTGTTTCTTGATTCATTGCTTGATTCCTTTTATTCTAGCTTTAATACACTCATTCTTTAGCTTTTTTCTCGATTCCTTGCTGTATTCCTTTTATTCTAGCTCTAATACCTTCTTACATTCATTCTTTAGCTTGTTTCTTGATTCCTTGCTTGATTCCTTTTATTCTAGCTCTAATACATTCATTCTTTAGCTTGTTTCTTGATTCCTTGCTGTATTCCTTGTATTCTAGCTCTACCTGCTAACATTCATTCTTTAACTTTGTTTCTTGATTCCTTGCTTGATTCCTTTTATTCTAGCTCTAGTACATTCATTCTTTAGCTTGTTTCTTGATTCCTTGCTGTATTCCTTTTATTCTAGCTCTAATAGCTTCTAACATTCATTCTTTAGCTTGTTTCTTGATTCCTTGCTTCATTCCTTTTACTCTAGCTCTAATCCATTCATTCTTTAGCTTGTTTCTTGATTCCTTGCTGTATTCCTTTTATTCTAGCTCTAATACCTTCTAACATTCATTCTTTAGCTTGTTTCTTGATTCATTGCTTGATTCCTTTTATTCTAGCTTTAATACACTCATTCTTTAGCTTTTTTCTCGATTCCTTGCTGTATTCCTTTTATTCTAGCTCTAATACCTTCTTACATTCATTCTTTAGCTTGTTTCTTGATTCCTTGCTTGATTCCTTTTATTCTAGCTCTAATACATTCATTCTTTAGCTTGTTTCTTGATTCCTTGCTGTATTCCTTGTATTCTAGCTCTACCTGCTAACATTCATTCTTTAACTTGTTTCTTGATTCCTTGCTTGATTCCTTTTATTCTAGCTCTAATACATTCATTCTTTAGCTTTTTCTTGATTCCTTGCTGTATTCCCTTTATTCTAGCTCTAATAGCATCTAACATTCATTCTTTAGCTTGTTTCATGATTCCTTGCTTGATTCCTTTTATTCTAGCTCTAATCCATTCATTCTTTAGCTTGTTTCTTGATTCCTTGCTGTATTCCTTTTATTCTAGCTCTAATACCTTCTAACATTCATTCTTTAGCTTGTTTCTTGATTCCTTGCTTGATTCCTTTTATTCTATCTCTAATACACTCATTCTTTACCTTGTTTCATGATACCTTGCTGTATTCCTTTTATTCTAGCTCTTATACCTTCTAACATTCATTCTTTAGCTTGTTTCTTGATTCTTTGCTGTATTCCTTTTATTCTAGCTCTAATACATTCATTCTTTAGCTTGTTTCTTGATTCCTTGCTTGATTCCTTTTATTCTAGCTCTAATACATTCATTCTTTAGCTTGTTCTTGATTCCTTGCTGTATTCCTTTTATTCTAGCTCTAATAACTTCTAACATTCATTCTTTAGCTTGTTTCTTGATTCCTTGCTTGATTCCTTTTATTCTAGCTCTAATACACTCATTCTTTACCTTGTTTCATGATACCTTTCTGTATTCCTTTTATTCTAGCTCTTATACCTTCTAACATTCATTCTTTAGCTTGTTTCTTGATTCTTTGCTGTATTCCTTTTATTCTAGCTCTAATACATTCATTCTTTAGCTTGTTTCTTGATTCCTTGCTGTATTCCTTTTATTCTAGCTCTAATACCTTCTAACATTCATTCTTTAGCTTTTTTCTTGATTCCTTTTTGCTTGATTCCTTTTATTCTAGCTCTAATACACTCATTCTTTAGCTTGTTACTTGATCCCTTGCTGTATTCCTTTTATTCTAGCTCTAATAACTTCTAACATTCATTCTTTAGCTTGTTTCTTGATTCCTTGCTTGATTCCTTTTATTCTAGCTCTAATACACTCATTCTTTACCTTGTTTCATGATACCTTTCTGTATTCCTTTTATTCTAGCTCTTATACCTTCTAACATTCATTCTTTAGCTTGCTTCTTGATTCCTTGCTTGATTCCTTTTATTCTAGCTCTAATACATTCATTCTTTAGCTTCTTTCTTGATTCCTTGCTTGATTCCTTTTATTCTAGCTCTAATACCTTCTAACATTCATTCTTTAGCTTGTTTCTTGATTCCGTGCTGTATTCCTTTTATTCTAGCTCTAATACCTTCTAACATTCATTCTTTAGCTTGTTTCTTGATTCCTTGCTTGATTCCTTTTATTCTAGCTCTAATACATTCATTCTTTAGCTTGTTTCTTGATTCCTTGCTTGATTCCTTTTATTCTAGCTCTAATACCTTCTAACATTCAGTCTTTAGCTTGTTTCTTCATTCCTTGCTTGATTCCTTTTATTCTAGCTCTTACATTCATTCTTTAGCTTGTTTCTTGATTCCTTGCTGTATTCCTTTTATTCTAGCTCTAATACATTTTTACACTCATTCTTTAGCTTGTTAATTGATTCCTTGCTTCATTCCTTTTATTCTAGCTCTAATACATTCATTCTTTAGCTTGTCTCTTGATTCCTTGCTGTATTCCTTTTATTCTAGCTCTAATAGCTTCTAACATTCATTCTTTAGCTTGTTTCTTGATTCCTTGCTGTATTCCTTTATTCTAGCTCTAATCCATTCATTCTTTAGCTTGTTTCTTGATTCCGTGCTGTATTCCTTTTATTCTAGCTCTAATACCTTCTTACATTCATTCTTGAGCTTGTTTCTTGATTCCTTGCTTGATTCCTTTTATTCTAGCTCTAATACATACATTATTTAGCTTGTTTTTTGATACCTTGCTGTATTTCTTTTATTCTAGCTCTAACACCTTCTAACATTCATTCTTTAGCTTGTTTCTTGATTCCTTGCTTGATTCCTTTTATTCTAGCTCTAATACATTCATTCTTTAGCTTTTTTCTTGATTCCTTGCTGTATTCCTTTCATTCTAGCTCTAATAGCTTCTAAGATTCATTCTTTAGCTTGTTTCTTGATTCCTTGCTGTATTCCTTTTATTCTAGCTCTAATACCTTCTAACATTCATTCTTTAGCTTGTTTCTTGATTCCTTGCTTGATTCCTTTTATTCTAGCTCTAATACATTCATTCTTTAGCTTGTTTCATGATACCTTGCTGTATTCCTTTTATTCTAGCTCTTATACCTTCTAACATTCATTCTTTAGCTTGTTTCTTGATTCCTTGCTGTATTCCTTTTATTCTAGCTCTAATACATTCATTCTTTAGCTTGTTTCTTGATTCCTTGCTTGATTCCTTTTATTCTAGCTCTAAGACATTCATTCTTTAGCTTGTTTCTTGATTCCTTGCTGTATTCCTTTTATTCTAGCTCTAATACATTCTAACATTCATTCTTTAGCTTGTTTCTTGATTCCTTGCTTGATTCCTTTTATTCTAGCTCTAATACATTCATTCTTTAGCTTGTTTCTTGATTTCTTGCTTGATTTCTTTTATTCTAGCTCTAATACACTCATTCTTTAGCTTGTTTCTCGATTCCTTGCTGTATTCCTTGCATTCTAGCTCTAATAGCTTCTAACATTCATTCTTTAACTTCGTTCTTGATTCCTTGCTTGATTCCTTTTATTCTAGCTCTAATACATTCTAACATTCATTCTTTAGCTTGTTTCTTGATTCCGTGCTTGATTCCTTTTATTCTAGCTTTAATACATTCATTCATTAGCTTCTTTCTTGATTCATTGCTTGATTCCTTTTATTCTAGCTCTAATACCTTCTAACATTCATTCTTTAATTTGTTTCTTCATTCCTTGCTTGATTCCTTTTATTCTAGCTCTAATACATTCATTCTTTAGCTTGTTTCTTGATTCCTTGCTTGATTCCTTTTATTCTAGCTCTAATACATACATTCTTTAGCTTGTTTCTTGATACCTTGTTTGATTACTTTTATTCTAGCTCTAATACCTTCTAACTCATTCTTTAGCTTGTTTCTTGATTCCTTGCTGTATTAGTTTTATTCTAGCTCTAATACATTCATTCTTTAGCTTGTTTCTTGATTCATTGCTTGATTCTTTTATTCTAGCTTTAATACACTCATTCTTTAGCTTTTTTCTCGATTCCTTGCTGTATTCCTTTTATTCTAGCTCTAATACCTTCTTACATTCATTCTTTAGCTTGTTTCTTGATTCCTTGCTTGATTCCTTTTATTCTAGCTCTAATACATTCATTCTTTAGCTTGTTTCTTGATTCCTTGCTGTATTCCTTGTATTCTAGCTCTACCTGCTAACATTCATTCTTTAACTTGTTTCTTGATTCCTTGCTTGATTCCTTTTATTCTAGCTCTAGTACATTCATTCTTTAGCTTGTTTCTTGATTCCTTGCTGTATTCCTTTTATTCTAGCTCTAATAGCTTCTAACATTCATTCTTTAGATTGTTTCTTGATTCCTTGCTTCATTCCTTTTACTCTAGCTCTAATCCATTCATTCTTTAGCTTGTTTCTTGATTCCTTGCTGTATTCCTTTTATTCTAGCTCTAATACCTTCTAACATTCATTCTTTAGCTTGTTTCTTGATTCCTTGCTGTATTCCTTTTATTCTAGCTCTAATACATTCATTCTTTAGCTTGTTTCTTGATTCCTTGCTTGATTCCTTTTATTCTAGCTCTAATACATTCATTCTTTAGCTTGTTTCTTGATTCCTTGCTGTATTCCTTTTATTCTAGCTCTAATACCTTCTAACATTCATTCTTTAGCTTGTTTCTTGATTCCTTGCTTGATTCCTTTTATTCTAGCTCTAATACATTCATTCTTTAGCTTGTTTCTTGATTTCTTGCTTGATTTCTTTTATTCTAGCTCTAATACCTTCTAACATTCATTCTTTAGCTTCTTTCTTTATTCCTTTCTGTATTCCTTTTATTCTAGCTCTAATACATTCATTCTTTAGCTTGTTTCTCGATTAATTGCTGTATTCCTTGCATTCTAGCTCTAATACCTTCTAACATTCATTCTTTAGCTTGCTTCTTGATTCCTTGCTTGATTCCTTTTATTCTAGCTCTAATACATTCATTCTTTAGCTTGTTTCTTGATTCCTTGCTGTATTCCTTTTATTCTAGCTCTAATACCTTCTTACATTCATTCTTTAGCTTGTTTCTTGATTCCTTGCTTGATTCCTTTTATTCTACCTCTAATACATTCATTCTTTAGCTTGTTTCTTGATTCCTTGCTGTATTCCTTTTATTCTAGCTCTAATACCTTCTAACATTCATTCTTTAGCTTGTTTCTTGATTTCTTGCTTGATTTCTTTTATTCTAGCTCTAATACCTTCTAACATTCATTCTTTAGCTTCTTTCTTGATTCCTTGCTTGATTCCTTTTATTCTAGCTCTAATACATTCATTCTTTAGCTTGTTTCTCGATTAATTGCTCTATTCCTTGCATTCTAGCTCTAATACCTTCTAACATTCATTCTTTAGCTTGTTTCTTGATTCCTTACTTGATTCCTTTTATTCTAGCTCTAATACATTCATTCTTTAGCTTGTTTCTTGATTCCTTGCTTGATTCCTTTTATTCTAGCTCTAATACCTTCTAACATTCATTCTTTAGCTTGTTTCTTGATTCCTTGCTGTATTACTTGTATTCTAGCTCTAATACCTTCTAACATTCATTCTTTAGCTTGTTTCTTCATTCCTTGCTTGATTCCTTTTATTCTAGCTCTTACATTCATTCTTTAGCTTGTTTCTTGATTCCTTGCTGTATTCCTTTTATTCTAGCTCTAATACCTTTTTACACTCATTCTTTAGCTTGTTAATTGATACCTTGCTTCATTCCTTTTATTCTAGCTCTAATACATTCATTCTTTTGCTTGTTTCTTGATTCCATGCTTGATTCCTTTTATTCTAGCTCTAATACACTCATTCTTTACCTTGTTTCATGATACCTTGCTGTATTCCTTTTATTCAAGCTCTAATACCTTTTTACACTCATTCTTTAGCTTGTTAATTGATTCCTTGCTTCATTCCTTTTATTCTAGCTCTAATACATTCATTCTTTAGCTTGTTTCTTGATTCCTTGCTGAATTCCTTTTATTCTAGCTCTAATACCTTCTAACATTCATTATTTATTTATTTTCTTGATTCCTTGCTTGATTCCTTTTATTCTAGCTCTAATACATTCATTCTTTAGCTTGTTTCTTGATTCCTTGCTATATTCCTTGTATTCTAGCTCTACCTGCTAACATTCATTCTTTAACTTGTTTCTTGATTCCTTGCTTGATTCCTTTTATTCTAGCTCTAGTACATTCATTCTTTAGCTTGTTTCTTGATTCCTTGCTGTATTCCTTTTATTCTAGCTCTAATAGCTTCTAACATTCATTCTTTAGCTTGTTTCTTGATTCCTTGCTTGATTCCTTTTATTCTAGCTCTAATCCATTCATTCTTTAGCTTGTTTCTTGATTCCTTGCTGTATTCCTTTTATTCTACCTCTAATATCTTCTAACATTCATTCTTTAGCTTGTTTCTTGATTCCTTGCTTGATTCCTTTTATTCTAGCTCTAATACATACATTCTTTAGCTTGTTTCTTGATACCTTGCTTGATTACTTTTATTCTAGCTCTAATACCGTCTAACTCATTCTTTAGCTTGTTTCTTGATCCCTTGCTGTATTAGTTTTATTCTAGCTCTAATACATTCATTCTTTAGCTTGTTTCTTGATTCATTGCTTGATTCCTTTTATTCTAGCTCTAATACACTCATTCTTTAGCTTTTTTCTCGATTCCTTGCTGTATTCCTTTTATTCTAGCTCTAATACCTTCTTACATTCATTCTTTAGCTTGTTTCTTGATTCCTTGCTTGATTCCTTTTATTCTAGCTCTAATACATTCATTCTTTAGCTTGTTTCTTGATTGCTTCCTGTATTTCTTTTATTCTAGGTCTAATAACTTCTAACATTCATTCTTTAGCTTGTTTCTTGATACCTTGCTGTATTCCTTTTATTCTAGCTCTAATACATTCATTCTTTAGCTTGTTTCTTGATTCCTTCCTGTATTCCTTGTATTCTAGCTCTAACACCTTCTAACATTCATTCTTTAGCTTGTTTCTTGATTCCTTGCTTGATTCCTTTTATTCTAGCTCTAATACATTCATTCTTTAGCTTTTTTCTTGATTCCTTGCTGTATTCCTTTTATTCTAGCTCTAACAGCTTCTAAGATTCATTCTTTAGCTTGTTTCTTGATTCCTTGCTGTATTCCTTTTATTCTAGCTCTAATACCTTCTAACATTCATTCTTTAGCTTGTTTCTTGATTCCTTGCTTGATTCCTTTTATTCTAGCTCTAATACATTCATTCTTTAGCTTGTTTCATGATACCTTGCTGTATTCCTTTTATTCTAGCTCTTATACCTTCTAACATTCATTCTTTAGCTTGTTCCTTGATTCCTTGCTGTATTCCTTTTATTCTAGCTCTAATACATTCATTCTTTAGCTTGTTTCTTGATTCCTTGCTTGATTCCTTTTATTCTAGCTCTAAGACATTCATTCTTTAGCTTGTTTCTTGATTCCTTGCTGTATTCCTTTTATTCTAGCTCTAATACATTCTAACATTCATTCTTTAGCTTGTTTCTTGATTCCTTGCTTGATTCCTTTTATTCTAGCTCTAATACATTCATTCTTTAGCTTGTTTCTTGATTTCTTGCTTGATTTCTTTTATTCTAGCTCTAATACATTCATTCTTTAGCTTGTTTCTCGATTCCTTGCTGTATTCCTTGCATTCTAGCTCTAATACCTTCTAACATTCATTCTTTAGCTTCGTTCTTGATTCCTTGCTTGATTCCTTTTATTCTAGCTCTAATACATTCTAACATTCATTCTTTAGCTTGTTTCTTGATTCCGTGCTTGATTCCTTTTATTCTAGATTTAATACATTCATTCATTAGCTTCTTTCTTGATTCATTGCTTGATTCCTTTTATTCTAGCTCTAATACCTTCTAACATTCATTCTTTAATTTGTTTCTTCATTCCTTGCTTGATTCCTTTTATTCTAGCTCTAATACATTCATTCTTTAGCTTGTTTCTTGATTCCTTGCTTGATTCCTTTTATTCTAGCTCTAATACATACATTCTTTAGCTTGTTTCTTGATACCTTGTTTGATTACTTTTATTCTAGCTCTAATACCTTCTAACTCATTCTTTAGCTTGTTTCTTGATCCCTTGCTGTATTAGTTTTATTCTAGCTCTAATACATTCATTCTTTAGCTTGTTTCTTGATTCATTGCTTGATTCCTTTTATTCTAGCTTTAATACACTCATTCTTTAGCTTTTTTCTCGATTCCTTGCTGTATTCCTTTTATTCTAGCTCTAATACCTTCTTACATTCATTCTTTAGCTTGTTTCTTCATTCCTTGCTTGATTCCTTTTATTCTAGCTCTAATACATTCATTCTTTAGCTTGTTTCTTGATTGCTTCCTGTATTTCTTTTATTCTAGGTATAATAACTTCTAACATTCATTCTTTAGCTTGTTTCTTGATACCTTGCTGTATTCCTTTTATTCTAGCTCTAATACATTCATTCTTTAGCTTGTTTCTTGATTCCTTCCTGTATTCCTTGTATTCTAGCTCTACCTGCTAACATTCATTCTTTAACTTGTTTCTTGATTAGTTGCTTGATTCCTTTTATTCTAACTCTAATACATTCATTCTTTAGCTTGTTTCTTGATTCCTTGCTGTATTCCTTTTATTCTAGCTCTAATAGCTTCTAACATTCATTCTTTAGCTTGTTTCTTGATTCCTTGCTTGATTCCTTTTATTCTAGCTCTAATCCATTCGTTCTTTAGCTTGTTTCTTGATTCCTTGCTGTATTCCTTTTATTCTAGCTCTAATACCTTCTAACATTCATTCTTTATCTTGTTTCTTGATTCCTTGCTTGATTCCTTTTATTCTAGCTCTAATACATTCATTCTTTAGCTTGTTTCTTGATTTCTTGCTTGATTTCTTTTATTCTAGCTCTAATACCTTCTAACATTCATTCTTTAGCTTCTTTCTTTATTCCTTTCTGTATTCCTTTTATTCTAGCTCTAATACATTCATTCTTTAGCTTGTTTCTCGATTAATTGCTGTATTCCTTGCATTCTAGCTCTAATACCTTCTAACATTCATTCTTTAGCTTGCTTCTTGATTCCTTGCTTGATTCCTTTTATTCTAGCTCTAATACATTCATTCTTTAGCTTGTTTCTTGATTCCTTGCTGTATTCCTTTTATTCTAGCTCTAATACCTTCTTACATTCATTCTTTAGCTTGTTTCTTGATTCCTTGCTTGATTCCTTTTATTCTACCTCTAATACATTCATTCTTTAGCTTGTTTCTTGATTCCTTGCTGTATTCCTTTTATTCTAGCTCTAATACCTTCTAACATTCATTCTTTAGCTTGTTTCTTGATTTCTTGCTTGATTTCTTTTATTCTAGCTCTAATACCTTCTAACATTCATTCTTTAGCTTCTTTCTTGATTCCTTGCTTGATTCCTTTTATTCTAGCTCTAATACATTCATTCTTTAGCTTGTTTCTCGATTAATTGCTCTATTCCTTGCATTCTAGCTCTAATACCTTCTAACATTCATTCTTTAGCTTGTTTCTTGATTCCTTACTTGATTCCTTTTATTCTAGCTCTAATACATTCATTCTTTAGCTTGTTTCTTGATTCCTTGCTTGATTCCTTTTATTCTAGCTCTAATACCTTCTAACATTCATTCTTTAGCTTGTTTCTTGATTCCTTGCTGTATTACTTGTATTCTAGCTCTAATACCTTCTAACATTCATTCTTTAGCTTGTTTCTTCATTCCTTGCTTGATTCCTTTTATTCTAGCTCTTACATTCATTCTTTAGCTTGTTTCTTGATTCCTTGCTGTATTCCTTTTATTCTAGCTCTAATACCTTTTTACACTCATTCTTTAGCTTGTTAATTGATACCTTGCTTCATTCCTTTTATTCTAGCTCTAATACATTCATTCTTTTGCTTGTTTCTTGATTCCATGCTTGATTCCTTTTATTCTAGCTCTAATACACTCATTCTTTACCTTGTTTCATGATACCTTGCTGTATTCCTTTTATTCAAGCTCTAATACCTTTTTACACTCATTCTTTAGCTTGTTAATTGATTCCTTGCTTCATTCCTTTTATTCTAGCTCTAATACATTCATTCTTTAGCTTGTTTCTTGATTCCTTGCTGAATTCCTTTTATTCTAGCTCTAATACCTTCTAACATTCATTATTTATTTATTTTCTTGATTCCTTGCTTGATTCCTTTTATTCTAGCTCTAATACATTCATTCTTTAGCTTGTTTCTTGATTCCTTGCTGTATTCCTTGTATTCTAGCTCTACCTGCTAACATTCATTCTTTAACTTGTTTCTTGATTCCTTGCTTGATTCCTTTTATTCTAGCTCTAATACATTCATTCTTTAGCTTGTTTCTTGATTCCTTGCTGTATTCCTTTTATTCTAGCTCTAATAGCTTCTAACATTCATTCTTTAGCTTGTTTCTTGATTCCTTGCTTGATTCCTTTTATTCTAGCTCTAATCCATTCATTCTTTAGCTTGTTTCTTGATTCCTTGCTGTATTCCTTTTATTCTACCTCTAATATCTTCTAACATTCATTCTTTAGCTTGTTTCTTGATTCCTTGCTTAATTCCTTTTATTCTAGCTCTAATACATACATTCTTTAGCTTGTTTCTTGATACCTTGCTTGATTACTTTTATTCTAGCTCTAATACCGTCTAACTCATTCTTTAGCTTGTTTCTTGATCCCTTGCTGTATTAGTTTTATTCTAGCTCTAATACATTCATTCTTTAGCTTGTTTCTTGATTCATTGCTTGATTCCTTTTATTCTAGCTCTAATACACTCATTCTTTAGCTTTTTTCTCGATTCCTTGCTGTATTCCTTTTATTCTAGCTCTAATACCTTCTTACATTCATTCTTTAGCTTGTTTCTTGATTCCTTGCTTGATTCCTTTTATTCTAGCTCTAATACATTCATTCTTTAGCTTGTTTCTTGATTGCTTCCTGTATTTCTTTTATTCTAGGTCTAATAACTTCTAACGTTCATTCTTTAGCTTGTTTCTTGATACCTTGCTGTATTCCTTTTATTCTAGCTCTAATACATTCATTCTTTAGCTTGTTTCTTGATTCCTTCCTGTATTCCTTGTATTCTAGCTCTACCTGCTAACATTCATTCTTTAACTTGTTTCTTGATTAGTTGCTTGATTCCTTTTATTCTAACTCTAATACATTCATTCTTTAGCTTGTTTCTTGATTCCTTGCTGTATTCCTTTTATTCTAGCTCTAATAGCTTCTAACATTCATTCTTTAGCTTGTTTCTTGATTCCTTGCTTGATTCCTTTTATTCTAGCTCTAATCCATTCATTCTTTAGCTTGTTTCTTGATTCCTTGCTGTATTCCTTTTATTCTAGCTCTAATACCTTCTAACATTCATTCTTTAGCTTGTTTCTTGATTCCTTGCTTGATTCCTTTTATTCTACCTCTAATACATTCATTCTTTAGCTTGTTTCTTGAAACCTTGCTGTATTCCTTTTATTCTAGCTATTATACCTTCTAACATTCATTCTTTAGCTTGTTTCTTGATTCCTTGCTGTATTCCTTTTATTCTAGCTCTAATACATTCATTCTTTAGCTTGTTTCTTGATTCCTTGCTTGATTCCTTTTATTCTAGCTCTAATACATTCATTCTTTAGCTTGTTTCTTGATTCCTTGCTGTATTCCTTTTATTCTAGCTCTAATACCTTCTAACATTCATTCTTTAGCTTGTTTCTTGATTCCTTGCTTGATTCCTTTTATTCTAGCTCTAATCCATTCATTCTTTAGCTTGTTTCTTGATTCCTTGCTGTATTCCTTTTATTCTAGCTCTAATACCTTCTAACATTCATTCTTTAGCTTCTTTCTTTATTCCTTGCTGTATTCCTTTTATTCTAGCTCTAATACATTCATTCTTTAGCTTGTTTCTTGATTCCTTGCTGTATTCCTTTTATTCTACCTCTAATATCTTCTAACATTCATTCTTTAGCTTGCTTCTTGATTCCTTGCTTGATTCCTTTTATTCTAGCTCTAATACATTCATTCTTTAGCTTGTTTCTTGATTCCTTGCTTGATTCCTTTTATTCTAGCTCTAATACATTCATTCTTTAGCTTGTTTCTCGATTAATTGCTGTATTCCTTGCATTCTAGCTCTAATACCTTCTAATATTCATTCTTTAGCTTGCTTCTTGATTCCTTGCTTGATTCCTTTTATTCTAGCTCTAATACATTCATTCTTTAGCTTGTTTCTTGATTCCTTGCTGTATTCCTTTTATTCTAGCTCTAATACCTTCTAACATTCATTCTTTAGCTTGTTTCTTGATTCCTTGCTTGATTCCTTTTATTCTAGCTCTTATACATTCATTCTTTAGCTTGTTTCTTGATTTCTTGCTTGATTTCTTTTATTCTAGCTCTAATACCTTCTAACATTCATTCTTTAGCTTCTTTCTTTATTCCTTGCTGTATTCCTTTTATTCTAGCTCTAATACATTCATTCTTTAGCTTGTTTCTCGATTAATTGCTGTATTCCTTGCATTTCTAGCTCTAATACCTTCTAACATTCATTCTTTAGCTTGCTTCTTGATTCCTTGCTTGATTCCTTTTATTCTAGCTCTAATACATTCATTCTTTAGCTTCTTTCTTGATTCCTTGCTTGATTCCTTTTATTCTAGCTCTAATACCTTCTAACATTCATTCTTTAGCTTGTTTCTTGATTCCGTGCTTGATTCCTTTTATTCTAGCTTTAATACATTCATTCATTAGCTTCTTTCTTGACTCCTTGCTTGATTCCTTTTATTCTAGCTCTAATACCTTCTAACATTCATTTTTTCGTTTGTTTCTTCATTCCTTGCTTGATTCCCTTTATTCTAGCTCTAATACATTCATTCTTTAGCTTGTTTCTTGATTCCTTGCTGTATTCCTTTTATTCTAGCTCTAATACCTTCTAACATTCTTTCTTTAGCTTCTTTCTTGATTCCTTGCTTGATTCCTTTTATTCTAGCTCTAATACGTTCATTCTTTAGCTTATTTCTTGATTCCTTGCTGTATTCCTTTTATTCTAGCTCTTTCTTTTCTTTCTATTCTTTCTTTCTTTCCTTCTTTCTTGATATCTTGCATTCTAATTTTAATACCTTCTAAGATTCATTCTTTAGTTTCTTTCTTTCTGTATTGATTTATTTCATTCTAGCTTTAATGCCTTCTAACATTCAATCTTTAGTTTGTTTCTTTTTTTCATTATTCGTTTCATTCTATCTTTAATACATTCTAACATTCTAATTTTAGTTTCTTTCTTTCTTTCTTGATTTCTTTCATTCTAGCTTTAAAACCTTCTAACATTCTATCTTTAGTCTCTTTCTTTCTTTCTTTTTTCTTTCTTGATATCTTTCATTCTAATTTTATTACCTTCCAACGTTATGTTTTTAGTTTGTTTCTTTCTTTCTTTCTTCATATCTATCATTTTTCTTTAATACCTTCTAACGTTCTATCTTCAGTTTCTTTCCCTCTTTCTTTCTTGTTTTCGTTCATTTTAGCTTTAATACGTTATAACGTTCTGTCTTTCTTTCTTTCTTTCTTTCTTGATATCTTTCATTCTAATTTTAATACAGTCTAACCTTCTGTCTTTAGTTTCTTTCTTTCTTTCTTGATATCTTTCTTTCTAGCTTTAATACCTTTTAACATTCTATCTTTAGTTTCTTTCCTTCTTTCTTTCTTGTTTTCTTTCATTTTAGCTTTAACACCTTCTAACATTCTATCTTTAGTTTCTATCTATCTTTCTTTCTTTCTTGATATCTTTCATTCTAATTTTAATACCTTCTAACGTTCTATTTTTAGTATCTTTCTTTCTTTCTTTCTTTTTTGATTCCTTTAATTCTAGCTTTAATTCCTTCTGACATTCTACCTTTAGTTTCTTTCTTTCTTGATTTCTTTCATTCTAGCTTTAATACCTTCTAACATTCTATCTTAAGTTTGTTTCTTTCTTTCTTTCTTTCTTCATACGTTTCATTCTAGCTTTAATACATTCTAACATTCTATCTTTCGTTTCTTTCTTTCTTGATATCTTTCATTCTAACTTTAATACCATTGAGCAATCTATCTTTAATTAGTTTCTTTCTTTCTTGATTTCTTTAATTCTAGCTTTAATACCTTCTTACATCCTATCTTTAGTTTGTTTCTTTCTGTCTTTCTTGATATCTTTCATTCTAGCTTTAATACCTTCTGACTTTCTATGTTTAGTTTCGTTCCTTCTTTCTTTCTTGTTTTCTTTCATTTTAGCTTTAACACCTTCTAACGTTCTATCTTTTGTTTCTTTCTTTCTTTCTTGATATCTTTCATTCTAGTTTTAAAACCTCCTAACATTCTATATTTAGTTTCTTTCCTTCTTTCTTTCTTCTTTTCTTTCATTTTTGCTTTAATACCTTCTAACGTTCTATCTTTAGTTTCTTTCTTTCTTTCTTTCTTGATATCTTTCATTCTAGCTTTAATACCTTTTAACATTCTATCTTTAGTTTCTTTCCTTATTTCTTTCTTGTTTTCTTTCATTTTAGCTTTAATACCTTCTAATATTCTATCTTTAGTTTCTTTCTTTCTTGATTTCTTTCATTCTAGCTTTAATTCCTTCTAACATTCTATCTTTAGTTTCTTTCTTGATACGTTTCATTCTAGCTTTAATACCTTCTAACATTCTATCTTTAGTTTCTTTCTTTCTTGATATCTTTCATTCTAGCTTCAATACCACTGAACAATCTAACTTTAGTTTGTTTCTTTCTTTCTTGAATTCTTTAATTCTAGTTTTAATACCTCTTAACATTCTATATTTAGTTTCTTTCCTTCTTTCTTTCTTGTTTTCTTTCAATTTAGCTTTAATATCTTCTAACGTTCTATCTTTAGTTTCTTTCTTCCTTCTTTCTTTCTTGATATCTTTCATTCTAGATTTATTACCTTTTAACATTCTATTTTTAGTTTCTTTCCTTCTTTCTTTCTTGTTTTCTTTCATTTTAGCTTTAATACTTTCTAATATTCTATCTTTAGTTTCTTTTTTCTTGATATCTTTCATTCTAATTTTAATACCTTCTAACGTTCTATCTTTAGTTTCTTTCTTTCTTTCTTTTTGATTTCTTTAATTCTAGCTTTAATACCTTCTGACATTCTATCTTTAGATTCTTTCCTTTCTTTCTTGATTTCTTTCATTCTAGCTTTAATACCTTCTAACATACTATCTTTAGTTTCTTTCTTTCTTTCTTTCTTGATACGTTTCATTCTAGCTTTAATACATTCTAACAGTCAATCTTTAGTTTCTTCCTCTCTTGATATCTTTCATTCTAGCTTTAATACCATTGAACAATATATCTTTAGTTTGTTTCTTTCTTTCTTGAATTCTTTAATTCTAGCTTTGATACCTTCTTACATGCTATCTTTAGTTTGTTTCTTTCTTTCTTTCTTGATATCTTTCATTCTAGTTTTAATACCTCCTTACATTCTATATTTAGTTTCTTTCCTTCTTTCTTCCTTGTTTTCTTTCATTTTAGCTTTAATACCTTCTAACGTTCTATCTTTAGTTTCTTTCTTACTTTCTTCCTTGATATCTTTCATTCTAGCTTTAATAACTTTTAACATTCTATCTAGTTTCTTTCCTTCTCTCTTTCTTATTTTCTTTCATTTTAGCTTTAATACCTTCGAATATTCTATCAGTTTCTTTCTTACTTTCTTTCTTGATCTCTTTCATTCTAATCTTAATACCTTCTAACGTTCTGTCTTTAATTTGTTTCTTTCTTTCTTGATATCTTTAATTGTAGTTTTAATACATTTTAAAATTCTATCTTTAGTTTCTTTCCTTCTTTCTTTCTTGTTTTCTTTCATTTAATCTTTAATACCTTCTAACATCCTATCTTTAGATTCTTTCTTTCTTGATTGCTTTAATTCTTGCTTTAATACCTTCTAACATTCTATCTTTAGTTTTTTTCTTTCATTCTCGATTTCTTTAATTCTAGCTATAATACCTTCTAACATTCAATCTTTAGTTTCTTTGTTTGTTTCTTGATATCTTTCAATCTAGCTTTAATACCTTCTATCATTCTATCTTTAGTTTGTTTCTCTTTCTTGATATCTTTCATTCTAGCTTTAATACCATCTTACATTCTATCTTTAGTTTCCTTCCTTCTTTCTTTCTTGATATCTATTTTTTTTGCTTTAATACCTTCTAACATTCTATCTTTAGTTTCTTTCTTTCTTTCTTTCCTTCTTGATATCTTTCATTTTTGCTTTAATACCTTCTAACATTCAATCTTTAGTTTCTTTCTTTCAATCTTGATTTCTTTCATTCTAGCTTTAATGCCTTCTAACATTCTATCTGTAGTTTCTTTCTTTCTTTCCTTCTTTCTTGATATCTTTCATTCTAATTTTAATACCTTCTAAGATTCAATCTTTTGTTTGTTTATTTCTATTTTGATTTCTTTCAATCTAGCTTTAATGCCTTCTAACATTCTATCTTTAGATTGTTTCTTTCTTTCATTATATGTTTCATTGTATCTTTAATACGTTCTAACATTCTAATTTTTGTTTCTTTCTTTCTTTCTTGATTTCTTTCATTCTAGCTTTAATACCTTCTGACATTCTATCTTTAGTTTCTTTCTTTCTTTCTTGTTTCTTTCTTGATATCTTTCATTTTAGCTTTAATACTTTCTAACATTCCATCTTTAGATTCTTTCTTTCTTTCTTGGTATCTTTCATTCTAATTTTTTACCTTCCAATGTTCTGTTTAAAGTTTGTTTCTTTCTTTCTTTCTTTCTTGATATCTTTCATTCTAATTTTAATACCTTCTAACATTCTATCTTTAGTTTCTTTCTTTCTTTTTTTTTTGATTTCTTTAATTCTAGCTTTAATACCTTCTGACATTCTATCTTTAGTTTCTTTCTTTCTTTCTCGATTTCTTTAATTCTAGCTATAATACCTTCTAACATTCTATTTTTAGTTTCTTTCTTTTTTCTTGATATCTTTCAATCTAGCTTTAATACCTTCTAACATTCTATCTTTACTTTCTTTCTTTCCTTCTTTCTTTCTTGATATCTTTCATTCTAGCTTTAATGCCTTTAAACATTCTATCTTTAGTTTCTTTCCTTATTTCTTTCTTGTTTTCTTTCATTTTAGCTTTAATACCTTCTAACATTCAATCTTTAGTTTCTTTCTTTCTATCTTCATTTCTTTCATTCTAGCTTTAATGCCTTATAACATTCTATCTTTAGTTTCTTTCTTTCTTTCTTTCTTGATATCTTTCATTCTAATTTTAAAATCTTCTAACGTTCTGTCTTTAGTTTCTTTCTTTCTTTCCTTCTTTCTTTCTTGTTTTCTTTCATTTTAGCTTTAATACCTTCGAATATTCTATCATTACTTTCTTTCTTACTTTCTTTCTTGATATCTTTCACTCTAATTTTAATACCTTCAAACATTCTATCTTTAGTTTCTTTCTTTTTCTTGATATCTTTCATTCTAACTTTAATACCATCTAACATTCTATCTATAGTTTCTTTCGTTCTTTCTTGATATCTTTCATTCTAGCTTTAATACCTTCTAACATTCTATCTTTAGATTCTTTCTTTCTTGATATCTTTCATTCTAATTTTATTACCTTCCAACATTCTGTCTTTAGTTTCTTTCTTTCTTTCCTTCTTTCTTTCTTGTTTTCTTTCATTTTAGCTTTAATACCTTCGAATATTCTATCGTTACTTTCTTTCTTTCTTTCTTTCTTGATATCTTTCATTCTAATTTTAAAAATTTCTAACGTTCTATCTTCTGTTTCTTTCTTTCTTTCTTTCTTGATATCTTTCTTTGTAGATTTAAGACCTTCTAACATTCTATCTTTAGTTTCTTTCCTACTTTCCTTCTTGTATTCTTTCATTTGAGTTTTAATACATAACGTTCTATCTTTAGTTTCTTTCTTTCTTTTTTTTGATATCTTTCATTCTAATTTTAATACCTTCTAACGTTCTATCTTTAGTTTTTTCTTTAATTCTCGATTTCTTTAATTCTAGCTATAATGCCTTGTAACATTCAATCTTTAGTTTCTTTCTTTGTTTCTTGATATCTTTCAATCTAGCTTTAATACCTTCTATCATTCTATCTTTAGCTTTTTTCTCTTTCTTGATATCTTTCATTCTAACTTTAATACCATCTAACATTCTATCTTTAGTTTCTTTCTTTCTTTCTTTCTTTCTTGATATCTTTCATTTTTGCTTTTATACCTTCAAACATTCAATCTTTAGTTTCTTTCTTTCTATCTTGATTTCTTTCATTCTAGCTTTAATGCCTTCTAACATTCTATCTATAGTTTCTTTCTTTCTTTCCTTCTTTCTTGATATCTTTCATTCTAATTTTAATACCTTCTAAGATTCAATGTTTAGTTTCTTTCTTTCTATTTTGATTTCTTTCAATCTAGCTTTAATGCCTTCTAACATTCTATCTTTAGATTGTTTCTTTCTTTCATTATATGTTTCATTGTATCTTTAATACGTTGTAACATTCTAATTTTTGTTTCTTTCTTTCTTTCTTGATTTCTTTCATTCTAGCTTTAATACCTTCTAACATTCTATCTTTACTTTCTTTCTTTCCTTCTTTCTTTCTTGTTTTCTTTCATTTTAGCTTTAATACCTTCGAATATTCTATCATTAGTTTCTTTCTTACTTTCTTTCTTGATATCTTTCATTCTTATTTTAATACCTTCTAAGGTTTTATCTTTAGTTTGTTTCTCTTTCTTGATATCTTTCATTCTAGCTTTAATACCATCTAACATTCTATCTTTAGTTTCTTTCTTTCTTTCTTTCTT
Organism: Intellagama lesueurii; assembly: GCA_037013535.1. Classification (NCBI taxonomy): domain Eukaryota; kingdom Metazoa; phylum Chordata; class Lepidosauria; order Squamata; family Agamidae; genus Intellagama; species Intellagama lesueurii. The sequence continues at coordinate 16,360,975 of JBAJHW010000013.1, forward strand.
GATATCTTTCATTCTAGTTTTAAAACCTCCTAACATTCTATATTTAGTATCTTTCCTTCTTTCTTTCTTCTTTTCTTTCATTTTAGCTTTAATACCTTCTAACGTTGTATCTTTAGTTTCTTTCTTTCTTTCTTTCTTGATATCTTTCATTCTAGCTTTAATACCTTTTAACATTCTATCTTTAGTTTCTTTCCTTATTTCTTTCTTGTTTTCTTTCATTTTAGCTTTCATACTTTCTAACATTCTATCTTTAGTTTCTTTATTTCTTTCTTTCTTTCTTGATATCTTTCATTCTAATTTTAAAAATTTCTAACGTTCTATCTTCTGTTTCTTTCTTTCTTTCTTTCTTGATATCTTTCTTTCTAGATTTAATACCTTCTAACATTCTATCTTTAGTTTCTTTCCTACTTTCCTTCTTGTATTCTTTCATTTGAGTTTTAATACATAACGTTCTATCTTTAGTTTCTTTCTTTCTTTCTTTTTTGATATCTTTCATTCTAATTTTAATACCTTCTAACGTTCTATCTTTAGTTTCTTTCTTTCTTTCTGATTTCTTTAATTCTAGCTTTAATACCTTCTGACATTCTATCTTTAGATTCTTTCCTTTCTTTCTTGTTTTCTTTCTTTTTAGCTTTAATACCATCTAACATTCTATCTTTAGTTTCTTTCTTTCTTTCTTTCTTCATATCTTTCATTCTAGCTTTAATACCTTCTAATATTCTATCTTTAAATTCTTTCTTTATTTCTTTCTTGATTTCTTTCATTCTAATTTTAATACCTTCTAACGTTCTGTCTTTAGTTTGTATCTTTCTTTCTAGATATTTTTCATTCTAGTTTTAATACATTTTAAAATTCTATCTTTAGTTTCTTTCCGTCTTTCTATCTTGTTTTCTTTCTTTTCAGCTTTAATACCGTCTAACATTCTATCTTTAGTTTCTTTCTTTCTTTCTTTCTTGTTTTCTTTCATTTTAGCTTTAATACCTTCTAACATTCTATCTTTAGTTTCTTTCTTTCTTTCTTTCTTGATATCTTTCATTCTAATTTTAATACCTTCTAAAGTTCTGTCTTTAGTTTGTATCTTTCTTTCTTGATATCTTTCATTCTAGTTTTAATACATTTTAAAATTCTATCTTTAGTTTCTTTCCTTCTTTCTTTCTTGTTTTCTTTCATTTCAGCTTTAATACCTTCTAACATTCTATCTTTAGTTTCTTTCTTTCTTTCTTTCTTGATACGTTTCATTCTAGATTTAGTACATTCTAACATCCTATCTTTAGTTTCTTTCTTTCTTGATTTCTTTAATTCTTGCTTTAATACCTTCTACATTCTATCTTTATTTTGTTTCTTTCTTTCTTTCTTGATATCTTTCATTATAGCTTTAATACCTTCAAACATTCTATATTTAGTTTGTTTCTCTTTCTTGATATCTTTCATTCTAGCTTTAATACCATCTAACATTCTATCTTTAGTTTCCTTCTTTATTTCTTTCTTGATATCTATTATTTTTGCTTTAATACCTTCTAACATTCTATCTTTAGTTTCTTTCTTTCTTTCTTTCTTGATATCTTTCATTTTTGCTTTAATACCTTCTAACATTCAATCTTTAGTTTCTTTCTTTCTATCTTGATTTCTTTCATTCTAGCTTTAATGCCTTCTAACATTCTATCTTTAGTTTCTTTCTCTCTTTCCTTCTTTCTTGATATCTTTCATTCTAATTTTAATACCTTCTAACATTCAATCTTTAGTTTCTTTCTTTCTATCTTGATTTCTTTCATTCTAGCTTTAATGCCTTATAACATTCTATCTTTAGTTTGTTTCTTTCTTTCATTATATGTTTCATTCTACCTTTAATCCATTCTAAAATTCTAATTTTAGTTTCTTTCTTTCTTTCTTTTTTCTTTCTTGATGTCTTTCATTTTAGCTTTAATACCTTGTAACATTCCATCTTTAGATTCTTTCTTTCTTTCTTTGTATCTTTCATTCTAATTTTATTACCTTCCAATGTTCTGTTTAAAGTTTCTTTCTTTCTTTCTTTCTTTCTTCCTTTCTTGATATCTTTCATTATAATTTTAAAACCTTCTAACGTTCTATCTTCAGTTTCTTTCTTTCTTTCTTTCTTGATATCTTTCATTCTTGCTTTAATACCGTCTAACATTCTATCTTTAGTTTCTTTCCTTCTTTCTTTCTAGTTTTCTTTCATTTTAGCTTTAATACCTTCTAACATTCTATCTTTAGTTTCTTTCTTTCTTTCTTTCTTGATATCTTTCATTCTAATTTTAATACCTTCTAATGTTCTATCTTTAGTTTCTTTCATTCTTTCCCTCTTTCTTTCTTGTTTTCTTTCATTTTAGCTTTAATACCTTCGAATATTCTATCATTACTTTCTATCTTACTTTCTTTCTTGATATCTTTCATTCTAATTTTAATACCTTCAAACATTCTATCTTTAGTTTGTTTCTCTTTCTTGATATCTTTCATTCTAGCTTTAATACCATCTAACATTCTATCTATAGTTTCTTTCGTTCTTTCTTGATATCTTTCATTCTAGCTTTAATACCTTCTAACATTCTTTCTTTACATTCTTTCTTTCTTTTTTCTTTCTTGATATCTTTCATTCTAGCTTTAATACCTTCTCACATTCTATCTTTAGATTCTTTCATTCTTGATATCTTTCATTCTAATTTTACTACCTTCCAACGTTCTGTTTTTATTTTCTTTCTTTCTTTCTTTCTTGATATCTATCATTTTGTTTTAATACCTTCTAACATTCTATCTTTAGTTTCTTTCTTTCTTTCTTTCTTGATATCTTTCATTCTAATTTTAAAAATTTCTAACGTTCTATCTTCTGTTTCTTTCTTTCCTTCTTTCTTGATATCTTTCTTTCTAGCTTTAATACCTTCTAACATTCTATCTTTAGTTTCTTTCCTACTTTCCTTCTTGTTTTCTTTCATTTGAGCTTTAATACATAACGTTCTATCTTTACTTTCTTTCTTTCTTTCTTTTTTGATATCTTTCATTCTAATTTTAATACCTTCTAACGTTCTATCTTTAGTTTTTTTCTTTAATTCTCGATTTCTTTAATTCTAGCTGTAATACCTTGTAACATTCAATCTTTAGTTTCTTTCTTTGTTTCTTGATATCTTTCAATCTAGCTTTAATACCTTCTATCATTCTATCTTTAGTTTGTTTCTCTTTCTTGATATCTTTCATTCTAGCTTTAATACCATCTAACATTCTATCTTTAGTTTCTTTCTTTCTTTCTTTCTTTCTTGATATCTTTCATTTTTGCTTTAATACCTTCAAACATTCAAACTTTAGTTTGTTTCTTTCTATCTTGATTTCTTTCATTCTAGCTTTAATGCCTTCTAACATTCTATCTTTAGTTTCTTTCTTTCTTTCCTTCTTTCTTGATATCTTTCATTCTAATTTTAATACCTTCTAAGATTCAGTCTTTAGATTCTTTCTTTCTATTTTGATTTCTTTCAATCTAGCTTTAATGCCTTCGAACATTCTATCTTTAGATTGTTTCTTTCTTTCATTATATGTTTCATTGTATCTTTAATACGTTCTAACATTCTAATTTTTGTTTCCTTCTTTCTTTCTTGATTTCTTTCATTCTATCTTTAATACCTTCTGACATTCTATCTTTAGTTGCTTTCTTTCTTTCTTTTTTCTTTCTTGATATTTTTAATTTTAGCTTTAATACCTTCTAACATTCCATCTTTAGATTCTTTCTTTCTTTCTTGGTATCTTTCATTCTAATTTTATTACCTTCCAATTTTCTGTTTAAAGTTTGTTTGTTTCTTTCTTTCTTTCTTGATATCTTTCATTCTAATTTTAATACGTTCTAACGTTCTATCTTTAGTTTCTTTCTTTCTTTTTTTTTGATTTCTTTAATTCTAGCTTTAATACCTTCTGACATTCTATCTTTAATTTCTTTCTTTCTTTCTCGATTTCCTTAACTCTAGCTATAATACCTTCTAACATTCTATTTTTAGTTTCTTTCTTTTTTTCTTGATATCTTTCAATCTAGCTTTAATACCTTCTAACATTCTATCTTTACTTTCTTTCTTTCCTTCTTTCTTTCTTGTTTTCTTTCATTTTAGCTTTAATACCATCGTATATTCTATCATTAGTTTCTTTCTTACTTTCTTTCTTGATATCTTTCATTCTTATTTTAATACCTTCTAACGTTCTATCTTTAGTTTGTTTCTCTTCCTTCATATCTTTCATTCTAGCTTTAATACCTTCTAATATTCTATCTTTAGATTCTTTCTTTCTTTCTTTCTTGATATCTTTCATTATAATTTTAATACCTTCTAACGTTTTGTCTTTAGTTTGTATCTTTCTTTCTTGATATCTTTCATTCTAGTTTTAATACATTTTAAAATTCTATCTTTAGTTACTTTCCTTCTTTCTATCTTGTTTTCTTTCATTTCAGCTTTAATACCTTCTAACATTCTATCTTTAGTTTCTTTCTATCTTTCTTTTTTGATATCTTTCATTCTAATTTTAATACCTTCTAACGTTCTATCTTTAGTATCTTTCTTTCTTTCTTTTTGATTTCTTTAATTCTAGCTTTAATACCTTCTGACATTCTATCTTTAGATTCTTTCCTTTCTTTCTTGTTTTCTTTCTTTTTAGCTTTAATACCTCCTAACGTTCTATCTTTAGTTTCTTTCTTGCTTTCTTTCTTGATAACTTTCATTCTTGCTTTAATACCTTCTAACATTCTATTTTAGTTTCCTGCTTTCTTTCTTTTTTGATTTCTTTCATTCTAGCTTTATTACCATCTAACATTCTATATTTAGTTTCTTTCTTTCTTTCTTGATTTCTTTCATTCTAGCTTTAATAACTTCTAACATTCTATCTTTAGTTTCATTCTTTCTTTCTTTCTTGATACGTTTCATTCTAGCTTAAATACATTCTAACATTCTATCTTTAGTTTCTTTCTTTCTTGATACCTTTTATTCTAGCTTTAATACCATTTAACAATCTATCTTTAGTTTGTTTCTTTCTTTCTTGATTTCCTTAATTCTAGCTTTAATACCTTCTTACATTCTGTCTTTAGTTTGTTTCTTTCTTTCGTGATATCTTTCATTCTATGTTTAATAACATCTAACATTCTATCTTTATTTTCTTCCTTTCTTTCTTGATATTTTTCATTCTGTTTAATACATTGTAACATTATATCTTTACTTTGTTTCTTTCTTTCTTTCTTGATATCTTTAATTCTAGCTTTAATACCTTCTAACGTTCTCTTTAGTTTGTTTGTTTCTTTCTTTCTTAATATCTTTCATTCTAATTTTAATACCTTCTAACGTTCTGTCTTTAGTTTCTTTCTTTCTTTCTTTCTTGATATGTTTCATTCTAGCTTAAATACATTATAAAATTCTATTTTTAGTTTCTTTCTTGATATCTTTTATTCTAGCTTTAATACCATTTAACAATCTATCTTTAGTTTTTTTCTTTCTTTCTTGATATCTTTCATTCTAGATTTAATTACTTCTAACATTGTATCTTTAGTTTCTTCCTTTCTTTCTTGATATTTTTCATTCTACCTTTAATACCTTTTAGCATTCTAACTTTAGTTTCTTTCTTTCTATCTTGATTTCTTTCATTCTAGCTTTAATGCCTTATAACATTCTATCTTTAGTTTGTTTCTCTCTTTCATTATATGTTTCCTTCTACCTTTAATACATTCTAAAATTCTAATTTTAGTTTCTTTCTTTCTTTTTTCTTTCTTGATGTCTTTCATTTTAGCTTTAATACCTTCTAACATTCCATCTTTAGATTCTTTCTTTCTTTCTTGGTATCTTTCATTCTAATTTCATTACCTTCCAATGTTCTGTTTAAAGTTTCTTTCTTTCTTTCTTTCTTTCTTCCTTTCTTGATATCTTTCATTCTAATTTTAAAACCTTCTAACGTTCTATCTTCAGATTCTTTCTTTCTTTCTTTCTTGATATCTTTCATTCTTGCTTTAATAACGTCTAACATTCTATCTTTAGTTTCTTTCTTTCTTTCTTTCTTGTTTTCTTTCATTTTAGCTTTAATACCTTCTAACATTCTATCTTTAGTTTCTTTCTTTCTTGATATCTTTCATTCTAATTTTAATACCTTCTAAAGTTCCGTCTTTAGTTTGTATCTTTCTTTCTTGATATCTTTCATTCTAGTTTTAATACATTTTAAAATTCTATCTTTAGTTTCTTTCCTTCTTTCTTTCTTGTTTTCTTTCATTTCAGCTTTAATACCTTCTAACATTCTATCTTTAGTTTCTTTCTTTCTTTCTTTCTTGATACGTTTCATTCTAGATTTAGTACATTCTAACATCCTATCTTTAGTTTCTTTCTTTCTTGATTTCTTTAATTCTTGCTTTAATACCTTCTACATTCTATCTTTATTTTGTTTCTTTCTTTCTTTCTTGATATCTTTCATTCTAGCTTTAATACCATCTAACATTCTATCTTTAGTTTCCTTCTTTCTTTCTTTCTTGATATCTATTATTTTTGCTTTAATACCTTCTAACATTCTATCTTTAGTTTCTTTCTTTCTTTCTTTCTTGATATCTTTCATTTTTGCTTTAATACCTTCTAACGTTCAATCTTTAGTTTCTTTCTTTCTATCTTGATTTCTTTCATTCTAGCTTTAATGCCCTCTAACATTCTATCTTTAGTTTCTTTCTCTCTTTCCTTCTTTCTTGATATCTTTCATTCTAATTTTAATACCTTCTAACATTCAATCTTTAGTTTCTTTCTTCCTGTCTTGATTTCTTTCATTCTAGCTTTAATACCTTTTAGCATTCTATCTTTAGTTTGTTTCTCTCTTTCATTATATGTTTCCTTCTACCTTTAATACATTCTAAAATTCTAATTTTAGTTTCTTTCTTTCTTTCTTTTTTCTTTCTTGATGTCTTTCATTTTAGCTTTAATACCTTCTAACATTCCATCTTTAGATTCTTTCTTTCTTTCTTGGTATCTTTCATTCTAATTTTATTACCTTCCAATGTTCTGTTTAAAGTTTCTTTCTTTCTTTCTTTCTTTCTTCCTTTCTTGATATCTTTCATTCTAATTTTAAAACCTTCTAACGTTCTATCTTCAGTTTCTTTCTTTCTTTCTTTCTTGATATCTTTCATTCTTGCTTTAATAACGTCTAACATTCTATCTTCAGTTTCTTTCTTTCTTTCTTTCTTGTTTTCTTTCATTTTAGCTTTAATACCTTCTAACATTCTATCTTTAGTTTCTTTCTTTCTTGATAACTTTCATTCTAATTTTAATACCTTCTAAAGTTCCGTCTTTAGTTTGTATCTTTCTTTCTTGATATCTTTCATTCTAGTTTTAATACATTTTAAAATTCTATCTTTAGTTTCTTTCCTTCTTTCTTTCTTGTTTTCTTTCATTTCAGCTTTAATACCTTCTACATTCTATCTTTATTTTGTTTCTTTCTTTCTTTCTTGATATCTTTCATTGTAGCTTTAATACCTTCAAACATTCTATCTTTAGTTTGTTTCTCTTTCTTGATATCTTTCATTCTAGCTTTAATACCATCTAACATTCTATCTTTAGTTTCCTTCTTTCTTTCTTTCTTGATATCTATTATTTTTGCTTTAATACCTTCTAACATTCTATCTTTAGTTTCTTTCTTTCTTTCTTTCTTGATATCTTTCATTTTTGCTTTAATACCTTCTAACATTCAATCTTTAGTTTCTTTCTTTCTATCTTGATTTCTTTCATTCTAGCTTTAATGCCTTCTAACATTCTATCTTTAGTTTCTTTCTCTCTTTCCTTCTTTCTGGATATCTTTCATTCTAATTTTAATACCTTCTAACATTCAATCTTTAGTTTCTTTCTTCCTGTCTTGATTTCTTTCATTCTAGCTTTAATGCCTTATAACATTCTATCTTTAGTTTGTTTCTTTCTTTCATTATATGTTTCATTCTACCTTTAATCCATTCTAAAATTCTAATTTTAGTTTCTTTCTTTCTTTCTTTTTTCTTTCTTGATGTCTTTCATTTTAGCTTTAATACCTTCTAACATTCCATCTTTAGATTCTTTCTTTCTTTCTTTGTATCTTTCATTCTAATTTTATTACCTTCCAATGTTCTGTTTAAAGTTTCTTTCTTTCTTTCTTTCTTTCTTCCTTTCTTGATATCTTTCATTATAATTTTAAAACCTTCTAACGTTCTATCTTCAGTTTCTTTCTTTCTTTCTTTCTTGATATCTTTCATTCTTGCTTTAATACCGTCTAACATTCTATCTTTAGTTTCTTTCCTTCTTTCTTTCTTGATATCTTTCATTCTAATTTTAATACCTTCTAACGTTCTATCTTTAGTTTCTTTCATTCTTTCCCTCTTTCTTTCTTGTTTTCTTTCATTTTAGCTTTAATACCTTCGAATATTCTATCATTACTTTCTATCTTACTTTCTTTCTTGATATCTTTCATTCTAATTTTAATACCTTCAAACATTCTATCTTTAGTTTGTTTCTCTTTCTTGATATCTTTCATTCTAGCTTTAATACCATCTAACATTCTATCTATAGTTTCTTTCGTTCTTTCTTGATATCTTTCATTCTAGCTTTAATACCTTCTAACATTCTTTCTTTACATTCTTTCTTTCTTTTTTCTTTCTTGATATCTTTCATTCTAGCTTTAATACCTTCTCACATTCTATCTTTAGATTCTTTTATTCTTGATATCTTTCATTCTAATTTTACTACCTTCCAACGTTCTGTTTTTATTTTCTTTCTTTCTTTCTTGATATCTATCATTTTGCTTTAATACCTTCTAACATTCTATCTTTAGTTTCTTTCTTTCTTTCTTTCTTGATATCTTTCATTCTAATTTTAAAAATTTCTAACGTTCTATCTTCTGTTTCTTTCTTTCCTTCTTTCTTGATATCTTTCTTTCTAGCTTTAATACCTTCTAACATTCTATCTTTAGTTTCTTTCCTACTTTCCTTCTTGTTTTCTTTCATTTGAGCTTTAATACATAACGTTCTATCTTTAGTTTCTTTCTTTCTTTCTTTTTTGATATCTTTCATTCTAATTTTAATACCTTCTAACGTTCTATCTTTAGTTTTTTTCTTTAATTCTCGATTTCTTTAATTCTAGCTATAATACCTTGTAACATTCAATCTTTAGTTTCTTTCCTTGTTTCTTGATATCTTTCAATCTAGCTTTAATACCTTCTATCATTCTATCTTTAGTTTGTTTCTCTTTCTTGATATCTTTCATTCTAGCTTTAATACCATCTAACATTCTATCTTTAGTTTCTTTCTTTCTTTCTTTCTTTCTTTCTTGATATCTTTCATTTTTGCTTTAATACCTTCAAACATTCTAACTTTAGTTTCTTTCTTTCTATCTTGATTTCTTTCATTCTAGCTTTAATGCCTTATAACATTGTATCTTTAGTTTGTTTCTCTCTTTCATTATATGTTTCCTTCTACCTTTAATACATTCTAAAATTCTAATTTTAGTTTCTTTCTTTCTTTCTTTTTTCTTTCTTGATGTCTTTCATTTTAGCTTTAATACCTTCTAACATTCCATCTTTAGATTCTTTCTTTCTTTCTTGGTATCTTTCATTCTGATCTTATTAACTTCCAATGTTCTGTTTAAAGTTTCTTTCTTTCTTTCTTTCTTCCTTTCTTGATATCTTTCATTCTAATTTTAAAACCTTCTAACGTTCTATCTTCAGTTTCTTTCTTTCTTTCTTTCTTGATATCTTTCATTCTTGCTTTAATACCGTCTAACATTCTATCTTTAGTTTCTTTCTTTCTTTCTTGTTTTCTTTCATTTTAGCTTTAATACCTTCTAACATTGTATCTTTAGTTTCTTTCTTTCTTTCTTTCTTGATATCTTTCATTCTAATTTTAATACCTTCTAAAGTTCTGTCTTTAGTTTGTATCTTTCTTTCTTGATATCTTTCATTCTAGTTTTAATACATTTTAAAATTCTATCTTTAGTTTCTTTCCTTCTTTCTTTCTTGTTTTCTTTCATTTCAGCTTTAATACCTTCTAACATTCTATCTTTTGTTTCTTTCTTTCTTTCTTTCTTGATACGTTTCATTCTAGATTTAGTACATTCTAACATCCTATCTTTAGTTTCTTTCTTTCTTTATTTTCTTTAATTCTTGCTTTAATACCTTCTACATTCTATCTTTATTTTGTTTCTTTCTTTCTTTCTTGATATCTTTCATTGTAGCTTTAATACCTTCAAACATTCTATCTTTAGTTTGTTTCTCTTTCTTGATATCTTTCATTCTAGCTTTAATACCATCTAACATTCTATCTTTAGTTTCCTTCTTTCTTTCTTTCTTGATATCTATTATTTTTGCTTTAATACCTTCTAACAATCTATCTTTAGTTTCTTTCTTTCTTTCTTTCTTGATATCTTTCATTTTTGCTTTAATACCTTCTAACATTCAATCTTTAGTTTCTTTCTTTCTATCTTGATTTCTTTCATTCTAGCTTTAATGCCTTCTAACATTCTATCTTTAGTTTCTTTCTCTCTTTCCTTCTTTCTTGATATCTTTCATTCTAATTTTAATACCTTCTAACATTCAATCTTTAGTTTCTTTCTTTCTATCTTGATTTCTTTCATTCTAGCTTTAATGCCTTATAACATTCTATCTTTAGTTTGTTTCTTTCTTTCATTATATGTTTCATTTTACCTTTAATCCATTCTAAAATTCTAATTTTAGTTTCTTTCTTTCTTTCTTTTTTCTTTCTTAATGTCTTTCATTTTAGCTTTAATACCTTCTAACATTCCATCTTTAGATTCTTTCTTTCTTTCTTTGTATCTTTCATTCTAATTTTATTACCTTCCAATGTTCTGTTTAAAGTTTCTTTCTTTCTTTCTTTCTTTCTTCCTTTCTTCATATCTTTCATTATAATTTTAAAACCTTCTAACGTTCTATCTTCAGTTTCTTTCTTTCTTTCTTTCTTGATATCTTTCATTCTTGCTTTAATACCGTCTAACATTCTATCTTAAGTTTCTTTCCTTCTTTCTTTCTAGTTTTCTTTCATTTTAGCTTTAATACCTTCTAACATTCTATCTTTAGTTTCTTTCTTTCTTTCTTTCTTGATATCTTTCATTCTAATTTTAATACCTTCTAACGTTCTATCTTTAGTTTCTTTCATTCTTTCCCTCTTTCTTTCTTGTTTTCTTTCATTTTAGCTTTAATACCTTCGAATATTCTATCATTAATTTCTATCTTACTTTCTTTCTTGATAACTTTCATTCTAATTTTAATACCTTCAAACATTCTATCTTTAGTTTGTTTCTCTTTCTTGATATCTTTCATTCTAGCTTTAATACCATCTAACATTCTATCTATAGTTTCTTTCGTTCTTTCTTGATATCTTTCATTCTAGCTTTAATACCTTCTAACAGTCTTTCTTTACATTCTTTCTTTCTTTTTTCTTTCTTGATATCTTTCATTCTAGCTTTAATACCTTCTCACATTCTATCTTTAGATTCTTTCATTCTTGATATCTTTCATCCTAATTTTACTACCTTCCAACGTTCTGTTTTTATTTTCTTTCTTTCTTTCTTTCTTGATATCTATCATTTTGCTTTAATACCTTCTAACATTCTATCTTTAGTTTCTTTCTTTCTTTCTTTCTTGATATATTTCATTCTAATTTTAAAAATTTCTAACGTTCTATCTTCTGTTTCTTTCTTTCCTTCTTTCTTGATATCTTTCTTTCTAGCTTTAATACCTTCTAACATTCTATCTTTAGTTTCTTTCCTACTTTCCATCTTGTTTTCTTTCATTTGAGCTTTAATACATAACGTTCTATCTTTAGTTTCTTTCTTTCTTTCTTTTTTGATATCTTTCATTCTAATTTTAATACCTTCTAAAATTCTATCTTTAGTTTTTTTCTTTAATTCTCGATTTCTTTAATTCTAGCTATAATACCTTGTAACATTCAATCTTTAGTTTCTTTCTTTGTTTCTTGATATCTTTCAATCTAGCTTTAATACCTTCTATCATTCTATCTTTAGTTTGTTTCTCTTTCTTGATATCTTTCATTCTAGCTTTAATACCATCTAACATTCTATCTTTAGTTTCTTTCTTTCTTTCTTTCTTTCTTGATATCTTTCATTTTTGCTTTAATACCTTCAAACATTCAAACTTTAGTTTCTTTCTTTCTATCTTGATTTCTTTCATTCTATCTTTAATGCCTTCTAACATTCTATCTTTAGTTTCTTTCTTTCTTTCCTTCTTTCTTGATATCTTTCATTCTAATTTTAATACCTTCTAAGATTCAGTCTTTAGATTCTTTCTTTCTATTTTGATTTCTTTCAATCTAGCTTTAATGCCTTCGAACATTCTATCTTTAGATTGTTTCTTTCTTTCATTATATGTTTCATTGTATCTTTAATACGTTCTAACATTCTAATTTTTGTTTCTTTCTTTCTTTCTTGATTTCTTTCATTCTAGCTTTAATACCTTCTGACATCCTATCTTTAGTTGCTTTCTTTCTTTCTTTTTTCTTTCTTGATATCTTTCATTTTAGCTTTAATACCTTCTAACATTCCCTCTTTAGATTCTTTCTTTCTTTCTTGGTATCTTTCATTCTAATTTTAATACCTTCTAATGTTCTATCTTTAGTTTCTTTCTTTCTTTTTTTTGATTTCTTTAATTCTAGCTTTAATACCTTCTGACATTCTATCTTTAATGTCTTTCTTTCTTTCTCGATTTCTTTAATTCTAGCTATAATACCTTCTAACATTCTATTTTTAGTTTCTTTCTTTTTTTTCTTGATATCTTTCAATTTAGCTTTAATACCTTCTAACATTCTATCTTTACTTTCTTTCTTTCCTTCTTTCTTTCTTGTTTTCTTTCATTTCAGCTTTAATACCATCGAATATTCTATCATTAGTTTCTTTCTTACTTTCTTTCTTGATATCTTTCAGTCTTATTTTAATACCTTCTAACGTTCTATCTTTAGTTTGTTTCTCTTTCTTCATATCTTTCATTCTAGCTTTAATACCTTCTAATATTCTATCTTTAGATTCTTTCTTTATTTCTTTCTTGATATCTTTCATTATAATTTTAATACCTTCTAACGTTCTGTCTTTAGTTTGTATCTTTCATTCTTGATATCTTTCATTCTAGTTTTAATACATTTTAAAATTCTATCTTTAGTTACTTTCCTTCTTTCTATCTTCTTTTCTTTCATTTCAGCTTTAATACCTTCTAACATTCTATCTTTAGTTTCTTTCTTTCTTTCTTTTTTGATATCTTTCATTCTAATTTTAATACCTTCTAACGTTCTATCTTTAGTATTTCTTTCTTTCTTTTTGATTTCTTTAATTCTAGCTTTAATACATTCTGACATTCTATCTTTAGATTTTTTCCTTTCTTTCTTGTTTTCTTTCTTTTTAGCTTTAATACCTTCTAACGTTCTATCTTTAGTTTCTTTCTTGCTTTCTTTCTTGATAACTTTCATTCTTGCTTTAATACCTTCTAACATTCTATTTTAGTTTCCTGCTTTCTTTCTTTTTTGATTTCTTTCATTCTAGCTTTATTACCATCTAACATTCTATATTTAGTTTCCTTCTTTCTTTCTTGATTTCTTTCATTCTAGCTTTAATACCTTCTAACATTCTATCTTTAGTTTCATTCTTTTTTTCTTTCTTGATACGTTTCATTCTAGCTTAAATACATTCTAACATTCTATCTTTAGTTTCTTTCTTTCTTGATACCTTTTATTCTTGCTTTAATACCATTTAACAATCTATCTTTAGTTTGTTTCTTTCTTTCTTGATTTCCTTAATTCTAGCTTTAATACCTTCTTACATTCTGTCTTTAGTTTGTTTCTTTCTTTCGTGATATCTTTCATTATATGTTTAATAACATCTAACATTCTATCTTTTTTTTCTTCCTTTCTTTCTTGATATTTTTCATTCTGTTTAATACATTGTAACATTATATCTTTTCTTTGTTTTTCTTTCTTTCTTGATATCTTTAATTCTAGCTTTCATACCTTCTAACGTTCTCTTTAGTTTGTTAGTTTCTTTCTTTCTTAATATGTTTCATTCTAATTTTAATACCTTCTAACGTTCTGTCTTTAGTTTGTTTCTTTCTTTCTTTCTTGATATGTTTCATTCTAGCTTAAATACATTATAACATTCTATCTTTAGTTTCTTTCTTGATATCTTTTATTCTAGCTTTAATATCATTTAACAATCTATCTTTAGTTTTTTTCTTTCTTTCTTGATATCTTTCATTCTAGCTTTAATACCTTCTAACATTCTATCTTTAGTTTCTTTCTTTCTTTCGTGATACCTTTCATTCTAGATTTAATAACATCTAACATTCTATCTTTAGTTTCTTCCTTTCTTTCTTGATATTTTTCATTCTAGCTTTAATACATTTTAGCATTCTAACTTTAGTTTCTTTCTTTCTTTCTTGATTTCTTTCATTCTAGATTTAATACCTTCTTACATTCTATCTTTAGATTCTTTCTTTCTTTCTTTCTTTATATATTTCATTCTAATTTTAATACCTTCCAACATATTGTATTTAGTTTCTTTCTTTCTTTCTTTCTTTCTTATTTTCGTTCATTTTAGCTTTAATACGTTCTAACGTTCTATTTTTAGTTTCTTTCTCTCTTTCTTTCTTGATATCTTTCATTTTAGCTTTAATACCTTTTAACGTTCTATCTTTAGTTTCTTTCTTTCTTTCTTTCTTGATATCTTTCATTCTAATTTTGATACCTTCTAACGTTCTGTCTTTAGTTTCTTTCTTTCTTTTGTGATACCTTTCATTCTAGATTTAATAACATCTAACATTCTATCTTTAGTTTCTTCCTTTCTTTCTTGATATTTTTCATTCTAGCTTTAATACCTTTTAGCATTCTAACTTTAGTTTCTTTCTTTCTTTCTTGATTTCTTTCATTCTAGATTTAATACCTTCTTACATTCTATCTTTAGATTCTTTCTTTCTTTCTTTCTTTATATATTTCATTCTAATTTTAATACCTTCCAACATATTGTATTTAGTTTCTTTCTTTCTTTCTTTCTTATTTTCGTTCATTTTAGCTTTAATACGTTCTAACGTTCTATCTTTAGTTTCTTTCCGTCTTTCTTTCTTGATATCTTTCATTTTAGCTTTAATACCTTTTAATGTTCTATCTTTAGTTTCTTTCTTTCTTTCTTTCTTTCTTGATATCTTTCATTCTAATTTTAATACCTTCTAACGTTCTGTCTTTAGTTTCTTTCTTTCTTTCTTTCTTGATATCCTTCATTCTTGCTTTAATATCTTCTTACATTCCATCTTTAGTATCTTTCTTTCTTCCTTTCTTTCTTTTTTTATTTCTTTCATTCTAGTTTTAATACCTTCTGACATACTGTTTAGTTTCTTTCCTTCTTTCTTGTTTTCTTTCATTTTCGCTTTAATCCCTTCTAATGTTCTATCTTTAGTTTCTTTCTTTCTTTCTTTATTGATATCTTTCATTCTTATTTTAATACCTTCTAACATTCTATCTTTAGTTTGTTTCTCTTTCTTGATATCTTTCATTCTAGCTTTAATACCGTCTAACATTCTATCTTTAGTTTCTTTCTTTCTTTCTTTCTTCATATCTTTCATTCTAGCTTTAATACCTTCTAATATTCTATCTTTAGATTCTTTCTTTATTTCTTTCTTGATATCTTTCATTCTAATTTTAATACCTTCTAACGTTCTGTCTTTAGTTTGTATCTTTCTTTCTTGATATCTTTCATTCTAGTTTTAATACATTTTAAAATTCTATCTTTAGTTTCTTTCCTTCTTTCTATCTTGTTTTCTTTCATTTCAGCTTTAATACCGTCTAACATTCTATCTTTAGTTTCTTTCTTTCTTTCTTTTTTGATATCTTTCATTCTAATTTTAATACCATCTAACATTCTATCTTTAGATTCTTCCTTTCTTTCTTGATATTTTTCATTCTAGCTTTAATACCTTTTAGCATTCTAACTTTAGTTTCTTTCTTTCTTTCTTGATTTCTTTCATTCTAGATTTAATACCTTCTTACATTCTATCTTTAGATTCTTTCTTTCTTTCTTTCTTTATATATTTCATTCTAATTTTAATACCTTCCAACATATTGTATTTAGTTTCTTTCTTTCTTTCTTTCTTTCTTATTTTCGTTCATTTTAGCTTTAATACGTTCTAACGTTCTATCTTTAGTTTCTTTCTTTCTTTCTTTCTTGATATCTTTCATTCTAATTTTGATACCTTCTAACGTTCTGTCTTTAGTTTCTTTCTTTCTTTCGTGATACCTTTCATTCTAGATTTAATAACATCTAACATTCTATCTTTAGTTTCTTCCTTTCTTTCTTGATATTTTTCATTCTAGCTTTAATACCTTTTAGCATTCTAACTTTAGTTTCTTTCTTTCTTTTTGATTTCTTTCATTCTAGATTTAATACCTTCTGACATTCTATCTTTAGATTCTTTCCTTTCTTTCTTGTTTTCTTTCTTTTTAGCTTTAATACCTTCTAACGTTCTATCTTTAGTTTCTTTCTTGCTTTCTTTCTTGATAACTTTCATTCTTGCTTTAATACCTTCCAACATATTGTATTTAGTTTCTTTCTTTCTTTCTTTCTTTCTTTCTTATTTTCGTTCATTTTAGCTTTAATACGTTCTAACGTTCTATCTTTAGTTTCTTTCTGTCTTTCTTTCTTGATATCTTTCATTTTAGCTTTAATACCTTTTAACGTTCTATCTTTAGTTTCTTTCTTTCTTTCTTTCTTGATATCTTTCATTCTAATTTTAATACCTTCTAACGTTCTGTCTTTAGTTTCTTTCTTTCTTTCTTTCTTTCTTGATATCCTTCATTCTTGCTTTAATATCTTCTTACATTCTATCTTTAGTATCTTTCTTTCTTCCTTTCTTTCTTTTTTGATTTCTTTCATTCTAGTTTTAATACCTTCTGACATTCTGTTTAGTTTCTTTCCTTCTTTCTTGTTTTCTTTCATTTTAGCTTTAATCAGTTCTAATGTTCTATCTTTAGTTTCTTTCTTTCTTTCTTTATTGATATCTTTCATTCTTATTTTAATACCTTCTAACGTTCTATCTTTAGTTTGTTTCTCTTTCTTAATATCTTTCATTCTAGCTTTAATACCATCTAACATTCTAACTTTAGTTTCTTTCTTTCTTTCTTTCTTCATATCTTTCATTCTAGCTTTAATACCTTCTAATATTCTATCTTTAGATTCTTTCTTTATTTCTTTCTTGATATCTTTCATTCTAATTTTAATACCTTCTAACGTTCTGTCTTTAGTTTGTATCTTTCTTTCTTGATATCTTTCATTCTAGTTTTAATACATTTTAAAATTCTATCTTTAGTTTCTTTCCTTCTTTCTATCTTGTTTTCTTTCATTTCAGCTTTAATACCGTCTAACATTCTATCTTTAGTTTCTTTCTTTCTTTCTTTTTTGATATCTTTCATTCTAATTTTAATACCTTCTAACGTTCTATCTTTAGTTTCTTTCTTTCTTTTTGATTTCTTTAATTCTAGCTTTAATACCTTCTAACATTCTATCTTTAGATTCTTTCCTTTCTTTCTTGTTTTCTTTCTTTTTAGCTTTAATACCTTCTAACATTCTATCTTTAGTTTGTTTCTCTTTCTTGATATCTTTCATTCTAGCTTTAATACCATCTAACATTCTATCTTTAGTTTCTTTCTTTCTTTCTTTCTTCATATCTTTCATTCTAGCTTTAATACCTTCTAATATTCTATCTTTAGATTCTTTCTTTATTTCTTTCTTGATATCTTTCATTCTAATTTTAATACCTTCTAACGTTCTGTCTTTAGTTTGTATCTTTCTTTCTTGATATCTTTCATTCTAGTTTTAATACATTTTAAAATTCTATCTTTAGTTTCTTTCCTTCTTTCTATCTTGTTTTCTTTCATTTCAGCTTTAATACCGTCTAACATTCTATCTTTAGTTTCTTTCTTTCTTTCTTTCTTGATACGTTTCATTCTAGCTTAAATACATTCTAACATTCTATCTTTAGTTTCTTTCTTTCTTGATACCTTTTATTCTTGCTTTAATACCATTTAACAATCTATCTTTAGTTTGTTTCTTTCTTTCTTGATTTCCTTAATTCTAGCTTTAATACCTTCTTACATTCTGTCTTTAGTTTGTTTCTTTCTTTCGTGATATCTTTCATTATATGTTTAATAACATCTAACATTCTATCTTTTTTTCTTCCTTTCTTTCTTGATATTTTTCATTCTGTTTAATACATTGTAACATTATATCTTTTCTTTGTTTTTCTTTCTTTCTTGATATCTTTAATTCTAGCTTTCATACCTTCTAACGTTCTCTTTAGTTTGTTAGTTTCTTTCTTACTTAATATGTTTCATTCTAATTTTAATACCTTCTAACGTTCTGTCTTTAGTTTGTTTCTTTCTTTCTTTCTTGATATGTTTCATTCTAGCTTAAATACATTATAACATTCTATCTTTAGTTTCTTTCTTGATATCTTTTATTCTAGCTTTAATATCATTTAACAATCTATCTTTAGTTTTTTTCTTTCTTTCTTGATATCTTTCATTCTAGCTTTAATACCTTCTAACATTCTATCTTTAGTTTCTTTCTTTCTTTCGTGATACCTTTCATTCTAGATTTAATAACATCTAACATTCTATCTTTAGTTTCTTCCTTTCTTTCTTGATATTTTTCATTCTAGCTTTAATACCTTTTAGCATTCTAACTTTAGTTTCTTTCTTTCTTTCTTGATTTCTTTCATTCTAGATTTAATACCTTCTTACATTCTATCTTTAGATTCTTTCTTTCTTTCTTTCTTTATATATTTCATTCTAATTTTAATACCTTCCAACATATTGTATTTAGTTTCTTTCTCTCTTTCTTTCTTGATATCTTTCATTTTAGCTTTAATACCTTTTAACGTTCTATCTTTAGTTTCTTTCTTTCTTTCTTTCTTTCTTGATATCTTTCATTCTAATTTTGATACCTTCTAACGTTCTGTCTTTAGTTTCTTTCTTTCTTTTGTGATACCTTTCATTCTAGATTTAATAACATCTAACATTCTATATTTAGTTTCTTCCTTTCTTTCTTGATATTTTTCATTCTAGCTTTAATACCTTTTAGCATTCTAACTTTAGTTTCTTTCTTTCTTTCTTGATTTCTTTCATTCTAGATTTAATACCTTCTTACATTCTATCTTTAGATTCTTTCTTTCTTTCTTTCTTTATATATTTCATTCTAATTTTAATACCTTCCAACATATTGTATTTAGTTTCTTTCTTTCTTTCTTTCTTATTTTCGTTCATTTTAGCTTTAATACGTTCTAACGTTCTATCTTTAGTTTCTTTCCGTCTTTCTTTCTTGATATCTTTCATTTTAGCTTTAATACCTTTTAATGTTCTATCTTTAGTTTCTTTCTTTCTTTCTTTCTTTCTTGATATCTTTCATTCTAATTTTAATACCTTCTAACGTTCTGTCTTTAGTTTCTTTCTTTCTTTCTTTCTTGATATCCTTCATTCTTGCTTTAATATCTTCTTACATTCCATCTTTAGTATCTTTCTTTCTTCCTTTCTTTCTTTTTTTATTTCTTTCATTCTAGTTTTAATACCTTCTGACATACTGTTTAGTTTCTTTCCTTCTTTCTTGTTTTCTTTCATTTTCGCTTTAATCCCTTCTAATGTTCTATCTTTAGTTTCTTTCTTTCTTTCTTTATTGATATCTTTCATTCTTATTTTAATACCTTCTAACATTCTATCTTTAGTTTGTTTCTCTTTCTTGATATCTTTCATTCTAGCTTTAATACCGTCTAACATTCTATCTTTAGTTTCTTTCTTTCTTTCTTTCTTCATATCTTTCATTCTAGCTTTAATACCTTCTAATATTCTATCTTTAGATTCTTTCTTTATTTCTTTCTTGATATCTTTCATTCTAATTTTAATACCTTCTAACGTTCTGTCTTTAGTTTGTATCTTTCTTTCTTGATATCTTTCATTCTAGTTTTAATACATTTTAAAATTCTATCTTTAGTTTCTTTCCTTCTTTCTATCTTGTTTTCTTTCATTTCAGCTTTAATACCGTCTAACATTCTATCTTTAGTTTCTTTCTTTCTTTCTTTTTTGATATCTTTCATTCTAATTTTAATACCATCTAACATTCTATCTTTAGATTCTTCCTTTCTTTCTTGATATTTTTCATTCTAGCTTTAATACCTTTTAGCATTCTAACTTTAGTTTCTTTCTTTCTTTCTTGATTTCTTTCATTCTAGATTTAATACCTTCTTACATTCTATCTTTAGATTCTTTCTTTCTTTCTTTCTTTATATATTTCATTCTAATTTTAATACCTTCCAACATATTGTATTTAGTTTCTTTCTTTCTTTCTTTCTTTCTTATTTTCGTTCATTTTAGCTTTAATACGTTCTAACGTTCTATCTTTAGTTTCTTTCTTTCTTTCTTTCTTGATATCTTTCATTCTAATTTTGATACCTTCTAACGTTCTGTCTTTAGTTTCTTTCTTTCTTTCGTGATACCTTTCATTCTAGATTTAATAACATCTAACATTCTATCTTTAGTTTCTTCCTTTCTTTCTTGATATTTTTCATTCTAGCTTTAATACCTTTTAGCATTCTAACTTTAGTTTCTTTCTTTCTTTTTGATTTCTTTCATTCTAGATTTAATACCTTCTGACATTCTATCTTTAGATTCTTTCCTTTCTTTCTTGTTTTCTTTCTTTTTAGCTTTAATACCTTCTAACGTTCTATCTTTAGTTTCTTTCTTGCTTTCTTTCTTGATAACTTTCATTCTTGCTTTAATACCTTCCAACATATTGTATTTAGTTTCTTTCTTTCTTTCTTTCTTTCTTATTTTCGTTCATTTTAGCTTTAATACGTTCTAACGTTCTATCTTTAGTTTCTTTCTGTCTTTCTTTCTTGATATCTTTCATTTTAGCTTTAATACCTTTTAACGTTCTATCTTTAGTTTCTTTCTTTCTTTCTTTCTTGATATCTTTCATTCTAATTTTAATACCTTCTAACGTTCTGTCTTTAGTTTCTTTCTTTCTTTCTTTCTTTCTTGATATCCTTCATTCTTGCTTTAATATCTTCTTACATTCTATCTTTAGTATCTTTCTTTCTTCCTTTCTTTCTTTTTTGATTTCTTTCATTCTAGTTTTAATACCTTCTGACATTCTGTTTAGTTTCTTTCCTTCTTTCTTGTTTTCTTTCATTTTAGCTTTAATCCCTTCTAATGTTCTATCTTTAGTTTCTTTCTTTCTTTCTTTATTGATATCTTTCATTCTTATTTTAATACCTTCTAACGTTCTATCTTTAGTTTGTTTCTCTTTCTTAATATCTTTCATTCTAGCTTTAATACCATCTAACATTCTAACTTTAGTTTCTTTCCTTCTTTCTTTCTTCATATCTTTCATTCTAGCTTTAATACCTTCTAATATTCTATCTTTAGATTCTTTCTTTATTTCTTTCTTGATATCTTTCATTCTAATTTTAATACCTTCTAACGTTCTGTCTTTAGTTTGTATCTTTCTTTCTTGATATCTTTCATTCTAGTTTTAATACATTTTAAAATTCTATCTTTAGTTTCTTTCCTTCTTTCTATCTTGTTTTCTTTCATTTCAGCTTTAATACCGTCTAACATTCTATCTTTAGTTTCTTTCTTTCTTTCTTTTTTGATATCTTTCATTCTAATTTTAATACCTTCTAACGTTCTATCTTTAGTTTCTTTCTTTCTTTTTGATTTCTTTAATTCTAGCTTTAATACCTTCTAACATTCTATCTTTAGATTCTTTCCTTTCTTTCTTGTTTTCTTTCTTTTTAGCTTTAATACCTTCTAACGTTCTATCTTTAGTTTGTTTCTCTTTCTTGATATCTTTCATTCTAGCTTTAATACCATCTAACATTCTATCTTTAGTTTCTTTCTTTCTTTCTTTCTTCATATCTTTCATTCTAGCTTTAATACCTTCTAATATTCTATCTTCAGATTCTTTCTTTATTTCTTTCTTGATATCTTTCATTCTAATTTTAATACCTTCTAACGTTCTGTCTTTAGTTTGTATCTTTCTTTCTTGATATCTTTCATTCTAGTTTTAATACATTTTAAAATTCTATCTTTAGTTTCTTTCCTTCTTTCTATCTTGTTTTCTTTCATTTCAGCTTTAATACCGTCTAACATTCTATCTTTAGTTTCTTTCTTTCTTTCTTTTTTGATATCTTTCATTCTAATTTTAATACCTTCTAACGTTCTATCTTTAGTTTCTTTCTTTCTTTCTTTTTGATTTCTTTAATTCTAGCTTTAATACCTTCTGACATTCTATCTTTAGATTCTTTCCTTTCTTTCTTGTTTTCTTTCTTTTTAGCTTTAATACCTTCTAACATTCTATTTTAGTTTCTTTCCTGCTTTCTTTCTTTTTTGATTTCTTTCATTCTAGCTTTATTACCATCTAACATTCTATATTTAGTTTCTTTCTTTCTTTCTTGATTTCTTTCATTCTAGCTTTAATACCTACTAACATTCTATCTTTAGTTTCATTCTTTCTTTCTTTCTTGATACGTTTCATTCTAGCTTAAATACATTCTACCATTCTATCTTTAGTTTCTTTCTTTCTTGATACCTTGTATTCTAGCTTTAATACCATTTAACAATCTATCTTTAGTTTGTTTCTTTCTTTCTTGATTTCCTTAATTCTAGCTTTAATACCTTCTTACATTCTGTCTTTAGTTTGTTTCTTTCTTTCGTGATATCTTTCATTCTATGTTTAATAACATCTAACATTCTATCTTTAGTTTCTTAATTCTTTCTTGATATTTTTCATTCTGTTTAATACATTGTAACATTTTATCTTTACTTTGTTTCTTTCTTTCTTTCTTGATATCTTTAATTCTAGCTTTAATACCTTCTAAAGTTCTCTTTAGTTTGTTTGTTTCTTTCTTTCTTAAGATCTTTCATTCTAATTTTAATACCTTCTAACGTTCTGTCTTTAGTTTCTTTCTTTCTTTCTTTCTTGATATGTTTCATTCTAGCTTAAATACATTATAACATTCTATCTTTAGTTTCTTTCTTTCTTTCGTGATATCTTTTATTCTAGATTTAATAACATCTAACATTGTATCTTTAGTTTCTTCCTTTCTTTCTTGATATTTTTCATTCTACCTTTAATACCTTTTAGCATTCTAACTTTAGTTTCTTTCTTTCTTTCTTGATTTCTTTCATTCTAGATTTAATACCTTCCTACATTCTATCTTTATATTATTTCTTTCTTTCTTTATATATTTCATTCTAATTTTAATACCTTCTAACGTTCTATCTTCAGTTTCTTTCTTTCTTTCTTTCTTGATTTCTTTCATTCTAGCTTTAATACTTTCTAACATTCTATCTTTAGTTAGTGTCTCTCTTTCTTTTTTTTCTTTCTTTCTTATTTTCGTTCATTTTAGCTTTAATACCTTCGAATATTCTATCATTAGTTTCTTTCTGTCTTTCTTTCTTGATATCTTTCATTTTAGCTTTAATACCTTTTAACGTTGTATCTTTAGTTTCTTTCTTTCTTTCTTTCTTTCTTGATATCTTTCATTCTAATTTTAATACCTTCTAACGTTCTGTCTTTAGTTTGTTTCTTTCTTGATATCCTTCATTCTTGCTTTAATATCTTCTTACATTCTATCTTTAGTATCTTTCTTTCTTCCTTTCTTTCTTTTTTTATCTCTTTCATTCTAGTTTTAATACCTTCTGACATTCTGTTTAGTTTCTTTCCTTCTTTCTTTCTTGTTTTCTTTCATTTTAGCTTTAATACCTTCTAACATTCTATCTTTAGTTTCTTTCTTTCTTTCTTTATTGATATTTTTCATTCTAAGTTTAATACATTGTAACATTATATCTTCACTTTGTTTCTTTCTTTCTTGATATCTTCCATTCTTGCTTCAATACCTTCTTCTTCTTTTTTTTATTTTAAAAGGGTAGCATAGGGATTACAGAAGGTAAAAGGGAGTGGAAGGAAAGGGAAAAGGGTTTTGGGTTGGGGAGGATAGGAGAACACTATATACGCCATCATCCAATCAAGTCATATTGCAAAAAACAGATCTACTTTCAGCTTTTTTTTTTTTGTAGCTCAGTTGCCCTCTTACTATCCACTTACAACTTTATTTTTAGTTTAAAACTATGTTATTCCGACACTATCTGAGACCCATCTCCATTTGTATGATAAATCCCATTCTTCAATTCTCTTTTGGCTTAGGCAGCTATTAATCACATCTAAATTGTTATCTATTTCTGTCTCATTCCATACTTTCTCAATAAACGCTTGTTTCAGTGACTCTGTTTTCTTCCAATTTTTGGGAGAGGAAACTGAATCCATCACAACCATCCAATTTTCAATATCACATTTTCTGTCTGTAGTAATTGAATAGATCACTGGATAACTCTTTGCCCCATCTATGTTGCTTGATACCTTACTCAATAGAGGCTGCTCTGGAGTTGCTACATTTTTACTTAACTGTAATTCAGCATCTGATGATCTCTCTTTTATCAGGTTTTCTATCTGATTAAAATGTTCATTTATTTGCTGAAATCCTGATATTATTATTTTCTGTATATTAATCTGCCATTCCTTGTCTATTTTTTGTGCCATCATTCCCACCCCTAATTTCTTCCTCTCAGCCATAAACAAATGCTGTCATATATGATCATATATATATATATCATATATAAATCACATATAAGACCACTTTTAGTCCAAAAGCTTGTAATACAACTGTGGCAGAATTAGCCTTTTTCTTGCCAAAAAGTCAACAGAGTTCTATTATCAGGATCCCACGAAGTCCAGCCAAAAAAGGTGTAATTTCAGATCACCAGGTTTCAGTGTCTCCAGCAAATCACCTTATAATCCAACTGATCTTCTTTCCATTAGTCCAAAGTCCCTAGAGTCCATTAAGGAAAACTCCAGTCCCTGTTTTCCGATCTGCTCAACCCAACTAGTCAGTTGTCGCTGTTTCGTTTCCTCCTCCGTCTGTTCTCATGTTCTAAAAATAGCAACTCATCCCGTCTTCTTCCAAAAACCAGATAAACGTCTATTTCAGAGTCCCACACAGACGAGTTCCTCCACTTTGAGCCGCAATCGGTTTAATACCTTCTTACATTCTATCTTTAGTTTCTTTCTTTCTTGATATTTTTCATTCTAAGTTTAATACATTGTAACATTATATCTTTACTTTCCTTCTTTCTTTCCTTCTTTCTTCGTTGTTTCCTTTCATTTTAGCTTTAATACCTTCGAATATTCTATCATTAGTATCTTTCTTACTTACTTTCTTGATATCTTCATTCTAGCTTTAAAACCTTCTAACATTCTAGATTCTTTCTTCCTTCCTTTCTTGATATTTTGCATTCTAATTTTAATACCTTCTAACGTTCTGTCTTTAGTTTGTTCCTTTCTTTCTTGATATCTTTCATTTTTGCTTTAATACCTTCTGACATTCAATCTTTAGTTTCTTTCTTTCTTTCTTGATATCTTTCATTCTAGCTTTAATACCTTCTAACATTCTAGCTTTAGTTTCTTTTTTCTTTCTTTCTTCATATGTTTCATTCTAACTTTAATACATTCTAACATTCTATCTTTAGTTTCTTTCTTTCTTGATATCTTTCATTCTAATTTTAATACAATGTAACATTCTATCTTTAGATTGTTTCTTTCTTTCATTATATGTTTCATTGTATCTTTAATACGTTCTAACATTCTCATTTTTGTTTCTTTCTTTCTTTCTTGATTTCTTTCATTCTAGCTTTAATACCTTCTGACATTCTATCTTTAGTTTCTTTCTTTCTTTCTTTTTTCTTTCTTGTTATCTTTCATTTTAGCTTTAATACCTTCTAACATTCCATCTTTAGATTCTTTCTTTCTTTCTTGGTATCTTTCATTCTAATTTTATTACCTTCCAATGTTCTGTTTAAAGCTTCTTTCTTTCTTTCTTTCTTTCTTGATATCTTTCATTCTAATTTTAATACCTTGTAACGTTCTATCTTTAGTTTCTTTTCTTTTTTTTTTTGATTTCTTTCATTCTGGCTTTAATACCTTCTGACATTCTATCTTTAGTTTCTTTCTTTCTTTCTCGATTTCTTTAATTCTAGCTATAATACCTTCTAACATTCTATTTTTAGTTTCTTTCTTTTTTTCTTGATATCTTTCAATCTAGCTTTAATACCTTCTAACATTCTATCTTTACTTTCTTTCTTTCCTTCTTTCTTGTTTTCTTTCATTTTAGCTTTAATACCTTCGAATATTCTATCTTTAGATTCTTTCTTTATTTCTTTCTTGATATCTTTCATTCTAATTTTAATACCTTCTAACGTTCTGTCTTTAGTTTGTATCTTTCTTTCTTGATATCTTTCATTCTAGTTTTAATACATTTTAAAATTCTATCTTTAGTTTTTTTCCTTCTTTCTATCTTGTTTTCTTTCATTTCAGCTTTAATACCGTCTAACATTCTATCTTTAGTTTCTTTCTTTCTTTTTGATTTCTTTAATTCTAGCTTTAATACCTTCTGACATTCTATCTTTAGATTCTTTCCTTTCTTTCTTGTTTTCTTTCTTTTTAGCTTTAATACCTTCTAACGTTCTATCTTTAGTTTGTTTCTCTTTCTTGATATCTTTCATTCTAGCTTTAATACCATCTAACATTCTATCTTTAGTTTCCTTATTTCTTTCTTTCTTCATATCTTTCATTCTAGCTTTAATACCTTCTAATATTCTATCTTTAGATTCTTTATTTCTTTCTTGATATCTTTCATTCTAATTTTAATACCTTCTAACGTTCTGTCTTTAGTTTGTATCTTTCTTTCTTGATATTTTTCATTCTAGTTTTAATACATTTTAAAATTCTATCTTTAGTTTCTTTCCTTCTTTCTATCTTGTTTTCTTTCATTTCAGCTTTAATACCGTCTAACATTCTATCTTTAGTTTCTTTCTTTCTTTCTTTTTTGATATCTTTCATTCTAATTTTAATACCTTCTAACGTTCTATCTTTAGTTTCTTTCTTTCTTTCTTTTTGATTTCTTTAATTCTAGCTTTAATACCTTCTGACATTCTATCTTTAGATTCTTTCCTTTCTTTCTTGTTTTCTTTCTTTTTAGCTTTAATACCTTCTAACATTCTATTTTAGTTTCTTTCCTGCTTTCTTTCTTTTTTGATTTCTTTCATTCTAGCTTTATTACCATCTAACATTCTACCTTTACTTTGTTTCTTTCTTTCTTGATTTCTTTCATTCTAGCTTTAATACCTACTAACATTCTATCTTTAGTTTCATTCTTTCTTTCTTTCTTGATACGTTTCATTCTAGCTTAAATACATTCTACCATTCTATCTTTAGTTTCTTTCTTTCTTGATACCTTTTATTCTAGCTTTAATACCATTTAACAATCTATCTTTAGTTTGTTTCTTTCTTTCTTGATTTCCTTAATTCTAGCTTTAATACCTTCTTACATTCTGTCTTTAGTTTGTTTCTTTCTTTCGTGATATCTTTCATTCTATGTTTCATAACATCTAACATTCTATCTTTAGTTTCTTAATTCTTTCTTGATATTTTTCATTCTGTTTAATACATTGTAACATTTTATCTTTACTTTGTTTCTTTCTTTCTTTCTTGATATCTTTAATTCTAGCTTTAATACCTTCTAACGTTCTCTTTAGTTTGTTTGTTTGTTTCTTTCTTAATATCTTTCATTCTATTTTTAATACCTTCTAACGTTCTGTCTTTAGTTTCTTTCTTTCTTTCTTTCTTGATATGTTTCATTCTAGCTTAAATACATTATAACATTCTATTTTTAGTTTCTTTCTTGATATCTTTTATTCTAGCTTTAATATCATTTAACAATCTATCTTTAGTTTTTTTCTTTCTTTCTTGATATCTTTCATTCTAGCTTTAATACCTTCTAACATTCTATCTTTAGTTTCTTTCTTTCTTTCGTGATATCTTTCATTCTAGATTTAATAACATCTAACATTGTATCTTTAGTTTGTTTCTCTCTTTCATTATATGTTTCATTCTACCTTTAATACATTCTAAAATTCTAATTTTAGTTTCTTTCTTTCTTTCTTTTTTCTTTCTTGATGTCTTTCATTTTAGCTTTAATACCTTCTAACATTCCATCTTTAGTTTCTTTCTTCCTTTCTTGATATCTTTCATTCTAATTTTAAAACCTTCTAACGTTCTATCTTCAGTTTCTTTCTTTCTTTCTTTCTTGATATCTTTCATTCTTGCTTTAATACCGTCTAACATTCTATCTTTAGTTTCTTTCTTTCTTTCTTGTTTTCTTTCATTTTAGCTTTAATACCTTCTAACATTCTATCTTTAGTTTCTTTCTTTCTTTCTTTCTTGATATCTTTCATTCTAATTTTAATACCTTCTAAAGTTCTGTCTTTAGTTTGTATCTTTCTTACTTGATATCTTTCATTCTAGTTTTAATACATTTTAAAATTCTATCTTTAGTTTCTTTCCTTCTTTCTTTCTTGTTTTCTTTCATTTCAGCTTTAATACCTTCTAACATTCTATCTTTAGTTTCTTTCTTTCTTTCTTTCTTGATACGTTTCATTCTAGATTTAGTACATTCTAACATCCTATCTTTAGTTTCCTTCTTTCTTGATTTCTGTAATTCTTGCTTTAATACCTTCTACATTCTATCTTTATTTTGTTTCTTTCTTTCTTTCTTGATATCTTTCATTATAGCTTTAATACCTTCAAACATTCTATCTTTAGTTTGTTTCTCTTTCTTGATATCTTTCATTCTAGCTTTAATACCATCTAACATTCTATCTTTAGTTTCCTTCTTTCTTTGTTTCTTGATATCTATTATTTTTGCTTTAATACCTTCTAACATTCTATCTTTAGTTTCTTTCTTCCTTTCTTTCTTGATATCTTTCATTTTTGCTTTAATACCTTCTAACATTCAATCTTTTGTTTCTTTCTTTCTATCTTGATTTCTTTCATTCTAGCTTTAATGCCTTCTAACATTCTATCTTTAGTTTCTTTCTCTCTTTCCTTCTTTCTTGATATCTTTCATTCTAATTTTAATACCTTCTAACATTCAATCTTTAGTTTCTTTCTTTCTATCTTGATTTCTTTCATTCTAGCTTTAATGCCTCATAACATTCTATCTTTAGTTTCTTTCTTTCTTTCTTTCTTGATATCTTTCATTCTAATTTTAATACCTTGTAACTTTCTATCTTTAGTTTCTTTCATTCTTTCCCTCTTTCTTTCTTGTTTTCTTTCATTTTAGCTTTAATACCTTCGAATATTCTATCATTACTTTCTATCTTACTTTCTTTCTTGATATCTTTCATTCTAATTTTAATACCTTCAAACATTCTACCTTTAGTTTGTTTCTCTTTCTTGATATCTTTCATTCTAGCTTTAATACCATCTAACATTCTATCTATAGTTTCTTTCGTTCTTTCTTGATATCTTTCATTCTAGCTTTAATACCTTCTAACATTCTTTCTTTACATTCTTTCTTTCTTTTTTCTTTCTTGATATCTTTCATTCTAGCTTTAATACCTTCTCACATTCTATCTTTAGATTCTTTCTTTCTTGATATCTTTCATTCTAATTTTACTACCTTCCAACGTTCTGTTTTTATTTTCTTTCTTTCTTTCTTTCTTGATATCTATCATTTTGCTTTAATACCTTCTAACATTCTATCTTTAGTTTCTTTCTTTCTTTCTTTCTTGATATCTTTCATTCTAATTTTAAAAATTTCAAACGTTCTATCTTCTGTTTCTTTCTTTCCTTCTTTCTTGATATCTTTGTTTCTAGCTTTAATACCTTCTAACATTCTATCTTTAGTTTCTTTCCTACTTTCCTTCTTGTTTTCTTTCATTTGAGCTTTAATACATAACGTTCTATCTTTAGATTCTTTCTTTCTTTTTTGATATCTTTCATTCTAATTTTAATACCTTCTAACGTTCTATCTTTAGTTTTTTTCTTTAATTCTCGATTTCTTTAATTCTAGCTATAATACCTTGTAACATTCAATCTTTAGTTTCTTTCTTTGTTTCTTGATATCTTTCAATCTAGCTTTAATACCGTCTATCATTCTATCTTTAGTTTGTTTCTCTTTCTTGATATCTTTCATTCTAGCTTTAATACCATCTAACATTCTATCTTTAGTTTCTTTCTTTCTTTCTTTCTTTCTTTCTTGATATCTTTCATTTTTGCTTTAATACCTTCAAACATTCAAACTTTAGTTTCTTTCTTTCTATCTTGATTTCTTTCATTCTAGCTTTAATGCCTTCTAATATTCTATCTTTAGTTTCTTTCTTTCTTTCCTTCTTTCTTGATATCTTTCATTCTAATTTTAATACCTTCTAAGATTCAGTCTTTAGATTCTTTCTTTCTATTTTGATTTCTTTCAGTCTAGCTTTAATGCCTTCTAACATTCTATCTTTAGATTGTTTCTTTCTTTCATTATATGTTTCATTGTATCTTTAATAGGTTCTAACATTCTAATTTTTCTTTCTTTCTTTCTTTCTTGATTTCTTTCATTCTAGCTTTAATACCTTCTGACATTCTATCTTTAGTTGCTTTCTTTCTTTCTTTTTTCTTTCTTGATATCTTTCATTTTAGCTTTAATACCTTCTAACATTCCATCTTTAGATTCTTTCTTTCTTTCTTGGTATCTTTCATTCTAATTTTATTACCTTCCAATGTTCTCTTTAAAGTTTATTTCTTTCTTTCTTTCTTTCTTGATATCTTTCATTCTAATTTTAATACCTTCTAACGTTCTATCTTTAGTTTCTTTCTTTCTTATTTTTGATATCTTTAATTCTAGCTTTAATACCTTCTGACATTCTATCTTTAATTTCTTTCTTTCTTTCTCGATTTCTTTAATTCTAGCTATAATACCTTCTAACATTCTATTTTTAGTTTCTTTCTTTTTTTCTTGATATCTTTCAATCTAGCTTTAATACCTTGTAACATTCTATCTTTACTTTCTTTCTTTCCTTCATTCTTTCTTGTTTTCTTTCATTTTAGCTTTAATACCATCGAATATTCTATCATTAGTTTCTTTCTTACTTTCTTTCTTGATATCTTTCATTCTTATTTTAATACCTTCTAACGTTCTATCTTTCGTTTGTTTCTCTTTCTTCATATCTTTCATTCTAGCTTTAATACCTTCTAATATTCTATCTTTAGATTCTTTCTTTATTTCTTTCTTGATATCTTTCATTATAATTTTAATACCTTCTAACGTTCTGTCTTTAGTTTGTATCTTTCTTTCTTGATATCTTTCATTCTAGTTTTAATACGTTTTAAAATTCTATCTTTAGTTACTTTCCTTCTTTCTATCTTGTTTTCTTTCATTTCAGCTTTAATACCTTCTAACGTTCTATCTTTAGTTTCTTTCTTGCTTTCTTTCTTGATAACTTTCATTCTTGCTTTAATACCTTCTAACATTCTATTTTAGTTTCCTGCTTTCTTTCTTTTTTGATTTCTTTCATTCTAGCTTTAATACCTTCTAACGTTCTATCTTTAGTTTGTTTCTCTTTCTTGATATCTTTCATTCCAGCTTTAATACCATCTAACATTCTATCTTTAGTTTCTTTCTTTCTTTCTTTCTTCATATCTTTCATTCTAGCTTTAATACCTTCTAATATTCTATCTTTAGATTCTTTATTTCTTTCTTGATATCTTTCATTCTAATTTTAATACCTTCTAACGTTCTGTCTTTAGTTTGTATCTTTCTTTCTTGATATTTTTCATTCTAGTTTTAATACATTTTAAAATTCTATCTTTAGTTTCTTTCCTTCTTTCTATCTTGTTTTCTTTCATTTCAGCTTTAATACCGTCTAACATTCTATCTTTAGTTTCTTTCTTTCTTTCTTTTTTGATATCTTTCATTCTAATTTTAATACCTTCTAACGTTCTATCTTTAGTTTCTTTCTTTCTTTCTTTTTGATTTCTTTAATTCTAGCTTTAATACCTTCTGACATTCTATCTATAGATTCTTTCCTTTCTTTCTTGTTTCCTTTCTTTTTAGCTTTAATACCTTCTAACATTCTATTTTAGTTTCTTTCCTGCTTTCTTTCTTTTTTGATTTCTTTCATTCTAGCTTTATTACCATCTAACATTCTATATTTAGTTTCTTTCTTTCTTTCTTGATTTCTTTCATTCTAGCTTTAATACCTACTAACATTCTATCTTTAGTTTCATTCTTTCTTTCTTTCTTGATACGTTTCATTCTAGCTTAAATACATTCTACCATTCTATCTTTAGTTTCTTTCTTTCTTGATACCTTTTATTCTAGCTTTAATACCATTTAACAATCTATCTTTAGTTTGTTTCTTTCTTTCTTGATTTCCTTAATTCTAGCTTTAATACCTTCTTACATTCTGTCTTTAGTTTGTTTCTTTCTTTCGTGATATCTTTCATTCTATGTTTAATAACATCTAACATTCTATCTTTAGTTTCTTAATTCTTTCTTGATATTTTTCATTCTGTTTAATACATTGTAACATTTTATCTTTACTTTGTTTCTTTCTTTCTTTCTTGATATCTTTAATTCTAGCTTTAATACCTTCTAACGTTCTCTTTAGTTTGTTTGTTTCTTTCTTTCTTAATATCTTTCATTCTAATTTTAATACCTTGTAACGTTCTGTCTTTAGTTTCTTTCTTTCTTTCTTTCTTGATATGTTTCATTCTAGCTTAAATACATTATAACATTCTATTTTTAGTTTCTTTCTTGATATCTTTTATTCTAGCTTTAATATCATTTAACAATCTATCTTTAGTTTTTTTCTTTCTTTCTTGATATCTTTCATTCTAGCTTTAATACCTTCTAACATTCTATCTTTAGTTTCTTTCTTTCTTTCGTGATATCTTTCATTCTAGATTTAATAACATCTAACATTGTATCTTTAGTTTCTTCCTTTCTTTCTTGATATTTTTCATTCTACCTTTAATACCTTTTACCATTCTAACATTAGTTTCTTTCTTTCTATCTTGATTTCTTTCATTCTAGCTTTAATGCCTTATAACATTCTATCTTTAGTTTGTTTCTCTCTTTCATTATATGTTTCCTTCTACCTTTAATACATTCTAAAATTCTAATTTTAGTTTCTTTCTTTCTTTCTTTTTTCTTTCTTGATGTCTTTCATTTTAGCTTTAATACCTTCTAACATTCCATCTTTAGATTCTTTCTTTCTTTCTTGGTATCTTTCATTCTAATTTTATTACCTTCCAATGTTCTGTTTAAAGTTTCTTTCTTTCTTTCTTTCTTTCTTCCTTTCTTGATATCTTTCATTCTAATTTTAAAACCTTCTAACGTTCTATCTTCAGTTTCTTTCTTTCTTTCTTTCTTGATATCTTTCATTCTTGCTTTAATACCGTCTAACATTCTATCTTTAGTTTCTTTCTTTCTTTCTTGTTTTCTTTCATTTTAGCTTTAATACCTTCTAACATTCTATCTTTAGTTTCTTTCTTTCTTTCTTTCTTGATATCTTTCATTCTAATTTTAATACCTTCTAAAGTTCTGTCTTTAGTTTGTATCTTTCTTACTTGATATCTTTCATTCTAGTTTTAATACATTTTAAAATTCTATCTTTAGTTTCTTTCCTTCTTTCTTTCTTGTTTTCTTTCATTTCAGCTTTAATACCTTCTAACATTCTATCTTTAGTTTCTTTCTTTCTTTCTTTCTTGATACGTTTCATTCTAGATTTAGTACATTCTAAAATCCTATCTTTAGTTTCTTTCTTTCTTGATTTCTTTAATTCTTGCTTTAATACCTTCTACATTCTATCTTTATTTTGTTTCTTTCTTTCTTTCTTGATATCTTTCATTATAGCTTTAATACCTTCAAACATTCTATCTTTAGTTTGTTTCTCTTTCTTGATATCTTTCATTCTAGCTTTAATACCATCTAACATTCTATCTTTAGTTTCCTTCTTTCTTTCTTTCTTGATATCTTTCATTTTTGCTTTAATACCTTCTAACATTCAATCTTTAGTTTCTTTCTTTCTATCTTGATTTCTTTCATTCTAGCTTTAATGCCTTCTAACATTCTATTTTTAGTTTCTTTCTCTCTTTCCTTCTTTCTTGATATCTTTCATTCTAATTTTAATACCTTCTAACATTCAATCTTTAGTTTCTTTCTTTCTATCTTGATTTCTTTCATTCTAGCTTTAATACCTTCTAACATTCTTTCTTTACATTCTTTCTTTCTTTTTTCTTTCTTGATATCTTTCATTGTAGCTTTAATACCTTCTCACATTCTATCTTTAGATTCTTTCTTTCTTGATATCTTTCATTCTAATTTTACTACCTTCCAACGTTCTGTTTTTATTTTCTTTCTTTCTTTCTTTCTTGATATCTATCATTTTGCTTTAATACCTTCTAACATTCTATCTTTAGTTTCTTTCTTTCTTTCTTTCTTGATATCTTTCATTCTAATTTTAAAAATTTCAAACGTTCTATCTTCTGTTTCTTTCTTTCCTTCTTTCTTGATATCTTTGTTTCTAGCTTTAATACCTTCTAACATTCTATCTTTAGTTTCTTTCCTACTTTCCTTCTTGTTTTCTTTCATTTGAGCTTTAATACATAACGTTCTATCTTTAGATTCTTTCTTTCTTTTTTGATATCTTTCATTCTAATTTTAATACCTTCTAACGTTCTATCTTTAGTTTTTTTCTTTAATTCTCGATTTCTTTCATTCTAGCTTTAATGCCTTCTAACATTCTATCTTTAGTTTCTTTCTCTCTTTCCTTCTTTCTTGATATCTTTCATTCTAATTTTAATACCTTCTAACATTCAATCTTTAGTTTCTTTCTTTCTATCTTGATTTCTTTCATTCTAGCTTTAATGCCTTATAACATTCTATCTTTAGTTTGTTTCTTTCTTTCATTATATGTTTCATTCTACCTTTAATCCATTCTAAAATTCTAATTTTAGTTTCTTTCTTTCTTTCTTTTTTCTTTCTTGATGTCTTTCATTTTAGCTTTAATACCTTCTAACATTCCATCTTTAGATTTTTTCTTTCTTTCTTTGTATCTTTCATTCTAATTTTATTACCTTCCAATGTTCTGTTTAAAGTTTCTTTCTTTCTTACTTTCTTTCTTCCTTTCTTAATCTCTTTCATTCTAATTTTAAAACCTTCTAACGTTCTATCTTCAGTTTCTTTCTTTCTTTCTTTCTTGATATCTTTCATTCTTGCTTTAATACCGTCTAACATTCTATCTTTAGTTTCTTTCCTTCTTTCTTTCTAGTTTTCTTTCATTTTAGCTTTAATACCTTCTAACATTCTATCTTTAGTTTCTTTCTTTCTTTCTTTCTTGATATCTTTCATTCTAATTTTAATACCTTGTAACGTTCTATCTTTACTTTCTTTCATTCTTTCCCTCTTTCTTTCTTGTTTTCTTTCATTTTAGCTTTAATACCTTCGAATATTCTATCATTACTTTCTATCTTACTTTCTTTCTTGATATCTTTCATTCTAATTTTAATACCTTCAAACATTCTACCTTTAGTTTGTTTCTCTTTCTTGATATCTTTCATTCTAGCTTTAATACCATCTAACATTCTATCTATAGTTTCTTTCGTTCTTTCTTGATATCTTTCATTCTAGCTTTAATACCTTCTAACATTCTTTCTTTACATTCTTTCTTTCTTTTTTCTTTCTTGATCTTTCATTCTAGCTTTAATACCTTCTCACATTCTATCTTTAGATTCTTTCTTTCTTGATATCTTTCATTCTAATTTTACTACCTTCCAACGTTCTGTTTTTATTTTCTTTCTTTCTTTCTTTCTTTCTTGATATCTATCATTTTGCTTTAATACCTTCTAACATTCTATCTTTAGTTTCTTTCTTTCTTTCTTTCTTGATATCTTTCATTCTAATTTTAAAAATTTCAAACGTTCTATCTTCTGTTTCTTTCTTTCCTTCTTTCTTGATATCTTTGTTTCTAGCTTTAATACCTTCTAACATTCTATCTTTAGTTTCTTTCCTACTTTCCTTCTTGTTTTCTTTCATTTGAGCTTTAATACATAACGTTCTATCTTTAGATTCTTTCTTTCTTTTTTGATATCTTTCATTCTAATTTTAATACCTTCTAACGTTCTATCTTTAGTTTTTTTCTTTAATTCTCGATTTCTTTCATTCTAGCTTTAATGCCTTCTAACATTCTATCTTTAGTTTCTTTCTCTCTTTCCTTCTTTCTTGATATCTTTCATTCTAATTTTAATACCTTCTAACATTCAATCTTTAGTTTCTTTCTTTCTATCTTGATTTCTTTCATTCTAGCTTTAATGCCTTATAACATTCTATCTTTAGTTTGTTTCTTTCTTTCATTATATGTTTCATTCTACCTTTAATCCATTCTAAAATTCTAATTTTAGTTTCTTTCTTTCTTTCTTTTTTCTTTCTTGATGTCTTTCATTTTAGCTTTAATACCTTCTAACATTCCATCTTTAGATTTTTTCTTTCTTTCTTTGTATCTTTCATTCTAATTTTATTACCTTCCAATGTTCTGTTTAAAGTTTCTTTCTTTCTTACTTTCT
Organism: Intellagama lesueurii; assembly: GCA_037013535.1. Lineage (NCBI taxonomy): Eukaryota > Metazoa > Chordata > Lepidosauria > Squamata > Agamidae > Intellagama > Intellagama lesueurii. Next base: position 16,397,496 of record JBAJHW010000013.1, read on the forward strand.
TTCTTCCTTTCTTAATCTCTTTCATTCTAATTTTAAAACCTTCTAACGTTCTATCTTCAGTTTCTTTCTTTCTTTCTTTCTTGATATCTTTCATTCTTGCTTTAATACCGTCTAACATTCTATCTTTAGTTTCTTTCCTTCTTTCTTTCTAGTTTTCTTTCATTTTAGCTTTAATACCTTCTAACATTCTATCTTTAGTTTCTTTCTTTCTTTCTTTCTTGATATCTTTCATTCTAATTTTAATACCTTGTAACGTTCTATCTTTACTTTCTTTCATTCTTTCCCTCTTTCTTTCTTGTTTTCTTTCATTTTAGCTTTAATACCTTCGAATATTCTATCATTACTTTCTATCTTACTTTCTTTCTTGATATCTTTCATTCTAATTTTAATACCTTCAAACATTCTACCTTTAGTTTGTTTCTCTTTCTTGATATCTTTCATTCTAGCTTTAATACCATCTAACATTCTATCTATAGTTTCTTTCGTTCTTTCTTGATATCTTTCATTCTAGCTTTAATACCTTCTAACATTCTTTCTTTACATTCTTTCTTTCTTTTTTCTTTCTTGATCTTTCATTCTAGCTTTAATACCTTCTCACATTCTATCTTTAGATTCTTTCTTTCTTGATATCTTTCATTCTAATTTTACTACCTTCCAACGTTCTGTTTTTATTTTCTTTCTTTCTTTCTTTCTTGATATCTATGATTTTGCTTTAATACCTTCTAACATTCTATCTTTAGTTTCTTTCTTTCTTTCTTTCTTGATATCTTTCATTCTAATTTTAAAAATTTCAAACGTTCTATCTTCTGTTTCTTTCTTTCCTTCTTTCTTGATATCTTTGTTTCTAGCTTTAATACCTTCTAACATTCTATCTTTAGTTTCTTTCCTACTTTCCTTCTTGTTTTCTTTCATTTGAGCTTTAATACGTAACGTTCTATCTTTAGTTTCTTTCTTTCTTTTTTGATATCTTTCATTCTAATTTTAATACCTTCTAACGTTCTATCTTTAGTTTTTTTCTTTAATTCTCGATTTCTTTAATTCTAGCTATAATACCTTGTAACATTCAATCTTTAGTTTCTTTCTTTGTTTCTTGATATCTTTCAATCTAGCTTTAATACCTTCTATCATTCTATCTTTAGTTTGTTTCTCTTTCTTGATATCTTTCATTCTAGCTTTAATACCATCTAACATTCTATCTTTAGTTTCTTTCTTTCTTTCTTTCTTTCTTGATATCTTTCATTTTTGCTTTAATACCTTCAAACATTCAAACTTTAGTTTCTTTCTTTCTATCTTGATTTCTTTCATTCTAGCTTTAATGCCTTCTAACATTCTATCTTTAGTTTCTTTCTTTCTTTCCTTCTTTCTTGATATCTTTCATTCTAATTTTAATACCTTCTAAGATTCAGTCTTTAGATTCTTTCTTTCTATTTTGATTTCTTTCAGTCTAGCTTTAATGCCTTCTAACATTCTATCTTTAGATTGTTTCTTTCTTTCATTATATGTTTCATTGTATCTTTAATAGGTTCTAACATTCTAATTTTTGTTTCTTTCTTTCTTTCTTGATTTCTTTCATTCTAGCTTTAATACCTTCTGACATTCTATCTTTAGTTGCTTTCTTTCTTTCTTTTTTCTTTCTTGATATCTTTCATTTTAGCTTTAATACCTTCTAACATTCCATCTTTAGATTCTTTCTTTCTTTCTTGGTATCTTTCATTCTAATTTTATTACCTTCCAATGTTCTCTTTAAAGTTTATTTCTTTCTTTCTTTCTTTCTTGATATCTTTCATTTTAATTTTAATACCTTCTAACGTTCTATCTTTAGTTTCTTTCTTTCTTATTTTTGATATCTTTAATTCTAGCTTTAATACCTTCTGACATTCTATCTTTAATTTCTTTCTTTCTTTCTCGATTTCTTTAATTCTAGCTATAATACCTTCTAACATTCTATTTTTAGTTTCTTTCTTTTTTTCTTGATATCTTTCAATCTAGCTTTAATACCTTGTAACATTCTATCTTTACTTTCTTTCTTTCCTTCTTTCTTTCTTGTTTTCTTTCATTTTAGCTTTAATACCATCGAATATTCTATCATTAGTTTCTTTCTTACTTTCTTTCTTGATATCTTTCATTCTTATTTTAATACCTTCTAACGTTCTATCTTTCGTTTGTTTCTCTTTCTTCATATCTTTCATTCTAGCTTTAATACCTTCTAATATTCTATCTTTAGATTCTTTCTTTATTTCTTTCTTGATATCTTTCATTATAATTTTAATACCTTCTAACGTTCTGTCTTTAGTTTGTATCTTTCTTTCTTGATATCTTTCATTCTAGTTTTAATACATTTTAAAATTCTATCTTTAGTTACTTTCCTTCTTTCTATCTTGTTTTCTTTCATTTCAGCTTTAATACCTTCTAACATTCTATCTTTAGTTTCTTTCTTTCTTTTTTTTTGATATCTTTCATTCTAATTTTAATACCTTCTAACGTTCTATCTTTAGTATCTTTCTTTCTTTCTTTTTGATTTCTTTAATTCTAGCTTTAATACCTTCTGACATTCTATCTTTAGATTCTTTCCTTTCTTTCTTGTTTTCTTTCTTTTTAGCTTTAATACCTTCTAACGTTCTATCTTTAGTTTCTTTCTTGCTTTCTTTCTTGATAACTTTCATTCTTGCTTTAATACCTTCTAACATTCTATTTTAGTTTCCTGCTTTCTTTCTTTTTTGATTTCTTTCATTCTAGCTTTAATACCTTCTAACGTCCTATCTTTAGTTTGTTTCTCTTTCTTGATATCTTTCATTCCAGCTTTAATACCATCTAACATTCTATCTTTAGTTTCTTTCTTTCTTTCTTTCTTCATATCTTTCATTCTAGCTTTAATACCTTCTAATATTCTATCTTTAGATTCTTTATTTCTTTCTTGATATCTTTCATTCTAATTTTAATACCTTCTAACGTTCTGTCTTTAGTTTGTATCTTTCTTTCTTGATATTTTTCATTCTAGTTTTAATACATTTTAAAATTCTATCTTTAGTTTCTTTCCTTCTTTCTATCTTGTTTTCTTTCATTTCAGCTTTAATACCGTCTAACATTCTATCTTTAGTTTCTTTCTTTCTTTCTTTTTTGATATCTTTCATTCTAATTTTAATACCTTCTAACGTTCTATCTTTAGTTTCTTTCTTTCTTTCTTTTTGATTTCTTTAATTCTAGCTTTAATACCTTCTGACATTCTATCTTTAGATTCTTTCCTTTCTTTCTTGTTTTCTTTCTTTTTAGCTTTAATACCTTCTAACATTCTATTTTAGTTTCTTTCCTGCTTTCTTTCTTTTTTGATTTCTTTCATTCTAGCTTTATTACCATCTAACATTCTATATTTAGTTTCTTTCTTTCTTTCTTGATTTCTTTCATTCTAGCTTTAATACCTACTAACATTCTATCTTTAGTTTCATTCTTTCTTTCTTTCTTGATACGTTTCATTCTAGCTTAAATACATTCTACCATTCTATCTTTAGTTTCTTTCTTTCTTGATACCTTTTATTCTAGCTTTAATACCATTTAACAATCTATCTTTAGTTTGTTTCTTTCTTTCTTGATTTCCTTAATTCTAGCTTTAATACCTTCTTACATTCTGTCTTTAGTTTGTTTCTTTCTTTCGTGATATCTTTCATTCTATGTTTAATAACATCTAACATTCTATCTTTAGTTTCTTAATTCTTTCTTGATATTTTTCATTCTGTTTAATACATTGTAACATTTTATCTTTACTTTGTTTCTTTCTTTCTTTCTTGATATCTTTAATTCTAGCTTTAATACCTTCTAACGTTCTCTTTAGTTTGTTTGTTTCTTTCTTTCTTAATATCTTTCATTCTAATTTTAATACCTTGTAACGTTCTGTCTTTAGTTTCTTTCTTTCTTTCTTTCTTGATATGTTTCATTCTAGCTTAAATACATTATAACATTCTATTTTTAGTTTCTTTCTTGATATCTTTTATTCTAGCTTTAATATCATTTAACAATCTATCTTTAGTTTTTTTCTTTCTTTCTTGATATCTTTCATTCTAGCTTTAATATCTTCTAACAGTCTATCTTTAGTTTCTTTCTTTCTTTCGTGATATCTTTCATTATAGATTTAATAACATCTAACATTGTATCTTTAGTTTCTTCCTTTCTTTCTTGATATTTTTCATTCTACCTTTAATACCTTTTAGCATTCTAACATTAGTTTCTTTCTTTCTATCTTGATTTCTTTCATTCTAGCTTTAATGCCTTATAACATTCTATCTTTAGTTTGTTTCTCTCTTTCATTATATGTTTCCTTCTACCTTTAATACATTCTAAAATTCTAATTTTAGTTTCTTTCTTTCTTTCTTTTTTCTTTCTTGATGTCTTTCATTTTAGCTTTAATACCTTCTAACATTCCATCTTTAGATTCTTTCTTTCTTTCTTGGTATCTTTCATTCTAATTTTATTACCTTCCAATGTTCTGTTTAAAGTTTCTTTCTTTCTTTCTTTCTTTCTTCCTTTCTTGATATCTTTCATTCTAATTTTAAAACCTTCTAACGTTCTATCTTCAGTTTCTTTCTTTCTTTCTTTCTTGATATCTTTCATTCTTGCTTTAATACCGTCTAACATTCTATCTTTAGTTTCTTTCTTTCTTTCTTGTTTTCTTTCATTTTAGCTTTAATACCTTCTAACATTCTATCTTTAGTTTCTTTCTTTCTTTCTTTCTTGATATCTTTCATTCTAATTTTAATACCTTCTAAAGTTCTGTCTTTAGTTTGTATCTTTCTTACTTGATATCTTTCATTCTAGTTTTAATACATTTTAAAATTCTATCTTTAGTTTCTTTCCTTCTTTCTTTCTTGTTTTCTTTCATTTCAGCTTTAATACCTTCTAACATTCTATCTTTAGTTTCTTTCTTTCTTTCTTTCTTGATACGTTTCATTCTAGATTTAGTACATTCTAACATCCTATCTTTAGTTTCTTTCTTTCTTGATTTCTTTAATTCTTGCTTTAATACCTTCTACATTCTATCTTTATTTTGTTTCTTTCTTTCTTTCTTGATATCTTTCATTATAGCTTTAATACCTTCAAACATTCTATCTTTAGTTTGTTTCCCATTCTTGATATCTTTCATTCTAGCTTTAATACCATCTAACATTCTATCTTTAGTTTCCTTCTTTCTTTCTTTCTTGATATCTTTCATTTTTGCTTTAATACCTTCTAACATTCAATCTTTAGTTTCTTTCTTTCTATCTTGATTTCTTTCATTCTAGCTTTAATGCCTTCTAACATTCTATTTTTAGTTTCTTTCTCTCTTTCCTTCTTTCTTGATATCTTTCATTCTAATTTTAATACCTTCTAACATTCAATCTTTACTTTCTTTCTTTCTATCTTGATTTCTTTCATTCTAGCTTTAATGCCTCATAACATTCTATCTTTAGTTTGTTTCTTTCTTTCATTATATGTTTCATTCTACCTTTAATCCATTCTAAAATTCTAATTTTAGTTTCTTTCTTTCTTTCTTTCTTTTTTCTTTCTTGATGTCTTTCATTTTAGCTTTAATACCTTCTAACATTCCATCTTTAGATTTTTTCTTTCTTTCTTTGTATCTTTCATTCTAATTTTATTACCTTCCAATGTTCTGTTTAAAGTTTCTTTCTTTCTTTCTTTCTTTCTTCCTTTCTTGATCTCTTTCATTCTAATTTTAAAACCTTCTAACGTTCTATCTTCAGTTTCTTTCTTTCTTTCTTTCTTGATATCTTTCATTCTTGCTTTAATACCGTCTAACATTCTATCTTTAGTTTCTTTCCTTCTTTCTTTCTAGTTTTCTTTCATTTTAGCTTTAATACCTTCTAACATTCTATCTTTAGTTTCTTTCTTTCTTTCTTTCTTGATATCTTTCATTCTAATTTTAATACCTTGTAACGTTCTATCTTTAGTTTCTTTCATTCTTTCCCTCTTTCTTTCTTGTTTTCTTTCATTTTAGCTTTAATACCTTCGAATATTCTATCATTACTTTCTATCTTACTTTCTTTCTTGATATCTTTCATTCTGATTTTAATACCTTCAAACATTCTATCTTTAGTTTGTTTCTCTTTCTTGATATCTTTCATTCTAGCTTTAATACCATCTAACATTCTATCTATAGTTTCTTTCGTTCTTTCTTGATATCTTTCATTCTAGCTTTAATACCTTCTAACATTCTTTCTTTACATTCTTTCTTTCTTTTTTCTTTCTTGATATCTTTCATTCTAGCTTTAATACCTTCTCACATTCTATCTTTAGATTCTTTCTTTCTTGATATCTTTCATTCTAATTTTACTACCTTCCAACGTTCTGTTTTTATTTTCTTTCTTTCTTTCTTTCTTGATATCTATCATTTTGCTTTAATACCTTCTAACATTCTATCTTTAGTTTCTTTCTTTCTTTCTTTCTTGATATCTTTCATTCTAATTTTAAAAATTTCAAACGTTCTATCTTCTGTTTCTTTCTTTCCTTCTTTCCTGATATCTTTGTTTCTAGCTTTAATACCTTCTAACATTCTATCTTTAGTTTCTTTCCAACTTTCCTTCTTGTTTTCTTTCATTTGAGCTTTAATACATAACGTTCTATCTTTAGTTTCTTTCTTTCTTTTTGATATCTTTCATTCTAATTTTAATACCTTCTAACGTTCTATCTTTAGTTTTTTTCTTTAATTCTCGATTTCTTTAATTCTAGCTATAATACCTTGTAACATTCAATCTTTAGTTTCTTTCTTTGTTTCTTGATATCTTTCAATCTAGCTTTAATACCTTCTATCATTCTATCTTTAGTTTGTTTCTCTTTCTTGATATCTTTCATTCTAGCTTTAATACCATCTAACATTCTATCTTTAGTTTCTTTCTTTCTTTCTTTCTTTCTTGATATCTTTCATTTTTGCTTTAATACCTTCAAACATTCAAACTTTAGTTTCTTTCTTTCTATCTTGATTTCTTTCATTCTATCTTTAATGCCTTCTAACATTCTATCTTTAGTTTCTTTCTTTCTTTCCTTCTTTCTTGATATCTTTCATTCTAATTTTAATACCTTCTAAGATTCAGTCTTTAGATTCTTTCTTTCTATTTTGATTTCTTTCAATCTAGCTTTAATGCCTTCTAACATTCTATCTTTAGATTGTTTCTTTCTTTCATTATATGTTTCATTGTATCTTTAATACGTTCTAACATTCTAATTTTTGTTTCTTTCTTTCTTTCTTGATTTCTTTCATTCTAGCTTTAATACCTTCTGACATTCTATCTTTAGTTGCTTTCTTTCTTTCTTTTTTCTTTCTTGATATCTTTCATTTTAGCTTTAATACCTTCTAACATTCCATCTTTAGATTCTTTCTTTCTTTCTTTCTTGGTATTTTTCATTCTAATTTTATTACCTTCCAATGTTCTGTTTAAAGTTTGTTTCTTTCTTTCTTTCTTTCTTGATATCTTTCATTCTAATTTTAATACCTTCTAACGTTCTATCTTTAGTTTCTTTCTTTCTTATTTTTGATATCTTTAATTCTAGCTTTAATACCTTCTGACATTCTATCTTTAATTTCTTTCTTTCTTTCTCGATTTCTTTAATTCTAGCTATAATACCTTCTAACATTCTATTTTTAGTTTCTTTCTTTTTTTCTTGATATCTTTCAATCTAGCTTTAATACCTTGTAACATTCTATCTTTACTTTCATTCTTTCCTTCTTTCTTTCTTGTTTTCTTTCATTTTAGCTTTAATACCATCGAATATTCTATCATTAGTTTCTTTCTTACTTTCTTTCTTGATATCTTTCATTCTTATTTTAATACCTTCTAACGTTCTATCTTTCGTTTGTTTCTCTTTCTTCATATCTTTCATTCTAGCTTTAATACCTTCTAATATTCTATCTTTAGATTCTTTCTTTATTTCTTTCTTGATATCTTTCATTATAATTTTAATACCTTCTAACGTTCTGTCTTTAGTTTGTATCTTTCTTTCTTGATATCTTTCATTCTAGTTTTAATACATTTTAAAATTCTATCTTTAGTTACTTTCCTTCTTTCTATCTTGTTTTCTTTCATTTCAGCTTTAATACCTTCTAACATTCTATCTTTAGTTTCTTTCTTTCTTTCTTTTTTGATATCTTTCAATCTAATTTTAATACCTTCTAACGTTCTATCTTTAGTATCTTTCTTTCTTTCTTTTTGATTCCTTTAATTCTAGCTTTAATACCTTCTGACATTCTATCTTTAGATTCTTTCCTTTCTTTCTTGTTTTCTTTCTTTTTAGCTTTAATACCTTCTAACGTTCTATCTGTAGTTTCTTTCTTGCTTTCTTTCTTGATAACTTTCATTCTTGCTTTAATACCTTCTAACATTCTATTTTAGTTTCCTGCTTTCTTTCTTTTTTGATTTCTTTCATTCTAGCTTTAATACCTTCTAACATTCTATCTTTAGTTTCATTCTTTCTTTCTTTCTTGATACGTTTCATTCTAGCTTAAATACATTCTAACATTCTATCTTTAGTTTCTTTCTTTCTTGATACCTTTTATTCTAGCTTTAATACCATTTAACAATCTATCTTTAGTTTGTTTCTTTCTTTCTTGATTTCCTTAATTCTAGCTTTAATACCTTCTTACATTCTGTCTTTAGTTTGTTTCTTTCTTTCGTGATATCTTTCATTCTATGTTTAATAACATCTAACATTCTATCTTTATTTTCTTCCTTTCTTTCTTGATATTTTTCATTCTGTTTAATACATTGTAACATTATATCTTTACTTTGTTTCTTTCTTTCTTTCTTGATATCTTTAATTCTAGCTTTCATACCTTCTAACGTTCTCTTTAGTTTGTTAGTTTCTTTCTTTCTTAATATGTTTCATTCTAATTTTAATACCTTCTAACCTTCTGTCTTTAGTTTCTTTCTTTCTTTCTTTCTTGATATGTTTCATTCTAGCTTAAATACATTATAACATTCTATTTTTAGTTTCTTTCTTGATATCTTTTATTCTAGCTTTAATATCATTTAACAATCTATCTTTAGTTTTTTTCTTTCTTTCTTGATATCTTTCATTCTAGCTTTAATACCTTCTAACATTCTATCTTTAGTTTCTTTCTTTCTTTCGTGATACCTTTCATTCTAGATTTAATAACATCTAACATTCTATCTTTAGTTTCTTCCTTTCTTTCTTGATATTTTTCATTCTAGCTTTAATACCTTTTTGCATTCTAACTTTAGTTTCTTTCTTTCTTTCTTGATTTCTTTCATTCTAGATTTAATACCTTCTTACATTCTATCTTTAGATTCTTTCTTTCTTTCTTTCTTTATATATTTCATTCTAATTTTAATACCTTCCAACATATTGTATTTAGTTTCTTTCTTTCTTTCTTTCTTATTTTCGTTCATTTTAGCTTTAATACGTTCTAACGTTCTATTTTTAGTTTCTTTCTGTTTTTCTTTCTTGATATCTTTCATTTTAGCTTTAATACCTTTTAACGTTCTATCTTTAGTTTCTTTCTTTCTTTCTTGATATCTTTCAATCTAATTTTAATACCTTCTAACGTTCTGTCTTTAGTTTGTTTGTTTCTTTCTTTCTTGATATCCTTCATTCTTGCTTTAATATCTTCTTACATTCCATCTTTAGTATCTTTCTTTCTTTTTTGATTTCTTTCATTCTAGTTTTAATACCTTCTGACATTCTGTTTAGTTTCTTTCCTTCTTTCTTGTTTTCTTTCATTTTAGCTTTAATCCCTTCTAATGTTCTATCTTTAGTTTCTTTCTTTCTTTCTTTATTGATATTTTTCATTCTAAGTTTAATACATTGTAACATTATATCTTCACTTTGTTTCTTTCTTTCTTGATATCTTCCATTCTTGCTTTAATACCTTCTTCTTCTTCTTTTTTATTTTAAAAGGGTAGCATAGGGATTACAAAAGGTAAAAGGGAGTGGAAGGAAAGGGAAAAGGGTTTGGGGTTGGGGAGGATAGGAGAACACAATATACGCCATCATCCAATCAAGTCATATTGCAAAAAACAGATCTACTTTCAGCTTTTTTTTTTTTTTGTAGTTCAGTTGCCCTCTTACTATCCACTTACAACTTTATTTTTAGTTTAAAACTATGTTATTCCGACACTATCTGAGACCCATCTCCATTTGTATGATAAATCCCATTCTTCAATTCTCTTTTGGCTTAGGCAGCTATTAATCACATCTAAATTGTTATCTATTTCTGTCTCATTCCATACTTTCTCAATAAACGCTTGTTTCAGTGACTCTGTTTTCTTCCAATTTTTGGGAGAGGAAACTGAATCCAACACAACCATCCAATTTTCAATATCACATTTTCTGTCTGTAGTAATTGAATAGATCACTGGATAACTCTTTGCCCCATCTATGTTGCTTGATACCTTACTCAATAGAGGCTGTTCTGGAGTTGCTACATTTTTACTTAACTGTAATTCAGCATCTGGTGATCTCTCTTTTATCAGGTTTTCTATCTGATTAAAATGTTCATTTATTTGCGAAATCCTGATATTATTATTTTCTGTGTATTAATCTGCCATTCCTTGTCTATTTTTTGTGCCATCATTCCCACCCCTAATTTCTTCCTCTCAGCCATAAACAAATGCTGTCATATATGATCATATATATATATATCATATATAAATCACATATAAGACCACTTTTAGTCCAAAAGCTTGTAATACAACTGTGGCAGAATTAGCCTTTTTCCTGCCAAAAAGTCAACAGAGTTCTATTATCAGGATCCCACGAAGTCCAGCCAAAAAAGGTGAAATTTCAGATCACCAGGTTTCAGTGTCTCCAGCAAATCACCTTATAATCCAACTGATCTTCTTTCCATTAGTCCAAAGTCCCTAGAGTCCATTAAGGAAAACTCCAGTCCCTGTTTTCCGATCTGCTCAACCCAACTAGTCAGTTGTCGCTGTTTCGTTTCCTCCTCCGTCTGTTCTCATGTTCTAAAAATAGCAACTCATCCCGTCTTCTTCCAAAAACCAGATAAACGTCTATTTCAGAGTCCCACACAGACGAGTTCCTCCACTTTGAGCCGCAATCGCTTTAATACCGTCTTACATTCTATCTTTAGTTTCTTTCTTTCTTGATATTTTTCATTCTAAGTTTAATACATTGTAACATTATATCTTTACTTTCCTTCTTTCTTTCCTTCTTTCTTCGTTGTTTCCTTTCATTTTAGCTTTAATACCTTCGAATATTCTATCATTAGTTTCTTTCTTACTTACTTTCTTTCTTGATATCTTTCATTCTAGCTTTAATACCTTCTAACATTCTAGATTCTTTCTTCCTTCCTTTCTTGATATCTAGCATTCTAATTTAAATACCTTCTAACGTTCTGTCTTTAGTTTGTTCCTTTCTTTCTTGATATCTTTCATTTTTGCTTTAATACCTTCTAACATTCTATCTTTAGTTTCTTTCTTTATTTCTTTCTTTCTTGATCTCTTTCATTCTAATTTTAATACCTTCTAACGTTCTATCTTTAGTTTGTTTCTTTCTTTCTTGATTTCTTTCATTCTAGCTTTAATACCTTCTGACATTCAATCTTTAGTTTCTTTCTTTCTTTATTGATATCTTTCATTCTAGCTTTAATACCTTCTAACATTCTATCTTTAGTTTCTTTTTTCTTTCTTTCTTGATATGTTTCATTCTAACTTTAATACATTCTAACATTCTATCTTTAGTTTCTTTCTTTCTTGATATCTTTCATTCTAATTTTAATACAATGTAACATTTTACTTTGTTTCTTTCTTTCTTTCCTGATATCTTTCATTCTAGCTTTAATACCTTCAAACGTTCTATCTTTATTTTCTTTCTTTCTTTCTTTCTTTCTTTATATATTGCATTCTAGCTTTAATACCTTCTAACATTCTATCTTTAGTTTCTTTCTTTCTTTCATGATATCTTTTATTCGAGCTTTAATAACTTTTAACATTATATCTTTAGTTTCTTTCTTTATTTCTTGATTACTTTCATTCTAGCTTTAAAACCTTCTAACATTCAATCTTTAGTTTCTTTCTTTCTCTTGATTTTTATTTCATTCTAGCTTTAATGACTTCTAACATTCTATCTTTAGTTTTTTTTTCTTTCTTTATATGTTTCATTCTAGCTTTTATACTTTCTAACTTTCTACCTTTAGTTTCTTTCTTTCTTGATATCTTTCATTCTAGCTTTTACAACTTCTAACGTTCTATCTTTAGTTTCTTTATGTCTTTCTTACTTCATATCTTCCATTCTAATTTTAATACATTCTAACATACTATCTTTAGTTTGTTTGTTTGTTTCTTTCTTTCTAGATATCTTTCATTCTAATTTTAATATCTTCTAACGTTCTGTCTTTAGTTTCTTTCTTTCTTTCTTTCTTGATATCTTTTATTTTTGCTTCCATACCTTCTAACATTCTATCTTTAGTTTGTTTCTTTCTTTCATTATATGTTTCATTCTGGCTTTAATACATTCTAACATTCTAACTTTAGTTTCTTTCTTTCATTCTTTCTTGATTTCTTTCATTCTAGCTTTAATACCTTCTAACATTCTATCTTTAGTTTCTTTCTCTCTTTCTTGATATCTTTCATTCCAGCTTTAATACCTTCTAACATTCTATCTTTACTTTCTTTTTCTTTCTTTCTTGTTTTCTTTCATTTTAGCTTTAATACCTTTGAATATTCTATCATTAGTTTCTTTCTTTCTTACTTTCTTTCTTGATATCTTTCATTCTAGCTTTAATACCTTCTAACATTGTATCGTTAGTTTCTTTTTTTCTTTCTTTCTTCATATGTGTCAATCTAACTTTAATACATTCTAACATTCTATCTTTAGTTTCTTTCTTTCTTGATATCTTTCATTCTAATTTTAATACATTGTAACATTTTACTTTGTTTCTTTCTTTTTTTCCTGATATCTTTCATTCTAGCGTAAATACCTTCAAACGTTCTATTTTTAGTTTGTTTCTTTCTTTCATTCTTGATATCTTTAATTCTAGCTTTAATACGTTTTAGCATTCTAACTTTAGTTTGTTTCTTTCTTTCTTTCATGATTTCTTTCATTTTAGATTTAATAACATCTAACATTCTATCTTTAGTTTCTGCCTTTCTTTCTTGATATCTTTCATTCTAAGTTTAATACATTGTAACATTATATCTTTACTTTGTTTCCTTCTTTCTTTCTTGTTTTCTTTCCTTTTTTGCTTTAATACCTTCTAATGTTCTATCTTTAGTTTCTTTCTTTCTTTCTTTATTGATATTTTTCATCTAAGTTTAATACATTGTAACATTATATCTTCACTTTGTTTCTTTCTTTCTTGATATCTTCCATTCTTGCTTTAATACCTTCTTCTTCTTTTTTTTATTTTAAAAGGGTAGCGTAGGGATTACAAAAGGTAAAAGGGAGTGGAAGGAAAGGGAAAAGGGTTTTGGGTTGGGGAGGATAGGAGAACACAATATACGCCATCATCCAATCAAGTCATATTGCAAAAAACAGATCTACTTTCAGCTTTTTTTTTTTTGTAGTTCAGTTGCCCTCTTACTATCCACTTACAACTTTATTTTTAGTTTAAAACTATGTTATTCCGACACTATCTGAGACCCATCTCCATTTGTATGATAAATCCCATTCTTCAATTCTCTTTTGGCTTTGGCAGCTATTAATCACATCTAAATTGTTATCTATTTCTGTCTCATTCCATACTTTCTCAATAAACGCTTGTTTCAGTGACTCTGTTTTCTTCCAATTTTTGGGAGAGGAAACTGAATCCAACACAACCATCCAATTTTCAATATCACATTTTCTGTCTGTAGTAATTGAATAGATCACTGGATAACTCTTTGCCCCATCTATGTTGCTTGATACCTTACTCAATAGAGGCTGTTCTGGAGTTGCTACATTTTTACTTAACTGTAATTCAGCATCTGATGATCTCTCTTTTATCAGGTTTTCTATCTGATTAAAATGTTCATTTATTTGCTGAAATCCTGATATTATTATTTTCTGTATATTAATCTGCCATTCCTTGTCTATTTTTTGTGCCATCATTCCCACCCCTAATTTCTTCCTCTCAGCCATAAACAAATGCTGTCATATATGATCATATATATATATATCATATATAAATCACATATAAGACCACTTTTAGTCCAAAAGCTTGTAATACAACTGTGGCAGAATTAGCCTTTTTCTTGCCAAAAAGTCAACAGAGTTCTATTATCAGGATCCCACGAAGTCCAGCCAAAAAAGGTGTAATTTCAGATCACCAGGTTTCAGTGTCTCCAGCAAATCACCTTATAATCCAACTGATCTTCTTTCCATTAGTCCAAAGTCCCTAGAGTCCATTAAGGAAAACTCCAGTCCCTGTTTTCCGATCTGCTCAACCCAACTAGTCAGTTGTCGCTGTTTCGTTTCCTCCTCCGTCTGTTCTCATGTTCTAAAAATAGCAACTCATCCCGTCTTCTTCCAAAAACCAGATAAACGTCTATTTCAGAGTCCCACACAGACGAGTTCCTCCACTTTGAGCCGCAATCGCTTTAATACCTTCTTACATTTTATCTTTAGTTTCTTTCTTTCTTGATATTTTTCATTCTAAGTTTAATACATTGTAACATTATATCTTTACTTTCCTTCTTTCTTTCCTTCTTTCTTCGTTGTTTCCTTTCATTTTAGCTTTAATACCTTCGAATATTCTATCATTAGTTTCTTTCTTACTTACTTTCTTTCTTGATATCTTCATTCTAGCTTTAAAACCTTCTAACATTCTAGATTCTTTCTTCCTTCCTTTCTTGATATCTTGCATTCTAATTTTAATACCTTCTAACGTTCTGTCTTTAGTTTGTTCCTTTCTTTCTTGATATCTTTCATTTTTGCTTTAATACCTTCTAACATTCTATCTTTAGTTTCTTTCTTTATTTCTTTCTTTCTTGATCTCTTTCATTCTAATTTTAATACCTTCTAACGTTCTATCTTTAGTTTGTTTCTTTCTTTCTTGATTTCTTTCATTCTAGCTTTAATACCTTCTGACATTCAATCTTTAGTTTCTTTCTTTCTTTATTGATATCTTTCATTCTAGCTTTAATACCTTCTAACATTCTAGCTTTAGTTTCTTTTTTCTTTCTTTCTTGATATGTTTCATTCTAACTTTAATACATTCTAACATTCTATCTTTAGTTTCTTTCTTTCTTGATATCTTTCATTCTAATTTTAATACAATGTAACATTTTACTTTGTTTCTTTCTTTCTTTCCTGATATCTTTCATTCTAGCTTTAATACCTTCAAACGTTCTATCTTTATTTTCTTTCTTTCTTTCTTTCTTTATATATTGCATTCTAGCTTTAATACCTTCTAACATTCTATCTTTAGTTTCTTTCTTTCTTTCATGATATCTTTTATTCGAGCTTTAATAACTTTTAACATTATATCTTTAGTTTCTTTCTTTATTTCTTGATTACTTTCATTCTAGCTTTAAAACCTTCTAACATTCAATCTTTAGTTTCTTTCTTTCTCTTGATTTTTATTTCATTCTAGCTTTAATGACTTCTAACATTCTATCTTTAGTTTTTTTTTCTTTCTTTATATGTTTCATTCTAGCTTTTATACTTTCTAACTTTCTACCTTTAGTTTCTTTCTTTCTTGATATCTTTCATTCTAGCTTTTACAACTTCTAACGTTCTATCTTTAGTTTCTTTATGTCTTTCTTACTTCATATCTTCCATTCTAATTTTAATACATTCTAACATACTATCTTTAGTTTGTTTGTTTGTTTCTTTCTTTCTAGATATCTTTCATTCTAATTTTAATATCTTCTAACGTTCTGTCTTTAGTTTCTTTCTTTCTTTCTTTCTTGATATCTTTTATTTTTGCTTCCATACCTTCTAACATTCTATCTTTAGTTTGTTTCTTTCTTTCATTATATGTTTCATTCTGGCTTTAATACATTCTAACATTCTAACTTTAGTTTCTTTCTTTCATTCTTTCTTGATTTCTTTCATTCTAGCTTTAATACCTTCTAACATTCTATCTTTAGTTTCTTTCTCTCTTTCTTGATATCTTTCATTCCAGCTTTAATACCTTCTAACATTCTATCTTTACTTTCTTTTTCTTTCTTTCTTGTTTTCTTTCATTTTAGCTTTAATACCTTTGAATATTCTATCATTAGTTTCTTTCTTTCTTACTTTCTTTCTTGATATCTTTCATTCTAGCTTTAATACCTTCTAACATTGTATCGTTAGTTTCTTTTTTTCTTTCTTTCTTCATATGTGTCAATCTAACTTTAATACATTCTAACATTCTATCTTTAGTTTCTTTCTTTCTTGATATCTTTCATTCTAATTTTAATACATTGTAACATTTTACTTTGTTTCTTTCTTTTTTTCCTGATATCTTTCATTCTAGCGTAAATACCTTCAAACGTTCTATTTTTAGTTTGTTTCTTTCTTTCATTCTTGATATCTTTAATTCTAGCTTTAATACGTTTTAGCATTCTAACTTTAGTTTGTTTCTTTCTTTCTTTCATGATTTCTTTCATTTTAGATTTAATAACATCTAACATTCTATCTTTAGTTTCTGCCTTTCTTTCTTGATATCTTTCATTCTAAGTTTAATACATTGTAACATTATATCTTTACTTTGTTTCCTTCTTTCTTTCTTGTTTTCTTTCCTTTTTTGCTTTAATACCTTCTAATGTTCTATCTTAAGTTTCTTTCTTTCTTTCTTTATTGATATTTTTCATCTAAGTTTAATACATTGTAACATTATATCTTCACTTTGTTTCTTTCTTTCTTGATATCTTCCATTCTTGCTTTAATACCTTCTTCTTCTTTTTTTTATTTTAAAAGGGTAGCGTAGGGATTACAAAAGGTAAAAGGGAGTGGAAGGAAAGGGAAAAGGGTTTTGGGTTGGGGAGGATAGGAGAACACAATATACGCCATCATCCAATCAAGTCATATTGCAAAAAACAGATCTACTTTCAGCTTTTTTTTTTTTGTAGTTCAGTTGCCCTCTTACTATCCACTTACAACTTTATTTTTAGTTTAAAACTATGTTATTCCGACACTATCTGAGACCCATCTCCATTTGTATGATAAATCCCATTCTTCAATTCTCTTTTGGCTTAGGCAGCTATTAATCACATCTAAATTGTTATCTATTTCTGTCTCATTCCATACTTTCTCAATAAACGCTTGTTTCAGTGACTCTGTTTTCTTCCAATTTTTGGGAGAGGAAACTGAATCCAACACAACCATCCAATTTTCAATATCACATTTTCTGTCTGTAGTAATTGAATAGATCACTGGATAACTCTTTGCCCCATCTATGTTGCTTGATACCTTACTCAATAGAGGCTGTTCTGGAGTTGCTACATTTTTACTTAACTGTAATTCAGCATCTGATGATCTCTCTTTTATCAGGTTTTCTATCTGATTAAAATGTTCATTTATTTGCTGAAATCCTGATATTATTATTTTCTGTATATTAATCTGCCATTCCTTGTCTATTTTTTGTGCCATCATTCCCACCCCTAATTTCTTCCTCTCAGCCATAAACAAATGCTGTCATATATGATCATATATATATATATCATATATAAATCACATATAAGACCACTTTTAGTCCAAAAGCTTGTAATACAACTGTGGCAGAATTAGCCTTTTTCTTGCCAAAAAGTCAACAGAGTTCTATTATCAGGATCCCACGAAGTCCAGCCAAAAAAGGTGTAATTTCAGATCACCAGGTTTCAGTGTCTCCAGCAAATCACCTTATAATCCAACTGATCTTCTTTCCATTAGTCCAAAGTCCCTAGAGTCCATTAAGGAAAACTCCAGTCCCTGTTTTCCGATCTGCTCAACCCAACTAGTCAGTTGTCGCTGTTTCGTTTCCTCCTCCGTCTGTTCTCATGTTCTAAAAATAGCAACTCATCCCGTCTTCTTCCAAAAACCAGATAAACGTCTATTTCAGAGTCCCACACAGACGAGTTCCTCCACTTTGAGCCGCAATCGCTTTAATACCTTCTTACATTTTATCTTTAGTTTCTTTCTTTCTTGATATTTTTCATTCTAAGTTTAATACATTGTAACATTATATCTTTACTTTCCTTCTTTCTTTCCTTCTTTCTTCGTTGTTTCCTTTCATTTTAGCTTTAATACCTTCGAATATTCTATCATTAGTTTCTTTCTTACTTACTTTCTTTCTTGATATCTTCATTCTAGCTTTAAAACCTTCTAACATTCTAGATTCTTTCTTCCTTCCTTTCTTGATATCTTGCATTCTAATTTTAATACCTTCTAACGTTCTGTCTTTAGTTTGTTCCTTTCTTTCTTGATATCTTTCATTTTTGCTTTAATACCTTCTAACATTCTATCTTTAGTTTCTTTCTTTATTTCTTTCTTTCTTGATCTCTTTCATTCTAATTTTAATACCTTCTAACGTTCTATCTTTAGTTTGTTTCTTTCTTTCTTGATTTCTTTCATTCTAGCTTTAATACCTTCTGACATTCAATCTTTAGTTTCTTTCTTTCTTTATTGGTATCTTTCATTCTAGCTTTAATACCTTCTAACATTCTAGCTTTAGTTTCTTTTTTCTTTCTTTCTTGATATGTTTCATTCTAACTTTAATACATTCTAACATTCTATCTTTAGTTTCTTTCTTTCTTGATATCTTTCATTCTAATTTTAATACAATGTAACATTTTACTTTGTTTCTTTCTTTCTTTCCTGATATCTTTCATTCTAGCTTTAATACCTTCAAACGTTCTATCTTTATTTTCTTTCTTTCTTTCTTTCTTGATATATTGCATTCTAGCTTTAATACCTTCTATCGTTCTATCTTTAGTTTCTTTCTTTCTTTCTTAATATCTTTCATTCTAGCTTTAATACATTCTAACATTCTATCTTTAGTTTCTTTCTTTCTTTCTTGATTTCTTACATTCTAGCTTTAATAAATTCTAACATTCTATCTTCTGTTTCTTTCATTCTTTCTGTCTTTCTTGATATCTTTCATTCTAGGTTTAATACCTTCTAACATTCTATCTTTAGTTTCTTTCTTTCTTCCTTTCTTGATATCTTTCATTCTAATTTTAATACCTTCTAACGTTCTGTCTTTAGTTTCTTTCTTTCTTTCTTTCTTTCTTTCTTTCTTTCTTTCTTGATATCTTTCATTTTAGCTTTAATACCTTCTAACATTCGATCTTTAGTTTCTTTCTTTCTATCTTATTTTCTTTCATTCTAATTTTAATATCTTCTAACGTTCTGTCTTTAGTTTCTTTCTTTCTTTCCTTCTTTCTTGATATCTTTCATTCTAATTTTAATACCTTCTAAGATTCAATCTTTAGTTTCTTTCTTTCTATCTTGATATCTTTCATTTTTGCTTTAATACCTTCTAACATTCTATCTTTAGTTTCTTTATTTATTTATTTCTTTATTGATATCTTTCATTCTAGCTTTAATACCTTCTAACATTCTATCTTTACTTACTTACTTTTTTTCTTTCTTTCTTTCTTGTTTTCATTCATTTTAGCTTTAATACCATCTACTGTTCTATCATTATTTTCTTTCTTTCTTTCCTGATATCTTTCATTCTAATTTTAATACCTTCTAACGTTTTATCTTTAGTTTCTTTCTTTCTTTATTAATATCTCTCATTCTAGCTTTAATACCTTTTAACATTCTATCTTTAGTTTCTTTCATTCTTTCTTTCTTGTTTTCTTTCATTTTAGCTTTAATACCTTATAACATTCTATCTTTAGTTTCTTTCTTTCTTTCTTTCTTGATATCTTTCATTCTAATTTTAATACCTTCTAACGTTCTATCTTTAGTATCTTTTTTCTTTCTTTCTTTATTGATATCTTTCATTCTAGCTTTAATAACTTTTAACGTTCTATCTTTAGTTTCTTTCCTTCTTTCTTTCTTGTTTTCTTTCATTTTAGCTTTAATACCTTCTGACATTCTACCTTTAGTTTCTTTCTTTCTTTCTTGATATCTTTCATTCTAGCTTTAATACTTTCTAACATTCTATCTTTAGTTTCTCTCTTTCTTTCTTGATATCTTTCATTCTAGTTTCAATACCTCCTAACATTCTATATTTAGTTTCCTTCCATCTTTCTTTCTTGTTTTCTTTCATTTTAGCTTTAATACCTTCTAACGTTCTATCTTTAGTTTCTTTCTTTCTTTCTTTCTTGATATCTTTCATTCTAGCTTCAATACCTTCTAACATTCTATCTTTAGTTTCTTTCCTTTTTCCTTTCTTGTTTTCGTACATTTTAGCTTTAATAGTTCTAAAGTTCTATCTTTAGTTTCTTTCTTTCTTTCATTCTTGATATCTTATATTCTAATTTTCATACATTCTAACGTTCTATCTTTAGTTTCTTTCTTTCTTTCCTTTTTCTTTCTTGATATCTTTCATTCTAGCGTTAATACCTTCTAACATTCTATCTTTAGATTCTTTCTTTCTTTCTTTCTTGATATCTTTCATTCTAATTTTATTACCTTGAAACGTTCTGTTCTTAGTTTGATTCTTTCTTTCTTTCTTGATATCTTTCGTTCTAATTTTAATACCTTCTAACGTTCTATCTTTAGTTTCTTTCTTTCTTTCTTGATATCTTTCATTCTAATTTTATTACCTTCCAACGTTTTGTTTTTAGGTTTTTTTTCTGTCTTTCTTTCTTGATATCTATCATTTTTGCTTTAATACCTTCTAACATTCTGTCTTTAGTTTCTTTCTTTCTTTCTTTCTTTCTTTCTTGATATCTTTCATTCTAATTTTAATACTTTCTAACGTTCTTTCTTTAGTTTCTTTCTCTCTTTCTTTCTTTCTTTCTTGATATCTTTCATTCTAATTTTAATACCTTCTAACATTCAATCTTTAGTTTCTCTCTTTCTATCTTGATTTCTTTCATTCTAGCTTTAATGCCTTCTAACATTCTATCTTTAGTTTCTTTCTTTCTTTCTTTCTTGATATCTTTCATTGTATTTTTAATACCTTATAACATTCAATCTTTAGTTTCTTTCTTTCTATCTTGATTTCTTTCATTCTAGCTTTAATACCTTCTAACATTCTATGTTTAGTTTATTTCTTTTTTTCTTTCTTTATTTGTTTCATTCCAGCTTTAATACATTCTAACATTCTATCTTTAGTTTCTTTCTTTCTTTATTCATATCTTTCATTCTAGATTTAATAACATCTAACATACTATCTTTAGTTTCTTCCTTTCTTTCTTGATATCTTTCATTCTAAGTTTAATACATTGTAACATTATATCTTTACATTGTTTCTTTCTTTCTTTCTGATATCTCTCATTCTAGGTTTAATACCTTCTAACGTTCTCTTTAGTTTGGTTCTATCTTTCATTCTTGAAATCTTTAATTCTAGCTTTAACACCTTTTTGCATTCTATCTTTAGTTTCTTTCTTTCTTTCTTTCTTGCTTTCATTCTAGATTTAATACCTTCTTACATTCTATCTTTTGATTATTTCTTTCTTTCTTTCTTTCTTTTTCCTTTTTATTATTATTATTATGTATAAAATCCATCTATGCTTATTTAACATCGTGTCACCTGGGTTCAGCTTATAATCATTTGTTAATACAACTACAGTATATATTAGGCTCTTAATCTATACAACGTGTTTCTAGCCATTGATAAAACAAGTTCCATGTTTGATAATATTCTGTATCTTCCTTTCCTTTGATTTTCAATGTCAGTCTATCCATTTCGGCGCAGTCCAATATCTTTTTAATTATTTCTTGATCTGTAGGTATTTCTTCATTTTTCCAGTGTTGTGCAAATGTAATCCTTGCAGCTGTTAAGATATGCAGTATTAAATATACATTTTGTTTATCAACACTTTCTGGTATTATACCTTATAAAAAGAGTTCTGGTTTAAAATCTACATGTTTTTTTGATTTTTTTAACAAGCCATATATGTACTTTTTTCCAAAAATTGTTTGTTTTATCACAGGTCCACCAAAGATGATAATAAGTTCCATTTTTTTTATGACATTTCCAGCATTTACTTGACCTATTAGAGTACATTTTAGCTAGTCTATCGGGTGGTAAATGCCATCTATAAAACATTTTACATAGGTTCTCTTTATAAGATGTTGCCATTGTCATTTTATAGTTTCTAGACCACAGTTTTTGCCATTTTTCAAAGTTAATATTATATCCAAAATTTTTTGCCCATTGAACCATCGTTTCTTTGACCTGTTCATCTTCCATTTTCCAATTTAAAAGAAATTTATATATTTTCCTAATTAATTTATCATCTGATGTTAACATTGTTTGGTCAAACATTGTCTGTTCTTTATAAAAATCATAGATTTTTGAGTCCCTTTCATATCTAGATTGTATTTGCATTATGGGCCACCACGATGCGTCTAATCCCTGGTCTATAAGGTCTTGTTTCGGTTTTAATCTCCTGTCTGTATCTAAGATATCTGCATAAGTCAAAAAATTTTCAAAGTTCAGAAGATTGGGATGAACAAATGCTTCTATAGGTGAAACCCATCCTGGTATTTTTGTGTACATTTTCAATTTTATCTTTTCCCATATTATATACAAGGAGTTTCTAATATAGTGGTTTTGAAAATACCTGTGGGTTTTACCTTTCTGATACCATAAAAAGGCATGCCAACCTAACTGTAAATCATGCCCTTCTAAATACAAAAGTCTTTTGTTTTTCAGACAAATCCATTCTTTCAGCCACATTAGGACAGATGCTTGATAGTATAAGGTCCAGTCCGGTAAACCAAAGCCTTCTTTTTCCTTGGATTCTTGGAGCATTTTCAATTTTATTCTGGCTTTCTTCCCTTGCCAAATAAATTCTAATATCGCTTTATTTAGATCATCAAAATATTTCTTCTCTATTTTCACTGGCACTGTTTGAAACAGAAAGAGTAGTTTTGGCAAGATGTTCATTTTGATTGTTGCAATTCTTCCTAGTAGTGATAATTGTAGATTTTTCCATTTTTCTAGGTCCATTTTTATTTGGTTAAGTAGTTTTATGTAATTATCTTCTTTTATAGTTACGCATCTGGCAGTTAAATATATTCCAAGGTATTTAACTTTTTTAACTATTTGTAGGTCTGACATCTCTGAGAGTTGATTTTTTTGTTTGGCTGTTAAATTTTCCACTATAACTTTAGTTTTTTCTTTGTTTATCTTCAATCCTGCTACTTTTCCGAATTCATCAATTTTCTCCAATAGTCTCAATGTTGTTTCCAACGGATCTTCCAAAATAAACACCAAGTCATCTGCAAATGCTTGTAATTTGTAACTCTCGTCCTTTATTTTGGTGCCTTTGATTTCTGGATCATTCCTCACATTTCTATTTAATACTTCCAAAGTTAATATGAATAACAATGGAGAGAGCGGACATCCCTGTCTAGTGCCTTTTTTTATATTAATATTATCCGTCAATTCACCATTTACAATTACTTTAGCTATTTGTTCATTATAGATTGTCTCAATTGCATTTATGAAGTTTGTGCCAAAGTCCATAGCTTTTATTTGCTGTTTCATAAATTGCCAATTCAAATTATCAAATGCTTTTTGGGCATCCAGAAAGATTAATGCCATTTGTTTCTCTGTATGCACCTCATAATATTCTAATATGTCTAAGATTATCCTTAGGTTGTACCTTAGTTGTCTTTTTGGCAAAAATCCATTTTGGTCTGAATGAATGAACTCCATTAAGAATTTTTTCAATCTTTCCGCTATAATTACTGCGAAGATTTTATAGTCGACATTCAATAATGATATTGGTCTAAAAAATTTTATTTGTGTAGAGTCCGTATCTTCTTTTGGTATTAGGGTGATATATGCCTCTAGCCATGTCTTGGGTATTTTAGCTTCTAATAGAACTTCGTTGCAGACCTCTTTTATTGGTAGGCTTAATTTATCTTGGAAGGATTTATAAAATTCCGCTGGTAATCCGTCTGGTCCTGGGGTTTTATCATTTTTTTTTAATGGCTTCTATTATTTCCATCATTGTTATTTTCTCATTTAGGAGACTTTTGATGTTTTCTGGTACTTTAGGGAGGTTTGCTTTTTCGATATATTGTATTGTTTTTTCAAGGGAAAATTCTTGAATATCATACAGATTAGCATAATATTCTTTAGTTATTTTTTTATTTTCTCTTTTTGATATTGTAAATTTCCATTTTCATCTTGTAGCTTCCTTATTAATCTTTTTTGTTTTTCTTTTTTCAATCTATAGGATAGCCATCTTCCAGGTTTGTTGGCATTCTCAAAGAAATTTTGTTTAGCCCTTTTAACTTGTTGAGCTAATTCTTCTGATTCTATTAAGTTTAATTTATGTTTCACTATCTCCATCTGGTTTTTAAGGATTTTCTTCTGCGGTTCTTTTTGTAGTTCTAGCTCCAGTTTTTTAAATTCTTCCTTCAGTTTTGTAAGTTGTTGGTTTTTTTCTTTATTCCTTTTGGCTATATATGATATGGCTAATCCTCTGAAATATGCTTTGGCTGTGTCCCAAATCGTTTGGAGTGATGTTTCCTCTTTTTTATTTTCTTTGAAGAAGAATTCCGTTTCTTTTTTAGTTCTTTCCACAAATTCTTTATCCTTCAATATTCCCTGATTTAAGGTCCATCTTGTCTTTTCTTTTTTCTCTCCTTTCCACCGCATTTTCATTGGATTATGATCTGCCCAAATATTGGTTTCTATTTCTACTTCCTGTATTTCAGTTTTTAATTCTGAGGATAGCCAGATCATATCTATTCTCGACCAAGATTCATGCCTGTTTGAGTAGAAGGTAAATTGAGAGCTTTTAGTGTTTGTTTCTCTCCATATATCCAGTAATCCTAGTTCTTCTGCCATCTGAAAGAAAATTTTTGGAAGTCTTTTCCTTCCCTTTTTCCCTTTTTTACCACTTTTGTAGTCAAGTCTCTCATCTACAATTGCATTGAAATCTCCTAATATGCAAATATTTTGATATTCTTTTTCCACTATTGTTTTATATAGCTTACGATAAAATTTTTCTTGGTTACTATTAGGTGCATATATTGCTATCATCAAAAACTTTTTTTGGTTTATTGTTATTTCTACCATTAAGATTCTCCCTTCTTCATCTGAATAGATATGTTTAGAGTTTAGCTTTTCTGTCTTTCTATCTTGATTTCTTTCATTCTAGCTTTAATACCTTCTAACTTTCTATCTTTGGTTTGTTTCTTTCATTCATTCATTATATGTTTCATTCTAGCTTTAACACATTCTAACATTCTAAATTTAGTTTCTTTCTTTCTTTCTTTCTTGATATCTTTCATTCTAATTTTATTACCTTCCAACGTTCTGTTTTTAGTTTGTTTCTGTCTTTCTTTCTTGATATCTATCATTTTTGCTTTAATACCTTCTAACATTCTATCTTTAGTTTCTTTCTTTCTTTTTTGATATCTTTCATTCTAATTATAATACCTTCCAACGTTCTGTTTTTAGTTTGTTTCTGTCTTTCTTTCTTGATATCTATCATTTTTGCTTTAATACCTTCTAACATTCAATCTTTAGTTTCTATCTTTCTATCTTGATTTCTTTCATTCTAGCTTTAATGCCTTCTAAAAATCTATCTTTAGTTTCTTTCTTTATTTCTTTCTTGATATCTTCCATTCTCTTTTTATTACCTTCCAACGTTCTGTTTTTAGTTTGTTTCTGTCTTTCTTTCTTGATATCTATCATTTTTGCTTTAATACCTTCTAACATTCAATCTTTAGTTTCTATCTTTCTATCTTGATTTCTTTCATTCTAGCTTTAATGCCTTCTAACAATCTATCTTTAGTTTCTTTCTTTATTTCTTTCTTGATATCTTCCATTCTCTTTTTAATACCTTCTAACATTCAATCTTTAGTTTCTTTCTTTCTATCTTGATTTCTTTTATTCTAACTTTAATATCTTCTAACATTCTATGTTTAGTTTATTTCTTTTTTTCTTTCTTTATATGTTTCATTCCGGCTTTAATACATTCTAACATTCTATCTTTAGTTTCTTCCATTCTTTCTTGATATCTTTCATTCTAAGTTTAATATATTGTAACATTATATCTTTACATTGTTTCTTTCTTTCTTTCTGATATTTCTCATTCTAGCTTTAATACCTTCTAACATTCTCTTTAGTTTGTTTCTTTCTTTCATTCTTGATATCTTTAATTCTAGCTTTAATACCTTTTAGCATTCTAACTTTAGTTTCCTTCTTTCTTTCTTTCTTGATTTCATTCATTCTAGATTTAATACCTTCTTACATTCTATCTTTAGATTATTTCTTTATTTCTTTCTTGATATCTCTCATTCTAATTTTAATACATTCCAATATTCTGTCTTTAGTTTGTTTCTTTTTTCTTTCTTGATATCTTTCATTTTTCCTTTAATACCTTCTAACATTCTATCTTTAGTTTCTTTCTTTCTTTCTTTCTTGATATGTTTCATTCTAATTTTAATACCTTCTAACGTTCTATCTTTAGTATCTTACTTTCCATCTTTCTTGATATCTTTCATTCTATCTTTAATACCTTCTAACATTCAATCTTTAGTATCTTTCTTTCTATCTTGATTTCTTTCATTCTAGCTTTAATACCATCTAACATTCTATCTTTAGTTTCTGTCCTTCTCTCTTTCTTGATATCTTTCACTCTAATTTTATTACCTTCCAAAGTTCTGTTTTTAGTTTGTTTCTGTCTTTCTTTCTTGATATCTATCATTTTTGCTTTAATACCTTCTAACATTCTATCTTTAGTTTCTTTCTTTCTTTCTTGATATCTTTCATTCTAATTTTAATACCTTCTAACGTTCTATCTTTAGTTTCTTTCTCTCTTTCTTTCTTTCTTTCTTGATATCTTTCATTCTAATTTTAATACCTTCTAACATTCTATCTTTAGTTTCTTTCTTTCTTTCTTTCTTGATATCTTTCATTCTATTTTTAATACCTTATAACATTCAATCTTTAGTTTCTTTCTATCTTGATTTCTTTCATACTAGCTTTAATATGTTCTAACATTCTATGTTTAGTTTATTTCTTTCTCTATTCATATCTTTCATTCTAGATTTAATAACATCTAACGTTCTATCTTTAGTTTCTTTCTTTCTTGATATCTTTCCTAATTTTAATACCTTCTAACGTTCTGTCTTTAGTTTGTTTCTTTCTTTCTTTTCTGATATCTTTCATTCTAGCTTTAATACCTTCTAACATTCTATCTTTACTTTCTTTCTTTCTTTCCTTCTTTCTTCTTTGTTTCCTTTCATTTTATATTTTAATACCTTCGAATATTCTATCATTAGTTTCTTTCTTTCTTACTTTCTTTCTTGATATCTTTCATTCTAGCTTTAATACCTCCTAACATTCTATCTTTAGATTCTTTCTTTCTTTCTTTCTTGATATCTATCATTCTAATTTTAATACCTTCTAACGTTCTGTCTATAGTTTGTTTCTTTCTTTCTTGATATCTTTCATTTTTGCTTCAATACCTTCCAACATTCTATCTTTAGTTTCTTTCTTTTTCCTTTCTTGCTATCTTTCATTCTAATTTTATTACCTTCCAACGTTCTGATTTTAGTTTGTTTCTGTCTTTCTTTCTTGATATCTATCATTTTTGCTTTAATACCTTCTAACTTTCTATCTTTAGTTTCTTTCTTTCTTTCTTTCTTTCTTGATATGTTTCATTCTAATTTTAATACCTTCTAACGTTCTATCTTTAGTTTCTTTCTCTCTTTCTTTCTTTCTTTCTTGATATCTTTCATTCTAATTTTAATACCTTCTAACATTCAATCTTTAGTTTCTTTCTTTTATCTTGATTTCTTTCATTCTAGCTTTAATGCCTTCTAACATTCTATCTTTAGTTTCTTTTTTTCTTTCTTTCTCGATTTCTTTCATTCTAGCTTTAATACCTTCTGACATTCAATCTTTAGTTTCTTTCTTTCTTGTTTTCATTCATTTTAGCTTTAATACCATCTAATGTTCTATCATTAGTTTTTCTTTCTTGATATCTTTCATTCGAATTTTAATACCTTCTAACGTTCTATCTTTAGTTTCTTTCTTTCTTCATTGATATCTTTCATTCTAGCTTTAATACCTTTTAACATTCTATCTTTAGTTTCGTTCCTTCTTTCTTTCTTGTTTTCTATCAATTTAGCTTTAATATCTTCTAACATTCTATCTTTAGATTCTTTCTTTCTTTCTTTCTTGATATCTTTCATTCTAATTTTATTACCTTCCAACGTTCTGTTTTTAGTTTGTTTCTGTCTTTCTTGATATCTATCATTTTTGCTTTAATACCTTCTAACATTCTATCTTTAGTTTCTTTCTTTCTTTTTTGATATCTTTCATTCTAATTATAATACCTTCCAACGTTCTGTTTTTAGTTTGTTTCTGTCTTTCTTTCTTGATATCTATCATTTTTGCTTTAATACCTTCTAACATTCAATCTTTAGTTTCTATCTTTCTATCTTGATTTCTTTCATTCTAGCTTTAATGCATTCTAAAAATCTATCTTTAGTTTCTTTCTTTATTTCTTTCTTGATATCTTCCATTCTCTTTTTATTACCTTCCAACGTTCTGTTTTTAGTTTGTTTCTGTCTTTCTTTCTTGATATCTATCATTTTTGCTTGAATACCTTCTAACATTCAATCTTTAGTTTCTATCTTTCTATCTTGATTTCTTTCATTCTAGCTTTAATGCCTTCTAACAATCTATCTTTAGTTTCTTTCTTTATTTCTTTCTTGATATCTTCCATTCTCTTTTTAATACCTTCTAACATTCAATCTTTAGTTTCTTTCTTTCTATCTTGATTTCTTTTATTCTAACTTTAATATCTTCTAACATTCTATGTTTAGTTTATTTCTTTTTTTCTTTCTTTATATGTTTCATTCCGGCTTTAATACATTCTAACATTCTATCTTTAGTTTCTTCCTTTCTTTCTTGATATCTTTCATTCTAAGTTTAATATATTGTAACATTATATCTTTACATTGTTTCTTTCTTTCTTTCTGATATTTCTCATTCTAGCTTTAATACCTTCTACCATTCTCTTTAGTTTGTTTCTTTCTTTCATTCTTGATATCTTTAATTCTAGCTTTAATACCTTTTAGCATTCTAACTTTAGTTTCCTTCTTTCTTTCTTTCTTGATTTCATTCATTCTAGATTTAATACCTTCTTACATTCTATCTTTAGATTATTTCTTTATTTCTGTCTTGATATCTCTCATTCTAATTTTAATACATTCCAATATTCTGTCTTTAGTTTGTTTCTTTTTTCTTTCTTGATATCTTTCATTTTTCCTTTAATACCTTCTAACATTCTATCTTTAGTTTCTTTCTTTCTTTCTTTCTTGATATGTTTCATTCTAATTTTAATACCTTCTAACGTTCTATCTTTAGTATCTTACTTTCCATCTTTCTTGATATCTTTCATTCTATCTTTAATACCTTCTAACATTCAATCTTTAGTATCTTTCTTTCTATCTTGATTTCTTTCATTCTAGCTTTAATACCATCTAACATTCTATCTTTAGTTTCTGTCCTTCTCTCTTTCTTGATATCTTTCACTCTAATTTTATTACCTTCCAAAGTTCTGTTTTTAGTTTGTTTCTGTCTTTCTTTCTTGATATCTATCATTTTTGCTTTAATACCTTCTAACATTCTATCTTTAGTTTCTTTCTTTCTTTCTTGATATCTTTCATTCTAATTTTAATACCTTCTAACGTTCTATCTTTAGTTTCTTTCTCTCTTTCTTTCTTTCTTTCTTGATATCTTTCATTCTAATTTTAATACCTTCTAACATTCTATCTTTAGTTTCTTTCTTTCTTTCTTGATATCTTTCATTCTATTTTTAATACCTTATAACATTCAATCTTTAGTTTCTTTCTATCTTGATTTCTTTCATACTAGCTTTAATATGTTCTAACATTCTATGTTTAGTTTATTTCTTTCTCTATTCATATCTTTCATTCTAGATTTAATAACATCTAACGTTCTATCTTTAGTTTCTTTCTTTCTTGATATCTTTCCTAATTTTAATACCTTCTAACGTTCTGTCTTTAGTTTGTTTCTTTCTTTCTTTTCTGATATCTTTCATTCTAGCTTTAATACCTTCTAACATTCTATCTTTACTTTCTTTCTTTCTTTCCTTCTTTCTTCTTTGTTTCCTTTCATTTTATATTTTAATACCTTCGAATATTCTATCATTAGTTTCTTTCTTTCTTACTTTCTTTCTTGATATCTTTCATTCTAGCTTTAATACCTCCTAACATTCTATCTTTAGATTCTTTCTTTCTTTCTTTCTTGATATCTATCATTCTAATTTTAATACCTTCTAACGTTCTGTCTATAGTTTGTTTCTTTCTTTCTTGATATCTTTCATTTTTGCTTCAATACCTTCCAACATTCTATCTTTAGTTTCTTTCTTTTTCCTTTCTTGCTATCTTTCATTCTAATTTTATTACCTTCCAACGTTCTGATTTTAGTTTGTTTCTGTCTTTCTTTCTTGATATCTATCATTTTTGCTTTAATACCTTCTAACTTTCTATCTTTAGTTTCTTTCTTTCTTTCTTTCTTTCTTGATATGTTTCATTCTAATTCTAATACCTTCTAACGTTCTATCTTTAGTTTCTTTCTCTCTTTCTTTCTTTCTTTCTTGATATCTTTCATTCTAATTTTAATACCTTCTAACATTCTATCTTTAGTTTCTTTTTTTCTTTCTTTCTCGATTTCTTTCATTCTAGCTTTAATACCTTCTGACATTCAATCTTTAGTTTCTTTCTTTCTTGTTTTCATTCATTTTAGCTTTAATACCATCTAATGTTCTATCATTAGTTTTTCTTTCTTGATATCTTTCATTCGAATTTTAATACCTTCTAACGTTCTATCTTTAGTTTCTTTCTTTCTTCATTGATATCTTTCATTCTAGCTTTAATACCTTTTAACATTCTATCTTTAGTTTCGTTCCTTCTTTCTTTCTTGTTTTCTATCATTTTAGCTTTAATATCTTCTAACATTCTATCTTTAGATTCTTTCTTTCTTTCTTTCTTGATATCTTTCATTCTAATTTTATTACCTTCCAACGTTCTGTTTTTAGTTTGTTTCTGTCTTTCTTTCTTGATATCTATCATTTTTGCTTTAATACCTTCTAACATTCTATCTTTAGTTTCTTTCTTTCTTTTTTGATATCTTTCATTCTAATTATAATACCTTCCAACGTTCTGTTTTTAGTTTGTTTCTGTCTTTCTTTCTTGATATCTATCATTTTTGCTTTAATACCTTCTAACATTCAATCTTTAGTTTCTATCTTTCTATCTTGATTTCTTTCATTCTAGCTTTAATGCCTTCTAAAAATCTATCTTTAGTTTCTTTCTTTATTTCTTTCTTGATATCTTCCATTCTCTTTTTATTACCTTCCAACGTTCTGTTTTTAGTTTGTTTCTGTCTTTCTTTCTTGATATCTATCATTTTTGCTTTAATACCTTCTAACATTCAATCTTTAGTTTCTATCTTTCTATCTTGATTTCTTTCATTCTAGCTTTAATGCCTTCTAACAATCTATCTTTAGTTTCTTTCTTTATTTCTTTCTTGATATCTTCCATTCTCTTTTTAATACCTTCTAACATTCAATCTTTAGTTTCTTTCTTTCTATCTTGATTTCTTTTATTCTAACTTTAATATCTTCTAACATTCTATGTTTAGTTTATTTCTTTTTTTCTTTCTTTATATGTTTCATTCCGGCTTTAATACATTCTAACATTCTATCTTTAGTTTCTTCCTTTCTTTCTTGATATCTTTCATTCTAAGTTTAATATATTGTAACATTATATCTTTACATTGTTTCTTTCTTTCTTTCTGATATTTCTCATTCTAGCTTTAATACCTTCTAACATTCTCTTTAGTTTGTTTCTTTCTTTCATTCTTGATATCTTTAATTCTAGCTTTAATACCTTTTAGCATTCTAACTTTAGTTTCCTTCTTTCTTTCTTTCTTGATTTCATTCATTCTAGATTTAATACCTTCTTACATTCTATCTTTAGATTATTTCTTTATTTCTTTCTTGATATCTCTCATTCTAATTTTAATACATTCCAATATTCTGTCTTTAGTTTGTTTCTTTTTTCTTTCTTGATATCTTTCATTTTTCCTTTAATACCTTCTAACATTCTATCTTTAGTTTCTTTCTTTCTTTCTTTCTTGATATGTTTCATTCTAATTTTAATACCTTCTAACGTTCTATCTTTAGTATCTTACTTTCCATCTTTCTTGATATCTTTCATTCTATCTTTAATACCTTCTAACATTCAATCTTTAGTATCTTTCTTTCTATCTTGATTTCTTTCATTCTAGCTTTAATACCATCTAACATTCTATCTTTAGTTTCTGTCCTTCTCTCTTTCTTGATATCTTTAACTCTAATTTTATTACCTTCCAAAGTTCTGTTTTTAGTTTGTTTCTGTCTTTCTTTCTTGATATCTATCATTTTTGCTTTAATACCTTCTAACATTCTATCTTTAGTTTCTTTCTTTCTTTCTTGATATCTTTCATTCTAATTTTAATACCTTCTAACGTTCTATCTTTAGTTTCTTTCTCTCTTTCTTTCTTTCTTTCTTGATATCTTTCATTCTAATTTTAATACCTTCTAACATTCTATCTTTAGTTTCTTTCTTTCTTTCTTTCTTGATATCTTTCATTCTATTTTTAATACCTTATAACATTCAATCTTTAGTTTCTTTCTATCTTGATTTCTTTCATACTAGCTTTAATATGTTCTAACATTCTATGTTTAGTTTATTTCTTTCTCTATTCATATCTTTCATTCTAGATTTAATAACATCTAACGTTCTATCTTTAGTTTCTTTCTTTCTTGATATCTTTCCTAATTTTAATACCTTATAACGTTCTGTCTTTAGTTTGTTTCTTTCTTTCTTTTCTGATATCTTTCATTCTAGCTTTAATACCTTCTAACATTCTATCTTTACTTTCTTTCTTTCTTTCCTTCTTTCTTCTTTGTTTCCTTTCATTTTATATTTTAATACCTTCGAATATTCTATCATTAGTTTCTTTCTTTCTTACTTTCTTTCTTGATATCTTTCATTCTAGCTTTAATACCTCCTAACATTCTATCTTTAGATTCTTTCTTTCTTTCTTTCTTGATATCTATCATTCTAATTTTAATACCTTCTAACGTTCTGTCTATAGTTTGTTTCTTTCTTTCTTGATATCTTTCATTTTTGCTTCAATACCTTCCAACATTCTATCTTTAGTTTCTTTCTTTTTCCTTTCTTGCTATCTTTCATTCTAATTTTATTACCTTCCAACGTTCTGATTTTAGTTTGTTTCTGTCTTTCTTTCTTGATATCTATCATTTTTGCTTTAATACCTTCTAACTTTCTATCTTTAGTTTCTTTCTTTCTTTCTTTCTTTCTTGATATGTTTCATTCTAATTTTAATACCTTCTAACGTTCTATCTTTAGTTTCTTTCTCTCTTTCTTTCTTTCTTTCTTGATATCTTTCATTCTAATTTTAATACCTTCTAACATTCAATCTTTAGTTTCTTTCTTTTATCTTGATTTCTTTCATTCTAGCTTTAATGCCTTCTAACATTCTATCTTTAGTTTCTTTTTTTCTTTCTTTCTCGATTTCTTTCATTCTAGCTTTAATACCTTCTGACATTCAATCTTTAGTTTCTTTCTTTCTTGTTTTCATTCATTTTAGCTTTAATACCATCTAATGTTCTATCATTAGTTTTTCTTTCTTGATATCTTTCATTCGAATTTTAATACCTTCTAACGTTCTATCTTTAGTTTCTTTCTTTCTTCATTGATATCTTTCATTCTAGCTTTAATACCTTTTAACATTCTATCTTTAGTTTCGTTCCTTCTTTCTTTCTTGTTTTCTATCATTTTAGCTTTAATATCTTCTAACATTCTATCTTTAGATTCTTTCTTTCTTTCTTTCTTGATATCTTTCATTCTAATTTTATTACCTTCCAACGTTCTGTTTTTAGTTTCTTTCTTTCTTTCTTTCTTGATATCTTTCATTCTTCCTTTAATACCTTCTTACATTCTATCTTTAGTTTCTTTCTTTCTTGATATTTTTCATTCTAAGATTAATACATTGTAACATTATATCTTTACTTTGTTTCTTTCTTTCCTGATATCTTTCATTCTAGCTTTAATACCTTCTAACATTCTATCTGTAGTTTCTTTTTTTCTTTCTTTCTTGATATCTTTGATTCTAGCTTTAATACCTTCTAACATTCTATCTTTAGTTTTTTTTTCTTGATATCTTTCATTCTAATTTTAATACATTCTATCTTTAGTTTCTTTCTTTCATTCATTCATTCTAGCTTTAATACCTTCTGACATTCTATCTTTAGTTTCTTCCTTTCTTTCTTGATTTCTTTCAGTCTAGCTTTAATACCTTCTGACATTCTAACTTTAGTATTTTTTTCTTGCTTTCTCGATTTCTTTCATTCTAGCTTTAATACCTTCTAACAATCAATCTTTAGTTTCTTTCTTTCTTTCTTGATATTTTTCATTCTAGCTTTAATACCTTCTAACATTCTATCTTTAATTTCTTTCTTTCTTGTTTTCGTTCATTTTAGCTTTAATACCTTCTAACGTTCTATCTTTAATTTCTTTCTTTTTTTTTCCGTTCATTTTAGCTTTAATACCTTCTAATATTCTATCATTGGTATCTTTCTTTCTTTCTTACTTCATATCTTTCATTCTAATTTTAATTACTTCTAACATTCTATCTTTAGTTTCTTTCTATCTTTCTTTCTTACTTGATATCTTTCATTCTAGCTTTAATACCTTCTAACATTCTTTCTTTAGTTTCTTTTCTTCTTTCTTTCTTATTTTCTTTCATGCTTTAATACCTTCTAACATTCAATCGTTAGTTTCTTTCTTTCTTTCTAGTTTTCTTTGATTCAAGCTTTAATACCTTCTAACATTCTATCTTTACTTTCTTTCTTTCTTTCTTTCTTTCTTGTTTTCGTTCATTTTAGCTTTTATACCTTCTAACGTTCTATCTTTAGTTTCCTTCTTTCTTTCTTTCTTAATATCTTTCATTCTAATTTTAATACCTTCTAACGTTCTGTCTTTAGTTTCTTTCTTTCTTTCTTTCTTTCTTGATTTCATTCAATAATGCTTTAATACCTTCTGACATTTCATCTTTAGTTTCTTTCTTTCTTTCTTGATTTCTTTCATTCATGCTTTAATACCTTCTAACATTCTATGGTTAGTTTCTTTCTTTCTTTCTTGATATCTTTCATTCTAGCTTTTATACCTTCTAACCTTCTATCTTTAGTTTCTTTCTTTCTTTGTTTTCGTTCATTATACCTTTAATACCTTCTAATATTCTATCTTTAGTTTCTTTCTTTCTTTCTTTCTTTCTTGATCTTTCATTCTAGCTTTAATAACTTCTGACATTCTATCTTTAGTTTCTTTCTTTCTTTCTTGATATCTTTCATTCTAGCTTTAATACCTTCTGACATTCTATCTTTAGTATTTTTTTCCTTTTTTTCCTCGATTTCTTTCATTCTAGCTTTAATACCTTCTAACATTCAATCTTTAGTTTCTTTCCTTCTTTCTTTCTAGTTTTCTTTCATTCAATCTTTAATACCTTCTAACATTCAATCTTTAGTTTCATTCTTTCTTTCTTGATATTTTTCATTCTAGCTTTAATACCTTCTAACATTCTATCTTTACTTTCTTTCTTTCTTTCTTGTTTTTGTTCATTTTAGTGTTAATACCTTCTTATATTCTATCATTGGTTTCTTTCTTTCTTTATTTCTTTCTTCATATCTCTCATTCTAATTTTAATACCATCTAACATTCTATCTTTAGTTTCTTTCTATCTTTCTTTCTTACTTGATATCTTTCATTCTAGCTTTAATACCTTCTAACATTCTTTCTTTAGTTTCTTTTCTTCTTTCTCTCTTGTTTTCTTTCGTGCTTTAATACCTTCTAACATTCAATCGTTAGTTTCTTTCTTTCTTTCTAGTTTTCTTTGATTCAAGCTTTAATACCTTCTAACATTCTATCTTTACTTTCTTTCTTTCTTTCTTTCTTTCTTGTTTTCGTTCATTTTAGCTTTAATACCTTCTAACGTTCTATCTTTAGTTTCCTTCTTTCTTTCTTTCTTAATATCTTTCATTCTAATTTTAATACCTTCTAACGTTCTGTCTTTAGTTTCTTTCTTTCTTTCTTTCTTTCTTGATTTCATTCAATAATGCTTTAATACCTTCTGACATTTCATCTTTAGTTTCTTTCTTTCTTTCTTGATTTCTTTCATTCATGCTTTAATACCTTCTAACATTCTATGGTTAGTTTCTTTCTTTCTTTCTTGATATCTTTCATTCTAGCTTTTACACCTTCTAACCTTCTATCTTTAGTTTCTTTCTTTCTTTGTTTTCGTTCATTATACCTTTAATACCTTCTAATATTCTATCTTTAGTTTCTTTCTTTCTTTCTTTCTCTCTTGATCTTTCATTCTAGCTTTAATAACTTCTGACATTCTATCTTTAGTTTCTTTCTTTCTTTCTTGATATCTTTCATTCTAGCTTTAATACCTTCTGACATTCTATCTTTAGTATTTTTTTCCTTTTTTTCCTCGATTTCTTTCATTCTAGCTTTAATACCTTCTAACATTCAATCTTTAGTTTCTTTCCTTCTTTCTTTCTAGTTTTCTTTCATTCAATCTTTAATACCTTCTAACATTCAATCTTTAGTTTCATTCTTTCTTTCTTGATATTTTTCATTCTAGCTTTAATACCTTCTAACATTCTATCTTTACTTTCTTTCTTTCTTTCTTGTTTTTGTTCATTTTAGCGTTAATACCTTCTGATATTCTATCATTGGTTTCTTTCTTTCTTTCTTTCTTACTTCATATCACTCATTCTAATTTTAATACCATCTAACATTCTATCTTTAGTTTCTTTCTATCTTTCTTTCTTACTTGATATCTTTCATTCTAGCTTTAATACCTTCCAACATTCTTTCTTTAGTTTCTTTTCTTCTTTCTTTCTTGTTTTCTTTCGTGCTTTAATACCTTCTAACATTCTATCTTTAGTTTCTTTCTTTCTTGATATCTTTCATTCTAGCTTTAACACCTTCTAACATTCAATCTTTAGTTTCTTTCTTTCTTTCTTGATATCTTTCATTCTATCTTATATACCTTCTAAAAATCTATCTTTACTTTATCTCTGTCTTTCTTTCTTGTTTTCGTTCATTTTAGCTTTAATCTTCTAGTATTCTATTATTAGTTTCTTTCTTTCTTTCTTGATTTATTTCATTCAAGCTTTAATACCTTCTAACATTCAATCTTTAGTTTCTTTCTTTCTTTTTTCCTTGTTTTCTTTCATTCTAGCTTTAATACCTTTTAACATTCTATCTTACGTTTCTTTCTTTCTTTCTTGATATCTTTCATTCTAATTTTAATACATTCTTACATTCTATCTTTAGTTTCTTTCTTTCTTTCTTTCTTTCTTGATTTCTTTAATTCTAGCATTAATAACTTCTCACATTCTATCTTTAGTTTCTTTATTTCTTTCTTGATATCTTTCATTCTAGCTTTCTTACCTTCTGACATTCTATCTTTACATTCTTTCTTTCTTTCTTTCTTTCTTGATATCTTTCATTCTAGCTTTTATACCTTCCAACCTTCTATCTTTAGTTTCTTTCTTTCTTTGTTTTCGTTCATTATACCTTTAATACCTTCTAATATTCTATCTTTAGTTTCTTTCTTTCTTTCTTTCTTTCTTTCTTGATCTTTCATGCTAGCTTTAATAACTTCTGACATTCTATCTTTAGTTTCTTTCTTTCTTTCTTGATATCTCTCATTCTAGCTTTAATACCTTCTGACATTCTATCTTTAGTATTTTTTTCCTTTTTTTCCTCGATTTCTCTCATTCTAGCTTTAATACCTTCTAACATTCAATTTTTAGTTTCTTTCCTTCTTTCTTTCTAGTTTTCTTTCATTCAATCTTTAATACCTTCTAACATTCAATCTTTAGTTTCTTTCTCTCTTTCTTGATTTCTTTCATTCTAGCTTCAATACCTTCTGACATTCTATCTTTAGTATTTTTTTTCTTTCTTTCTAGTTTTCTTTCATTCAATCTTTAATACCTTCTAACATTCAATCTTTAGTTTCTTTCTCTCTTTCTTGATTTCTTTCATTCTAGCTTTAATACCTTCTAACATTTAATCTTTAGTTTCATTCTTTCTTTCTTGATATTTTTCATTCTAGCTTTAATACCTTCTAACATTCTATCTTTACTTTCTTTCTTTCTTTCTTGTTTTTGTTCATTTTAGCGTTAACACCTTCTTATATTCTATCATTGGTTTCTTTCTTTCTTTCTTTCTTACTTCATATCTCTCATTCTAATTTTAATACCCTCTAACATTCTATCTTTAGTTTCTTTCTATCTTTCTTTCTTACTTGATATCTTTCATTCTAGCTTTAATACCTTCTAACATTCTTTCTTTAGTTTCTTTTCTTCTTTCTTTCTTGTTTTCTTTCATGCTTTAATACCTTCTAACATTCTATCTTTAGTTTCTTTCTTTCTTGATATCTTTCATTCTAGCTTTAACACCTTCTAACATTCAATCTTTAGTTTCTTTCTTTCTTTCTTGATATCTGTCATTCTAGCTTTAATACCTTCTAAAAATCTATCTTTACTTTCTCTCTGTCTTTCTTTCTTGTTTTCGTTCATTTTAGCTTTAATCTTCTAATATTCTATTATTAGTTTCTTTCTTTCTTTCTTGATATATTTCATTCTAGCTTTAAAACCTTCTAATATTCTATCATTTAGTTTCTTTCGTTCTTTCTTTCTTCATATCTGTCATTCTAGCTTTAATACCTTCTAATATTCTATCTTTAGTTTCTTTCTTTCTTTCATTCATTCTAGCTTTAAGACCTTCTGACATTCTATCTTTAGTTTTTTCCTTTCTTTCTTGATTGCTTTCATTCTAGCTTTAATACCTTCTGACATTCTATCTTTAGTATTTTTTTCTTTCTTTCTCGATTTCTTTCATTCTAGCTTTAATACCTTCTAACAATCAATCTTTAGTTTCTTTCTTTCTTTCTTGATATTTTTCATTCTAGCTTTAATACCTTCTAACATTCTATCTTTAATTTCTTTCTTTCTTGTTTTCGTTCATTTTAGCTTTAATACCTTCTAATATTCTATCATTGGTATCTTTCTTTCTTTCTTACTTCATATCTTTCATTCTAATTTTAATTACTTCTAACATTCTATCTTTAGTTTCTTTCTATCTTTCTTTCTTTATTGATATCTTTCATTCTAGCTTTAATACCTTCTAACATTCTTTCTTTAGTTTCTTTTCTTCTTTCTTTCTCATTTTCTTTCATGCTTTAATACCTTCTAACATTCAATCGTTAGTTTCTTTCTTTCTTTCTAGTTTTCTTTGATACAAGCTTTAATACCTTCTAACATTCTATCTTTACTTTCTTTCTTTCTTTCTTTCTTTCTTGTTTTCGTTCATTTTAGCTTTAATACCTTCTAACGTTCTATCTTTAGTTTCCTTCTTTCTTTCTTTCTTAATATCTTTCATTCTAATTTTAATACCTTCTAACGTTCTGTCTTTAGTTTCTTTCTTTCTTTCTTTCTTTATTTCATTCAATAATGCTTTAATACCTTCTGACATTTCATCTTTAGTTTCTTTCTTTCTTTCTTGATTTCTTTCATTCATGCTTTAATACCTTCTAACATTCTATGGTTAGTTTCTTTCTTTCTTTCTTGATATCTTTCATTCTACATTTATACCTTCTAACCTTCTATCTTTAGTTTCTTTCTTTCTTTGTTTTCGTTCATTATACCTTTAATACCTTCTAATATTCTATCTTTAGTTTCTTTCTTTCTTTCTTTCTTTCTTGATCTTTCATTCTAGCTTTAATAACTTCTGACATTCTATCTTTAGTTTCTTTCTTTCTTTCTTGATATCTTTCATTCTAGCTTTAATACCTTCTGACATTCTATCTTTAGTATTTTTTTCCTTTTTTTCCTCGATTTCTTTCATTCTAGCTTTAATACCTTCTAACATTCAATCTTTAGTTTCTTTCCTTCTTTCTTTCTAGTTTTCTTTCATTCAATCTTTAATACCTTCTAACATTCAATCTTTAGTTTCATTCTTTCTTTCTTGATATTTTTCATTCTAGCTTTAATACCTTCTAACATTCTATCTTTACTTTCTTTCTTTCTTTCTTGTTTTTGTTCATTTTAACGTTAATACCTTCTTATATTCTTTCATTGGTTTCTTTCTTTCTTTCTTTCTTACTTCATATCTCTCATTCTAACTTTAATACCATCTAACATTCTATCTTTAGTTTCTTTCTATCTTTCTTTCTTACTTGATATCTTTCATTCTAGCTTTAATACCTTCTAACATTCTTTCTTTAGTTTCTTTTCTTCTTTCTTTCTTGTTTTCTTTCGTGCTTTAATACCTTCTAACATTCTATCTTTAGTTTCTTTCTTTCTTGATATCTTTCATTCTAGCTTTAACACCTTCTAACACTCAATCTTTAGTTTCTTTCTTTCTTTCTTGATATCTTTCATTCTATCTTATATACCTTCTAAAAATCTATCTTTACTTTCTCTCTGTCTTTCTTTCTTGTTTTCGTTCATTTTAGCTTTAATCTTCTAGTATTCTATTATTAGTTTCTTTCTTTCTTTCTTGATTTATTTCATTCAAGCTTTAATACCTTCTAACATTCAATCTTTAGTTTCTTTCTTTCTTTTTTCCTTGTTTTCTTTCATTCTAGCTTTAATACCTTTTAACATTCTATCTTTAGTTTCTTTCCTTTCGTTCTTGTTTTCTTTGTTTCTAGCTTTAATACCTTTTAACATTCTATCTTAAGTTTCTTTCTTTGTTTCTTGATATGTTTCATTCTAATTTTAATACATTCTTACATTCTATCTTTAGTTTCTTTCTTTCTTTCTTTCTTTCTTGATTTCTTTAATTCTAGCATTAATAACTTCTCACATTCTATCTTTAGTTTCTTTATTTCTTTCTTGATATCTTTCATTCTAGCTTTCTTACCTTCTGACATTCTATCTTTACATTCTTTCTTTCTTTCTTTCTTTCTTGATATCTTTCATTCTAGCTTTTATACCTTCTAACCTTCTATCTTTAGTTTCTTTCTTTCTTTGTTTTCGTTCATTATACCTTTAATACCTTCTAATATTCTATCTTTAGTTTCTTTCTTTCTTTCTTTCTTTCTTGATCTTTCATGCTAGCTTTAATAACTTCTGACATTCTATCTTTAGTTTCTTTCTTTCTTTCTTGATATCTCTCATTCTAGCTTTAATACCTTCTGACATTCTATCTTTAGTATTTTTTTCCTTTTTTTCCTCGATTTCTTTCATTCTAGCTTTAATACCTTCTAACATTCAATCTTTAGTTTCTTTCCTTCTTTCTTTCTAGTTTTCTTTCATTCAATCTTTAATACCTTCTAACATTCAATCTTTAGTTTCTTTCTCTCTTTCTTGATTTCTTTCATTCTAGCTTCAATACCTTCTGACATTCTATCTTTAGTATTTTTTTTCTTTCTTTCTAGTTTTCTTTCATTCAATCTTTAATACCTTCTAACATTCAATCTTTAGTTTCTTTCTCTCTTTCTTGATTTCTTTCATTCTAGCTTTAATACTTTCTAACATTCAATCTTTAGTTTCATTCTTTCTTTCTTGATATTTTTCATTCTAGCTTTAATACCTTCTAACATTCTATCTTTACTTTCTTTCTTTCTTTCTTGTTTTTGTTCATTTTAGCGTTAACACCTTCTTATATTCTATCATTGGTTTCTTTCTTTCTTTCTTTCTTACTTCATATCTCTCATTCTAATTTTAATACCCTCTAACATTCTATCTTTAGTTTCTTTCTATCTTTCTTTCTTACTTGATATCTTTCATTCTAGCTTTAATACCTTCTAACATTCTTTCTTTAGTTTCTTTTCTTCTTTCTTTCTTGTTTTCTTTCATGCTTTAATACCTTCTAACATTCTATCTTTAGTTTCTTTCTTTCTTGATATCTTTCATTCTAGCTATAACACCTTCTAACATTCAATCTTTAGTTTCTTTCTTTCTTTCTTGATATCTGTCATTCTAGCTTTAATACCTTCTAAAAATCTATCTTTACTTTCTCTCTGTCTTTCTTTCTTGTTTTCGTTCATTTTAGCTTTAATCTTCTAATATTCTATTATTAGTTTCTTTCTTTCTTTCTTGTTTTATTTCATTCAAGCTTTAATACCTTCTAACATTTAATCTTTAGTTTCTTTCTTTCTTTCTTTCTTGATATATTTCATTCTAGCTTTAAAACCTTCTAATATTCTATCATTTAGTTTCTTTCGTTCTTTCTTTCTTCATATCTGTCATTCTAGCTTTAATACCTTCTAATATTCTATCTTTAGTTTCTTTCTTTCTTTCTTTCATTCTAGCTTTAAGACCTTCTGACATTCTATCTTTAGTTTTTTTCTTTCTTTCTTGATTGCTTTCATTCTAGCTTTAATACCTTCTGACATTCTATCTTTAGTATTTTTTTCTTTCTTTCTCGATTTCTTTCATTCTAGCTTTAATACCTTCTAACAATCAATCTTTAGTTTCTTTCTTTCTTTCTTGATATTTTTCATTCTAGCTTTAATACCTTCTAACATTCTATCTTTAATTTCTTTCTTTCTTGTTTTTGTTCATTTGAGCTTTAATACCTTCTAATATTCTATCATTGGTATCTTTCTTTCTTACTTACTTCATATCTTTCATTCTAATTTTAATTACTTCTAACATTCTATCTTTAGTTTCTTTCTATCTTTCTTTCTTTATTGATATCTTTCATTCTAGCTTTAATACCTTCAAGCATTCTTTCTTTAGTTTCTTTTCTTCTTTCTTTCTTATTTTCTTTCATGCTTTAATACCTTCTAACATTCAATCGTTAGTTTCTTTCTTTCTTTCTAGTTTTCTTGTTTTCGTTCATTTTAGCTTTAATACCTTCTAACGTTCTATCTTTAGTTTCCTTCTTTCTTTCTTTCTTAATATCTTTCATTCTAATTTTAATACCTTCTAACGTTCTGTCTTTAGTTTCTTTCTTTCTTTCTTTCTTTCTTGATTTCATTCAATAATGCTTTAATACCTTCTGACATTTCATCTTTAGTTTCTTTCTTTCTTTCTTGATTTCTTTCATTCATTCTTTAATACCTTCTAACATTCTATGGTTAGTTTCTTTCTTTCTTTCTTGATATCTTTCATTCTAGCTTTTATACCTTCTAACCTTCTATCTTTAGTTTCTTTCTTTCTTTGTTTTCGTTCATTATATTTTAATACCTTCTAATATTCTATCTTTAGTTTCTTTCTTTCTTTCTTTCTGTCTTGATCTTTCATTCTAGCTTTAATAACTTCTGACATTCTATCTTTAGTTTCTTTCTTTCTTTCTTGATATCTTTCATTCTAGCTTTAATACCTTCTGACATTCTATCTTTAGTATTTTTTTCCTTTTTTTCCTCGATTTCTTTCATTCTAGCTTTAATACCTTCTAACATTCAATCTTTAGTTTCTTTCCTTCTTTCTTTCTAGTTTTCTTTCATTCAATCTTTAATACCTTCTAACATTCAATCTTTAGTTTCATTCTTTCTTTCTTGATATTTTTCATTCTAGCTTTAATACCTTCTAACATTCTATCTTTACTTTCTTTCTTTCTTTCTTGTTTTTGTTCATTTTAGCG
The DNA here is from genome assembly GCA_037013535.1 of Intellagama lesueurii. Taxonomy (NCBI): domain Eukaryota; kingdom Metazoa; phylum Chordata; class Lepidosauria; order Squamata; family Agamidae; genus Intellagama; species Intellagama lesueurii. The sequence continues at coordinate 16,441,203 of JBAJHW010000013.1, forward strand.
TTAATACCTTCTTATATTCTTTCATTGGTTTCTTTCTTTCTTTCTTTCTTACTTCATATCTCTCATTCTAATTTTAATACCATCTAACATTCTATCTTTAGTTTCTTTCTATCTTTCTTTCTTACTTGATATCTTTCATTCTAGCTTTAATACCTTCTAACATTCTTTCTTTAGTTTCTTTTCTTCTTTCTTTCTTGTTTTCTTTCGTGCTTTAATACCTTCTAACATTCAATCGTTAGTTTCTTTCTTTCTTTCTAGTTTTCTTTGATTCAAGCTTTAATACCTTCTAACATTCTATCTTTACTTTCTTTCTTTCTTTCTTTCTTTCTTGTTTTCGTTCATTTTAGCTTTAATACCTTCTAACGTTCTATATTTAGTTTCCTTCTTTCTTTCTTTCTTAATATCTTTCATTCTAATTTTAATACCTTCTAACGTTCTGTCTTTAGTTTCTTTCTTTCTTTCTTTCTTTCTTGATTTCATTCAATAATGCTTTAATACCTTCTGACATTTCATCTTTAGTTTCTTTCTCTCTTTCTTGATTTCTTTCATTCATGCTTTAATACCTTCTAACATTCTATGGTTAGTTTCTTTCTTTCTTTCTTGATATCTTTCATTCTAGCTTTTATACCTTCTAACCTGCTATCTTTAGTTTCTTTCTTTCTTTGTTTTCGTTCATTATACATTTAATACCTTCTAATATTTTATCTTTAGTTTCTTTCTTTCTTTCTTTCTGTCTTGATCTTTCATTCTAGCTTTAATAACTTCTGACATTCTATCTTTAGTTTCTTTCTTTCTTTCTTGATATCTTTCATTCTAGCTTTAATACCTTCTGACATTCTATCTTTAGTATTTTTTTCCTTTTTTTCCTCGATTTCTTTCATTCTAGCTTTAATACCTTCTAACATTCAATCTTTAGTTTCTTTCCTTCTTTCTTTCTAGTTTTCTTTCATTCAATCTTTAATACCTTCTAACATTCAATCTTTAGTTTCATTCTTTCTTTCTTGATATTTTTCATTCTAGCTTTAATACCTTCTAACATTCTATCTTTACTTTCTTTCTTTCTTTCTTGTTTTTGTTCATTTTAGTGTTAATACCTTCTTATATTCTATCATTGGTTTCTTTCTTTCTTTATTTCTTTCTTCATATCTCTCATTCAAATTTTAATACCATCTAACATTCTATCTTTAGTTTCTTTCTATCTTTCTTTCTTACTTGATATCTTTCATTCTAGCTTTAATACCTTCTAACATTCTTTCTTTAGTTTCTTTTCTTCTTTCTTTCTTGTTTTCTTTCGTGCTTTAATACCTTCTAACATTCAATCGTTAGTTTCTTTCTTTCTTTCTAGTTTTCTTTGATTCAAGCTTTAATACCTTCTAACATTCTATCTTTACTTTCTTTCTTTCTTTCTTTCTTTCTTGTTTTCGTTCATTTTAGCTTTAATACCTTCTAACGTTCTATCTTTAGTTTCCTTCTTTCTTTCTTTCTTAATATCTTTCATTCTAATTTTAATACCTTCTAACGTTCTGTCTTTAGTTTCTTTCTTTCTTTCTTTCTTTCTTGATTTCATTCAATAATGCTTTAATACCTTCTGACATTTCATCTTTAGTTTCTTTCTTTCTTTCTTGATTTCTTTCAATCATGCTTTAATACCTTCTAACATTCTATGGTTAGTTTCTTTCTTTCTTTCTTGATATCTTTCATTCTAGCTTTTACACCTTCTAACCTTCTATCTTTAGTTTCTTTCTTTCTTTGTTTTCGTTCATTATACCTTTAATACCTTCTAATATTCTATCTTTAGTTTCTTTCTTTCTTGATATCTTTCATTCTAGCTTTAACACCTTCTAACATTCAATCTTTAGTTTCTTTCTTTCTTTCTTGATATCTTTCATTCTATCTTATATACCTTCTAAAAATCTATCTTTACTTTATCTCTGTCTTTCTTTCTTGTTTTCGTTCATTTTAGCTTTAATCTTCTAGTATTCTATTATTAGTTTCTTTCTTTCTTTCTTGATTTATTTCATTCAAGCTTTAATACCTTCTGACATTCAATCTTTAGTTTCTTTCTTTCTTTTTTCCTTGTTTTCTTTCATTCTAGCTTTAATACCTTTTAACATTCTATCTTTAGTTTCTTTCCTTTCGTTCTTGTTTTCTTTGTTTCTAGCTTTAATACCTTCTAACATTCTATCTTACGTTTCTTTCTTTCTTTCTTGATATCTTTCATTCTAATTTTAATACATTCTTACATTCTATCTTTAGTTTCTTTCTTTCTTTCTTTCTTTCTTGATTTCTTTAATTCTAGCATTAATAACTTCTCACATTCTATCTTTAGTTTCTTTATTTCTTTCTTGATATCTTTCATTCTAGCTTTCTTACCTTCTGATATTCTATCTTTACATTCTTTCTTTCTTTCTTTCTTTCTTGATATCTTTCATTCTAGCTTTTATACCTTCCAACCTTCTATCTTTAGTTTCTTTCTTTCTTTGTTTTCGTTCATTATACCTTTAATACCTTCTAATATTCTATCTTTAGTTTCTTTCTTTCTTTCTTTCTTTCTTTCTTTCTTGATCTTTCATGCTAGCTTTAATAACTTCTGACATTCTATCTTTAGTTTCTTTCTTTCTTTCTTGATATCTCTCATTCTAGCTTTAATACCTTCTGACATTCTCTCTTTAGTATTTTTTTCCTTTTTTTCCTCGATTTCTTTCATTCTAGCTTTAATACCTTCTAACATTCAATCTTTAGTTTCTTTCCTTCTTTCTTTCTAGTTTTCTTTCATTCAATCTTTAATACCTTCTAACATTCAATCTTTAGTTTCTTTCTCTCTTTCTTGATTTCTTTCATTCTAGCTTCAATACCTTCTGACATTCTATCTTTAGTATTTTTTTTCTTTCTTTCTAGTTTTCTTTCATTCAATCTTTAATACCTTCTAACATTCAATCTTTAGTTTCTTTCTCTCTTTCTTGATTTCTTTCATTCTAGCTTTAATACCTTCTAACATTCAATCTTTAGTTTCATTCTTTCTTTCTTGATATTTTTCATTCTAGCTTTAATACCTTCTAACATTCTATCTTTACTTTCTTTCTTTCTTTCTTGTTTTTGTTCATTTTAGCGTTAACACCTTCTTATATTCTATCATTGGTTTCTTTCTTTCTTTCTTTCTTACTTCATATCTCTCATTCTAATTTTAATACCCTCTAACATTCTATCTTTAGTTTCTTTCTATCTTTCTTTCTTACTTGATATCTTTCATTCTAGCTTTAATACCTTCTAACATTCTTTCTTTAGTTTCTTTTCTTCTTTCTTTCTTGTTTTCTTTCATGCTTTAATACCATCTAACATTCTATCTTTAGTTTCTTTCTTTCTTGATATCTTTCATTCTAGCTTTAACACCTTCTAACATTCAATCTTTAGTTTCTTTCTTTCTTTCTTGATATCTGTCATTCTAGCTTTAATACCTTCTAAAAATCTATCTTTACTTTCTCTCTGTCTTTCTTTCTTGTTTTCGTTCATTTTAGCTTTAATCTTCTAATATTCTATTATTAGTTTCTTTCTTTCTTTCTTGTTTAGTTCATTCAAGCTTTAATACCTTCTAACATTCAACCTTTAGTTTCTTTCTTTCTTTCTTTCTTGATATATTTCATTCTAGCTTTAAAACCTTCTAATATTCTATCATTTAGTTTCTTTCGTTCTTTCTTTCTTCATATCTGTCATTCTAGCTTTAATACCTTCTAATATTCTATCTTTAGTTTCTTTCTTTCTTTCTTTCATTCTAGCTTTAAGACCTTCTGACATTCTATCTTTAGTTTTTTCCTTTCTTTCTTGATTGCTTTCATTCTAGCTTTAATACCTTCTGACATTCTATCTTTAGTATTTTTTTCTTTCTTTCTCGATTTCTTTCATTCTAGCTTTAATACCTTCTAACAATCAATCTTTAGTTTCTTTCTTTCTTTCTTGATATTTTTCATTCTAGCTTTAATACCTTCTAACATTCTATCTTTAATTTCTTTCTTTCTTGTTTTCGTTCATTTTAGCTTTAATACCTTCTAATATTCTATCATTGGTATCTTTCTTTCTTTCTTACTTCATATCTTTCATTCTAATTTTAATTACTTCTAACATTCTATCTTTAGTTTCTTTCTATCTTTCTTTCTTTATTGATATCTTTCATTCTAGCTTTAATACCTTCTAACATTCTTTCTTTAGTTTCTTTTCTTCTTTCTTTCTCATTTTCTTTCATGCTTTAATACCTTCTAACATTCAATCGTTAGTTTCTTTCTTTCTTTCTTGTTTTCTTTGATACAAGCTTTAATACCTTCTAACATTCTATCTTTACTTTCTTTCTTTCTTTCTTTCTTTCTTGTTTTCGTTCATTTTAGCTTTAATACCTTCTGACGTTCTATCTTTAGTTTCCTTCTTTCTTTCTTTCTTAATATCTTTCATTCTAATTTTAATACCTTCTAACGTTCTGTCTTTAGTTTCTTTCTTTCTTTCTTTCTTTCTTGATTTCATTCAATAATGCTTTAATACCTTCTGACATTTCATCTTTAGTTTCTTTCTTTCTTTCTTGATTTCTTTCATTCATGCTTTAATACCTTCTAACATTCTATGGTTAGTTTCTTTCTTTCTTTCTTGATATCTTTCATTCTACCTTTTATACCTTCTAACCTTCTATCTTTAGTTTCTTTCTTTCTTTGTTTTCGTTCATTATACCTTTAATACCTTCTAATATTCTATCTTTAGTTTCTTTCTTTCTTTCTTTCTTTCTTGATCTTTCATTCTAGCTTTAATAACTTCTCACATTCTATCTTTAGTTTCTTTCTTTCTTTCTTGATATCTTTCATTCTAGCTTTAATACCTTCTGACATTCTATCTTTAGTATTTTTTTCCTTTTTTTCCTCGATTTCTTTCATTCTAGCTTTAATACCTTCTAACATTCAATCTTTAGTTTCTTTCCTTCTTTCTTTCTAGTTTTCTTTCATTCAATCTTTAATACCTTCTAACATTCAATCTTTAGTTTCATTCTTTCTTTCTTGATATTTTTCATTCTAGCTTTAATACCTTCTAACATTCTATCTTTACTTTCTTTCTTTCTTTCTTGTTTTTGTTCATTTTAACGTTAATACCTTCTTATATTCTTTCATTGGTTTCTTTCTTTCTTTCTTTCTTACTTCATATCTCTCATTCTAATTTTAATACCATCTAAAATTCTATCTTTAGTTTCTTTCTATCTTTCTTTCTTACTTGATATCTTTCATTCTAGCTTTAATACCTTCTAACATTCTTTCTTTAGTTTCTTTTCTTCTTTCTTTCTTGTTTTCTTTCGTGCTTTAATACCTTCTAACATTCTATCTTTAGTTTCTTTCTTTCTTGATATCTTTCATTCTAGCTTTAACACCTTCTAACACTCAATCTTTAGTTTCTTTCTTTCTTTCTTGATATCTTTCATTCTATCTTATATACCTTCTAAAAATCTATCTTTACTTTCTCTCTGTCTTTCTTTCTTGTTTTCGTTCATTTTAGCTTTAATCTTCTAGTATTCTATTATTAGTTTCTTTCTTTCTTTCTTGATTTATTTCATTCAAGCTTTAATACCTTCTAACATTCAATCTTTAGTTTCTTTCTTTCTTTTTTCCTTGTTTTCTTTCATTCTAGCTTTAATACCTTTTAACATTCTATCTTTAGTTTCTTTCCTTTCGTTCTTGTTTTCTTTGTTTCTAGCTTTAATACCTTCTAACATTCTATCTTAAGTTTCTTTCTTTGTTTCTTGATATGTTTCATTCTAATTTTAATACATTCTTACATTCTATCTTTAGTTTCTTTCTTTCTTTCTTTCTTTCTTGATTTCTTTAATTCTAGCATTAATAACTTCTCACATTCTATCTTTAGTTTCTTTATTTCTTTCTTGATATCTTTCATTCTAGCTTTCTTACCTTCTGACATTCTATCTTTACATTCTTTCTTTCTTTCTTTCTTTCTTGATATCTTTCATTCTAGCTTTTATACCTTCTAACCTTCTATCTTTAGTTTCTTTCTTTCTTTGTTTTCGTTCATTATACCTTTAATACCTTCTAATATTCTATCTTTAGTTTCTTTCTTTCTTTCTTTCTTTCTTGATCTTTCATGCTAGCTTTAATAACTTCTGACATTCTATCTTTAGTTTCTTTCTTTCTTTCTTGATATCTCTCATTCTAGCTTTAATAACTTCTGACATTCTATCTTTAGTATTTTTTTCCTTTTTTTCCTCGATTTCTTTCATTCTAGCTTTAATACCTTCTAACATTCAGTCTTTAGTTTCTTTCCTTCTTTCTTTCTAGTTTTCTTTCATTCAATCTTTAATACCTTCTAACATTCAATCTTTAGTTTCTTTCTCTCTTTCTTGATTTCTTTCATTCTAGCTTCAATACCTTCTGACATTCTATCTTTAGTATTTTTTTTCTTTCTTTCTAGTTTTCTTTCATTCAATCTTTAATACCTTCTAACATTCAATCTTTAGTTTCTTTCTCTCTTTCTTGATTTCTTTCATTCTAGCTTTAATACCTTCTAACATTCAATCTTTAGTTTCATTCTTTCTTTCTTGATATTTTTCATTCTAGCTTTAATACCTTCTAACATTCTATCTTTACTTTCTTTCTTTCTTTCTTGTTTTTGTTCATTTTAGCGTTAACACCTTCTTATATTCTATCATTGGTTTCTTTCTTTCTTTCTTTCTTACTTCATATCTCTCATTCTAATTTTAATACCCTCTAACATTCTATCTTTAGTTTCTTTCTATCTTTCTTTCTTACTTGATATCTTTCATTCTAGCTTTAATACCTTCTAACATTCTTTCTTTAGTTTCTTTTCTTCTTTCTTTCTTGTTTTCTTTCATGCTTTAATACCTTCTAACATTCTATCTTTAGTTTCTTTCTTTCTTGATATCTTTCATTCTAGCTTTAACACCTTCTAACATTCAATCTTTAGTTTCTTTCTTTCTTTCTTGATATCTGTCATTCTAGCTTTAATACCTTCTAAAAATCTATCTTTACTTTCTCTCTGTCTTTTTTTCTTGTTTTCGTTCATTTTAGCTTTAATCTTCTAATATTCTATTATTAGTTTCTTTCTTTCTTTCTTGTTTTATTTCATTCAAGCTTTAATACCTTCTAACATTTAATCTTTAGTTTCTTTCTTTCTTTCTTTCTTGATATATTTCATTCTAGCTTTAAAACCTTCTAATATTCTATCATTTAGTTTCTTTCGTTCTTTCTTTCTTCATATCTGTCATTCTAGCTTTAATACCTTCTAATATTCTATCTTTAGTTTCTTTCTTTCTTTCTTTCATTCTAGCTTTAAGACCTTCTGACATTCTATCTTTAGTTTTTTCCTTTCTTTCTTGATTGCTTTCATTCTAGCTTTAATACCTTCTGACATTCTATCTTTAGTATTTTTTTCTTTCTTTCTCGATTTCTTTCATTCTAGCTTTAATACCTTCTAACAATCAATCTTTAGTTTCTTTCTTTCTTTCTTGATATTTTTCATTCTAGCTTTAAGACCTTCTAACATTCTCTTTAATTTCTTTCTTTCTTGTTTTTGTTCATTTGAGCTTTAATACCTTCTAATATTCTATCATTGGTATTTTTCTTTCTTACTTACTTCATATCTTTCATTCTAATTTTAATTACTTCTAACATTCTATCTTTAGTTTCTTTCTATCTTTCTTTCTTTATTGATATCTTTCATTCTAGCTTTAATACCTTCAAGCATTCTTTCTTTAGTTTCTTTTCTTCTTTCTTTCTTATTTTCTTTCATGCTTTAATACCTTCTAACATTCAATCGTTAGTTTCTTTCTTTCTTTCTAGTTTTCTTGTTTTCGTTCATTTTAGCTTTAATACCTTCTAACGTTCTATCTTTAGTTTCCTTCTTTCTTTCTTTCTTAATATCTTTCATTCTAATTTTAATACCTTCTAACGTTCTGTCTTTAGTTTCTTTCTTTCTTTCTTTCTTTCTTGATTTCATTCAATAATGCTTTAATACCTTCTGACATTTCATCTTTAGTTTCTTTCTTTCTTTCTTGATTTCTTTCATTCATTCTTTAATACCTTCTAACATTCTATGGTTAGTTTCTTTCTTTCTTTCTTGATATCTTTCATTCTAGCTTTTATACCTTCTAACCTTCTATCTTTAGTTTCTTTCTTTCTTTGTTTTCGTTCATTATATTTTAATACCTTCTAATATTCTATCTTTAGTTTCTTTCCTTCTTTCTTTCTAGTTTTCTTTCATTCAATCTTTAATACCTTCTAACATTCAATCTTTAGTTTCATTCTTTCTTTCTTGATATTTTTCATTCTAGCTTTAATACCTTCTGACATTCTATCTTTACTTTCTTTCTTTCTTTCTTGTTTTTGTTCATTTTAGCGTTAATACCTTCTTATATTCTTTCATTGGTTTCTTTCTTTCTTTCTTTCTTACTTCATATCTCTCATTCTAATTTTAATACCATCTAACATTCTATCTTTAGTTTCTTTCTATCTTTCTTTCTTACTTGATATCTTTCATTCTAGCTTTAATACCTTCTAACATTCTTTCTTTAGTTTCTTTTCTTCTTTCTTTCTTGTTTTCTTTCGTGCTTTAATACCTTCTAACATTCAATCGTTAGTTTCTTTCTTTCTTTCTAGTTTTCTTTGATTCAAGCTTTAATACCTTCTAACATTCTATCTTTACTTTCTTTCTTTCTTTCTTTCTTGTTTTCGTTCATTTTAGCTTTAATACCTTCTAACGTTCTATCTTTAGTTTCCTTCTTTCTTTCTTTCTTAATATCTTTCATTCTAATTTTAATACCTTCTAACGTTCTGTCTTTAGTTTCTTTCTTTCTTTCTTTCTTTCTTGATTTCATTCAATAATGCTTTAATACCTTCTGACATTTCATCTTTAGTTTCTTTCTCTCTTTCTTGATTTCTTTCATTCATGCTTTAATACCTTCTAACATTCTATGGTTAGTTTCTTTCTTTCTTTCTTGATATCTTTCATTCTAGCTTTTATACCTTCTAACCTGCTATCTTTAGTTTCTTTCTTTCTTTGTTTTCGTTCATTATACATTTAATACCTTCTAATATTCTATCTTTAGTTTCTTTCTTTCTTTCTTTCTGTCTTGATCTTTCATTCTAGCTTTAATAACTTCTGACATTCTATCTTTAGTTTCTTTCTTTCTTTCTTGATATCTTTCATTCTAGCTTTAATACCTTCTGACATTCTATCTTTAGTTTCTTTCCTTCTTTCTTTCTAGTTTTCTTTCATTCAATCTTTAATACCTTCTAACATTCAATCTTTAGTTTCATTCTTTCTTTCTTGATATTTTTCATTCTAGCTTTAATACCTTCTAACATTCTATCTTTACTTTCTTTCTTTCTTTCTTGTTTTTGTTCATTTTAGTGTTAATACCTTCTTATATTCTATCATTGGTTTCTTTCTTTCTTTATTTCTTTCTTCATATCTCTCATTCAAATTTTAATACCATCTAACATTCTATCTTTAGTTTCTTTCTATCTTTCTTTCTTACTTGATATCTTTCATTCTAGCTTTAATACCTTCTAACATTCTTTCTTTAGTTTCTTTTCTTCTTTCTTTCTTGTTTTCTTTCGTGCTTTAATACCTTCTAACATTCAATCGTTAGTTTCTTTCTTTCTTTCTAGTTTTCTTTGATTCAAGCTTTAATACCTTCTAACATTCTATCTTTACTTTCTTTCTTTCTTTCTTTCTTTCTTGTTTTCGTTCATTTTAGCTTTAATACCTTCTAACGTTCTATCTTTAGTTTCCTTCTTTCTTTCTTTCTTAATATCTTTCATTCTAATTTTAATACCTTCTAACGTTCTGTCTTTAGTTTCTTTCTTTCTTTCTTTCTTTCTTGATTTCATTCAATAATGCTTTAATACCTTCTGACATTTCATCTTTAGTTTCTTTCTTTCTTTCTTGATTTCTTTCATTCATGCTTTAATACCTTCTAACATTCTATGGTTAGTTTCTTTCTTTCTTTCTTGATATCTTTCATTCTAGCTTTTACACCTTCTAACCTTCTATCTTTAGTTTCTTTCTTTCTTTGTTTTCGTTCATTATACCTTTAATACCTTCTAATATTCTATCTTTAGTTTCTTTCTTTCTTGATATCTTTCATTCTAGCTTTAACACCTTCTAACATTCAATCTTTAGTTTCTTTCTTTCTTTCTTGATATCTTTCATTCTATCTTATATACCTTCTAAAAATCTATCTTTACTTTATCTCTGTCTTTCTTTCTTGTTTTCGTTCATTTTAGCTTTAATCTTCTAGTATTCTATTATTAGTTTCTTTCTTTCTTTCTTGATTTATTTCATTCAAGCTTTAATACCTTCTAACATTCAATCTTTAGTTTCTTTCTTTCTTTTTTCCTTGTTTTCTTTCATTCTAGCTTTAATACCTTTTAACATTCTATCTTTAGTTTCTTTCCTTTCGTTCTTGTTTTCTTTGTTTCTAGCTTTAATACCTTCTAACATTCTATCTTACGTTTCTTTCTTTCTTTCTTGATATCTTTCATTCTAATTTTAATACATTCTTACATTCTATCTTTAGTTTCTTTATTTCTTTCTTTCTTTCTTGATTTCTTTAATTCTAGCATTAATAACTTCTCACATTCTATCTTTAGTTTCTTTATTTCTTTCTTGATATCTTTCATTCTAGCTTTCTTACCTTCTGACATTCTATCTTTACATTCTTTCTTCCTTTCTTTCTTTCTTGATATCTTTCATTCTAGCTTTTATACCTTCCAACCTTCTATCTTTAGTTTCTTTCTTTCTTTGTTTTCGTTCATTATACCTTTAATACCTTCTAATATTCTATCTTTAGTTTCTTTCTTTCTTTCTTTCTTTCTTTCTTGATCTTTCATGCTAGCTTTAATAACTTCTGACATTCTATCTTTAGTTTCTTTCTTTCTTTCTTGATATCTCTCATTCTAGCTTTAATACCTTCTGACATTCTATCTTTAGTATTTTTTTCCTTTTTTCCTTCGATTTCTTTCATTCTAGCTTTAATACCTTCTAACATTCAATCTTTAGTTTCTTTCCTTCTTTCTTTCTAGTTTTCTTTCATTCAATCTTTAATACCTTCTAACATTCAATCTTTAGTTTCTTTCTCTCTTTCTTGATTTCTTTCATTCTAGCTTCAATACCTTCTGACATTCTATCTTTAGTATTTTTTTTCTTTCTTTCTAGTTTTCTTTCATTCAATCTTTAATACCTTCTAACATTCAATCTTTAGTTTCTTTCTCTCTTTCTTGATTTCTTTCATTCTAGCTTTAATACCTTCCAACATTCAATCTTTAGTTTCATTCTTTCTTTCTTGATATTTTTCATTCTAGCTTTAATACCTTCTAACATTCTATCTTTACTTTCTTTCTTTCTTTCTTGTTTTTGTTCATTTTAGCGTTAACACCTTCTTATATTCTATCATTGGTTTCTTTCTTTTTTTCTTTCTTACTTCATATCTCTCATTCTAATTTTAATACCCTCTAACATTCTATCTTTAGTTTCTTTCTATCTTTCTTTCTTACTTGATATCTTTCATTCTAGCTTTAATACCTTCTAACATTCTTTCTTTAGTTTCTTTTCTTCTTTCTTTCTTGTTTTCTTTCATGCTTTAATACCATCTAACATTCTATCTTTAGTTTCTTTCTTTCTTGATATCTTTCATTCTAGCTTTAACACCTTCTAACATTCAATCTTTAGTTTCTTTCTTTCTTTCTTGATATCTGTCATTCTAGCTTTAATACCTTCTAAAAATCTATCTTTACTTTCTCTCTGTCTTTCTTTCTTGTTTTCGTTCATTTTAGCTTTAATCTTCTAATATTCTATTATTAGTTTCTTTCTTTCTTTCTTGTTTTATTTCATTCAAGCTTTAATACCTTCTAACATTCAACCTTTAGTTTCTTTCTTTCTTTCTTTCTTGATATATTTCATTCTAGCTTTAAAACCTTCTAATATTCTATCATTTAGTTTCTTTCGTTCTTTCTTTCTTCATATCTGTCATTCTAGCTTTAATACCTTCTAATATTCTATCTTTAGTTTCTTTCTTTCTTTCTTTCATTCTAGCTTTAAGACCTTCTGACATTCTATCTTTAGTTTTTTCCTTTCTTTCTTGATTGCTTTCATTCTAGCTTTAATACCTTCTGACATTCTATCTTTAGTATTTTTTTCTTTCTTTCTCGATTTCTTTCATTCTAGCTTTAATACCTTCTAACAATCAATCTTTAGTTTCTTTCTTTCTTTCTTGATATTTTTCATTCTAGCTTTAATACCTTCTAACATTCTATCTTTAATTTCTTTCTTTCTTGTTTTCGTTCATTTTAGCTTTAATACCTTCTAATATTCTATCATTGGTATCTTTCTTTCTTTCTTACTTCATATCTTTCATTCTAATTTTAATTACTTCTAACATTCTATCTTTAGTTTCTTTCTATCTTTCTTTCTTTATTGATATCTTTCATTCTAGCTTTAATACCTTCTAACATTCTTTCTTTAGTTTCTTTTCTTCTTTCTTTCTCATTTTCTTTCATGCTTTAATACCTTCTAACATTCAATCGTTAGTTTCTTTCTTTCTTTCTAGTTTTCTTTGATACAAGCTTTAATACCTTCTAACATTCTATCTTTACTTTCTTTCTTTCTTTCTTTCTTTCTTGTTTTCGTTCATTTTAGCTTTAATACCTTCTAACGTTCTATCTTTAGTTTCCTTCTTTCTTTCTTTCTTAATATCTTTCATTCTAATTTTAATACCTTCTAACGTTCTGTCTTTAGTTTCTTTCTTTCTTTCTTTCTTTCTTGATTTCATTCAATAATGCTTTAATACCTTCTGACATTTCATCTTTAGTTTCTTTCTTTCTTTCTTGATTTCTTTCATTCATGCTTTAATACCTTCTAACATTCTATGGTTAGTTTCTTTCTTTCTTTCTTGATATCTTTCATTCTACCTTTTATACCTTCTAACCTTCTATCTTTAGTTTCTTTCTTTCTTTGTTTTCGTTCATTATACCTTTAATACCTTCTAATATTCTATCTTTAGTTTCTTTCTTTCTTTCTTTCTTTCTTGATCTTTCATTCTAGCTTTAATAACTTCTCACATTCTATCTTTAGTTTCTTTCTTTCTTTCTTGATATCTTTCATTCTAGCTTTAATACCTTCTGACATTCTATCTTTAGTATTTTTTTCCTTTTTTTCCTCGATTTCTTTCATTCTAGCTTTAATACCTTCTAACATTCAATCTTTAGTTTCTTTCCTTCTTTCTTTCTAGTTTTCTTTCATTCAATCTTTAATACCTTCTAACATTCAATCTTTAGTTTCATTCTTTCTTTCTTGATATTTTTCATTCTAGCTTTAATACCTTCTAACATTCTATCTTTACTTTCTTTCTTTCTTTCTTGTTTTTGTTCATTTTAACGTTAATACCTTCTTATATTCTTTCATTGGTTTCTTTCTTTCTTTCTTTCTTACTTCATATCTCTCATTCTAATTTTAATACCATCTAACATTCTATCTTTAGTTTCTTTCTATCTTTCTTTCTTACTTGATATCTTTCATTCTAGCTTTAATACCTTCTAACATTCTTTCTTTAGTTTCTTTTCTTCTTTCTTTCTTGTTTTCTTTCGTGCTTTAATACCTTCTAACATTCTATCTTTAGTTTCTTTCTTTCTTGATATCTTTCATTCTAGCTTTAACACCTTCTAACACTCAATCTTTAGTTTCTTTCTTTCTTTCTTGATATCTTTCATTCTATCTTATATACCTTCTAAAAATCTATCTTTACTTTCTCTCTGTCTTTCTTTCTTGTTTTCGTTCATTTTAGCTTTAATCTTCTAGTATTCTATTATTAGTTTCTTTCTTTCTTTCTTGATTTATTTCATTCAAGCTTTAATACCTTCTAACATTCAATCTTTAGTTTCTTTCTTTCTTTTTTCCTTGTTTTCTTTCATTCTAGCTTTAATACCTTTTAACATTCTATCTTTAGTTTCTTTCCTTTCGTTCTTGTTTTCTTTGTTTCTAGCTTTAATACCTTCTAACATTCTATCTTAAGTTTCTTTCTTTGTTTCTTGATATGTTTCATTCTAATTTTAATACATTCTTACATTCTATCTTTAGTTTCTTTCTTTCTTTCTTTCTTTCTTGATTTCTTTAATTCTAGCATTAATAACTTCTCACATTCTATCTTTAGTTTCTTTATTTCTTTCTTGATATCTTTCATTCTAGCTTTCTTACCTTCTGACATTCTATCTTTACATTCTTTCTTTCTTTCTTTCTTTCTTGATATCTTTCATTCTAGCTTTTATACCTTCTAACCTTCTATCTTTAGTTTCTTTCTTTCTTTGTTTTCGTTCATTATACCTTTAATACCTTCTAATATTCTATCTTTAGTTTCTTTCTTTCTTTCTTTCTTTCTTGATCTTTCATTCTAGCTTTAATACCTTCAAGCATTCTTTCTTTAGTTTCTTTTCTTCTTTCTTTCTTATTTTCTTTCATGCTTTAATACCTTCTAACATTCAATTGTTAGTTTCTTTCTTTCTTTCTAGTTTTCTTGTTTTCGTTCATTTTAGCTTTAATACCTTCTAACGTTCTATCTTTAGTTTCCTTCTTTCTTTCTTTCTTAATATCTTTCATTCTAATTTTAATACCTTCTAACGTTCTGTCTTTAGTTTCTTTCTTTCTTTCTTTCTTTCTTGATTTCATTCAATAATGCTTTAATACCTTCTGACATTTCATCTTTAGTTTATTTCTTTCTTTCTTGATTTCTTTCATTCATTCTTTAATACCTTCTAACATTCTATGGTTAGTTTCTTTCTTTCTTTCTTGATATCTTTCATTCTAGCTTTTATACCTTCTAACCTTCTATCTTTAGTTTCTTTCTTTCTTTGTTCTCGTTCATTATATTTTAATACCTTCTAATATTCTATCTTTAGTTTCTTTCTTTCTTTCTTTCTGACTTGATCTTTCATTCTAGCTTTAATAACTTCTGACATTCTATCTTTAGTTTCTTTCTTTCTTTCTTGATATCTTTCATTCTAGCTTTAATACCTTCTGACATTCTATCTTTAGTATTTTTTTCCTTTTTTTCCTCGATTTCTTTCATTCTAGCTTTAATACCTTCTAACATTCAATCTTTAGTTTCTTTCCTTCTTTCTTTCTAGTTTTCTTTCATTCAATCTTTAATACCTTCTAACATTCAATCTTTAGTTTCATTCTTTCTTTCTTGATATTTTTCATTCTAGCTTTAATACCTTCTAACATTCTATCTTTACTTTCTTTCTTTCTTTCTTGTTTTTGTTCATTTTAGCGTTAATACCTTCTTATATTCTTTCATTGGTTTCTTTCTTTCTTTCTTTCTTACTTCATATCTCTCATTCTAATTTTAATACCATCTAACATTCTATCTTTAGTTTCTTTCTATCTTTCTTTCTTACTTGATATCTTTCATTCTAGCTTTAATACCTTCTAACATTCTTTCTTTAGTTTCTTTTCTTCTTTCTTTCTTGTTTTCTTTCGTGCTTTAATACCTTCTAACATTCAATCGTTAGTTTCTTTCTTTCTTTCTAGTTTTCTTTGATTCAAGCTTTAATACCTTCTAACATTCTATCTTTACTTTCTTTCTTTCTTTCTTTCTTGTTTTCGTTCATTTTAGCTTTAATACCTTCTAACGTTCTATCTTTAGTTTCCTTCTTTCTTTCTTTCTTAATATCTTTCATTCTAATTTTAATACCTTCTAACGTTCTGTCTTTAGTTTCTTTCTTTCTTTCTTTCTTTCTTGATTTCATTCAATAATGCTTTAATACCTTCTGACATTTCATCTTTAGTTTCTTTCTCTCTTTCTTGATTTCTTTCATTCATGCTTTAATACCTTCTAACATTCTATGGTTAGTTTCTTTCTTTCTTTCTTGATATCTTTCATTCTAGCTTTTATACCTTCTAACCTGCTATCTTTAGTTTCTTTCTTTCTTTGTTTTCGTTCATTATACATTTAATACCTTCTAATATTCTATCTTTAGTTTCTTTCTTTCTTTCTTTCTTTCTTGATCTTTCATTCTAGCTTTAATAACTTCTGACATTCTATCTTTAGTTTCTTTCTTTCTTTCTTGATATCTTTCATTCTAGCTTTAATACCTTCTGACATTCTATCTTTAGTATTTTTTTCCTTTTTTTCCTCGATTTTTTTTCATTCTAGCTTTAATACCTTCTAACATTGAATCTTTAGTTTCTTTCCTTCTTTCTTTCTAGTTTTCTTTCATTCAATCTTTAATACCTTCTAACATTCAATCTTTAGTTTCATTCTTTCTTTCTTAATATTTTTCATTCTAGCTTTAATACCTTCTAACATTCTATCTTTACTTTCTTTCTTTCTTTCTTGTTTTTGTTCATTTTAGCGTTAATACCTTCTTATATTCTATCATTGGTTTCTTTCTTTCTTTCTTTCTTACTTCATATCTCTCATTCTAATTTTAATACCATCTAACATTCTATCTTTAGTTTCTTTCTATCTTTCTTTCTTACTTGATATCTTTCATTCTAGCTTTAATACCTTCTAACATTCTTTCTTTAGTTTCTTTTCTTCTTTCTTTCTTGTTTTCTTTCGTGCTTTAATACCTTCTAACATTCTATCTTTAGTTTCTTTCTTTCTTGATATCTTTCATTCTAGCTTTAACACCTTCTAACATTCAATCTTTAGTTTCTTTCTTTCTTTCTTGATATCTTTCATTCTATCTTAAATACCTTCTAAAAATCTATCTTTACTTTCTCTCTGTCTTTCTTTCTTGTTTTCGTTCATTTTAGCTTTAATCTTCTAATATTCTATTATTAGTTTCTTTCTTTCTTTCTTGATTTATTTCATTCAAGCTTTAATACCTTCTAACATTCAATCTTTAGTTTCTTTCTTTCTTTTTTCCTTGTTTTCTTTCATTCTAGCTTTAATACCTTTTAACATTCTATCTTTAGTTTCTTTCCTTTCGTTCTTGTTTTCTTTGTTTCTAGCTTTAATACCTTCTAACATTCAATCTTCATTTTCTTTCTTTCTTACTTGATATCTTTCATTCTAGCTTTAATACCTTCTAACATTCTTTCTTTAGTTTCTTTTCTTCTTTCTTTCTTGTTTTCTTTCGTGCTTTAATACCTTCTAACATTCTATCTTTAGTTTCTTTCTTTCTTGATATCTTTCATTCTAGCTTTAACACCTTCTAACATTCAATCTTTAGTTTCTTTCTTTCTTTCTTGATATCTTTCATTCTATCTTATATATTTTCTAAAAATCTATCTTTACTTTCTCTCTGTCTTTCTTTCTTGTTTTCGTTCATTTTAGCTTTAATCTTCTAGTATTCTATTATTAGTTTTTTTCTTTCTTTCTTGATTTATTTCATTCAAGCTTTAATACCTTCTAACATTCAATCTTTAGTTTCTTTCTTCCTTCCTTCCTTGTTTTCTTTCATTCTAGCTTTAATACCTTTTAAAATTCTATCTTTAGTTTCTTTCCTTTCGTTCTTGTTTTCTTTGTTTCTAGCTTTAATACCTTCTAACATTCAATCTTCATTTTCTTTCTTTCTTTCTTGATATATTTCATTCTAGCTTTAAAACCTTCTAATATTCTATCATTTAGTTTCTTTCCTTCTTTCTTTTTTGTTTTCTTTCATTCTAGCTTTAATATCTTCTAACATTCAATCTTAAGTTTCTTTCTTTCTTTCTTGATATCTTTCATTCTAATTTTAATACATTCTTACATTCTATCTTTAGTTTCTTTCTTTCTTTCTTTCTTTCTTGATTTCTTTAATTCTAGCATTAATAGCTTCTCACATTCTATCTTTAGTTTCTTTATTTCTTTCTTGATATCTTTCATTCTAGCTTTCTTACCTTCTGACATTCTATCTTTACATTCTTTCTTTCTTTCTTTCTTTCTTGATATCTTTCATTCTAGCTTTTATACCTTCTAACCTTCTATCTTTAGCTTCTTTCTTTCTTTGTTTTCGTTCATTATACCTTTAATACCTTCTAATATTCTATCTTTAGTTTCTTTCTTTCTTTCTTTCTTTCTTTCTTGATCTTTCATGCTAGCTTTAATAACTTCTGACATTCTATCTTTAGTTTCTTTCTTTCTTTCTTGATATCTTTCATTCTAGCTTTAATACCTTCTGACATTCTATCTTTAGTTTCTTTCCCTCTTTCTTTTTTGTTTTCTTTCATTCTAGCTTTAATATCTTCTAACATTCAATCTTAAGTTTCTTTCTTTCTTTCTTGATATCTTTCATTCTAATTTTAATACATTCTTACATTCTATCTTTAGTTTCTTTCTTTCTTTCTTTCTTTCTTGATTTCTTTAATTCTAGCATTAATAACTTCTGACATTCTATCTTTAGTTTCTTTATTTCTTTCTTGATATCTTTCATTCTAGCTTTCTTACCTTCTGACATTCTATCTTTACGTTCTTTCTTTCTTTCTTTCTTTTTTGTTTTCGTTCATTTTAGCTTTAATACCTTCTAATATTCTATCATTGGTTTCTTTCTTTCTTTCTTTCTTACTTCATATCGTTCATTCTTATTTTAATACCATCTAACATTCTATCTTTTGTTTCTTTCTTTCTTTCTTTCTTTCTTGATATCTTTCATTCTAGCTTTAATACCTTCTAACATTATATCTTTAGTTTTTTTTCTTCTTTCTTTCTTGTTTTCTTTCATGCTTTAATACCTTCTAACATTCTATCTTTAGTTTCTTTCTTTCTTTCTTGATTTCTTTCATTCTAGCTTTAATACCTTCTGACATTCTATCTTTAGTTTCTTTCTTTCTTTCTTGATATCTTTCATTCTAGCTTTAATACCTTCTGACATTCTATCTTTACTATTTTTTTTCTTTCTTTCTCGATTTCTTTCATTCTAGCTTTAATACCTTCTAACATTCAATCTTTAGTTTCATTCTTTCTTTCTTGATATTTTTCATTCTAGCTTTAATACCTTCTAACATTCTATCTTTACTTTCTTTCTTTCTTTATTGTTTTCGTTCATTTTAGCGTTAAAACCTTCTTATATTCTATCATAGGTTTCTTTGTTTCTTTCTTTCTTACTTCATATCTCTCATTCTAATTTTAATACCATCTAACATTCTATCTTTAGTTTCTTTCTATCTTTCTTTCTTACTTGATATCTTTCATTCTAGCTTTAATACCTTCTAACATTCTTTATTTAGTTTCTTTTCTTCTTTCTCTCTTGTTTTCTTTCATGCTTTAATACCTTCTAACATTCTATCTTTAGTTTCTTTCTTTGTTTCTTGATATCTTTCATTCTAGCTTTAACACCTTCTAACATTCAATCTTTAGTTTCTTTCTTTCTTTCTTGATTTATTTCATTCTAGCTTTAATACCTTCTAACATTCAATCTTTAGTTTCTTTCTTTCTTTCTTTCTTGATTTCTTTCATTGTAGCTTTAATACCTTCTGACATTCTATCATTTAGTTTCTTTCTTTCTTGATATCTTTCATTCTAATGTTAATACATTCTATCTTTAGTTTCTTTCTTTCTTTCTTGATATATTTCATTCTAGCTTTAATACCTTCTAATATTCTATCATGTAGTTTCTTTCTTTCTTTCTTTCTTTCTTTCTTGATATATTTCATTCTAACTTTAATACTATCTAACATTCTATCTTTAGTTTCTATCTTTCTTTCTTGATATCAATCATTCTAGCTTTAATACCTTCTAACATTCTATCTTTAATTTCTTTCCTTCTTTCTTTCTTGTTTTCTTTCATTTTAGCTTCAATACCTTCTAACGTTCTATCTTTAGTTTCCTCCTTTCTTTCTTTCTTGATATCTTTCATTCTAATTTTAATACCTTCTAACGTTCTGTCTTTAGTTTCTCTCTTTCTTTCTTTCTTTCTTTCTTTCTTTCTTGATTTCATTCAATAATGCTTTAATACCTTCTGATATTCCATCTTTAGTTTCTTTCTTTCTTTCTTGATTTCTTTCATTCATGCTTTAATACCTTCTAACATTCTATGGTTAGTTTCTTTCTTTCTCTCTTGATATCTTTCATTCTAGCTTTAATACCTTCTAACCTATCTTTAGTTTCTTTCTTTCTTTCTTTCTTTCTTGTTTTCATTCATTTTTGCTTTAATACCTTCTAATATTGTATCTTTAGTTTCTTTCTTTCTTTCTTTCTTTCTTGATCTTTCATTCTAGCTTTAATACCTTCTGACATTCTATCTTTAGTTTCTTTCTTTCTTTCTTGATATCTTTCATTCTAGCTTTAATACCTTCTAACATTCTATCTTTACTTTCTTTCTTTCTTTCTTTCTTGTTTTCGTTCATTTTAGCTTTAATACCTTCTAACGTTCTATCTTTAGTTTCCTTCTTTCTTTCTTTCTTTTTTCTTGATTTCATTCAATAATGCTTTAATACCTTCTGACATTTCATCTTTAGTTTCTTTCTTTCTTTCTTTCTTGATTTCTTTCATTGTAGCTTTAATACCTTCTGACATTCTATCATTTAGTTTCTTTCTTTCTTGATATCTTTCATTCTAATGTTAATACATTCTATCTTTAGTTTCTTTCTTTCTTTCTTGATATATTTCATTCTAGCTTTAATACCTTCTAATATTCTATCATGTAGTTTCTTTCTTTCTTTCTTTCTTTCTTTCTTGATATATTTCATTCTAACTTTAATACTATCTAACATTCTATCTTTAGTTTCTATCTTTCTTTCTTGATATCAATCATTCTAGCTTTAATACCTTCTAACATTCTATCTTTAATTTCTTTCCTTCTTTCTTTCTTGTTTTCTTTCATTTTAGCTTCAATACCTTCTAACGTTCTATCTTTAGTTTCCTTCTTTCTTTCTTTCTTGATATCTTTCATTCTAATTTTAATACCTTCTAACGTTCTGTCTTTAGTTCCTCTCTTTCTTTCTTTCTTTCTTTCTTGATTTCATTCAATAATGCTTTAATACCTTCTGATATTCCATCTTTAGTTTCTTTCTTTCTTTCTTGATTTCTTTCATTCATGCTTTAATACCTTCTAACATTCTATGGTTAGTTTCTTTCTTTCTCTCTTGATATCTTTCATTCTAGCTTTAATACCTTCTAACCTATCTTTAGTTTCTTTCTTTCTTTCTTTCTTTCTTGTTTTCATTCATTTTAGCTTTAATACCTTCTAATATTGTATCTTTAGTTTCTTTCTTTCTTTCTTTCTTTCTTGATCTTTCATTCTAGCTTTAATACCTTCTGACACTCTATCTTTAGTTTCTTTCCTTCTTTCTTGATATCTTTCATTCTAGCTTTAATACCTTCTAACATTCTATCTTTACTTTCTTTCTTTCTTTCTTGTTTTCGTTCATTTTAGCTTTAATACCTTCTAACGTTCTATCTTTAGTTTCCTTCTTTCTTTCTTTCTTTTTTCTTGATTTCATTCAATAATGCTTTAATACCTTCTGACATTTCATCTTTAGTTTCTTTCTTTCTTTCTTGATTTCTTTCATTCATGCTTTAATACCTTCTAACATTCTATGGTTAGTTTCTTTCTTTCTTTCTTGATATCTTTCATTCTAGCTTTTATACCTTCTAACCTTCTATCTTTAGTTTCTTTCTTTCTTTCTTGTTTTCGTTCATTATAGCTTTAATACCTTCTAATATTCTATCTTTAGTTTCTTTCTTTCTTTCTTTCTTTCTTGATCTTTCATTCTAGCTTTAATACCTTCTGACATTCTATCTTTAGTTTCTTTCTTTCTTTCTTGATATCTTTCATTGTAGCTTTAATACCTCCTAACATTCTATCTTTAGTTTCTTTCTTTCTTTCTTGATATTTTTCATTCTAGCTTTAATACCTTCTAACATTCTATCTTTACTTTCTTTCTTTCTTTCTTTCTTTCTTGTTTACGTTCATTTTAGCTTTAATACTTTCTAACTTTCTATCTTTAGTTTCCTTCTTTCTTTCTTTCTTTCTTAATATCTTTCATTCTAATTTTAATACCTTCTAACGTTCTGTCTTTAGTTTCTTTCTTTCTTTCTTTCTTAATATCTTTCTTGATTTCATTCAATAATGCTTTAATACATTCTGACATTTCATCTTTAGTTTCTTTCTTTCTTTCTTGATTTCTTTCATTCATGCTTTAATACCTTTTAAAATTCTATGGTTAGTTTGTTTCTTTCTTTCTTGATATCTTTCATTCTAGCTTTTATACCTTCTAACCTTCTATCTATAGTTTCTTTCTTTCTTTCTTGTTTTCGTTCATTATACCTTTAATACCTTCTAATATTCTATCTTTAGTTTCTTTCTTTCTTTCTTTCTTTTTTTGATTTTTCATTCTAGCTTTAATAACTTCTGACATTCTATCTTTAGTTTTTTTCTTTCTTTCTTGATATCTTTCATTCTAGCTTTAATACCTTCTGACATTCTATCTATAGTATTTTTTTCTTTTTTTTCCTCGATTTCTTTCATTCTAGCTTTAATACCTTCTAACATTCAATCTTTAGTTTCTTTCCTTCTTTCTTTCTAGTTTTCTTTCATTCAATCTTTAATACCTTCTAACATTCAATCTTTAGTTTCTTTCTCTCTTTCTTGATTTCTTTCATTCTAGCTTTAATACCTTCTAACATTCAATATTTAGTTTCATACTTTCTATCTTGATATTTTTTATTCTAGCTTTAATACCTTCTAACATTCTATCGTTACTTTCTTTCTTTCTTTCTTCTTTTTGTTCATTTTAGCGTTAATACCTTCTTATATTCTATCATTGGTTTCTTTCTTTCTTTCTTTCTTACTTCATATCTCTCATTCTAATTTTAATACCATCTAACATTCTATCTTTAGTTTCTTTCTATCTTTCTTTCTTACTTCATATCTTTCATTCTAGCTTTAATTCCTTCTAACTTTCTTTCTTTAGTTTCTTTTCTTCTTTCTTTCTTGTTTTCTTTCATGCTTTAATACCTTCTAACATTCTATCTTTAGTTTCTTTCTTTCTTGATATCTTTCATTCTAGCGTTAACACCTTCTAACATTCAATCTTTAGTTTCTTTCTTTCTTTCTTGATATCTTTCATTCTAGCTTTAATACCTTCTAAAAATCTATCTTTACTTTCTCTCTGTCCTTCTTTCTTGTTTTCGTTCATTTTAGCTTTAATCTTCTAATATTCTATTATTAGTTTCTTTCTTTCTTTCTTGATTTATTTCATTCAAGCTTTAATACCTTCTAACATTCAATCTTTAGTTTCTTTCCTTCTTTCGTTCTTGTTTTCTTTGTTTCTAGCTTTAATACCTTCTAACATTCAATCTTAATTTTCTTTCTTTCTTTTTTGTTTTCTTTCATTCTATCTTAAAAAACCTTCTAATATTCTATCATTTAGTTTCTTTCGTTCTTTCTTTCTTCATATCTGTCATTCTAGTTTTAATACCTTATAGCATTCTATCTTTAGTTTCTTTCCTTCTTTCTTTTTTGTTTTCTTTCATTCTAGCTTTAATACCTTCTAACATTCAATCTTAAGTTTCTTTCTTTCTTTCTTGATATCTTTCATTCTAATTTTAATACATTCTTACATTCTATCTTTAGTTTCTTTCTTTCTTTCTTTCTTTCTTGATTTCTTTAATTCTAGCATTAATAACTTCTGACATTCTATCTTTAGTTTCTTTATTTCTTTCTTGATATCTTTCATTCTAGCGTTCTTACCTTCTGACATTCTATCTTTACGTTCTTTCTTTCTTTCTTTCTTTTTTGTTTTCATTCCTTTTTAGCTTTAATACCTTCTAATATTCTATCATTAGTTTCTTTCTTTCTTTCTTTCTTTCTTACTTCATATCTTTCATTCTTATTTTAATACCATCTAACATTCTATCTTTAGTTTCTTTCTTTCTTTCTTTCTTTCTTGATATCTTTCATTCTAGCTTTAATAACTTCTAACATTATATCTTTAGTTTCTTTTCTTCTTTCTTTCTTGTTTTCTTTCATGCTTTAATACCTTCTAACATTCTATCTTTAGTTTCTTTCTTTCTTTCTTGATTTCTTTCATTCTAGCTTTAATACCTTCTGACATTCTATCTTTAGTTTCTTTCTTTCTTTCTTGATATCTTTCATTCTAGCTTTAATACCTTCTGACATTCTATCTTTACTATTTTTTTTCTTTCTTTCTCGATTTCTATCATTCTAGCTTTAATACCTTCTAACATTCAATCTTTAGTTTCATTCTTTCTTTCTTGATATTTTTCATTCTAGCTTTCATACCTTCTAACATTCTACCTTTACTTTCTTTCTTTCTTTCTTGTTTTCGTTCATTTTAGCGTTAATACCTTCTTATATTCTATCATTGGTTTCTTTGTTTCTTTCTTTCTTACTTCATATCTCTCATTCTAATTTTAATACCATCTAACATTCTATCTTTAGTTTCTTTCTATCTTTCTTTCTTACTTGATATCTTTCATTCTAGCTTTAATACCTTCTAACATTCTTTCTTTAGTTTCTTTTCTTCTTTCTTTCTTGTTTTCTTTCATGCTTTAATACCTTCTAACATTCTATCTTTAGTTTCTTTCTTTGTTTCTTGATATCTTTCATTCTAGCTTTAACACCTTCTAACATTCAATCTTTAGTTTCTTTCTTTCTTTATTGATTTATTTCATTCTAGCTTTAATGCCTTCTAACATTCAATCTTTAGTTTCTTTCTTTCTTTCTTCCTTGTTTTCTTTCAGTCTAGCTTTAATACCTTTTAACATTCTATCTTTAGTTTCTTTCCTTCTTTCGTTCTTTTCTTTCTTTCAAGCTTTAATACCTTCTAACATTCAATCTTTAGTTTCTTTCTCTCTTCCTTCCTTGTTTTCTTTCATTCTAGCTTTAATACCTTTTAACATTCTATCTTTAGTTTCTTTCCTTCTTTCGTTTTTGTTTTCTTTCTTTCTAGCTTTAATACCTTCTAACATTCAATCTTAATTTTCTTTCTTTCTTTCTTGATATATTTCATTCTAGCTTTAAAACCTTCTAATATTCTATCATTTAGTTTCTTTCGTTCTTTCTTTCTTGATATCATTCATTCTAGCTTTAATACCTTCTAATATTCTATCTTTAGTTTCTTTCTTTCTTTCTTTCTTCATATCTTTCATTCTAGCTTTAATACCTTCTGACATTCTATCTTTAGTTTATTTCCATCATTCTTTCTTGTTTTCTTTCATTCTAGCTTTAATACCTTCTAACATTCCATCTTAAGTTTCTTTCTTACTTTCTTTCCTGATATCTTTCATTCTAATTTTAATTCATTCTTACATTCTATCTTTAGTTTCTTTCTTTCTTTCTTTCTTTAATTCTAGCTTTAATAACTTCTGACATTCTATCTTTAGATTCTTTCTTTCTTTCTTGATATCTTTCATTCTAGCTTTCATACCTTCTAACCTTCTATCTTTAGTTTCTTTCTTTCTTTCTTTCTTGTTTTCATTAATTTTAGCTTTAATACCTTCTAATATTCTATCTTTAGTTTCTTTCTTTCTTTCTTTCTTTCTTGATCTTTCATTCTAGCTTTAATACCTACTGACATACTATCTTTAGTTTCTTTTCTTCTTTCCTTCTTGTTTTCTTTCATGCTTTAATACCTTCTAACATTCAATCGTTAGTTTCTTTCCTTCTTTCTTTCTAGTTTTCTTTCATTCAAATTTTAATACCTTCTAACATTCAATCTTTAGTTTCTTTCTTTCTTGATATCTTTCATTCTAGCTTTAATACCTTCTAACATTCTATGTTTAGTTTCTTTTCTTCTTTCTTTCTTGTTTTCTTTCTTGATTAATACCTTCTAACATTCTTTCTTTAGTTTCTTTCCTTCTTTCTTTCTAGTTTTCTTTCATTCAAGCTTTAATACCTTCTAACATTCAATCTTTAGTTTCTTTCCTTCTTTCTTGATTTCTTTCATTCTAGCTTTAATACCTTCTGACATTCTATCTTTAGTTTCTTTCTTTCTTTCTTGATATCTTTCATTCTAGCTTTAATACCTTCTGACATTCTATCTTTAGTTTTTTTTTCTTTCTCGATTTCTTTCATTCTAGCTTTAATAACTTCTAACATTCAATCTTTAGTTTCATTCTTTCTTTCTTGATATTTTTCATTCTAGCTTTAATACCTTCTAACATTCTATCTTTACTTTCTTTCTTTCTTGTTTTTGTTCATTTTAGCGTTAATACCTTCTTATATTTTATCATTGGTTTCTTTCTTTCTATCTTTCTTACTTCATATCTCTCATTCTAATTTTAATACCATCTAACATTCTATCTTCAATTTCTTTCTATCTTTCTTTCTTACTTGATATCTTTCATTCTAGCTTTAATACCTTATAACATTCTTTCTTTAGTTTCTTTTCTTCTTTCTTTCTTGTTTTCCTTCATGCTTTAATACCTTCTAACATTCTATCTTTAGTTTCTTTCTTTCTTGATATCTTTCATTCTAGCTTTAACACCTTCTAACATTCAATCTTTAGTTTCTTTCTTTCTTTCTTGATATCTTTCATTCTAGCTTTAATACCTTCTAAAATCTATCTTTACTTTCTCTCTGTCCTTCTTTCTTGTTTTCGTTCATTTTAGCTTTAATCTTCTAATATTCTATTATTAGTTTCTTTCTTTCTTTCTTGATTTGTTTCATTCAAGCTTTAATACCTTCTAACATTCAATCTTTAGTTTCTTTCTTTCTTCCTTCCTTGTTTTCTTTCATTCTAGCTTTAATACCTTTTAACATTCTATCTTTAGTTTCTTTCCTTCTTTCGTTCTTGTTTTCTTTGTTTCTAGCTTTAATACCTTCTAACATTCACTCTTAATTTTCTTTCTTTCTTTTTTGTTTTCTTTTATTCTAGCTTTAAAACCTTCTAATATTCTATCAATTAGTTTCTTTCGTTCTTTCTTTCTTCATATCTGTCATTCTAGCTTTAATACCTTCTATCATTCTATCTTTAGTTTCTTTCCTTCTTTCTTTTTTGTTTTCTTTCATTCTAGCTTTAATACCTTCTAACATTCAATCTTAAGTTTCTTTCATTCTTTCTTGATATCTTTCATTCTAATTTTAATACATTCTTACATTCTATCTTTAGTTTCTTTCTTTCTTTCTTTCTTTCTTTCTTGATATCTTTCATTCTAGCTTTAATACCTAACATTCTATCTATACTTTCTTTCTCTCTTTCTTTCTTGTTTTCGTTCATTTTAGCTTTAATTTTCTAATATTCTATCATTAGTTTCTTCCTTTCTTTCTTGATTTCTGTCATTCTTGCTTTAATAACTTCTAACATTCAATCTTTCGTTTCTTTCCTTCTTTCGTTCTTGTTTTCTTTCATTCTAGCTATAATACCTTCTAACATTCAATCTTAATTTTCTCTCTTTCTTTCTTGATATCTTTCATTCTAACTTTAATACCTTCTAATATTCTATCATTTAGTTTCTTTCGTTCTTTCTTTCTTGATATCATTCATTCTAGCTTTAATACCTTATAATATTCTATCTTTAGTTTCTTTCTTTCTTTCTTTCTTCATATCTTTCAATCTAGCTTTAATACCTTCTGACATTCTATCTTTAGTTTATTTCCTTCATTCTTTCTTGTTTTCTTTCATTCTAGCTTTAATACCTTCTAACATTCCATCTTAAGTTTCTTTCTTACTTTCTTTCCTGATATCTTTCATTCTAATTTTAATTAATTCTTACATTCTATCTTTAGTTTCTTTCTTTCTTTCTTTAATTCTAGCTTTAATAACTTCTGACATTCTATCTTTAGATTCTTTCTTTCTTTCTTGATATCTTTCATTCTAGCTTTAATACCTTCTAACATTCTATCTTTAGATTCTTTCCTTCATTCTTTCTTTTTTCGTTCATTTTAGCTTTAATACCTTCTAACATTCAATCTTTAGTTTCATACTTTCTTGATATCTTTCATTCTAATTTTAATACATTCTCTTTAGTTTCTTTCTTTCTTTCTTGATATCTTTCATTCTAGCTTTAATACCTTCTAAAAATCTATCTTTACTTTCTCTCTGTCCTTCTTTCTTGTTTTCGTTCATTTTAGCTTTAATCTTCTAATATTCTATTATTAGTTTCTTTCTTTCTTTCTTGATTTATTTCATTCAAGCTTTAATACCATCTAACTTTCAATCTTTAGTTTCTTTCTTTCTTTCTTCCTTGTTTTCTTTCATTCTAGCTTTAATACCTTTTAACATTCTATCTTTAATTTCTTTCCTTCTTTCGTTCTTGTTTTCTTTCTTTCTAGCTTTAATACCTTCTAACATTCAATCTTAATTTTCTTTCTTTCTTTTTTGTTTTCTTTCATTCTAGCTTTAAAACCTTCTAATATTCTATCATTTAGTTTCTGTCGTTCTTTCTTTCTTCATATCTGTCATTCTAGCTTTAATACCTTCTAACATTCTATCTTTAGTTTCTTTCCTTCTTTCTTTCTTGATTTCTTTCATTCTAGCTTTAATACCTTCTGACATTCTATCTTTAGTTTCTTTCTTTCTTTCTTGATATCTTTCATTCTAGCTTTAATACCTTCTGACATTCTATCTTTACTATTTTTTTTCTTTCTTTCTCGATTTCTATCATTCTAGCTTTAATACCTTCTAACATTCAATCTTTAGTTTCATTCTTTCTTTCTTGATATTTTTCATTCTAGCTTTAATACCTTCCAACATTCTATCTTTACTTTCTTTCTTTCTTTCTTGTTTTCGTTCATTTTAGCGTTACCTTCTTATATTCTATCACTGGTTTCTTTGTTTCTTTCTTTCTTACTTCATATCTCTCATTCTAATTTTAATACCATCTAACATTCTTTCTTTAGTTTCTTTTCTTCTTTCTTTCTTGTTTTCTTTCATGCTTTAATACCTTCTAACATTGTATCGTTAGTTTCTTTCTTTGTTTCTTGATATCTTTCATTCTAGCTTTAACACCTTCTAACATTCAATCTTTAGTTTCTTTCTTTCTTTATTGATTTATTTCATTCTAGCTTTAATACCTTCTAATATTCAATCTTTAGTTTCTTTCTTTCTTTCTTCCTTGTTTTCTTTCATTCTAGCTTTAATACCTTTTAACATTCTATCTTTAGTTTCTTTCCTTGTTTCGTTCTTTTCTTTCTTTCAAGCTTTAATACCTTCTAACATTCAATCTTTAGTTTCTTTCTTTCTTCCTTCCTTGTTTTCTTTCATTCTAGCTTTAATACCTTTTAACATTCTATCTTTAGTTTCTTTCCTTCTTTCGTTTTTGTTTTCTTTCTTTCTAGCTTTAATACCTTCTAACATTCAATCTTAATTTTCTTTCTTTCTTTCTTGATATATTTAATTCTAGCTTTAAAACCTTCTAATATTCTATCATTTAGTTTCTTTCGTTCTTTCTTTCTTGATATCTCTCATTCTACCTTTAATACCTTCTAACATTCTATCTTTAGTTTCTTTCTTTCTTTCTTTCTTTCTTGATTTCTTTAATTCTGCATTAATAACTTCTGACATTCTATCTTTAGTTTCTTTATTTCTTTCTTGATATCTTTCATTCTAGCTTTCTTACGTTCTGACATTCTATCTTTACGTTCTTTCTTTCTTTCTTTCTTTTTTGTTTTCGTTCATTTTAGCTTTAATACCTTCTAATATTCTATCATTAGTTTCTTTCTTTCTTTCTTTCTTACTTACTTCATATCTTTCATTCTTAATTTAATACCATCTAACATTCTATCTTTAGTTTCTTTCTTTCTTTCTTTCTTTCTTGATATCTTTCATTCTAGCTTTAATACCTTCTAACATTATATCTATAGTTTCTTTTCTTTTTCCTTCCTTGTTTTCTTTCCTGCTTTAATACCTTCTAACATTCTATCTTTAGTTTCTTTCTTTCTTTCTTGATTTCTTTCATTCTAGCTTTAATACCTTCTGACATTCTATCTTTAGTTTCTTTCTTTCTTTCTTGATATCTTTCATTCTAGCTTTAATACCTTCTGACATTCTATCTTTACTATTTTTTTTCTTTCTTTCTCGATTTCTATCATTCTAGCTTTAATACCTTCTAACATTCAATCTTTAGTTTCATTCTTTATTTCTTGATATTTTTCATTCTAGCTTTAATACCTTCTAACATTCTATCTTTACTTTCTTTCTTTCTTGTTTTCGTTCATTTTAGCGTTACCTTCTTATATTCTATCATTAGCTTCTTTGTTTCTTTCTTTCTTACTTCATATCTCTCATTCTAATTTTAATACCGTCTAACATTCTATCTTTAGTTTCTTTCTATCTTTCTTTCTCACTTGATATCTTTCATTCTAGCTTTAATACCTTCTAACATTCTTTCTTTAGTTTCTTTTCTTCTTTCTTTCTTGTTTTCTTTCATGCTTTAATACCTTCTAATATTGTATCGTTAGTTTCTTTCTTTGTTTCTTGATATCTTTCATTCTAGCTTTAACACCTTCTAACATTCAATCTTTAGTTTCTTTCTTTCTTTATTGATTTATTTCATTCTAGCTTTAATACCTTCTAACATTCAATCTTTAGTTTCTTTCTTTCTTTCTTCCTTGTTTTCTTTCATTCTAGCTTTAATACCTTTTAACATTCTATCTTTAGTTTCTTTCCTTCTTTCGTTCTTTTCTTTCTTTCAAGCTTTAATACCTTCTAACATTCAATCTTTAGTTTCTTTCTCTCTTCCTTCCTTGTTTTCTTTCATTCTAGCTTTAATACCTTTTAACATTCTATCTTTAGTTTCTTTCCTTCTTTCGTTTTTGTTTTCTTTCTTTCTAGCTTTAATACCTTCTAACATTCAATCTTAATTTTCTTTCTTTCTTTCTTGATATATTTCATTCTAGCTTTAAAACCTTCTAATATTCTATCATTTAGTTTCTTTCGTTCTTTCTTTCTTGATATCTGTCATTCTAGCTTTAATACCTTCTAACATTCTTTCTTTAGTTTCTTTTCTTCTTTCTTTCTTGTTTTCGTTCATTTTAGCTTTAATCCTCTAATATTCTATCATTAGTTTCTTCCTTTCTTTCTTGATTTCTGTCATTCTTGCTTTAATAACTTCTAACATTCAATCTTTCGTTTCTTTCCTTCTTTCGTTCTTGTTTTCTTTCATTCTAGCTATAATACCTTCTAACATTCAATCTTAATTTTCTCTCTTTCTTTCTTGATATCTTTCATTCTAACTTTAATACCTTCTAATATTCTATCATTTAGTTTCTTTCGTTCTTTCTTTCTTGATATCATTCATTCTAGCTTTAATACCTTCTAATATTCTATCTTTAGTTTCTTTCTTTCTTTCTTTCTTCATATCTTTCATTCTAGCTTTAATACCTTCTGACATTCTATCTTTAGTTTATTTCCATCATTCTTTCTTGTTTTCTTTCATTCTAGCTTTAATACCTTCTAACATTCCATCTTAAGTTTCTTTCTTACTTTCTTTCCTGATATCTTTCATTCTAATTTTAATTAATTCTTACATTCTATCTTTAGTTTCTTTCTTTCTTTCTTTCTTTAATTCTAGCTTTAATAACTTCTGACATTCTATCTTTAGATTCTTTCTTTCTTTCTTGATATCTTTCATTCTAGCTTTCATACCTTCTAACCTTCTATCTTTAGTTTCTTTCTTTCTTTCTTTCTTGTTTTCATTAATTTTAGCTTTAATACCTTCTAATATTCTATCTTTAGTTTCTTTCTTTCTTTCTTTCTTTCTTGATCTTTCATTCGAGCTTTAATACCTACTGTCATACTATCTTTAGTTTCTTTTCTTCTTTCCTTCTTGTTTTCTTTCATGCTTTAATACCTTCTAACATTCAATCGTTAGTTTCTTTCCTTCTTTCTTTCTAGTTTTCTTTCATTCAAATTTTAATACCTTCTAACATTCAATCTTTAGTTTCTTTCTTTCTTGATATATTTCATTCTAGCTTTAATACCTTCTAACATTCTATGTTTAGTTTCTTTTCTTCTTTCTTTCTTGTTTTCTTTCTTGATTAATACCTTCTAACATTCTTTCTTTAGTTTCTTTCCTTCTTTCTTTCTAGTTTTCTTTCATTCAAGCTTTAATACCTTCTAACATTCAATCTTTAGTTTCTTTCCTTCTTTCTTGATTTCTTTCATTCTAGCTTTAATACCTTCTGACATTCTATCTTTAGTTTCTTTCTTTCTTTCTTGATATCTTTCATTCTAGCTTTAATACCTTCTGACATTCTATCTTTAGTTTTTTTTTTCTTTCTCGATTTCTTTCATTCTAGCTTTAATAACTTCTAACATTCAATCTTTAGTTTCATTCTTTCTTTCTTGATATTTTTCATTCTAGCTTTAATACCTTCTAACATTCTATCTTTACTTTCTTTCTTTCTTTCTTGTTTTTGTTCATTTTAGCGTTAATACCTTCTTATATTTTATCATTGGTTTCTTTCTTTCTATCTTTCTTACTTCATATCTCTCATTCTAATTTTAATACCATCTAACATTCTATCTTCAATTTCTTTCTATCTTTCTTTCTTACTTGATATCTTTCATTCTAGCTTTAATACCTTCTAACATTCTTTCTTTAGTTTCTTTTCTTCTTTCTTTCTTGTTTTCCTTCATGCTTTAATACCTTCTAACATTCTATCTTTAGTTTCTTTCTTTCTTGATATCTTTCATTCTAGCTTTAACACCTTCTAACATTCAATCTTTAGTTTCTTTCTTTCTTTCTTGATATCTTTCATTCTAGCTTTAATACCTTCTAAAATCTATCTTTACTTTCTCTCTGTCCTTCTTTCTTGTTTTCGTTCAT
Organism: Intellagama lesueurii; assembly: GCA_037013535.1. Lineage (NCBI taxonomy): Eukaryota > Metazoa > Chordata > Lepidosauria > Squamata > Agamidae > Intellagama > Intellagama lesueurii. The sequence goes on from JBAJHW010000013.1 coordinate 16,473,913, forward strand.
TTTAGCTTTAATCTTCTAATATTCTATTATTAGTTTCTTTCTTTCTTTCTTGATTTGTTTCATTCAAGCTTTAATACCTTCTAACATTCAATCTTTAGTTTCTTTCTTTCTTCCTTCCTTGTTTTCTTTCATTCTAGCTTTAATACCTTTTAACATTCTATCTTTAGTTTCTTTCCTTCTTTCGTTCTTGTTTTCTTTGTTTCTAGCTTTAATACCTTCTAACATTCACTCTTAATTTTCTTTCTTTCTTTTTTGTTTTCTTTTATTCTAGCTTTAAAACCTTCTAATATTCTATCAATTAGTTTCTTTCGTTCTTTCTTTCTTCATATCTGTCATTCTAGCTTTAATACCTTCTATCATTCTATCTTTAGTTTCTTTCCTTCTTTCTTTTTTGTTTTCTTTCATTCTAGCTTTAATACCTTCTAACATTCAATCTTAAGTTTCTTTCATTCTTTCTTGATATCTTTCATTCTAATTTTAATACATTCTTACATTCTATCTTTAGTTTCTTTCTTTCTTTCTTTCTTTCTTTCTTGATTTCTTTAATTCTGCATTAATAACTTCTGACATTCTATCTTTAGTTTCTTTATTTCTTTCTTGATATCTTTCATTCTAGCTTTCTTACCTTCTGACATTCTATCTTTACGTTCTTTCTTTCTTTCTTTCTTTTTTGTTTTCGTTCATTTTAGCTTTAATACCTTCTAATATTCTATCATTAGTTTCTTTCTTTCTTTCTTTCTTACTTACTTCATATCTTTCATTCTTAATTTAATACCATCTAACATTCTATCTTTAGTTTCTTTCTTTCTTTCTTTCTTTCTTGATATCTTTCATTCTAGCTTTAATACCTTCTAACATTATATCTATAGTTTCTTTTCTTTTTCCTTCCTTGTTTTCTTTCATGCTTTAATACCTTCTAACATTCTATCTTTAGTTTCTTTCTTTCTTTCTTGATTTCTTTCATTCTAGCTTTAATACCTTCTGACATTCTATCTTTAGTTTCTTTCTTTCTTTCTTGATATCTTTCATTCTAGCTTTAATACCTTCTGACATTCTATCTTTACTATTTTTTTTCTTTCTCGATTTCTATCATTCTAGCTTTAATACCTTCTAACATTCAATCTTTAGTTTCATTCTTTATTTCTTGATATTTTTCATTCTAGCTTTAATACCTTCTAACATTCTATCTTTACTTTCTTTCTTTCTTGTTTTCTTTCTTTTTAGCGTTACCTTCTTATATTCTATCATTAGTTTCTTTGTTTCTTTCTTTCTTACTTCATATCTCTCATTCTAATTTTAATACCGTCTAACATTCTATCTTTAGTTTCTTTCTATCTTTCTTTCTTACTTGATATCTTTCATTCTAGCTTTAATACCTTCTAACATTCTTTCTTTAGTTTCTTTTCTTCTTTCTTTCTTGTTTTCTTTCATGCTTTAATACCTTCTAACATTGTATCGTTAGTTTCTTTCTTTGTTTCTTGATATCTTTCATTCTAGCTTTAACACCTTCTAACATTCAATCTTTAGTTTCTTTCTTTCTTTATTGATTTATTTCATTCTAGCTTTAATGCCTTCTAACATTCAATCTTTAGTTTCTTTCTTTCTTTCTTCCTTGTTTTCTTTCATTCTAGCTTTAATACCTTTTAACATTCTATCTTTAGTTTCTTTCCTTCTTTCGTTCTTTTCTTTCTTTCAAGCTTTAATACCTTCTAACATTCAATCTTTAGTTTCTTTCTCTCTTCCTTCCTTGTTTTCTTTCATTCTAGCTTTAATACCTTTTAACATTCTATCTTTAGTTTCTTTCCTTCTTTCGTTTTTGTTTTCTTTCTTTCTAGCTTTAATACCTTCTAACATTCAATCTTAATTTTCTTTCTTTCTTTCTTGATATATTTCATTCTAGCTTTAAAACCTTCTAATATTCTATCATTTAGTTTCTTTCGTTCTTTCTTTCTTGATATCATTCATTCTAGCTTTAATACCTTCTAATATTCTATCTTTAGTTTCTTTCTTTCTTTCTTTCTTCATATCTTTCATTCTAGCTTTAATACCTTCTGACATTCTATCTTTAGTTTATTTCCATCATTCTTTCTTGTTTTCTTTCATTCTAGCTTTAATACCTTCTAACATTCCATCTTAAGTTTCTTTCTTACTTTCTTTCCTGATATCTTTCATTCTAATTTTAATTCATTCTTACATTCTATCTTTAGTTTCTTTCTTTCTTTCTTTCTTTAATTCTAGCTTTAATAACTTCTGACATTCTATCTTTAGATTCTTTCTTTCTTTCTTGATATCTTTCATTCTAGCTTTCATACCTTCTAACCTTCTATCTTTAGTTTCTTTCTTTCTTTCTTTCTTGTTTTCATTAATTTTAGCTTTAATACCTTCTATTATTCTATCTTTAGTTTCTTTCTTTCTTTCTTTCTTTCTTGATCTTTCATTCTAGCTTTAATACCTACTGACATACTATCTTTAGTTTCTTTTCTTCTTTCCTTCTTGTTTTCTTTCATGCTTTAATACCTTCTAACATTCAATCGTTAGTTTCTTTCCTTCTTTCTTTCTAGTTTTCTTTCATTCAAATTTTAATACCTTCTAACATTCAATCTTTAGTTTCTTTCTTTCTTGATATCTTTCATTCTAGCTTTAATACCTTCTAACATTCTATGTTTAGTTTCTTTTCTTCTTTCTTTCTTGTTTTCTTTCTTGATTAATACCTTCTAACATTCTTTCTTTAGTTTCTTTCCTTCTTTCTTTCTAGTTTTCTTTCATTCAAGCTTTAATACCTTCTAACATTCAATCTTTAGTTTCTTTCCTTCTTTCTTGATTTCTTTCATTCTAGCTTTAATACCTTCTGACATTCTATCTTTAGTTTCTTTCTTTCTTTCTTGATATCTTTCATTCTAGCTTTAATACCTTCTGACATTCTATCTTTAGTTTTTTTTTCTTTCTCGATTTCTTTCATTCTAGCTTTAATAACTTCTAACATTCAATCTTTAGTTTCATTCTTTCTTTCTTGATATTTTTCATTCTAGCTTTAATACCTTCTAACATTCTATCTTTACTTTCTTTCTTTCTTTCTTGTTTTTGTTCATTTTAGCGTTAATACCTTCTTATATTTTATCATTGGTTTCTTTCTTTCTATCTTTCTTACTTCATATCTCTCATTCTAATTTTAATACCATCTAACATTCTATCTTCAATTTCTTTCTATCTTTCTTTCTTACTTGATATCTTTCATTCTAGCTTTAATACCTTCTAACATTCTTTCTTTAGTTTCTTCTTTCTTTCTTGTTTTCCTTCATGCTTTAATACCTTCTAACATTCTATCTTTAGTTTCTTTCTTTCTTGATATCTTTCATTCTAGCTTTAACACCTTCTAACATTCAATCTTTAGTTTCTTTCTTTCTTTCTTGATATCTTTCATTCTAGCTTTAATACCTTCTAAAATCTATCTTTACTTTCTCTCTGTCCTTCTTTCTTGTTTTCGTTCATTTTAGCTTTAATCTTCTAATATTCTATTATTAGTTTCTTTCTTTCTTTCTTGATTTGTTTCATTCAAGCTTTAATACCTTCTAACATTCAATCTTTAGTTTCTTTCTTTCTTCCTTCCTTGTTTTCTTTCATTCTAGCTTTAATACCTTTTAACATTCTATCTTTAGTTTCTTTCCTTCTTTCGTTCTTGTTTTCTTTGTTTCTAGCTTTAATACCTTCTAACATTCACTCTTAATTTTCTTTCTTTCTTTTTTGTTTTCTTTTATTCTAGCTTTAAAACCTTCTAATATTCTATCAATTAGTTTCTTTCGTTCTTTCTTTCTTCATATCTGTCATTCTAGCTTTAATACCTTCTATCATTCTATCTTTAGTTTCTTTCCTTCTTTCTTTTTTGTTTTCTTTCATTCTAGCTTTAATACCTTCTAACATTCAATCTTAAGTTTCTTTCATTCTTTCTTGATATCTTTCATTCTAATTTTAATACATTCTTACATTCTATCTTTAGTTTCTTTCTTTCTTTCTTTCTTTCTTTCTTGATTTCTTTAATTCTGCATTAATAACTTCTGACATTCTATCTTTAGTTTCTTTATTTCTTTCTTGATATCTTTCATTCTAGCTTTCTTACCTTCTGACATTCTATCTTTACGTTCTTTCTTTCTTTCTTTCTTTTTTGTTTTCGTTCATTTTAGCTTTAATACCTTCTAATATTCTCTCATTAGTTTCTTTCTTTCTTTCTTTCTTACTTACTTCATATCTTTCATTCTTAATTTAATACCATCTAACATTCTATCTTTAGTTTCTTTCTTTCTTTCTTTCTTTCTTGATATCTTTCATTCTAGCTTTAATACCTTCTAACATTATATCTATAGTTTCTTTTCTTTTTCCTTCCTTGTTTTCTTTCATGCTTTAATACCTTCTAACATTCTATCTTTAGTTTCTTTCTTTCTTTCTTGATTTCTTTCATTCTAGCTTTAATACCTTCTGACATTCTATCTTTAGTTTCTTTCTTTCTTTCTTGATATCTTTCATTCTAGCTTTGTTACCTTCTGACATTCTATCTTTACTATTTTTTTTCTTTCTCGATTTCTATCATTCTAGCTTTAATACCTTCTAACATTCAATCTTTAGTTTCATTCTTTATTTCTTGATATTTTTCATTCTAGCTTTAATACCTTCTAACATTCTATCTTTACTTTCTTTCTTTCTTGTTTTCTTTCTTTTTAGCGTTACCTTCTTATATTCTATCATTAGTTTCTTTGTTTCTTTCTTTCTTACTTCATATCTCTCATTCTAATTTTAATACCGTCTAACATTCTATCTTTAGTTTCTTTCTATCTTTCTTTCTTACTTGATATCTTTCATTCTAGCTTTAATACCTTCTAACATTCTTTCTTTAGTTTCTTTTCTTCTTTCTTTCTTGTTTTCTTTCATGCTTTAATACCTTCTAACATTGTATCGTTAGTTTCTTTCTTTGTTTCTTGATATCTTTCATTCTAGCTTTAACACCTTCTAACATTCAATCTTTCGTTTCTTTCTTTCTTTATTGATTTATTTCATTCTAGCTTTAATGCCTTCTAACATTCAATCTTTAGTTTCTTTCTTTCTTCCTTGTTTTCTTTCATTCTAGCTTTAATACCTTTTAACATTCTATCTTTAGTTTCTTTCCTTCTTTCGTTCTTTTCTTTCTTTCAAGCTTTAATACCTTCTAACATTCAATCTTTAGTTTCTTTCTCTCTTCCTTCCTTGTTTTCTTTCATTCTAGCTTTAATACCTTTTAACATTCTATCTTTAGTTTCTTTCCTTCTTTCGTTTTTGTTTTCTTTCTTTCTAGCTTTAATACCTTCTAACATTCAATCTTAATTTTCTTTCTTTCTTTCTTGATATATTTCATTCTAGCTTTAAAACCTTCTAATATTCTATCATTTAGTTTCTTTCGTTCTTTCTTTCTTGATATCTGTCATTCTAGCTTTAATACCTTCTTACATTCTTTCTTTAGTTTCTTTTCTTCTTTCTTTCTTGTTTTCTTTCATACTTTAATACGTTCTAACATTCTATCTATACTTTCTTTCTGTCTTTCTTTCTTGTTTTCGTTCATTTTAGCTTTAATCCTCTAATATTCTATCATTAGTTTCTTCCTTTCTTTCTTGATTTCTGTCATTCTTGCTTTAATACCTTCTAATATTCTATCTTTAGTTTCTTTCTTTCTTTCTTTCTTCATATCTTTCATTCTAGCTTTAATACCTTCTGACATTCTATCTTTAGTTTATTTCCTTCATTCTTTCTTGTTTTCTTTCATTCTAGCTTTAATACCTTCTAACATTCCATCTTAAGTTTCTTTCTTACTTTCTTTCCTGATATCTTTCATTCTAATTTTAATTCATTCTTACATTCTATCTTTAGTTTCTTTCTTTCTTTCTTTAATTCTAGCTTTAATAACTTCTGACATTCTATCTTTAGATTCTTTCTTTCTTTCTTGATATCTTTCATTCTAGCTTTAATACCTTCTAACCTTCTATCTTTAGTTTCTTTCTTTCTTTCTTTCTTGTTTTCATTAATTTTAGCTTTAATACCTTCTAATATTCTATCTTTAGTTTCTTTCTTTCTTTCTTTCTTTCTTGACCTTTCATTCTAGCTTTAATACCTACTGACATACTATCTTTAGTTTCTTTTCTTCTTTCCTTCTTGTTTTCTTTCATGCTTTAATACCTTCTAACATTCAATCGTTAGTTTCTTTCCTTCTTTCTTTCTAGTTTTCTTTCATTCAAGCTTTAATACCTTCTAACATTCAATCTTTAGTTTCTTTCTTTCTTGATATCTTTCATTCTAGCTTTAATACCTTCTAACATTCTATGTTTAGTTTCTTTTCTTCTTTCTTTCTTGTTTTCTTTCTTGATTAATACCTTCTAACATTCTTTCTTTAGTTTCTTTCCTTCTTTCTAGTTTTCTTTCATTCAAGCTTTAATACCTTCTAACATTCAATCTTTAGTTTCTTTCCTTCTTTCTTGATTACTTTCATTCTAGCTTTAATACCTTCTGACATTCTATCTTTAGTTTCTTTCTTTCTTTCTTGATATCTTTCATTCTAGCTTTAATACCTTCTGACATTCTATCTTTAGTTTTTTCTTTCTTTCTCGATTTCTTTCATTCTAGCTTTAATAACTTCTAACATTCAATCTTTAGTTTCATTCTTTCTTTCTTGATATTTTTCATTCTAGCTTTAATACCTTCTAACATTCTATCTTTACTTTCTTTCTTTCTTTCTTGTTTTTGTTCATTTTAGCGTTAATACCTTCTTATATTCTATCATTGGTTTCTTTCTTTCTATCTTTCTTACTTCATATCTCTCATTCTAATTTTAATACCATCTAACATTCTATCTTTAGTTTCTTTCTTTCTTTCTTGACATCTTTCATTCTAGCTTTAATACCTTCTAACATTCTTTCTTTAGTTTCTTTTCTTCTTTCTTTCTTGTTTTCCTTCATGCTTTAATACCTTCTAACATTCTATCTTTAGTTTCTTTCTTTCTTGATATCTTTCATTCTAGCTTTAACACCTTCTAACATTCAATCTTTAGTTTCTTTCTTTCTTTCTTGATATCTTTCATTCTAGCTTTAATACCTTCTAAAATCTATCTTTACTTTCTCTCTGTCCTTCTTTCTTGTTTTCGTTCATTTTAGCTTTAATCTTCTAATATTCTATTATTAGTTTCTTTCTTTCTTTCTTGATTTATTTCATTCAAGCTTTAATACCTTCTAACATTCAATCTTTAGTTTCTTTCTTTCTTCCTTCCTTGTTTTCTTTCATTCTAGCTTTAATACCTTTTAACATTCTATCTTTAGTTTCTTTCCTTCTTTCGTTCTTGTTTTCTTTGTTTCTAGCTTTAATACCTTCTAACATTCAATCTTAAGTTTCTTTCTTTCTTTTTTGTTTTCTTTCATTCTAGTTTTAAAACCTTCTAATATTCTATCATTTAGTGTCTTTCGTTCTTTCTTTCTTCATATCTGTCATTCTAGCTTTAATACCTTCTATCATTCTATCTTTAGTTTCTTTCCTTCTTTCTTTTTTGTTTTCTTTCATTCTAGCTTTAATACCTTCTAACATTCAATCTTAAGTTTCTTTCGTTCTTTCTTCATATCTTTCATTCTAATTTTAATACATTCTTACATTCTATCTTTAGTTTCTTTCTTTCTTTCTTTCTTTCTTGATTTCTTTAATTCTGCATTAATAATTTCTGACATTCTATCTTTAGTTTCTTTATTTCTTTCTTGATATCTTTCATTCTAGCTTTCTTACCTTCTGACATTCTATCTTTACGTTCTTTCTTTCTTTCTTTCTTTTTTGTTTTCGTTCATTTTAGCTTTAATACCTTCTAATATTCTATCATTAGTTTCTTTCTTTCTTTTTTTCTTTCTTACTTCATATCTTTCATTCTTATTTTAATACCATCTAACATTCTATCTTTAGTTTCTTTCTTTCTTTCTTTCTTTCTTGATATCTTTCATTCTAGCTTTAATACCTTCTAACATTATATCTTTAGTTTCTTTTCTTCTTTCTTTCTTGTTTTCTTTCATGCTTTAATACCTTCTAACATTCTATCTTTAGTTTCTTTCTTTCTTTCTTGATTTCTTTCATTCTAGCTTTAATACCTTCTGACATTCTATCTTTAGTTTCTTTCTTTCTTTCTTGATATCTTTCATTCTAATTTTAATACATTCTTACATTCTATCTTTAGTTTCTTTCTTTCTTTCTTTCTTTCTTGATTTCTTTAATTCTGCATTAATAACTTCTGACATTCTATCTTTAGTTTCTTTATTTTTTTCGTGATATCTTTCATTCTAGCTTTCTTACCTTCTGACATTCTATCTTTACGTTCTTTCTTTCTTTCTTTCTTTCTTTTTTGTTTTCGTTCATTTTAGCTTTAATACCTTCTAATATTCTATCATTAGTTTCTTTCTTTCTTTCTTTCTTACTTCATATCTTTCATTCTTATTTTAATACCATCTAACATTCTATCTTTAGTTTCTTTCTTTCTTTCTTTCTTTCTTTCTTGATATCTTTCATTCTAGCTTTAATACCTTCTAACATTATATCTTTAGTTTCTTTTCTTCTTTCTTTCTTGTTTTCTTTCATGCTTTAATACCTTCTAACATTCTATCTTTAGTTTCTTTCTTTCTTTCTTGATTTCTTTCATTCTAGCTTTAATACCTTCTAACATTCTATCTTTAGTTTCTTTCTTTCTTTCTTGATATCTTTCATTCTAGCTTTAATACCTTCTGACATTCTATCTTTACTATTTTTTTCTTTCTTTCTCGATTTCTATCATTCTAGCTTTAATACCTTCTAACATTCAATCTTTAGTTTCTTTCTTTCTTCCTTCCTTGTTTTCTTTCATTCTAGCTTTAATACCTTTTAACATTCTACCTTTAGTTTCTTTCCTTCTTTCGTTCTTGTTTTCTTTGTTTCTAGCTTTAATACCTTCTAACATTCACTCTTAATTTTCTTTCTTTCTTTTTTGTTTTCTTTCATTCTAGCTTTAAAACCTTCTAATATTCTATCATTTAGTTTCTTTCCTTCTTTCTTTTTTGTTTTCTTTCATTCTAGCTTTAATACCTTCTAACATTCAATCTTAAGTTTCTTTCATTCTTTCTTGATATCTTTCATTCTAATTTTAATACATTCTTACATTCTATCTTTAGTTTCTTTCTTTCTTTCTTTCTTTCTTTCTTGATTTCTTTAATTCTGCATTAATAACTTCTGACATTCTATCTTTAGTTTCTTTATTTCTTTCTTGATATCTTTCATTCTAGCTTTCTTACCTTCTGACATTCTATCTTTACGTTCTTTCTTTCTTTCTTTCTTTTTTGTTTTCGTTCATTTTAGCTTTAATACCTTCTAATATTCTATCATTAGTTTCTTTCTTTCTTTCTTTCTTACTTACTTCATATCTTTCATTCTTAATTTAATACCATCTAACATTCTATCTTTAGTTTCTTTCTTTCTTTCTTTCTTTCTTGATATCTTTCATTCTAGCTTTAATACCTTCTAACATTATATCTATAGTTTCTTTTCTTTTTCCTTCCTTGTTTTCTTTCATGCTTTAATACCTTCTAACATTCTATCTTTAGTTTCTTTCTTTCTTTCTTGATTTCTTTCATTCTAGCTTTAATACCTTCTGACATTCTATCTTTAGTTTCTTTCTTTCTTTCTTGATATCTTTCATTCTAGCTTTAATACCTTCTGACATTCTATCTTTACTATTTTTTTTCTTTCTCGATTTCTATCATTCTAGCTTTAATACCTTCTAACATTCAATCTTTAGTTTCATTCTTTATTTCTTGATATTTTTCATTCTAGCTTTAATACCTTCTAACATTCTATCTTTACTTTCTTTCTTTCTTGTTTTCTTTCTTTTTAGCGTTACCTTCTTATATTCTATCATTAGTTTCTTTGTTTCTTTCTTTCTTACTTCATATCTCTCATTCTAATTTTAATACCGTCTAACATTCTATCTTTAGTTTCTTTCTATTTTTCTTTCTTACTTGATATCTTTCATTCTAGCTTTAATACCTTCTAACATTCTTTCTTTAGTTTCTTTTCTTCTTTCTTTCTTGTTTTCTTTCATGCTTTAATACCTTCTAACATTGTATCGTTAGTTTCTTTCTTTGTTTCTTGATATCTTTCATTCTAGCTTTAACACCTTCTAACATTCAATCTTTAGTTTCTTTCTTTCTTTATTGATTTATTTCATTCTAGCTTTAATGCCTTCTAACATTCAATCTTTAGTTTCTTTCTTTCTTTCTTCCTTGTTTTCTTTCATTCTAGCTTTAATACCTTTTAACATTCTATCTTTAGTTTCTTTCCTTCTTTCGTTCTTTTCTTTCTTTCAAGCTTTAATACCTTCTAACATTCAATCTTTAGTTTCTTTCTCTCTTCCTTCCTTGTTTTCTTTCATTCTAGCTTTAATACCTTTTAACATTCTATCTTTAGTTTCTTTCCTTCTTTCGTTTTTGTTTTCTTTCTTTCTAGCTTTAATACCTTCTAACATTCAATCTTAATTTTCTTTCTTTCTTTCTTGATATATTTCATTCTAGCTTTAAAACCTTCTAATATTCTATCATTTAGTTTCTTTCGTTCTTTCTTTCTTGATATCTGTCATTCTAGCTTTAATACCTTCTTACATTCTTTCTTTAGTTTCTTTTCTTCTTTCTTTCTTGTTTTCTTTCATACTTTAATACGTTCTAACATTCTATCTATACTTTCTTTCTGTCTTTCTTTCTTGTTTTTGTTCATTTTAGCTTTAATCCTCTAATATTCTATCATTAGTTTCTTCCTTTCTTTCTTGATTTCTGTCATTCTTGCTTTAATACCTTCTAATATTCTATCTTTAGTTTATTTCCTTCATTCTTTCTTGTTTTCTTTCATTCTAGCTTTAATACCTTCTAACATTCCATCTTAAGTTTCTTTCTTACTTTCTTTCCTGATATCTTTCATTCTAATTTTAATTCATTCTTACATTCTATCTTTAGTTTCTTTCTTTCTTTCTTTCTTTAATTCTAGCTTTAATAACTTCTGACATTCTATCTTTAGATTCTTTCTTTCTTTCTTGATATCTTTCATTCTAGCTTTAATACCTTCTAACCTTCTATCTTTAGTTTCTTTCTTTCTTTCTTGTTTTCATTAATTTTAGCTTTAATACCTTCTAATATTATATCTTTAGTTTCTTTCTTTCTTTCTTTCTTTCTTGATCTTTCATTCTAGCTTTAATACCTACTGACATACTATCTTTAGTTTCTTTTCTTCTTTCCTTCTTGTTTTCTTTCATGCTTTAATACCTTCTAACATTCAATCGTTAGTTTCTTTCCTTCTTTCTTTCTAGTTTTCTTTCATTCAAGCTTTAATACCTTCTAACATTCAATCTTTAGTTTCTTTCTTTCTTGATATCTTTCATTCTAGCTTTAATACCTTCTAACATTCTATGTTTAGTTTCTTTTCTTCTTTCTTTCTTGTTTTCTTTCTTGATTAATACCTTCTAACATTCTTTCTTTAGTTTCTTTCCTTCTTTCTAGTTTTCTTTCATTCAAGCTTTAATACCTTCTAACATTCAATCTTTAGTTTCTTTCCTTCTTTCTTGATTACTTTCATTCTAGCTTTAATACCTTCTGACATTCTATCTTTAGTTTCTTTCTTTCTTTCTTGATATCTTTCATTCTAGCTTTAATTCCTTCTGACATTCTATCTTTAGTTTTTTCTTTCTTTCTCGATTTCTTTCATTCTAGCTTTAATAACTTCTAACATTCAATCTTTAGTTTCATTCTTTCTTTCTTGATATTTTTCATTCTAGCTTTAATACCTTCTAACATTCTATCTTTACTTTCTTTCTTTCTTTCTTGTTTTTGTTCATTTTAGCGTTAATACCTTCTTATATTCTATCATTGGTTTCTTTCTTTCTATCTTTCTTACTTCATATCTCTCATTCTAATTTTAATACCATCTAACATTCTATCTTTAGTTTCTTTCTTTCTTTCTTGACATCTTTCATTCTAGCTTTAATACCTTCTAACATTCTTTCTTTAGTTTCTTTTCTTCTTTCTTTCTTGTTTTCCTTCATGCTTTAATACCTTCTAACATTCTATCTTTAGTTTCTTTCTTTCTTGATATCTTTCATTCTAGCTTTAACACCTTCTAACATTCAATCTTTAGTTTCTTTCTTTCTTTCTTGATATCTTTCATTCTAGCTTTAATACCTTCTAAAATCTATCTTTACTTTCTCTCTGTCCTTCTTTCTTGTTTTCGTTCATTTTAGCTTTAATCTTCTAATATTCTATTATTAGTTTCTTTCTTTCTTTCTTGATTTATTTCATTCAAGCTTTAATACCTTCTAACATTCAATCTTTAGTTTCTTTCTTTCTTCCTTCCTTGTTTTCTTTCATTCTAGCTTTAATACCTTTTAACATTCTATCTTTAGTTTCTTTCCTTCTTTCGTTCTTGTTTTCTTTGTTTCTAGCTTTAATACCTTCTAACATTCAATCTTAATTTTCTTTCTTTCTTTTTTGTTTTCTTTCATTCTAGCTTTAAAACCTTCTAATATTCTATCATTTAGTGTCTTTCGTTCTTTCTTTCTTCATATCTGTCATTCTAGCTTTAATACCTTCTATCATTCTATCTTTAGTTTCTTTCCTTCTTTCTTTTTTGTTTTCTTTCATTCTAGCTTTAATACCTTCTAACATTCAATCTTAAGTTTCTTTCATTCTTTCTTCATATCTTTCATTCTAATTTTAATACATTCTTACATTCTATCTTTAGTTTCTTTCTTTCTTTCTTTCTTTCTTGATTTCTTTAATTCTGCATTAATAACTTCTGACATTCTATCTTTAGTTTCTTTATTTCTTTCTTGATATCTTTCATTCTAGCTTTCTTACCTTCTGACATTCTATCTTTACGTTCTTTCTTTCTTTCTTTCTTTTTTGTTTTCGTTCATTTTAGCTTTAATACCTTCTAATATTCTATCATTAGTTTCTTTCTTTCTTTCTTTCTTTCTTACTTCATATCTTTCATTCTTATTTTAATACCATCTAACATTCTATCTTTAGTTTCTTTCTTTCTTTCTTGATATCTTTCATTCTAGCTTTAATACCTTCTAACATTATATCTTTAGTTTCTTTTCTTCTTTCTTTCTTGTTTTCTTTCATGCTTTAATACCTTCTAACATTCTATCTTTAGTTTCTTTCTTTCTTTCTTGATTTCTTTCATTCTAGCTTTAATACCTTCTGACATTCTATCTTTAGTTTCTTTCTTTCTTTCTTGATATCTTTCATTCTAATTTTAATACATTCTTACATTCTATCTTTAGTTTCTTTCTTTCTTTCTTTCTTTCTTGATTTCTTTAATTCTGCATTAATAACTTCTGACATTCTATCTTTAGTTTCTTTATTTTTTTCGTGATATCTTTCATTCTAGCTTTCTTACCTTCTGACATTCTATCTTTACGTTCTTTCTTTCTTTCTTTCTTTTTTGTTTTCGTTCATTTTAGCTTTAATACCTTCTAATATTCTATCATTAGTTTCTTTCTTTCTTTCTTTCTTTCTTACTTCATATCTTTCATTCTTATTTTAATACCATCTAACATTCTATCTTTAGTTTCTTTCTTTCTTTCTTTCTTTCTTTCTTGATATCTTTCATTCTAGCTTTAATACCTTCTAACATTATATCTTTAGTTTCTTTTCTTCTTTCTTTCTTGTTTTCTTTCATGCTTTAATACCTTCTCACATTCTATCTTTAGTTTCTTTCTTTCTTTCTTGATTTCTTTCATTCTAGCTTTAATACCTTCTGACATTCTATCTTTAGTTTCTTTCTTTCTTTCTTGATATCTTTCATTCTAGCTTTAATACCTTCTGACATTCTATCTTTACTATTTTTTTCTTTCTTTCTCGATTTCTATCATTCTAGCTTTAATACCTTCTAACATTCAATCTTTAGTTTCTTTCTTTCTTTCTTCCTTGTTTTCTTTCATTCTAGCTTTAATACCTTTTAACATTCTACCTTTAGTTTCTTTCCTTCTTTCGTTCTTGTTTTCTTTGTTTCTAGCTTTAATACCTTCTAACATTCACTCTTAATTTTCTTTCTTTCTTTTTTGTTTTCTTTCATTCTAGCTTTAAAACCTTCTAATATTCTATCATTTAGTTTCTTTCCTTCTTTCTTTTTTGTTTTCTTTCATTCTAGCTTTAATACCTTCTAACATTCAATCTTAAGTTTCTTTCATTCTTTCTTGATATCTTTCATTCTAATTTTAATACATTCTTACATTCTATCTTTAGTTTCTTTCTTTCTTTCTTTCTTTCTTGATTTCTTTAATTCTGCATTAATAACTTCTGACATTCTATCTTTAGTTTCTTTATTTCTTTCTTGATATCTTTCATTCTAGCTTTCTTACCTTCTGACATTCTATCTTTACGTTCTTTCTTTCTTTCTTTCTTTTTTGTTTTCGTTCATTTTAGCTTTAATACCTTCTAATATTCTATCATTAGTTTCTTTCTTTCTTTCTTTCTTACTTACTTCATATCTTTCATTCTTAATTTAATACCATCTAACATTCTATCTTTAGTTTCTTTCTTTCTTTCTTTCTTTCTTGATATCTTTCATTCTAGCTTTAATACCTTCTAACATTATATCTATAGTTTCTTTTCTTTTTCCTTCCTTGTTTTCTTTCATGCTTTAATACCTTCTAACATTCTATCTTTAGTTTCTTTCTTTCTTTCCTGATTTCTTTCATTCTAGCTTTAATACCTTCTGACATTCTATCTTTAGTTTCTTTCTTTCTTTCTTGATATCTTTCATTCTAGCTTTAATACCTTCTGACATTCTATCTTTACTATTTTTTTTCTTTCTCGATTTCTATCATTCTAGCTTTAATACCTTCTAACATTCAATCTTTAGTTTCATTCTTTATTTCTTGATATTTTTCATTCTAGCTTTAATACCTTCTAACATTCTATCTTTACTTTCTTTCTTTCTTGTTTTCTTTCTTTTTAGCGTTACCTTCTTATATTCTATCATTAGTTTCTTTGTTTCTTTCTTTCTTACTTCATATCTCTCATTCTAATTTTAATACCGTCTAACATTCTATCTTTAGTTTCTTTCTATCTTTCTTTCTTACTTGATATCTTTCATTCTAGCTTTAATACCTTCTAACATTCTTTCTTTAGTTTCTTTTCTTCTTTCTTTCTTGTTTTCTTTCATGCTTTAATACCTTCTAACATTGTATCGTTAGTTTCTTTCTTTGTTTCTTGATATCTTTCATTCTAGCTTTAACACCTTCTAACATTCAATCTTTAGTTTCTTTCTTTCTTTATTGATTTATTTCATTCTAGCTTTAATGCCTTCTAACATTCAATCTTTAGTTTCTTTCTTTCTTTCTTCCTTGTTTTCTTTCATTCTAGCTTTAATACCTTTTAACATTCTATCTTTAGTTTCTTTCCTTCTTTCGTTCTTTTCTTTCTTTCAAGCTTTAATACCTTCTAACATTCAATCTTTAGTTTCTTTCTCTCTTCCTTCCTTGTTTTCTTTCATTCTAGCTTTAATACCTTTTAACATTCTATCTTTAGTTTCTTTCCTTCTTTCGTTTTTGTTTTCTTTCTTTCTAGCTTTAATACCTTCTAACATTCAATCTTAATTTTCTTTCTTTCTTTCTTGATATATTTCATTCTAGCTTTAAAACCTTCTAATATTCTATCATTTAGTTTCTTTCGTTCTTTCTTTCTTGATATCTGTCATTCTAGCTTTAATACCTTCTTACATTCTTTCTTTAGTTTCTTTTCTTCTTTCTTTCTTGTTTTCTTTCATACTTTAATACGTTCTAACATTCTATCTATACTTTCTTTCTGTCTTTCTTTCTTGTTTTCGTTCATTTTCGCTTTAATCCTCTAATATTCTATCATTAGTTTCTTCCTTTCTTTCTTGATTTCTGTCATTCTTGCTTTAATACCTTCTAATATTCTATCTTTAGTTTATTTCCTTCATTCTTTCTTGTTTTCTTTCATTCTAGCTTTAATACCTTCTAACATTCCATCTTAAGTTTCTTTCTTACTTTCTTTCCTGATATCTTTCATTCTAATTTTAATTCATTCTTACATTCTATCTTTAGTTTCTTTCTTTCTTTCTTTCTTTAATTCTAGCTTTAATAACTTCTGACATTCTATCTTTAGATTCTTTCTTTCTTTCTTGATATCTTTCATTCTAGCTTTAATACCTTCTAACCTTCTATCTTTAGTTTCTTTCTTTCTTTCTTTCTTGTTTTCATTAATTTTAGCTTTAATACCTTCTAATATTCTATCTTTAGTTTCTTTCTTTCTTTCTTTCTTTCTTGATCTTTCATTCTAGCTTTAATACCTACTGACATACTATCTTTAGTTTCTTTTCTTCTTTCCTTCTTGTTTTCTTTCATGCTTTAATACCTTCTAACATTCAATCGTTAGTTTCTTTCCTTCTTTCTTTCTAGTTTTCTTTCATTCAAGCTTTAATACCTTCTAACATTCAATCTTTAGTTTCTTTCTTTCTTGATATCTTTCATTCTAGCTTTAATACCTTCTAACATTCTATGTTTAGTTTCTTTTCTTCTTTCTTTCTTGTTTTCTTTCTTGATTAATACCTTCTAACATTCTTTCTTTAGTTTCTTTCCTTCTTTCTAGTTTTCTTTCATTCAAGCTTTAATACCTTCTAACATTCAATCTTTAGTTTCTTTCCTTCTTTCTTGATTACTTTCATTCTAGCTTTAATACCTTCTGACATTCTATCTTTAGTTTCTTTCTTTCTTTCTTGATATCTTTCATTCTAGCTTTAATACCTTCTGACATTCTATCTTTAGTTTTTTCTTTCTTTCTCGATTTCTTTCATTCTAGCTTTAATAACTTCTAACATTCAATCTTTAGTTTCATTCTTTCTTTCTTGATATTTTTCATTCTAGCTTTAATACCTTCTAACATTCTATCTTTACTTTCTTTCTTTCTTGTTTTTGTTCATTTTAGCGTTAATACCTTCTTATATTCTTTCATTGGTTTCTTTTTTTCTATCTTTCTTACTTCATATCTCTCATTCTAATTTTAATACCATCTAACATTCTATCTTTAGTTTCTTTCTTTCTTTCTTGACATCTTTCATTCTAGCTTTAATACCTTCTAACATTCTTTCTTTAGTTTCTTTTCTTCTTTCTTTCTTGTTTTCCTTCATGCTTTAATACCTTCTAACATTCTATCTTTAGTTTCTTTCTTTCTTTCTTGATATCTTTCATTCTAGCTTTAATACCTTCTAAAATCTATCTTTACTTTCTCTCTGTCCTTCTTTCTTGTTTTCGTTCATTTTAGCTTTAATCTTCTAATATTCTATTATTAGTTTCTTTCTTTCTTTCTTGATTTATTTCATTCAAGCTTTAATACCTTCTAACATTCAATCTTTAGTTTCTTTCTTCCTTCCTTCCTTGTTTTCTTTCATTCTAGCTTTAATACCTTTTAACATTCTATCTTTAGTTTCTTTCCTTCTTTCGTTCTTGTTTTCTTTGTTTCTAGCTTTAATACCTTCTAACATTCAATCTTAATTTTCTTTCTTTCTTTTTTGTTTTCTTTCATTCTAGCTTTAAAACCTTCTAATATTCTATCATTTAGTGTCTTTCGTTCTTTCTTTCTTCATATCTGTCATTCTAGCTTTAATAAATTCTATCATTCTATCTTTAGTTTCTTTCCTTCTTTCTTTTTTGTTTTCTTTCATTCTAGCTTTAATACCTTCTAACATTCAATCTTAAGTTTCTTTCATTCTTTCTTCATATCTTTCATTCTAATTTTAATACATTCTTACATTCTATCTTTAGTTTCTTTCTTTCTTTCTTTCTTTCTTGATTTCTTTAATTCTGCATTAATAACTTCTGACATTCTATCTTTAGTTTCTTTATTTCTTTCTTGATATCTTTCATTCTAGCTTTCTTACCTTCTGACATTCTATCTTTACGTTCTTTCTTTCTTTCTTTCTTTTTTGTTTTCGTTCATTTTAGCTTTAATACCTTCTAATATTCTATCATTAGTTTCTTTCTTTCTTTCTTTCTTTCTTACTTCATATCTTTCATTCTTATTTTAATACCATCTAACATTCTATCTTTAGTTTCTTTCTTTCTTTCTTTCTTTCTTGATATCTTTCATTCTAGCTTTAATACCTTCTAACATTATATCTTTAGTTTCTTTTCTTCTTTCTTTCTTGTTTTCTTTCATGCTTTAATACCTTCTAACATTCTATCTTTAGTTTCTTTCTTTCTTTCTTGATTTCTTTCATTCTAGCTTTAATACCTTCTGACATTCTATCTTTAGTTTCTTTCTTTCTTTCTTGATATCTTTCATTCTAATTTTAATACATTCTTACATTCTATCTTTAGTTTCTTTCTTTCTTTCTTTCTTGATTTCTTTAATTCTGCATTAATAACTTCTGACATTCTATCTTTAGTTTCTTTATTTCTTTCGTGATATCTTTCATTCTAGTTTTCTTACCTTCTGACATTCTATCTTTACGTTCTTTCTTTCTTACTTTCTTTTTTGTTTTCGTTCATTTTAGCTTTAATACCTTCTAATATTCTATCATTAGTTTCTTTCTTTCTTTCTTTCTTTCTTACTTCATATCTTTCATTCTTATTTTAATACCATCTAACATTCTATCTTTAGTTTCTTTCTTTCTTTCTTTCTTTCTTTCTTGATATCTTTCATTCTAGCTTTAATACCTTCTAACATTATATCTTTAGTTTCTTTTCTTCTTTCTTTCTTGTTTTCTTTCATGCTTTAATACCTTCTAACATTCTATCTTTAGTTTCTTTCTTTCTTTCTTGATTTCTTTCATTCTAGCTTTAATACCTTCTGACATTCTATCTTTAGTTTCTTTCTTTCTTTCTTGATATCTTTCATTCTAGCTTTAATACCTTCTGACATTCTATCTTTACTATTTTTTTCTTTCTTTCTCGATTTCTATCATTCTAGCTTTAATACCTTCTAACATTCAATCTTTAGTTTCTTTCTTTCTTTCTTCCTTGTTTTCTTTCATTCTAGCTTTAATACCTTTTAACATTCTACCTTTAGTTTCTTTCCTTCTTTCGTTCTTGTTTTCTTTGTTTCTAGCTTTAATACCGTCTAACATTCACTCTTAATTTTCTTTCTTTCTTTTTTGTTTTCTTTCATTCTAGCTTTAAAACCTTCTAATATTCTATCATTTAGTTTCTTTCGTTCTTTCTTTCTTCATATCTGTCATTCTAGCTTTAATACCTTCTATCATTCTATCTTTAGTTTCTTTCCTTCTTTCTTTTTTGTTTTCTTTCATTCTAGCTTTAATACCTTCTAACATTCAATCTTAAGTTTCTTTCATTCTTTCTTGATATCTTTCATTCTAATTTTAATACATACTTACATTCTATCTTTAGTTTCTTTCTTTCTTTCTTTCTTTCTTGATTTCTTTAATTCTGCATTAATAACTTCTGACATTCTATCTTTAGTTTCTTTATTTCTTTCTTGATATCTTTCATTCTAGCTTTCTTACCTTCTGACATTCTATCTTTACGTTCTTTCTTTCTTTCTTTTTTGTTTTCGTTCATTTTAGCTTTAATACCGTCTAATATTCTATCATTAGTTTCTTTCTTTCTTTCTTTCTTTCTTACTTCATATCTTTCATTCTTATTTTAATACCATCTAACATTCTATATTTAGTTTCTTTCTTTCTTACTTACTTCATATCTTTCATTCTTATTTTAATACCATCTAACATTCTATCTTTAGTTTCTTTCTTTCTTTCTTTCTTTCTTTCTTGATATCTTTCATTCTAGCTTTAATACCTTCTAACATTATATCTTTAGTTTCTTTTCTTCTTTCTTTCTTGTTTTCTTTCATGCTTTAATACCTTCTAACATTCTATCTTTAGTTTCTTTCTTTCTTTCTTGATTTCTTTCATTCTAGCTTTAATACCTTCTGACATTCTATCTTTAGTTTCTTTCTTTCTTTCTTGATATCTTTCATTCTAGCTTTAATACCTTCTGACATTCTATCTTTACTATATTTTTCTTTCTTTCTCGATTTCTATCATTCTAGCTTTAATACCTTCTAACATTCAATCTTTAGTTTCATTCTTTCTTTCTTGATATTTTTCATTGTAGCTTTAATACCTTCTAACATTCTATCTTTACTTTCTTTCTTTCTTTCTTGTTTTAGTTCATTTTAGCGTTACCTTCTTATATTCTATCATTGGTTTCTTTGTTTCTTTCTTTCTTACTTCATATCTCTCATTCTAATTTTAATACCATCTAACATTCTATCTTTAGTTTCTTTCTATCCTTCTTTCTTACTTGATATCTTTCATTCTAGCTTTAATACATTCTAACATTCTTTCTTTAGTTTCTTTTCTTCTTTCTTTCTTGTTTTCTTTCATGCTTTAATACCTTCTAACATTCTATCTTTAGTTTCTTTCTTTCTTGATATCTTTCATTCTAGCTTTAACACCTTCTAACATTCAATCTTTAGTTTCTTTCTTTCTTTATTGATTTATTTCATTCTAGCTTTAATACCTTCTAACATTCAATCTTTAGTTTCTTTCTTTCTTTCTTCCTTGTTTTCTTTCATTCTAGCTTTAATACCTTTTAACATTCTATCTTTAGTTTCTTTCCTTCTTTCGTTCTTTTCTTTCTTTCTAGGTTTAATACCTTCTAACATTCAATCTTTAGTTGCTTTCTTTCTTTCTTCCTTGTTTTCTTTCATTCTAGCTTGAATACGTTTTAACATTCTATCTTTAGTTTCTTTCCTTCTTTCGTTTTTGTTTTCTTTCTTTCTAACTTTAATACCTTCTAACATTCAATCTTAATTTTCTTTCTTTCTTTCTTGATATATTTCATTCTAGCTTTAAAAACTTCTAATATTCTATCATTTAGTTTCTTTCGTTCTTTCTTTCTTGATATCTGTCATTCTAGCTTTAATACCTTCAAACATTCTATCTTTAGTTTCTTTTTTTCTTTCTTTCTTGATATCTTTCATTCTAGCTTTAATACCTAACATTCTATCTTTAGTTTCTTTCCTTCTTTCTTTCTTGTTTTCTTTCATTCTAGCTTTAATACATTCTGACATTCAATCTTAAGTTTCTTTCTTACTTTCTTGATATATTTTATTCTAATTTTAATACATTCTTACATTCTATCTTTAGTTTCTTTCTTTCTTTCTTTCTTTCTTGATTTCTTTAATTCTAGCTTTAATAACTTCTCACATTCTATCTTTAGTTTCTTTCTTTCTTTCTTTCTTGTTTTCTTTCATTTTAGCTTTAATACCTTCTAACGTTCTATCTTTAGTTTGTTTCTTTCTTTCTTTCTTGATATCTTTCATTCTAGCTTAAATACCTTCTAACATTCAATCTTTAGTTTCTTTCTTTCTTTCTTTCTTTCTTTCTTTCTTTCTTGATATCTTTCATTCTAGATTTAATACCTTCTAACATTCTATCTTTAGTTTCTTTTCTTCTTTCTTTCTTGTTTTCTTTCTTGATTAATACCTTCTAACATTCTTTCTTTAGTTTCTTTTTTTCTTTCTTTCTTGATATCTTTCATTCTAGCTTTAATAAATTTTAACATTCTATCTTTAGATTCTTTCCTTCTTTCTTGTTTTCTTTCATTCTAGCTTTAATACCTTCTAACATTCAATCTTTAGTTTCTTTCCTTCTTTCTTTCTAGTTTTCTTTTATTCAAGCTTTAATACCTTCTAACATTCAATCTTTAGTTTCTTTCTTTCTTTCTTGATTTCTTTCATTCTAGCTTTAATACCTTCTGACATTCTATCTTTAGTTTCTTTCTTTCTTTCTTGATATCTTTCATTCTAGCTTTAATACCTTCTGACATTCTATCTTTAGTATTTTTTCTTTCTTTCTCGATTTCTTTCATTCTAGCTTTAATACCTTCTAACATTCAATCTTTAGTTTCATTCTTTCTTTCTTGATATTTTTCATTCTAGCTTTAACACCTTCTAACATTCTATCTTTACTTTCTTTCTTGTTTTCGTTCATTTTAGCGTTAATACCTTCTTATATTCTATCATTGGTTTCTTTCTTTCTTTCTTTCTTACTTCATATCTCTCATTCTAATTTTAATACCATCTAATATCTTTAGTTTCTTTCTATCTTTCTTTCTTTCTTGATATCTTTCATTCTAGCTTTAATACCTTCTAACATTCTTTCTTTAGTTTCTTTTCTTCTTTCTTTCTTGTTTTCTTTCATGCTTTAATACCTTCTAACATTCTATCTTTAGTTTCTTTCTTTCTTTCTTGATATCTTTCATTCTAGCTTTAATACCTTCTAACATTCTATCTATACTTTCTTTCTGTCTTTCTTTCTTGTTTTCGTTCATTTTAGCTTTAATCTTCTAATATTCTATCATTATTTTCTTCCTTTCTTGATTTCTGTCATTCTTGCTTTAATAACTTCTAACATTCAATCTTTCGTTTCTTTCCTTCTTTCGTTCTTGTTTTCTTTCATTCTAGCTATAATACCTTCTAACATTCAATCTTTAGTTTCTTTCTTTCTTTCTTCCTTGTTTTCTTTCATTCTAGCTTTAATACCTTTTAACGTTCTACCTTTAGTTTCTTTCCTTCTTTCGTTCTTGTTTTCTTTGTTTCTAGCTTTAATACCTTCTAACATTCACTCTTAATTTTCTTTCTTTCTTTTTTGTTTTCTTTCATTGTAGCTTTAAAACCTTCTAATATTCTATCATTTAGTTTCTTTCGTTCTTTCTTTCTTCATATCTGTCATTCTAGCTTTAATACCTTCTATCATTCTATCTTTAGTTTCTTTCCTTCTTTCTTTTTTGTTTTCTTTCATTCTAGCTTTAATACCTTCTAACATTCAATCTTAAGTTTCTTTCATTCTTTCTTGATATCTTTCATTCTAATTTTAATACATTCTTACATTCTATCTTTAGTTTCTTTATTTCTTTCTTTCTTTCTTGATTTCTTTAATTCTGCATTAATAACTTCTGACATTCTATCTTTAGTTTCTTTATTTCTTTCTTGATATCTTTCATTCTAGCTTTCTTACCTTCTGACATTCTATCTTTACGTTCTTTCTTTCTTTCTTTCTTTTTTGTTTTCGTTCATTTTAGCTTTAATACGTTCTAATATTCTATCATTAGTTTCTTTCTTTCTTTCTTTCTTACTTCATATCTTTCATTCTTATTTTAATACCATCTAACATTCTATCTTTAGTTTCTTTCTTTCTTTCTTTCTTTCTTGATACCTTTCATTCTAGCTTTAATACCTTCTAACATTATATCTTTAGTTTCTTTTCTTCTTTCTTTCTTGTTTTCTTTCATGCTTTAATACCTTCTAACATTGTATCTTTAGTTTCTTTCTTTCTTTCTTGATTTCTTTCATTCTAGCTTTAATACCTTCAGACATTCTATCTTTAGTTTCTTTCTTTCTTTCTGGATATCTTTCATTCTAGCTTTAATACCTTCTAACATTCTATCTTTACTTTCTTTCTTTCTTTCTTTCTTGTTTTCGTTCATTTTAGCGTTACCTTCTTATATTCTATCATTGGTTTCTTTCTTTCTTACTTACTTCATATCTCTCATTCTAATTTTAATACCATCTAATATCTTTAGTTTCTTTCTATCTTTCTTTCTTTCTTGATATCTTTCATTCTAGCTTTAATACCTTCTAACATTCTTTCTTTTGTTTCTTTTCTTCTTTCTTTCTTGTTTTCTTTCATGCTTTAATACCTGCTAACATTCTATCTTTAGTTTCTTTCTTTTTTTCTTGATATCTTTCATTCTAGCTTTAATACCTTCTTACATTCTATCTTTACTTTCTTTCTGTCTTTCTTTCTTGTTTTCGTTCATTTTAGCTTAAATCTTCTAATATTCTATCATTAGTTTCTTTCTTTCTTTCTTGATATCTTTCATTCTAGCTTTAATACCTTCTAAAATTCTATCTTTACTTTCTTTCTGTCTTTCTTTCTTGTTTTCGTTCATTTTAGCTTTAATCTTCTAATATTCTATCATTCGTTTCTTCCTTTCTTTCTTGATTTCTGTCATTCTTGCTTTAATAACTTCTAACATTCAATCTTTCGTTTCTTTCCTTCTTTCGTTCTTGTTTTCTTTCATTCTAGCTATAATACCTTCTAACATTCAATCTTAATTTTCTCTCTTTCTTTCTTGATATCTTTCATTCTAACTTTAATACCTTCTAATATTCTATCATTTAGTTTCTTTCGTTCTTTCTTTCTTGATATCATTCATTCTAGCTTTAATACCTTCTAATATTCTATCTTTAGTTTCTTTCTTTCTTTCTTCATATCTTTCATTCTAGCTTTAATACCTTCTGACATTCTATCTTTAGTTTATTTCCTTCATTCTTTCTTGTTTTCTTTCATTCTAGCTTTAATACCTACTAACATTCCATCTTAAGTTTCTTTCTTACTTTCTTTCCTGATATCTTTCATTCTAATTTTAATTCATTCTTACATTCTATCTTTAGTTTCTTTCTTTCTTTCTTTCTTTAATTCTAGCTTTAGTAACTTCTGACATTCTATCTTTAGATTCATTCTTTCTTTCTTGATTTCTTTCATTCTAGCTTTAATACCTTCTGACATTCTATCTTTAGTTTCTTTCTTTCTTTCTTGATATCTTTCATTCTAGCTTTAATACCTTCTGACATTCTATCTTTAGTATTTTTTTCTTTCTTTCTCGATTTCTTTCATTCTAGCTTTAATACCTTCTAACATTCAATCTTTAGTTTCATTCTTTCTTTCTTGATATTTTTCATTCTAGCTTTAATACCTTCTAACATTCTATCTTTACTTTCTTTCTTGTTTTCGTTCATTTTAGCGTTAATACCTTCTTATATTCTATCATTGGTTTCTTTCTTTCTTTCTTTCTTACTTCATATCTCTCATTCTAATTTTAATACCATCTAATATCTTTAGTTTCTTTCTATCTTTCTTTCTTTCTTGATATCTTTCATTCTAGCTTTAATACCTTCTAACATTCTATCTTTAGTTTCCTTCTTTCTTTCTTTCTTGATATCTTTAATTCTAATTTTAATACCTTCTAACGTTCTGTCTTTAGTTTCTTTCTTTCTTTCTTTCTTTCTTGATTTCATTCAATAATGCTTTAATACCTTCTGATATTCCATCGTTAGTTTCTTTCTTTCTTTCTTGATTTCTTTCCTTCATGTTTTAATACCTTCTAACATTCTATGGTTCGTTTCTTTCTTTCTTTCTTGATTTCTTTCATTCTAGCTTTAATACCTTCTAACCTTCTATCTTTAGTTTCTTTCTTTCTTTCTTTCTTGTTTTCATTCATTTTAGCTTTAATACCTTCTAATATTCTATCTTTAGTTTCTTTCTTTCTTTCTTTCTTGATTTCTTTCATTGTAGCTTTAATACCTTCTGACATTCTATCATTTAGTTTCTTTCTTTCTTGATATCTTTCATTCTAATGTTAATACATTCTATCTTTAGTTTCTTTCTTTCTTTCTTGATATATTTCATTCTAGCTTTAATACCTTCTAATATTCTATCATTTAGTTTCTTTCTTTCTTTCTTTCTTTCTTGATATATTTCATTCTAACTTTAATACTATCTAACAATCTATCTTTAGTTTCTATCTTTCTTTCTTGATATCATTCATTCTAGCTTTAATACCTTCTAACATTCTATCTTTAGTTTCTTTCCTTCTTTCTTTCTTGTTTTCTTTCATTTTATCTTTAATACCTTCTAACGTTCTATATTTAGTTTCCTTCTTTCTTTCTTTCTTAATATCTTTCATTCTAATTTTAATACCTTCTAACGTTCTGTCTTAGTTTCTTTCTTTCTTTCTTTCTTGATATCTTTCATTCTAATTTTAATACCTTCTAACGTTCTGTCTTTAGTTTCTTTCTTTCTTTCTTTCTTGATTTCATTCAATAATGTTTTAATACCTTCTGATATTCCATCTTTAGTTTCTTTCTTTCTTTCTTGATTTGTTTCCTTCATGCTTTAATACCTTCTAACATTCTATGGTTAGTTTCTTTCTTTCTTTCTTGATATCTTTCATTCTAGCTTTAATACCTTCCAACCTTCTATCTTTAGTTTCTTTCTTTCTTTCTTTCTTGTTTTCATTCATTTTAGCTTTAATACCTTCTGACATTCTATCTTTAGTTTCTTTTCTTCTTACCTTCTTGTTTTCTTTCATGCTTTAATACCTTCTAACATTCAATCGTTAGTTTCTTTCCTTCTTTCTTTCTTGTTTTCTTTCATTCAAGCTTTAATACCTTCTAACATTCAATCTTTAGTTTCTTTCTTTCTTGATATCTTTCATTCTAGCTTTAATACCTTCTAACATTCTATGTTTAGTTTCTTTTCTTCTTTCTTTCTTGTTTTCTTTCTTGATTAATACCTTCTAACATTCTTTCTTTAGTTTCTTTCCTTCTTTCTTTCTAGTTTTCTTTCATTCAGGCTTTAATACCTTCTAACATTCAATCTTTAGTATTTTTTTCTTTCTTTCTCGATTTCTTTCATTCTGACTTTAATACCTTCTAACATTCAATCTTTAGTTTCATTCTTTCTTTCTTGATATTTTTCATTCTAGCTTTAATACCTTCTAACATTCTATCTTTACTTTCTTTCTTGTTTTCGTTCATTTTAGCATTAATACCTTCTTATATTCTATCATTGGTTTCTTTCTTTCTTTCTTTCTTACTTCATATCTCTCATTCTAATTTTAATACCATCTAATATCTTTAGTTTCTTTCTATCTTTCTTTCTTTCTTGATATCTTTCATTCTAGCTTTAATACCTTCTTACATTCTATCTTTAGTTTCTTTCTTTCTTTCTTGATATCTTTCATTCTAGCTTTAATACCTTCTAACATTCTATCTTTACTTTCTTTCTGTCTTTCTTTCTTGTTTTCGTTCATTTTAGCTTTAATCTTCTAATATTCTATCATTAGTTTCTTCCTTTCTTTCTTGATTTCTGTCATTCTTGCTTTAATAACTTCTAACATTCAATCTTTCGTTTCTTTCCTTCTTTCGTTCTTGTTTTCTTTCATTCTAGCTATAATACCTTCTAACATTCAATCTTAATTTTCTCTCTTTCTTTCTTGATATCTTTCATTCTAACTTTAATACCTTCTAATATTCTATCCTTTAGTTTCTTTCATTCTTTCTTTCTTGATATCATTCATTCTAGCTTTAATACCTTCTAATATTCTATCTTTAGTTTCTTTCTTTCTTTCTTCATATCTTTCATTCTAGCTTTAATACATTCTGACATTCTATCTTTAGTTTATTTCCTTCATTCTTTCTTGTTTTCTTTCATTCTAGCTTTAATACCTTCTAACATTCCATCTTAAGTTTCTTTCTTACTTTCTTTCCTGATATCTTTCATTCTAATTTTAATTCATTCTTACATTCTATCTTTAGTTTCTTTCTCTCTTTCTTTCTTTAATTCTAGCTTTAATAACTTCTGACATTCTTTCTTTAGATTCTTTCTTTCTTTCTTGATTTCTTTCATTCTAGCTTTAATACCTTCTGACATTCTATCTTTAGTTTCTTTCTTTCTTTCTTGATATCTTTCATTCTAGCTTTAATACCTTCTGACATTCTATCTTTAGTATTTTTTTCTTTCTTTCTCGATTTCTTTCATTCTAGCTTTAATACCTTCTAACATTCAATCTTTAGTTTGATTCTTTCTTTCTTGATATTTTTCATTCTAGCTTTAATACCTTCTAACATTCTATCTTTACTTTCTTTCTTGTTTTCGTTCATTTTAGCGTTAATACCTTCTTATATTCTATCATTGGTTTCTTTCTTTCTTTCTTTCTTTCTTTCTTCATATCTCTCCTTCTAATTTTAATACCATCTAATATCTTTAGTTTCTTTCTATCTTTCTTTCTTTCTTGATATCTTTCATTCTAGCTTTAATACCTTCTAACATTCTTTCTTTTGTTTCTTTTCTTCTTTCTTTCTTGTTTTCTTTCATGCTTTAATACCTTCTAACATTCTATCTTTCGTTTCTTTCTTTCTTTCTTGATATCTTTCATTCTAGCTTTAATACCTTCTAAGATTCTATCTTTACTTTCTTTCTGTCTTTCTTTCTTGTTTTCGTTCATTTTAGCTTTAATCTTCTAATATTCTATCATTAGTTTCTTCCTTTCTTTCTTGATTTCTGTCATTCTTGCTTTAATAACTTCTAACATTCAATCTTTCGTTTCTTTCCTTCTTTCGTTCTTGTTTTCTTTCATTCTAGCTATAATACCTTCTAACATTCAATCTTAATTTTCTCTCTTTCTTTCTTGATATCTTTCATTCTAACTTTAATACCTTCTAATATTCTATCATTAAGTTTCTTTCGTTCTTTCTTTCTTGATATCATTCATTCTTGCTTTAATACCTTCTAATATTCTATCTTTAGTTTCTTTCTTTCTTTCTTCATATCTTTCATTCTAGCTTTAATACCTTCTGACATTCTATCTTTAGTTTATTTCCTTCATTCTTTCTTGTTTTCTCTCATTCTAGCTTTAATACCTTCTAACATTCCATCTTAAGTTTCTTTCTTACTTTCTTTCCTGATATCTTTCATTCTAATTTTAATTCATTCTTACATTCTATCTTTAGTTTCTTTCTTTCTTTCTTTCTTTAATTCTAGCTTTAATAACTTCTGACATTCTATCTTTAGATTCTTTCTTTCTTTCTTGATATCTTTCATTCTAGCTTTAATATCTTCTAACATTCTATCTTTATATTCTTTCCCTCTTTCTTTCTTTTTTCGTTCATTTTAGCTTTAATACCTTCTAACATTCAATCTTCAGTTTCATTCTTTCTTGATATCTTTCATTCTAATTTTAATACATTCTATCTTTAGTTTCTTTCTTTCTTTCTTTCTTGATTTCTTTCATTGTAGCTTTAATACCTTCTGACATTCTATCATTTAGTTTCTTTCTTTCTTGATATCTTTCATTCTAATGTTAATACATTCTATCTTCAGTTTCTTTCTTTCTTTCTTGATATCTTTCATTCTAGCTTTAATACCTTCTAACATTCTATCTTTAGTTTCCTTCTTTCTTTCTTTCTTGATATCTTTCATTCTAATTTTAATACCTTCTAAAGTTCTGTCTTTAGTTTCTTTCTTTCTTTCTTTCTTTCTTGATTTCATTCAATAATGCTTTAATACCTTCTGATATTCCATTGTTAGTTTCTTTCTTTCTTTCTTGATTTCTTTCCTTCATGCTTTAATACCTTCTAACATTCTATGGTTCGTTTCTTTCTTTCTTTCTTGATTTCTTTCATTCTAGCTTTAATACCTTCTAACCTTCTAACTTTAGTTTCTTTCTTTCTTTCTTTCTTGTTTTCATTCATTTTAGCTTTAATACCTTCTAATATTCTATCTTTAGTTTCTTTCTTTCTTTCTTTCTTGATTTCTTTCATTGTAGCTTTAATACCTTCTGACATTCTATCATTTAGTTTCTTTCTTTCTTGATATCTTTCATTCTAATGTTAATACATTCTATCTTTAGTTTCTTTCTTTCTTTCTTGATATATTTCATTCTCGCTTTAATACCTTCTAATATGCTATCATTTAGTTTCTTTCTTTCTTTCCTTCTTTCTTGATATATTTCATTCTAACTTTAATACTGTCTAACAATCTATCTTTAGTTTCTATCTTTCTTTCTGGATATCATTCATTCTAGCTTTAATACCTTCTAACATTCTATCTTTAGTTTCTTTCCTTCTTTCTTTCTTGTTTTCTTTCATTTTAGCTTTAATACCTTCTAACGTTCTATATTTAGTTTCCTTCTTTCTTTCTTTCTTGATATCTTTCATTCTAATTTTAATACCTTCTAACGTTCTGCCTTAGTTTCTTTCTTTCTTTCTTTCTTGATATCTTTCATTCTAATTTTAATACCTTCTAACATTCTGTCTTTAGTTTCTTTCTTTCTTTCTTTCTTGATTTCATTCAATAATGTTTTAATACCTTCTGATATTCCATCTTTAGTTTCTTTCTTTCTTTCTTGATTTCTTTCCTTCATGCTTTAATACCTTCTAACATTCTATGGTTAGTTTCTTTCTTTCTTTCTTGATATCTTTCATTCTAGCTTTAATACCTTCCATCCTTCTATCTTTAGTTTCTTTCTTTCTTTCTTTCTTGTTTTCATTCATTTTAGCTTTAATACCTTCTGACATTCTATCTTTAGTTTCTTTCCTTCTTTCTTTCTTGTTTTCTTTCATTCAAGCTTTAATACCTTCTAACATTCAAACTTTAGTTTCTTTCTTTCTTGATATCTTTCATTCTAGCTTTAATACCTTCTAACATTCTATGTTTAGTTTCTTTTCTTCTTTCTTTCTTGTTTTCTTTCTTGATTAATACCTTCTAACATTCTTTCTTTAGTTTCTTTCCTTCTTTCTTTTTAGTTTTCTTTCATTCAGGCTTTAATACCTTCTAACATTCAATCTTTAGTATTTTTTTCTTTCTTTCTTGTTTTCTTTCATGCTTTAATACCTTCTAACATTCTATCTTTAGTTTCTTTCTTTCTTTCTTGATATCTTTCATTCTAGCTTTAATACCTTCTAACATTCTATCTTTACTTTCTTTCTGTCTTTCTTTCTTGTTTTCGTTCATTTTAGCTTTAATCTTCTAATATTCTATCATTAGTTTCTTCCTTTCTTTCTTGATTTCTGTCATTCTTGCTTTAATAACTTCTAACATTCAATCTTTCGTTTCTTTCCTTCTTTCGTTCTTGTTTTCTTTCATTCTAGCTATAATACCTTCTAACATTCAATCTTAATTTTCTCTCTTTCTTTCTTGATATCTTTCATTCTAACTTTAATACCTTCTAATATTCTATCCTTTAGTTTCTTTCATTCTTTCTTTCTTGATATCATTCATTCTAGCTTTAATACCTTCTAATATTCTATCTTTAGTTTCTTTCTTTCTTTCTTCATATCTTTCATTCTAGCTTTAATACATTCTGACATTCTATCTTTAGTTTATTTCCTTCATTCTTTCTTGTTTTCTTTCATTCTAGCTTTAATACCTTCTAACATTCCATCTTAAGTTTCTTTCTTACTTTCTTTCCTGATATCTTTCATTCTAATTTTAATTCATTCTTACATTCTATCTTTAGTTTCTTTCTCTCTTTCTTTCTTTAATTCTAGCTTTAATAACTTCTGACATTCTTTCTTTAGATTCTTTCTTTCTTTCTTGATTTCTTTCATTCTAGCTTTAATACCTTCTGACATTCTATCTTTAGTTTCTTTCTTTCTTTCTTGATATCTTTCATTCTAGCTTTAATACCTTCTGACATTCTATCTTTAGTATTTTTTTCTTTCTTTCTCGATTTCTTTCATTCTAGCTTTAATACCTTCTAACATTCAATCTTTAGTTTGATTCTTTCTTTCTTGATATTTTTCATTCTAGCTTTAATACCTTCTAACATTCTATCTTTACTTTCTTTCTTGTTTTCGTTCATTTTAGCGTTAATACCTTCTTATATTCTATCATTGGTTTCTTTCTTTCTTTCTTTCTTTCTTTCTTCATATCTCTCCTTCTAATTTTAATACCATCTAATATCTTTAGTTTCTTTCTATCTTTCTTTCTTTCTTGATATCTTTCATTCTAGCTTTAATACCTTCTAACATTCTTTCTTTTGTTTCTTTTCTTCTTTCTTTCTTGTTTTCTTTCATGCTTTAATACCTTCTAACATTCTATCTTTCGTTTCTTTCTTTCTTTCTTGATATCTTTCATTCTAGCTTTAATACCTTCTAAGATTCTATCTTTACTTTCTTTCTGTCTTTCTTTCTTGTTTTCGTTCATTTTAGCTTTAATCTTCTAATATTCTATCATTAGTTTCTTCCTTTCTTTCTTGATTTCTGTCATTCTTGCTTTAATAACTTCTAACATTCAATCTTTCGTTTCTTTCCTTCTTTCGTTCTTGTTTTCTTTCATTCTAGCTATAATACCTTCTAACATTCAATCTTAATTTTCTCTCTTTCTTTCTTGATATCTTTCATTCTAACTTTAATACCTTCTAATATTCTATCATTAAGTTTCTTTCGTTCTTTCTTTCTTGATATCATTCATTCTTGCTTTAATACCTTCTAATATTCTATCTTTAGTTTCTTTCTTTCTTTCTTCATATCTTTCATTCTAGCTTTAATACCTTCTGACATTCTATCTTTAGTTTATTTCCTTCATTCTTTCTTGTTTTCTCTCATTCTAGCTTTAATACCTTCTAACATTCCATCTTAAGTTTCTTTCTTACTTTCTTTCCTGATATCTTTCATTCTAATTTTAATTCATTCTTACATTCTATCTTTAGTTTCTTTCTTTCTTTCTTTCTTTAATTCTAGCTTTAATAACTTCTGACATTCTATCTTTAGATTCTTTCTTTCTTTCTTGATATCTTTCATTCTAGCTTTAATATCTTCTAACATTCTATCTTTATATTCTTTCCCTCTTTCTTTCTTTTTTCGTTCATTTTAGCTTTAATACCTTCTAACATTCAATCTTCAGTTTCATTCTTTCTTGATATCTTTCATTCTAATTTTAATACATTCTATCTTTAGTTTCTTTCTTTCTTTCTTTCTTGATTTCTTTCATTGTAGCTTTAATACCTTCTGACATTCTATCATTTAGTTTCTTTCTTTCTTGATATCTTTCATTCTAATGTTAATACATTCTATCTTCAGTTTCTTTCTTTCTTTCTTGATATCTTTCATTCTAGCTTTAATACCTTCTAACATTCTATCTTTAGTTTCCTTCTTTCTTTCTTTCTTGATATCTTTCATTCTAATTTTAATACCTTCTAAAGTTCTGTCTTTAGTTTCTTTCTTTCTTTCTTTCTTTCTTGATTTCATTCAATAATGCTTTAATACCTTCTGATATTCCATTGTTAGTTTCTTTCTTTCTTTCTTGATTTCTTTCCTTCATGCTTTAATACCTTCTAACATTCTATGGTTCGTTTCTTTCTTTCTTTCTTGATTTCTTTCATTCTAGCTTTAATACCTTCTAACCTTCTAACTTTAGTTTCTTTCTTTCTTTCTTTCTTGTTTTCATTCATTTTAGCTTTAATACCTTCTAATATTCTATCTTTAGTTTCTTTCTTTCTTTCTTTCTTGATTTCTTTCATTGTAGCTTTAATACCTTCTGACATTCTATCATTTAGTTTCTTTCTTTCTTGATATCTTTCATTCTAATGTTAATACATTCTATCTTTAGTTTCTTTCTTTCTTTCTTGATATATTTCATTCTAACTTTAATACTATCTAACAATCTATCTTTAGTTTCTATCTTTCTTTCTTGATATCATTCATTCTAGCTTTAATACCTTCTAACATTCTATCTTTAGTTTCTTTCCTTCTTTCTTTCTTGTTTTCTTTCATTTTAGCTTTAATACCTTCTAACGTTCTATATTTAGTTTCCTTCTTTCTTTCTTTCTTGATATCTTTCATTCTAATTTTAATACCTTCTAACGTTCTGTCTTAGTTTCTTTCTTTCTTTCTTTCTTGATATCTTTCATTCTAATTTTAATACCTTCTAACATTCTGTCTTTAGTTTCTTTCTTTCTTTCTTTCTTGATTTCATTCAATAATGTTTTAATACCTTCTGATATTCCATCTTTAGTTTCTTTCTTTCTTTCTTGATTTCTTTCCTTCATGCTTTAATACCTTCTAACATTCTATGGTTAGTTTCTTTCTTTCTTTCTTGATATCTTTCATTCTAGCTTTAATACCTTCCAACCTTCTATCTTTAGTTTCTTTCTTTCTTTCTTTCTTGTTTTCATTCATTTTAGCTTTAATACCTTCTGACATACTATCTTTAGTTTCTTTTCTTCTTACCTTCTTGTTTTCTTTCATGCTTTAATACCTTCTAACATTCAATCGTTAGTTTCTTTCCTTCTTTCTTTCTTGTTTTCTTTCATTCAAGCTTTAATACCTTCTAACATTCAATCTTTAGTTTCTTTCTTTCTTGATATCTTTCATTCTAGCTTTAATACCTTCTAACATTCTATGTTTAGTTTCTTTTCTTCTTTCTTTCTTGTTTTCTTTCTTGATTAATACCTTCTAACATTCTTTCTTTAGTTTCTTTCCTTCTTTCTTTCTAGTTTTCTTTCATTCAGGCTTTAATACCTTCTAACATTCAATCTTTAGTATTTTTTTCTTTCTTTCTCGATTTCTTTCATTCTAGCTTTAATACCTTCTAACATTCAATCTTTAGTGTCATTCTTTCTTTCTTGATATTTTTCATTCTAGCTTTAATACCTTCTAACATTCTATCTTTACTTTCTTTCTTGTTTTCGTTCATTTTAGCGTTAATACCTTCTTATATTCTATCATTGGTTTCTTTCTTTCTTTCTTTCTTACTTCATATCTCTCATTCTAATTTTAATACCATCTAATATCTTTAGTTTCTTTCTATCTTTCTTTCTTTCTTGATATCTTTCATTCTAGCTTTAATACCTTCTAACATTCTATCTTTAGTTTCTTTCTTTCTTTCTTGATATCTTTCATTCTAGCTTTAATACCTTCTAACATTCTATCTTTACTTTCTTTCTGTCTTTCTTTCCTGTTTTCGTTCATTTTAGCTTTAATCTTCTAATATTCTATCATTAGTTTCTTCCTTTCTTTCTTGATTTCTGTCATTCTTGCTTTAATAACTTCTAACATTCAATCTTTCGTTTCTTTCCTTCTTTCGTTCTTGTTTTCTTTCATTCTAGCTATAATACCTTCTAACATTCAATCTTAATTTTCTCTCTTTCTTTCTTGATATCTTTCATTCTAACTTTAATACCTTCTAATATTCTATCATTTAGTTTCTTTCGTTCTTTCTTTCTTGATATCATTCATTCTAGCTTTAATACCTTCTAATATTCTATCTTTAGTTTCTTTCTTTCTTTCTTCATATCTTTCATTCTAGCTTTAATACCTTCTGACATTCTATCTTTAGTTTATTTCCTTCATTCTTTCTTGTTTTCTTTCATTCTAGCTTTAATACCTTCTAACATTCCATCTTAAGTTTCTTTCTTACTTTCTTTCCTGATATCTTTCATTCTAATTTTAATTCATTCTTACATTCTATCTTTAGTTTCTTTCTTTCTTTCTTTCTTTAATTCTAGCTTTAATAACTTCTGACATTCTATCTTTAGATTCTTTCTTTCTTTCTTGATTTCTTTCATTCTAGCTTTATTACCTTCTGACATTCTATCTTTAGTTTCTTTCTTTCTTTCTTGATATCTTTCATTCTAGCTTTAATACCTTCTGACATTCTATCTTTAGTATTTTTTTCTTTCTTTCTCGATTTCTTTCATTCTAGCTTTAATACCTTGTAACATTCAATCTTTAGTTTCATTCTTTCTTTCTTGATATTTTTCATTCTAGCTTTAATACCTTCTAACATTCTATCTTTACTTTCTTTCTTGTTTTCGTTCATTTTAGCGTTAATACCTTCTTATATTCTATCATTGGTTTCTTTCTTTCTTTCTTTCTTTCTTCATATCTCTCATTCTAATTTTAATACCATCTAATATCTTTAGTTTCTTTCTATCTTTCTTTCTTTCTTGATATCTTTCATTCTAGCTTTAATACCTTCTAACATTCTTTCTTTAGTTTCTTTTCTTCTTTCTTTCTTGTTTTCTTTCATGCTTTAATACCTTCTAACATTCTATCTTTAGTTTCTTTCTTTCTTTCTTTCTTTCTTGATTTCTTTCATTGTAGCTTTAATACCTTCTGACATTCTATCATTTAGTTTCTTTCTTTCTTGATATCTTTCATTCTAATGTTAATACATTCTATCTTCAGTTTCTTTCTTTCTTTCTTGATATCTTTCATTCTAGCTTTAATACCTTCTAACATTCTATCTTTAGTTTCCTTCTTTCTTTCTTTCTTGATATCTTTCATTCTAATTTTAATACCTTCTAAAGTTCTGTCTTTAGTTTCTTTCTTTCTTTCTTTCTTTCTTGATTTCATTCAATAATGCTTTAATACCTTCTGATATTCCATTGTTAGTTTCTTTCTTTCTTTCTTGATTTCTTTCCTTCATGCTTTAATACCTTCTAACATTCTATGGTTCGTTTCTTTCTTTCTTTCTTGATTTCTTTCATTCTAGCTTTAATAGCTTCTAACCTTCTAACTTTAGTTTCTTTCTTTCTTTCTTTCTTGTTTTCATTCATTTTAGCTTTAATACCTTCTAATATTCTATCTTTAGTTTCTTTCTTTCTTTCTTTCTTGATTTCTTTCATTGTAGCTTTAATACCTTCTGACATTCTATCATTTAGTTTCTTTCTTTCTTGATATCTTTCATTCTAA
The DNA here is from genome assembly GCA_037013535.1 of Intellagama lesueurii. Classification (NCBI taxonomy): domain Eukaryota; kingdom Metazoa; phylum Chordata; class Lepidosauria; order Squamata; family Agamidae; genus Intellagama; species Intellagama lesueurii. The sequence continues at coordinate 16,510,221 of JBAJHW010000013.1, forward strand.
TGTTAATACATTCTATCTTTAGTTTCTTTCTTTCTTTCTTGATATATTTCATTCTAGCTTTAATACCTTCTAATATTCTATCATTTAGTTTCTTTCTTTCTTTCTTTCTTTCTTGATATATTTCATTCTAACTTTAATACTATCTAACAATCTATCTTTAGTTTCTATCTTTCTTTCTTGATATCATTCATTCTAGCTTTAATACCTTCTAACATTCTATCTTTAGTTTCTTTCCTTCTTTCTTTCTTGTTTTCTTTCATTTTAGCTTTAATACCTTCTAACGTTCTATATTTAGTTTCCTTCTTTCTTTCTTTCTTGATATCTTTCATTCTAATTTTAATACCTTCTAACGTTCTGTCTTAGTTTCTTTCTTTCTTTCTTTCTTGATATCTTTCATTCTAATTTTAATACCTTCTAACATTCTGTCTTTAGTTTCTTTCTTTCTTTCTTTCTTGATTTCATTCAATAATGTTTTAATACCTTCTGATATTCCATTTTTAGTTTCTTTCTTTCTTTCTTGATTTCTTTCCTTCATGCTTTAATACCTTCTAACATTCTATGGTTAGTTTCTTTCTTTCTTTCTTGATATCTTTCATTCTAGCTTTAATACCTTCCAACCTTCTATCTTTAGTTCCTTTCTTTCTTTCTTTCTTGTTTTCATTCATTTTAGCTTTAATACCTTCTGACATTCTATCTTTAGTTTCTTTTCTTCTTACCTTCTTGTTTTCTTTCATGCTTTAGTACCTTCTAACATTCAATCGTTAGTTTCTTTCCTTCTTTCTTTCTTGTTTTCTTTCATTCAAGCTTTAATACCTTCTAACATTCAATCTTTAGTTTCTTTCTTTCTTGATATCTTTCATTCTAGCTTTAATACCTTCTAACATTCTATGTTTAGTTTCTTTTCTTCTTTCTTTCTTGTTTTCTTTCTTGATTAATACCTTCTAACATTCTTTCTTTAGTTTCTTTCCTTCTTTCTTTCTAGTTTTCTTTCATTCAGGCTTTAATACCTTCTAACATTCAATCTTTAGTATTTTTTTCTTTCTTTCTCGATTTCTTTCATTCTAGCTTTAATACCTTCTAACATTCAATCTTTAGTTTCATTCTTTCTTTCTTGATATTTTTCATTCTAGCTTTAATACCTTCTAACATTCTATCTTTACTTTCTTTCTTGTTTTCGTTCATTTTAGCGTTAATACCTTCTTATATTCTATCATTGGTTTCTTTCTTTCTTTCTTTCTTACTTCATATCTCTCATTCTAATTTTAATACCATCTAATATCTTTAGTTTCTTTCTATCTTTCTTTCTTTCTTGATATTTTTCATTCTAGCTTTAATACCTTCTAACATTCTATCTTTAGTTTCTTTTTTTCTTTCTTGATATCTTTCATTCTAGCTTTAATACCTTCTAACATTCTATCTTTACTTTCTTTCTGTCTTTCTTTCTTGTTTTCATTCATTTTAGCTTTAATCTTCTAATATTCTATCATTAGTTTCTTCCTTTCTTTCTTGATTTCTGTCATTCTTGCTTTAATAACTTCTAACATTCAATCTTTCGTTTCTTTCCTTCTTTCATTCTTGTTTTCTTTCATTCTAGCTATAATACCTTCTAACATTCAATCTTAATTTTCTATCTTTCTTTCTTGATATCTTTCATTCTAACTTTAATACCTTCTAATATTCTATCATTTAGTTTCTTTCATTCTTTCTTTCTTGATATCATTCATTCTAGCTTTAATACCTTCTAATATTCTATCTTTAGTTTCTTTCTTTCTTTCTTCATATCTTTCATTCTAGCTTTAATACCTTCTGACATTCTATCTTTAGTTTATTTCCTTCATTCTTTCTTGTTTTCTTTCATTCTAGCTTTAATACCTTCTAACATTCCATCTTAAGTTTCTTTCTTACTTTCTTTCCTGATATCTTTCATTCTAATTTTAATTCATTCTTACATTCTATCTTTAGTTTCTTTCTTTCTTTCTTTCTTTAATTCTAGCTTTAATAACTTCTGACATTCTATCTTTAGATTCTTTCTTTTTCTTGATATCTTTCATTCTAGCTTTCATATCTTCTGACATTCTATCTTTATATTCTTTCAATCTTTCTTTCTTTTTTCGTTCATTTTAGCTTTAATACGTTCTAACATTCAATCTTTAGTTTCATTCTTTCTTGATATCTTTCATTCTAATTTTAATACATTCTATCTTTAGTTTCTTTCTTTCTTTCTTTCTTGATTTCTTTCATTGTAGATTTAATACCTTCTGACATTCTATCATTTAGTTTCTTTCTTTCTTGATATTTTTTCATTCTAATGTTAATACATTCTATCTTTAGTTTCTTTCTTTCTTTCTTGATATCTTTCATTCTAGCTTTAATACCTTCTAACATTCTATCTTTAGTTTCCTTCTTTCTTTCTTTCTTGATATCTTTCATTCTAATTTTAATACCTTCTAACGTTCTGTCTTTAGTTTCTTTCTTTCTTTCTTTCTTTCTTGATTTCATTCAATAATGCTTTAATACCTTCTGATATTCCATCGTTAGTTTCTTTCTTTCTTTCTTGATTTTTTTCCTTCATGCTTTAATAACTTCTAACATTCTATGGTTCGTTTCTTTCTTTCTTTCTTGATATCTTTCATTCTAGCTTTAATACCTTCTAACCTTCTATCTTTAGTTTCTTTCTTGCTTTCTTTCTTGTTTTCATTCATTTTAGCTTTAATACCTTCTAATATTCTATCTTTAGTTTCTTTCTCTCTTTCTTTCTTTCTTGATCTTTCATTCTAGGTTTAATACCTTCTGACATTCTTTATTTTCTTTTCTTCTTTCCTTCTTGTTTTCTTTCATGCTTTAATACCTTCTAACATTCAATCGTTAGTTTCTTTCCTTCTTTCTTTCTAGTTTTCTTTCATTCAAGCTTTAATACCTTCTAACATTCAAGCTTTAGTTTCTTTCTTTCTTGATATCTTTCATTCTAGCTTTAATACCTTCTAACATTCTATGTTTACTTTCTTTCTGTCTTTCTTTCTTGTTTTCATTCATTTTAGCTTTAATCTTCTAATATTCCATCATTGGTTTCTTTCTTTCTTTCTTTCTTTCTTTCTTTCTTGATATCTTTCATTCTAGCTTCAATACCTTCTAACATTCTATTTTTAGTTTCTTTCCTTCTTTCTTTCTAGTTTTCTTTCATTCAAGCTTTAATACCTTCTAACATTCAATCTTTAGTTACTTTCTTTCTTTCTTGATATCTTTCATTCTAGCTTTAATACCTTCTGACATTCTATCTTTAGTATTTTTTTCTTTCTTTCTCGATTTCTTTCATTCTAGCTTTAATACCTTCTAACATTCAATCTTTAGTTTCATTCTTTCTTTCTTGATATTTTTCATTCTAGCTTTAATACCTTCTAACATTCTATCTTTACTTTCTTTCTTGTTTTCGTTCATTTTAGCGTTAATACCTTCTTATATTCTATCATTGGTTTCTTTCTTTCTTTCTTTCTTACTTCATATCTCTCATTCTAATTTTAATACCATCTTATATCTTTAGTTTCTTTCTTTCTTTCTTTCTTGATTTCTTTAATTCTAGCATTAATAACTTCTGACATTCTATCTTTAGTTTCTTTATTTCTTTCTTGATATCTTTCATTCTAGCTTTCTTACCTTCTGACATTCTATCTTTACGTTCTTTCTTTCTTTCTTTCTTTTTTGTTTTCGTTCATTTTAGCTTTAATACCTTCTAATATTCTATCATTGGTTTCTTTCTTTCTTTCTTTCTTACTTCATATCTTTCATTCTTATTTTAATACCATCTAACATTCTATCTTTAGTTTCTTTCTTTCTTTCTTTCTTTCTTTCTTGATATCTTTCATTCTAGCTTTAATACCTTCTAACATTATATCTTTAGTTTTTTTTCTTCTTTCTTTCTTGTTTTCTTTCATGCTTTAATACCTTCTAACATTCTATCTTTAGTTTCTTTCTTTCTTTCTTGATTTCTTTCATTCTAGCTTTAATACCTTCTGACATTCTATCTTTAGTTTCTTTCTTTCTTTCTTGATATCTTTCATTCTAGCTTTAATACCTTCTGACATTCTATCTTTACTATTTTTTTTCTTTCTTTCTCGATTTCTTTCATTCTAGCTGTAATAGCTTCTAACATTCAATCTTTAGTTTCATTCTTTCTTTCTTGATATTTTTCATTCTAGCTTTAATACCTTCTAACATTCAATCTTTACTTTCTTTCTTTCTTTCTTGTTTTCGTTCATTTTCGCGTTAATACCTTCTTATATTCTATCATTGGTTTCTTTGTTTATTTCTTCCTTACTTCATATCTCTCATTCTAATTTTAATACCATCTAACATTCTATCTTTAGTTTCTTTATTTCTTTCTTGATATCTTTCATTCTAGCTTTCTTACCTTCTGACATTCTATCTTTACGTTCTTTCTTTCTTTCTTGATATCTTTCATTCTAGCTTTAATACCTTCTGACATTCTATCTTTACTATTTTTTTCTTTCTTTCTCGATTTCTTTCATTCTAGCTTTAATACCTTCTAACATTCAATCTTTAGTTTCATTCTTTCTTTCTTGATATTTTTCATTCTAGCTTTAATACCTTCTAACATTCTATCTTTACTTTCTTTCTTGTTTTCGTTCATTTGAGCGTTAATACCTTCTTATATTCTATCATTGGTTTCTTTCTTTCTTTCTTTCTTAGTTCATATCTCTCATTCTAATTTTAATACCATCTAATATCTTTAGTTTCTTTCTATCTTTCTTTCTTTCTTGATATCTTTCATTCTAGCTTTAATACCTTCTAACATTCTTTCCTTAGTTTCTTTTCCTCATTCTTTCTTGTTTTCTTTCATGCTTTAATACCTTCTCACATTCTATCTTTAGTTTCTTTCTTTCTTTCTTGATATCTTTCATTCTAGCTTTAATACCTTCTAACATTCCATCTTTACTTTCTTTCTGTCTTTCTTTCTTGTTTTCGTACATTTTAGCTTTAATCTTCTAATATTCTATCATTAGTTTCTTCCTTTCTTTCTTGATTTCTGTCATTCTTGTTTTGATAACTTCTAACATTCAATCTTTCGTTTCTTTTCTTTTTTCGTTCTTGTTTTCTTTCATTCTAGCTATAATACCTTCTAACATTCAATCTTAATTTTCTCTCTTTCTTTCTTGATATCTTTAATTCTAGCTTTAATACCTTCTAACATTCCATCTTAAGTTTCTTTCTTACTTTCTTTCCTGATATCTTTCATTCTAATTTTAATTCATTTTTACATTCTATCTTTAGTTTCTTTCTTTCTTTCTTTCTTTAATTCTAGCTTTAATAACTTCTGACATTCTATCTTTAGATTCTTTCTTTCTTTCTTGATATCTTTCATTCTAATTTTAATACATTCTTACATTCTATCTTTAGTTTCTTTCTTTCTTTCTTTCTTGATTTCTTTAATTCTAGCATTAATAACTTCTGACATTCTATCTTTAGTTTCTTTATTTCTTTCTTGATATCTTTCATTCTAGCTTTCTTACCTTCTGACATTCTATCTTTACGTTCTTTCTTTCTTTCTTTCTTTTTTGTTTTCGTTCATTTAGCTTTAATACCTTCTAATATTCTATCATTGGTTTCTTTCTTTCTTTCTTTCTTTCTTCATATCTTTCATTCTTATTTTAATACTATCTAACATTCTATCTTTAGTTTCTTTCTTTCTTTCTTTCTTTCTTGATATCTTTCATTCTAGCTTTAATACCTTCTGACATTCTATCTTTACTATTTTTTTTTCTTTCTTTCTCGATTTCTTTCATTCTAGCTTTAATACCTTCTAACATTCAATCTTTAGTTTCATTCTTTCTTTCTTGATATTTTTCATTCTAGCTTTAATACCTTCTAACATTCTATCTTTACTTTCTTTCTTTCTTTCTTGTTTTCGTTCATTTTAGCGTTAATACCTTCTTATATTCTATCATTGGTTTCTTTGTTTCTTTCTTTCTTACTTCATATCTCTCATTCTAATTTTAATACCATCTAACATTCTATCTTTAGTTTCTTTCTATCTTTCTTTCTTACTTGATATCTTTCATTCTAGCTTTAATACCTTCTAACATTCTTTATTTAGCTTCTTTTCTTCTTTCTTTCTTGTTTTCTTTCATGCTTTAATACCTTCTAACATTCTATCTTTAGTTTCTTTCTTTGTTTCTTGATATCTTTCATTCTAGTTTTAACACCTTCTAACATTCAATCTTTAGTTTCTTTCTTTTTTTTTGATTTATTTCATTCTAGCTTTAATACCTTCTAACATTCAATCTTTAGATTCTTTCTTTCTTTCTTTCTTGATTTCTTTCATTGTAGCTTTAATACCTTCTGACATTCTATCATTTAGTTTCTTTCTCTCTTGATATCTTTCATTCTAATGTTAATACATTCTATCTTTAGTTTCTTTCTTTCTTTCTTGATATATTTCATTCTAGCTTTAATACCTTCTAATATTCTATCATTTAGTTTCCTTCTTTCTTTCTTTCTTAATATCTTTCATTCTAATTTTAACACCTTCTAACGTTCTGTCTTTAGTTTCTTTCTTTCTTTCTTTCTTTCTTTCTTTCTTTCTTTCTTTCATTCAATAATGCTTTAATACCTTCTGACATTTCATCTTTAGTTTCTTTCTTTCTTTCTTGATTTCTTTCATTCATGCTTTAATACCTTCTAACATTCTATGGTTAATTTCTTTCTTTCTTTCTTGATATCTTTCATTCTAGCTTTTATACCTTCCAACCTTCTATCTTTAGTTTCTTTCTTTCTTTCTTGTTTTCGTTCATTATAGCTTTAATACCTTCTAATATTCTATCATTGGTTTCTTCCTTTCTTTCTTGATTTCTGTCATTCTTGTTTTAATAACTTCTAACATTCAATCTTTCGTTTCTTTTATTTTTTCGTTCTTGTTTTCTTTCATTCCAGCTATAATACCTTCTAACATTCAATCTTAATTTTCTCTCTTTCTTTCTTGATATCTTTCATTCTAACTTTAATACCTTCTAATATTCTATCATTTAGTTTCTTTCGTTCTTTCTTTCTTGATATCATTCATTCTAGCTTTAATACCTTCTAATATTCTATCTTTAGTTTCTTTCTTTCTTTCTTTCTTCATATCTTTCATTCTAGCTTTAATACCTTCTGACATTCTATCTTTAGTTTATTTCCTTCATTCTTTCTTGTTTTCTTTCATTCTAGCTTTAATACCTGCTAACATTCCATCTTAAGTTTCTTTCTTACTTTCTTTCCTGATATCTTTCATTCTAATTTTAATTCATTTTTACATTCTATCTTTAGTTTCTTTCTTTCTTTCTTTCTTTAATTCAGGCTTTAATAACTTCTGACATTCAATCTTTAGATTCTTTCTTTCTTTCTTGATATCTTTCATTCTAATTTTAATACATTCTTACATTCTATCTTTAGTTTCTTTCTTTCTTTCTTGATTTCTTTAATTCTAGCATTAATAACTTCTGACATTCTATCTTTAGTTTCTTTATTTCTTTCTTGATATCTTTCATTCTAGATTTCTTACCTTCTGACATTCTATCTTTACGTTCTTTCTTTCTTTCTTTCTTTTTTGTTTTCGTTCATTTTAGCTTTAATACCTTCTAATATTCTATCATTGGTTTCTTTGTTTCTTTCTTTCTTACTTCATATCTTTCATTCTTATTTTAATACCATCTAACATTCTATCTTTAGTTTCTTTCTTTCTTTCTTTCTTTCTTGATATCTTTCATTCTAGCTTTAATACCTTCTAACATTATATCTTTAGTTTTTCTTCTTCTTTCTTTCTTGTTTTCTTTCTTGATTAATACCTTCTAACATTCTATCTTTAGTTTCTTTCTTTCTTTCTTGATTTCTTTCATTCTAGCTTTAATACCTTCTGACATTCTATCTTTAGTTTCTTTCTTTCTTTCTTGATTTCTTTCATTCTAGCTTTAATACCTTCTGACATTCTATCTTTAGTTTCTTTCTTTCTTTCTTGATTTCTTTCATTCTAGCTTTAATACCTTCTAACATTCAATCTTTAGTTTCATTCTTTCTTTCTTGATATTTTTCATTCTAGCTTTAATGCCTTCTAACATTCTATCTTTACTTTCTTTCTTTCTTTCTTGTTTTCGTTCATTTTAGCGTTAATACCTTCTCATATTCTATCATTGGTTTCTTTGTTTCTTTCTTTCTTACTTCATATCTCTCATTCTAATTTTAATACCATCTAACATTCTATCTTTAGTTTCTTTCTATCTTTCTTTCTTACTTGATATCTTTCATTCTAGCTTTAATACCTTCTAACATTCTTTATTTAGTTTCTTTTCTTCTTTCTTTCTTGTTTTCTTTCATGCTTTAATACCTTCTAACATTCTATCTTAAGTTTCTTTCTTTGTTTCTTGATATCTTTCATTCTAGCTTTAACACCTTCTAACATTCAATCTTTAGTTTTTTTGTTTTTTTTTTGACTTATTTCATTCTAGCTTTAATACCTTCTAACATTCAATCTTTAGTTTCTTTCTTTCTTTCTTTCTTGATTTCTTTCATTGTAGCTTTAATACCTTCTGACATTCTATCATTTAGTTTCTTTCTTGATATTTTTTCATTCTAATGTTAATACATTCTATCTTTAGTTTCTTTCTTTCTTTCTTGATATATTTCATTCTAGCTTTAATACCTTCTAAAATCTATCTTTACTTTCTCTCTGTCCTTCTTTCTTGTTTTCGTTCATTTTAGCTTTAATCTTCTAATATTCTATTATTAGTTTCTTTCTTTCTTTCTTGATTTATTTCATTCAAGCTTTAATACCTTCTAACATTCAATCTTTAGTTTCTTTCTTTCTTCCTTCCTTGTTTTCTTTCATTCTAGCTTTAATACCTTTTAACATTCTATCTTTAGTTTCTTTCCTTCTTTCGTTCTTGTTTTCTTTGTTTCTAGCTTTAATACCTTCTAACATTCAATCTTAATTTTCTTTCTTTCTTTTTTGTTTTCTTTCATTCTAGTTTTAAAACCTTCTAATATTCTATCATTTAGTGTCTTTCGTTCTTTCTTTCTTCATATCTGTCATTCTAGCTTTAATACCTTCTGTCATTCTATCTTTAGTTTCTTTCCTTCTTTCTTTTTTGTTTTCTTTCATTCTAGCTTTAATACCTTCTAACATTCAATCTTAAGTTTCTTTCATTCTTTCTTCATATCTTTCATTCTAATTTTAATACATTCTTACATTCTATCTTTAGTTTCTTTCTTTCTTTCTTTCTTTCTTGATTTCTTTAATTCTGCATTAATAACTTCTGACATTCTATCTTTAGTTTCTTTATTTCTTTCTTGATATCTTTCATTCTAGCTTTCTTACCTTCTGACATTCTATCTTTACGTTCTTTCTTTCTTTCTTTCTTTTTTGTTTTTGTTCATTTTAGCTTTAATACCTTCTAATATTCTATTATTAGTTTCTTTCTTTCTTTTTTTCTTTCTTACTTCATATCTTTCATTCTTATTTTAATACCATCTAACATTCTATCTTTAGTTTCTTTCTTTCTTTCTTTCTTTCTTGATATCTTTCATTCTAGCTTTAATACCTTCTAACATTATATCTTTAGTTTCTTTTCTTCTTTCTTTCTTGTTTTCTTTCATGCTTTAATACCTTCTAACATTCTATCTTTAGTTTCTTTCTTTCTTTCTTGATTTCTTTCATTCTAGCTTTAATACCTTCTGACATTCTATCTTTAGTTTCTTTCTTTCTTTCTTGATATCTTTCATTCTAATTTTAATACATTCTTACATTCTATCTTTAGTTTCTTTCTTTCTTTCTTTCTTTCTTGATTTCTTTAATTCTGCATTAATAACTTCTGACATTCTATCTTTAGTTTCTTTATTTTTTTCGTGATATCTTTCATTCTAGCTTTCTTACCTTCTGACATTCTATCTTTACGTTCTTTCTTTCTTTCTTTCTTTTTTGTTTTCGTTCATTTTAGCTTTAATACCTTCTAATATTCTATCATTAGTTTCTTTCTTTCTTTCTTTCTTTCTTACTTCATATCTTTCATTCTTATTTTAATACCATCTAACATTCTATCTTTAGTTTCTTTCTTTCTTTCTTTCTTTCTTTCTTTCTTGATATCTTTCATTCTAGCTTTAATACCTTCTAACATTATATCTTTAGTTTCTTTTCTTCTTTCTTTCTTGTTTTCTTTCATGCTTTAATACCTTCTAACATTCTATCTTTAGTTTCTTTCTTTCTTTCTTGATTTCTTTCATTCTAGCTTTAATACCTTCTGACATTCTATCTTTAGTTTCTTTCTTTCTTTCTTGATATCTTTCATTCTAGCTTTAATACCTTCTGACATTCTATCTTTACTATTTTTTTCTTTCTTTCTCGATTTCTATCATTCTAGCTTTAATACCTTCTAACATTCAATCTTTAGTTTCTTTCTTTCTTTCTTCCTTGTTTTCTTTCATTCTAGCTTTAATACCTTTTAACATTCTACCTTTAGTTTCTTTCCTTCTTTCGTTCTTGTTTTCTTTGTTTCTAGCTTTAATACCTTCTAACATTCACTCTTAATTTTCTTTCTTTCTTTTTTGTTTTCTTTCATTCTAGCTTTAAAACCTTCTAATATTCTATCATTTAGTTTCTTTCCTTCTTTCTTTTTTGTTTTCTTTCATTCTAGCTTTAATACCTTCTAACATTCAATCTTAAGTTTCTTTCATTCTTTCTTGATATCTTTCATTCTAATTTTAATACATTCTTACATTCTATCTTTAGTTTCTTTCTTTCTTTCTTTCTTTCTTTCTTGATTTCTTTAATTCTGCATTAATAACTTCTGACATTCTATTTTTAGTTTCTTTATTTCTTTCTTGATATCTTTCATTCTAGCTTTCTTACCTTCTGACATTCTATCTTTACGTTCTTTCTTTCTTTCTTTCTTTTTTGTTTTCGTTCATTTTAGCTTTAATACCTTCTAATATTCTATCATTAGTTTCTTTCTTTCTTTCTTTCTTACTTACTTCATATCTTTCATTCTTAATTTAATACCATCTAACATTCTATCTTTAGTTTCTTTCTTTCTTTCTTTCTTTCTTGATATCTTTCATTCTAGCTTTAATACCTTCTAACATTATATCTATAGTTTCTTTTCTTTTTCCTTCCTTGTTTTCTTTCATGCTTTAATACCTTCTAACATTCTATCTTTAGTTTCTTTCTTTCTTTCTTGATTTCTTTCATTCTAGCTTTAATACCTTCTGACATTCTATCTTTAGTTTCTTTCTTTCTTTCTTGATATCTTTCATTCTAGCTTTAATACCTTCTGACATTCTATCTTTACTATTTTTTTTCTTTCTCGATTTCTATCATTCTAGCTTTAATACCTTCTAACATTCAATCTTTAGTTTCATTCTTTATTTCTTGATATTTTTCATTCTAGCTTTAATACCTTCTAACATTCTATCTTTACTTTCTTTCTTTCTTGTTTTCTTTCTTTTTAGCGTTACCTTCTTATATTCTATCATTAGTTTCTTTGTTTCTTTCTTTCTTACTTCATATCTCTCATTCTAATTTTAATACCGTCTAACATTCTATCTTTAGTTTCTTTCTATCTTTCTTTCTTACTTGATATCTTTCATTCTAGCTTTAATACCTTCTAACATTCTTTCTTTAGTTTCTTTTCTTCTTTCTTTCTTGTTTTCTTTCATGCTTTAATACCTTCTAACATTGTATCGTTAGTTTCTTTCTTTGTTTCTTGATATCTTTCATTCTAGCTTTAACACCTTCTAACATTCAATCTTTAGTTTCTTTCTTTCTTCATTGATTTATTTCATTCTAGCTTTAATGCCTTCTAACATTCAATCTTTAGTTTCTTTCTTTCTTTCTTCCTTGTTTTCTTTCATTCTAGCTTTAATACCTTTTAACATTCTATCTTTAGTTTCTTTCCTTCTTTCGTTCTTTTCTTTCTTTCAAGCTTTAATACCTTCTAACATTCAATCTTTAGTTTCTTTCTCTCTTCCTTCCTTGTTTTCTTTCATTCTAGCTTTAATACCTTTTAACATTCTATCTTTAGTTTCTTTCCTTCTTTCGTTTTTGTTTTCTTTCTTTCTAGCTTTAATACCTTCTAACATTCAATCTTAATTTTCTTTCTTTCTTTCTTGATATATTTCATTCTAGCTTTAAAACCTTCTAATATTCTATCATTTAGTTTCTTTCGTTCTTTCTTTCTTGATATCTGTCATTCTAGCTTTAATACCTTCTTACATTCTTTCTTTAGTTTCTTTTCTTCTTTCTTTCTTGTTTTCTTTCATACTTTAATACGTTCTAACATTCTATCTATACTTTCTTTCTGTCTTTCTTTCTTGTTTTCGTTCATTTTAGCTTTAATCCTCTAATATTCTATCATTAGTTTCTTCCTTTCTTTCTTGATTTCTGTCATTCTTGCTTTAATACCTTCTAATATTCTATCTTTAGTTTCTTTCTTTCTTTCTTTCTTCATATCTTTCATTCTAGCTTTAATACCTTCTGACATTCTATCTTTAGTTTATTTCCTTCATTCTTTCTTGTTTTCTTTCATTCTAGCTTTAATACCTTCTAACATTCCATCTTAAGTTTCTTTCTTACTTTCTTTCCTGATATCTTTCATTCTAATTTTAATTCATTCTTACATTCTATCTTTAGTTTCTTTCTTTCTTTCTTTCTTTAATTCTAGCTTTAATAACTTCTGACATTCTATCTTTAGATTCTTTCTTTCTTTCTTGATATCTTTCATTCTAGCTTTCATATCTTCTGACATTCTATCTTTATATTCTTTCAATCTTTCTTTCTTTTTTCGTTCATTTTAGCTTTAATACGTTCTAACATTCAATCTTTAGTTTCATTCTTTCTTGATATCTTTCATTCTAATTTTAATACATTCTATCTTTAGTTTCTTTCTTTCTTTCTTTCTTGATTTCTTTCATTGTAGCTTTAATACCTTCTGACATTCTATCATTTAGTTTCTTTCTTTCTTGATATTTTTTCATTCTAATGTTAATATATTCTATCTTTAGTTTCTTTCTTTCTTTCTTGATATCTTTCATTCTAGCTTTAATACCTTCTAACATTCTATCTTTAGTTTCCTTCTTTCTTTCTTTCTTGATATCTTTCATTCTAATTTTAATACCTTCTAACGTTCTGTCTTTAGTTTCTTTCTTTCTTTCTTTCTTTCTTGATTTCATTCAATAATGCTTTAATACCTTCTGATATTCCATCGTTAGTTTCTTTCTTTCTTTCTTGATTTTTTTCCTTCATGCTTTAATAACTTCTAACATTCTATGGTTCGTTTCTTTCTTTCTTTCTTGATATCTTTCATTCTAGCTTTAATACCTTCTAACCTTCTATCTTTAGTTTCTTTCTTGCTTTCTTTCTTGTTTTCATTCATTTTAGCTTTAATACCTTCTAATATTCTATCTTTAGTTTCTTTCTCTCTTTCTTTCTTTCTTGATCTTTCATTCTAGGTTTAATACCTTCTGACATTCTTTCTTTATTTTCTTTTCTTCTTTCCTTCTTGTTTTCTTTCATGCTTTAATACCTTCTAACATTCAATCGTTAGTTTCTTTCCTTCTTTCTTTCTAGTTTTCTTTCATTCAAGCTTTAATACCTTCTAACATTCAATCTTTAGTTTCTTTCTTTCTTGATATCTTTCATTCTAGCTTTAATACCTTCTAACATTCTATGTTTACTTTCTTTCTGTCTTTCTTTCTTGTTTTCATTCATTTTAGCTTTAATCTTCTAATATTCCATCATTGGTTTCTTTCTTTCTTTCTTTCTTTCTTTCTTTCTTGATATCTTTCATTCTAGCTTCAATACCTTCTAACATTCTATTTTTAGTTTCTTTCCTTCTTTCTTTCTAGTTTTCTTTCATTCAAGCTTTAATACCTTCTAACATTCAATCTTTAGTTACTTTCTTTCTTTCTTGATATCTTTCATTCTAGCTTTAATACCTTCTGACATTCTATCTTTAGTATTTTTTTCTTTCTTTCTCGATTTCTTTCATTCTAGCTTTAATACCTTCTAACATTCAATCTTTAGTTTCATTCTTTCTTTCTTGATATTTTTCATTCTAGCTTTAATACCTTCTAACATTCTATCTTTACTTTCTTTCTTGTTTTCGTTCATTTTAGCGTTAATACCTTCTTATATTCTATCATTGGTTTCTTTCTTTCTTTCTTTCTTACTTCATATCTCTCATTCTAATTTTAATACCATCTTATATCTTTAGTTTCTTTCTTTCTTTCTTTCTTGATTTCTTTAATTCTAGCATTAATAACTTCTGACATTCTATCTTTAGTTTCTTTATTTCTTTCTTGATATCTTTCATTCTAGCTTTCTTACCTTCTGACATTCTATCTTTACGTTCTTTCTTTCTTTCTTTCTTTTTTGTTTTCGTTCATTTTAGCTTTAATACCTTCTAATATTCTATCATTGGTTTCTTTCTTTCTTTCTTTCTTACTTCATATCTTTCATTCTTATTTTAATACCATCTAACATTCTATCTTTAGTTTCTTTCTTTCTTTCTTTCTTTCTTTCTTGATATCTTTCATTCTAGCTTTAATACCTTCTAACATAATATCTTTAGTTTTTTTTCTTCTTTCTTTCTTGTTTTCTTTCATGCTTTAATACCTTCTAACATTCTATCTTTAGTTTCTTTCTTTCTTTCTTGATTTCTTTCATTCTAGCTTTAATACCTTCTGACATTCTATCTTTAGTTTCTTTCTTTCTTTCTTGATATCTTTCATTCTAGCTTTAATACCTTCTGACATTCTATCTTTACTATTTTTTTTCTTTCTTTCTCGATTTCTTTCATTCTAGCTGTAATACCTTCTAACATTCAATCTTTAGTTTCATTCTTTCTTTCTTGATATTTTTCATTCTAGCTTTAATACCTTCTAACATTCAATCTTTACTTTCTTTCTTTCTTTCTTGTTTTCGTTCATTTTCGCGTTAATACCTTCTTATATTCTATCATTGGTTTCTTTGTTTCTTTCTTCCTTACTTCATATCTCTCATTCTAATTTTAATACCATCTAACATTCTATCTTTAGTTTCTTTATTTCTTTCTTGATATCTTTCATTCTAGCTTTCTTACCTTCTGACATTCTATCTTTACGTTCTTTCTTTCTTTCTTGATATCTTTCATTCTAGCTTTAATACCTTCTGACATTCTATCTTTACTATTTTTTTCTTTCTTTCTCGATTTCTTTCATTCTAGCTTTAATACCTTCTAACATTCAATCTTTAGTTTCATTCTTTCTTTCTTGATATTTTTCATTCTAGCTTTAATACCTTCTAACATTCTATCTTTACTTTCTTTCTTGTTTTCGTTCATTTGAGCGTTAATACCTTCTTATATTCTATCATTGGTTTCTTTCTTTCTTTCTTTCTTAGTTCATATCTCTCATTCTAATTTTAATACCATCTAATATCTTTAGTTTCTTTCTATCTTTCTTTCTTTCTTGATATCTTTCATTCTAGCTTTAATACCTTCTAACATTCTTTCTTTAGTTTCTTTTCCTCATTCTTTCTTGTTTTCTTTCATGCTTTAATACCTTCTCACATTCTATCTTTAGTTTCTTTCTTTCTTTCTTGATATCTTTCATTCTAGCTTTAATACCTTCTAACATTCCATCTTTACTTTCTTTCTGTCTTTCTTTCTTGTTTTCGTACATTTTAGCTTTAATCTTCTAATATTCTATCATTAGTTTCTTCCTTTCTTTCTTGATTTCTGTCATTCTTGTTTTGATAACTTCTAACATTCAATCTTTCGTTTCTTTTCTTTTTTCGTTCTTGTTTTCTTTCATTCTAGCTATAATACCTTCTAACATTCAATCTTAATTTTCTCTCTTTCTTTCTTGATATCTTTCATTCTAGCTTTAATACCTTCTAACATTCCATCTTAAGTTTCTTTCTTACTTTCTTTCTTGATATCTTTCATTCTAATTTTAATACATTCTTACATTCTATCTTTAGTTTCTTTCTTTCTTTCTTTCTTGATTTCTTTAATTCTAGCATTAATAACTTCTGACATTCTATCTTTAGTTTCTTTATTTCTTTCTTGATATCTTTCATTCTAGCTTTCTTACCTTCTGACATTCTATTTTTACGTTCTTTCTTTCTTTCTTTCTTTTTTGTTTTCGTTCATTTAGCTTTAATACCTTCTAATATTCTATCATTGGTTTCTTTCTTTCTTTCTTTCTTTCTTCATATCTTTCATTCTTATTTTAATACCATCTAACATTCTATCTTTAGTTTCTTTCTTTCTTTCTTTCTTTCTTGATATCTTTCATTCTAGCTTTAATACCTTCTGACATTCTATCTTTACTATTTTTTTTCTTTCTTTCTCGATTTCTTTCATTCTAGCTTTAATA
Organism: Intellagama lesueurii; assembly: GCA_037013535.1. NCBI lineage: Eukaryota > Metazoa > Chordata > Lepidosauria > Squamata > Agamidae > Intellagama > Intellagama lesueurii. The sequence continues at coordinate 16,526,616 of JBAJHW010000013.1, forward strand.
CCTTCTAACATTCAATCTTTAGTTTCATTCTTTCTTTCTTGATATTTTTCATTCTAGCTTTAATACCTTCTAACATTCTATCTTTACTTTCTTTCTTTCTTTCTTGTTTTCGTTCATTTTAGCGTTAATACCTTCTTATATTCTATCATTGGTTTCTTTGTTTCTTTCTTTCTTACTTCATATCTCTCATTCTAATTTTAATACCATCTAACATTCTATCTTTAGTTTCTTTCTATCTTTCTTTCTTACTTGATATCTTTCATTCTAGCTTTAATACCTTCTAACATTCTTTATTTAGCTTCTTTTCTTCTTTCTTTCTTGTTTTCTTTCATGCTTTAATACCTTCTAACATTCTATCTTTAGTTTCTTTCTTTGTTTCTTGATATCTTTCATTCTAGTTTTAACACCTTCTAACATTCAATCTTTAGTTTCTTTCTTTTTTTTGATTTATTTCATTCTAGCTTTAATACCTTCTAACATTCAATCTTTAGATTCTTTCTTTCTTTCTTTCTTGATTTCTTTCATTGTAGCTTTAATACCTTCTGACATTCTATCATTTAGTTTCTTTCTCTCTTGATATCTTTCATTCTAATGTTAATACATTCTATCTTTAGTTTCTTTCTTTCTTTCTTGATATATTTCATTCTAGCTTTAATACCTTCTAATATTCTATCATTTAGTTTCCTTATTTCTTTCTTTCTTAATATCTTTCATTCTAATTTTAACACCTTCTAACGTTCTGTCTTTATTTTCTTTCTTTCTTTCTTTCTTTCTTTCTTTCTTTCATTCAATAATGCTTTAATACCTTCTGACATTTCATCTTTAGTTTCTTTCTTTCTTTCTTGATTTCTTTCATTCATGCTTTAATACCTTCTAACATTCTATGGTTAGTTTCTTTCTTTCTTTCTTGATATCTTTCATTCTAGCTTTTATACCTTCCAACCTTCTATCTTTAGTTTCTTTCTTTCTTTCTTGTTTTCGTTCATTATAGCTTTAATACCTTCTAATATTCTATCATTGGTTTCTTCCTTTCTTTCTTGATTTCTGTCATTCTTGTTTTAATAACTTCTAACATTCAATCTTTCGTTTCTTTTATTTTTTCGTTCTTGTTTTCTTTCATTCCAGCTATAATACCTTCTAACATTCAATCTTAATTTTCTCTCTTTCTTTCTTGATATCTTTCATTCTAACTTTAATACCTTCTAATATTCTATCATTTAGTTTCTTTCGTTCTTTCTTTCTTGATATCATTCATTCTAGCTTTAATACCTTCTAATATTCTATCTTTAGTTTCTTTCTTTCTTTCTTTCTTCATATCTTTCATTCTAGCTTTAATACCTTCTGACATTCTATCTTTAGTTTATTTCCTTCATTCTTTCTTGTTTTCTTTCATTCTAGCTTTAATACCTGCTAACATTCCATCTTAAGTTTCTTTCTTACTTTCTTTCCTGATATCTTTCATTCTAATTTTAATTCATTTTTACATTCTATCTTTAGTTTCTTTCTTTCTTTCTTTCTTTAATTCAAGCTTTAATAACTTCTGACATTCAATCTTTAGATTCTTTCTTTCTTTCTTGATATCTTTCATTCTAATTTTAATACATTCTTACATTCTATCTTTAGTTTCTTTCTTTCTTTCTTGATTTCTTTCATTCTATCTTTAATACCTTCTGACATTCTATCTTTAGTTTCTTTCTTTCTTTCTTGATTTCTTTCATTCTAGCTTTAATACCTTCTGACATTCTATCTTTAGTTTCTTTCTTTCTTTCTTGATTTCTTTCATTCTAGCTTTAATACCTTCTAACATTCAATCTTTAGTTTCATTCTTTCTTTCTTGATATTTTTCATTCTAGCTTTAATGCCTTCTAACATTCTATCTTTACTTTCTTTCTTTCTTTCTTGTTTTCGTTCATTTTAGCGTTAATACCTTCTCATATTCTATCATTGGTTTCTTTGTTTCTTTCTTTCTTACTTCATATCTCTCATTCTAATTTTAATACCATCTAACATTCTATCTTTAGTTTCTTTCTATCTTTCTTTCTTACTTGATATCTTTCATTCTAGCTTTAATACCTTCTAACATTCTTTATTTAGTTTCTTTTCTTCTTTCTTTCTTGTTTTCTTTCATGCTTTAATACCTTCTAACATTCTATCTTAAGTTTCTTTCTTTGTTTCTTGATATCTTTCATTCTAGCTTTAACACCTTCTAACATTCAATCTTTAGTTTTTTTGGTTTTTTTTTGACTTATTTCATTCTAGCTTTAATACCTTCTAACATTCAATCTTTAGTTTCTTTCTTTCTTTCTTTCTTGATTTCTTTCATTGTAGCTTTAATACCTTCTGACATTCTATCATTTAGTTTCTTTCTTGATATCTTTCATTCTAATGTTAATACATTCTATCTTTAGTTTCTTTCTCTCTTTCTTGATATATTTCATTCTAGCTTTAATACCTTCTAATATTCTATCATTTAGTTTCCTTCTTTCTTTCTTTCTTAATATCTTTCATTCTAATTTTAACACCTTCTAACGTTCTGTCTTTAGTTTCTTTCTTTCTTTCTTTCTTTCTTTCTTTCTTTCTTTCTTTCTTTCTTTCTTGATTTCATTCAATAATGCTTTAATATCTTCTGACATTTCATCTTTAGTTTCTTTCTTTCTTTCTTGATTTCTTTCATTCATGCTTTTATATCTTCTAACATTCTATGGTTAGTTTCTTTCTTTCTTTCTTGATATCTTTCATTCTAGCTTTAATACCTTCTGACATTCTATCTTTACTATTTTTTTTCTTTCTTTCTCGATTTCTTTCATTCTAGCTTTAATACCTTCTAACATTCAATCTTTAGTTTCATTCTTTCTTTCTTGATATTTTTCATTCTAGCTTTAATACCTTCTAACATTCTATCTTTACTTTCTTTCTTTCTTTCTTGTTTTCGTTCATTTTAGCGTTAATACCTTCTTATATTCTATCATTGGTTTCTTTGTTTCTTTCTTTCTTACTTCATATCTCTCATTCTAATTTTAATACCATCTAACATTCTATCTTTAGTTTCTTTCTATCTTTCTTTCTTACTTGATATCTTTCATTCTAGCTTTAATACCTTCTAACATTCTTTATTTAGTTTCTTTTCTTCTTTCTTTCTTGTTTTCTTTCATGCTTTAATACCTTCTAACATTCTATCTTTAGTTTCTTTCTTTGTTTCTTGATATCTTTCATTCTAGCTTTAACACCTTCTAACATTCTATCTTTAGTTTCTTTCTTTCTTTCTTTCTTTCTTGATCTTTCATTCTAGCTTTAATACCTTCTAACATTCAATCTTTAGTTTCTTTCTTTCTTTCTTTCTTGATTTCTTTCATTGTAGCTTTAATACCTTCTGACATTCTATCATTTAGTTTCTTTCTTTCTTGATATCTTTCATTCTAATGTTAATACATTCTATCTTTAGTTTCTTTCTTTCTTTCTTGATATATTTCATTCTAGCTTTAATACCTTCTAATATTCTATCATTTAGTTTCCTTCTTTCTTTCTTTCTTAATATCTTTCATTCTAATTTTAACACCTTCTAATGTTCTGTCTTTAGTTTCTTTCTTTCTTTCTTTCTTTCTTTCTTTCTTGATTTCATTCAATAATGCTTTAATACCTTCTGACATTTCATCTTTAGTTTCTTTCTTTCTTTCTTGATTTCTTTCATTCATGCTTTAATACCTTCTAACATTCTATGGTTAGTTTCTTTCTTTCTTTCTTGATATCTTTCATTCTAGCTTTTATACCTTCTAACCTTCTATCTTTAGTTTCTTATTTTCTTTCTTGTTTTCGTTCATTATAGCTTTAATACCTTCTAATTTTCTATCTTTAGTTTCTTTCTTTCTTTCTTTCTTTCTTGATCTTTCATTCTAGCTTTAATACCTTCTGACATTCTATCTTTAGTTTCTTTCTTTCTTTCTTTCTTCATATCTTTCATTCTAATTTTAATACCTTCTAACGTTCTGTCTTTAGTTTCTCTCTTTCTTTCTTTCTTTCTTTCTTGATTTCATTCAATAATACTTTAAAACCTTCTGACATTTCATCTTTAGTTTCTTTCTTTCTTTCTTGATTTCTTTCAGTCATGCTTTAATACCTTCTAACCTTCTATCTTTAGTTTCTTTCTTTCTTTCTTGTTTTCGTTCATTATACCTTTAATACCTTCTAATATTCTATCTTTAGTTTCTTTCTTTCTTTCTTTCTTTTTTTGATCTTTCATTCTAGCTTTAATAACTTCTGACATTCTATCTATAGTATTTTTTTCTTTTCTTCCCTCGATTTCCTTCATTCTAGCTTTAATACCTTCTAACATTCAATCTTTAGTTTCTTTCCTTCTTTCTTTCTAGTTTTCTTTCATTCAATCTTTAATACCTTCTAACATTCAATCTTTAGTTTCTTTCTCTCTTTCTTGATTTCTTTCATTCTAGCTTTAATACCTTCTGACATTCTATCTTTAGTTTCTTTCTTACTTTCTTTCCTGATATCTTTCATTCTAATTTTAATTCATTCTTACATTCTATCTTTAGTTTCTTTCTTTCTTGATATCTTTCATTCTAGCTTTAACACCTTCTAACATTCAATCTTTAGTTTCATGCTTTCTTTCTTGATATTTTTGATTCTAGATTTAATACCTTCTAACATTCTATCTTTACTTTCTTTCTTTCTTTCTTTTTTGTTTTTGTTCATTTTAGCGTTAATACCTTCTTATATTCTATCATTGGTTTCTTTCTTTCTTTCTTTCTTACTTCATATGTCTCATTCTAATTTTAATACCATCTAACATTCTATCTTTAGTTTCTTTCTATCTTTCTTTCTTACTTGATATCTTTCATTCTAGCTTTAATACCTTCTAACATTCTTTCTTTAGTTTCTTTTCTTCTTTCTTTCTTGTTTTCTTTCATGCTTTAATATCTTCTAACATTCTATCTTTAGTTTCTTTCTTTCTTGATATCTTTCATTCTAGCTTTAATACCTTCTAAAAATCTATCTTTACTTTCTCTCTGTCCTTCTTTCTTGTTTTCGTTCATTTTATCTTTAATCTTCTAATATTCTATTATTAGTTTCTTTCTTTCTTGATTTATTTCATTCAAGCTTTAATACCTTCTAACATTCAATCTTTAGTTTCTTTCTTTCTTCCTTCCTTGTTTTCTTTCATTCCAGGTTTAATACCTTTTAACATTCTATCTTTAGTTTCTTTCCTTCTTTCGTTCTTGTTTTCTTTGTTTCTAGCTTTAATACCTTCTAACATTCAATCTTAATTTTCTTTCTTTCTTTTTTGTTTTCTTTCATTCTAGCTTTAAAACCTTCTAATATTCTATCATTTAGTTTCTTTCGTTCTTTCTTTCTTCATATCTGTCATTCTAGCTTTAATACCTTATAACATTCTATCTTTAGTTTCTTTCCTTCTTTCTTTTTTGTTTTCTTTCATTCTAGCTTTAATACCTTCTAACATTCAATCTTAAGTTTCTTTCTTTCTTTCTTGATATCTTTCATTCTAATTTTAATACATTCTTACATTCTATCTTTAGTTTCTTTCTTTCTTTCTTTCTTTCTTGATTTCTTTAATTCTAGCATTAATAACTTCTGACATTCTATCTTTAGTTTCTTTATTTCTTTCTTGATATCTTTCATTCTAGCTTTCTTACCTTCTGACATTCTATCTTTACGTTCTTTCTTTCTTTCTTTCTTTCTTGTTTTCTTTCATGCTTTAATACCTTCTAACATTCTATCGTTAGTTTCTTTCTTTCTTTCTTGATTTCTTTCATTCTAGCTTTAATACCTTCTGACATTCTATCTTTAGTTTCTTTCTTTCTTTCTTGATATCTTTCATTCTAGCTTTAATACCTTCTGACATTCTATCTTTACTGTTTTTTTTCTTTCTTTCTCGATTTCTATCATTCTAGCTTTAATACCTTCTAACATTCAATCTTTAGTTTCATTCTTTCTTTCTTGATATTTTTCATTCTAGCTTTAATACCTTCTAACATTCTATCTTTACTTTCTTTCTTTCTTTCTTGTTTTCGTTCATTTTAGCGTTAATACCTTCTTATATTCTATCATTGGTTTCTTTGTTTCTTTCTTTCTTACTTCATATCTCTCATTCTAATTTTAATACCATCTAACATTCTATCTTTAGTTTCTTTCTATCTTTCTTTCTTACTTGATATCTTTCATTCTAGCTTTAATACCTTCTAACATTCTTTCTTTAGTTTCTTTTCTTCTTTCTTGTTTTCTTTCATGCTTTAATACCTTCTAACATTCTATCTTTAGTTTCTTTCTTTGTTTCTTGATATCTTTCATTCTAGCTTTAACACCTTCTAACATTCAATCTTTAGTTTCTTTCGTTATTGATTTATTTCATTCTAGCTTCAATACCTTCTAACATTCAATCTTTAGTTTCTTTCTTTCTTTCTTCCTTGTTTTCTTTCATTCTAGCTTTAATACCTTTTAACATTCTATCTTTAGTTTCTTTCCTTCTTTCGTTCTTTTCTTTCTTTCTAGCTTTAATACCTTCTAACATTCAATCTTTAGTTTCTTTCTTTCTTTCTTCCTTGTTTTCTTTCATTCTAGCTTTAATACCTTTTAAAATTCTATCTTTAGTTTTTTTCCTTCTTTCGTTTTTGTTTTCTTTCTTTCTAGCTTTAATACCTTCTAACATTCAATCTTATCTTTCTTTCTTTCTTTCTTGATATATTTCATTCTAGCTTTAAAACCTTCTAATATTCTATCATTTAGTTTCTTTCGTTCTTTCTTTCTTGATATCTGTCATTCTAGCTTTAATACCTTCTAACATTCTATCTTTAGTTTCTTTTTTTCTTTCTTTCTTGATATCTTTCATTCTAGCTTTAATACCTAACATTCTATCTTTAGTTTCTTTCCTTCTTTCTTTCTTGTTTTCTTTCATTCTAGCTTTAATACCTTTTAACATTCTATCTTTAGTTTCTTTCCTTCTTTCGTTTTTGTTTTCTTTCTTTCTAGCTTTAATACATTCTAACATTCAATCTTAAGTTTCTTTCTTACTTTCTTTCTTGATATATTATATTCTAATTTTCATACATTCTTACATTCTATCTTTAGTTTCTTTCTTTCTTTCTTTCTTTCTTGATTTCTTTAATTCTAGCTTTAATAACTTCTGATATTCTATCTTTAGTTTCTTTCTTTCTTTCTTTCTTGTTTTCTTTCATTTTAGCTTTAATACCTTCTAACGTTCTATCTTTAGTTTGTTTCTTTCTTTCTTTCTTGATATCTTTCATTCTAGCTTAAATACCTTCTTACATTCAATCTTTAGTTTCTTTCTTTCTTTCTTTCTTTCTTTCTTTCTTTCTTTCTTTCTTGATATCTTTCATTCTAGCTTTAATACCTTCTAACATTCTATCTTTAGTTTCTTTTCTTCTTTCTTTCTTGTTTTCTTTCTTGATTAATACCTTCTAACATTCTTTCTTTAGTTTCTTTTTTTCTTTCTTTCTTGATATCTTTCATTCTAGCTTTAAAATATTTTAACATTCTATCTTTAGATTCTTTCCTTCTTTCTTTCTTGTTTTCTTTCATTCTAGCTTTAATAACTTCGAACATTCAATCTTTAGTTTCTTTCCTTCTTTCTTTCTAGTTTTCTTTCATTCAAGCTTTAATACCTTCTAACATTCAATCTTTAGTTTCTTTCTTTCTTTCTTGATTTCTTTCATTCTAGCTTTTATACCTTCTGACATTCTATCTTTAGTTTCTTTCTTTCTTTCTTGATATCTTTCATTCTAGCTTTAATATCTTCTGACATTCTATCTTTAGTTTCATTCTTTCTTTCTTGATATTTTTCATTCTAGCTTTAACACCTTCTAACATTCTATCTTTACTTTCTTTCTTGTTTTCGTTCATTTTAGCGTTAATACCTTCTTATATTCTATCATTGGTTTCTTTCTTTCTTTCTTTCTTACTTCATATCTCTCATTCTAATTTTGATACCATCTAATATCTTTAGTTTCTTTCTATCTTTCTTTCTTTCTTTCTTTCTTTCATTCTAGCTTTAATACCCTCTAACATTCTTTCTTTAGTTTCTTTTCTTCTTTCTTTCTTGTTTTCTTTCATGCTTTAATACCTTCTAATATTCTATCTTTAGTTTCTTTCTTTCTTTCTTGATATCTTTCATTCTAGCTTTAATACCTTCTAACATTCTATCTATACTTTCTTTCTGTCTTTCTTTCTTGTTTTCGTTCATTTTAGCTTTAATCTTCTAATATTCTATCATTCGTTTCCTCCTTTCTTTCTTGATTTTTTTCATTCTTGCTTTAATAACTTCTAACGTTCAATCTTTCGTTTCTTTCCTTCTTTCATTCTTGTTTTCTTTCATTCTAGCTATAATAACTTCTAACATTCAATCTTAATTTTCTCTCTTTCTTTCTTGATATCTTTCATTCTAACTTTAATACCTTCTAATATTCTATCATTTAGTTTCTTTAATTCTTTCTTTCTTGATATCATTCATTCTAGCTTTAAAACCTTCTAATATTCTATCTTTAGTTTCTTTCTTTCTTTCTTTCTTCATATCTTTCATTCTAGCTTTAATACCTTCTGACATTCTATCTTTAGTTTATTTCCTTCTTTCTGTCTTGTTTTCTTTCATTTTAGCTTTAACACCTTCTAACATTCCATCTTAAGTTTCTTTCTTACTTTCTTTCCTGATATCTTTCATTCTAATTTTAATTCATTCTTACATTCTATCTTTAGTTTCTTTCTTTCTTTCTTTCTTTAATTCTAGCTTTAATAACTTCTAACATTCTATCTTTAGATTCTTTCTTTCTTTCTTGATATCTTTCATTCTAGCTTTAATACCTTCTAACATTCAATATTTAGTTTCTTTCCTTCTTTCTTTCTTTTTTCGTTCATTTTAGCTTTAATACCTTCTAACATTCAATTTTTAGTTTCATTCTTTCTTGATATCTTTCATTCTAATTTTAATAAATTCTATCTTTAGTTTCTTTCTTTCTTTCTTGATTTCTTTCATTGTAGCTTTAATACCTTCTGACATTCTTTCATTTAGTTTCTTTCTTTCTTGATATCTTTCATTCTAATGTTAATACATTCTATCTTTAGTTTCTTTCTTTCTTTCTTGATATATTTCATTCTAGCTTTAATACCTTCTAATATTCTATCATTTAGTTTCTTTCTTTCTTTCTTTCTTTCTTGATATATTTCATTCTAACTTTAATACCATCTAACATTCTATCTTTAGTTTCTATCTTTCTTTCTTGATATCATTCATTCTAGCTTTAATACCTTCTAACATTCTATCTTTAGTTTCTTTCCTTCTTTCTTTCTTGTTTTCTTTCATTTTAGCTTTAATACCTTCTAACGTTCTATCTTTAGTTTCCTTCTTTCTTTCTTTCTTGATAGCTTTCATTCTAATTTTAATACCTTCTAACGTTCTGTCTTTAGTTTCTTTCTTTCTTTCTTTCTTTCTTTCTTGATTTCATTCAATAATGCTTTAATACCTTCTGATATTCCATCTTTAGTTTCTTTCTTTCTTTCTTGATTTCTTTCATTCATGCTTTAATACCTTCTAACATTCTATGGTTAGTTTCTTTCTTTCCTTCTTGATATCTTTCATTCTAGCTTTAATACCTTCTAACCTTCTATCTTTAGTTTCTTTCTTTCTTTCTTTCTTGTTTTCATTCATTTTAGCTTTAATACCTTCTAATATTCTATCTTTAGTTTCTTTCTTTCTATCTTTCTTGATCTTTCATTCTAGCTTTAATACCTTCGGACATTCTATCTTTAGTTTCTTTTCTTCTTTCCTTCTTGTTTTCTTTCATGCTTTAATACCTTCTAACATTCAATCGTTAGTTTCTTTCCTTCTTTCTTTCTAGTTTTCTTTCATTCAAGCTTTAAAACCTTCTTACATTCAATCTTTAGTTTCTTTCTTTCTTGATATCTTTCATTCTAGCTTTAATACCTTCTAACATTCTATGTTTAGTTTCTTTTCTTCTTTCTTTCTTCTTTTCTTTCTTGATTAATACCTTCTAACATTGTTTCTTTAGTTTCTTTCCTTCTTTCTTTCTAGTTTTCTTTCATTCAAGCTTTAATACCTTCTAACATTCAATCTTTAGTTTCTTTCTTTCTTGATTTCTTTCATTCTAGCTTTAATACCTTCTGACATTCTATCTTTAGTTTCTTTCTTTCTTTCTTGATATCTTTCATTCTAGCTTTAATACCTTCTGACATTCTATCTTTAGAATTTTTTTCTTTCTTTCTCGATTTCTTTCATTCTAGCTTTAATACCTTCTAACATTCAATCTTTAGTTTCATTCTTTCTTTCTTGATATTTTTCATTCTAGCTTTAATACCTTCTAACATTCTATATTTACTTTTTTTTCTTGTTTTCGTTCACTTTAGCGTTAATACCTTCTTATATTCTATCATTGGTTTCTTTCTTTCTTACTTACTTCATATCTCTTCATTCTAATTTTAATACCATCTAATATCTTTAGTTTCTTTCTATCTTTCTTTCTTTCTTGATATCTTTCATTCTAGCTTTAATACCTTCTAACATTCTTTCTTTAGTTTCTTTTCTTCTTTCTTTCTTGTTTTCTTTCATGCTTTAATACCTTCTAACATTCTATCTTTAGTTTCTTTCTTTCTTTCTTGATATCTTTCATTCTAGCTTTAATACCTTCTAACATTCTATCTTTACTTTCTTTCTGTCTTTCTTTCTTGTTTTCGTTCATTTTAGCTTTAATCTTCTAATATTCTATCATTCGTTTCTTCCTTTCTTTCTTGATTTCTGTCATTCTTGCTTTTATAACTTCTAATATTCCATCATTCGTTTCTTTCCTTCTTTCGTTCTTGTTTTCTTTCATTCTAGCTATAATACCTTCTAACATTCAATCTTAATTTTCTCTCTTTCTTTCTTGATATCTTTCATTCTAACTTTAATACCTTCTAATATTCTATCATTTAGTTTCTTTCGTTCTTTCTTTATGGATATCATTCATTCTAGCTTTAATACCTTCTAATATTCTATCTTTAGTTTCTTTCTTTCTTTCTTTCTTCATATCTTTCATTCTAGCTTTAATACCTTCTGACATTCTATCTTTAGTTTATTTCCTTCATTCTTTCTTGTTTTCTTTCATTCTAGCTTTAATACCTTCTAAAATTCCATCTTAAGTTTCTTTTTTACTTTCTTTCCTGATATCTTTCATTCTAATTTTAATTCATTCTTACATTCTATCTTTAGTTTCTTTCTTTCTTTCTTTCTTTAATTCTAGCTTTAATAACTTCTGACATTCTTTCTTTAGATTCTTTCTTTCTTTCTTGATATCTTTCATTCTAGCTTTAATACCTTCTAACATTCTATCTTTAGATTCTTTCCCTCTTTCTTTCTTTTTTCGTTCATTTTAGCTTTAATACCTTCTAACATTCAATCTTTAGTTTAATTCTTTCTTGATATCTTTCATTCTAATTTTAATACATTCTATCTTTAGTTTCTTTCTTTCTTTCTTTCTTTCTTGATATATTTCATTCTAACTTTAATACTATCTAACATTCTATCTTTAGTTTCTATCTTTCTTTCTTGATATCATTCATTCTAGCTTTAATACCTTCTAACATTCTATCTTTAGTTTCTTTCCTTCTTTCTTTCTTGTTTTCTTTCATTCTAGCTTTAATACCTTCTAAAATTCCATCTTAAGTTTCTTTTTTACTTTCTTTCCTGATATCTTTCATTCTAATTTTAATTCATTCTTACATTCTATCTTTAGTTTCTTTCTTTCTTTCTTTCTTTAATTCTAGCTTTAATAACTTCTGACATTCTTTCTTTAGATTCTTTCTTTCTTTCTTGATATCTTTCATTCTAGCTTTAATACCTTCTAACATTCTATCTTTAGATTCTTTCCCTCTTTCTTTCTTTTTTCGTTCATTTTAGCTTTAATACCTTCTAACATTCAATCTTTAGTTTAATTCTTTCTTGATATCTTTCATTCTAATTTTAATACATTCTATCTTTAGTTTCTTTCTTTCTTTCTTTCTTTCTTGATATATTTCATTCTAACTTTAATACTATCTAACATTCTATCTTTAGTTTCTATCTTTCTTTCTTGATATCATTCATTCTAGCTTTAATACCTTCTAACAGTCTATCTTTAGTTTCTTTCCTTCTTTCTTTCTTGTTTTCTTTCATTTTAGCTTTTATACCTTCTAACGTTCTATCTTTAGTTTCCTTCTTTCTTTCTTTCTTGATATCTTTCATTCTAATTTTAATACCTTCCAACGTTCTGTCTTTAGTTTATTTCTTTCTTTCTTTCTTTCTTGATTTCATTCAATAATGCTTTAATACCTTCTGATATTCCATCTTTAGTTTCTTTCTTTCTTTCATGATTTCTTTCATTCATGCTTTAATACCTTCTAACATTCTATGGTTAGTTTCTTTCTTTCTTTGTTGATATCTTTCATTCTAGCTTTAATACCTTCTAACCTTCTATCTTTAGTTTCTTTCTTTCTTTCTTTCTTGTTTTCATTCATTTTACCTTTAATACCTTCTAATATTCTATCTTTAGTTTCTTTCTCTCTTTCTTTATTTCTTGAACTTTCATTCTAGATTTAATACCTTCTGACATTCTTTCTTTAGTTTCTTTTCTTCTTTCCTTCTTGTTTTCTTTCATGCTTTAATACCTTCTAACATTCAATCGTTAGTTTCTTTCCTTCTTTCTTTCTAGTTTTCTTTCATTCAAGCTTTAATACCTTCTAACATTCAATCTTTAGTTTCTTTCTTTCTTGATATCTTTCATTCTAGCTTTAATACCTTCTAACATTCTATGTTTACTTTCTTTCTGTCTTTCTTTCTTGTTTTCGTTCATTTTAGCTTTAATCTTCTAATATTCAATCATTGGTTTCTTTCTTTCTTTCTTTCTTACTTCATATCTTTCATTCTAATTTTAATACCATCTAACATTCTATCTTTAGTTTCTTTCTTTCTTTCTTTCTTGATATCTTTCATTCGAGCTTTAATACCTTCTAACATTCTATCTTTAGTTTCTTTTCTTCTTTCTTTCTTGATATCTTTCATTCTAGCTTTAATATATTTTAACATTCTATCTTTAGATTCTTTCCCTCTTTCTTGTTTTCTTTCATTCTACCTTTAATACCTTCTAACATTCAATCTTTAGTTTCTTTCCTTCTTTCTTTCTAGTTTTCTTTCATTCAAGCTTTAATACCTTCTAACATTCAATCTTTAGTTTCTTTCTTTCTTTCTTGATATCTTTCATTCTAGCTTCAATACCTTCTGACATTCTATCTTTAGTTTCATTCTTTCTTTCTTGTTTTCTTTCCTTCTAGCTTTAATACCTTCTAACATTCAATCTTTAGTTACTTTCCTTCTTTCTTTCTTGATATCTTTCATTCTAGCTTTAATACCTTCTGACATTAAATCTTTAGTTTCTTTCTTTCTTTCTTGATATCTTTCATTCTAGCTTTAATACCTTCTGACATTCTATCTTTAGTTTCATTCTTTCTTTTTTGATATCTTTCATTCTAGCTTTAATACCTTCTAACATTCTTTCTTTAGTTTCTTTTCTTCTTTCTTTCTTGTTTTCTTTCATGCTTTAATAACTTCTAACATTCTATCTTTAGTTTCTTCCTTTCTTTCTTGATATCTTTCATTCTAGTTTTAATACCTTCTAACATTCTATCTTTACTTTCTTTCTGTCTTTCTTTCTTGTTTTCGTACATTTCAGCTTTAATCTTCTAATATTCTATCTTTAGTTTCTTCCTTTCTTTCTTGATTTCTGTCATTCTTGCTTTAATAACTTCTAACATTCAATCTTTCGTTTCTTTTCTTTTTTCGTTCTTGTTTTCTTTCATTCTAGCTATAATACCTTCTAACATTCAATCTTAATTTTCTCTCTTTCTTTCTTGATATCTTTCATTCTAACTTTAATACCTTCTAATATTCTATCATTTAGTTTCTTTCGTTCTTTCTTTCTTGATATCATTCATTCTAGCTTTAATACCTTCTAATATTCTATCTTTAGTTTCTTTCTTTCTTTCTTTCTTCATATCTTTCATTCTAGCTTTAATACCTTCTGACATTCTATCTTTAGTTTATTTCCTTCTTTCTTTCTTGTTTTCTTTCATTCTAGCTTTAATACCTTCTAACATTCCATCTTAAGTTTCTTTCTTACTTTCTTTCCTGATATCTTTCATTCTAATTTTAATTCATTCTTACATTCTATCTTTAGTTTCTTTCTTTCTTTCTTTCTTTAATTCTAGCTTTAATAACTTCTGACATTCTTTCTTTAGATTCTTTCTTTCTTTCTTGATATCTTTCATTCTAGCTTTAATACCTTCTAACATTCTATCTTTAGATTCTTTCCCTCTTTCTTTCTTGTTTTCTTTCATTTTAGCTTTTATACCTTCTAACGTTCTATCTTTAGTTTCCTTCTTTCTTTCTTTCTTGATATCTTTCATTCTAATTTTAATACCTTCTAACGTTCTGTCTTTAGTTTCTTTCTTTCTTTCTTTCTTTCTTGATTTCATTCAATAATGCTTTAATACCTTCTGATATTCCATCTTTAGTTTCTTTCCTTCTTTCTTGATTTCTTTCATTCATGCTTTAATACCTTCTAACATTCTATGGTTAGTTTCTTTATTTCTTTGTTGATATCTTTCATTCTAGCTTTAATACCTTCTAACCTTCTATCTTTAGTTTCTTTCTTTCTTTCTTGTTTTCATTCATTTTTGCTTTAATACCTTCTAATATTCTATCTTTAGTTTCTTTCTCTCTTTCTTTCTTTCTTGAACTTTCATTCTAGATTTAATACCTTCTGACATTCTTTCTTTAGTTTCTTTTCTTCTTTCCTTCTTGTTTTCTTTCATGCTTTAATACCTTCTAACATTCAATCGTTAGTTTCTTTCCTTCTTTCTTTCTAGTTTTCTTTCATTCAAGCTTTAATACCTTCTAACATTCAATCTTTAGTTTCTTTCTTTCTTGATATCTTTCATTCTAGCTTTAATACCTTCTAACATTCTATGTTTACTTTCTTTCTGTCTTTCTTTCTTGTTTTCGTTCATTTTAGCTTTAATCTTCTAATATTCAATCATTGGTTTCTTTCTTTCTTTCTTTCTTTCTTACTTCATATCTTTCATTCTAATTTTAATACCATCTAACATTCTATCTTTAGTTTCTTTCTTTCTTTCTTTCTTGATATCTTTCATTCGAGCTTTAATACCTTCTAACATTCTATCTTTAGTTTCTTTTCTTCTTTCTTTCTTGATATCTTTCATTCTAGCTTTAATATATTTTAACATTCTATCTTTAGATTCTTTCCCTCTTTCTTGTTTTCTTTCATTCTAGCTTTAATACCTTCTAACATTCAATCTTTAGTTTCTTTCCTTCTTTCTTTCTAGTTTTCTTTCATTCAAGCTTTAATACCTTCTAACATTCAATCTTTAGTTTCTTTCTTTCTTTCTTGATATCTTTCATTCTAGCTTTAATACCTTCTGACATTCTATCTTTAGTTTCATTCTTTCTTTCTTGTTTTCTTCCATTCTAGCTTTAATACCTTCTAACATTCAATCTTTAGTTTCTTTCCTTCTTTCTTTCTTGATATCTTTCATTCTAGCTTTAATACCTTCTGACATTCAATCTTTAGTTTCTTTCTTTCTTTCTTGATATCTTTCATTCTAGCTTTAATACCTTCTGACATTCTATCTTTAGTTTCATTCTTTCTTTCTTGATATCTTTCATTCTAGCTTTAATACCTTCTAACATTCTTTCTTTAGTTTCTTTTCTTCTTTCTTTCTTGTTTTCTTTCATGCTTTAATAACTTCTAACATTCTATCTTTAGTTTCTTCCTTTCTTTCTTGATATCTTTCATTCTAGGTTTAATACCATCTAACATTCTATCTTTACTTTCTTTCTGTCTTTCTTTCTTGTTTTCGTACATTTCAGCTTTAATCTTCTAATATTCTATCTTTAGTTTCTTCCTTTCTTTCTTGATTTCTGTCATTCTTGCTTTAATAACTTCTAACATTCAATCTTTCGTTTCTTTTCTTTTTTCGTTCTTGTTTTCTTTCATTCTAGCTATAATACCTTCTAACATTCAATCTTAATTTTCTCTCTTTCTTTCTTGATATCTTTCATTCTAACTTTAATACCTTCTAATATTCTATCATTTAGTTTCTTTCGTTCTTTCTTTCTTGATATCATTCATTCTAGCTTTAATACCTTCTAATATTCTATCTTTAGTTTCTTTCTTTCTTTCTTTCTTCATATCTTTCATTCTAGCTTTAATACCTTCTGACATTCTATCTTTAGTTTATTTCCTTCTTTCTTTCTTGTTTTCTTTCATTCTAGCTTTAATACCTTCTAACATTCCATCTTAAGTTTCTTTCTTACTTTCTTTCCTGATATCTTTCATTCTAATTTTAATTCATTCTTACATTCTATCTTTAGATTCTTTCCTTCTTTCTTTCTTTTTTCGTTCATTTTAGCTTTAATACCTTCTAACATTCAATCTTTAGTTTCATTATTTCTTGATATCTTTCATTCTAATTTTAATACATTCTATCTTTAGTTTCTTTCTTTCTTTCTTTCTTGATTTCTTTCATTGTAGCTTTAATACCTTCTGACATTCCATCATTTAGTTTCATTCTTTCTTGATATCTTTCATTCTAATTTTAATACCTTCTATCTTTAGTTTCTTTCTTTCTTTCTTGATTTCTTTCATTGTAGCTTTAATACCTTCTGACATTCTTTCATTTAGTTTCTTTCTTTCTTGATATCTTTCATTCTAATGTTAATACATTCTATCTTTAGTTTCTTTCTTTTTTCTTGATATATTTCATTCTAGCTTTAATACCTTCTAATATTCTATCATTTAGTTTCTTTCTTTCTTTCTTTCTTTCTTTCTTTCTTGATATATTTCATTCTAACTTTAATACTATCTAACATTCTATCTTTAGTTTCTATCTTTCTTTCTTGATATCATTCATTCTAGCTTTAATACCTTCTAACATTCTATGGTTAGTTTCTTTCTTTCTTTCTTGATATCTTTCATTCTAGCTTTAATACCTTCTAACCTTCTATCTTTAGTTTCTTTCTTTCTTTCTTGTTTTCATTCATTTTAGCTTTAATACCTTCTAATCTTCTATCTTTAGTTTCTTTCTTTCTTTCTATCTTTCTTGATCTTTCATTCTAGGTTTAATACCTTCTAACATTCTACCTTTAGTTTCTTTCCTTCTTTCTTTCTTGTTTTCTTTCATGTTAGCTTTAATACCTTCTAACGTTCTATCTTTAGTTTCCTTCTTTCTTTCTTTCTTTCTTTCTTTCTTTCTTTCTTGATTTCATTCAATAATGCTTTAATACCTTCTGATATTCCATCTTTAGTTTCTTTCTTTCTTTCTTGATTTCTTTCATTCATGCTTTAATACCTTCTAACATTCTATGGTTAGTTTCTTTCTTTCTTTCTTGATATCTTTCATTCTAGCTTTAATACCTTCTAACCTTCTATCTTTAGTTTCTTTCTTTCTTTCTTGTTTTCATTCATTTTAGCTTTAATACCTTCTAATCTTCTATCTTTAGTTTCTTTCTTTCTTTCTATCTTTCTTGATCTTTCATTCTAGGTTTAATACCTTCTGACATTCTATCTTTAGTTTCTTTCTTTCTTTCTTGATATCTTTCATTCTAGCTTTAATACCTTCTAACATTCTATCTTTAGTATTTTTTTCTTTTTTTCCTCGATTTCTTTCATTCTAGCTTTAAAACCTTCTAATATTCTATCTTTAGTTTCTTTCTTTCTTTCTTTCTTCATATCTTTCATTCTAGCTTTAATACCTTCTGACATTCTATCTTTAGTTTATTTCCTTCTTTCTTTCTTGTTTTCTTTCATTTTAGCTTTAATACCTTCTAACATTCCATCTTAAGTTTCTTTCTTACTTTCTTTCCTGATATCTTTCATTCTAATTTTAATTCATTCTTACATTCTATCTTTAGTTTCTTTCTTTCTTTCTTTCTTTAATTTTAGCTTTAATAACTTCTAACATTCTATCTTTAGATTCTTTCTTTCTTTCTTGATATCTTTCATTCTAGCTTTAATACCTTCTAACATTCAATATTTAGTTTCTTTCCTTCTTTCTTTATTTTTTCGTTCATTTTAGCTTTAATACCTTCTAACATTCAATTTTTAGTTTCATTCTTTCTTGATATCTTTCATTCTAATTTTAATACCTCCTATCTTTAGTTTCTTTCTTTCTTTCTTGATTTCTTTCATTGTAGCTTTAATACCTTCTGACATTCTTTCATTTAGTTTCTTTCTTTCTTGATATCTTTCATTCTAATGTTAATACATTCTATCTTTAGTTTCTTTCTTTTTTCTTGATATATTTCATTCTAGCTTTAATACCTTCTAATATTCTATCATTTAGTTTCTTTCTTTCTTTCTTTCTTTCTTGATATATTTCATTCTAACTTTAATACTATCTAACATTCTATCTTTAGTTTCTATCTTTCCTTCTTGATATCATTCATTCTAGCTTTAATACCTTCTAACATTCTACCTTTAGTTTCTTTCCTTCTTTCTTTCTTGTTTTCTTTCATGTTAGCTTTAATACCTTCTAACGTTCTATCTTTAGTTTCCTTCTTTCTTTCTTTCTTTCTTTCTTTCTTTCTTGATTTCATTCAATAATGCTTTAATACCTTCTGATATTCCATCTTTAGTTTCTTTCTTTCTTTCTTGATTTCTTTCATTCATGCTTTAATACCTTCTAACATTCTATGGTTAGTTTCTTTCTTTCTTTCTTGATATCTTTCATTCTAGCTTTAATACCTTCTAACCTTCTATCTTTAGTTTCTTTCTTTCTTTCTTGTTTTCATTCATTTTAGCTTTAATACCTTCTAATCTTCTATCTTTAGTTTCTTTCTTTCTTTCTATCTTTCTTGATCTTTCATTCTAGGTTTAATACCTTCTGACATTCTATCTTTAGTTTCTTTCTTTCTTTCTTGATATCTTTCATTCTAGCTTTAATACCTTCTAACATTCTATCTTTAGTATTTTTTTCTTTTTTTCCTCGATTTCTTTCATTCTAGCTTTAATACCTTCTAATATTCTATCTTTAGTTTCTTTCTTTCTTTCTTTCTTCATATCTTTCATTCTAGCTTTAATACCTTCTGACATTCTATCTTTAGTTTATTTCCTTCTTTCCTTCTTGTTTTCTTTCATTTTAGCTTTAATACCTTCTAACATTCCATCTTAAGTTTCTTTCTTACTTTCTTTCCTGATATCTATCATTCTAATTTTAATTCATTCTTACATTCTATCTTTAGTTTCTTTGTTTCTTTCTCTCTTTAATTTTAGCTTTAATAACTTCTAACATTCTATCTTTAGATTCTTTCTTTCTTTCTTGATATCTTTCATTCTAGCTTTAATACCTTCTAACATTCAATATTTAGTTTCTTTCCTTCTTTCTTTATTTTTTCGTTCATTTTAGCTTTAATACCTTCTAACATTCAATTTTTAGTTTCATTCTTTCTTGATATCTTTCATTCTAATTTTAATACCTTCTATCTTTAGTTTCTTTCTTTCTTTCTTGATTTCTTTCATTGTAGCTTTAATACCTTCTGACATTCTTTCATTTAGTTTCTTTCTTTCTTGATATCTTTCATTCTAATGTTAATACATTCTATCTTTAGTTTCTTTCTTTCTTTCTTGATATATTTCATTCTAGCTTTAATACCTTCTAATATTCTATCATTTAGTTTCTTTCTTTCTTTCTTTCTTTCTTGATATATTTCATTCTAACTTTAATACTATCTAACATTCTATCTTTAGTTTCTATCTTTCTTTCTTGATATCATTCATTCTAGCTTTAATACCTTCTAACATTCTATCTTTAGTTTCTTTCCTTCTTTCTTTCTTGTTTTCTTTCATTTTAGCTTTAATACCTTCTAACGTTCTATCTTTAGTTTCCTTCTTTCTTTCTTTCTTGATATCTTTCATTCTAATTTTAATACCTTCTAACGTTCTGTCTTTAGTTTCTTTCTTTCTTTCTTTCTTTCTTTCTTGATTTCATTCAATAATGCTTTAATACCTTCTGATATTCCATCTTTAGTTTCTTTCTTTCTTTCTTGATTTCTTTCATTCATGCTTTAATACCTTCTAACATTCTATGGTTAGTTTCTTTCTTTCTTTCTTGATATCTTTCATTCTAGCTTTAATACCTTCTAACCTTTTATCTTTAGTTTCTTTCTTTCTTTCTTTCTTGTTTTCATTCATTTTAGCTTTAATACCTTCTAATATTCTATCTTTAGTTTCTTTCTTTCTTTCTTTCTTGATCTTTCATTCTAGCTTTAATACCTTCGGACATTCTATCTTTAGTTTCTTTTCTTCTTTCCTTCTTGTTTTCTTTCATGCTTTAATACCTTCTAACATTCAATCGTTAGTTTCTTTCCTTCTTTCTTTCTTGTTTTCTTTCATTCAAGCTTTAAAACCTTCTTACATTCAATCTTTAGTTTCTTTCTTTCTTGATATCTTTCATTCTAGCTTTAATACCTTCTAACATTCTATGTTTAGTTTCTTTTCTTCTTTCTTTCTTGTTTTCTTTCTTGATTAATACCTTCTAACATTCTTTCTTTAGTTTCTTTCCTTCTTTCTTTCTAGTTTTCTTTCATTCAAGCTTTAATACCTTCTAACATTCAATCTTTAGTTTCTTTCTTTCTTGATTTCTTTCATTCTAGCTTTAATACCTTCTGACATTCTATCTTTAGTTACTTTCTTTCTTTCTTGATATCTTTCATTCTAGCTTTAATACCTTCTGACATTCTATCTTTAGAATTTTTTTCTTTCTTTCTCGATTTCTTTCATTCTAGCTTTAATACCTTCTAAAATTCAATCTTTAGTTTCATTCTTTCTTTCTTGATATTTTTCATTCTAGCTTTAATACCTTCTAACATTCTATATTTACTTTCTTTCTTGTTTTCGTTCACTTTAGCGTTAATACCTTCTTATATTCTATCATTGGTTTCTTTCTTTCTTTCTTTCTTCATATCTCTCCGTCTAATTTTAATACCATCTAATATCTTTAGTTTCTTTCTATCTTTCTTTCTTTCTTGATATCTTTCATTCTAGCTTTAATACCTTCTAACATTCTTTCTTTAGTTTCTTTTCTTCTTTCTTTCTTGTTTTCTTTCATGCTTTAATACCTTCTAACATTCTATCTTTAGTTTTTTTCTATCTTTCTTGATATCTTTCATTCTAGCTTTAATACCTTCTAACATTCTATCTTTACTTTCTTTCTGTGTTTCTTTCTTGTTTTCGTTCATTTTAGCTTTAATCTTCTAATATTCTATCATTCGTTTCTTCCTTTCTTTCTTGATTTCTGTCATTCTTGCTTTAATAACTTCTAACACTCAATCATTCATTTCTTTCCTTCTTTCGTTCTTGTTTTCTTTCATTCTAGCTATAATACCTTCTAACATTCAATCTTAATTTTCTCTCTTTCTTTCTTGATATCTTTCATTCTAACTTTAATACCTTCTAATATTCTATCATTTAGTTTCTTTCATTCTTTCTTTCTTGATATCATTCATTCTAGCTTTAATACCTTCTAATATTCTATCTTTAGTTTCTTTCTTTCTTTCTTCATATCTTTCATTCTAGCTTTAATACCTTCTGACATTCTATCTTTAGTTTATTTCCTTCATTCTTTCTTGTTTTCTTTCATTCTAGCTTTAATACCTTCTAACATTCCATCTTAAGTTTCTTTCTTACTTTCTTTCCTGATATCTTTCATTCTAATTTTAATTCATTCTTACATTCTATCTTTAGTTTCTTACTTTCTTTCTTTCTTTAATTCTAGCTTTAATAACTTCTGACATTCTATCTTTAGATTCTTTCTTTCTTTCTTGATATCTTTCATTCTAGCTTTAATATCTTCTAACATTCTATCTTTATATTCTTTCCCTCTTTCTTTCTTTTTTCGTTCATTTTAGCTTTAATACCTTCTAACATTCAATCTTCAGTTTCATTCTTTCTTGATATCTTTCATTCTAATTTTAATACATTCTATCTTTAGTTTCTTTCTTTCTTTCTTTCTTGATTTCTTTCATTGTAGCTTTAATACCTTCTGACATTCTATCATTTAGTTTCTTTCTTTCTTGATATCTTTCATTCTAATGTTAATACATTCTATCTTCAGTTTCTTTCTTTCTTTCTTGATATCTTTCATTCTAGCTTTAATACCTTCTAACATTCTATCTTTAGTTTCCTTCTTTCTTTCTTTCTTGATATCTTTCATTCTAATTTTAATACCTTCTAAAGTTCTGTCTTTAGTTTCTTTCTTTCTTTCTTTCTTTCTTGATTTCATTCAATAATGCTTTAATACCTTCTGATATTCCATTGTTAGTTTCTTTCTTTCTTTCTTGATTTCTTTCCTTCATGCTTTAATACCTTCTAACATTCTATGGTTCGTTTCTTTCTTTCTTTCTTGATTTCTTTCATTCTAGCTTTAATACCTTCTAACCTTCTAACTTTAGTTTCTTTCTTTCTTTCTTTCTTGTTTTCATTCATTTTAGCTTTAATACCTTCTAATATTCTATCTTTAGATTCTTTCTTTCTTTCTTTCTTGATTTCTTTCATTGTAGCTTTAATACCTTCTGACATTCTATCATTTAGTTTCTTTCTTTCTTGATATCTTTCATTCTAATGTTAATACATTCTATCTTTAGTTTCTTTCTTTCTTTCTTGATATATTTCATTCTCGCTTTAATACCTTCTAATATTCTATCATTTAGTTTCTTTCTTTCTTTCTTTCTTTCTTGATATATTTCATTCTAACTTTAATACTGTCTAACAATCTGTCTTTAGTTTCTATCTTTCTTTCTGGATATCATTCATTCTAGCTTTAATACCTTCTAACATTCTATCTTTAGTTTCTTTCCTTCTTTCTTTCTTGTTTTCTTTCATTTTAGCTTAAATACCTTCTAACGTTCTATATTTAGTTTCCTTCTTTCTTTCTTTCTTGATATCTTTCATTCTAATTTTAATACCTTCTAACGTTCTGCCTTAGTTTCTTTCTTTCTTTCTTTCTTGATATCTTTCATTCTAATTTTAATACCTTCTAACATTCTGTCTTTAGTTTCTTTCTTTCTTTCTTTCTTGATTTCATTCAATAATGTTTTAATACCTTCTGATATTCCATCTTTAGTTTCTTTCTTTCTTTCTTGATTTCTTTCCTTCATGCTTTAATACCTTCTAACATTCTATGGTTAGTTTCTTTCTTTCTTTCTTGATATCTTTCATTCTAGCTTTAATACCTTCCATCCTTCTATCTTTAGTTTCTTTCTTTCTTTCTTTCTTGTTTTCATTCATTTTAGCTTTAATACCTTCTGACATTCTATCTTTAGTTTCTTTTCTTCTTACCTTCTTGTTTTCTTTCATGCTTTAATACCTTCTAACATTCAATCGTTAGTTTCTTTCCTTCTTTCTTTCTTGTTTTCTTTCATTCAAGCTTTAATACCTTCTAACATTCAAACTTTAGTTTCTTTCTTTCTTGATATCTTTCATTCTAGCTTTAATACCTTCTAACATTCTATGTTTAGTTTCTTTTCTTCTTTCTTTCTTGTTTTCTTTCTTGATTAATACCTTCTAACATTCTTTCTTTAGTTTCTTTCCTTCTTTCTTTCTAGTTTTCTTTCATTCAGGCTTTAATACCTTCTAACATTCAATCTTTAGTATTTTTTTCTTTCTTTCTTGTTTTCTTTCATGCTTTAATACCTTCTAACATTCTATCTTTAGTTTCTTTCTTTCTTTCTTGATATCTTTCATTCTAGCTTTAATACCTTCTAACATTCTATCTTTACTTTCTTTCTTTCTTTCTTTCTTGTTTTCGTTCATTTTAGCTTTAATCTTCTAATATTCTATCATTAGTTTCTTCCTTTCTTTCTTGATTTCTGTCATTCTTGCTTTAATAACTTCTAACATTCAATCTTTCGTTTCTTTCCTTCTTTCGTTCTTGTTTTCTTTCATTCTAGCTATAATACCTTCTAACATTCAATCTTAATTTTCTCTCTTTCTTTCTTGATATCTTTCATTCTAACTTTAATACCTTCTAATATTCTATCATTAAGTTTCTTTCGTTCTTTCTTTCTTGATATCATTCATTCTTGCTTTAATACCTTCTAATATTCTATCTTTAGTTTCTTTCTTTCTTTCTTCATATCTTTCATTCTAGCTTTAATACCTTCTGACATTCTATCTTTAGTTTCTTTCTTTCTTTCTTTCTTCATATCTTTCATTCTAGCTTTAATACCTTCTGACATTCTATCTTTAGTTTATTTCCTTCTTTCTTTCTTGTTTTCTTTCATTCTAGCTTTAATACCTTCTAACATTCCATCTTAAGTTTCTTTCTTACTTTCTTTCCTGATATCTTTCATTCTAATTTTAATTCATTCTTACATTCTATCTTTAGTTTCTTTCTTTCTTTCTTTCTTTAATTCTAGCTTTAATAACTTCTGACATTCTTTCTTTAGATTCTTTCTTTCTTTCTTGATATCTTTCATTCTAGCTTTAATACCTTCTAACATTCTATCTTTAGATTCTTTCCCTCTTTCTTTTTTCGTTCATTTTAGCTTTAATACCTTCTAACATTCAATATTTAGTTTAATTCTTTCTTGATATCTTTCATTCTAATTTTAATACCTTCTAACATTCTGTCTTTAGTTTCTTTCTTTCTTTCTTTCTTGATTTCATTCAATAATGTTTTAATACCATCTGATATTCCATCTTTAGTTTCTTTCTTTCTTTCTTGATTTCTTTCCTTCATGCTTTAATACCTTCTAACATTCTATGGTTAGTTTCTTTCTTTCTTTCTTGATATCTTTCATTCTAGCTTTAATACCTTCCATCCTTCTATCTTTAGTTTCTTTCTTTCTTTCTTTCTTGTTTTCATTCATTTTAGCTTTAATACCTTCTGACATTCTATCTTTAGTTTCTTTTCTTCTTACCTTCTTGTTTTCTTTCATGCTTTAAAACCTTCTAACATTCAATCGTTAGTTTCTTTCCTTCTTTCTTTCTTGTTTTCTTTCATTCAAGCTTTAATACCTTCTAACATTCAAACTTTAGTTTCTTTCTTTCTTGATATCTTTCATTATAGCTTTAATACCTTCTAACATTCTATGTTTAGTTTCTTTTCTTCTTTCTTTCTTGTTTTCTTTCTTGATTAATACCTTCTAACATTCTTTCTTTAGTTTCTTTCCTTCTTTCTTTCTAGTTTTCTTTCATTCAGGCTTTAATACCTTCTAACATTCAATCTTTAGTATTTTTTTCTTTCTTTCTTGTTTTCTTTCATGCTTTAATACCTTCTAACATTCTATCTTTAGTTTCTTTCTTTCTTTCTTGATATCTTTCATTCTAGCTTTAATACCTTCTAACATTCTATCTTTACTTTCTTTCTGTCTTTCTTTCTTGTTTTCGTTCATTTTAGCTTTAATCTTCTAATATTCTATCATTAGTTTCTTCCTTTCTTTCTTGATTTCTGTCATTCTTGCTTTAATAACTTCTAACATTCAATCTTTCGTTTCTTTCCTTCTTTCGTTCTTGTTTTCTTTCATTCTAGCTATAATACCTTCTAACATTCAATCTTAATTTTCTCTCTTTCTTTCTTGATATCTTTCATTCTAACTTTAATACCTTCTAATATTCTATCATTAAGTTTCTTTCGTTCTTTCTTTCTTGATATCATTCATTCTTGCTTTAATACCTTCTAATATTCTATCTTTAGTTTCTTTCTTTCTTTCTTCATATCTTTCATTTTAGCTTTAATACCTTCTGACATTCTATCTTTAGTTTATTTCTTTCTTTCTTTCTTCATATCTTTCATTCTAGCTTTAATACCTTCTGACATTCTATCTTTAGTTTATTTCCTTCATTCTTTCTTGTTTTCTTTCATTCTAGCTTTAATACCTTCTAACATTCCATCTTAAGTTTCTTTCTTACTTTCTTTCCTGATATCTTTCATTCTAATTTTAATTCATTCTTACATTCTATCTTTAGTTTCTTTCTTTCTTTCTTTCTTTAATTCTAGCTTTAATAACTTCTGACATTCTTTCTTTAGATTCTTTCTTTCTTTCTTGATATCTTTCAATCTAGCTTTAATACCTTCTAACATTCTATCTTTAGATTCTTTCCCTCTTTCTTTCTTTTTTCGTTCATTTTAGCTTTAATACCTTCTAACATTCAATATTTAGTTTAATTCTTTCTTTATATCTTTCATTCTAATTTTAATACATTCTGTCTTTAGTTTCTTTCTTTCTTTCTTGATATCATTCATTCTAGCTTTAATACCTTCTAACATTCTATCTTTAGTTTCTTTCCTTCTTTCTTTCTTGTTTTCTTTCATTTTAGCTTTAATACCTTCTAACGTTCTATCTTTAGTTTCCTTCTTTCTTTCTTTCTTGATATCTTTCATTCTAATTTTAATACCTTCTAACGTTCTGTCTTTAGTTTCTTTCTTTCTTTCTTTCTTTCTTGATTTCATTCAATAATGCTTTAATACCTTCTGATATTCCATCTTTAGTTTCTTTCTTTCTTTCTTGATTTCTTTCATTCATGCTTTAATACCTTCTAACATTCTATGGTTAGTTTCTTTCTTTCTTTGTTGATATCTTTCATTCTAGCTTTAATACCTTCTAACCTTCTATCTTTAGTTTCTTTCTTTCTTTCTTTCTTGTTTTCATTCATTTTAGCTTTAATACCTTCTAATATTCTATCTTTAGTTTCTTTCTCTCTTTCTTTCTTTCTTCAACTTTCATTCTAGATTTAATACCTTCTGACATTCTTTCTTTAGTTTCTTTTCTTCTTTCCTTCTTGTTTTCTTTCATGCTTTAATACCTTCTAACATTCAATCGTTAGTTTCATTCCTTCTTTCTTTCTAGTTTTCTTTCATTCAAGCTTTAATACCTTCTAACATTCAATCTTTAGTTTCTTTCTTTCTTGATATCTTTCATTCTAGCTTTAATACCTTCTAACATTCTATGTTTACTTTCTTTCTGTCTTTCTTTCTTGTTTTCGTTCATTTTAGCTTTAATCTTCTAATATTCAATCATTGGTTTCTTTCTTTCTTTCTTTCTTACTTCATATCTCTCATTCTAATTTTAATACCATCTAACATTCTATCTTTAGTTTCTTTTCTTCTTTCTTTCTTGATATCTTTCATTCTAGCTTTAATATATTTTAACATTCAATCTTTAGATTCTTTCCCTCTTTCTTGTTTTCTTTCATTCTAGCTTTAATACCTTATAACATTCAATCTTTAGTTTCTTTCCTTCTTTCTTTCTAGTTTTCTTTCATTCAAGCTTTTATACCTTCTAACATTCAATCTTTAGTTTCTTTCTTTCTTTCTTGATATCTTTCATTCTAGCTTTAATACCTTCTGACATTCTATCTTTAGTTTCATTCTTTCTTTCTTGATATTTTTTATTCTAGCTTTAGTACCTTCTAACATTCTATCTTTACTTTCTTTCTTGTTTTCGTTCATTTTAGCGTTAATACCCTCTTATATTCTATCATTGGTTTCTTTCTTTCTTTCTTTCTTACTTCATATCTCTCATTCTAATTTTAATACCATCTAATATCTTTAGTTTCTTTCTACTTTTCTTTCTTTCTTGATATCTTTCATTCTAGCTTTAATACCTTCTAACATTCTTTCTTTAGTTTCTTTTCTTCTTTCTTTCTTGTTTTCTTTCATGCTTTAATAACTTCTAACATTCTATCTTTAGTTTCTTCCTTTCTTTCTTGATATCTTTCATTCTAGGTTTAATACCTTCTAACATTCTATCTTTACTTTCTTTCTGTCTTTCTTTCTTGTTTTCGTACATTTTAGCTTTAATCTTCTAATATTCTATCTTTAGTTTCTTCCTTTCTTTCTTGATTTCTGTCATTCTTGCTTTAATAACTTCTAACATTCAATCTTTCGTTTCTTTTATTTTTTCGTTCTTGTTTTCTTTCATTCTAGCTATAATACCTTCTAACATTCAATCTTAATTTTCTCTCTTTCTTTCTTGATATCTTTCATTCTAACTTTAATACCTTCTAACATTCTATCATCTAGTTTCTTTCGTTCTTTCTTTCTTGATATCATTCATTCTAGCTTTAATACCTTCTAATATTCTATCTTTAGTTTCTTTCTTTCTTTCTTTCTTCATACCTTTCATTCTAGCTTTAATACCTTCTGACATTCTATCTTTAGTTTATTTCCTTCATTCTTTCTTGTTTTCTTTCATTCTAGCTTTAATACCTTCTAACATTCCATCTTAAGTTTCTTTCTTACTTTCTTTCCTGATATCTTTCATTCTAATTTTAATTCATTCTTACATTGTATCTTTAGATTCTTTCCTTCTTTCTTTCTTTTTTCGTTCATTTTAGCTTTAATACCTTCTAACATTCAATCTTTAGTTTCATTCTTTCTTGATATCTTTCATTCTAATTTTAATACATTCTATCTTTAGTTTCTTTCTTTCTTTCTTTCTTGATTTCTTTCATTGTAGCTTTAATACCTTCTGACATTCTATCATTTAGTTTCTTTCTTTCTTGATATCTTTCATTCTAGCTTTAATACCTTCTAATATACTATCATTTAGTTTCTTTCTTTCTTTCTTTCTTTCTTGATATATTTCATTCTAACTTTAATACTATCTAACATTCTACCTTTAGTTTCTTTCCTTCTTTCTTTTTTGTTTTCTTTCATGTTAGCTTTAATACCTTCTAACGTTCTATCTTTATTTTCCTTCTTTCTTTCTTTCTTTCTTTCTTTCTTGATTTCATTCAATAATGCTTTAATACCTTCTGATATTCCATCTTTAGTTTCTTTCTTTCTTTCTTGATTTCTTTCATTCATGCTTTAATACCTTCTAACATTCTATGGTTAGCTTCTTTCTTTCTTTCTTGATATCTTTCATTCTAGCTTTAATACCTTCGAACCTTCTATCTTTAGTTTCTTTCTTTCTTTCTTGTTTTCATTCATTTTAGCTTTAATACCTTCTAATATTCTATCTTTAGTTTCTTTCTTTCTATCTATCTTTCTTGATCTTTCATTCTAGGTTTAATACCTTCTGACATTCTATCTTTAGTTTCTTTCTTTCTTTCTTGATATCTTTCATTCTAGCTTTAATACCTTCTAAGATTCTAGCTTTAGTATTTTTTTCTTTTTTTTCCTCGATTTCTTTCATTCTAGCTTTAATACCTTCTAACATTCTATCTTTACTTTCTTTCTTTCTTTCTTGATATTTTTCATTCTAGCTTTAATACCTTCTAACATTCTATCTTTACTTTCTTTCTTTCTTTCTTTCTTTCTCGTTTTCGTTCATTTTAGCTTTAATACCTTCTAACGTTCTATCTTTAGTTTCCTTCTTTCTTTTTTTCTTAATATCTTTCATTCTAATTTTAATACCTTCTATCGTTCTGTCTTTAGTTTCTTTCTTTCTCTCTTTCTTTCTTTCTTTCTTTCTTTCTTTCTTTCTTTCTTTCTTTCTTGATTTCATTCAATAATGCTTTAATACCTTCTGACATTTCATCTTTAGTTTCATTCTTTCTTTCTTGATTTCTTTCATTCATGCTTTAATAACTTCTTACATTCTATGGTTAGTTTCTTTCTTTCTTTCTTGATTTCTTTCATTCATGCTTTAATACCTTCTAACATTCTATGGTTAGTTTCTTTCTTTCTTTCTTGATATCTTTCATTCTAGCTTTAATACCTTCTAACCTTCTATCTTTAGTTTCTTTCTTTCTTTCTTTCTTGATTTCATTCATTTTAGCTTTAATACCTTCTAATATTCTATCTTTAGTTTCTTTCTTTCTTTCTTTCTTTCTTGATCTTTCATTCTAGCTTTAATACCTTCTAACATTCTATCTATACTTTTTTTCTTTCTTTCTTGATATTTTTCATTCTAGCTTTAATACCTTCTAACATTCTATCTTTACTTTCTTTCTTTCTTTCTTTCTTGTTTTCGTTCATTTTAGCTTTAATACCTTCTAACGTTCTATCTTTAGTTTCCTTATTTCTTTTTTTCTTAATATCTTTCATTCTAATTTTAATACCTTCTATCGTTCTGTCTTTAGTTTCTTTCTTTCTTTCTTTCTTTCTTTCTTTCTTTCTTTCTTTCTTTCTTGATTTCATTCAATAATGCTTTAATACCTTCTGACATTTCATCTTTAGTTTCATTCTTTCTTTCTTGATTTCTTTCATTCATGCTTTAATAACTTCTTACATTCTATGGTTAGTTTCTTTCTTTCTTTCTTGATATCTTTCATTCTAGTTTTATACCTTCTAACCTTCTATCTTTAGTTTCTTTCTTTCTTTCTTGATTTCATTCAATAATGCTTTAATAACTTCTGACATTTCATCTTTAGTTTCTTTCTTTCGTTCTTTATTTCTTTCATTCATGCTTTAATACCTTCTAATATTCTATCTTTAGTTTCTTTCTTTCTTTCTTATTTCTTTCTTTCTTGATCTTTCATTCGAGCTTTAATACCTTCTGACATTCTATCTTTAGTTTCTTTCTTTCTTTCTTGATATCTTTCATTCTAGCTTTAATACCTTCTAACATTCTATCTTTACTTTTTTTCTTTCTTTATTTCTTGTTTTCGTTCATTTTAGCTTTAATACCTTCTAACGTTCTATCTTTAGTTTCCTTCTTTCTTTCTTTCTTAATATCTTTCATTCTAATTTTAACACCTTCTAACGTTCTGTCTTTAGTTTCTTTCTTTCTTTCTTTCTTTCTTGATTTCATTCAATAATGCTTTAATACCTTCTGACATTTCATCTTTAGTTTCTTTCTTTCTTTCTTGATTTCTTTCATTCATGCTTTAATACCTTCTAACATTCTATTGTTAGTTTCTTTCTTTCTTTCTTGATATCTTTCATTCTAGCTTTTATACCTTCTAACCTTCTATCCTTAGTTTCTTTCTCTCTTACATGATATCTTTCCTTCTAGCTTTAATACCTTCTAACATTCTTTCTTTAGTTTCTTTTCTTCTTTCTTTCTTGTTTTCTTTCATGATTTAATACCTTCTAACATTCTATCTTTAGTTTCTTTCTTTCTTGATATCTTTCATTCTAGCTTTAACACCTTCTAACATTCAATCTTTAGTTTCTTTCTTTCTTTCTTGATATCTTTCATTCTAGCTTTAATACCTTCTAAAAATCTATCTTTACTTTCTCTCTGTCATTCTTTCTTGTTTTCGTTCATTTTAGCTTTAATCGTCTAATATTCTATTATTAGTTTCTTTCTTTCTTTCTTGATTTATTTCATTCAAGCTTTAACACCTTCTAACATTCAATCTTTAGTTTCTTTCTTTCTTTCTTCCTTGTTTTCTTTCATTCTAGCTTTAATACCTTTTAACATTCTATCTTTAGTTTCTTTCCTTCTTTCGTTCTTGTTTTCTTTGTTTCTAGCTTTAATACCTTCTAACATTCAATCTTAATTTTCTTTCTTTCTTTCTTGATATATTTCATTCTAGCTTTAATACCTTCTAACATTAAATCTTTAGTTTCATTCTTTCTTTCTTGATATTTTTCATTCTAGCTTTAATACCTTCTAACATTCTATCTTTACTTTCTTTCTTTCTTGTTTTTGTTCATTTTAGCGTTAATACCTTCTTATATTCTATCATTGGTTTCTTTCTTTCTTTCTTTGTTACTTCATATCTCTCATTCTAATTTTAATACCATCTAACATTCTATCTTTAGTTTCTTTCTATCTTTCTTCCTTAGTTGATATCTTTCATTCTAGCTTTAATACCTTCTAACATTCTTTCTTTAGTTTATTTTCTTCTTTCTTTCTTGTTTTCTTTCATGCTTTAATACCTTCTAACATTCAATCTTTAGTTTCTCTCTTTCTTGATTTCTTTCATTCTAGCTTTAATACCTTCTGACATTCTATCTTTAGTATTTTTTTTCTTTCTTTCTCGATTTCTTTCATTCTAGCTTTAATACCTTCTAACATTCAATCTTTAGTTTCATTCTTTCTTTCTTGATATTTTTCATTCTAGCTTTAATACCTTCTAACATTCTATCTTTACTTTCTTTCTTTCTTTCTTGTTTTCGTTCATTTTAGCTTTAATCGTCTAATATTCTATTATTAGTTTCTTTCTTTCTTTCTTGATTTATTTCATTCAAGCTTTAACACCTTCTAACATTCAATCTTTAGTTTCTTTCTTTCTTTCTTCCTTGTTTTCTTTCATTCTAGCTTTAATACCTTTTAACATTCTATCTTTAGTTTCTTTCCTTCTTTCGTTCTTGTTTTCTTTGTTTCTAGCTTTAATACCTTCTAACATTCAATCTTAATTTTCTTTCTTTCTTTCTTGATATATTTCATTCTAGCTTTAATACCTTCTAACATTCAATCTTTAGTTTCATTCTTTCTTTCTTGATATTTTTCATTCTAGCTTTAATACCTTCTAACATTCTATCTTTACTTTCTTTCTTTCTTGTTTTTGTTCATTTTAGCGTTAATACCTTCTTATATTCTATCATTGGTTTCTTTCTTTCTTTCTTTGTTACTTCATATCTCTCATTCTAATTTTAATACCATCTAACATTCTATCTTTAGTTTCTTTCTATCTTTCTTCCTTAGTTGATATCTTTCATTCTAGCTTTAATACCTTCTAACATTCTGTCTTTAGTTTATTTTCTTCTTTCTTTCTTGTTTTCTTTCATGCTTTAATGCCTTCTAACATTCTATCTTTAGTTTCTTTCTTTCTTGATATCTTTCATTCTAGCTTTAACACCTTCTAACATTCAATCTTTAGTTTCTTTCTTTCTTTCTTGATATCTTTCATTCTAGCTTTAATACCTTCTAAAAATCTATCTTTACTTTCTTTCTGTCTTTCTTTCTTGTTTTCGTTCATTTTGGCTTTAATCTTCTAATATTCTATTATTAGTTTCTTTCTTTCTTTCTTGATTTATTTCATTCAAGCTTTAACACCTTCTAACATTCAATCTTTAGTTTCTTTCTTTCTTTCTTCCTTGTTTTCTTTCATTCTAGCTTTAATACATTTTAACATTCTATCTTTAGTTTCTTTCCTTCTTTCGTTCTTGTTTTCTTTGTTTCTAGCTTTAATACCTTCTAACATTCAATCTTAATTTTCTTTCTTTCTTTCTTGATATATTTCATTCTAGCTTTAATACCTTCTAACATTCTATCTTTAGTTTCTTTTCTTCTTTCTTTCTTGTTTTCTTTCTTGATTAATACCTTCTAACATTCTTTCTTTAGTTTCTTTTTTTCTTTCTTTCTTGATAGCTTTCATTCTAGCTTTAATATATTTTAACATTCTATCTTTAGATTCTTTCCTTCTTTCTTGTTTTCTTTCATTCTAGCTTTAATACCTTCTAACATTCAATCTTTCGTTTCTTTCCTTCTTTGTTTCTAGTTTTCTTTCATTCAAGCTTTAATACCTTCTAACATTCAATCTTTAGTTTCTTTCTTTCTTTCTTGATTTCTTTCATTCTAGCTTTAATACCTTCTGAAATTCTATCTTTAGTTTCTTTCTTTCTTTTTTGTTTTCGTTCATTTTAGCTTTAATACCTTCTGACATTCTATCTTTAGTATTTTTTTCTTTCTTTCTCGATTTCTTTCATTCTAGCTTTAATACCTTCTAACATTCAATCTTATTTTCATTCTTTATTTCTTGATATTTTTCATTCTAGCTTTAATACCTTCTAACATTCTATCTTTACTTTCTTTCTTGTTTTCGTTCATTTTAGCGTTAATACCTTCTTATATTCTATCATTGGTTTCTTTCTTTCTTTCTTACTTCATATCTCTCATTCTAATTTTAATACCATCTAATATCTTTAGTTTCTTTCTATCTTTCTTTCTTTCTTGATATCTTTCATTCTAGCTTTAATACCTTCTAACATTCTTTCTTTAGTTTCTTTTCTTCTTTCTTTCTTGTTTTCTTTCATGCTTTAATAACTTCTAACATTCTATCTTTAGTTTCTTCCTTTCTTTCTTGATATCTTTCATTCTAGCTTTAATACCTTCTAACATTCTATCTTAATTTTCTCTCTTTCTTTCTTGATATCTTTCATTCTAACTTTAATACCTTCTAATATTCTATCATTTAGTTTCTTTCGTTCTTTCTTTCTTGATATCATTCATTCTAGCTTTAATACCTTCTAATATTCTATCTTTAGTTTCTTACTTTCATTCTTTCTTGATATCTTTCATTCTAGCTTTAATACCTTCTGACATTCTATCTTTAGTTTCTTTCCATCATTCTTTCTTGATTTCTTTCATTCTAGCTTTAATACCTTCTAACATTCAATCTTAAGTTTCTTTCTTGATATCTTTCATTCTAATTTTACTACATTCTTACATTCTATCTTTAGTTTCTTTCTTTCTTTTTTCTTTAATTCTAGCTTTAATAACTTCTGACATTCTATCTTTAGTTTCTTTCTTTCTTTCTTGATATCTTCCATTCTAGCTTTAATACCTTCTAACATTCTATCTTTAGATTCTTTCCTTCTTTCTTTCTGTTTTCGTTCATATTAACTTTAATACCTTCTAACATTCAATCTTTAGATTCTTTCTTTCTTGATCTCTTTCATTCTAATTTTAATACATTCTATCTTTAGTTTCTTTCTTTCTTTCTTTCTTGATTTCTTTCATTGTAGCTTTAATACCTTCTGACATTCTATCTTTAGTTTCTTTCTTTCTTGATATCTTTCATTCTAGCTTTAATGCCTTCTAACATTCTATCTTTACTTTCTTTCTGTCTTTCTTTCTTGTTTTCGTTCATTTTAGCTTTAATCTTCTAATATTCTATCATTATTTTCTGCCTTTCTTTCTTGATTTCTGTCATTCTTTCTTTAAACTTCTAACATTCAATCTTTCGTTTCTTTCCTTCTTTCGTTCTTGTTTTCTTTCATTCTAGCTATAATACCTTCTAACATTCAATCTGAATTTTCTCTCTTTCTTTCTTGATATCTTTCATTCTAACTTTAATACCTTCTAATATTCTATCATTTAGTTTCTTCCGTTCTTTCTTTCTTGATATCATTCATTCTAACTTTAATACCTTCTAATATTCTATCTTTAGTTTCTTTCTTTCTTTCTTTCTTCATATCTTTCATTCTAGCTTTAATACCTTCTGACATTCTATCTTTAGTTTCTTTCTTACTTTCTTTCCTGATATCTTTCATTCTAATTTTAATTCATTCTTACATTCTATCTTTAGTTTCTTTCTTTCTATCTTTCTTTAATTCTAGCTTTAATAACTTCTGACATTCTATCTTTAGATTCTTTCTATCTTTCTTGATATCTTTCATTCTAGCTTTAATACCTTCTAACATTCTATCTTTAGATTCTTTCCTTCTTTCTTTCTTTTTTCGTTCATTTTAGCTTTAATACCGTCTAATATTCAATCTTTAGTTTCATTCTTTCTTGATATCTTTCATTCTAATTTTAATACATTCTATCTTTAGTTTCTTTCTTTCTTTCTTTTTTTGATTTCTTTCATTGTAGATTTAATACCTTCTAATATTCTATCATTTAGTTTCTTTCTTTCTTTCTTTCTTGATATATTTCATTCTAACTTTAATACTATCTAACATTCTATCTTTAGTTTCTATCTTTCTTGATATCATTCATTCTAGCTTTAATACCTTCTAACATTCTATCTTTAATTTCTTTCCTTCTTTCTTTCTTGTTTTCTTTCATTCTAGCTTTAATACCTTCTAACTTTCTATCTTTAGTTTCCTTCTTTCTTTCTTTCTTGATATCATTCATTCTAATTTCAATACCTTCTAACGTTCTGTCTTTAGTTTCTTTCTTTCTTTCTTTCTTTCTTGATTTCATTCAATAATGCTTTAATACCTTCTGATATTCCATCTTTAGTTTCTTTCTTTCTTTCTTGATTTCTTTCATTCATGCTTTAATACCTTCTAACATTCTATGGTTAGTTTCTTTCTTTCTTTCTTGATATCTTTCATTCTAGCTTTAATACCTTCTAACCTTCTATCTTTAGTTTCTTTCTTTCTTTCTTTCTTGTTTTCATTCATTTTAGCTTTAATACCTTCTAATATTCTATCTTTAGTTTCTTTCTTTCTTTCTTTCTTGATCTTTCATTCTAGCTTTAATGCCTTCTGACATTCTATCTTTACTTTCTTTCTTTCTTTCTTGATATCTTTCATTCTAGCTTTAATACCTTCTAACATTCTATTTTTTCTTTCTTTCTTTCTTTCCTGTTTTCGTTCATTTTAGCTTTAATACCTTCTAACGTTCTATCTTTAGTTTCCTTCTTTCTTTCTTTCTTAATATCTTTCATTCTAATTTTAACACCTTCTAACGTTCTGTCTTTAGTTTCTTTCTTTCTTTCTTTCTTGATTTCATTCAATAATGCTTCAATACCTTCTGACATTTCATCTTTAGTTTCTTTCTTTCTTTCTTGATTGCTTTCATTCATGCTTTAATACCATCTAACATTCCATGGTTAGTTTCTTTCTTTCTTTCTTGATATCTTTCATTCTAGCTTTTATACCTTCTAACCTTCTATCTTTAGTTTCTTTCTTTCTTTCTTGTTTTCGTTAATTATACCTTTAATACCTTCTAATATTCTATCTTTAGTTTCTTTCTTTCTTTCTTTCTTTCCTGATCTTTCATTCTAGCTTTAATAACTTCTGACATTCTAACTTTAGTTTCTTTCTTTCTTTCTTGATATCTTTCATTCTAGCTTTAATACCTCCTAACATTCGATCTTTAGGAATTTTTTCTTTTTTTTCCTCGATTTCTTTCAATCTAGCTTTAATACCTTCTAACATTCAATCTTTAGTTTCTTTCTTTCTCTCTTGATATTTTTCATTCTAGCTTTAATACCTTCTAACATTCTATCTTTACTTTCTTTCTTTCTTTCTTTCTTGTTTTCGTTCATTTTAGCTTTAATACCTTCTAACGTTCTATCTTTACTTTCCTTCTTTCTTTCTTTCTTAATATCTTTCATTCTAATTTTAATACCTTCTAACGTTCTGTCTTTAGTTTCTTTCTTTCTTTCTTTCTTTCTTGATTTCATTCAATAATGCTTTAATACCTTCTGACATTTCATCTTTAGTTTCTTTCTTTCTTTCTTGATTTCTTTCATTCATGCTTTAATACCATCTAACATTCTATGGTTAGTTTCTTTCTTTCTTTCTTGATATCTTTCATTCTACCTTTTATACCTTCTAACCTTCTATCTTTAGTTTCTTTCTTTCTTTGTTTTCGTTCATTATACCTTTAATATCTTCTAATATTCTATCTTTAGTTTCTTTCTTTCTTTCTTTCTTGATCTTTTCTAGCTTTAATACCTTCTGACATTCTATCTTTAGTTTCTTTCTTTCTTTCTTGATATCTTTCATTCTAGCTTTAATACCTTCTGACATTCAATCTTTAGTTTCTTTCCTTCTTTCTTTCTAGTTTTCTTTCATTCAATCTTTAATACCTTCTAACATTCTATCTTTAGTTTCTTTCTTTCTTTCTTGATATCTTTCATTCTAGCTTTAATACCTTCTGACATTCTATCTTTATTATTTTTTTCTTTTTTTTCCTCGATTTCTTTCATTCTAGCTTTAATATCTTCTAACATTCAATCTTTAGTTTCTTTCCTTCTTTCTTTCTAGTTTTCTTTCATTCAATCTTTAATACCTTCTAACATTCAATCTTTAGTTTCTTTCTCTCTTTCTTGATTTCTTTAATTCTAGCTTTAATACCTTCTGACATTCTATCTTTAGTATTTTTTTTCTTTCTTTCTCGATTTCTTTCATTCTAGCTTTAATTCCTTCTAACATTCAATCTTTAGTTTCATTCTTTCTTTCTTGATATTTTTCATTCTAGCTCTAATAACTTCTAACATTTTATCTTTACTTTCTTTCTTTCTTTCTTGTTTTTGTTCATTTTAGCGTTAATACCTTCTTATATTCTATCATTGGTTTCTTTCTTTCCTTCTTTCTTACTTCATATCTCTCATTCTAATTTTAATACCATCTAACATTCTTTCTTTAGTTTCTTTTCTTCTTTCTTTCTTGTTTTCTTTCGTGCTTTAATACCTTCTAACATTCTATCTTTAGTTTCTTTCTTTCTTGATATCTTTCATTCTAGCTTTAACACCTTCTAACATTCAATCTTTAGTTTCTTTCTTTCTTTCTTTCTTTCTTGATTTCTTTAATTCTAGCATTAATAACTTCTGACATTCTATCTTTAGTTTCTTTATTGCTTTCTTGATATCTTTCATTCTAGCTTTCTTACCTTCTGACATTCTATCTTTACGTTCTTTCTTTCTTTCTTTCTTTTTTGTTTTCGTTCATTTTAGCTTTCATACCTTCTAATATTCTATCATTGGTTTCTTTCTTTCTTTCTTTCTTTCTTACTTCATATCTTTCATTCTGATTTTAATACCATCTAACATTCTATCTTTAGTTTCTTTCTTTCTTTCTTTCTTTCTTTCTTGATATCTCTCATTCTAGCTTTAATACTTTCTAACATTATATCTTTAGTTTTTTTTCTTCTTTCTTTCTTGTTTTCTTTCATGCTTTAATACCTTCTAACATTCTATCTTTAGTTTCTTTCTTTCTTTCTTGATATCTTTCATTCTAGCTTTAATACTTTCTGACATTCTATCTTTACTATTTTTTTTCTTTCTTTCTCGATTTCTTTCATTCTAGCTTTAATACCTTCTAACATTTAATCTTTAGTTTCATTCTTTCTTTCTTGATATTTTTCATTCTAGCTTTAATACCTTCTAACATTCTATCTTTACTTTCTTTCTTTCTTTCTTGTTTTCGTTCATTTTAGCGTTAATACCTTCTTATATTCTATCATTGGTTTCTTTGTTTCTTTCTTTCTTACTTCATATCTCTCATTCTAATTTTAATACCATCTAACATTCTATCTTTAGTTTCTTTCTATCTTTCTTTCTTACTTGATATCTTTCATTCTAGCTTTAATACCTTCTAACATTCTTTATTTAGTTTCTTTTCTTCTTTCTTTCTTGTTTTCTTTCATGCTTTAATACCTTCTAACATTCTATCTTTAGTTTCTTTCTTTGTTTCTTGATATCTTTCATTCTAGCTTTAACACCTTCTAACATTCAATCTTTAGTTTCTTTCTTTCTTTCTTGATTTATTTCATTCTCGCTTTAATACCTTCTAACATTCAATCTTTAGATTCTTTCTTTCTTTCTTTCTTGATTTCTTTCATTGTAGCTTCAATACCTTCTGACATTCTATCATTTAGTTTCTTTCTTTCTTGATATCATTCATTCTAATGTTAATACATTCTATCTTTAGTTTCTTTCTTTCTTACTTGATATATTTCATTCTAGCTTTAATACCTTCTAATATTCTATCATTTAGTTTCTTTCTTTCTTTCTTTCTTTCTTGATATATTTCATTCTAACTTTAATACTATCTAACATTCTATCTTTAGTTTCTATCTTTCTTTCTAGATATCATTCATTCTATCTTTAATACCTTCTAACATTCTATCTTTAATTTCTTTCCTTCTTTCTTTCTTGTATTCTTTCATTTTAGCTTTAATACCTTCTAACGTTCTATCTTTAGTTTCCTTCTTTCTTTCTTTCTTGATATCTTTCATTCTAATTTTAATACCTTCTAACGTTCTGTCTTTAGTTTCTTTCTTTCTTTCTTTCTTTCTTGATTTCATTCAATAATGCTTTAATACCTTCTGATATTCCATCTTTAGTTTCTTTCTTTCTGTCTTGATTTCTTTCATTCATGCTTTAATACCTTCTAACATTCTATGGTTAGTTTCTTTCTTTCTTTCTTGATATCTTTCATTCTACCTTTAATACCTTCTAATCTTCTATCTTTAGTTTCTTTCTTTCTTTCTTTCTTTCTTGATCTTTTCTAGCTTTAATACCTTCTGACATTCTATCTTTAGTTTCTTTCTTTCTTTCTTGATATCTTTCATTCTAGCTTTAATACCTTCCAACATTCTATCTTTACTTTCTTTCTTTCTTTCTTGTTTTCGTTCATTTTAGCTTTAATACCTTCTAATGTTCTATCTTTAGTTTCCTTCTTTCTTTCTTTCTTAATATCTTTCATTCTAATTTTAACACCTTCTAACGTTCTGTCTTTAGTTTCTTTCTTTCTTTCTTTCTTTCTTTCTTTCTTGATTTCATTCAATAATGCTTTAATACCTTCTGACATTTCATCTTTAGTTTCTTTCTTTCTTTCTTGATTTCTTTAATTCATGCTTTAATACCTTCTAACATTCTATGGTTAGTTTCTTTCTTTCTTTCTTGATATCTTTCATTCTAGCTTTTATACCTTCTAACCTTCTATCTTTAGTTTCTTTCTTTCTTTCTTGTTTTCGTTCATTATAGCTTTAATACCTTCTAATATTCTATCTTTAGTTTCTTTCTTTCTTTCTTTCTTGATCTTTCATTCTAGCTTCAATTCCTTCTGACATTCTATCTTTAGTTTCTTTCTTTCTTTCTTGATATCTTTCATTCTAGCTTTAATACCTAATAACATTCTATCTTTAGTAATTTTTTCTTTTTTTCCCCTCGATTTCTTTCATTCTAGCTTTAATACCTTCTAACATTCAATCTTTAGTTTCTTTCTTTCTTTCTTGATATTTTTCATTCTAGCTTTAATACCTTCTGATATTCTATCTATAGTATTTTTTTCTCTTTTTTCCTCGATTTCTTTCATTCTAGCTTTAATACCTTCTAACATTCAATCTTTAGTTTCTTTCCTTCTTTCTTTCTAGTTTTCTTTCATTCAATCTTTAATACCTTCTAACATTCAATCTTTAGTTTCTTTCTCTCTTTCTTGATTTCTTTCATTCTAGCTTTAATACCTTCTGACATTCTATCTTTAGTATTTTTTTTCTTTCTTTCTCGATTTCTTTCATTCTAGCTTTAATACCTTCTAACATTCAATCTTTAGTTTCATTCTTTCTTTCTTGATATTTTTCATTCTAGCTTTAATACCTTCTAACATTCTATCTTTACTTTCTTTCTTTCTTTCTTGTTTTTGTTCATTTTAGCGTTAATACCTTCTTATATTCTATCATTGGTTTCTTTCTTTCTTTCTTTCTTACTTCATATCTCTCATTCTATTTTTAATACCATCTAACATTCTATCTTTAGTTTCTTTCTATCTTTCTTTCTTACTTGATATCTTTCATTCTAGCTTTAATACCTTCTAACATTCTTTCTTTAGTTTCTTTTCTTCTTTCTTTCTTGTTTTCTTTCGTGCTTTAATACCTTCTAACATTCTATCTTTAGTTTGTTTCTTGATATCTTTCATTCTAGCTTTAACACCTTCTAACATTCAATCTTTAGTTTCTTTCTTTCTTTCTTGATATCTCTCATTCTAGCTTTAATACCTTCTAAAAATCTATCTTTACTTTCTCTCTGTCTTTCTTTCTTGTTTTCGTTCATTTTAGCTTTAATCTTCTAATATTCTATTATTAGTTTCTTTCTTTAATTCTTGATTTATTTCATTCAAGCTTTAATACCTTCTAACATTCAATCTTTCGTTTCTTTCTTTCTTTCTTCCTTGTTTTCTTTCATTCTAGCTTTAATACCTTTTAACATTCTATCTTTAGTTTCTTTCCTTCTTTCGTTCTTGTTTTCTTTGTTTCTAGCTTTAATACCTTCTAACATTCAATCTTAATATTCTTTCTTTCTTTCTTGATATATTTCATTCTAGCTTTAATACCTTCTAATATTCTATCATTTAGTTTCTTTCGTTCTTTCTTTCTGCATATCTGTCATTCTAGCTTTAATACCTCCTAACATTCTATCTTTAGTAATTTTTTCTTTTTTTTCTTCGATTTCTTTCATTCTAGCTTTAATACCTTCTAACATTCAATCTTTAGTTTCTTTCTTTCTTTCTTGATATTTTTCATTCTAGCTTTAATACCTTCTAACATTCTATCTTTAGTTTCTTTCTTTCTTTCTTTCTTTCTTGATTTCTTTAATTCTAGATTTAATAACTTCTGACATTCTATCTTTAGTTTCTTTCTTTCTTTCTTTCTTGTTTTCGTTCATTTTATCTTTAATACCTTCTAACGTTCTATCTTTAGTTTCCTTCTTTCGTTCTTTCTTTCTTAATATCTTTCATTCTAATTTTAATACCTTCTAACGTTCTGTCTTTAGTTTCTTTCTTTCTTTCTTTCTTTCTTTCTTGATTTCATTCAATAATGCTTTAATACCTTCTGACATTTCATCTTTAGTTTCTTTCTTTCTTTCTTGATTTCTTTCATTCATGCTTTAATACCTTCTAACATTCTATGGTTAGTTTCTTTCTTTCTTTCTTTATATCTTTCATTCTAGCTTTTATACCTTCTAATATTCAATCTTTAGTTTCTTTCTTTCTTTCTTGTTTTCGTTCATTATAACTTTAATACCTTCTAATATTCTATCTTTAGTTTCTTTCTTTCTTTCTTTCTTTCTTGATCTTTCATTCTAGCTTTAATAACTTCTGACATTCTATCTTTAGTTTCTTTCTTTTTTTCTTGATATCTTTCATTCTAGCTTTAATACCTTCTGACATTCTATCTATAGTATTTTTTTCTCTTTTTTCCTCGATTTCTTTCATTCTAGCTTTAATACCTTCTAACATTCAATCTTTAGTTTCTTTCCTTCTTTCTTTCTAGTTTTCTTTCATTCAATCTTTAATACCTTCTCACATTCAATCTTTAGTTTCTTTCTCTCTTTCTTGATTTCTTTCATTCTAGCTTTAATACCTTCTGACATTCTATCTTTAGTATTTTTTTTCTTTCTTTCTCGATTTCTTTCATTCTAGCTTTAATACCTTATAACATTCAATCTTTAGTTTCATTCTTTCTTTCTTGATATTTTTCATTCTAGCTTTAATACCTTCTAACATTCTATCTTTACTTTCTTTCTTTCTTTCTTGTTTTTGTTCATTTTAGCGTTAATACCTTCTTATATTCTATCATTGGTTTCTTTCTTTCTTTCTTTCTTTCTTACTTTATATCTCTCATTCTAATTTTAATACCATCTAACATTCTATCTTTACTTTCTTTCTATCTTTCTTTCTTACTTGATATCTTTCATTCTAGCTTTAATACCTTCTAATATTCTTTCTTTAGTTTCTTTTCTTCTTTCTTTCTTGT
Source organism: Intellagama lesueurii (assembly GCA_037013535.1). Classification (NCBI taxonomy): domain Eukaryota; kingdom Metazoa; phylum Chordata; class Lepidosauria; order Squamata; family Agamidae; genus Intellagama; species Intellagama lesueurii. Next base: position 16,569,754 of record JBAJHW010000013.1, read on the forward strand.
TTTCTTTCATGCTTTAATACCTTCTAACATTCTATCTTTAGTTTCTTTCTTTCTTGATATCTTTCATTCTAGCTTTAACACCTTCTAACATTCAATCTTTAGTTTCTTTCTTTCTTTCTTGATATCTTTCATTCTAGCTTTAATACCTTCTAAAAATCTATCTTTACTTTCTCTCTGTCCTTCTTTCTTGTTTTCGTTCATTTTAGCTTTAATCTTCTAATATTCTATTATTAGTTTCTTTCTTTCTTTCTTGATTTATTTCATTCAAGCTTTAATACCTTCTAACATTCAATCTTTAGTTTCTTTCTTTCTTTCTTCCTTGTTTTCTTTCATTCTAGCTTTAATACCTTTTAACATTCTATCTTTAGTTTCTTTCCTTCTTTCGTTCTTGTTTTCTTTGTTTCTAGCTTTAATACCTTCTAACATTCAATCTTAATTTTCTTTCTTTCTTTCTTGATATATTTCATTCTAGCTTTAAAACCGTCTAATATTCTATCATTTAGTTTCTTTCGTTCTTTCTTTCTTCATATCTGTCATTCTAGTTTTAATACCTTCTAACATTCTATCTTTAGTTTCTTTCCTTCTTTCTTTTTTGTTTTCTTTCATTCTAGCTTTAATACCTTCTAACATTCAATCTTAAGTTTCTTTCTTTCTTTCTTGATATCTTTCATTCTAATTTTAATACATTCTTACATTCTATCTTTAGTTTCTTTCTTTCTTTCTTTCTTGATTTCTATAATTCTAGCATTAATAACATCTGACATTCTATCTTTAGTTTCTTTATTTCTTTCTTGATATGTTTCATTCTAGCTTTCTTACCTTCTGACATTCTATCTTTACGTTCTTTCTTTCTTTTCTGTTTTCGTTCATTTTAGCTTTAATACCTTCTAATATTCTATCATTAGTTTCTTTCTTTCTTTCTTTCTTTCTTACTTCATATCTTTCATTCTTATTTTAATACCATCTAATATTCTATCTTTAGTTTCTTTCTTTCTTTCTTGATATCTTTCATTCTAGCTTTAATACCTTCTAACATTATATCTTTAGTTTCTTTTCTTCTTTCTTTCTTGTTTTCTTTCATGCTTTAATACCTTCTAACATTCTATCTTTAGTTTCTTTCTTTCTTGATTTCTTTCATTCTAGCTTTAATAACTTCTGACATTCTATCTTTATTTTCTTTCTTTCTTTCTTGATATATTTTATTCTAATTTTAATACATTCTTACATTCTATCTTTAGTTTCTTTCTTTCTTTCTTTCTTTCTTGATTTCTTTAATTCTAGCTTTAATAACTTCTGACATTTTATCTTTAGTTTCTTTCTTTCTTTCTTTCTTGTTTTCTTTCATTTTAGCTTTAATACCTTCTAACGTTCTATCTTTAGTTTGTTTCTTTCTTTCTTTCTTGATATCTTTCATTCTAGCTTAAATACCTTCTAACATTCAATCTTTAGTTTCTTTCTTTCTTTCTTTCTTGATATCTTTCATTCTAGCTTTAATACCTTCTAACATTCTTTCTTTAGTTTCTTTTTTTCCTTCTTTCTTGATATCTTTCATTCTAGCTTTAATATATTTTAACATTCTATCTTTAGATTCTTTCCTTCTTTCTTGTTTTCTTTCATTCTAGCTTTAATACCTTCTAACATTCAATCTTTAGTTTCTTTCCTTCTGTCTAGTTTTCTTTCATTCAAGCTTTAATACCTTCTAACATTCAATCTTAGGTTCTTTCCTTCTTTCTTTCTAGTTTTCTTTCATTCAAGCTTTAATACCTTCAAACATTCAATCTTTAGTTTCTTTCTTTCTTTCTTGATTTCTTTCATTCTAGCTTTAATACCTTCTAACATTCAATCTTTAGTTTCATTCTTTCTTTCTTGATATTTTTCATTCTAGCTTTAATACCTTCTAACATTCTATCTTTACTTTCTTTCTTGTTTTCGTTCATTTTAGCGTTAATACCTTCTTATATTCTATCATTGGTTTCTTTCTTTCTTACTTACTTCATATCTCTCATTCTAATTTTAATACAATCTAATATCTTTAGTTTCTTTCTATCTTTCTTTCTTTCTTTCTTGATATCTTTCATTCTAGCTTTAATACCTTCTAACATTTATTCTTTAGTTTCTTTTCTTCTTTCTTTCTTGTTTTCTTTCATGCTTTAATACCTTCTGACATTCTATCTTTAGTTTATTTCCTTCATTCTTTCTTGTTTTCTTTCATTCTAGCTTTAATACCTTCTAACATTCCATCTTAAGTTTCTTTCTTACTTTCTTTCCTGATATCTTTCATTCTAATTTTAATTCATTCTTACATTCTATCTTTAGTTTCTTTCTTTCTTTCTTTCTTTAATTCTAGCTTTAATAACTTCTGACATTCTATCTTTAGATTCTTTCTTTCTTTCTTGATATCTTTCATTCTAGCTTTAATACCTTCTAACATTCTATCTTTAGATTCTTTCCTTCTTTCTTTCTTTTTTCGTTCATTTTAGCTTTAATACCTTCTAACATTCAATCTTTAGTTTCATTCTTTCTTGATATCTTTCATTCTAATTTTAATACATTCTATCTTTAGTTTCTTTCTTTCTTTCTTTCTTTGTTGATTTCTTTCATTGTAGCTTTAATACCTTCTGACATTCTATCATTTAGTTTCTGTCTTCCTTGATATCTTTCATTCTAATGTTAATACATTCTATCTTTAGTTTCTTTCTTTCTTTCTTGATATATTTCATTCTAGCTTTAATACTTTCTAATATTCTATCTTTAGTTTCTTTTCTTCTTTCCTTCTTGTTTTCTTTCATGCTTCAATACCTTCTAACATTCAATCGTTAGTTTCTTTCCTTCTTTCTTTCTAGTTTTCTTTCATTCAAGCTTTAATACCTTCTAACATTCAATCTTTAGTTTCTTTCTTTCTTGATATCTTTCATTCTAGCTTTAATACCTTCTGACATTCTATCTTTAGTTTCTTTTCTTCTTTCCTTCTTGTTTTCTTTCATACTTTAATACCTTCTAACATTCAATCGTTCGTTTCTTTTCTTCTTTCTTTCTTGTTTTCTTTCTTCATTAATACCTTCTAACATTCTTTCTTCAGTTTCTTTCCTTCTTTCTTTCTAGTTTTCTTTCATTCAAGCTTTAATACCTTCTATCATTCAATCTTTAGTTTCTTTCTTTCTTTCTTGATTTCTTTCATTCTAGCTTTAATACCTTCTGACATTCTATCTTTAGTTTCTTTCTTTCTTTCTTGATATCTTTCAGTCTAGCTTTAATACCTTCTGACATTCTATCTTTAGTATTTTTTTCATTCTTTCTCGATTTCTTTCATTCTAGCTTTAATACCTTCTAACATTCAATCTTTAGTTTCATTCTTTCTTTCTTGATATTTTTCATTCTAGCTTTAATACCTTCTAACATTCTATCTTTACTTTCTTTCTTGTTTTCGTTCATTTTAGCGTTAATACCTTCTTATATTCTATCATTGGTTTCTTTCTTTCTTTCTTTCTTACTTCGTATCTCCCATTCTAATTTTAATACCATCTAATATCTTTAGTTTCTTTCTATCTTTCTTTCTTGAGATCTTTCATTGTAGCTTTAATACCTTCTAACATTCTTTCTTTAGTTTCTTTTCTTCTTTCTTTCTTGTTTTCTTTCATGCTTTAATACCTTCTAACATTCTATCTTTAATTTCTTTCTTTCTTTCTTGATATCTTTCATTCTAGCTATAATACCTTCTAACATTCAATCTAAATTTTCTCTCTTTCTTTCTTGATATCTTTCATTCTAACTTTAATACCTTCTAATATTCTATCATTTAGTTTCTTTCGTTCTTTCTTTCTTGATATCATTCATTCTAGCTTTAATACCTTCTGACATTCTATCTTTAGTTTATTTCCTTCATTCTTTCTTGTTTTCTTTCATTCTAGCTTTAATACCTTCTAACATTCCATCTTAAGTTTCTTTCTTACTTTCTTTCCTGATATCTTTCATTCTAATTTTAATTCATTCTTACATTCTATCTTTAGTTTCTTTCTTTCTTTCTTTAATTCTAGCTTTAATAACTTCTGACATTCTATCTTTAGATTCTTTCATTCTTTCTTGATATCTTTCATTCTAGCTTTAATACCTTCTAACATTCTATCTTTAGATTCTTTCCCTCTTTCTTTCTTTTTTCGTTCATTTTAGCTTTAATACCTTCTAACATTCAATCTTTAGTTTCATTCTTTCTTGATATCTTTCATTCTAATTTTAATACATTCTATCTTTAGTTTCTTTCTTTCTTTCTTTCTTGATTTCTTTCATTGTAGCTTTAATACCTTCTGACATTCTATCATTTAGTTTCTTTCTTTCTTGATATCTTTCATTCTAATGTTAATACATTCTATCTTTAGTTTCTTTCTTTCTTTCTTGTTTTCGTTCATTATAGCTTTAATACCTTCTAATTTTCTATCTTTAGTTTCTTTCTTTCTTTCTTTCTTTCTTGATCTTTCATTCTAGCTTTAATACCTTCTGACATTCTATCTTTAGTTTCTTTCTTTCTTTCTTACTTCGTATCTCCCATTCTAATTTTAATACCATCTAATATCTTTAGTTTCTTTCTATCTTTCTTTCTTGAGATCTTTCATTGTAGCTTTAATACCTTCTAACATTCTTTCTTTAGTTTCTTTTCTTCTTTCTTTCTTGTTTTCTTTCATGCTTTAATACCTTCTGACATTCTATCTTTAGTTTATTTCCTTCATTCTTTCTTGTTTTCTTTCATTCTAGCTTTAATACCTTCTAACATTCTATCTTCAGTTTCTTTCCTTCTTTCTTTCTTATTTTCTTTCATTTTAGCTTTAATACCTTCTAACTTTCTATCTTTAGTTTCCTTCTTTCTTTCTTTCTTGATATCTTTCATTCTAATTTTAATACCTTCTAACGTTCTGTCTTTAGTTTTTTTCTTTCTTTCTTTCTTTCTTTCCTGATTTCATTCAATAATGCTTTAATACCTTCTGATATTCCATCTTTAGTTTCTTTCTTTTTTCTTGATTTCTTTCATTCATGCTTTAATACCTTCTAACATTCTATGGTTAGTTTCTTTCTTTCTTTCTTGATATCTTTCATTCTAGCTTTAATACCTTCTAACCTTCTATCTTTAGTTTCTTTCTTTCTTTCTTGTTTTCATTCATTTTAGCTTTAATACCTTCTAATATTCTATCTTTAGTTTCTTTCTCTCTTTCTTTCTTTCTTGATCTTTCATTCTAGGTTTAATACCTTCTGACATTCTTCTTTAGTTTCTTTTCTTCTTTCCTTCTTGTTTTCTTTCATGCTTTAATACCTTCTAACATTCAATCGTTAGTTTTTTTCCTTCTTTCTTTCTAGTTTTCTTTCATTCAAGCTTTAATACCTTCTAACATTCAATCTTTAGTTTCTTTCTTTCTTAATATCTTTCATTCTAGCTTTAATACCTTCTAACATTCTATGTTTACTTTCTTTCTGTCTTTCTTTCTTGTTTTCGTTCATTTTAGCTTTAATCTTCTAATATTCAATCATTGGTTTCTTTCTTTCTTTCTTTCTTACTTCATATCTTTCATTCTAATTTTAATACCATCTAACATTCTATCTTTAGTTTCTTTCTTTCTTTCTTTCTTTCTTGATATCTTTCATTCTAGCTTTAATACCTTCTGACATTCTATCTTTAGTTTCTTTTCTTCTTTCTTTCTTGATTTCTTTCTTGATTAATACCTTCTAACATTCTTTCTTTAGTTTCTTTTTTTCTTTCTTTCTTGATATCTTTCATTCTAGCTTTAATATATTTTAACATTCTATCTTTAGATTCTTTCCTTCTTTCTTGTTTTCTTTCATTCTAGCTTTAAAACCTTCTAACATTCAATCTTAAGTTTCTTTCTTTCTTGATATCTTTCATTCTAGCTTTAATACCTTCTGACATTCTATCTTTAGTATTTTTTTCATTCTTTCTCGATTTCTTTCATTCTAGCTTTAATACCTTCTAACATTCAATCTTTATTCATTCTTTATTTCTTGATATTTTTCATTCTAGCTTTAAAAGCTTCTAACATTCTATCTTTACTTTCTTTCTTGTTTTCGTTCATTTTAGCGTTAATATCTTCTTATATTCTATCATTGGTTTCTTTCTTTCTTTCTTTCTTACTTCATATCTCTCATTCTAATTTTAATACCATCTAATATCTTTAGTTTCTTTCTATCTTTCTTTCTTTCTTGATATCTTTCATTCTAGCTTTAATACCTTCTAACATTCTACATTTACTTTCTTTCTGTCTTTCTTTCTTGTTTTCGTACATTTTAGCTTTAATCTTCTAATATTCTATCATTAGTTTCCTCCTTTCTTTCTTGATTTCTGTCATTTTTGCTTTAATAACTTCTAACATTCAATCTTTCGTTTCTTTTACTTTTTCGTTCTTGTTTTCTTTCATTCTAGCTATAATACCTTCTAACATTCAATCTTAATTTTCTCTCTTTCTTTCTTGATATCTTTCATTCTAACTTTAATACCTTCTAATATTCTATCATTTAGTTTCTTTCGTTCTTTCTTTCTTGATATCATTCATTCTAGGTTTAATACCTTCTAATATTCTATCTTTAGTTTCTTTCTTTCTTTCTTTCTTCATATCTTTCATACTAGCTTTAATACCTTCTGACATTCTATCTTTAGTTTATTTCCTTCATTCTTTCTTGTTTTCTTTCATTCTAGCTTTAATACCTTCTAACATTCCATCTTAAGTTTCTTTCTTACTTTCTTTCCTGATATCTTTCATTCTAATTTTAATTCATTCTTACATTCTATCTTTAGTTTCTTTCTTTCTTTCTTTCTTTAATTCTAGCTTTAATAACTTCTGACATTCTATCTTTAGATTCTTTCTTTCTTTCTTGATATCTTTCATTCTAGCTTTAATACCTTCTAACATTCTATCTTTAGATTCTTTCCTTCTTTCTTTCTTTTTTCGTTCATTTTAGCTTTAATACCTTCTAACATTCAATCTTTAGTTTCATTCTTTCTTGATATCTTTCATTCTAATTTTAATACATTCTATCTTTAGTTTCTTTCTTTCTTTCTTTCTTTCTTGATTTCTTTCATTGTAGCTTTAATATCTTCTGACATTCTATCATTTAGTTTCTGTCTTCCTTGATATCTTTCATTCTAATGTTAATACATTCTATCTTTAGTTTCTTTCTTTCTTTCTTGATATATTTCATTCTAGCTTTAATATTTTATAATATTCTATCGTTTAGTTTCTTTCTTTCTTTCTTTCTTTCTTGATATATTTCATTCTAACTTTAATACTATCTAACATTCTATCTTTAGTTTCTATCTTTCTTTCTTGATATCATTCATTCTAGCTTTAATACCTTCTAACATTCTATCTTTAGTTTCTTTCCTTCTTTCTTTCTTGTTTTCTTTCATGTTAGCTTTAATACCTTCTAACGTTCTATCTTTAGTTTCCTTCTTTCTTTCTTTCTTTCTTTCTTTCTTGATTTCATTCAATAATGCTTTAATACCTTCTGATATTCCATCTTTAGTTTCTTTCTTTCTTTCTTGATTTCTTTCATTCATGCTTTAATACCTTCTAACATTCTATGGTTAGTTTCTTTCTTTCTTTCTTGATATCTTTCATTCTAGCTTTAATACCGTCTCACCTTCTATCTTTAGTTTCTTTCTTTCTTTCTTTCTTTCTTGTTTTCATTCATTTTAGCTTTAATACCTTCTAATATTCTAGCTTTAGTTTCTTTCTTTCTTTCTTTCTTTCTTGATCTTTCATTCTAGGTTTAATACCTTCTGACATTCTATCTTTAGTTTCTTTCTTTCTTTTTTGATATCTTTCATTCTAGCTTTAATACCTTCTAACATTCTATCTTTAGTATTTTTTTCTTTTTTTCCTCGATTTCTTTCATTCTAGCTTTAATACCTTCTAACATTCAATCTTTAGTTTCTTTCTTTCTTTCTTGATATTTTTCATTCTAGCTTTAATACCTTCTAACATTCTATCTTTACTTTCTTTCTTTCTTTCTTTCTTGTTTTCGTTCATTTTAGCTTTAATACTTTCTAACGTTCTATCTTTAGTTTACTTCTTTCTTTCTTTCATAATATCTTTCATTCTAATTTTAATACCTTCTAACGTTCTGTCTTTAGTTTCTATCTTTCCTTCTTTCTTTCTTTCTTTCTTGATTTCATTCAATAATGCTTTAATACCTTCTGACATTTCATCTTTAGTTTCTTTCTTTCTTTCTTTCTTTCTTTCATTCCTGCTTTAATACCTTCTAACATTCTATGGTTAGTTTCTTTCTTTTTTTCTTGATATCTTTCATTCTAGCTTTTATACCTTCTAAGCTTCTATCTTTAGTTTCTTTCTTTCTTTCTTGTTTTCGTTCATTATAGCTTTAATACCTTCTAATATTCTATCTTTAGTTTCTTTCTCTCTTTCTTTCTTTCTTGATCATTCATTCGAGCTTTAATATATTCTGACATTCTATCTTCAGTTTCTTTCTTTCTTGATATCTTTCATTCCAGCTTTAATACCTTCTAACATTCTATCTTTAGTATTTTTTTCTTTTTTTCCCTCGATTTCTTTCATTCTAGCTTTAATACCTTCTAACATTCTATCTTTACTTTCTTTCTTTCCTTCTTGATATTTTTCATTCTAGCTTTAATACCTTCTAACATTCTATCTTTACTTTCTTTCTTTCTTTCTTTCTTGTTTTCGTTCATTTTAGCTTTAATACCTTCTAACGTTCTATCTTTAGTTTCCTTCTTTCTTTTTTTCTTAATATCTTTCATTCTAATTTTAATACCTTCTATCGTTCTGTCTTTAGTTTCTTTCTTTCTTTCTTTCTTTCTTTCTTGATTTCATTCAATAATGCTTTAATACCTTCTGACATTTCATCTTTAGTTTCATTCTTTCTTTCTTGATTTCTTTCATTCATGCTTTAATAACTCCTTACATTCTATGGTTAGTTTCTTTCTTTCTTTCTTGATATCTTTCATTCTAGCTTTTATACCTTCTAAACTTCTATCTTTAGTTTCTTTCTTTCTTTCTTGTTTTCGTTCATTATAGCTTTAATACCTTCTAATATTCTATCTTTAGTTTCTTTCTTTCTTTCTTTCTTTCATGATCTTTCATTCTAGCTTTAATAACTTCTGACATTCTATCTTTAGTTTCTTTCTTTCTTTCTTGATATCTTTCATTCTAGCTTTAATACCTTCTGACATTCTATCTTCAGTATTTTTTTCTTTTTTTCCCTCGATTTCTTTCATTCTAGCTTTAATACCTTCTAACATTCAATCTTTAGTTTCTTTCCTTCTTTCTTTCTAGTTTTCTTTCATTCAATCTTTAATACCTTCTAACATTCAATCTTTAGTTTCTTTCTCTCTTTCTTGATTTCTTTCATTCTAGCTTTAATACCTTCTGACATTCTATCTTTAGTATTTTTTTTCTTTCTTTCTCGATTTCTTTCATTCTAGCTTTAATTCCTTCTAACATTCAATCTTTAGTTTCATGCTTTCTTTCTTGATATTTTTCATTCTAGCTTTAATACCTTCTAACATTCTATACTTTCTTTCTTTCTTTCTTGTTTTTGTTCATTGTAGCGTTAATTCCTTCTTATATTCTATCATTGGTTTCTTTCTTTCTTTCTTACTTCATATCTCTCATTCTAATTTTAATACCATCTAACATTCTATCTTTAGTTTTTTCTATCTTTCTTTCTTACATGATATCTTTCATTCTAGCTTTAATACCTTCTAACATTCTTTCTTTAGTTTCTTTTCTTCTTTCTTTCTTGTTTTCTTTCATGCTTTAATACCTTCTAACATTCTATCTTTAGTTTCTTTCTTTCTGTCTTGATATCTTTCATTGTAGCTTTAATACCTTCTAAAAATCTATCTTTACTTTCTTTCTGTCTTTCTTTCTTGTTTTCGTTCATTTTAGCTTTAATCGTCTAATATTCTATTATTAGTTTCTTTCTTTCTTGATTTATTTCATTCAAGCTTTAACACCTTCTAACATTCAATCTTTAGTTTCTTTCTTTCTTCCTTCCTTGTTTTCTTTCATTCTAGCTTTAATACCTTTTAACATTCTATCTTTAGTTTCTTTCCTTCTTTCGTTCTTGTTTTCTTTGTTTCTAGCTATAATACCTTCTAACATTCAATCTTAATTTTCTTTCTTTCTTGATATACTTCATTCTAGCTTTAATACCATCTAACATTCAATCTTTAGTTTCATTCTTTCTTTCTTGTTTTTGTTCATTTTAGCGTTAATACCTTCTTATATTCTATCATTGGTTTCTTTCTTTCTTTCTTTCTTACTTCATATATCTCATTCTAATTTTAATACCATCTAACATTCTATCTTTAGTTTCTTTCTATCTTTCTTTCTTACTTGATATCTTTCATTCTAGCTTTAATACCTTCTAACATTCTTTCTTTAGTTTCTTTTCTTCTTTCTTGTTTTCTTTCATGCTTTAATACCTTCTAACATTCTATCTTTAGTTTCTTTCTTTCTTGATATCTTTCATTCTAGCTTTAACACCTTCTAACATTCAATCTTTAGTTTCTTTCTTTCTTTCTTGATATCTTTCATTCTAGCTTCAATACCTTCTAAAAATCTATCTTTACTTTCTTTCTGTCTTTCTTTCTTGTTTTCGTTCATTTTAGCTTTAATCTTCTAATATTCTATTATTAGTTTCTTTCTTTCTTTCTTGATTTATTTCATTCAAGCTTTAACACCTTCTAACATTCAATCTTTAGTTTCTTTCTTTCTTTCTTCCTTGTTTTCTTTCGTTCTAGCTTTAATACCTTTTAACATTCTATCTTTAGTTTCTTTCCTTCTTTCGTTCTTGTTTTCTTTGTTTCTAGCTTTAATACCTTCTAACATTCAATCTTAATTTTCTTTCTTTCTTTCTTGATATATTTCATTCTAGCTTTAAAAAATTCTAATATTCTACCATTTAGTTTCTTTCGTTCTTTCTTTCTTCATATCTGTCATTCTAGCTTTAATACCTTCTAACATTCTATCTTTAGTTTCTTTTTTTCTTTCTTTCTTGATATCTTTCGTTCCAGCTTTAATACCTTCTAACATTCTATCTTTAGTTTCTTTCCTTCTTTCTTTTTTGTTTTCTTTCATTCTAGCTTTAATACCTTCTAACATTCAATCTTAAGTTTCTTTCTTTCTTTCTTGATATCTTTAGATCTAATTTTAATACATTCTTACATTCTATCTTTAGTTTCTTTCTTTCTTTCTTTCTTTCTTGATTTCTTTAATTCTAGCATTAATAACATCTGATATTCTATCTTTAGTTTCTTTATTTCTTTCTTGATATCTTTCATTCTAGCTTTCTTACCTTCTGACATTCTATCTTTACGTTCTTTCTTTCTTTCTTTCTTTTTTGTTTTCGTTCATTTTAGCTTTAATACCTTCTAATATTCTATCATTGGTTTCTTTCTTTCTTTCTTTCTTTCTTACTTCATATCTTTCATTCTTATTTTAATACCATCTAACATTCTATCTTTAGTTTCTTTCTTTCTTTCTTTCTTTCTTTCTTGATATCTTTCATTGTAGCTTTAATACCTTCTAACATTCTATCTTTAGTTTCTTTTCTTCTTTCTTTCTTGTTTTCTTTCATGCTTTAATACCTTCTAACATTCTATCTTTAGTTTCTTTCTTTCTTTCTTGATTTCTTTCATTCTAGCTTTAATACCTTCTGACATTCTATCTTTAGTTTCTTTCTTTCTTTCTTGATATCTTTCATTCTAGATTTAATACCTTCTGACATTCTATCTTTACTATTTTTTTTCTTTCTTTCTCGATTTCTTTCATTCTAGCTTTAATACCTTCTAACATTCAATCTTTAGTTTCATTCTTTCTTTCTTGATATTTTTCATTCTAGCTTTAATATCTTCTAACATTCTATCTTTACTTTCTTTCCTTCTTTCTTGTTTTCGTTCATTTTAGCGTTAATACCTTCTTATATTCTATCATTGGTTTCTTTGTTTCTTTCTTTCTTACTTCTTATCTCTCATTCTAATTTTAAAACCATCTAACATTCTATCTTTAGTTTCTTTCTATCTTTCTTTCTTACTTGATATCTTTCATTCTAGCTTTAATACATTCTAACATTCTTTCTTTAGTTTCTTTTCTTCTTTCTTTCTTGTTTTCTTTCATGCTTTAATACCTTCTAACATTCTATCTTTAGTTTCTTTCATTGTTTCTTGATTTATTTCATTCTAGCTTTAATACCTTCTAACACTCAATCTTTAGTTTCTTTCTTTCTTTCTTGATTTATTTCATTCTAGCTTTAATACCTTCTAACATTCAATCTTTAGTTTCTTTCTTTCTTCCTTGTTTTCTGTCATTCTAGCTTTAATACCTTTTAACATTCTATCTTTAGTTTCTTTCCTTCTTTCGTTCTTGTTTTCTTTCTTTCTAGCTTTAATACCTTCTAACATTCAATCTTTAGTTTCTTTCTTTCTTTCTGTCTTTATTTCTTTCATTCATGCTTTAATACCTTCTAACATTCTATCTTTAGTTTCTTTCCTTCTTTCGTTCTTGTTTTCTTTCTTTCTAGCTTTAATACCTTCTAACATTCAATCTTAATTTTCTTTCTTTCTTTCTTGATATATTTCATTCTAGCTTTAAAACCTTCTAATATTCTATCATTTAGTTTCTTTCGTTCTTTCTTTCTTGATATCTGTCATTCTAGCTTTAATACCTTCTAACATTCTATCTTTAGTTTCTTTTTTTCTTTCTTTCTTGATATCTTTCATTCTAGCTTTAATACCTAACATTCTATCTTTAGTTTCTTTCCTTCTTTCTTTCTTGTTTTCTTTCATTCTAGCTTTAATACATTCTAACATTCAATCTTAAGTTTCTTTCTTACTTTCTTTCTTGATATATTTTATTCTAATTTTAATACATTCTTACATTCTATCTTTAGTTTCTTTCTTTCTTTCTTTCTTTCTTGATTTCTTTAATTCTAGCTTTAATAACTTCTGACATTCTATGTTTAGTTTCTTTCTTTCTTTCTTTCTTGTTTTCTTTCATTTTACCTTTAATACCTTCTAACGTTCTATCTTTAGTTTGTTTCTTTCTTTCTTTCTTGATATCTCTCATTCTAGCTTAAATACCTTCTAACATTCAATCTTTAGTTTCATTCTTTCTTTCTTTCTTGATATATTACATTCTTACTTTAATACTATCTAACATTCTATCTTTAGTTTCTTTCTTTCTTTCTCGATATCTTTCATTCTAGCTTTAATACCTTCTAACATTCTATCTTTAGTTTCTTTTTTTCTTGATATCTTTCATTCTAATTTTAATACATTCTATCTTTAGTTTCTTTCTTTCTTTCTTTCTTTCTAGCTTTAAGGCCTTCTGACATTCTATCTTTAGTTTTTTTCTTTCTTTCTTGATTTCTTTCATTCTAGCTTTAATACCTTCTAACATTCAATCTTTAGTTTCTTTCTTTCTTTCTTGATATCTTTCATTCTAGCTTTAATACCTTCTAACATTCTATCTTTAATTTCTTTCTTTCTTGTTTTCGTTCATTTTAGCTTTAATAACTTCTAATATTCTATTATTGGTATCTTTCTTTCTTTCTTTCTTGATATCTTTCATTCTAATTTTAATACATTCTTACATTCTATCTTTAGTTTCTTTCTATCTTTCTTTCTTTCTTGATATCTTTCATTCTAGCTTTAATACCTTCTAACATTCTTTCTTTAGTTTCTTTCTTTTTTCTTTCTTGTTTTCTTTCATGCTTTAATACCTTCTAACATTCTATCTTTAGTTTCTTTCTTTCTTTCTTGATATCTTTCATTCTAGCTTTAATACCTTCTTACATTCTATCTTTAGTTTCTTTTCTTTCTTTCTTGTTTTCTTTCATGCTTTAATACCTTCTAACATTCTATCTTTAGTTTCTTTCTTTCTTTCTTGATATCTTTCATTCTAGCTTTAATACCTTCTAACATTCTATCTTTAGATTCTTTCCTTCTTTCTTTCTTGTTTTCGTTCATTTTAGCTTTAATACCTTCTAATATTCTATCTTTAGTTTCTTTTTTTCTTGATATCTTTCATTCTAATTTTAATACATTCTAATTTTAGTTTCTTTCTTTCTTTCCTTCATTCTAGCTTTAATACCTTCTGAGATTCTATCTTTAGTTTCTTCCTTTCTTTCTTACTTGATATCTTTCATTCTAGCTTTAATACCTTCTAACATTCTTTCTTTAGTTTCTTTTCTTCTTTCTTTCTTGTTTTCTTTCATGCTTTAATACCTTCTAACATTCTATCTTTAGTTTCTTTCTTTCTTGATATCTTTCATTCTAGCTTTAACACCTTCTAACATTCAATCTTTAGTTTCTTTCTTTCTTTCTTGATATCTTTCATTCTAGCTTTAATACCTTCTAAAAATCTATCTTTACTTTCTTTCTGTCTTTCTTTCTTGTTTTCGTTCATTTTAGCTTTAATCTTCTAATATTCTATCATTAGTTTCTTTCTTTCTTTCTTGATTTATTTCATTCAAGCTTTAATACCTTCTAACATTCAATCTTTCGTTTCTTTCTTTCTTTCTTCCTTGTTTTCTTTCATTCTAGCTTTAATACCTTTTAACATTCTATCTTTAGTTTCTTTCCTTCTTTCGTTCTTGTTTTCTTTCTTTCTAGCTTTAATAACTTATAACATTCAATCTTAATTTTCTTTCTTTCTTTCTTGATATATTTCATTCTAGCTTTAAAACCTTCTAATATTCTATCATTGAGTTTCTTTCGTTCTTTCTTTCATCATATCTGTCATTCTAGCTTTAATACCTTTCATTCTAGCTTTAATACCTTCTAAAAATCTATCTTTACTTTCTTTCTGTTTTTCTTTCTTGGTTTCGTTCATTTTAGCTTTAATCTTCTAATATTCTATCATTAGTTTCTTTCTTTCTTTCTTGATTTATTTCATTCAAGCTTTAATACCTTCTAACATTCAATCTTTCGTTTCTATCTTTCTTTCTTCCTTGTTTTCTTTCATTCTAGCTTTAATACCTTTTAACATTCTATCTTTAGTTTCTTTCCTTCTTTCGTTCTTGTTTTCTTTCTTTCTAGCTTTAATAACTTCTAACATTCAATCTTAATTTTCTTTCTTTCTTTCTTGATATATTTCATTCTAGCTTTAAAACCTTCTAATATTCTATCATTGAGTTTCTTTCGTTCTTTCTTTCTTCATATCTGTCATTCTAGTTTTAATACCTTCTAACATTCTATCTTTAGTTTATTTTTTCTTTCTTTCTTGATATCTTTCGTTCTAGCTTTAATACCTTCTAACATTCTATCTTTAGTTTCTTTCCTTCTTTCTTTTTTGTTTTCTTTCATTCTAGCTTTAATACCTTCTAACATTCAATCTTAAGTTTCTTTCTTTCTTTCTTGATATCTTTCATTCTACCTTTAATACCTTCTAACATTCTATCTTTAGTTTCCTTTCTTCTTTCTTTCTTTTCTTTCATGCTTTAATACCTTCTAACATTCTATCTTTAGATTCTTTCCTTCTTTCTTGTTTTCTTTCATTCTAGCTTTAATACCTTCTAACATTCAATATTTAGTTTTTTCCTTCTTTCTTTCTAGTTTTCTTTCATTCAAGCTTTAATACCTTCTAACATTCAATCTTTAGTTTCTTTCTTTCTTTCTTGATTTCTTTCATTCTAGCTTTAATACCTTCTGACATTCTATCTTTAGTTTCTTTCTTTCTTTCTTGATATCTTTCATTCTAGCTTTAATACCTTCTGACATTCTATCTTTACTATTTTTTTTCTTTCTTTCTCAATTTCTTTCATTCTAGCTTTAATACCTTCTAACATTCAATCTTTAGTTTCATTCTTTCTTTCTTGATATTTTTCATTCTAGCTTTAATACCTTCTAACATTCTATCTTTACTTTATTTATTTCTTTCTTGTTTTCGTTCATTTTAGCGTTTATACCTTCTTATATTCTATCATTGGTTTCTTTGTTTCTTTCTTTCTTACTTCATATCTCTCATTTTAATTTTAATACCATCTAACATTCTATCTTTAGTTTCTTTTTCTTTCTTTCTTTCTTGATATCTTTCATTCTAGCTTTAATACCTTCTAACATTCTATCTTTAGTTTCTTTTCTTCTTTCTTTCTTGTTTTCTTTCATACTTTAATACCTTCTAACATTCTATCTTTAGTTTCTTTCTTTCTTTCTTGATTTCTTTCATTCTAGCTTTAATACCTTCTGACATTCTATCTTTAGTTTCTTTCTTTCTTTCTTGATATCTTTCATTCTAGCTTTAATACCTTCTGACATTCTATCTTTACTATTTTTTTCTTTCTTTCTCGATTTCTTTCATTCTAGCTTTAATACCTACTAACATTCAATCTTTAGTTTCATTCTTTCTTTCTTGATATTTTTCATTCTAGCTTTAATATATTCTAACATTCTATCTTTACTTTCTTTCTTTCTTTCTTGTTTTCGTTCATTTTAGCGTTAATACCTTCTTATATTCTATCATTGGTTTCTTTGTTTCTTTCTTTCTTACTTCTTATCTCTCATTCTAATTTTAATACCATCTAACATTCTATCTTTAGTTTCTTTCTATCTTTCTTTCTTACTTGATATCTTTCATTCTAGCTTTAATACATTCTAACATTCTTTCTTTAGTTTCTTTTATTCTTTCTTTCTTGTTTTCTTTCATGCTTTAATACCTTCTAACATTCTATCTTTAGTTTCTTTCTTTGTTTCTTGATTTATTTCATTCTAGCTTTAATAACTTCTAACATTCAATCTTTAGTTTCTTTCTTTCTTTCTTCCTTGTTTTCTTTCATTCTAGCTTTAATACCTTCTAACATTCAATCTTTAGTTTCTTTCTTTCTTTCTTGATTTATTTCATTCTAGCTTTAATACCTTCTAACATTCAATCCTTAGTTTCTTTCTTTCTTTCTTCCTTGTTTTCTTTCATTCTAGCTTTAATACCTTTTAACATTCTATCTTTAGTTTCTTTCCTTTTTTCGTTCTTGTTTTCTTTCTTTCTAGCTTTAATACCTTCTAACATTCAATCTTTAGTTTCTTTCTTTCTGTCTGTCTTTATTTCTTTCATTCATGCTTTAATACCTTCTAACATTCTATCTTTAGTTTCTTTCCTTCTTTCGTTCTTGTTTTCTTTCTTTCTAGCTTTAATACCTTCCAACATTCAATCTTAATTTTCTTTCCTTCTTTCTTGATATATTTCATTCTCGCTTTAAAACCTTCTAATATTCTATCATTTAGTTTCTTTCGTTCTTTCTTTCTTGATATCTGTCATTCTAATTTTAATACCTTCTAACATTCTATCTTTAGTTTCTTTTTTTCTTTCTTTCTTCATATCTTTCATTCTAGCTTTAATACCTAACATTCTATCTTTAGTTTCTTTCCTTCTTTCTTTCGTGTTTTCTTTCATTCTAGCTTTAATACATTCTAACATTCAATCTTAAGTTTCTTTCTTACTTTCTTTCTTGATATATTTTATTCTAATTTTAATACATTCTTACATTCTATCTTTAGTTTCTTTCTTTCTTTCTTTCTTTCTTGATTTCTTTAATTCTAGCTTTAATAACTTCTGACATTCTATGTTTAGTTTCTTTCTTTCTTTCTTTCTTGTTTTCTTTCATTTTAGCTTTAATACCTTCTAACGTTCTATCTTTAGTTTGTTTCTTTCTTTCTTTCTTGATATCTTTCTTTCTAGCTTAAATACCTTCTAACATTCAATCTTTAGTTTCTTTCTTTCTTAATTTCTTTCTTGATATATTACATTCTTACTTTAATACTATCTAACATTCTATCTTTAGTTTCTTTCTTTCTTTCTCGATATCTTTCATTCTAGCTTTAATACCTTCTAACATTCTATCTTTAGTTTCTTTCCTCCTTTCTTTCTTGTTTTCTTTCATTTTAGCTTTAATACCTTCTAACGTTCTATCTTTAGTTTCTTTCTTTCTTTCTTTCTTGATATCTTTCATTCTAGCTTTAACACCTTCTAACATTCAATATTTAGTTTCTTTCTTTCTTTCTTGATATCTTTCATTCTAGCTTTAATACCTTCTAACAATCTATCTTTACTTTCTTTCTGTCTTTCTTTCTTGTTTTCGTTCATTTTAGCTTTAATCTTCTAATATTCTATCATTAGTTTCTTTCTTTCTTTCTTGATTTATTTCATTCAAGCTTTAATACCTTCTAACATTCAATCTTCAGTTTCTTTCTTTCTTTCTTCCTTGTTTTCTTTCATTCTAGCTTTAATACCTTTTAACATTCTATCTTTAGTTTCTTTTCTTCTTTCTTTCTTGTTTTCTTTCATGCTTTAATACCTTCTAACATTCTATCTTTAGTTTCTTTCTTTCTTTCTTGATTTCATTCATTCTAGCTTTAATACCTTCTGACATTCTATCTTTAGTTTCTTTCTTTCTTTCTTGATATCTTTCATTCTAGCTTTAATACCTTCTGACATTCTATCTTTACTATTTTTTTTCTTTCTTTCTCGATTTCTTTCATTCTAGCTTTAATACCTACTAACATTCAATCTTTAGTTTCATTCTTTCTTTCTTGATATTTTTCATTCTAGCTTTAATATCTTCTAACATTCTATCTTTACTTTCTTTCTTTCTTTCTTGTTTTCGTTCATTTTAGCGTTAATACCTTCTTATATTCTATCATTGGTTTCTTTGTTTCTTTCTTTCTTACTTCTTATCTCTCATTCTAATTTTAATACCATCTAACATTCTATCTTTAGTTTCTTTCTATCTTTCTTTCTTACTTGATATCTTTCATTCTAGCTTTAATACCTTTTAACATTCTATCTTTAGTTTCTTTCCTTCTTTCGTTCTTGTTTTCTTTCTTTCTAGCTTTAATACCTTCTAACATTCAATCTTAATTTTCGTTCTTTCTTTCTTGATATATTTCATTCTAGCTTTAAAACCTTCTAATATTCTATCATTTAGTTTCTTTCGTTCTTTCTTTCTTGATATCTGTCATTCTAGCTTTAATACCTTCTAACATTCTATCTTTAGTTTCTTTTTTTCTTTCTTTCTTGATATCTTCTATTCTAGCTTTAATACCTAACATCTTATCTTTAGTTTCTTTCCTTCTTTCTTTCTTGTTTTCTTTCATTCTAGCTTTAATACATTCTAACATTCAATCTTAAGTTTCTTTCTTACTTTCTTTCTTGATATATTTTATTCTAATTTTAATACATTCTTACATTCTATCTTTAGTTTCTTTCTTTCTTTCTTTCTTTCTTGATTTCTTTAATTCTAGATTTAATAACTTCTGACATTCTATCTTTAGTTTCTTTCTTTCTTTCTTTCTTGTTTTCTTTCATTTTAGCTTTAATAACTTCTAACGTTCTATCTTTAGTTTGTTTCTTTCTTTCTTGATATCTTTCATTCTAGCTTAAATACCTTCTAACATTCAATCTTTAGTTTCTTTCTTTCTTTCTTGATATCTTTCATTCTAGCTTTAATACCTTCTAACATTCTATCTTTAGTTTCTTTCCTCCTTTCTTTCTTGTTTTCTTTCATTTTAGCTTTAATACCTTCTAACATTCTATCTTTAGTTTCTTTCTTTCTTTCTTTCTTGATATCTTTCATTCTAATTTTAATACCTTCTAACGCTCTGCCTTTAGTTTCTTTCTTTCTTTCTTTCTTTCTTGATCTCATTCAATAATGCTTGAATACCTTCTGACATTCTATCTGTATTTTTTTTCTTTCTTTCTTTCTTTCTTTCATTCATGCTCTAATACCTTCTAACATTCTATCTTTAGTTTCTTTCTTTCTTTTTTTCTTGATATCTTTCATTCTAGCTTTAATACATTCTAACATTCTATCTTTAGATTCTTTCCTTCTTTCTTTCTTGCTTTCGTTCATTTGAGCTTTAATACCTTCTAACATTCTATCTTTAGTTTCTTTTTTTCTTGATATCTTTCATTCTAATTTTAATACATTCTATCTTTAGTTTCTTTCTTTCTTTCTTGATTTCTTTCATTCTAGCTTTAATACCTTCTGACATTCTATCTTTAGTATTTTTTTCTTTCTTTCTCGATTTCTTTCATTCTAGCTTTAATACCTTCTAATATTCAATCTTTAGTTTCTTTCTTTCTTTCTTGATATTTTTCATTGTAGCTTTAATATCTTCTAACATTCTATCTTTAATTTCTTTCTTTCTTGTTTTCGTTCATTTTAGCTTTAATACCTTCTAATATTCTATCATTGGTATCTTTCTTTTCTTCTTACTTCATATCTTTCATTCTAATTTTAATGCCATCTAACATTCTATCTTTAGTTTCTTTCTATCTTTCTTTCTTTCTTGATATCTTTCATTCTAGCTTTAATACATTCTAACATTCTTTCTTTAGTTTCTTTTCTTCTTTCTTTCTTGTTTTCATTCATGCTTTAATACCTTCTAACATTCAATCTTTCGTTTCTTTCTTTCTTTCTTGATATCTTTTAATTATACCTTTAATACCTTCTAACATTCTATCTTTAGTTTCTTTTCTTCTTTCTTTCTTGTTTTCTTTCATGCTTTAATACCTTCTAACATTCTATCTTTAGTTTCTTTCTATCTTTCTTCATATCTTTCATTCTAGCTTTAATACCTTCTAACATTCTATCTTTAGATTCTTTCCTTCTTTCTTTCTTGTTTTCGTTCATTTTAGCTTTAATACCTTCTAACATTCTATCTTTAGTTTCTTTTTTTCTTGATATCTTTTATTCTAATTTTAATTACATTCTATCTTTAGTTTCTTTCTTTCTTTCTTTCTTTCTTGTTTTCGTTCCTTTAAGCTTTAATACCTTCTAACATTCTATCTTTAGTTTCTTTTTTTTCTTGATATCTTTCATTCTAATTTTAATACATTCTATCTTTAGTTTCTTTCTTTCTTTCATTCTAGCTTTAATACCTTCTGACATTCTATCTTTAGTTTTTTTTTCTTTCTTGATATTTTTCATTCTAGCTTTAATACCTTCTAACATTCTTTCTTTAATTTCTTTCTTGTTTTCATTCATTTTAGCTTTAATACCTTCTAATATTCTATCATTGGTATCTTTCTTTCTTTCTTACTTCATATCTTTCATTCTAATTTTAATACCATCTAACAATCTATCTTTAGTTTCTTTCTATCTTTCTTTCTTTCTTGATATCTTTCATTCTAGCTTTAATACCTTCTAACATTCTTTCCTTAGTTTCTTTTCTTCTTTCTTTCTTGTTTTCTTTCATGCTTTAATAACTTCTAACATTCAATTGTTAGTTTCTTTCCTTCTTTCTTTCTAGTTTTCTTTCATTCAAGCTTTAATACCTTCTAACATTCTATCTTTACTTTCTTTCAGTCTTTCTTTCTTGTTTTCGTTCATTTTAGCTTTAATCTTCGAATATTCTATCATTAGTTTCTTCCTTTCTTTCTTGATTTCTGTCATTCTTGCTTTAATAACTTCTAACATTCAATCTTTCGTTTCTTTCCTTCTTTCGTTCTTGTTTTCTTTCATTCTAGCTATAATACCTTCTAACATTCAATCTTAATTTTCTCTCTTTCTTTCTTGATAACTTTCATTCTAACTTTAATACCTTCTAATATTCTATCATTTAGTTTCTTACTTTCATTCTTTCTTGATATCTTTCATTCTAGCTTTAATAACTTCTGACATTCTATCTTTAGTTTCTTTCCTTCATTCTTTCTTGATTTCTTTCATTCTAGCTTTAATATCTTCGAACATTCAATCTTAAGTTTCTTTCTTACTTTCTTTCTTGATAACATTCTAATTTTAATACATTCTTACATTCTATCTTTAGTTTCTTTCTTTCTTTTTTCTTTAATTCTAGCTTTAATAACTTCTGACATTCTATCTTTAGTTTCTTTCTTTCTTTCTTGATATCTTTCATTCTAGCTTTAATACCTTATAACATTCTATCTTTAAATTCTTTCCTTCTTTCTTTCTGTTTTCGTTCATATTAGCTGTAATACCTTCTAACATTCAATCTTTAGTTTCTTTCTTTCTTGATATCTTTCATTCTAATTTTCATACATTCTATCTTTAGTTTCTTTCTTTCTTTCTTTCTTGATTTCTTTCATTGTAGCTTTAATACCTTCTGACATTCTATCTTTAGTTTCTTTCTTTCTTTCTTGATATATTTCATTCTAGCTTTAATACCTTCTCATATTCTATCATTTAGTTTCCTTCCTTCATTCTTTCTTGATATCGTTCATTCTAATTTTAATACCTTCTAACGTTCTGTCTTTAGTTTCTTTCTTTCTTTCTTCTTCTTTCTTTCTTTCTTTCTTTCTTTCTTTCTTTCTTTCTTTCTTTCTTTCTTTCTTTCTTTCTTGATTTCATTCAATAATGCTTTAATACCTTCTGATATTCCACCTTTAGTTTCTTTCTTTCTTTCTTGATTTCTTTCATTCATGCTTTAATACCTTCTAACATTCTATGGTTAGTTTCTTTCTTTCTTTCTTGATATCTTTCATTCTAGGTTTTATACCTTCTAACCGTCTATCTTTAGTTTCTTTCTTTCTTTCTTGTTTTCATTCATTTTAGCTTTAAAACCTTGTAATATTCTATCTTTACTTTCTTTCTTTCTTTCTTTCTTTCTTGATCTTTCATTCTAACTTTAATACCTTCTGACATTCTATCTTTAGTTTCTTTCTTTCTTTCTTGATATCTTTCATTCTAGCTTTAATACCTTCTGACATTCTATCTTTAGTATTTTTTCTTTTTTTTCCTCGATTTCTTTCATTCTAGCTTTAATACCTTCTAACATTCAATCTTTAGTTTCTTTCTTTCTTTCTTGATATATTTCATTCTAGCTTTAATACCTTCTAACATTCTATCTTCAGTTTCTTTTCTTCTTTCTTTCTTGTTTTCTTTCATGCTTTAATACCTTCTAACATTCTATCTTTAGTTTTCTTTCTTTCTTTCTTGATATCTTTCATTCTAGCTTTAATATATTTTAACATTCTATCTTTAGATTCTTTCGTTCATTCTTATTTTCTTTCATTCTAGCTTTAATACCTTCTAATATTCAATCTTTAGTTTCTTTCCTTCTTTCTTTCTAGTTTTCTTTCTTTCAAGCTTTAATACCTTCTAACATTCAATCGTTAGTTTCTTTCTCTCTTTCTTGATTTCTTTCATTCTAGCTTTAATACCTTCTGACATTCTATCTTTAGTTTATTTCTTTCTTTCTTGATATCTTTCATTCTAGCTTCAATACCTTCTGACATTCTATCTTTAGTATTTTTTCTTTCTTTCTCGATTTCTTTCATTCTATCTTTAATACCTTCTAACATTCAATCTTTAGTTTCATTCATTCTTTCTTGATATTTTTCATTCTAGCTTTAATACCTTCTAACATTCTATCTTTACTTTCTTTTTTCTTTCTTGTTTTCGTTCATTTTAGCGTTAATATCATCTTATATTCTATCATTGGTTTCTTTCTTTCTTTCTTTCTTACTTCATATCTCTCATTCTAATTTTAATACCATCTAACATTCTATCTTTAGTTTCTTTCTATCTTTCTTTCTTACTTGATATCTTTCATTCTAGCTTTAATACCTTCTAACATTCTTTCTTTAGTTTCTTTTCTTCTTTCTTTCTTGTTTTCTTTCATGCTTTAATACCTTCTAACATTCTATCTTTAGTTTCTTTCTTTCTTGATATCTTTCATTCTAGCTTTAACACCTTTAACATTCAATCTTTAGTTTCTTTCTTTCTTTCTTGATATCTTTCTTTCTAGCTTTAATACCTTCTAAAATTCTCTCTTTACTTTCTTTCTGTCTTCCTTTGTTGTTTACGTTCATTTTAGCTTTAATCTTCTAATATTCTATCATTAGTTTCTTTCTTTCTTTCTTGATTTATTTCATTCAAGCTTTAATACCTTCTAACATTCAATCTTTAGTTTCTTTCTTTCTTTTTTCCTTTTTTTCTTTCATTCTAGCTTTAATACCTTTTAACATTCTATCTTTAGTATCTTTCCTTGTTTCGTTCTTGTTTTCTTTCTTTCTAGCTTTAATACCTTCTAACATTCAATCTTAATTTTCTTTCTTTCTTTCTTGATATGTTTCATTCTAGCTTTAAAACCTTCTAATATTCTATCATTTAGTTTCTTTTTTTCTTTCTTTCTTGATATCTTTCATTCTAGCTTAATACCTTCTAACATTCTATCTTTAGATTCTTTCTTTCTTTCTTTCTTTTTTCGTTCATTTTAGCTTTAATACCTTCTAACATTCAATCTTTAGTTTCATTCTTTCTTGATATCTTTCTTTCTAATTTTAATACATTCTATCTTTAGTTTCTTTCTTTCTTTCTTTCTTTCTTGATTTCTTTCATTGTAGCTTTAATACCTTCTGACATTCTATCATTTAGTTTCTTTCTTTCTTGATATCTTTCATTCTAATGTTAATACATTCTATCTTTAGTTTCTTTCTTTCTTTCTTGATATATTTCATTCTAGCTTTAATACCTTCTAATATTCTATCATTTAGTTTCTTCTTTCTTGCTTGCTTGCTTGATAAATTTCATTCTAACTTTAATACTATCTAACATTCTATCTTTAGTTTCTATCTTTCTTTCTTGATATCATTCATTCTAGCTTTAATACCTTCTAACATTCTAACTTTAGTTTCTTTCCTTCTTTCTTTCTTGTTTTCTTTCATGTTAGCTTTAATACCTTCTAACGTTCTATCTTTAGTTTCCTTCTTTCTTTCTTTCTTTCTTTCTTGATTTCATTCAATAATGCTTTAATACCTTCTGATATTCCATCTTTAGTTTCTTTCTTTCTTTCTTGATTTCTTTCATTCATGCTTTAATACCTTCTAACATTCTATGGTTAGTTTCTTTCTTTCTTTCTTGATATCTTTCATTCTAGCTTTAATACCTTCTAACCTTCTATCTTTAGTTTCTTTCTTTATTTCTTTCTTGTTTTCATTCATTTTAGCTTTAATACCTTCTAATATTCTATCTTTAGTTTCTTTGTTTCTTTCTTTCTTTCTTGATCTTTCATTCTAGGTTTAATACCTTCTGACATTCTATCTTTAGTTTCTTTCTTTCTTTCTTGATATCTTTCATTCTAGCTTTAATACCTTCTAACATTCTATCTTTAGTATTTTTTTCTTTTTTTCCTCGATTTCTTTCATTCTCGCTTTAATACCTTCTAATATTCAATCTTTAGTTTCTTTCTTTCTTTCTTGATATTTTTCATTCTAGCTTTAATACCTTCTAACATTCTATCTTTAGTTTCCTTCTTTCTTTCTTTCTTAATATCTTTCATTCCAATTTTAATACCTTCTAACCTTCTGTCTTTAGTTTCTTTCTTTCCTTCTTTCTTTCTTTCTTTCTTGATTTCATTCAATAATGCTTTAATACCTTCTGACATTTCATCTTTAGTTTCTTTCTTTCTTCTTGATTTCTTTCATTCATGCTTTAATACCTTCTAACATTCTATGGTTAGTTTCTTTCTTTCTTTCTTGATATCTTTCATTCTAGCTTTTATACCTTCTAACCTTCTATTTTTAGTTTCTTTCTTTCTTGTTTTCGTTCATTATAGCTTTAATACCTTCTAATATTCTATCTTTAGTTTCTTTGTTTCTTTCTTTCTTTCTTGATCTTTCATTCTAGCTTTAATACCTTCTAACATTGTATCTTTAGTTTCTTTCTTTCTTGATATCTTTCATTCTAGCCTTAATACCTTCTAACATTCTATCTTTTGTTTCTTTCTTTCTTTCTTGATATCTTTCATTCTAGCTTTAATACATTCTAACATTCAATCTTTAGTTTCTTTCCTTCTTTCTTTCTAGTTTTCTTTCATTCAATCTTTAATACCTTCTAACATTCAATCTTTAGTTTCTTTCTCTCTTTCTTGATTTCTTTCATTCTAGCTTTAATACCTTCTGACATTCTATCTTTAGTATTTTTTTTCTTCTTTCTCGATTTCTTTCATTCTAGCTTTAATACCTTCTAACATTCAATCTTTAGTTTCATGCTTTCTTTCTTGATATTTTTCATTCTAGCTTTAATATCTTCTAACATTCTATCTTTACTTTCTTTCTTTCTTGTTTTCGTTCATTTTAGCGTTAATACCTTCTTATATTCTGATCATTGGTTTCTTTGTTTCTTTCTTTCTTACTTCATATCTCTCATTCTAATTTTAATACCATCTAACATTCTATCTTTAGTTTCTTTCTATCTTTCTTTCTTACTTGATATCTTTCATTCTAGCTTTAATACCTTCTAACATTCTTTCTTTAGTTTCTTTTCTTCTTTCTTTCTTGTTTTCTTTCATGCTTTAATACCTTCTAACATTCTATCTTTAGTTTCTTTCTTTGTTTCTTGATTTATTTCATTCTAGCTTTAATACCTTCTAACATTCAATCTTTCGTTTCTTTCTTTCTTTCTTTCTTCCTTGTTTTCTTTCATTCTAGCTTTAATACCTTCTAACATTCAATCTTTAGTTTTCTTTCTGTTCTTTCTTGATTTATTTCATTCTAGCTTTAATACCTTGCCCTCCCAGGCCCCGAAATGAAGACACCAGACAGTAGTATGGATTAAATACGGGCCACACTTTATTAACTCAATTCAGACAAATTCAGTGTCCTCTTCAACTGAGGGGGCCTGCGGTAGTGCGGAGAAATGCAGGGCATCCACGATACCCTAATCAGTCAATGGGCGAGTCCCAGGCCCCCAGGTTCCAGCTGTCTTAATGACAGCAGGAACCCGGCCGGCCTCTAGTAAACACCCCAGACCTCGAGCCATCTTTATTTGATGACTGTCGGTCCGAAAGTGGCCCAGCGCATCTTCCCGCCGCCGGCCCTGTAATCGCACGATCCGCAGAGCCGGGAGGTCGGATGCGCTGTTGGCTTTCCATAATTATCAAAGGGACACACCGAGACAACCAGTTTTTTCCCGCACTACCCGCCACAGCATAGGGACTAGTCGAGACTAAGTCCCTTGCCCGCCATACAACCCAGCTCAGAAAGCAGGCCCCCTGTTATATCTTCAAGAAAAATGTCCAGTCCTGTGTCTGACAGGTGTATGCCATCGCTACGAAAATATTCTGAGTGAGAAGTTTGGATCCTGTGGTGGTTGACCACTGATCCGAGGCCGCCGCTGCAGACACCTCTACACACTTCCCTATTGACCCGACGTCGGGCCCTATTTATCTTTTCGGTGTTCTGTGTACCTCGCCAGGCTAAACGCGGGATGATATTGGACCATACTATTCGTATAGCAGGATACTTTTCCTTCAGTTTCTTGAGATCTCTCAATATATCAAGTATGACCGCCTTACCAGACAATTTGGGCAAATCGTTGCCTCCCAAATGAATTAATAAAATGTCTGGTGGCATAGAGCCGAAAGACGTCATCCTGCCGAGCTGGATCCAATGCATGCCACGCATGCCTCTCCATGTAACCATCGCATGGGCTCCAAGCCCCAAATCTTTCCCCACGGGGAAGATGCGGCGTAACGTGCCGCCCAAAACACATAACTGTGGCCGATGATCATAACTTGCCTGCGGCCTTCCCGTCTCTCGAAACCTGAAATGATATAAACAAACCCTGCCTATACGTTAGGAAGAGGTCTAATGTATTTGTGATAAGAAGCTGACGACCAGCGCCCCAACTGTTTAATTTGATCTGTGTTGTAACCCATAGCCGCTGCCGTTGATGCTGCTCCAATCCGAAAGGAATGCGTTCCGAATCTCATATCTTTCAATCCTATCCTCCCTAGTGCCTTGCCAGTCAGTGCCCAAAACTGATATTTCATAAATGGTGACCCATCTATATGCTGAAAAAATTGTCCAGGTTTTGAACCCCTCAATTCCACAAATTCCTGCACTGCCTTTACCGGACAAATGCTTCGTACTCTACATTGCCCTAATGTTAGATGTTTGCCTTTGCCCCGTGGGTCTGTTTTAGACCGTCTAATAGTGATTGTTAACTGTCCATCCTGTACAATGACGTCCCCAAATTGTAACGCCCTCTGTGAATTATCATTCTTTCCCATTGCAACGAGCTCACTAATCCTCAGTGCCCCAAAAAAGGCCACCAATGCAGCTGCGTGAACTAACGTCACCTCATAATGGTCCCTACACAATGCGCCCCATTGTTCACATAGGCGGCCAAGGAGCTCCGGAGAGATGGGTATCCTATTATCCCGTACTCTCCCTCTTTCCCTGGCCCAACCTTCCAGCATCTTCCTAATGCGAAAGTCCCCAGAAAAATCCCGGTGACCGTTTGATTTAGCATGGAAGGCCAGGGCTGCCAGTTTTCCTTGAATGGTCCCTGTCGCTAACCCCCTCCTATGCAAAAATATTATGAATTGCTGGAGGTGTTCCACTGGAGCCGGCCATGTTTGTTCTAGCTTCGCTGACTCCCTAAATTCAAAAAATTCTGTACCTGCTGCTATATAACCCTTTTTTTTGTCCTCGGGGCCAGTGCAAGATCTATTGCTCTCGACGCCTCCTCACGCCAATCTGCCAGACCTCTGCTGGAAGCACTTCTGGCAGATCCCTGGCCTCCGGTGCCAGTTCCCTGAAATGCTTGATCTGTTGGCGTGAGAGAGCATCAGCTATCTGATTGTCAAGACCCGGGACGTGCCGGGCGTGCACCATAACATTAAACTGCAACGCCCTCAGGGTGAAAGCCCTGACTAAATACATAACCCTTTCTGAATGTGATGTCAGATTGTTAATGATGTGTACCACTGCTTGGTTATCACACCAAAAACGAACTACAGTGTTCGCCCATTCCTCCGCCCAGAGCCAAAGGGCCCCGACAATCGGAAAAAATTCTAAGAACGTCAAGTCCCTCATTATGCCTTCCTGGTGCCATTCTTTGGGCCAAATGCCTGCGCACCATCTACCACGAAAATAAATTCCAAATCCCAAAGTCCCAGCGGCGTCAGAGTTTACCTGCACATCCGCTTTTAGGTTAAGTTCGGACCTCCAGAAGGAAACCCCATTGAACTGATCCAGAAATTGTTTCCAAACTGCAAGGTCTTCCTTCATACCTTTGGTGACTCTGGTTCTGTGCATTGGCCGTTTTAAGCCTGACATAGCTCCACACAGCCGCCTCAAAAAGGCGCGACCTGGTGCAATTACTTTGCACGCGAAGTTCAGGTATCCCACTATTTCCTGTAATTCTTTTAATGTCACTTTTTTCTTTCTTATTAAACTACTAAGCCTATTCCTAATGTTTGTTAATTTGTCCTGAGGCAGCCTTGAAGTCTGCTGAAGTGTATCGAGCTCAATACCCAGGAAAGTCAGTGATGTCGCTGGCCCTTCCGTCTTCTCCTCTGCCAAGGGCAAACCTATCTCAAGGGCCATCTCACGGAAGGCCTCCAAGATCAATCTACATTTTCCTGAATTTGCTTTACCACAAAAAAGGAAATCATCTAGGTAATGAGCTGTCGAATTACAGCCCACTCTTTGCCTAACTAGCCATTCAATGAAAGTGCTAAATTTTTCAAAAGCGGCGCACGAAATTGAGCACCCCATAGGTAGGGCCCTATCTATGTAATATTGCCCTTGAAATTGAAAACCCAATAAATTAAAGTCTAATGGGTGGACTGGCAAAATCCAGAAAGCTGACTTAACATCCGCCTTTGCCAGTTCAGCACCCACTCCGCAGGCCCTAATCATCCTAACTGCCTCATCGAAGGAGGTGTATCTCACCGAACAAAGTTCCTGGGGAATCGCGTCGTTAACTGACGTCCCCTCTGGAAATGATAGGTGATGTATTAGGCGAAATTCACCTGGGGCTTTCTTGGGGACAATCCCCAACGGCGACACCCTCAGGTTAGTTATGGGCAGTTCCTCAAAGGGTCCCAAGACCCTACCTTCCCGAACCTCCTTTTTAATCTTTTCTAATACTATAGCTTCCATCCCTTTCACAGATTTAAGGTTTTTGGCCATAAAGGCTGTTCTGACACCTAAAGCTGGAATCCGGAACCCATATCTAAAACCCAATCTCAAATATTCAGCATCGCCCCTTCTTGGATAGTCTGTTAAGCACTTTTCTAGTATTAAAATTTTAATTGGTGTGGGCCCCCTTTCCAGGGGCACCGCCGCTCCCTTCGGGTTTCTTACCGGTTCCTCCCTGTTTGTTTTGTCGTTGTGCCCCTGCTTTAAAGCAGGATGCGTTGGGGTGCTTCCCCCCACAGGTAATACAGTCGTGTCTAAACCTGCAGGGGTGTCTGGCACAAAAGCCCCTAGAGTTGTACTCATAGCAGGGCAGGCGGGGTTGAACCACCTGTCCCGCCCCTGGGCGGGCGCTAACGTTCCCAGTAAATTTCTTATTCAGATGGCCACTATCAAATCTATCGCCTAAGCTGCACTTGGCTGGCGTCATATGCTGTAGCCAAAGCCCTGGGTGTGGCTCATCCCATCGTAAATCGGGCCTGATGGCGCTTTTCATTCTAAACGCTTCATCGTAACGAAGCCAAGCCTGCCCAGCAAAATCCGAATTTGCCCTACAGATAATGTCAAAATATTGAAACAACGCTGATGCTTTCCACGGTTGAGCCTTTACCAAAACACCTGCGTATATGGTAAAGCCCGTGATCCAATTAGGCCAATTTCTATCAGGCTTTTTCCTTCTATGTTTTTCTTTTAATTTCTCGTCATCTTTGTCAATCTCCTTGATTTCTACCTCACGGTTAACCAGATCGTAAAAATCCAGGAATTCACCTTTCCAAATCTTTTCTTTAACCGCTGGGGTCAAATGGTCTCCCAACGGCGTACTGTAGTCAGCATAAGGCAGCGCCGCTAATGGGACCGTATTGTACCCTGTGTTGGGTACTGAAGGGTGTTGCCATGTCCCTGTGCCCTTAACATCACCAGTTGGCCCAGCCGTGTGAGCCGTCGCACTATGCGGGCTCCACCCGCAACAATGTGGGCTTACTGGAGGCCAAAAACAGCCAGGCCAACCCCCGAGTGAATTTCCACAATGTGTAGGTGCAATATGTGCTTGTTGTGTGCCGCCAGCCCAAGGCCATGTGGCCGAAGTAGACTGGGTGTTGTGCATGGCCGACACTCACCGCAAGAAGGGGTCAGTGTCCCAAGGGGCTCCACCGCCTGATGTGAGCTTGCACTGGGCTCCTCTGGGAGGTCGTATCTGGCTGGAGCTTCCTCTACCATTTCCTGAACTTCAGCCACTTCTCTCATCCCAGATCTTCGACCGCCAGGCCTCCTGGTCACTGCAGCAGATCTTCCTTCCACGGCCTGATCCTTACTTCCGTGACCCTGCTGGGATTCTAATGCGGTAAAACGGTCCATGAGTTGCTGTGTTAAAACCCTTAGCTCCACCTTGCGGCGGCTCTTAGTATCCCTAACCGCTCTGCGGGGAATGACCTCCCTTTGTGGAGAAGCCCTTCTAGCCATCCTCTGAGCCTCTAACTTAGATAGTTTTTCTTGGAGGTTTTGCAGAATCCCCCATGACTCCTCCTCAGAAGATGAGGATTCCCGTGGAGAAATCTGAGGAACCGCCCTCTGACGTTTTGCTGGTGTCTTTCCTGTCTTAACTCCGCTTCCCTTCTTGGGCGGCATGATATCTAATCAGCCCCAAAGGTATCTCCTCAATGCGTAGAACAATTACAAAAATTTGTCCACAGTTTGTGAACCTTCCACCTTTACAGCTAATGTCCAGCAGGTGTCACCTCAACCCTGCCTTGTACCTGGACCTGATGATAAAGCTGTAGTATGTTAATATTCTCACTTTTAATCAAGTAATTGTTTTTCCTTAGTTTTTTTTTTCTTATATATATAATTATCACTATTGTATTATTGTTTGTTTCTAAATTTCTGTTATTATTCTTCTGCTCCTTCAAATTTTTCCAGAAGCCAATGTCCTGTGTCAATAGATTACCAGAATAGTCTCAATTAAATTTTCCCCTATACCACTGTACTCCTACCACTCTAGAGTCTATGTAATTCAAAATGCTCTTAAAATCAGAAACTTGAACCTGGAATGCTTATTCCCCTCAACCAATTTGCTTTTAACCTACTGATGAGAAACTACTATTTGTAACTGTGAACCCCCACCATAAACTATTAATATGAATGATTATTCCCCTTATGTAAACTGCTTTTAACCACTGATAGTAAATCAATATTTTTAAACTGTGAAACCTTACAATGAACTGATTAATAAGAATGATTATTCCCCTTATGTAACTTGCTTTTAACCACTAATATTACACTAATATTATAACTATAAAACCCTTACAATGAACTGTTGAATATGCAATTAATTATCCCACACCCAAAATGGCGGACGGCAAAGAAAAGTGCGGGAAAAAGGGGGAATACAAAATGGCGTCCGCTTGTTCTCCCACCACAGAAAGCAGCCGACTGAAACCACGACTTAACTTTTTAAACAACGAAATTCCCCCAAACAGTATACAATCCCCAACCAGCTTGACTTAAAGTCCCCAACAAACAAACAATAACCCTGAACTCGCCGCGGCGGGGCGACACGCCCCGCCGCTCCCGCCCTTCCGATCTGCGGTAATGAACTGGATTAAATCTATTCTTCTAATGAAATTTTTCCTGCTGTATTTAAACCCTGCCTAGCTCAGGTGCCTACAAACACCAGGAGGGAGCCTAAAGCCACCCTCCTTCAAACCGCAAGCTCCGCTGCCAGCAAACGAACTCCGTTCCTGCTCGGGCTCCACCTCAACACCGCAATGCCCGAACGAAAAGGAGAACGCGTCGGGGGCGAGTTTTACCTTTTATACCCACTCGCCCCCTCCCTTCTTCACATGTGACCCGGTCCTGTCTGGCATCATCCGGGACCATGGAGGGCAAAGACCGGCCCCGCATTTCAAGGACTCGCTTCGTCCTTCATGCGGCCGAATACTTCTAACATTCAATCTTTAGATTCTTTCTTTCTTTCTTCCTTGTTTTCTTTCATTCTAGCTTTAATACCTTTTAACATTCTATCTTTAGTTTCTTTCCTTCTTTCGTTCTTGTTTTCTTTCTTTCTAGCTTTAATACCTTCTAACATTCAATCTTTAGTTTCTTTCTTTCTTTCTGTCTTTATTTCTTTCATTCATGCTTTAATACCTTCTAACATTCTATCTTTAGTTTCTTTCCTTCTTTCGTTCTTGTTTTCTTTCTTTCTAGCTTTAATACCTTCTAACATTCAATCTTAATTTTCTTTCTTTCTTTCTTGATATATTTCATTCTAGCTTTAAAACCTTCTAATATTCTATCATTTAGTTTCCTTCTTTCTTTCTTTCTTGATATCTTTCATTCTAATTTTAATACCTTCTAACATTCTGTCTTTAGTTTCTTTCTTTCTTTCTTTCTTTCTTTCTTGATTTCATTCAATAATGCTTTAATACCTTCTGATATTCCATCTTTAGTTTCTTTCTTTCTTTCTTGATTTCTTTCATTCATGCTTTAATACCTTCTAACTTTCTATGGTTAGTTTCTTTCTTTCTTTCTTGATATCTTTCATTCTAGCTTTTATACCTTCTAAACTTCTATCTTTAGTTTCTTTCTTTCTTGTTTTCATTCATTTTAGCTTTAATACCTTGTAATATTCTATCTTTACTTTCTTTCTTTCTTTCTTTCTTTCTTGATCTTTCATTCTAGCTTTAATACCTTCTGACATTCTATCTTTAGTTTCTTTCTTTCTTTCTTGATATCTTTCATTCTAGGTTTAATACCTTCTGACATTCTACCTTTAGTATTTTTTCTTTTTTTTCCTCGATTTCTTTCATTCTAGCTTTAATACCTTCTAACATTCAATCTTTAGTTTCTTTCTTTCTTTCTTGATATATTTCATTCTAGCTTTAATACCTTCTAACATTCTATCTTTAGTTTCTTTTCTTCTTTCTTTCTTGTTTTCTTTCATGCTTTAATACCTTCTAACATTCTATCTTTAGTTTTCTTTCTTTCTTTCTTGATATCTTTCATTCTAGCTTTAATATATTTTAACATTCTATCTTTAGATACTTTCCTTCATTCTTGTTTTCTTTCATTCTAGCTTTAATAGCTTCTAACATTCAATCTTTAGTTGCTTTCCTTCTTTCTTTCTAGTTTTCTTTCGTTCAAGCTTTAATACCTTCTAACATTCAATCGTTAGTTTCTTTCTCTCTTTCTTGATTTCTTTCATTCTAGCTTTAATACCTTCTGACATTCTATCTTTAGTTTCTTTCTTTCTTTCTTGATATCTTTCATTCTAGCTTCAATACCTTCTGACATTCTATCTTTAGTATTTTTTCTTTCTTTCTCGATTTCTTTCATTCTAGCTTTAATACCTTCTAACATTCAATCTTTAGTTTCATTCTTTCTTTCTTGATATTTTTCATTCTAGCTTTAATACCTTCTAACATTGTATCTTTACTTTCTTTCTTTCTTTCTTGTTTTCGTTCATTTTAGCATTAATACCATCTTATATTCTATCATTGGTTTCATTCTTTTTTTCTTTCTTACTTCATATCTCTCATTCTAATTTTAATACCATCTAACATTCTATCTTTAGTTTCTTTCTATCTTTCTTTCTTACTTGATATCTTTCATTCTAGCTTTAATACCTTCTAACATTCTTTCTTTAGTTTCTTTTCTTCTTTCTTTCTTGTTTTCTTTCATGCTTTAATACCTTCTAACATTCAATCTTTAGTTTCTTTCTTTCTTTCTTGATATCTTTCATTCTAGCTTTAATACCTTCTTAAAATCTATCTTTACTTTCTTTCTGTCTTTCTTTCTTGTTTACGTTCATTTTAGCTTTAATCTTCTAATATTCTATCATTAGTTTCTTTCTTTCTTTCTTGATTTATTTCATTCAAGCTTTAATACCTTCTAACATTCAATCTTTAGTTTCTTTCTTTCTTTTTTCCTTTTTTTCTTTCATTCTAGCTTTAATACCTTTTAACATTCTATCTTTAGTATCTTTCCTTGTTTCGTTCTTGTTTTCTTTCTTTCTAGCTTTAATACCTTCTAACATTCAATCTTAATTTTCTTTCTTTCTTTCTTGATATGTTTCATTCCAGCTTTAAAACCTTCTAATATTCTATCATTTAGTTTCTTTTTTTCTTTCTTTCTTGATATCTTTCATTCTAGCTTTAATACCTTCTAACATTCTATCTTTAGTTTCTTTCCTTCTTTCTTTTTTGTTTTCTTTTATTCTAGCTTTAATACCTTCTAACATTCAATCTTAAGTTTCTTTCTTTCTTTCTTGATATCTTTCATTCTAATTTTAATACATTCTTACATTCTATCTTTTGTTTCTTTCTTTCTTTCTTTCTTTCTTCATATCTTTCATTCTAGCTTTAATACCTTCTAACATTCCATCTTAAGTTTCTTTCTTACTTTCTTTCCTGATATCTTTCATTCTAATTTTAATTCATTCTTACATTCTATCTTTAGTTTCTTTCTTTCTTTCTTTCTTTAATTCTAGTTTTAATAACTTCTGACATTCTATCTTTAGATTCTTTCTTTCTTTCTTGATATCTTTCATTCTAGCTTTAATACCTTCTAACATTCTATCTTTAGATTCTTTCCTTCTTTCTTTCTTTTTTCGTTCATTTTAGCTTTAATACCTTCTAACATTCAATCTTTAGTTTCAATCTTTCTTGATATCTTTCATTCTAATTTTAATACATTCTATCTTTAGTTTCTTTCTTTCTTTCTTTCTTTCTTGATTTCTTTCATTGTAGCTTTAATATCTTCGGACATTCTATCATTTAGTTTCTTTCTTTCTTGATATCTTTCATTCTAATGTTAATACATTCTATCTTTAGTTTCTTTCTTTCTTTCTTGATATATTTCATTCTAGCTTTAATACCTTCTAATATTCTATCATTTAGTTTCTTTCTTTCTTTCTTTCTTTCTTGATATATTTCATTCTAACTTTAATACTATCTAACATTCTATCTTTAGTTTCTATCTTTCTTTCTTGATATCATTCATTCTAGCTTTAATACCTTCTAACATTCTATCTTTAGTTTCTTTCCTTCTTTCTTTCTTGTTTTCTTTCATGTTAGCTTTAATACCTTCTAACGTTCTATCTTTAGTTTCCTTCTTTCTTTCTTTCTTTCTTTCTTGATTTCATTCAATAATGCTTTAATACCTTCTGATATTCCATCTTTAGTTTCTTTCTTTCTTTCTTGTTTTCATTCATTTTAGCTTTAATACCTTCTAATATTCTATCTTTAGTTTCTTTGTTTCTTTCTTTCTTTCTTGATCTTTCATTCTAGGTTTAATACCTTCTGACATTCTTTCTTTAGTTTCCTTTCTTCTTTCTTTCTTGTTTTCTTTCATGCTTTAATACCTTCTAACATTCTCTCTTTAGTTTCTTTCTTTCTTGATATCTTTCATTCTTGCTTTAACACCTTCTAACATTCAATCTTTAGTTTCTTTCTTTCTTTCTTGATATCTTTCATTCTAGCTTTAATACCTTCTTAAAATCTATCTTTACTTTCTTTCTGTCTTTCTTTCTTGTTTACGTTCATTTTAGCTTTAATCTTCTAATATTCTATCATTAGTTTCTTTCTTTCTTTCTTGATTTATTTCATTCAAGCTTTAACACCTTCTAACATTCAATCTTTAGTTTCTTTCTTTCTTTCTTCCTTGTTTTCTTTCATTCTAGCTTTAATACCTTTTAACATTCTATCTTTAGTTTCTTTCCTTCTTTCGTTCTTGTTTTCTTTGTTTCTAGCTTTAATACCTTCTGACATTCTATCTTTAGTATTTTTTTTCTTTCTTTCTCGATTTCTTTCATTCTAGCTTTAATTCCTTCTAACATTCAATCTTTAGTTTCATTCTTTCTTTCTTGATATTTTTCATTCTAGCTTTAATACCTTCTAACATTCTATCTTTACTTTCTTTCTTTCTTTCTTGTTTTTGGTCATTGTAGCGTTAATACCTTCTTATATTCTATCATTGGTTTCTTTCTTTCTTTCTTTCTTCATATCTCTCATTCTAATTTTAATACCATCTAACATTCTATCTTTAGTTTTTTCTATCTTTCTTTCTTACATGATATCTTTCATTCTAGCTTTAATACCTTCTAACATTCTTTCTTTAGCTTCTTTTCTTCTTTCTTTCTTGTTTTCTTTCATGCTTTAATTCCTTCTAACATTCTATCTTTAGTTTCTTTCTTTCTTGATATCTTTCATTCTAGCTTTAACACCTTCTAACATTCAATCTTTAGTTTCTTTCTTTCTTTCTTGATATCTTTCATTCTAGCTTTAATACCTTCTGACATTCTTTCTTTAGTTTCTTTTCTTCTTTCTTTCTTGTTTTCTTTCATGTTTAATACCTTCTAACATTCTATCTTTAGTTTCTTTCTTTCTTTATATCTTTCATTCTAGCTTTAACACCTTCTAACATTCAATCTTTAGTTTCTTTCTTTCTTTCTTCCTTTTTTTCTTTCATTCTAGCTTTAATACCTTTTAACATTCTATCTTTAGTATCTTTCCTTGTTTCGTTCTTGTTTTCTTTCTTTCTAGCTTTAATACCTTGTAACATTCAATCTTAATTTTCTTTCTTTCTTTCTTCATATGTTTCATTCTAGCTTTAAAACCTTCTAATATTCTATCATTTAGTTTCTTTTTTTCTTTCTTTCTTGATATCTTTCATTCTAGCTTTAATAACTTCTAACATTCTATCTTTAGTTTCTTTCCTTCTTTCTTTATTGTTTTCTTTCATTCTAGCTTTAATACCTTCTAACATTCAATCTTAAGTTTCTTTCTTTCTTTCTTGATATCTTTCATCCTAATTTTAATAATTCTTACATTCTATCTTTAGTTTCTTTCTTTCTTTCTTTCTTCATATGTTTCATTCTAGCTTTAATACCTTCTGACATTATATCTTTAGTTTATTTCCTTCATTCTTTCTTGTTTTCTTTCATTCTAGCTTTAATACCTTCTAACATTCCATCTTAAGTTTCTTTCTTACTTTCTTTCCTGATATCTTTCATTCTAATTTTAATTCATTCTTACATTCTATCTTTAGTTTCTTTCTTTCTTTCTTTCTTTAATTCTAGCTTTAATAACTTCTGACATTCTATCTTTAGATTCTTTCTTTCTTTCTTGATATCTTTCATTCTAGCTTTAATACCTTCTAACATTCTATCTTTAGATTCTTTCCTTCTTTCTTTATTTTTTCGTTCATTTTAGCTTTAATACCTTCTAACATTCAATCTTTAGTTTCATTCTTTCTTGATATCTTTCATTCTAATTTTAATACATTCTATCTTTAGTTTCTTTCTTTCTTTCTTTCTTTCTTGATTTCTTTCATTGTAGCTTTAATACCTTCTGACATTCTATCATTTAGTTTCTTTCTTTCTTGATATCTTTCATTCTAATGTTAATACATTCTATCTTTAGTTTCTTTCTTTCTTTCTTGATATATTTCATTCTAGCTTTAATACCTTCTAATATTCTATCATTTAGTTTCTTTCTTTCTTTCTTTCTTGATATATTTCATTCTAACTTTAATACTATCTAACATTCTATCTTTAGTTTCTATCTTTCTTTCTTGATATCATTCATTCTAGCTTTAATACCTTCTAACATTCTATCTTTAGTTTCTTTCCTTCTTTCTTTCTTGTTTTCTTTCATGTTAGCTTTAATACCTTCTAACGTTCTATCTTTAGTTTCCTTCTTTCTTTCTTTCTTTGTTTCTTGATTTCATTCAATAATGCTTTAATACCTTCTGATATTCCATCTTTTGTTTCTTTCTTTCTTTCTTGATTTCTTTCATTCATGCTTTAATACCGTCTAACATTCTATGGTTAGTTTCTTTCTTTCTTTCTTGATATCTTTCATTCTAGCTTTAATACCTTCTAACCTTCTATATTTAGTTTCTTTCTTTCTTTCTTTCTTTCTTGTTTTCATTCATTTTAGCTTTAAAACCTTCTAATATTCTATCTTTAGTTTCTTTCTTTCTTTCTTTCTTTCTTTCTTTCTTGATCTTTCATTCTAGGTTTAATATCTTCTGACATTCTATCTTTAGTTTCTTTCTTTCTTTCTTGATATCTTTCATTCTAGCTTTAATACCTTCTAACACTCTATCTAGTATTTTTTTCTTTTTTTCCTCGATTTCTTTTATTCTAGCTTTAATATCTTCTAACATTCAATCTTTAGTTTCTTTCTTTCTTTCTTGATATTTTTCATTCTAGCTTTAATACCTTCTAACATTCTATCTTTACTTTCTTTCTTTCTTTCTTTCTTTCTTGTTTTCGTTCATTTTAGCTTTAATAAGTTCTAACGTTCTATCTTTAGTTTCCTTCTTTCTTTCTTTCTTAATATCTTTCATTCTAATTTTAATACCTTCTAACCTTCTGTCTCTAGTTTCTTTCTTTCCTTCTTTCTTTCTTTCTTTCTTGATTTCATTCAATAATGCTTTAATACCTTCTGACATTTCATCTTTAGTTTCTTTCTTTCTTTCTTGATTTCTTTCATTCATGCTTTAATACCGTCTAACATTCTATGGTTAGTTTCTTTCTTTCGTTCTTGATATCTTTCATTCTAGCTTTTATACCTTCTAACCTTCTATTTTTAGTTTCGTTCTTTCTTTCTTGATTTCATTCATTATAGCTTTAATACCTTCTAATATTCTATCTTTAGTTTCTTTCTTTCTTTCTTTCTTTCTTTCTTGATCTTTCATTCGAGGTTTAATACATTCTGACTTTCTATCTTTAGTTTCTTTCTTTCTTTCTTGATATCTTTCATTCTAGCTTTAATACCTTCTAACATTCAATCTTTAGTTTCTTTCCTTCTTTCTTTCTAGTTTTCTTTCAATCAATTTTTAATACCTTCTAACATTCAATCTTTAGTTTCTTTCTCTCTTTCTTGATTTCTTTCATTCTAGCTTTAATACCTTCTGAGCATTCTATCTTTAGTATTTTTTTCTTTCTTTCTCGATTTCTTTCATTCTAGCTTTAATTCCTTCTAACATTCAATCTTTAGTTTCATTCTTTCTTGATATTTTTCATTCTAGCTTTAATACCTTCTAACATTCTATCTTTACTTGATGATGGCCGCGCATTCAGGTGCTGCAGCTTAGTGCTCTTCGACTTGGCGTTCCTTATGGATGTTTTTGTGTGTATTTGTGTGTATTATCTTGTGTTGTGAATATCTCCGGTGGAATGAACATACTCTACAGCAAAAGGGAACTTATGAGGATAGGACTGCAATGTAAACAAGAGATAACAGCTAAGTTTATTTGGAAACATGGCATACCATCAGAGATTGCAAGGTTCCCCGGCCCTCTGTGGACTGTAATTCCGGCAAAGATGAGAGTGAGAAGGAAAAGAAAACGAAAGGAAAGGAAGAAGAAAAGGGGTTGCAGGGCTGGTGTTTTGAACAGGCTACAAAAACAAACGAAGCGGTTACCGCTCCCAAGTCTCTTTCTGACTAATGCCAGATCAGTGGCAAACAAGATGGATGACTTAAGGTTACAGGTCTCCTCAAGTAAGTTTGTGAAAAACTGTTGCGTGTTGTTGATCACTGAAACCTGGCTGAACCCCACTATTCCAAATACTGTTATTGATATGGAAGGTTTTTTATTACATCGTTTGGACAGAGACAGGAATGTGGGGAAGTGCAGAGGAGGAGGTTTGTGCGTGTTTGTTAGAGAGAGCTGGTGCACAAACTCAGAGACTATAACATGTCATTGCTCTTTAGAGCTGGAATATCTGTCTGTCAAATGCAGGCCCTTCTATCTTCCACGGGAATTCAGTGTTGTTATTATTCTTGTGGTTTACATTCCGCCGGATGCAAATACGGATTTGGCGCTGGGTCATCTGGGCGATGAAATTGGCAACCTGCAAAGGAAATTTCCGGATGCTGTATACATTATTGCAGGAGACTTCAATCATGTAGACCTACGTGCGATCCTCCCTAAATTCCATCAACATGTAAAGTGTGCTACTAGGGGGTCGAATACCTTAGATAAGGTCTACACGAATATTGCAAATGGATACAGGACATTACAATTGCCACACTTGGGCCAGTCTGATCACATGTCCCTGTTTCTTGCTCCGGAGTATATTCCTCTGAGAAAACAGTCAGGGCCAGTAGTTAAGACAGTGAAAAGCTGGCCGGAGGGAGCAATGGAGCAGTTAAAGGACTGTTTTGAACAGACGAACTGGGAAGTTTTTGACCATCCTGATTTGGAAGAACATACAGCTGCAGTGTTAGGGTATATGGCACACTGCATTGACACTGTTACAGTGGATAAACGTATCCGGGTTTATCCCAATCAAAAACCTTGGATGACCGGGAAGGTTAGACGCCTGTTGTATGCCAGAAACAAGGCTTTTAAGTCTGGGGATGATCTAGAATACAGTACAGCAAGAACGAATTTGAGGAGAGGCATTAAGCAAGCTAAGGCCGAATATAAGAGGAGAATTGAAGACTGCTTTCACAGCAATAACATGAGGCAAGTTTGGCAGGGGGTTCAACAACTAACAAACTACAAAGCAAAAAAGGTTTCCTCGGGTGGAGGAGTGGAGGTGGCTGAGGAGTTGAGCA
Source organism: Intellagama lesueurii (assembly GCA_037013535.1). Classification (NCBI taxonomy): domain Eukaryota; kingdom Metazoa; phylum Chordata; class Lepidosauria; order Squamata; family Agamidae; genus Intellagama; species Intellagama lesueurii. The sequence goes on from JBAJHW010000013.1 coordinate 16,611,242, forward strand.
ACTTTTTTGCTCGATTTGAGATCGATCAAACTGAAACTGTTCGTTTGCCATCATTTACTCAGCAGAGTCCTTCCTTCATTGTGAACGAGCAGGATGTGAGACAGACTATGAAGGTGGTTAACTCCAGAAAAGCAGCTGGACCTGATTCAATTCCCGGTCGGGTGGTAAAAGGCTGTGCTGATCAGCTAGCCGGGATATGGACTGTAATTTTTAACCGATCCCTGACACTATGTGTAGTTCCTGTCTGTCTCAAGGCCTCTATCATCATTCCACTGCCTAAAAAGTTGCCTACAAACAGTCCAAATGATTATAGACCGGTGGCACTAACTTCAATTTTAATGAAGTGCTTTGAACAGTTAGTTCGGAAATATATTATCTCCTGCCTTCCGGATTCCTTTGATGGGCTTCAGTTTGCTTATAAAGAAAATAGATCTACTGAGGATGCGATTAATACAGTGCTTTATATGGTTTTATCCCACTTGGAAACACAAGGGAATTATGTAAGATTGCTGTTTGCGGATTTTAGCTCTGCTTTCAATACCATTATACCTCCCAGATTAATAGCCAAACTTAAAGATCTAGACTTTCCAGATTCTATCTGTCTGTGGATTTTGGACTTTCTAACAAACCGTCCACAAAGGGTTAAACTGAATGACTACATCTCTACTGACAAGATACTCAGCACTGGCACTCCACAAGGCTGTGTCCTTAGTCCACTACTGTTCTCTATTTATTCATCGGATTGCACCAATAACCATCCCAGTAATAGGATTATCAAATTTGCAGACGATACAACACTAGTAGGACTTATTTCCGGGGAGGATGAGTCTGCGTATCGGGATGAGGTATTACAACTATCCTGTTGGTGTAAAAAAAACAATCTTCTATTTAACATCCAAAAAACCAAGGAAATTATAGTGGACTATAGGAAAAAAAGGGCAGACATTCGGCCACTGTATATAGATGGAGTCCGTGTGGAACAGGTGGTTGAATGTAAGTTTCTTGGGACCATCTTAACAAATGACCTGACTTGGAGTGCAAATACTGCTGCGTTAATCAAGAAGGCGCAACAACGGTTGTATTTTCTAAGGACTCTTAGAAAACAAAAATTGACTGAGAGTTTGTTAACCACCTTCTATCGGAGTTCGATTGAGAGCATATTATCCTACTGTCTCTGTGTATGGTTCGCGAGCTGCACAGTGGCAGAAAAAAAGGCAATTCAGAGGGTGATTAAGACGGCCCAGAACATCATTGGCTGTTCACTCCCCTCTTTGGAAGAATTGTATAAGAACAGATGTAAGAGGAAGATATCCAACATACTGAGTGACTCCTCTCATCCGGGATATCAACTCTTTAAACTATTACCATCGAGAAGGAGATTCAGGGTATTGAAAGCAAGGACAAGCAGATTCAAGAACAGCTTTTACCCAAGTGCAGTACTGAGTTTAAATGCAGGGTCATAAGTGTCTGGTGGAAATTTAAATTGCGGAGAGTAACGGGGTATTTATATCTGTATGGAGAGTGTGGTGTATATTTTAATTTTTTTTTTTTTATTTTTTTTGTAGTGGTGTTGTCTAGTTTTTACCTTGGGAAGAGCACCTCATTTCGTTGCACCCACTTGTGAGTGTAATGACAAATAAATTTCTTATCTTATCTTATCTTATCTTATCTTACTTTCTTTCTTTCTTTCTTGTTTTTGTTCATTGTAGCGTTAATACCTTCTTATATTCTATCATTGGTTTCTTTCTTTCTTTCTTTCTTACTTCATATCTCTCATTCTAATTTTAATACCATCTAACATTCTATCTTTAGTTTTTTCTATCTTTCTTTCTTACATGATATCTTTCATTCTAGCTTTAATACCTTCTAACATTCTTTCTTTAGTTTCTTTTCTTCTTTCTTTCTTGTTTTCTTTCAGGCTTTAATACCTTCTAACATTCTATCTTTAGTTTCTTTCTTTCTTGATATATTTCATTCTAGCTTTAAAACCTTCTAATATTCTACCATTTAATTTCTTTCGTTCTTTCTTTCTTCATATCTGTCATTCTAGCTTTAATACCTTCTAACATTCTATCTTTAGTTTCTTTCTTCCTTTCTTGATATCTTTCGTTCTAGCTTTAATACCTTCTAACATTCTATCTTTAGTTTCTTTCCTTCTTTCTTTTTTGTTTTCTTTCATTCTAGCTTTAATACCTTCTAACGTTCAATCTTAAGTTTCTTTCTTTCTTTCTTGATATCTTTCATTCTAATTTTAATACATTCTTACATTCTATCTTTAGTTTCTTTCTTTCTTTCTTTCTTTCTTTCTTGATTTCTTTAATTCTAGCATTAACAACTTCTGACATTCTATCTTTAGTTTCTTTATTTCTTTCTTGATATCTTTCATTCTAGCTTTCTTATCTTCTGACATTCTATCTTTACGTTCTTTCTTTCTTTCTTTTTTGTTTTCGTTCATTTTAGCTTTAATACCAATTAATATTCTATCATTGGTTTCTTTCTTTCTTTCTTTCTTTCTTTCTTACTTCATATCTTTCATTCTTATTTTAATACCATCTAACATTCTATCTTTAGTTTCTTTCTTTCTTTCTTTCTTTCTTTGTTTCTTGATATCTTTCATTCTAGCTTTAATACCTTCTAACATTCTATCTTTAGTTTCTTTTCTTCTTTCTTTCTTGTTTTCTTTCATGCTTTAATACCTTCTAACATTCTATCTTTAGTCTTTCTTTCTTTCTTGATTTCTTTCATTCTAGCTTTCATACCTTCTGACATTCTATCTTTAGTTTCTTTCTTTCTTTCTTGATATCTTTCATTCTAGCTTTAATACCTTCTGACATTCTATCTTTACTATTTTTTTTCTTTCTTTCTCGATTTCTTTCATTCTAGCTTTAATACCTTCTAACATTCAATCTTTAGTTTCATTCTTTCTTTCTTGATATTTTTCATTCTAGCATTAATATCTTCTAACATTCTATCTTTACTTTCTTTCTTTCTTGTTTTCGTTCATTTTAGCGTTAATACCTTCTTATATTGTATCATTGGTTTCTTTGTTTCTTTCTTTCTTACTTCATATCTCTCATTCTAATTTTAATACCATCTAACATTCTATCTTTAGTTTCTTTCTATCTTTCTTTCTTACTTGATATCTTTCATTCTAGCTTTAATACCTTCTAACATTCTTTCTTTAGTTTCTTTTCTTCTTTCTTTCTTGTTTTCTTTCATGCTTTAATACCTTCTAACATTCTATCTTTAGTTTCTTTCTTTGTTTCTTGATTTATTTCATTCTAGCTTTAATACCTTCTAACATTCTATCTTTCGTTTCTTTCTTTCTTTCTTTCTTGATTGTTTTCTTTCATTCTAGCTTTAATACCTTCTAACATTCAGTCTTTAGTTTCTTTCTTTCTGTCTTTATTTCTTTCATTCATGCTTTAATACCTTCTAACATTCTATCTTTAGTTTCTTTCCTTCTTTCGTTCTTGTTTTCTTTCTTTCTAGCTTTAATACCTTCTAACATTCAATCTTAATTTTCTTTCTTTCTCTCTTGATATATTTCATTCTAGCTTTAAAACCTTCTAATATTCTATCATTTAGTTTCTTTCGTTCGTTCTTTCTTGATATCTGTCATTCTAGCTTTAATACCTTCTAACATTCTATCTTTAGTTTCTTTTTTTCTTTCTTTCTTGATATCTTTCATTCTAGCTTTAATACCTAACATTCTATCTTTAGTTTCTTTCCTTCTTTCTTGTTTTCTTTCATTCTAGCTTTAATACATTCTAACATTTAATCTTAAGTTTCTTTCTTACTTTCTTTCTTGATATATTTTATTCTAATTTTAATACATTCTTACATTCTATCTTTAGTTTCTTTCTTTCTTTCTTTCTTGATTTCTTTAATTCTAGCTTTAATAACATCTAACGTTCTATCTTTAGTTTGTTTCTTTCTTTCTTTCTTGATATCTTTCATTCTAGCTTAAATACCTTCTAACATTCAATCTTTAGTTTCTTTCTTTCTTTCTTTCTTTCTTGATATATTACATTCTTACTTCAATACTATCTAACATTCTATCTTTAGTTTCTTTCTTTCTCGATATCTTTCATTCTAGCTTTAATACCTTCTAACATTCTATCTTTAGTTTCTTTCCTTCTTTCTTTCTTGTTTTCTTTCATTCTAGCTTTAATACATTCTAACATTCAATCTTAAGTTTCTTTCTTACTTTCTTTCTTGATATATTTTATTCTAATTTTAATACATTCTTACATTCTATCTTTAGTTTCTTTCTGTCTTTCTTTCTTTCTTGATTTCTTTAATTCTAGCTTTAATAACTTCTGACATTCTATCTTTAGTTTCTTTCTTTCTTTCTTTATATCTTTCATTCTAATTTTAATACCTTCTAACGCTGTCTTTAGTTTCTTTCTTTCTTTCTTTCTTTCTTGATCTCATTCAATAATGCTTGAATACCTTCTGACATTCTATCTGTAGTTTTTTTCTTTCTTTCTTTCTTTCTTTCATTCATGCTTTAATACCTTCTAAAATTCTACCTTTAGTTTCTTTCTTTCTTTCTTTCTTTCTTGATATCTTTCATTCTAGCTTTAATACATTCTAACATTCTATCTTTAGATTCTTTCCTTCTTTCTTTCTTGTTTTTGTTCATTTTAGCTTTAATACCTTCTAACATTCTATCTTTAGTTTCTTTTTTTCTTGATATCTTTCATTCTAATTTTAATACGTTCAATCTTTAGTTTCTTTCTTTCTTTCTTTCATTCTAGCTTTAAGACCTTCTGACATTCTATCTTTAGTTTTTTTCTTTCTTTCTTGATTTCTTTCATTCTAGCTTTAATACCTTCTGACATTCTATCTTTAGTATTATTTTCTTTCTTTCTTGATTTCTTTCATTCTAGCTTTAATACCTTCTAACATTCAATCTTTAGTTTCTTTCTTTCTTTCTTGATATCTTTCATTCTAGCTTTAATACCTTCTAACATTCTATCTTTAATTTCTTTCTTTCTTGTTTTCGTTCATTTTAGCTTTAATACCTTCTAATATTCTATCATTGGTATCTTTCTTTCTTTCTTACTTCATATCTCTCATTCTAATTTTAATGCCATCTAACATTCTATCTTTAGTTTCTTTCTATCTTTCTTTCTTTCTTGATATCTTTCATTCTAGCTTTAATACCTTCTAACATTCTTTCTTTAGTTTCTTTTCTTCTTTCTTTCTTGTTTTCTTTCATGCTTTAATACCTTCTAACATTCTATCTTTAGTTTCTTTCTTTCTTTCTTGATATCTTTCATTCTAGCTTTAATACCTTCTAACATTCTATTTTTAGTATCTTTTCTTCTTTCTTTCTTGTTTTCTTTCATGCTTTAATACCTTCTAACATTCTATCTTTAGTTTCTTTCTTTCTTTCTTGATATCTTTCATTCTAGCTTTAATACCTTCTCACATTCTATCTTTAGATTCTTTCCTTCTTTCTTTCTTGTTTTCGTTCATTTTAGCTTTAATACATTCTAACATTCTATCTTTAGTTTCTTTTTTTCTTGATATCTTTCATTCTAATTTTAATACATTCTATGTTTAGTTTCTTTCTTTCTTTCTTTCATTCTAGCTTTAATACCTTCTGACATTCTATCTTTAGTTTCTTCCTTTCTTTCTTTCTTACTTGATATCTTTCATTCTAGCTTTAATACCTTCTAACATTCTTTCTTTAGTTTCTTTTCTTCTTTCTTTCTTGTTTTCCTTCATGCTTTAATACCTTCTAACATTCTATCTTCAGTTTCTTTCTTTCTTGATATCTTTGATTCTAGCTTTAACACCTTCTAACATTCAATCTTTAGTTTTTTTCTTTCTTTCTTGATATCTTTCATTCTAGCTTTAATACCTTCTAAAAATCTATCTTTACTTTCTTTCTGTCTTTCTTTCTTGTTATCGTTCATTTTAGCTTTAATCTTCTAATATTCTATCATTAGTTTCTTTCTTTCTTTCTTGATTTATTTCATTCAAGCTTTAATACCTTCTAACATTCAATCTTTCGTTTCTTTCTTTCTTTCTTCCTTGTTTTCTTTCATTCTAGCTTTAATACCTTTTAACATTCTATCTTTAGTTTCTTTCCTTCTTTCGTTCTTGTTTTCTTTCTTTCTAGCTTTAATAACTTCTAACATTCAATCTTAATTTTCTTTCTTTCTTTCTTGATATATTTCATTCTAGCTTTAAAACCTTCTAATATTCTATCATTGAGTTTCTTTCGTTCTTTCTTTCTTCATATCTGTCATTCTAGCTTTAATACCTTTCATTCTAGCTTTAATACCTTCTAAAAATCTATCTTTACTTTCTTTCTGTCTTTCTTTCTTGTTTTCGTTCATTTTAGCTTTAATACCTTCTAATATTCTATCATTGGTTTCTTTCTTTCTTTCTTTCTTACTTCATATCTTTCATTCTTATTTTAATACCATCTAACATTCTATCTTTAGTTTCTTTCTTACTTTCTTTCTTTCTTTCTTTCTTGATATCTTTCATTCTACCTTTAATACCTTCTAACATTCTATCTTTAGTTTCCTTTCTTCTTTCTTTCTTGTTTTATTTCATGCTTTAATACCTTCTAACATTCTATCTTTAGTTTCGTTTTTTCTTTCTTTCTTGATATCTTTCATTCTAGCTTTAATACCTTCTAACATTCAATATTTAGTTTTTTCCTTCTTTCTTTCTAGTTTTCTTTCATTCAAGCTTTAATACCTTCTAACATTCAATCTTTAGTTTCTTTCTTTCTTTCTTGATTTCTTTCATTCTAGCTTTAATACCTTCTGACATTCTATCTTTAGTTTCTTTCTTTCTCTCTTGATATCTTTCATTCTAGCTTTAATACCTTCTGACATTCTATCTTTACTATTTTTTTTCTTTCTTTCTCGATTTCTTTCATTCTAGCTTTAATACCTTCTAACATTCAATCTTTAGTTTCATTCTTTCTTTCTTGATATTTTTTCATTCTAGTTTTAATACCTTCTAACATTCTATCTTTACTTTATTTATATCTTTCTTGTTTTTGTTCATTTTAGCGTTAATACCTTCTTATATTCTATCATTGGTTTCTTTCTTTCTTTCTTTCTTCCTTCATATCTCTCATTTTAATTTTAATACCATCTAACATTCTATCTTTAGTTTCTTTCGATCTTTCTTTCATACTTTATAACTTTCATTCTAGCTTTAATACCTTCTAACATTCTATCTTTAGTTTCTTTCTTTCTTTCTTGATATCTTTCATTCTAGCTTTAACACCTTCTAACATTCAATATTTAGTTTCTTTCTTTCTTTCTTGATATCTTTCATTCTAGCTTTAATACCTTCTAACAATCTATCTTTACTTTCTTTCTTTCTTTCTTGATATCTTTCTTTCTAGCTTTAATACCTTCTAACAATCTATCTTTACTTTCTTTCTGTCTTTCTTGATATCTTTCATTCTAGCTTTAATACCTTCTAACAATCTATCTTTACTTTCTTTCTGTCTTTCTTTCTTGTTTTCGTTCATTTTAGCTTTAATCTTCTAATATTCTATTATTAGTTTCGTTCTTTCTTTCTTGATTTATTTCATTCAAGCTTTAATACCTTCTAACATTCAATCTTTAGTTTCTTTCTTTCTTTCTTCCTTGTTTTCTTTCATTCTAGCTTTAATACCTTTTAACATTCTATCTTTAGTTTCTTTCCTTCTTTCGTTCTTGTTTTCTTTCTTTCTAGCTTTAATACCTTCTAACATTCAATCTTTAGTTTCTTTCTTTCTTTCTTCCTTGTTTTCTTTCATTCTAGCTTTAATACCTTTTAACATTCTATCTTATTTTCTTTCCTTCTTTCGTTCTTGTTTTCTTTCTTTCTAGCTTTAATACCTTCTAACATTCAATCTTAATTTTCGTTCTTTCTTTCTTGATATATTTCATTCTAGCTTTAAAACCTTCTAATATTCTATCATTTAGTTTCTTTCGTTCTTTCTTTCTTGATATCTGTCATTCTAGCTTTAATGCCTTCTAACATTCTATCTTTAGTTTCTTTTTTCTTTCTTTCTTGATATCTTTCATTCTAGCTTTAATACCTAACATTCTATCTTTAGTTTCTTTCCTTCTTTCTTTCTTGTTTTCTTTCATTCTAGCTTTAATACATTCGAACATTCAATCTTAAGTTTCTTTCTTCCTTTCTTTCTTGATATATTTTATTCTAATTTTAATACATTCTTACATTCTATCTTTAGTTTCTTTCTTTCTTTCTTTCTTGATTTCTTTAATTCTAGCTTTAATAACTTCTGACATTCTATCTTTAGTTTCTTTCTTTCTTTCTTTCTTGTTTTCTTTCATTTTAGCTTTAATACCTTCTAACGTTCTATCTTTAGTTTGTTTCTTTCTTTCTTTCTTGATATCTTTCATTCTAGCTTAAATACCTTCTAACATTCAATCTTTAGTTTCTTTAGTCTTTCTTTCTTGTTTTCGTTCATTTTAGCTTTAATCTTCTAATATTCTATCATTAGTTTCTTCCTTTTTTCTTTATTTCTGTCATTCTTGCTTCAATAAATTCTAACATTCAATCTTTAGTTTCTTTCTTTATTTCTTTCTTGTTTTCTTTCATTCTAGCTTTAATACCTTTTAACATTCTATCTTTAGTTTCTTTCCTTCTTTCGTTCTTGTTTTCTTTCATTCTAGCTATAATACCTTCTAACATTCAATCTTAATTTTCTCTCTTTCTTTCTTGATATCTTTCATTCTAGCTTTAATACCTTCTAATATTCTATCATTTAGTTTCTTCCGTTCTTTCTTTCTTGATATTATTCATTCTAGCTTTAATACCTTCTAACATTCTATCTTTCATTTCTTTTCTTCTTTCTTTCTTGTTTTCTTTCATGCTTTAATACCTTCTAACATTCAATCGTTAGTTTCTTTCCTTCTTTCTTTCTAGTTTTCTTTCGTTCAAGCTTTAATACCTTCTAACATTCAATCTTTAGTTTCTTTCTTTCTTGATATCTTTCATTCTAGCTTTAATACCTTTTAACATTCTATCTTTACTTTCTTTCTCTCTTTCTTTCTTGTTTTTGTTTATTTTAGCTTTAATCTTCTAATATTCTATTATTAGTTTCTTGCTTTCTTTCTTGATTTCTGTCATTCTTGCTTCAATAAATTCTAACATTCAATCTTTAGTTTCTTTATTTCTTTCTTGTTTTCTTTCATTCTAGCTTTAATACCTTTTAACATTCTATCTTTAGTTTCTTTCCTTCTTTCGTTCTTGTTTTCTTTCATTCTAGCTATAATACCTTCTAACATTCAATCTTAATTTTCTCTCTTTCTTTCTTGATATCTTTCATTCTAGCTTTAATACCTTCTAATATTCTATCATTTAGTTTCTTTCGTTCTTTCTTTCTTGATATTATTCATTCTAGCTTTAATACCTTCTAATATTCTATCTTTAGTTTCTTTCTTCCTTTCTTTCTTGATATCTTTCATTCTAGCTTTAATACCTTCTGACATTCTATCTTTAATTCCTTTCCTTCATTCTTTCTTGTTTTCTTTCATTCTAGCTTTAAAATCTTCTAACATTCAATCTTAAGTTTCTTTCTTTCTTTCTTACTTCATATCTTTCATTCTAATTTTAATACCATCTAACAATCTATCTTTAGTTTCTTTCTATCTTTCTTTCTTTCTTGATATCTTTCATTCTAGCTTTAATACCTTCTAACATTCTTTCTTTAGTTTCTTTTCTTCTTTCTTTCTTGTTTTCTTTCATGCTTTAATAACTTCTAACATTCTATCTTTAGTTTCTTCCTTTCTTTCTTGATATCTTTCATTCTAGCTTTAATACCTTCTAACATTCTATCTTTAGTTTCTTTTCTTCTTTCTTTCTTGTTTTCTTTCATGCTTTAATAACTTCTAACATTCAATCGTTAGTTTCTTTCCTTCTTTCTTTCTAGTTTTCTTTCATTCAAGCTTTAATACCTTCTAACATTCTATCTTTACTTTCTTTCAGTCTTTCTTTCTTGTTTTTGTTCATTTTAGCTTTAATCTTCGAGTATTCTATCATTAGTTTCTTCCTTTCTTTCTTGATTTCTGTCATTCTTGCTTTAATAACTTCTAACATTCAATCTTTCGTTACTTTCCTTCTTTCGTTCTTGTTTTCTTTCATTCTAGCTATAATACCTTCTAACATTCAATCTTAATTTTCTCTCTTTCTTTCTTGATAACTTTCATTCTAACTTTAATACCTTCTAATATTCTATCATTTAGTTTCTTACTTTCATTCTTTCTTGATATCTTTCATTCTAGCTTTAATAACTTCTGACATTCTATCTTTAGTTTCTTTCCTTCATTCTTTCTTGATTTCATTCATTCTAGCTTTAATATATTCTAACATTCAATCTTAAGTTTCTTTCTTACTTTCTTTCTTGATAACATTCTAATTTTAATACATTCTTACATTCTATCTTTAGTTTCTTTCTTTCTTTTTTCTTTAATTCTAGCTTTAATAACTTCTGACATTCTATCTTTAGTTTCTTTCTTTCTTTCTTGATATCTTTCATTCTAGCTTTAATACCTTATAACATTCTATCTTTAGGTTCTTTCCTTCTTTCTTTCTGTTTTCGTTCATATTAGCTTTAATACCTTCTAACATTCAATCTTTAGTTTCTTTCTTTCTTGATATCTTTCATTCTAATTTTAATACATTCTATCTTTAGTTTCTTTCTTTCTTTCTTTCTTGATTTCTTTCATTGTAGCTTTAATACCTTCTGACATTCTATCTTTAGTTTCTTTCTTTCTTTCTTGATATCTTTCATTCTAATTTTAATACCTTCTAACTTTCTGTCTTTAGTTTCTTTCTTTCTTTCTTTCTTTCTTTCTTTCTTGATTTCATTCAATAATGCTTTAATACCTTCTGATATTCCATCTTTAGTTTCTTTCTTTCTTTCTTGATTTCTTTCATTCATGCTTTAATACCTTCTAACATTCTATGGTTAGTTTCTTTCTTTCTTTCTTGATATCTTTCATTCTAGGTTTTATACCTTCTAACCGTCTATCTTTAGTTTCTTTCTTTCTTTCTTGTTTTCATTCATTTTAGCTTTAATACCTTGTAATATTCTATCTTTACTTTCCTTCTTTCTTTCTTTCTTTCTTGATCTTTCATTCTAACTTTAATACCTTCTGACATTCTATCTTTAGTTTCTTTCTTTCTTTCTTGATATCTTTCATTCTAGCTTTAATACCTTCTGACATACTATCTTTAGTATTTCTTCTTTTTTTTCCTCGATTTCTTTCATTCTAGCTTTAATACCTTCTAACATTCAATCTTTAGTTTCTTTTCTTCTTTCTTTCTTGTTTTCTTTCATGCTTTAATACCTTCTAACATTCTATCTTTAGTTTTCTTTCTTTCTTTCTTGATATCTTTCATTCTAGCTTTAATATATTTTAACATTCTATCTTTAGATTCTTTCCTTCATTCTTGTTTTCTTTCATTCTAGCTTTAATACCTTCTAATATTCAATCTTTAGTTTCTTTCCTTCTTTCTTTCTAGTTTTCTTTCTTTCAAGCTTTAATACCTTCTAACATTCAATCGTTAGTTTCTTTCTCTCTTTCTTGATTTCTTTCATTCTAGCTTTAATACCTTCTGACATTCTATCTTTAGTTTCTTTCTTTCTTTCTTTCTTGATATCTTTCATTCTAGCTTCAATACCTTCTGACATTCTATCTTTAGTATTTTTTCTTTCTTTCTCGATTTCTTTCATTCTATCTTTAATACCTTCTAACATTCAATCTTTAGTATCATTCTTTCTTTCTTGATATTTTTCATTCTAGCTTTAATACCTTCTAACATTCTATCTTTACTTTCTTTTTTCTTTCTTGTTTTCGTTCATTTTAGCATTAATATCATCTTATATTCTATCTTTGGTTTCTTTCTTTCTTTCTTTCTTACTTCATATCTCTCATTCTAATTTTAATACCATCTAACATTCTATCTTTAGTTTCTTTCTATCTTTCTTTCTTACTTCATATATCTCATTCTAATTTTAATACCTTCTAACATTCTTTCTTTAGTTTCTTTTCTTCTTTCTTTCTTGTTTTCTTTCATGCTTTAATACCTTCTAACATTCAATCTTTAGTTTCTTTCTTTCTTGATATCTTTCATTCTAGCTTTAAGACCTTCTAAAAATCTATCTTTACTTTCTTTCTATCTTTCTTTCTTGTTTACGTTCATTTTAGCTTTAATCTTCTAATATTCTATCATTTGTTTCTTTCTTTCTTTCTTGATTTATTTCATTCTAGCTTTAATACCTTTTAACATTCTATCTTTAGTATCTTTCCTTGTTTCGTTCTTGTTTTCTTTCTTTCTAGCTTTAATACCTTCTAACATTCAATCTTAATTTTCTTTCTTTCTTACTTGATATGTTTCATTCTAGCTTTAAAACCTTCTAATATTCTATCATTTAGTTTCTTTTTTTCTTTCTTTCTTGATATCTTTCATTCTAGCTTTAATACCTTCTAACATTCTATCTTTAGTTTCTTTCCTTCTTTCTTTTTTGTTTTCTGTCATTCTAGCTTTAATACCTTCTAACATTCAATCTTAAGTTTCTTTCTTACTTTCTTTCCTAATATCTTTCATTCTAATTTTAATACATTCTTACATTCTATCTTTAGTTTCTTTCTTTCTTTCTTTCTTCATATCTTTCATTCTAGCTTTAATACCTTCTGACATTCTATCTTCAGTTTATTTCCTTCATTCTTTCTTGTTTTCTTTCATTCTAGCTTTAATACCTTCTAACATTCAATCTTAAGTTTCTTTCTTACTTTCTTTCCTAATATCTTTCATTCTAATTTTAATTCATTCTTACATTCTATCTTTAGTTTCTTTCTTTCTTTCTTTCTTTAATTCTAGCTTTAATAACTTCTGACATTCTATCTTTAGATTCTTTCTTTCTTTCTTGATATCTTTCATTCTAGCTTTAATACCTTCTAACATTCTATCTTTAGATTCTTTCCTTCTTTCTTTCTTTTTTCGTTCATTTTAGCTTTAATACCTTCTAACATTCAATCTTTAGTTTCATTCTTTCTTGATATCTTTCTTTCTAATTTTAATACATTCTAACTTTAGTTTCTTTCTTTCTTTCTTTCTTTCTTGATTTCTTTCATTGTAGCTTTAATACCTTCTGACATTCTATCATTTAGTTTCTTTCTTTCTTGATATCTTTCATTCTCATGTTAATACATTCTATCTTTAGTTTCTTTCTTTCTTTCTTGATATATTTCATTCTAGCTTTAATACCTTCTAATATTCTATCATTTAGTTTCTTTCTTTCTTTCTTTCTTGCTTGATAAATTTCATTCTAACTTTAATACTATCTAACATTCTATCTTTAGTTTCTATCTTTCTTTCTTGATATCATTCATTCTAGCTTTAATACCTTCTAACATTCTAACTTTAGTTTCTTTCCATCTTTCTTTCTTGTTTTCTTTCATGTTAGCTTTAATACCTTCTAACGTTCTATCTTTAGTTTCCTTCTTTCTTTCTTTCGTTCTTTCTTTCTTGATTTCATTCAATAATGCTTTAATACCTTGTGATATTCCATCTTTAGTTTCTTTCTTTCTTTCTTGATTTCTTTCATTCATGCTTTAATACCTTCTAACATTCTATGGTTAGTTTCTTTCTTTCTTTCTTGATATCTTTCATTCTAGCTTTAATACCTTCTAACCTTCTATCTTTAGTTTCTTTCTTTCTTTCTTTCTTGTTTTCATTCATTTTAGCTTTAATACCTTCTAATATTCTATCTTTAGTTTCTTTGTTTCTTTCTTTCTTTCTTGATCTTTCATTCTAGGTTTAATACCTTCTGACATTCTATCTTTAGTTTCTTTCTTTCTTTCTTGATATCTTTCATTCTAGCTTTAATACCTTCTAACATTCTATCTTTAGTATTTTTTTCTTTTTTTCCTCGATTTCTTTCATTCTCGCTTTAATACCTTCTAATATTCAATCTTTAGTTTCTTTCTTTCTTTCTTGATATTTTTAATTCTAGCTTTAATACCTTCTAACATTCTATCTTTACTTTCTTTCTTTCTTGTTTTCGTTCATTTTAGCTTTAATACCTTCTAACGTTCTATCTTTAGTTTATTTCTTTCTTTCTTTCTTAATATCTTTCATTCTAATTTTAATACCTTCTAACCTTCTGTCTTTAGTTTCTTTCTTTCCTTCTTTCTTTCTTTCTTTCTTGATTTCATTCAATAATGCTTTAATACCTTCTGACATTTCATCTTTAGTTTCGTTCTTTCTTTCTTGATTTCTTTCATTCATGCTTTAATACCTTCTAACATTCTATGGTTAGTTTCTTTCTTTCTTTCTTGATATCTTTCATTCTAGCTTTTATACCTTCTAAACTTCTATCTTTGGTTTCTTTCTTTCTTTCTTGTTTTCGTTCATTATAGCTTTAATACCTTCTAATATTCTATCTTTAGTTTCTTTCTTTCTTTCTTGATATCTTTCATTCTATCTTTAATACCTTCTAACATTCTATCTTTAGTATTTTTTTCTTTTTTTCCCTCGATTTCTTTCATTCTAGCTTTAATACCTTCTAACATTCTATCTTTACTTTCTTTCTTTCTTGTTTTCATTCATTTTAGCTTTAATACCTTCTAACGTTCTATCTTTAGTTTCCTTCTTTCTTTTTTTCTTAATATCTTTCATTCTAATTTTAATACCTTCTATCGTTCTGTCTTTAGTTTCTTTCTTTCTTTCTTTCTTTCTTTCTTTCTTGATTTCATTCAATAATGCTTTAATACCTTCTGATATTTCATCTTTAGTTTCATTCTTTCTTTCTTGATTTCTTTCATTCATGCTTTAATAACTTCTTACATTCTATGGTTAGTTTCTTTCTTTCTTTCTTGATATCTTTCATTCTAGCTTTTATACCTTCTAAACTTCTATCTTTGGTTTCTTTCTTTCTTTCTTGTTTTCGTTCATTATAGCTTTAATACCTTCTAATATTCTATCTTTAGTTTCTTTCTTTCTTTCTTTCTTTCTTGATCTTTCATTCTAGCTTTAATAACTTCTGACATTCTATCTTTAGTTTCTTTCTTTGTTTCTTGATATCTTTCATTCTAGCTTAAATACCTTGTAACATTGTATCTTTAGTTTCTTTCTTTCTTGATATCTTTCATACTAGCTTTAATACCTTCAAACATTCTATCTTTAGTTTCTTTCTTTCTTTCTTGATATCTTTCATTCTAGCTTTAATACATTCTAACATTCAATCTTTAGTTTCTTTCCTTCTTTCTTTCTAGTTTTCTTTCATTCAATCTTTAATACCTTCTAACATTCAATCTTTAGTTTCATGCTTTCTTTCTTGATATTTTTCATTCTAGCTTTAATATCTTCTAACATTCTATCTTTACTTTCTTTCTTTCTTGTTTTCGTTCATTTTAGCGTTAATACCTTCTTATATTCTATCATTGGTTTCTTTGTTTCTTTCTTTCTTACTTCATATCTCTCATTCTAATTTTAATACCATCTAACATTCTATCTTTAGTTTCTTTCTATCTTTCTTTCTTACTTGATATCTTTCATTCTAGCTTTAATACCTTCTAACATTCTTTCTTTAGTTTCTTTTCTTCTTTCTTTCTTGTTTTCTTTCATGCTTTAATACCTTCTAACATTCTATCTTTAGTTTCTTTCTTTGTTTCTTGATTTATTTCATTCTAGCTTTAATACCTTCTAACATTCAATCTTTCGTTTCTTTCTTTCTTTCTTTCTTCCTTGTTTTCTTTCATTCTAGCTTTAATACCTTCTAACATTCAATCTTTAGTTTCTTTCTTTCTTCCTTGTTTTCTTTCATTCTAGCTTTAATACCTTTTAACATTCTATCTTTAGTTTCTTTCCTTCTTTCGTTCTTGTTTTCTTTCTTTCTAGCTTTAATACCTTCTAACATTCAATCTTTAGTTTCTTTCTTTCTTTCTGTCTTTATTTCTTTCATTCATGCTTTAATACCTTCTAACATTCTATCTTTAGTTTCTTTCCTTCATTCGTTCTTGTTTTCTTTCTTTCTAGCTTTAATACCTTCTAACATTCAATCTTAATTTTCTTTCTTTCTTTCTTGATATATTTCATTCTAGCTTTAAAACCTTCTAATATTCTATCATTTAGTTTCCTTCTTTCTTTCTTTCTTGATATCTTTCATTCTAATTTTAATACCTTCTAACATTCTGTCTTTAGTTTCTTTCTTTCTTTCTTTCTTTCTTTCTTGATTTCATTCAATAATGCTTTAATACCTTCTGATATTCCATCTTTAGTTTCTTTCTTTCTTTCTTGATTTCTTTCATTCATGCTTTAATACCTTCTAACTTTCTATGGTTAGTTTCTTTCTTTCTTTCTTGATATCTTTCATTCTATTTTTTATACCTTCTAAACTTCTATCTTTAGTTTCTTTCTTTCTCTCTTGTTTTCATTGATTTTAGCTTTAATACCTTGTAATATTCTATCTTTACTTTCTTTCTTTCTTTCTTTCTTTCTTGATCTTTCATTCTAGCTTTAATACCTTCTGACATTCTATCTTTAGTTTCTTTCTTTCTTTCTTGATATCTTTCATTCTAGCTTTAATACCTTCTGACATTCTACCTTTAGTATTTTTTTCTTTTTTTTCCTCGATTTCTTTCATTCTAGCTTTAATACCTTCTAACATTCAATCTTTAGTTTCTTTCTTTCTTTCTTGATATATTTCATTCTAGCTGTAATACCTTCTAACATTCTATCTTTAGTTTCTTTTCTTCTTTCTTTCTTGTTTTTTTCATGCTTTAATACCTTCTAACATTCTATCTTTAGTTTTCTTTCTTTCTTTCTTGATATCTTTCATTCTAGCTTTAATATATTTTAACATTCTATCTTTAGATACTTTCCTTCATTCTTGTTTTCTTTCATTCTAGCTTTAATAGCTTCTAACATTCAATCTTTAGTTTCTTTCCTTCTTTCTTTCTAGTTTTCTTTCTTTCAAGCTTTAATACCTTCTAACATTCAATCGTTAGTTTCTTTCTCTCTTTCTTGATTTCTTTCATTCTAGCTTTAATACCTTCTGACATTCTATCTTTAGTTTCTTTCTTTCTTTCTTGATATCTTTCATTCTAGCTTCAATACCTTCTGACATTCTATCTTTAGTATTTTTTCTTTCTTTCTCGATTTCTTTCATTCTAGCTTTAATACCTTCTAACATTCAATCTTTAGTTTCATTCTTTCTTTCTTGATATTTTTCATTCTAGCTTTAATACCTTCTAACATTCTATCTTTACTTTCTTTCTTTCTTTCTTGTTTTCGTTCATTTTAGCATTAAAACATCTTATATTCTATCATTGGTTTCATTCTTTCTTTCTTTCTTACTTCATATATCTCATTCTAATTTTAATACCTTCTAACATTCTTTCTTTAGTTTCTTTTCTTCTTTCTTTCTTGTTTTCTTTCATGCTTTAATACCTTCTAACATTCAATCTTTAGTTTCTTTCATTCTTTCTTGATATCTTTCATTCTAGCTTTAATACTTTCTTAAAATCTATCTTTACTTTCTTTCTGTCTTTCTTTCTTGTTTACGTTCATTTTAGCTTTAATCTTCTAATATTCTATCATTAGTTTCTTTCTTTCTTTCTTGATTTATTTCATTCAAGCTTTAATACGTTCTAACATTCAATCTTTAGTTTCTTTCTTTCTTTTTTCCTTTTTTTCTTTCATTCTAGCTTTAATACCTTTTAACATTCTATCTTTAGTATCTTTCCTTGTTTCGTTCTTGTTTTCTTTCTTTCTAGCTTTAATACCTTCTAACATTCAATTTTAATTTTCTTTCTTTCTTTCTTGATATGTTTCATTCTAGCTTTAAAACCTTCTAATTATCTATCGTTTAGTTTCTTTTTTTTTCTTTCTTTCTTGATATCTTTCATTCTAGCTTTAATACCTTCTAACATTCTATCTTTAGTTTCTTTCCTTCTTTCTTTTTTGTTTTCTTTCATTCTAGCTTTAATACCTTCTAACATTCAATCTTACGTTTCTTTCTTTCTTTCTTGATATCTTTCATTCTAATTTTAATACATTCTTACATTCTATCTTTTGTTTCTTTCTTTCTTTCTTTCTTTCTTGATATCTTTCATTCTAGCTTTAATACCTTCTGACATTCTATCTTTAGTTTATTTCCCTCATTCTTTCTTGTTTTCTTTCATTCTAGCTTTAATACCTTCTAACATTCCATCTTAAGTTTCTTTCTTACTTCCTTTCCTGATATCTTTCATTCTAATTTTAATTCATTCTTACATTCTATCTTTAGTTTCTTTCTTTCTTTCTTTCTTTAATTCTAGCTTTAATAACTTCTGACATTCTATCTTTAGATTCTTTCTTTCTTGATATCTTTCATTCTAGCTTTAATACCTTCTAACATTCTGTCTTTAGTTTCATTCTTTCTTGATATCTTTCATTCTAATTTTAATACATTCTATCTTTAGTTTCTTTCTTTCTTTCTTTCTTTCTTGATTTCTTTCATTGTAGCTTTAATATCTTCGGACATTCTATCATTTAGTTTCTTTCTTTCTTGATATCTTTCATTCTAATGTTAATACATTCTATCTTTAGTTTCTTTCTTTCTTTCTTGATATATTTCATTCTAGCTTTAATACCTTCTAATATTCTATCATTTAGTTTCTTTCTTTCTTTCTTTCTTTCTTGATATATTTCATTCTAACTTTAATACTATCTAACATTCTATCTTTAGTTTCTATCTTTCTTTCTTGATATCATTCATTCTAGCTTTAATACCTAACATTCTATCTTTAGTTTCTTTCCTTCTTTCTTTCTTGTTTTCTTTCATGTTAGCTTTAATACCTTCTAACGTTCTATCTTTAGTTTCCTTCTTTCTTTCTTTCTTTCTTTCTTTCTTGATTTCATTCAATAATGCTTTAATACCTTCTGATATTCCATCTTTAGTTTCTTTCTTTCTTTCTTGATTTTTTTCATTCATGCTTTAATACCTTCTAACATTCTATGGTTAGTTTCTTTCTTTCTCTCTTGATATCTTTCATTCTAGCTTTAATACCTTCTAACCTTCTATCTTTAGTTTCTCTCTTTCTTTCTTGTTTTCATTCATTTTAGCTTTAATACCTTCTAATATTCTATCTTTAGTTTCTTTGTTTCTTTCTTTCTTTCTTGATCTTTCATTCTAGGTTTAATACCTTCTGACATTCTTTCTTTAGTTTCTTTTCTTCTTTCTTTCTTGTTTTCTTTCATGCTTTAATACCTTCTAACATTCTATCTTTAGTTTCTTTCTTTCTTGATATCTTTCATTCTAGCTTTAACACCTTCTAACATTCAATCTTTAGTTTCTTTCTTTCTTTCTTGATATCTTTCATTCTAGCTTTAATACCTTCTTAAAATCTATCTTTACTTTCTATCTGTCTTTCTTTCTTGTTTACGTTCATTTTAGCTTTAATCTTCTAATATTCTATCATTAGTTTCTTTCTTTCTTTCTTGATTTATTTCATTCAAGCTTTAACACCTTCTAACATTCAATCTTTAGTTTCTTTCTTTCTTTCTTCCTTGTTTTCTTTCATTCTAGCTTTAATACCTTTTAACATTCTATCTTTAGTTTCTTTCCTTCTTTCGTTCTTGTTTTCTTTGTTTCTAGCTTTAATACCTTCTGACATTCTATCTTTAGTATTTTTTTTCTTTCTTTCTCGATTTCTTTCATTCTAGCTTTAATTCCTTCTAACATTCAATCTTTAGTTTCATTCTTTCTTTCTTGATATTTTTCATTCTAGCTTTAATACCTTCTAACATTCTATCTTTACTTTCTTTCTTTCTTTCTTGTTTTTGTTCATTGTAGCGTTAAAACCTTCTTATATTCTATCATTGGTTTCTTTCTTTCTTTCTTTCTTTCTTCATATCTCTCATTCTAATTTTAATACCATCTAACATTCTATCTTTAGTTTTTTCTATCTTTCTTTCTTACATGATATCTTTCATTCTAGCTTTAATACCTTCTAACATTCTTTCTTTAGTTTCTTTTCTTCTTTCTTTCTTGTTTTCTTTCATTCTTTAATACCTTCTAACATTCTATCTTTAGTTTCTTTCTTTCTTGATATCTTTCATTCTAGCTTTAACAGCTTCTAACATTCAATCTTTAGTTTCTTTCTTTCTTTCTTGATATCTTTCATTCTAGCTTTAATACCTTCTGACAATCTTTCTTTAGTTTCTTTTCTTCTTTCTTTCTTGTTTTCTTTCATGCTTTAATACCTTCTAACATTCTATCTTTAGTTTCTTTCTTTCTTGATATCTTTCATTCTAGCTTTAACACCTTCTAACATTCAATCTTTAGTTTCTTTCTTTCTTTCTTCCTTTTTTTCTTTCATTCTAGCTTTAATACCTTTTAACATTCTATCTTTAGTTTCTTTCCTTCTTTCTTTTTTGTTTTCTTTCATTCTAGCTTTAATACCTTCTAACATTCAATCTTAAGTTTCTTTCTTTCTTTCTTGATATCTTTCATTCTAATTTTA
This sequence comes from Intellagama lesueurii, assembly GCA_037013535.1. Classification (NCBI taxonomy): domain Eukaryota; kingdom Metazoa; phylum Chordata; class Lepidosauria; order Squamata; family Agamidae; genus Intellagama; species Intellagama lesueurii. The sequence goes on from JBAJHW010000013.1 coordinate 16,631,755, forward strand.
ATAATCCTTACATTCTATCTTTAGTTTCTTTCTTTCTTTCTTTCTTCATATCTTTCATTCTAGATTTAATACCTTCTGATATTCTATCTTTAGTTTATTTCCTTCATTCTTTCTTGTTTTCTTTCATTCTAGCTTTAATACCTTCTAACATTCCATCTTAAGTTTCTTTCTTACTTTCTTTCCTGATATCTTTCATTCTAATTTTAATTCATTCTTACATTCCATCTTTAGTTTCTTTCTTTCTTTCTTTCTTTAATTCTAGCTTTAATAACTTCTGACATTCTATCTTTAGATTCTTTCTTTCTTTCTTGATATCTTTCATTCTAGCTTTAATACCTTCTAACATTCTATCTTTAGATTCTTTCCTTCTTTCTTTCTTTTTTCGTTCATTTTAGCTTTAATACCTTCTAACATTCAATCTTTAGTTTCATTCTTTCTTGATATCTTTCATTCTAATTTTAATACATTCTATCTTTAGTTTCTTTCTTTCTTTCTTTCTTTCTTGATTTCTTTCATTGTAGATTTAATACCTTCTGACATTCTATCATTTAGTTTCTTTCTTTCTTGATATCTTTCATTCTAATGTTAATACATTCTATCTTTAGTTTCTTTCTTTTTTTCTTGATATATTTCATTCTAGCTTTAATACCTTCTAATATTCTATCATTTAGTTTCTTTCTTTCTTTCTTTCTTGATATATTTCATTCTAACTTTAATACTATCTAACATTCTATCTTTAGTTTCTATCTTTCTTTCTTGATATCATTCATTCTAGCTTTAATACCTTCTAACATTCTATCTTTAGTTTCTTTCCTTCTTTCTTTCTTGTTTTCTTTCATGTTAGCTTTAATACCTTCTAACGTTCTATCTTTAATTTCCTCCTTTCTTTCTTTCATTCTTTCTTGATTTCATTCAATAATGCTTTAATACCTTCTGATATTCCATCTTTTGTTTCTTTCTTTCTTTCTTGATTTCTTTCATTCATGCTTTAATACCGTCTAACATTCTATGGTTAGTTTCTTTCTTTCTTTCTTGATATCTTTCATTCTAGCTTTAATACCTTCTAACCTTCTATATTTAGTTTCTTTCTTTCTTTCTTTCTTGTTTTCATTCATTTTAGCTTTAATACCTTCTAATATTCTATCTTTAGTTTCTTTCTTTCTTTCTTTCTTTCTTGATCTTTCATTCTAGGTTTAATACCTTCTGACATTCTATCTTTAGTTTCTTTCTTTCTTTCTTGATATCTTTCATTCTAGCTTTAATACCTTCTAACACTCTATCTAGTATTTTTTTCTTTTTTTCCTCGATTTCTTTCATTCTAGCTTTAATATCTTCTAACATTCAATCTTTAGTTTCTTTCTTTCTTTCTTGATATTTTTCATTCTAGCTTTAATACCTTCTAATATTCTATCTTTACTTTCTTTCTTTCTTTCTTTCTTGTTTTCGTTCATTTTAGCTTTAATAAGTTCTAAAGTTATATCTTTAGTTTCCTTCTTTCTTTCTTTCTTAATATCTTTCATTCTAATTTTAATACCTTCTAACCTTCTGTCTTTAGTTTCTTTCTTTCCTTCTTTCTTTCTTTCTTTCTTGATTTCATTCAATAATGCTTTAATACCTTCTGACATTTCATCTTTAGTTTCTTTCTTTCTTTCTTGATTTCTTTCATTCATGCTTTAATACCTTCTAACATTCTATGGTTAGTTTCTTTCTTTCTTTCTTGATATCTTTCATTCTAGCTTTTATACCTTCTAACCTTCTATTTTTAGTTTCTTTCTTTCTTTCTTGTTTTCGTTCATTATAGCTTTAATACCTTCTAATATTATATCTTTAGTTTCTTTCTTTCTTTCTTTCTTTCTTTCTTGATCTTTCATTCGAGCTTTAATACATTCTGACATTCTATCTTTAGTTTCTTTCTTTCTTTCTTGATATCTTTCATTCTAGCTTTAATATCTTCTAATATTCTATCTTTACTTTTTTTGTTTCTTTCTTTCTTGTTTTCGTTCATTTTAGCTTTAATACCTTCTAACGTTCTATCTTTAGTTTCCTTCTTTCTTTTTTTCTTAATATCTTTCATTCTAATTTTAATACCTTCTATCGTTCTGTCTTTAGTTTCTTTCTTTCTTTCTTTCTTTCTTTCTTTCTTTCTTTCTTGATTTCATTCAATAATGCTTTAATACCTTCTGACATTTCATCTTTAGTTTCATTCTTTCTTTCTTGATTTCTTTCATTCATGCTTTAATAACATCTTACATTCTATGGTTAGTTTCTTTCTTTCTTTCTTGATATCTTTCATTCTAGCTTTTATACCTTCTAAACTTCTATCTTTAGTTTCTTTCTTTCTTTCTTGTTTTCGTTCATTATAGCTTTAATACCTTCTAATATTCTATCTTTAGTTTCTTTCTTTCTTTCTTTCTTTCTTGATCTTTCATTCTAGCTTTAATAACTTCTGACATTCTATCTTTAGTTTCTTTCTTTCTTTCTTGATATCTTTCATTCTAGCTTTAATACCTTCTGACATTCTATCTTAAGTATTTTTTTCTTTTTTTTCCTCGATTTCTTTCATTCTAGTTTTAATACCTTCTAACATTCAATCTTTAGTTTCTTTCCTTCTTTCTTTCTAGTTTTCTTTCAATCAATCTTTAATACCTTCTAACATTCAATCTTTAGTTTCTTTCTCTCTTTCTTGATTTCTTTCATTCTAGCTTTAATACCTTCTGACATTCTATCTTTAGTATTTTTTCTTTCTTTTTCGATTTCTTTCATTCTAGCTTTAATTCCTTCTAACATTCAATCTTTAGTTTCATTCTTTCTTGATATTTTTCATTCTAGCTTTAATACCTTCTAACATTCTATCTTTACTTTCTTTCTTTCTTTCTTGTTTTTGTTCATTGTAGCGTTAATACCTTCTTATATTCTATCATTGGTTTCTTTCTTTCTTTCTTTCTTACTTCATATCTCTCATTCTAATTTTAATACCATCTAACATTCTATCTTTAGTTTTTTCTATCTTTCTTTCTTACATGATATCTTTCATTCTAGCTTTAATACCTTCTAACATTCTTTCTTTAGTTTCTTTTCTTCTTTCTTTCTTGTTTTCTTTCAGGCTTTAATACCTTCTAACATTCTATCTTTAGTTTCTTTCTTTCTTGATATCTTTCATTCTAGCTTTAACACCTTCTAACATTCAATCTTTAGTTTCTTTCTTTCTTTCTTGATATCTTTCATTCTAGCTTTAATACCTTCTAAAAATCTATCTTTACCTTCTTTCTGTCTTTCTTGTTTTCGTTCATTTTAGCTTTAATCGTCTAATATTCTATTATTAGTTTCTTTCTTTCTTTCTTGATTTATTTCATTCAAGCTTTAACACCTTCTAACATTCAATCTTTAGTTTCTTTCTTTCTTTCTTCCTTGTTTTCTTTCATTCTAGCTTTAATAACTTTTAACATTCTATCTTTAGTTTCTTTCCTTCTTTCGTTCTTGTTTTCTTTGTTTCAAGCTTTAATACCTTCTAACTTTCAATCTTAATTTTCTTTCTTTCTTTCCTGATACATTTCATTCTAGCTTTAATACCTTCTAACATTCAATCTTTAGTTTCATTCTTTCTTTCTTGATATTTTTCATTCTAGCTTTAATACCTTCTAACATTCTATCTTTACTTTCTTTCTTTCTTTCTTTCTTGATATCTTTCATTCTAGCTTTAATACCTTCTAAAAATCTATCTTTACCTTCTTTCTGTCTTTCTTGTTTTCGTTCATTTTAGCTTTAATTGTCTAATATTCTATTATTAGTTTCTTTCTTTCTTTCTTGATTTATTTCATTCAAGCTTTAATACCTTCTAACATTCAATCTTTAGTTTCTTTCTTTCTTTCTTCCTTGTTTTCTTTCATTCTATCTTTAATACCTTTTAACATTCTATCTTATTTTCTTTCCTTCTTTCGTTCTTGTTTTCTTTCTTTCTAGCTTTAATACCTTCTAACATTCAATCTTAATTTTCTTTCTTTCTTTCTTGATATATTTCATTCTAGCTTTAAAACCTTCTAATATTCTACCATTTAGTTTCTTTCGTTCTTTCTTTCTTCATATCTGTCATTCTAGCTTTAATACCTTCTAACATTCTATCTTTAGTTTCTTTTTTCTTCCTTTCTTGATATCTTTCGTTCTAGCTTTAATACCTTCTAACATTCAATCTTTAGTTTCTTTCTTTCTTTCTTCCTTGTTTTCTTTCATTCTAGCTTTAATACCTTTTAACATTCTATCTTTAGTTTCTTTCCTTCTTTCGTTCTTGTTTTCTTTCTTTGTAGCTTTAATACCTTCTAACATTCAATCTTTAGTTTCTTTCTTTCTTTCTTCCTTGTTTTCTTTCATTCTAGCTTTAATACCTTTTAACATTCTATCTTATTTTCTTTCCTTCTTTCGTTCTTGTTTTCTTTCTTTCTAGCTTTAATACCTTCTAACATTCAATCTTAATTTTCTTTCTTTCTTTCTTGATATATTTCATTCTAGCTTTAAAACCTTCTAATATTCTACCATTTAGTTTCTTTCGTTCTTTCTTTCTTCATATCTGTCATTCTAGCTTTAATACCTTCTAACATTCTATCTTTAGTTTCTTTTTTCTTCCTTTCTTGATATCTTTCGTTCTAGCTTTAATACCTTCTAACATTCTATCTTTAGTTTCTTTCCTTCTTTCTTTTTTGTTTTCTTTCATTCTCGCTTTAATACCTTCTAACGTTCAATCTTAAGTTTCTTTCTTTCTTTCTTGATATCTTTCATTCTAATTTTAATACATTCTTACATTCTATCTTTAGTTTCTTTCTTTCTTTCTTTCTTTCTTTCTTTCTTGATTTCTTTAATTCTAGCATTAATAACATCTGACATTCTATCTTTAGTTTCTTTATTTCTGTCTTGATATCTTTCATTCTAGCTTTCTTATCTTCTGACATTCTATCTTTACGTTCTTTCCTTCTTTCTTTTTTTGTTTTCGTTCATTTTAGCTTTAATACCATCTAATATTCTATCATTGGTTTCTTTCTTTCTTTCTTTCTTTCTTTCTTTCTTACTTCATATCTTTCATTCTTATTTTAATACCATCTAACATTCTATCTTTAGTTTCTTTCTTTCTTTCTTTCTTTGTTTCTTGATATCTTTCATTCTAGCTTTAATACCGTCTAACATTCTATCTTTAGTTTCTTTTCTTCTTTCTTTCTTGTTTTCTTTCATGCTTTAATACCTTCTAACATTCTATCTTTAGTCTTTCTTTCTTTCTTGATTTCTTTCATTCTAGCTTTCAAACCTTCTGACATTCTATCTTTAGTTTCTTTCTTTCTTTCTTGATATCTTTCATTCTAACTTTAATACCTTCTGACATTCTATCTTTACTATTTTTTTTTCTTTCTTTCTCGATTTCTTTCATTCTAGATTTAATAACTTCTAACATTCAATCTTTAGTTTCATTCTTTCTTTCTTGATATTTTTCATTCTAGCTTTAATATCTTCTAACATTCTATCTTTACTTTCTTTCTTTCTTGTTTTCGTTCATTTTAGCGTTAATACCTTCTTATATTCTATCATTGGTTTCTTTGTTTCTTTCTTTCTTACTTCATATCTCTCATTCTAATTTTAATACCATCTAACATTCTATCTTTAGTTTCCTTCTATCTTTCTTTCTTACTTGATATCTTTCATTCTAGCTTTAATACTTTCTAACATTCTTTCTTTAGTTTCTTTTCTTCTTTCTTTCTTGTTTTCTTTCATGCTTTAATACCTTCTAACATTCTATCTTTAGTTTCTTTCTTTGTTTCTTGATTTATTTCATTCTAGCTTTAATACCTTGTAACATTCAATGTTTCGTTTCTTTCCTTCTTTCTTTCTTCCTTGTTTTCTTTCATTCTAGCTTTAATACCTTCTAACATTCAATCTTTAGTTTCTTTCTTTCTTGATTTATTTCATTCTAGCTTTAATACCTTTTAACATTCTATCTTTAGTTTCTTTCCTTCTTTCGTTCTTGTTTTCTTTCTTTCTAGCTTTAATACCTTCTAACATTCAATCTTTAGTTTCTTTCTTTCTTTCTGTCTTTATTTCTTTCATTCATGCTTTAATACCTTCTAACATTCTATCTTTAGTTTCTTTCCTTCTTTCGTTCTTGTTTTCTTTCTTTCTAGCTTTAATACCTTCTAACATTCAATCTTAATTTTCTTTCTTTCTCTCTTGATATATTTCATTCTAGCTTTAAATCCTTCTAATATTCTATCATTTAGTTTCTTTCGTTCTTTCTTTCTTGATATCTGTCATTATAGCTTTAATACCTTCTAACATTCTATCTTTAGTTTCTTTTTTTCTTTCTTTCTTGATATCTTTCATTCTAGCTTTAATACCTAACATTCTATCTTTAGTTTCTTTCCTTCTTTCTTGTTTTCTTTCATTCTAGCTTTAATACATTCTAACATTTAATCTTCAGTTTCTTTCTTACTTTCTTTCTTGATATATTTTATTCTAATTTTAATACATTCTTACATTCTATCTTTAGTTTCTTTCTTTCTTTCTTTCTTTCTTGATTTCTTTAATTCTAGCTTTAATAACTTCTAACGTTCTATCTTTAGTTTGTTTCTTTCTTTCTTTCTTGATATCTTTCATTCTAGCTTAAATACCTTCTATCATTCAATCTTTAGTTTCTTTCTTTCTTTCTTTCTTTCTTGATATATTACATTCTTACTTTAATACTATCTAACGTTCTATCTTTAGTTTCTTTCTTTCTTTCTCGATATCTTTCATTCTAGCTTTAATACCTTCTAACATTCTATCTTTAGTTTCTTTCCTTCTTTCTTTCTTGTTTTCTTTCATTCTAGCTTTAATACATTCTAACATTCAATCTTAAGTTTCTTTCTTGCTTTCTTTCTTGATATATTTTATTCTAATTTTAATACATTCTTACATTCTATCTTAAGTTTCTTTTTTTTCTTTCTTTCTTTCTTGATTTCTTTAATTCTAGCTTTAATAACTTCTGACATTCTATCTTTAGTTTCTTTCTTTCTTTATATCTTTCATTCTAATTTTAATACCTTCTAACGCTCTGTCTTTAGTTTCTTTCTTTCTTTCTTTCTTTCTTGATCTCATTCAATAATGCTTGAATACCTTCTGACATTCTATCTGTAGTTTTTTTCTTTCTTTCTTTCTTTCTTTCATTCATGCTTTAATACCTTCTAAAATTCTATCTTTAGTTTCTTTCTTTCTTTCTTTCTTTCTTGATATCTTTCATTCTAGCTTTAATACATTCTAACATTCTATCTTTAGATTCTTTCCTTCTTTCTTTCTTGTTTTTGTTCATTTTAGCTTTAATACCTTCTAACATTCTATCTTTAGTTTCTTTTTTTCTTGATATCTTTCATTCTAATTTTAATACATTCAATCTTTAGTTTCTTTCTTTCTTTCTTTCTTTCTAGCTTTAAGACCTTCTGACATTCTATCTTTAGTTTTTTTCTTTCTTTCTTGATTTCTTTCATTCTAGCTTTAATACCTTCTGACATTCTATCTTTAGTATTATTTTCTTTCTTTCTTGATTTCTTTCATTTTAGGTTTAATACCTTCTAATATTCTATCATTGGTATCTTTCTTTCTTTCTTACTTCATATCTCTTATTCTAATTTTAATGCCATCTAACATTCTATCTTTAGTTTCTTTCTATCTTTCTTTCTTTCTTGATATCTTTCATTCTAGCTTTAATACCTTCTAACATTCTTTCTTTAGTTTCTTTTCTTCTTTCTTTCTTGTTTTCTTTCATGCTTTAATACCTTCTAACATTCTATCTTTAGTTTCTTTCTTTCTTTCTTGATATCTTTAATTCTAGCTTTAATACCTTCTAACATTCTATCTTTAGTATCTTTTCTTCTTTCTTTCTTGTTTTCTTTCATGCTTTAATACCTTCTAACATTCTATCTTTAGTTTCTTTCTTTCTTTCTTGATATCTTTCATTCTAGCTTTAATACCTTCTAACATTCTATCTTTAGATTCTTTCCTTCTTTCTTTCTTGTTTTCGTTCATTTTAGCTTTAATACCTTCTAACATTCTATCTTTAGTTTCTTTTTTTCTTGATATCTTTCATTCTAATTTTAATACATTCTATCATTAGTTTCTTCCTTTCTTTCTTTCTTACTTGATATCTTTCATTCTAGCTTTAATACCTTCTAACATTCTTTCTTTAGTTTCTTTTCTTCTTTCTTTCTTGTTTTCTTTCATGCTTTAATACCTTCTAACATTCTATCTTTAGTTTCTTTCTTTCTTGATATCTTTGATTCTAGCTTTAACACCTTCTAACATTCAATCTTTAGTTTTTTTCTTTCTTTCTTGATATCTTTCATTCTAGCTTTAATACCTTCTAAAAATCTATCTTTACTTTCTTTCTGTCTTTCTTTCTTGTTATCGTTCATTTTAGCTTTAATCTTCTAATATTCTATCATTAGTTTCTTTCTTTCTTTCTTGATTTATTTCATTCAAGCTTTAATACCTTCTAACATTCAATCTTTCGTTTCTTTCTTTCTTTCTTCCTTGTTTTCTTTCATTCTAGCTTTAATACCTTTTAACATTCTATCTTTAGTTTCTTTCCTTCTTTCGTTCTTGTTTTCTTTCTTTCTAGCTTTAATAACTTCTAACATTCAATCTTAATTTTCTTTCTTTCTTTCTTGATATATTTCATTCTAGCTTTAAAACCTTCTAATATTCTATCATTGAGTTTCTTTCGTTCTTTCTTTCTTCATATCTGTCATTCTAGCTTTAATACCTTTCATTCTAGCTTTAATACCTTCTAAAAATCTATATTTACTTTCTTTCTGTCTTTCTTTCTTGTTTTCGTTCATTTTAGCTTTAATACCTTCTAATATTCTATCATTGGTTTCTTTCTTTCTTTCTTACTTACTTCATATCTTTCATTCTTATTTTAATACCATCTAACATTCTATCTTTAGTTTCTTTCTTACTTTCTTTCTTTCTTTCTTTCTTGATATCTTTCATTCTACCTTTAATACCTTCTAACATTCTATCTTTAGTTTCCTTTCTTCTTTCTTTCTTGTTTTATTTCATGCTTTAATACCTTCTAACATTCTATCTTTAGTTTCTTTTTTTCTTTCTTTCTTGATATCTTTCATTCTAGCTTTAATACCTTCTAACATTCAATATTTAGTTTTTTCCTTCTTTCTTTCTAGTTTTCTTTCATTCAAGCTTTAATACCTTCTAACATTCAATCTTTAGTTTCTTTCTTTCTTTCTCGATTTCTTTCATTCTAGCTTTAATACCTTCTAACATTCAATCTTTAGTTTCATTCTTTCTTTCTTGATATTTTTCATTCTAGTTTTAATACCTTCTAACATTCTATCTTTACTTTATTTCTTTCTTTCTTGTTTTTGTTCATTTTAGCGTTAATACCTTCTTATATTCTATCATTGGTTTCTTTGTTTCTTTCTTTCTTCCTTCATATCTCTCATTTTAATTTTAATACCATCTAACATTCTATCTTTAGTTTCTTTCTATCTTTCTTTCATACTTGATATCTTTCATTCTAGCTTTAATACCTTCTAACATTCTATCTTTAGTTTCTTTCTTTCTTTCTTGATATCTTTCATTCTAGCTTTAACACCTTCTAACATTCAATATTTAGTTTCTTTCTTTCTTTCTTGATATCTTTCATTCTAGCTTGAATACCTTCTAACAATCTATCTTTACTTTCTTTCTGTCTTTCTTTCTTGTTTTCGTTCATTTTAGCTTTAATCTTCTAATATTCTATTATTAGTTTCTTTCTTTCTTTCTTGATTTATTTCATTCAAGCTTTAATACCTTCTAACATTCAATCTTTAGTTTCTTTCTTTCTTTCTTCCTTGTTTTCTTTCATTCTAGCTTTAATACCTTTTAACATTCTATCTTTAGTTTCTTTCCTTCTTTCGTTCTTGTTTTCTTTCTTTCTAGCTTTAATACCTTCTAACATTCAATCTTTAGTTTCTTTCTTTCTTTCTTCCTTGTTTTCTTTCATTCTAGCTTTAATACCTTTTAACATTCTATCTTATTTTCTTTCCTTCTTTCGTTCTTCTTTTCTTTCTTTCTAGCTTTAATACCTTCTAACATTCAATCTTAATTTTCGTTCTTTCTTTCTTGATATATTTCATTCTAGCTTTAAAACCTTCTAATATTCTATCATTTAGTTTCTTTCGTTCTTTCTTTCTTGATATCTGTCATTCTAGCTTTAATACCTTCTAACATTCTATCTTTAGTTTCTTTTTTTCTTTCTTTCTTGATATCTTTCATTCTAGCTTTAATACCTAACATTCTATCTTTAGTTTCTTTCCTTCTTTCTTTCTTGTTTTCTTTCATTCTAGCTTTAATACATTCGAACATTCAATCTTAAGTTTCTTTCTTACTTTCTTTCTTGATATATTTTATTCCAATTTTAATACATTCTTACATTCTATCTTTAGATTCTTTCCTTCTTTCTTTCTTGTTTTTGTTCATTTTAGCTTTAATACCTTCTAACATTCTATCTTTAGTTTCTTTTTTTCTTGATATCTTTCATTCTAATTTTAATACATTCAATCTTTAGTTTCTTTCTTTCTTTCTTTCATTCTAGCTTTAAGACCTTCTGACATTCTATCTTTAGTTTTTTTCTTTCTTTCTTGATTTCTTTCATTCTAGCTTTAATACCTTCTGACATTCTATCTTTAGTATTATTTTCTTTCTTTCTTGATTTCTTTCATTTTAGGTTTAATACCTTCTAATATTCTATCATTGGTATCTTTCTTTCTTTCTTACTTCATATCTCTTATTCTAATTTTAATGCCATCTAACATTCTATCTTTAGTTTCTTTCTATCTTTCTTTCCTTCTTGATATCTTTCATTCTAGCTTTAATACCTTCTAACATTCTTTCTTTAGTTTCTTTTCTTCTTTCTTTCTTGTTTTCTTTCATGCTTTAATACCTTCTAACATTCTATCTTTAGTTTCCTTCTTTCTTTCTTGATATCTTTAATTCTAGCTTTAATACCTTCTAACATTCTATCTTTAGTATCTTTTCTTCTTTCTTCCTTGTTTTCTTTCATGCTTTAATACCTTCTAACATTCTATCTTTAGTTTCTTTCTTTCTTGATATCTTTCATTCTAGCTTTAATACCTTCTAACATTCTATCTTTAGATTCTTTCCTTCTTTCTTTCTTGTTTTCGTTCATTTTAGCTTTAATACCTTCTAACATTCTATCTTTAGTTTCTTTTTTTCTTGATATCTTTCATTCTAATTTTAATACATTCTATCATTAGTTTCTTCCTTTCTTTCTTTCTTACTTGATATCTTTCATTCTAGCTTTAATACCTTCTAACATTCTTTCTTTAGTTTCTTTTCTTCTTTCTTTCTTGTTTTCTTTCATGCTTTAATACCTTCTAACATTCTATCTTTAGTTTCTTTCTTTCTTGATATCTTTGATTCTAGCTTTAACACCTTCTAACATTCAATCTTTAGTTTTTTTCTTTCTTTCTTGATATCTTTCATTCTAGCTTTAATACCTTCTAAAAATCTATCTTTACTTTCTTTCTGTCTTTCTTTCTTGTTATCGTTCATTTTAGCTTTAATCTTCTAATATTCTATCATTAGTTTCTTTCTTTCTTTCTTGATTTATTTCATTCAAGCTTTAATACCTTCTAACATTCAATCTTTCGTTTCTTTCTTTCTTTCTTCCTAGTTTTATTTCATTCTAGCTTTAATACCTTTTAACATTCTATCTTTAGTTTCTTTCCTTCTTTCGTTCTTGTTTTCTTTCTTTCTAGCTTTAATAACTTCTAACATTCAATCTTAATTTTCTTTCTTTCTTTCTTGATATATTTCATTCTAGCTTTAAAACCTTCTAATATTCTATCATTGAGTTTCTTTCGTTCTTTCTTTCTTCATATCTGTCATTCTAGCTTTAATACCTTTCATTCTAGCTTTAATACCTTCTAAAAATCTATATTTACTTTCTTTCTGTCTTTCTTGTTTTCGTTCATTTTAGCTTTAATACCTTCTAATATTCTATCATTGGTTTCTTTCTTTCTTTCTTTCTTTCTTCATATCTTTCATTCTTATTTTAATACCATCTAACATTCTATCTTTAGTTTCTTTCTTACTTTCTTTCTTTCTTTCTTTCTTGATATCTTTCATTCTACCTTTAATACCTTCTAACATTCTATCTTTAGTTTCCTTTCTTCTTTCTTTCTTGTTTTATTTCATGCTTTAATACCTTCTAACATTCTATCTTTAGTTTCTTTTTTTCTTTCTTTCTTGATATCTTTCATTCTAGCTTTAATACCTTCTAACATTCAATATTTAGTTTTTTCCTTCTTTCTTTCTAGTTTTCTTTCATTCAAGCTTTAATACCTTCTAACATTCAATCTTTAGTTTCTTTCTTTCTTTCTCGATTTCTTTCATTCTAGCTTTAATACCTTCTAACATTCAATCTTTAGTTTCATTCTTTCTTTCTTGATATTTTTCATTCTAGTTTTAATACCTTCTAACATTCTATCTTTACTTTATTTCTTTCTTTCTTGTTTTTGTTCATTTTAGCGTTAATACCTTCTTATATTCTATCATTGGTTTCTTTGTTTCTTTCTTTCTTCCTTCATATCTCTCATTTTAATTTTAATACCATCTAACGTTCTATCTTTAGTTTCTTTCTATCTTTCTTTCATACTTGATATCTTTCATTCTAGCTTTAATACCTTCTAACATTCTATCTTTAGTTTCTTTCTTTCTTTCTTGATATCTTTCATTCTAGCTTTAACACCTTCTAACATTCAATATTTAGTTTCTTTCTTTCTTTCTTGATATCTTTCATTCTAGCTTTAATACCTTCTAACAATCTATCTTTACTTTCTTTCTGTCTTTCTTTCTTGTTTTCGTTCATTTTAGCTTTAATCTTCTAATATTCTATTATTAGTTTCTTTCTTTCTTTCTTGATTTATTTCATTCAAGCTTTAATACCTTCTAACATTCAATCTTTAGTTTCTTTCTTTCTTTCTTCCTTGTTTTCTTTCATTCTAGCTTTAATACCTTTTAACATTCTATCTTTAGTTTCTTTCCTTCTTTCGTTCTTGTTTTCTTTCTTTCTAGCTTTAATACCTTCTAACATTCAATCTTTAGTTTCTTTCTTTCTTTCTTCCTTGTTTTCTTTCATTCTAGCTTTAATACCTTTTAACATTCTATCTTATTTTCTTTCCTTCTTTCGTTCTTCTTTTCTTTCTTTCTAGCTTTAATACCTTCTAACATTCAATCTTAATTTTCGTTCTTTCTTTCTTGATATATTTCATTCTAGCTTTAAAACCTTCTAATATTCTATCATTTAGTTTCTTTCGTTCTTTCTTTCTTGATATCTGTCATTCTAGCTTTAATACCTTCTAACATTCTATCTTTAGTTTCTTTTTTTCTTTCTTTCTTGATATCTTTCATTCTAGCTTTAATACCTAACATTCTATCTTTAGTTTCTTTCCTTCTTTCTTTCTTGTTTTCTTTCATTCTAGCTTTAATACATTCGAACATTCAATCTTAAGTTTCTTTCTTACTTTCTTTCTTGATATATTTTATTCTAATTTTAATACATTCTTACATTCTATCTTTAGTTTCTTTCTTTCTTTCTTTCTTGATTTCTTTAATTCTAGCTTTAATAACTTCTGACATTCTATCTTTAGTTTCTTTCTTTCTTTCTTTCTGGTTTTCTTTCATTTTAGCTTTAATACCTTCTAACGTTCTATATTTAGTTTTTTTCGTTCTTTCTTTCTTGATATCTTTCATTCTAGCTTAAATACCTTCTAACATTCAATCTTTAGTTTCTTTAGTCTTTCTTTCTTGTTTTCGTTCATTTTAGCTTTAATCTTCTAATATTCTATCATTAGTTTCTTCCTTTTTTCTTTATTTCTGTCATTCTTGCTTCAATAAATTCTAACATTCAATCTTTAGTTTCTTTCTTTATTTCTTTCTTGTTTTCTTTCATTCTAGCTTTAATTCCTTTTAACATTCTATCTTTAGTTTCTTTCCTTCTTTCGTTCTTGTTTTCTTTCATTCTAGCTATAATACCTTCTAACATTCAATCTTAATTTTGTCTCTTTCTTTCTTGATATCTTTCATTCTAGCTTTAATACCTTCTAATATTCTATCATTTAGTTTCTTTCGTTCTTTCTTTCTTGATATTATTCATTCTAGCTTTAAAACCTTCTAACATTCTATCTTTAGTTTCTTTTCTTCTTTCTTTCTTGTTTTCTTTCATGCTTCAATACCTTCTAACATTCAATCGTTAGTTTCTTTCCTTCTTTCTATTCTAGTTTTCCTTCGTTCAAGCTTTAATACCTTCTAACATTCAATCGTTAGTTTCTTTCCTTCTTTCTTTCTAGTTTTCTTTCATTCAAGCTTTAATACCTTCTAACATTCAATCTTTAGTTTCTTTCTTTCTTGATATCTTTCATTCTAGCTTTAATACATTCTAAACATTCTATCTTTAGATTCTTTCCTTCTTTCTTTCTTGTTTTCGTTCATTTTAGCTTTAATACCTTATAACATTCTATCTTTAGTTTCTTTTTTTTTTGATATCTTTCATTCTAATTTTAATACATTCTATCTTTAGTTTCTTTCTCTCTTTCATTCTAGCTTTAAGACCTTCCGACATTCTATCTTTAGTATTTTCCTTTCTTTCTTGATTTCTTTCATTCTAGCTTTAATACCTTCTGATATTCTATCTTTAGTATTTTTTTCTTTCTTTCTTGATATTTTTCATTCTAGCTTTAATACCTTCTAACATTCAATCTTTAGTTTTTTCCTTTCTTTCTTGATATCTTTCATTCTAGCTTTAACACCTTCTAACATTCAATCTTTAGTTTCTTTCTTTCTTTCTTGATATCTTTCATTCTAGCTTTAATACCTTCTAAAAATCTATCTTTACCTTCTTTCTGTCTTTCTTTCTTGTTTTCGTTCATTTTAGCTTTAATCGTCTAATATTCTATTATTAGTTTCTTTCTTTATTTCTTGATTTATTTCATTCAAGCTTTAACACTTTCTAACATTCAATCTTTAGTTTCTTTCTTTCTTTCTTCCTTGTTTTCTTTCATTCTAGCTTTAATACCTTTTAACGTTCTATCTTTAGTTTCTTTCCTTCTTTCGTTCTTGTTTTCTTTGTTTCCAGCTTTAATACCTTCTAACATTCAATCTTAATTTTCTTTCTTTCTTTCTTGATATCTTTCATTCTAGCTTTAATACCTTCTAACATTCTATCTTTAGTTTCTTTCCTCCTTTCTTTCTTGTTTTCTTTCATTTTAGCTTTAATACCTTCTAACGTTCTATCTTTATTTTCTTTCTTTCTTTCTTTCTTGATATCTTTCATTCTAATTTTAATACCTTCTAACGCTCTGTCTTTAGTTTCTTTCTTTCTTTCTTTCTTTCTTGATCTCATTCAATAATGCTTGAATACCTTCTGACATTCTATCTGTAGTTTCTTTCTTTCTTTGTTTCTTTCTTTCATTCATGCTTTAATACCTTCTAATATTCTATCTTTAGTTTCTTTCTTTCTTGATATCTTTCATTCTAGCTTTAATACATTCTAAACATTCTATCTTTAGATTCTTTCCTTCTTTCTTTCTTGTTTTCGTTCATTTTAGCTTTAATACCTTATAACATTCTATCTTTAGTTTCTTTTTTTTTAAATATCTTTCATTCTAATTTTAATACATTCTATCTTTAGTTTCTTTCTCTCTTTCATTCTAGCTTTAAGACCTTCTGACATTCTATCTTTAGTTTTTTCCTTTCTTTCTTGATTTCTTTCATTCTAGCTTTAATACCTTCTTATATTCTATCTTTAGTATTTTTTTCTTTCTTTCTTGATATTTTTTAATCTAGCTTTAATACCTTCTAACATTCAATCTTTAGTTTTTTCCTTTCTTTCTTGATATCTTTCATTCTAGCTTTAACACCTTCTAACATTCGATCTTTAGTTTCTTTCTTTCTTTCTTGATATCTTTCATTCTAGCTTTAATACCTTCTAAAAATCTATCTTTACCTTCTTTCTGTCTTTCTTTCTTGTTTTCGTTCATTTTAGCTTTAATCGTCTAATATTCTATTATTAGTTTCTTTCTTTCTTTCTTGATTTATTTCATTCAAGCTTTAACACCTTCTAACATTCAATCTTTAGTTTCTTTCTTTCTTTCTTCCTTGTTTTCTTTCATTCTAGCTTTAATACCTTTTAACATTCTATCTTTAGTTTCTTTCCTTCTTTCGTTCTTGTTTTCTTTGTTTCTAGCTTTAATACCTTCTAACATTCAATCTTAATTTTCTTTCTTTCTTTCTTGATATATTTCATTCTAGCTTTAATACCTTCTAACATTCAATCTTTAGTTTCATTCTTTCTTTCTTGATATTTTTCATTCTAGCTTTAATACCTTCTAACATTCTATCTTTACTTTCTTTCTTTCTTTCTTGTTTTTGTTCTTTTTGGCGTTAATACCTTCTTATATTCTATCATTGGTTTCTTTCTTTCTTTCTTTCTTACTTCATATCTCTCATTTTAATTTTAATACCATCTAACATTCTATCTTTAGTTTCTTTCTATCTTTCATTCATACTTGATATCTTTCATTCTAGCTTTAATACCTTCTAACATTCTATCTTTAGTTTCTTTCTTTCTTTCTTGATATCTTTCATTCTAGCTTTAACACCTTCTAACATTCAATATTTAGTTTCTTTCTTTCTTTCATGATATCTTTCATTCTAGCTTTAATACCTTCTAACAATCTATCTTTACTTTCTTTCTGTCTTTCTTTCTTGTTTTTGTTCATTTTAGCTTTAATCTTCTAATATTCTATTATTAGTTTCTTTCTTTCTTTCTTGATTTATTTCATTCAAGCTTTAATACCTTCTAACATTCAATCTTTAGTTTCTTTCTTTCTTTCTTCCTTGTTTTCTTTCATTCTAGCTTTAATACCTTTTAACATTCTATCTTTAGTTTCTTTCCTTCTTTCGTTCTTGTTTTCTTTGTTTCTAGCTTTAATACCTTTTAACATTCAATCTTTAGTTTCTTTCTTTCTTTCTTCCTTGTTTTCTTTCATTCTAGCTTTAATACCTTTTAACATTCTATCTTATTTTCTTTCCTTCTTTCGTTCTTGTTTTCTTTCTTTCTAGCTTTAATACCTTCTAACATTCAATCTTAATTTTCGTTCTTTCTTTCTTGATATATTTCATTCTAGCTTTAAAACCTTCTAATATTCTACCATTTAGTTTCTTTCGTTCTTTCTTTCTTGATATCTGTCATTCTAGCTTTAATACCTTCTAACATTCTATCTTTAGTTTCTTTTTTTTCTTTCTTTCTTGATATCTTTCATTCTAGCTTTAATAGCTGACATTCTATCTTTAGTTTCTATCCTTCTTTCTTTCTTGTTTTCTTTCATTCTAGCTTTAATACATTCGAACATTCAATCTTAAGTTTCTTTCTTACTTTCTTTCTTGATATAATTTATTCTAATTTTAATACATTCTTACATTCTATCTTTAGTTTCTTTCTTTCTTTCTTTCTTTCTTGATTTCTTTAATTCTAGCTTTAATTACTTCTGACATTCTATCTTTAGTTTCTTTCTTTCTTTCTTTCTTGTTTTCTTTCATTTTAGCTTTAATACCTTCTAACGTTCTATCTTTAGTTTCTTTCTTTCTTTCTTTCTTGATATCTTTCATTCTAGCTTAAATACCTTCTAACATTCAATCTTTAGTTTCTTTAGTCTTTCTTTCTTGTTTTCGATCATTTTAGCTTTAATCTTCTAATATTCTATCATTAGTTTGTTCCTTTTTTCTTGATTTCTGTCATTCTTGCTTCAATAAATTCTAACATTCTATCTTTAGTTTCTTTCCTTCTTTCGTTCTTGTTTTCTTTCATTCTAGCTATAATACCTTCTAACATTCAATCTTAATTTTCTCTCTTTCTTTCTTGATATCTTTCATTCTAGCTTAAATACCTTCCAATATTCTATCATTTAGTTTCTTTCGTTCTTTCTTTCTTGATATTATTCATTCTAGCTTTAATACCTTCTAACATTCTATCTTTAGTTTCTTTTCTTCTTTCTTTCTTGTTTTCTTTCAAGCTTTAATACCTTCTAACATTCAATCGTTAGTTTCTTTCCTTCTTTCTTTCTAGTTTTCTTTCATTCAAGCTTTAATACCTTCTAACATTCAATCTTTAGTTTCTTTCTTTCTTGATATCTTTCATTCTAGCTTTCATACCTTTTAACATTCTATCTTTACTTTCTTTCTCTATTTCTTTCTTGTTTTCGTTTATTTTAGCTTTAATCATCTAATATTCTATCATTAGTTTCTTGCTTTCTTTCTTGATTTCTGTCATTCTTGTTTCAATAAATTCTAACATTCAATCTTTAGTTTCTTTATTTCTTTCTTGTTTTCTTTCATTCTAGCTTTAATACCTTTTAACATTCTATCTTTAGTTTCTTTCCTTCTTTCGTTCTTGTTTTCTTTCATTCTAGCCATAATACCTTCTAACATTCAATCTTAATTTTCTCTCTTTCTTTCTTGATATCTTTCATTCTAGCTTTAATACCTTCTAATATTCTATCATTTAGTTTCTTTCGTTCTTTCTTTCTTGATATTATTCATTCTAGCTTTAATAACTTCTAATATTCTATCTTTAGTTTCTTTCTTTCTTTCTTTCTTGATATCTTTCATTCTAGCTTTAATACCTTCTGACATTCTATCTTTAATTTCTTTCCTTCATTCTTTCTTGTTTTGTTTCATTCTAGCTTTAATACCTTCTAACATTCAATCTTAAGTTTCTTTCTTACTTTCTTTCTTGATGTCTTTCATTCTAATTTTAATACATTCTTATATTCTATCTTTAGTTTCTTTCTTTCTTTCTTGATTTCTTTAATTCTAGCTTTAATAACTTCTGACATTCTATCTTTAGTTTCTTTCTTTCTTGATATCTTTCATTCTAGCTTTAATACCTTCTAACATTCTATCTTTAGTTTCTTTCCTCCTTTCTTTCTTGTTTTCTTTCATTTTAGCTTTAATACCTTCTAACATTCTATCTTTATTTTCTTTCTTTCTTTCTTTCTTGATATCTTTCATTCTAATTTTAATACCTTCTAACGCTCTGTCTTTAGTTTCTTTCTTTCTTTCTTTCTTTCTTGATCTCATTCAATAATGCTTGAATACCTTCTGACATTCTATCTGTAGTTTCTTTCTTTCTTTCTTCCTTTCTTTCATTCATGTTTTAATACCTTCTAATATTCTATCTTTAGTTTCTTTCTTTCTTTCTTTCTTGATATCTTTCATTCTAGCTTTAATACATTCTAAACATTCTATCTTTAGATTCTTTCCTTCTTTCTTTCTTGTTTTCGTTCATTTTAGCTTTAATACCTTATAACATTCTATCTTTAGTTTCTTTTTTTTGATATCTTTCATTCTAATTTTAATACATTCTAACTTTAGTTTCTTTCTCTCTTTCATTCTAGCTTTAAGACCTTCTGACATTCTATCTGTAGTTTTTTTCCTTTCTTTCTTGATATCTTTCATTCTAGCTTTAACACCTTCTAACATTCAATCTTTAGTTTCGTTCTTTCTTTCTTGATATCTTTCATTGTAGCTTTAATACCTTCTAAAAATCTATCTTTACCTTCTTTCGGTCTTTCTTTCTCGCTTTCCTTCATTTTAGCTTTAATCGTCTAATATTCTATTATTAGTTTCTTTCTTTCTTTCTTGATTTATTTCATTCAAGCTTTAACACCTTCTAACATTCAATCTTTAGTTTCTTTCTTTCTTTCTTCCTTGTTTTCTTTCATTCTAGCTTTAATACCTTTTAACATTCTATCTTTAGTTTCTTTCCTTCTTTCGTTCTTGTTTTCTTTGTTTCTAGCTTTAATACCTTCTAACATTCAATCTTAATTTTCTTTCTTTCTTTCTTGATATATTTCATTCTAGCTTCAATACCTTCTAACATTCAATCTTTAGTTTCATTCTTTCTTTCTTGATATTTTTCATTCTAGCTTTAATACCTTCTAACATTCTATCTTTACTTTCTTTCTTTCTTTCTTGTTCTTGTTCATTTTAGCGTTAATACCTTCTTATATTCTATCATTGGTTTCTTTCTTTCTTTCTTTCTTACTTCATGTCTCTCATTCTAATTTTAATACCATCTAACATTCTATCTTTAGTTTCTTTCTATCTTTCTTTCTTACTTGATATCTTTCATTCTAGCTTTAATACCTTCTAACATTCTTTCTTTTTTTTCTTTTATTCTTTCTTTCTTGTTTTCTTTCATGCTTTAATACCTTCTAACATTCTATCTTTAGTTTCTTTCTTTCTTTCTTGATATTTTTCATTCTAGTTTTAATACCTTCTAACATTCTATCTTTACTTCATTTCTTTCTTTCTTGTTTTCGTTCATTTTAGCGTTAATACCTTCTTATATTCTATCATTGGTTTCTTTGTTTCTTTCTTTCTTACTTCATATCTCTCATTTTAATTTTAATACCATCTAACATTCTATCTTTAGTTTCTTTCTATCTTTCTTTCTTTCTTGATATCTTTCATTCTAGCTTTAACACCTTCTAACATTCAATATTTAGTTTCTTTCTTTCTTTCTTGATATCTTTCATTCTAGCTTTAATACCTTCTAACAATCTATCTTTACTTTCTTTCTGTCTTTCTTTCTTGTTTTCGTTCATTTTAGCTTTAATCTTCTAATATTCTATTATTAGTTTCTTTCTTTCTTTCTTGATTTCTTTCATTCAAGCTTTAATACCTTCTAACATTCAATCTTTAGTTTCTTTCTTTCTTTCTTCCTTGTTTTCTTTCATTCTAGCTTTAATACCTTTTAACATTCTATCTTTAGTTTCTTTCCTTCTTTCGTTCTTGTTTTCTTTCTTTCTAGTTTTAATACCTTCTAACATTCAATCTTTAGTTTCTTTCTTTCTTTCTTCCTTTTTTTCTTTCATTCTAGCTTTAATACCTTTTAACATTCTATCTTATTTTCTTTACTTCTTTTGTTCTTGTTTTCTTTCTTTCTAGCTTTAATACCTTCTAACATTCAATCTTTTCGTTCTTTCTTTCTTGATATATTTCATTCTAGCTTTAAAACCTTCTAATATTCTATCATTTAGTTTCTTTCGTTCTTTCTTTCTTGATATCTGTCATTCTAGCTTTAATACCTTCTAACATTCTATCTTTAGTTTCTTTTTTTCTTTCTTTCTTGATATCTTTCATTCTAGCTTTAATACCTAACATTCTATCTTTAGTTTATTTCCTTCTTTCTTTCTTGTTTTCTTTCATTCTATCTTTAATACATTCGAACATTCAATCTTAAGTTGTTTCTTACTTTCTTTCTTGATATATTTTATTCTAATTTTAATACATTATTACATTCTATCTTTAGTTTCTTTCTTTCTTTCTTTCTTTCTTGATTTCTTTAATTCTAGCTTTAATAACTTCTGACATTCTATCTTTAGTTTCTTTCTTTCGTTCTTTCTTGTTTTCTTTCATTTTAGCTTTAATACCTTCTAACGTTCTATCTTTAGTTTGTTTCTTTCTTTCTTTCTTGATATCTTTCATTCTAGCTTAAATACCTTCTAACATTCAATCTTTAGTTTCTTTAGTCTTTCTTTCTTGTTTTCGTTCATTTTAGCTTTAATCTTCTAATATTCTATCATTAGTTTCTTCCTTTTTTCTTGATTTCTGTCATTCTTGCTTCAATAAATTCTAACATTCAATCTTTAGTTTCTTTCTTTATTTCTTTCTTGTTTTCTTTCATTCTAGCTTTAATACCTTTTAACATTCTATCTTTAGTTTCTTTCCTTCTTTCGTTCTTGTTTTCTTTCATTCTAGCTATAATACCTTCTAACATTCAATCTTAATTTTCTCTCTTTCTTTCTTGATATCTTTCATTCTAGCTTTAATACCTTCTAATATTCTATCATTTAGTTTCTTTCGTTCTTTCTTTCTTGATATTATTCATTCTAGCTTTAATACCTTGTAACATTCTATCTTTAGTTTCTTTTCTTCTTTCTTTCTTGTTTTCTTTCATGCTTTAATACCTTCTAACATTCAATCGTTAGTTTCTTTCCTTCTTTCTTTCTAGTTTTCTTTCGTTCAAGCTTCAATAACTTCTAACATTCAATCGTTAGTTTCTTTCCTTCTTTCTTTCTAGTTTTCTTTCATTCAAGCTTTAATACCTTCTAACATTCAATCGTTAGTTTCTTTCTTTCTTGATATCTTTCATTCTAGCTTTAATACCTTTTAACATTCTATCTTTACTTTCTTTCTCTCTTTCTTTCTTGTTTTCGTTTATTTTAGCTTTAATCTTCTAATATTCTATCATTAGTTTCTTGCTTTCTTTCTTGATTTCTGTCATTCTTGCTTCAATAAATTCTAACATTCAATCTTTAGTTTCTTTATTATTTTCTTGTTTTCTTTCATTCTAGCTTATTACCTTTTAACATTCTATCTTTAGTTTCTTTCCCTCTTTCGTTCTTGTTTTCTTTCATTCTAGCTATAATGCCTTCTAACATTCAATCTTAATTTTCTCTCTTTCTTTCTTGATATCTTTCATTCTAGCTTTAATACCTTCTAATATTCTATCATTTAGTTTCTTTCGTTCTTTCTTTCTTGATATTATTCATTCTAGCTTTAATACCTTCTAATATTCTATCTTTAGTTTCTTTCTTTCTTTCTTTCTTGATATCTTTCATTCTAGCTTTAATACCTTCTGACATTCTATCTTTAATTTCTTTCCTTCATTCTTTCTTGTTTTCTTTCATTCTAGCTTTAATACCTTCTAACATTCAATCTTAAGTTTCTTTCTTACTTTCTTTCTTGATGTCTTTCATTCTAATTTTAATACATTCTTATATTCTATCTTTAGTTTCTTTCTTTCTTTCTTGATTTCTTTAATTCTAGCTTTAATACCTTCTGAAATTCTATCTTTAGTTTCTTTCTTTCTTGATATCTTTCATTCTAGCTTTAATACCTTCTAACATTCTATCTTTAGTTTCTTTCCTCCTTTCTTTCTTGTTTTCTTTCATTTTAGCTTTAATAACTTCTAACGTACTATCTTTATTTTCTTTCTTTCTTTCTTTCTTGATATCTTTCATTCTAATTTTAATACCTTCTAACGCTCTGTCTTTAGTTTCTTTCTTTCTTTCTTTCTTTCTTGATCTCATTCAATAATGCTTGAATACCTTCTGACATTCTATCTGTAGTTTCTTTCTTTCTTTCTTTCTTTCTTTCTTTCATTCATGCTTTAATACCTTCTAATATTCTATCTTTAGTTTCTTTCTTTCTTTCTTTCTTGATATCTTTCATTCTAGCTTTAATACAATCTAAACATTCTATCTTTAGATTCTTTCCTTCTTTCTTTCTTGTTTTCGTTCATTTTAGCTTTAATACCTTATAACATTCTATCTTTAGTTTCTTTTTTTTGATATCTTTCATTCTAATTTTAATACATTCTATCTTTAGTTTCTTTCTTTCTTTCATTCTAGCTTTAAAACCTTCTGACATTCTATCTTTAGTTTTTTCCTTTCTTTCTTAATTTCTTTCATTCTAGCATTAATACCTTCTGATATTCTATCTTTAGTATTTTTCCTTTCTTTCTTGATATCTTTCATTCTAGCTTTAACACCTTCTAACATTCAATCTTTAGTTTCTTTCTTTCTTTCTTGATATCTTTCATTCTAGCTTTAATACCTTCTAAAAATCTATCTTTACCTTCTTTCTGTCTTTCTTTCTTGTTTTCGTTCATTTTAGCTTTAATCGTCTAATATTCTATTATTAGTTTCTTTCTTTCTTTCTTGATTTATTTCATTCAAGCTTTAACACCTTCTAACATTCAATCTTTAGTTTCTTTCTTTCTTTCTTCCTTGTTTTCTTTCATTCTAGCTTTAATACCTTTTAACATTCTATCTTTAGTTTCTTTCCTTCTTTCGTTCTTGTTTTCTTTGTTTCTAGCTTTAATACCTTCTAACATTCAATCTTAATTTTCTTTCTTTCTTTCTTGATATATTTCATTCTAGCTTTAATACCTTCTAACATTCAATCTTTAGTTTCATTCTTTCTTTCTTGATATTTTTGATTCTAGCTTTAATACCTTCTAACATTCTATCTTTACTTTCTTTCTTTCTTTCTTGTTTTTGTTCATTTTAGCGTTAATACCTTCTTATATTCTATCATTGGTTTCTTTCTTTCTTTCTTTCTTACTTCATGTCTCTCATTCTACTTTTAATACCATCTAACATTCTATCTTTAGTTTCTTTCTATCTTTCTTAGTTACTTGATATCTTTCATTCTAGCTTTAATACCTTCTAACATTCTTTTTTTAGTTTCTTTTCTTCTTTCTTTCTTGTTTTCTTTCATTCTTTAATACCTTCTAACATTCTATCTTTAGTTTCTTTCTTTCTTGATATCTTTCATTCTAGCTTTAACACCTTCTAATATTCAATCTTTAGTTTCTTTCTTTCTTTCTTGATTTATTTCATTCAAGCTTTAACACCTTCTAACATTCAATCTTTAGTTTCTTTCTTTCTTTCTTCCTTGTTTTCTTTCATTCTAGCTTTAATACCTTTTAACATTCTATCCTTAGTTTCTTTCCTTCTTTCGTTCTTGTTTTCTTTGTTTCTAGCTTTAATACCTTCTAACATTCTATCTTTAGTTTCTTTTTTCTTTCTTTCTTGATATCTTTCGTTCTAGCTTTAATACCTTCTAACATTCTATCTTTAGTTTCTTTCCTTCTTTCTTTTTTGTTTTCTTTCATTCTAGCTTTAATACCTTCTAACATTCAATCTTAAGTTTCTTTCTTTCTTTCTTGATATCTTTCATTCTAATTTTAATACATTCTTACATTCTATCTTTAGTTTCTTTCTTTCTTTCTTTCTTTCTTGATTTCTTTAATTCTAGCATTAATAACTTCTGACATTCTATCTTTAGTTTCTTTATTTCTTTCTTGATATCTTTCATTCTAGCTTTCTTATCTTCTGACATTCTATCTTTATGTTCTTTCTTTCTTTCTTTTTTGTTTTCGTTCATTTTATCTTTAATACCTTCTAATATTCTATCATTGGTTTCTTTCTTTCTTTCTTTCTTTCTTACTTCATATCTTTCATTCTTATTTTAATACCATCTAACATTCTATCTTTAGTTTCTTTCTTTCTTTCTTTCTTTCTTTCTTGATATCTTTCATTCTCGCTTTAATACCTTCTAACATTCTATCTTTAGTTTCTTTTCCTCTTTCTTTCTTGTTTTCCTTCATGCTTTAATACCTTCTAACATTCTATATTTAGTTTCTTTCTTTCTTTCTTGATTTCTTTCATTCTAGCTTTAATACCTTCTGACATTCTATCTTTAGTTTCTTTCTTTCTTTCGTGATATCTTTCATTCTAGCTTTAATACCTTCTGACATTCTATCTTTACTATTTTTTTTCTTTCTTTCTCGATTTCTTTCATTCTAGCTTTAATACCTTCTAACATTCAATCTTTAGTTTCATTCATTCTTTCTTGATATTTTTCATTCTAGCTTTAATATCTTCTAACATTCTATCTTTACTTTCTTTCTTTCTTGTTTTCGTTCATTTTAGCGTTAATACCTTCTTATATTCTATCATTGGTTTCTTTGTTTCTTTCTTTCTTACTTCATATCTCTCATTCTAATTTTAATACCATCTAACATTCTATCTTTAGTTTCTTTCTATCTTTCTTTCTTACTTGATATCTTTCATTCTAGCTTTAATACCTTCTAACATTCTTTCTTTAGTTTCTTTTCTTCTTTCTTTCTTGTTTTCTTTCATGCTTTAATACCTTCTAACATTCTATCTTTAGTTTCTTTCTTTGTTTCTTGATTTATTTCATTCTAGCTTTAATACCTTCTAACATTCAATCTTTCGTTTCTTTCTTTCTTTCTTTCTTCCTTGTTTTCTTTCATTCTAGCTTTAATACCTTCTAACATTCAATCTTTAGTTTCTTTCTTTCTTTCTTGATTTATTTCATTCTAGCTTTAATACCTTTTAACATTCTATCTTTAGTTTCTTTCCTTCTTTCGTTCTTGTTTTCTTTCTTTCTAGCTTTAATACCTTCTAACATTCAATCTTTAGTTTCTTTCTTTCTTTCTGTCTTTATTTCTTTCATTCATGCTTTAATACCTTCTAACATTCTATCTTTAGTTTCTTTCCTTCTTTCGTTCTTGTTTTCTTTCTTTCTAGCTTTAATACCTTCTAACATTCAATCTTAATTTTCTTTCTTTCTTTCTTGATATATTTCATTCTAGCTTTAAAACCTTCTAATATTCTATCATTTAGTTTCTTTCGTTCTTTCTTTCTTGATATCTGTCATTCTAGCTTTAATACCTTCTAACATTCTATCTTTGGTTTCTTTTTTTCTTTCTTTCTTGATATCTTTCATTCTAGCTTTAATACCTAACATTCTATCTTTAGTTTCTTTCCTTCTTTCTTGTTTTCTTTCATTCTAGCTTTAATACATTCTAACATTTAATCTTAAGTATCTTTCTTCCTTTCTTTCTTGATATATTTTATTCTAATTTTAATACATTCTTACATTCTATCTTTAGTTTCTTTCTTTCTTTCTTGATTTCTTTAATTCTAGCTTTAATAACTTCTAACGTTCTATCTTTAGTTTGTTTCTTTCTTTCTTTCGTGATATCTTTCATTCTAGCTTTAATACCTTCTGACATTCTATCTTTACTATTTTTTTTCTTTCTTTCTCGATTTCTTTCATTCTAGCTTTAATACCTTCTAACATTCAATCTTTAGTTTCATTCATTCTTTCTTGATATTTTTCATTCTAGCTTTAATATCTTCTAACATTCTATCTTTACTTTCTTTCTTTCTTGTTTTCGTTCATTTTAGCGTTAATACCTTCTTATATTCTATCATTGGTTTCTTTGTTTCTTTCTTTCTTACTTCATATCTCTCATTCTAATTTTAATACCATCTAACATTCTATCTTTAGTTTCTTTCTATCTTTCTTTCTTACTTGATATCTTTCATTCTAGCTTTAATACCTTCTAACATTCTTTCTTTAGTTTCTTTTCTTCTTTCTTTCTTGTTTTCTTTCATGCTTTAATACCTTCTAACATTCTATCTTTAGTTTCTTTCTTTGTTTCTTGATTTATTTCATTCTAGCTTTAATACCTTCTAACATTCAATCTTTCGTTTCTTTCTTTCTTTCTTTCTTCCTTGTTTTCTTTCATTCTAGCTTTAATACCTTCTAACATTCAATCTTTAGTTTCTTTCTTTCTTTCTTGATTTATTTCATTCTAGCTTTAATACCTTTTAACATTCTATCTTTAGTTTCTTTCCTTCTTTCGTTCTTGTTTTCTTTCTTTCTAGCTTTAATACCTTCTAACATTCAATCTTTAGTTTCTTTCTTTCTTTCTGTCTTTATTTCTTTCATTCATGCTTTAATACCTTCTAACATTCTATCTTTAGTTTCTTTCCTTCTTTCGTTCTTGTTTTCTTTCTTTCTAGCTTTAATACCTTCTAACATTCAATCTTAATTTTCTTTCTTTCTTTCTTGATATATTTCATTCTAGCTTTAAAACCTTCTAATATTCTATCATTTAGTTTCTTTCGTTCTTTCTTTCTTGATATCTGTCATTCTAGCTTTAATACCTTCTAACATTCTATCTTTGGTTTCTTTTTTTCTTTCTTTCTTGATATCTTTCATTCTAGCTTTAATACCTAACATTCTATCTTTAGTTTCTTTCCTTCTTTCTTGTTTTCTTTCATTCTAGCTTTAATACATTCTAACATTTAATCTTAAGTATCTTTCTTCCTTTCTTTCTTGATATATTTTATTCTAATTTTAATACATTCTTACATTCTATCTTTAGTTTCTTTCTTTCTTTCTTGATTTCTTTAATTCTAGCTTTAATAACTTCTAACGTTCTACCTTTAGTTTGTTTCTTTCTTTCTTTCTTGATATCTTTCATTCTAGCTTAAATACCTTCTAACATTCAATCTTTAGTTTCTTTCTTTCTTTCTTTCTTTCTTGATATATTACATTCTTACTTTAATACTATCTAACATTCTATCTTTAGTTTCTTTCTTTCTTTCTCGATATCTTTCATTCTAGCTTTAATACCTTCTAACATTCTATCTTTAGTTTCTTTCCCTCTTTCTTTCTAGTTTTCTTTCATTCTAGCTTTAATACATTCTAACATTCAATCTTAAGTTTCTTTCTCTCTTTCTTGATATATTTTATTCTAATTTTAATACATTCTTACATTCTATCTTTAGTTTCTTTCTTTCTTTCTTTCTTTCTTGATTTCTTTAATTCTAGCTTTAATAACTTCTGACATTCTATCTTTATTTTCTTTCTTTCTTTCTTTCTTTCTTTATATCTTTCATTCTAATTTTAATACCTTCTAACGCTCTGTCTTTAGTTTCTTTCTTTCTTTCTTTCTTTCTTGATCTCATTCAATAATGCTTGAATACCTTCTGACATTCTATCTGTAGTTTTTTTCTTTCTTTCTTGATTTATTTCATTCAAGCTTTAATACCTTCTAACATTCAATCTTTCGTTTCCTTCTTTCTTTCTTCCTTGTTTTCTTTCATTCTAGCTTTAATACCTTTTAACATTCTATCTTTAGTTTCTTTCCTTCTTTCGTTCTTGTTTTCTTTCTTTCTAGCTTTAATAACTTCTAACATTCAATCTTAATTTTCTTTCTTTCTTTCTTGATATATTTCATTCTAGCTTTAAAACCTTCTAATATTCTATCATTGAGTTTCTTTCGTTCTTTCTTTCTTCATATCTGTCATTCTAGCTTTAATACCTTTCATTCTAGCTTTAATACCTTCTAAAAATCTATCTTTACTTTCTTTCTGTCTTTCTTTCTTGTTTTCGTTCATTTTAGCTTTAATACCTTCTAATATTCTATCATTGGTTTCTTTCTTTCTTTCTTTCTTACTTCATATCTTTCATTCTTATTTTAATACCATCTAACATTCTATCTTTAGTTTCTTTCTTACTTTCTTTCTTTCTTTCTTTCTTGATATCTTTCATTCTACCTTTAATACCTTCTAACATTCTATCTTTAGTTTCCTTTCTTCTTTCTTTCTTGTTTTCTTTCATGCTTTAATACCTTCGAACATTCTATCTTTAGTTTCTTTTTTTCTTTCTTTCTTGATATCTTTCATTCTAGCTTTAATATATTTTAACATTCTATCTTTAGATTCTTTCCTTCTTTCTTGTTTTCTTTCATTCTAGCTTTAATACTTTCTAACATTCAATATTTAGTTTTTTTCCTTCTTTCTTTCTAGTTTTCTTTCATTCAAGCTTTAATACCTTCTAAAATTCAATCTTTAGTTTCTTTCTTTCTTTCTTGATTTCTTTCATTCTAGCTTTAATACCTTCTGACATTCTATCTTTAGTTTCTTTCTCTCTCTCTTGATATCTTTCATTCTAGCTTTAATACCTTCTGACATTCTATCTTTACTATTTTTTTTCTTTCTTTCTCGATTTCTTTCATTCTAGCTTTAATACCTTCTAACATTCAATCTTTAGTTTCATTCTTTCTTTCTTGATATTTTTCATTCTAGTTTTAATACCTTCTAACATTCTATCTTTACTTTATTTCTTTCTTTCTTGTTTTCGTTCATTTTAGCGTTAATACCTTCTTATATTCTATCATTGGTTTCTTTGTTTCTTTCTTTCTTACTTCATATCTCTCATTTTAATTTTAATACCATCTAACATTCTATCTTTAGTTTCTTTCTATCTTTCTTTCATACTTGATATCTTTCATTCTAGCTTTAATACCTTCTAACATTCTATCTTTAGATTCTTTCTTTCTTTCTTGATATCTTTCATTCTAGCTTTAACACCTTCTAACATTCAATATTTAGTTTCTTTCTTTCTTTCTTGATATCTTTCATTCTAGCTTTAATACCTTCTAACAATCTATCTTTACTTTCTTTCTGTCTTTCTTTCTTGTTTTCGTTCATTTTAGCTTTAATCTTCTAATATTCTATTATTAGTTTCTTTTTTTCTTTTTTGATTTATTTCATTCAAGCTTTAACACCTTCTAACATTCAATCTTTAGTTTCTTTCTTTCTTTCTTCCTTGTTTTCTTTCATTCTAGCTTTAATACCTTTTAACATTCTATCTTTAGTTTCTTTCCTTCTTTCGTTCTTGTTTTCTTTGTTTCTAGCTTTAATACCTTCTAACATTCTATCTTTAGTTTCTTTTTTCTTTCTTTCTTGATATCTTTCGTTCTAGCTTTAATACCTTCTAACATTCTATCTTTAGTTTCTTTCCTTCTTTCTTTTTTGTTTTCTTTCATTCTAGCTTTAATACCTTCTAACATTCAATCTTAAGTTTCTTTCTTTCTTTCTTGATATCTTTCATTCTAATTTTAATACATTCTTACATTCTATCTTTAGTTTCTTTCTTTCTTTCTTTCTTTTCTTGATTTCTTTAATTCTAGCATTAATAACTTCTGACATTCTATCTTTAGTTTCTTTATTTCTTTCTTGATATCTTTCATTCTAGCTTTCTTATCTTCTGACATTCTATCTTTACGTTCTTTCTTTCTTTCTCTTTTGTTTTCGTTCATTTTATCTTTAATACCTTCTAATATTCTATCATTGGTTTCTTTCTTTCTTTCTTTCTTTCTTACTTCATATCTTTCATTCTTATTTTAATACCATCTAACATTCTATCTTTAGTTTCTTTCTTTCATTCTTTCTTTCTTTCTTGATATCTTTCATTCTAGCTTTAATACCTTCTAACATTCTATCTTTAGTTTCTTTTCCTCTTTCTTTCTTGTTTTCTTTCATGCTTTAATACCTTCTAACATTCTATATTTAGTTTCTTTCTTTCTTTCTTGATTTCTTTCATTCTAGCTTTAATACCTTCTGACATTCTATCTTTAGTTTCTTTCTTTCTTTCTTGATATCTTTCATTCTAGCTTTAATACCTTCTGACATTCTATCTTTACTATTTTTTTTCTTTCTTTCTCGATTTCTTTCATTCTAGCTTTAATACCTTCTACATTCAATCTTTAGTTTCATTCATTCTTTCTTGATATCTTTCATTCTAGCTTTAATACAATCTAAACATTCTATCTTTAGATTCTTTCCTTCTTTCTTTCTTGTTTTCGTTTATTTTAGCTTTAATACCTTATAACATTCTATCTTTAGTTTCTTTTTTTTGATATCTTTCATTCTAATTTTAATACATTCTATCTTTAGTTTCTTTCTTTCTTTCATTCTAGCTTTAAAAACCTTCTGACATTCTATCTTTAGTTTTTTCCTTTCTTTCTTAATTTCTTTCATTCTAGCATTAATACCTTCTGATATTCTATCTTTAGTATTTTTCCTTTCTTTCTTGATATCTTTCATTCTAGCTTTAACACCTTCTAACATTCAATCTTTAGTTTCTTTCTTTCTTTCTTGATATCTTTCATTCTAGCTTTAATACCTTCTAAAAATCTATCTTTACCTTCTTTCTGTCTTTCTTTCTTGTTTTCGTTCATTTTAGCTTTAATCGTCTAATATTCTATTATTAGTTTCTTTCTTTCTTTCTTGATTTATTTCATTCAAGCTTTAACACCTTCTAACATTCAATCTTTAGTTTCTTTCTTTCTTTCTTCCTTGTTTTCTTTCATTCTAGCTTTAATACCTTCTAACATTCAATCTTTAGTTTCATTCTTTCTTTCTTGATATTTTTGATTCTAGCTTTAATACCTTCTAACATTCTATCTTTACTTTCTTTCTTTCTTTCTTGTTTTTGTTCATTTTAGCGTTAATACCTTCTTATATTCTATCATTGGTTTCTTTCTTTCTTTCTTTCTTACTTCATGTCTCTCATTCTACTTTTAATACCATCTAACATTCTATCTTTAGTTTCTTTCTATCTTTCTTAGTTACTTGATATCTTTCATTCTAGCTTTAATACCTTCTAACATTCTTTTTTTAGTTTCTTTTCTTCTTTCTTTCTTGTTTTCTTTCATTCTTTAATACCTTCTAACATTCTATCTTTAGTTTCTTTCTTTCTTGATATCTTTCATTCTAGCTTTAACACCTTCTAATATTCAATCTTTAGTTTCTTTCTTTCTTTCTTGATATCTTTCATTATAGCTTTAATACCTTCTAAAAATCTATCTTTACTTTCTATCTTTCTTTCTTTCTTGTTTTCGTTCATTTTAGCTTTAATCTTCTAATATTCTATTATTAGTTTCTTTTTTTCTTTCTTGATTTATTTCATTCAAGCTTTAACACCTTCTAACATTCAATCTTTAGTTTCTTTCTTTCTTTCTTCCTTGTTTTCTTTCATTCTAGCTTTAATACCTTTTAACATTCTATCCTTAGTTTCTTTCCTTCTTTCGTTCTTGTTTTCTTTGTTTCTAGCTTTAATACCTTCTAACATTCTATCTTTAGTTTCTTTTTTCTTTCTTTCTTGATATCTTTCGTTCTAGCTTTAATACCTTCTAACATTCTATCTTTAGTTTCTTTCCTTCTTTCTTTTTTGTTTTCTTTCATTCTAGCTTTAATACCTTCTAACATTCAATCTTAAGTTTCTTTCTTTCTTTCTTGATATCTTTCATTCTAATTTTAATACATTCTTACATTCTATCTTTAGTTTCTTTCTTTCTTTCTTTCTTTCTTGAGTTCTTTAATTCTAGCATTAATAACTTCTGACATTCTATCTTTAGTTTCTTTATTTCTTTCTTGATATCTTTCATTCTAGCTTTCTTATCTTCTGACATTCTATCTTTATGTTCTTTCTTTCTTTCTTTTTTGTATTCGTTCATTTTATCTTTAATACCTTCTAATATTCTATCATTGGTTTCTTTCTTTCTTTCTTTCTTTCTTACTTCATATCTTTCATTCTTATTTTAATACCATCTAACATTCTATCTTTAGTTTCTTTCTTTCTTTCTTTCTTTCTTTCTTGATATCTTTCATTCTCGCTTTAATACCTTCTAACATTCTATCTTTAGTTTCTTTTCCTCTTTCTTTCTTGTTTTCCTTCATGCTTTAATACCTTCTAACATTCTATATTTAGTTTCTTTCTTTCTTTCTTGATTTCTTTCATTCTAGCTTTAATACCTTCTGACATTCTATCTTTAGTTTCTTTCTTTCTTTCGTGATATCTTTCATTCTAGCTTTAATACCTTCTGACATTCTATCTTTACTATTTTTTTTCTTTCTTTCTCGATTTCTTTCATTCTAGCTTTAATACCTTCTAACATTCAATCTTTAGTTTCATTCATTCTTTCTTGATATTTTTCATTCTAGCTTTAATATCTTCTAACATTCTATCTTTACTTTCTTTCTTTCTTGTTTTCGTTCATTTTAGCGTTAATACCTTCTTATATTCTATCATTGGTTTCTTTGTTTCTTTCTTTCTTACTTCATATCTCTCATTCTAATTTTAATACCATCTAACATTCTATCTTTAGTTTCTTTCTATCTTTCTTTCTTACTTGATATCTTTCATTCTAGCTTTAATACCTTCTAACATTCTTTCTTTAGTTTCTTTTCTTCTTTCTTTCTTGTTTTCTTTCATGCTTTAATACCTTCTAACATTCTATCTTTAGTTTCTTTCTTTGTTTCTTGATTTATTTCATTCTAGCTTTAATACCTTCTAACATTCAATCTTTCGTTTCTTTCTTTCTTTCTTTCTTCCTTGTTTTCTTTCATTCTAGCTTTAATACCTTCTAACATTCAATCTTTAGTTTCTTTCTTTCTTTCTTGATTTATTTCATTCTAGCTTTAATACCTTTTAACATTCTATCTTTAGTTTCTTTCCTTCTTTCGTTCTTGTTTTCTTTCTTTCTAGCTTTAATACCTTCTAACATTCAATCTTTAGTTTCTTTCTTTCTTTCTGTCTTTATTGCTTTCATTCATGCTTTAATACCTTCTAACATTCTATCTTTAGTTTCTTTCCTTCTTTCGTTCTTGTTTTCTTTCTTTCTAGCTTTAATACCTTCTAACATTCAATCTTAATTTTCTTTCTTTCTTTCTTGATATATTTCATTCTAGCTTTAAAACCTTCTAATATTCTATCATTTAGTTTCTTTCGTTCTTTCTTTCTTGATATCTGTCATTCTAGCTTTAATACCTTCTAACATTCTATCTTTGGTTTCTTTTTTTCTTTCTTTCTTGATATCTTTCATTCTAGCTTTAATACCTAACAGTCTATCTTTAGTTTCTTTCCTTCTTTCTTGCTTTCTTTCATTCTAGCTTTAATACATTCTAACATTTAATCTTAAGTATCTTTCTTCCTTTCTTTCTTGATATATTTTATTCTAATTTTAATACATTCTTACATTCTATCTTTAGTTTCTTTCTTTCTTTCTTGATTTCTTTAATTCTAGCTTTAATAACTTCTAACGTTCTATCTTTAGTTTGTTTCTTTCTTTCTTTCTTGATATCTTTCATTCTAGCTTAAATACCTTCTAACATTCAATCTTTAGTTTCTTTCTTTCTTTCTTTCTTTCTTGATATATTACATTCTTACTTTAATACTATCTAACATTCTATCTTTAGTTTCTTTCTTTCTTTCTCGATATCTTTCATTCTAGCTTTAATACCTTCTAACATTCTATCTTTAGTTTCTTTCCCTCTTTCTTTCTAGTTTTCTTTCATTCTAGCTTTAATACATTCTAACATTCAATCTTAAGTTTCTTTCTCTCTTTCTTGATATATTTTATTCTAATTTTAATACATTCTTACATTCTATCTTTAGTTTCTTTCTTTCTTTCTTTCTTTCTTGATTTCTTTAATTCTAGCTTTAATAACTTCTGACATTCTATCTTTATTTTCTTTCTTTCTTTCTTTCTTTCTTTATATCTTTCATTCTAATTTTAATACCTTCTAACGCTCTGTCTTTAGTTTCTTTCTTTCTTTCTTTCTTTCTTGATCTCATTCAATAATGCTTGAATACCTTCTGACATTCTATCTGTAGTTTTTTTCTTTCTTTCTTGATTTATTTCATTCAAGCTTTAATACCTTCTAACATTCAATCTTTCGTTTCTTTCTTTCTTTCTTCCTTGTTTTCTTTCATTCTAGCTTTAATACCTTTTAACATTCTATCTTTAGTTTCTTTCCTTCTTTCGTTCTTGTTTTCTTTCTTTCTAGCTTTAATAACTTCTAACATTCAATCTTAATTTTCTTTCTTTCTTTCTTGATATATTTCATTCTAGCTTTAAAACCTTCTAATATTCTATCATTGAGTTTCTTTCGTTCTTTCTTTCTTCATATCTGTCATTCTAGCTTTAATACCTTTCATTCTAGCTTTAATACCTTCTAAAAATCTATCTTTACTTTCTTTCTGTCTTTCTTTCTTGTTTTCGTTCATTTTAGCTTTAATACCTTCTAATATTCTATCATTGGTTTCTTTCTTTCTTTCTTTCTTACTTCATATCTTTCATTCTTATTTTAATACCATCTAACATTCTATCTTTAGTTTCTTTCTTACTTTCTTTCTTTCTTTCTTTCTTGATATCTTTCATTCTACCTTTAATACCTTCTAACATTCTATCTTTAGTTTCCTTTCTTCTTTCTTTCTTGTTTTCTTTCATGCTTTAATACCTTCGAACATTCTATCTTTAGTTTCTTTTTTTCTTTCTTTCTTGATATCTTTCATTCTAGCTTTAATATATTTTAACATTCTATCTTTAGATTCTTTCCTTCTTTCTTGTTTTCTTTCATTCTAGCTTTAATACTTTCTAACATTCAATATTTAGTTTTTTCCTTCTTTCTTTCTAGTTTTCTTTCATTCAAGCTTTAATACCTTCTAAAATTCAATCTTTAGTTTCTTTCTTTCTTTCTTGATTTCTTTCATTCTAGCTTTAATACCTTCTGACATTCTATCTTTAGTTTCTTTCTCTCTCTCTTGATATCTTTCATTCTAGCTTTAATACCTTCTGACATTCTATCTTTACTATTTTTTTTCTTTCTTTCTCGATTTCTTTCATTCTAGCTTTAATACCTTCTAACATTCAATCTTTAGTTTCATTCTTTCTTTCTTGATATTTTTCATTCTAGTTTTAATACCTTCTAACATTCTATCTTTACTTTATTTCTTTCTTTCTTGTTTTCGTTCATTTTAGCGTTAATACCTTCTTATATTCTATCATTGGTTTCTTTGTTTCTTTCTTTCTTACTTCATATCTCTCATTTTAATTTTAATACCATCTAACATTCTATCTTTAGTTTCTTTCTATCTTTCTTTCATACTTGATATCTTTCATTCTAGCTTTAATACCTTCTAACATTCTATCTTTAGATTCTTTCTTTCTTTCTTGATATCTTTCATTCTAGCTTTAACACCTTCTAACATTCAATATTTAGTTTCTTTCTTTCTTTCTTGATATCTTTCATTCTAGCTTTAATACCTTCTAACAATCTATCTTTACTTTCTTTCTGTCTTTCTTTCTTGTTTTCGTTCTTTTTAACTTTAATCTTCTAATATTCTATTATTAGTTTCTTTTTTTCTTTTTTGATTTATTTCATTCAAGCTTTAACACCTTCTAACATTCAATCTTTAGTTTCTTTCTTTCTTTCTTCCTTGTTTTCTTTCATTCTAGCTTTAATACCTTTTAACATTCTATCTTTAGTTTCTTTCCTTCTTTCGTTCTTGTTTTCTTTGTTTCTAGCTTTAATACCTTCTAACATTCTATCTTTAGTTTCTTTTTTCTTTCTTTCTTGATATCTTTCGTTCTAGCTTTAATACCTTCTAACATTCTATCTTTAGTTTCTTTCCTTCTTTCTTTTTTGTTTTCTTTCATTCTAGCTTTAATACCTTCTAACATTCAATCTTAAGTTTCTTTCTTTCTTTCTTGATATCTTTCATTCTAATTTTAATACATTCTTACATTCTATCTTTAGTTTCTTTCTTTCTTTCTTTCTTTCTTGATTTCTTTAATTCTAGCATTAATAACTTCTGACATTCTATCTTTAGTTTCTTTATTTCTTTCTTGATATCTTTCATTCTAGCTTTCTTATCTTCTGACATTCTATCTTTACGTTCTTTCTTTCTTTCTCTTTTGTTTTCGTTCATTTTATCTTTAATACCTTCTAATATTCTATCATTGGTTTCTTTCTTTCTTTCTTTCTTTCTTACTTCATATCTTTCATTCTTATTTTAATACCATCTAACATTCTATCTTTAGTTTCTTTCTTTCATTCTTTCTTTCTTTCTTGATATCTTTCATTCTAGCTTTAATACCTTCTAACATTCTATCTTTAGTTTCTTTTCCTCTTTCTTTCTTGTTTTCTTTCATGCTTTAATACCTTCTAACATTCTATATTTAGTTTCTTTCTTTCTTTCTTGATTTCTTTCATTCTAGCTTTAATACCTTCTGACATTCTATCTTTAGTTTCATTCTTTCTTTCTTGATATCTTTCATTCTAGCTTTAATACCTTCTGACATTCTATCTTTACTATTTTTTTTCTTTCTTTCTCGATTTCTTTCATTCTAGCTTTAATACCTTCTAACATTCAATCTTTAGTTTCATTCATTCTTTCTTGATATTTTTCATTCTAGCTTTAATATCTTTTAACATTCTATCTTTACTTTCTTTCTTTCTTGTTTTCGTTCATTTTAGCGTTAATACCTTCTGATATTCTATCATTGGTTTCTTTGTTTCTTTCTTTCTTACTTCATATCTCTCATTCTAATTTTTATACCATCTAACATTCTATCTTTAGTTTCTTTCTATCTTTCTTTCTTACTTGATATCTTTCATTCTAGCTTTAATACCTTCTAACATTCTTTCTTTAGTTTCTTTTCTTCTTTCTTTCTTGTTTTCTTTCATGCTTTAATACCTTCTAACATTCTATCTTTAGTTTCTTTCTTTGTTTCTTGATTTATTTCATTCTAGCTTTAATACCTTCTAACATTCAATCTTTCGTTTCTTTCTTTCTTTCTTTCTTCATTGTTTTCTTTCATTCTAGCTTTAATACTTTCTAACATTCAATCTTTAGTTTCTTTCTTTCTTTCTTGATTTATTTCATTCTAGCTTTAATACCTTTTAACATTCTATCTTTAGTTTCTTTCCTTCTTTCGTTCCTGTTTTCTTTCTTTCTAGCTGTAATACCTTATAACATTCAATCTTTAGTTTCTTTCTTTCTTTCTGTCTTTATTTCTTTCATTCATGCTTTAATACCTTCTAACATTCTATCTTTAGTTTCTTTCCTTCTTTCGTTCTTGTTTTCTTTCTTTCTAGCTTTAATACCTTCTAACATTCAATCTTAATTTTCTTTCTTTCTTTCTTGATATATTTCATTCTAGCTTTAAAACCTTCTAATATTCTATCATTTAGTTTCTTTCGTTCTTTCTTTCTTGATATCTTGCATTCTAGCTTTAATACCTTCTAACATTCTATCATTGGTTTCTTTTTTTCTTTCTTTCTTGATATCTTTCATTCTAGCTTTAATACCTAACATTCTATCTTTAGTTTCTTTCCTTCTTTCTTCTTTTCTTTCATTCTAGCTTTAATACATTCTAACATTTAATCTTAAGTTTCTTTCTTACTTTTTTTCTTGATATATTATATTCTAATTTTAATACATTCTTACATTCTATCTATAGTTTCTTTCTTTCTTTCTTTCTTTCTTGATTTCTTTAATTCTAGCTTTAATAACTTCTAACGTTCTATCTTTAGTTTGTTTCTTTCTTTCTTTCTTGATATCTTTCATTCTAGCTTAAATACCTTCTAACATTCAATCTTTAGTTTCTTTCTTTCTTTCTTTCTTTCTTGATATATTACATTCTTACTTTAATACTATCTAACATTCTATCTTTAGTTTCTTTCTTTCTTTCTCGATATCTTTCATTCTAGCTTTAATACCTTCTAACATTCTATCTTTAGTTTCTTTCCCTCTTTCTTTCTAGTTTTCTTTCATTCTAGCTTTAATACATTCTAACATTCAATCTTAAGTTTCTTTCTCACTTTCTTTCTTGATATATTTATTCTAATTTTAATACATTCTTATATTCTATCTTTAGTTTCTTTCTTTCTTTCTTTCTTTCTTGATTTCTTTAATTCTAGCTTTAATAACTTCTGACAATCTATCTTTATTTTCTTTCTTTCTTTCTTTCTTTATATCTTTCATTCTAATTTTAATACCTTCTAACGCTCTGTCTTTAGTTTCTTTCTTTCTTTCTTTCTTTCTTTCTTGATCTCATTCAATAATGCTTGAATACCTTCTGACATTCTATCTGTAGTTTTTTTCTTTCTTTCTTTCATTCATTCATGCTTTAATACCTTCTAACATTCTATCTTTAGTTTCTTTCTTTCTTTCTTTCTTGATATCTTTCATTCTAGCTTTAATACATTCTAACATTCTATCTTTAGATTCTTTCCTTCTTTCTTTCTTGTTTTTGTTCATTTTAGCTTTAGTACCTTCTAACATTCTATCTTTAGTTTCTTTTTTTCTTGATATCTTTCATTCTAATTTTAATACATTCTATCTTTAGTTTCTTTCTTTCTTTAATTCTAGCTTTAAGACCTTCTGATATTATATCTTTAGTTTTTTTCTTTCTTTCTTGATTTCTTTCATTCTAGCTTTAATACCTTCTGACATTCTATCTTTAGTATTATTTTCTTTCTTTCTTGATTTCATTCATTCTAGCTTTAATACCTTCTAACATTCAATCTTTAGTTTCTTTCTTTCTTTCTTAATATCTTTCATTCTAGCTTTAATACCTTGTAACATTCTATCTTTAATTTCTTTCTTTCTTGTTTTCGTTCATTTTAGCTTTAATACCTTCTAATATTCTATTATTGGTATCTTTCTTTCTTTCTTTCTTACTTCATATCTCTCATTCTAATTTTAATGCCATCTAACATTCTATCTTTAGTTTCTTTCTATCTTTCTTTCTTTCTTGATATCTTTCATTCTAGCTTTAATACCTTCTAACATTCTTTCTTTAGTTTCTTTTCTTCTTTCTTTCTTGTTTTCTTTCATGCTTTAATACCTTCTAACATTCTATCTTTAGTTTCTTTCTTTCTTTCTTGATATCTTTCATTCTAGCTTTAATACCTTCTAACATTCTATCTTTAGTATCTTTTCTTCTTTCTTTCTTGTTTTCTTTCATGCTTCAATACCTTCTAACATTCTATCTTTAGTTTCTTTCTTTCTTTCTTGATATCTTTCATTCTAGCTTTAATACCTTCTAACATTCTATCTTTAGATTCTTTCCTTCTTTCTTTCTTGTTTTCGTTCATTTTAGCTTTAATACCTTCTAACATTCTATCTTTAGTTTCTTTTTTTCTTGATATCTTTCATTCTAATTTTAATACATTCTATCTTTAGTTTCTTTCTTTCTTTCTTTCATTCTAGCTTTAATACCCTCTGACATTCTATCTTTAGTTTCTTCCTTTCTTTCTTTCTTACTTGATATCTTTCATTCTAGCTTTAATACCTTCTAACATTCTTTCTTTAGTTTCTTTTCTTCTTTCTTTCTTGTTTTCTTTCATGCTTTAATACCTTCTAACATTCTAACTTTAGTTTCTTTCTTTTTTGATATCTTTCATTCTAGCTTTAACACCTTCTAACATTCAATCTTTAGTTTTTTTCTTTCTTTCTTGATATATTTCATTCTAGCTTTAATACCTTCTAAAAATCTATCTTTACTTTCTTTCTGTCTTTCTTTCTTGTTATCGTTCATTTTAGCTTTAATCTTCTAATATTCTATCATTAGTTTCTTTCTTTCTTTCTTGATTTATTTCATTCAAGCTTTAATACCTTCTAACATTCAATCTTTCGTTTCTTTCTTTCTTTCTTCCTTGTTTTCTTTCATTCTAGCTTTAATACCTTTTAACATTCTATCTTTAGTTTCTTTCCTTCTTTCGTTCTTGTTTTCTTTCTTTCTAGCTTTAATAACTTCTAACATTCAATCTTAATTTTCTTTCTTTCTTTCTTGATATATTTCATTCTAGCTTTAAAACCTTCTAATATTCTATCATTGAGTTTCTTTCGTTCTTTCTTTCTTCATATCTGTCATTCTAGCTTTAATACCTTTCATTCTAGCTTTAATACCTGCTAAAAATCTATCTTTACTTTCTTTCTGTCTTTCTTTCTTGTTTTCGTTCATTTTATCTTTAATACCTTCTAATATTCTATCATTGGTTTCTTTCTTTCTTTCTTTCTTACTTCATATCTTTCATTCTTATTTTAATACCATCTAACATTCTATCTTTAGTTTCTTTCTTACTTTCTTTCTTTCTTTCTTTCTTGATATCTTTCATTCTACCTTTAATACCTTCTAACATTCTATCTTTAGTTTCCTTTCTTCTTTCTTTCTTGTTTTCTTTCATGCTTTAATACCTTCTAACATTCTATCTTTAGTTTCTTTTTTTCTTTCTTTCTTGATATCTTTCATTCTAGCTTTAATATATTTTAACATTCTATCTTTTGATTCTTTCCTTCTTTCTTGTTTTCTTTCATTCTAGCTTTAATACCTTCTAACATGCAATATTTAGTTTTTTCCTTCTTTCTTTCTAGTTTTCTTTCATTCAAGCTTTAATACCTTCTAAAATTCAATCTTTAGTTTCTTTCTTTCTTTCTTGATTTCTTTCATTCTAGCTTTAATACCTTCTGACATTCTATCTTTAGTTTCTTTCTCTCTCTCTTGATATCTTTCATTCTAGCTTTAATACCTTCTGACATTCTATCTTTACTATTTTTTTTCTTTCTTTCTCGATTTCTTTCATTCTAGCTTTAATACCTTCTAACATTCAATCTTTAGTTTCATTCTTTCTTTCTTGATATTTTTCATTCTAGTTTTAATACCTTCTAACATTCTATCTTTACTTTATTTCTTTCTTTCTTGTTTTCGTTCATTTTAGCGTTAATACCTTCTTATATTCTATCATTGGTTTCTTTGTTTCTTTCTTTCTTACTTCATATCTCTCATTTTAATTTTAATACCATCTAACATTCTATCTTTAGTTTCTTTCTATCTTTCTTTCATACTTGATATCTTTCATTCTAGCTTTAATACCTTCTAACATTCTATCTTTAGATTCTTTCTTTCTTTCTTGATATCTTTCATTCTAGCTTTAACACCTTCTAACATTCAATATTTAGTTTCTTTCTTTCTTTCTTGATATCTTTCATTCTAGCTTTAATACCTTCTAACAATCTATCTTTACTTTCTTTCTGTCTTTCTTTCTTGTTTTCGTTCATTTTAGCTTTAATCTTCTAATATTCTATTATTAGTTTCTTTCTTTCTTTCTTGATTTATTTCATTCAAGCTTTAATACCTTCTAACATTCAATCTTTAGTTTCTTTCTTTCTTTCATCCTTGTTTTCTTTCATTCTAGCTTTAATACCTTTTAACATTCTATCTTTAGTTTCTTTCCTTCTTTCGTTCTTGTTTTCTTTCTTTATAGCTTTAATACCTTCTAACATTCAATCTTTAGTTTCTTTCTTTCTTTCTTCCTTGTTTTCTTTCATTCTAGCTTTAATACCTTTTAACATTCTATCTTATTTTCTTTCCTTCTTTCGTTCTTGTTTTCTTTCTTTATAGCTTTAATACCTTCTAACATTCAATCTTAATTTTCGTTCTTTCTTTCTTGATATATTTCATTCTAGCTTTAAAACCTTCTAATATTCTATCATTTAGTTTCTTTCGTTCTTTCTTTCTTGATATCTGTCATTCTAGCTTTTATACCTTCTAACATTCTATCTTTAGTTTCTTTTTTTCTTTCTTTCTTGATATCTTTCATTCTAGCTTTAATACCTAACATTCTATCTTTAGTTTCTTTCCATCTTTCTTTCTTGTTTTCTTTCATTCTAGCTTTAATACATTCGAACATTCAATCTTAAGTTTCTTTCTTATTTTCTTTCTTGATATATTTTATTCAAATTTTAATACATTCTTACATTCTATCTTTAGTTTCTTTCTTTCTTTCTTTCTTTCTTCATTTCTTTAATTCTAGCTTTAATAACTTCTGACATTCTATCTTTAGTTTCTTTCTTTCTTTCTTTCTTGTTTTCTTTCATTTTAGCTTTAATACCTTCTAACGTTCTATCTTTAGTTTGTTTCTTTCTTTCTTTCTTGATATCTTTCATTCTAGCTTAAATACCTTCTAACATTCAATCTTTAGTTTCTTTAGTCTTTCTTTCTTGTTTTCGTTCATTTTAGCTTTAATCTTCTAATTTTCTATCATTAGTTTCTTCCTTTTTTCTTGACTTCTGTCATTCTTGCTTCAATAAATTCTAACATTCAATCTTTAGTTTCTTTCTTTATTTCTTTCTTGTTTTCTTTCATTCTAGCTTTAATACCTTTTAACATTCTATATTTAGTTTCTTTCCTTCTTTCGTTCTTGTTTTCTTTCATTCTAGCTATAATACCTTCTAACATTCAATCTTAATTTTCTCTCTTTCTTTCGTGATATCTTTCATTCTAGCTTTAATACCTTCTAATATTCTATCATTTAGTTTCTTTCGTTCTTTCTTTCTTGATATTATTCATTCTAGCTTTAATACCTTCTAACATTCTATCTTTAGTTTCTTTTCTTCTTTCTTTCTTGTTTTCTTTCATGCTTTAATACCTTCTAACATTCAATCGTTAGTTTCTTTCCTTCTTTCTTTCTAGTTTTCTTTCGTTCAAGTTTTAATACCTTCTAACATTCAATCGTTAGTTTCTTTCCTTCTTTCTTTCTAGTTTTCTTTCATTCAAGCTTTAATACCTTCTAACATTCAATCTTTAGTTTCTTTCTTTCTTGTTTTCTTTCATTCTAGCTTTAATACCTTTTAACATTCTATCTTTAGATTCTTTCTTTCTTTCTTGATATCTTTCATTCTAGCTTTAACACCTTCTAACATTCAATATTTAGTTTCTTTCTTTCTTTCTTGATATCTTTCATTCTAGCTTTAATACCTTCTAACAATCTATCTTTACTTTCTTTCTGTCTTTCTTTCTTGTTTTCGTTCATTTTAGCTTTAATCTTCTAATATTCTATTATTAGTTTCTTTCTTTCTTTCTTGATTTATTTCATTCAAGCTTTAATACCTTCTAACATTCAATCTTTAGTTTCTTTCTTTCTTTCATCCTTGTTTTCTTTCATTCTAGCTTTAATACCTTTTAACATTCTATCTTTAGTTTCTTTCCTTCTTTCGTTCTTGTTTTCTTTCTTTCTAGCTTTAATACCTTCTAACATTCAATCTTTAGTTTCTTTCTTTCTTTCTTCCTTGTTTTCTTTCATTCTAGCTTTAATACCTTTTAACATTCTATCTTATTTTCTTTCCTTCTTTCGTTCTTGTTTTCTTTCTTTCTAGCTTTAATACCTTCTAACATTCAATCTTAATTTTCGTTCTTTCTTTCTTGATATATTTCATTCTAGCTTTAAAACCTTCTAATATTCTATCATTTAGTTTCTTTCGTTCTTTCTTTCTTGATATCTGTCATTCTAGCTTTTATACCTTCTAACATTCTATCTTTAGTTTCTTTTTTTCTTTCTTTCTTGATATCTTTCATTCTAGCTTTAATACCTAACATTCTATCTTTAGTTTCTTTCCTTCTTTCTTTCTTGTTTTCTTTCATTCTAGCTTTAATACATTCGAACATTCAATCTTAAGTTTCTTTCTTATTTTCTTTCTTGATATATTTTATTCAAATTTTAATACATTCTTACATTCTATCTTTAGTTTCTTTCTTTCTTTCTTTCTTTCTTCATTTCTTTAATTCTAGCTTTAATAACTTCTGACATTCTATCTTTAGTTTCTTTCTTTCTTTCTTTCTTGTTTTCTTTCATTTTAGCTTTAATACCTTCTAACGTTCTATCTTTAGTTTCTTTCTTTCTTTCTTTCTTGATATCTTTCATTCTAGCTTAAATACCTTCTAACATTCAATCTTTAGTTTCTTTAGTCTTTCTTTCTTGTTTTCGTTCATTTTAGCTTTAATCTTCTAATTTT
Organism: Intellagama lesueurii; assembly: GCA_037013535.1. Classification (NCBI taxonomy): domain Eukaryota; kingdom Metazoa; phylum Chordata; class Lepidosauria; order Squamata; family Agamidae; genus Intellagama; species Intellagama lesueurii. Next base: position 16,676,671 of record JBAJHW010000013.1, read on the forward strand.
CTATCATTAGTTTCTTCCTTTTTTCTTGACTTCTGTCATTCTTGCTTCAATAAATTCTAACATTCAATCTTTAGTTTCTTTCTTTATTTCTTTCTTGTTTTCTTTCATTCTAGCTTTAATACCTTTTAACATTCTATATTTAGTTTCTTTCCTTCTTTCGTTCTTGTTTTCTTTCATTCTAGCTATAATACCTTCTAACATTCAATCTTAATTTTCTCTCTTTCTTTCGTGATATCTTTCATTCTAGCTTTAATACCTTCTAATATTCTATCATTTAGTTTCTTTCGTTCTTTCTTTCTTGATATTATTCATTCTAGCTTTAATACCTTCTAACATTCTATCTTTAGTTTCTTTTCTTCTTTCTTTCTTGTTTTCTTTCATGCTTTAATACCTTCTAACATTCAATCGTTAGTTTCTTTCCTTCTTTCTTTCTAGTTTTCTTTCGTTCAAGTTTTAATACCTTCTAACATTCAATCGTTAGTTTCTTTCCTTCTTTCTTTCTAGTTTTCTTTCATTCAAGCTTTAATACCTTCTAACATTCAATCTTTAGTTTCTTTCTTTCTTGTTTTCTTTCATTCTAGCTTTAATACCTTTTAACATTCTATCTTTAGATTCTTTCTTTCTTTCTTGATATCTTTCATTCTAGCTTTAACACCTTCTAACATTCAATATTTAGTTTCTTTCTTTCTTTCTTGATATCTTTCATTCTAGCTTTAATACCTTCTAACAATCTATCTTTACTTTCTTTCTGTCTTTCTTTCTTGTTTTCGTTCATTTTAGCTTTAATCTTCTAATATTCTATTATTAGTTTCTTTCTTTCTTTCTTGATTTATTTCATTCAAGCTTTAATACCTTCTAACATTCAATCTTTAGTTTCTTTCTTTCTTTCATCCTTGTTTTCTTTCATTCTAGCTTTAATACCTTTTAACATTCTATCTTTAGTTTCTTTCCTTCTTTCGTTCTTGTTTTCTTTCTTTCTAGCTTTAATACCTTCTAACATTCAATCTTTAGTTTCTTTCTTTCTTTCTTCCTTGTTTTCTTTCATTCTAGCTTTAATACCTTTTAACATTCTATCTTATTTTCTTTCCTTCTTTCGTTCTTGTTTTCTTTCTTTCTAGCTTTAATACCTTCTAACATTCAATCTTAATTTTCGTTCTTTCTTTCTTGATATCTTTCATTCTAGCTTTAAAACCTTCTAATATTCTATCATTTAGTTTCTTTCGTTCGTTCTTTCTTGATATCTGTCATTCTAGCTTTAATACCTTCTAATATTCTATCTTTAGTTTCTTTTTTTCTTTCTTTCTTGATATCTTTCATTCTAGCTTTAATACCTAACATTCTATCTTTAGTTTCTTTCCTTCTTTCTTTCTTGATTTCTGTCATTCTTGCTTCAATAAATTCTAACATTCAATCTTTAGTTTCTTTCTTTATTTCTTTCTTGTTTTCTTTCATTCTAGCTTTAATACCTTTTAACATTCTATCTTTAGTTTCTTTCCTTCTTTCGTTCTTGTTTTCTTTCATTCTAGCTATAATACCTTCTAACATTCAATCTTAATTTTCTCTCTTTCTTGATATCTCATTCTAGCTTTAATACCTTTTAATATTCTATCATTTAGTTTCTTTCGTTCTTTCTTTCTTGATATTATTCATTCTAGCTTTAATACCTTCTAACATTCAATCTTAATTTTCTCTCTTTCTTTCTTGATATCTTTCATTCTAGCTTTAAAACCTTCTAACATTCAATCTTAAGTTTCTTTCTTACTTTCTTTCTTGATGTCTTTCATTCTAATTTTAATACATTCTTATATTCTATCTTTAGTTTCTTTCTTTCTTTCTATCTTGATTTCTTTAATTCTAGCTTTAATAACTTCTGACATTCTATCTTTAGTTTCTTTCTTTCTTGATATCTTTCATTCTAGCTTTAATACCTTCTAACATTCAATCTTTAGTTTCTTTCTTTCTTTCTTATTTTCTTTCTTTCTAGCTTTAATACCTTCAAACATTCTATCTTTAGTTTCTTTCCTTCTTTCGTTCTTGTTTCCTTTCATTCTAGCTATAAAACCTTCTAACATTCAATCTTAATTTTCTTTCTTTCTTTCTTGATATATTTCATTCTAGCTTTAATACCTTCTAATATTCTATCATTTAGTTTCTTTACTTCTTTCTTTCTTTCTTGATATATTTCATTCTAACTTTAATACTAATAACATTCTATCTTTAGTTTCTTTCTTTCTTTCTTGATATCTTTCATTCTAGCTTTAATACATTCTAACATTCTATCTTTAGATTCTTTCCTTCTTTCTTTCTTGTTTTCGTTCATTTTAGCTTTAATACCTTCTAATATTCTATCTTTAGTTTCTATCTTTCTTGATATCTTTCCTTCCAATTTCAATACATTCTATCTTTAATTTCTTTCTATCTTTCTTTCTTTCTTGATTTCTTTCATTCTAGCTTTAATACCTTCTGACATTCTATCATTTAGTTTCTTTCTTTCTTGATATCTTTCATTCTAATGTTAATACATTTTATCTTTAGTTTCTTTCTTTCTTGATATATTTCATTCTAGCTTTAATACCTTCTAACATTCTATCTTTAGTTTCTTTCCTTCTTTCTCTCTTGGTTTCTTTCATTTTAGCTTTAATACCTTCTAACGTTCTATCTTTAGTTTCCTTCTTTCTATCTTTCCTGATATCTTTCATACTAATTTTAATACCTTCTAACGTTCTGTCTTTAGTTTCCTTCTTTCTTTCTTTCTTTCTTTCTTTCTTTCTTTCTTGATATCTTTCATTCTAGCTTTAATACCTTCTAACATTCAATCTTAATTTTCTTTCTTTCTTACTTGATATATTTCATTCTAGCTTTAATACCTTCTAACATTCTATCTTTAGTTCCTTTCTTTCTTTCTTTCTTTCTTTCTTTCTTTCTTTCTTTCTTTCTTTCTTTCTTTCTTTCTTTCTTTCTTTCTTTCTTTCTTTCTTGATATCTTTCATTCTAGCTTTAATACCTTCTAACATTCTATCTTTAGTTTCTATCTTTCTTGATTTCTTTCATTCTAATTTCAATACATTCTATCTTTAATTTCTTTCTATCTTTCTTTCTTTCTTGATTTCTTTCATTCTAGCTTTAATACCTTCTAACATTCAATCTTTAGTTCCTTTCTTTCTTGGTATCTTTCATTCTAGCTTTAATACCTTCTAACATTCTATCTTTACTTTCTTTCTGTCTTTCTTTCTTGTTTTCGTTCATTTTAGCTTTAATCTTCTATTCTATCATTAGTTTCTTCCTTTCTTTCTTGATTTCTGTCATTCTTGCTTCAATAAATTCTAACATTCAATCTTTAGTTTCTTTCTTTATTTCTTTCTTGTTTTCTTTCATTTTAGCTTTAATACCTTTTAACATTCTATCTTTAGTTTCTTTCCTTCTTTCGTTCTTGTTTTCTTTCATTCTAGCTGTAATACCTTCTAACATTCAATCTTAATTTTCTCTCTTTCTTGATATCTCATTCTAGCTTTAATACCTTTTAATATTCTATCATTTAGTTTCTTTCGTTCTTTCTTTCTTGATATTATTCATTCTAGCTTTAATACCTTCTAACATTCAATCTTAATTTTCTCTCTTTCTTTCTTGATATCTTTCATTCTAGCTTTAAAACCTTCTAACATTCAATCTTAAGTTTCTTTCTTACTTTCTTTCTTGATGTCTTTCATTCTAATTTTAATACATTCTTATATTCTATCTTTAGTTTCTTTTTTTCTTTCTATCTTGATTTCTTTAATTCTAGCTTTAATAACTTCTGACATTCTATCTTTAGTTTCTTTCTTTCTTGATTTCTTTCATTCTAGCTTTAATACCTTCTAACATTCAATCTCTAGTTTCTTTCTTTCTTTCTTATTTTCTTTCTTACTAGCTTTAATACCTTCAAACATTCTATCTTTAGTTTCTTTCCTTCTTTCGTTCTTGTTTTCTTTCATTCTAGCTATAAAACCTTCTAACATTCAATCTTAATTTTCTTTCTTTCTTTCTTGATATATTTCATTCTAGCTTTAAAACCTTCTAATATTCTATCATTTAGTTTCTTTACTTCTTTCTTTCTTTCTTGATATATTTCATTCTAACTTTAATACTAATAACATTCTATCTTTAGTTTCTTTCTTTCTTTCTTGATATCTTTCATTCTAGCTTTAATACCTTCTAACATTCTATCTTTAGTTTCTTTCCTGCTTTCTTTCTGTTGTCTATCGTTTTAGCTTTAATACCTTCTAACATTCTATCTTTAGTTTCTTTCTTTCTTTCTATCTTCATATCTTTCATTCTAATTTTAATACCTTCTAACGTTCTGTCTTTATTTTCTTTCTTTCGTTCTTTCTTTCTTGATCTCATTCAATAATGCTTTAATACCTTCTGACATTCTATCTGTAGTTTCTTTCTTTCTTTATTTATTTCTTTCATTCATGCTTTAATACCTTCTAACATTCTATCTTTAATTTCTTTCTTTCTTTCTTGATATCTTTCATTCTAGCTTTAATACATTCTAACATTCTATCTTTAGATTCTTTCCTTCTTTCTTTCTTGTTTTCGTTCATTTTAGCTTTAATACCTTCTAATATTCTATCTTTAGTTTCTATCTTTCTTGATATCTTTCCTTCCAATTTCAATACATTCTATCTTTAATTTCTTTCTATCTTTCTTTCTTTCTTGATTTCTTTCATTCTAGCTTTAATACCTTCTGACATTCTATCATTTAGTTTCTTTCTTTCTTGATATCTTCCATTCTAATGTTAATACATTTTATCTTTAGTTTCTTTCTTTCTTGATATATTTCATTCTAGCTTTAATACCTTCTAACATTCTATCTTTAGTTTCTTTCCTTCTTTCTCTCTTGTTTTCTTTCATTTTAGCTTTAATACCTTCTAACGTTCTATCTTTAGTTTCCTTCTTTCTATCTTTCCTGATATCTTTCATACTAATTTTAATACCTTCTAACGTTCTGTCTTTAGTTTCCTTCTTTCTTTCTTTCTTTCTTTCTTAATTTCATTCAATAATGCTTTAATACCTTCTGACATTCTATCTTTAGTTTCTTTCTTTCTTTCTTGATTTCTTTCATTCATGCTTTAATACCTTCTAACATATGTTTAGTTTCTTTCTTTCTTTCTTGATATCTTTCATTCTAGCTTTAATACCTTCTAACCTTCTATCTTTAGTTTCTTTCTTTCTTTCATGTTTTCGTTCATTTTAGCTTTAATACCTTCTAATATTCAATCTAGTTTCTTTCTTTCTTTCTTTCTTTCTTGATCTTTCATTCTAGCTTTAATACCTTCTGACATTCTATCTTTAGTTCCTTTCTTTCTTTCTTTCTTTCTTTCTTTCTTTCTTTCTTTCTTTCTTCATATCTTTCATTCTAGCTTTAATACCTTCTAACATTCAATCTTAATTTTCTTTCTTTCTTTCTTGATATATTTCATTCTAGCTTTAATACCTTCTAACATTCTATCTTTAGTTCCTTTCTTTCTTTCTTTCTTTTTTTCTTTCTTTCTTTCTTTCTTTCTTTCTTTCTTTCTTTCTTTCTTTCTTGATATCTTTCATTCTAGCTTTAATACCTTCTAACATTCTATCTTTAGTTCCTTTCTTTCTTTCTTTCTTTCTTTCTTTCTTTCTTTCTTTCTTTCTTTCTTTCTTTCTTTCTTTCTTTCTTTCTTTCTTGATATCTTTCATTCTAATTTCAATACATTCTATCTTTAATTTCTTTCTATCTTTCTTTCTTTCTTGATTTCTTTCATTCTAGCTTTAATACCTTCTAACATTCAATCTTTAGTTCCTATCTTTCTTGAAATCTTTCATTCTAGCTTTAATACCTTCTAACATTCTATCTTTACTTTCTTTCTGTCTTTCTTTCTTGTTTTCATTCATTTTAGCTTTAATCTTCTATTCTATCATTAGTTTCTTCCTTTCTTTCTTGATTTCTGTCATTCTTGCTTCAATAAATTCTAACATTCAATCTTTAGTTTCTTTCTTTATTTCTTTCTTGTTTTCTTTCATTTTAGCTTTAATACCTTTTAACATTCTATCTTTAGTTTCTTTCCTTCTTTCGTTCTTGTTTTCTTTCATTCTAGCTGTAATACCTTCTAACATTCAACCTTAATTTTCTCTCTTTCTTTCTTGATATCTTTCATTCTAGCTTTAATACCTTCTAATATTCTATCATTTAGTTTCTTTCGTTCTTTCTTTCTTGATATCATTCATTCTAGCTTTAATACCTTTTGACATTCCATCTTTAATTTCTTTCCTTCATTTTTTCTTGTTTTCTTTCATTCTAGCTTCAATACCTTCTAACATTCAATCTTAACTTCCTTTCTTACTTTCTTTCTTGATGTCTTTCATTCTAATTTTAATACATTCTTATATTCTATCTTTAGATTCTTTCTTTCTTTCTTTCTTGATTTCTTTAATTCTACCTTTAATAACTTCTGAAATTCTATCTTTACTTTCTTTCTTTTTTGATATCTTCCATTCTAGCTTTAATACCTTCTAACATTCAATCTTTAGTTTCTTTCTTTCTTTCTTATTTTCTTTCATTCTAGCTTTAATACCTTCTAACATTCTATCTTTTGTTTCTTTCCTTCTTTCGTTCTTGTTTTCTTTCATTCTAGCTATAAAACCTTCTAACATTCAATCTTAATTTTCTTTCTTTCTTTCTTGATATATTTCATTCTAGCTTTAATACCTTCTAATATTCTATCATTTAGTTTCTTTACTTCTTTCTTTCTTTCTTGATATATTTCATTCTAACTTTAATACTAATAACATTCTATCTTTAGTTTCTTTCTTTCTTTCTTGATATCTTTCATTCTAGCTTTAATACCTTCTAACATTCTATCTTTAGTTTCTTTCCTGCTTTCTTTCTGTTGTCTATCGTTTTAGCTTTAATACCTTCTAACATTCTATCTTTAGTTTCTTTCTTTCTTTCTTTCTTCATATCTTTCATTCTAATTTTAATACCTTCTAACGTTCTGTCTTTATTTTCTTTCTTTCGTTCTTTCTTTCTTGATCTCATTCAATAATGCTTTAATACCTTCTGACATTCTATCTGTAGTTTATTTCTTTCTTTCTTTATTTCTTTCATTCATGCTTTAATACCTTCTAACATTCTATCTTTAATTTCTTTCTTTCTTTCTTGATATCTTTCATTCTAGCTTTAATACATTCTAACATTCTATCTTTAGATTCTTTCCATCTTTCTTTCTTGTTTTCGTTCATTTTAGCTTTAATACCTTCTAATATTCTATCTTTAGTTTCTATCTTTCTTGATATCTTTCCTTCCAATTTCAATACATTCTATCTTTAATTTCTTTCTATCTTTCTTTCTTTCTTGATTTCTTTCATTCTAGCTTTAATACCTTCTGACATTCTATCATTTAGTTTCTTTCTTTCTTGATATCTTTCATTCTAATGTTAATACATTTTATCTTTAGTTTCTTTCTTTCTTGATATATTTCATTCTAGCTTTAATACCTTCTAACATTCTATCTTTAGTTTCTTTCCTTCTTTCTCTCTTGGTTTCTTTCATTTTAGCTTTAATACCTTCTAACGTTCTATCTTTAGTTTCCTTCTTTCTATCTTTCCTGATATCTTTCATACTAATTTTAATACCTTCTAACGTTCTGTCTTTAGTTTCCTTCTTTCTTTCTTTCTTTCTTTCTTTCTTTCTTAATTTCATTCAATAATGCTTTAATACCTTCTGACATTCTATCTTTAGTTTCTTTCTTTCTTTCTTGATTTCTTTCATTCATGCTTTAATACCTTCTAACATATGTTTAGTTTCTTTCTTTCTTTCTTGATATCTTTCATTCTAGCTTTAATACCTTCTGACATTCTATCTTTAGTTCCTTTCTTTCTTTCTTTCTTTCTTTCTTTCTTGATATCTTTCATTCTAGCTTTAATACCTTCTAACATTCAATCTTAATTTTCTTTCTTTCTTACTTGATATATTTCATTCTAGCTTTAATACCTTCTAACATTCTATCTTTAGTTCCTTTCTTTCTTTCTTTCTTTCTTTCTTTCTTTCTTTCTTTCTTTCTTTCTTTCTTTCTTTCTTTCTTTCTTTCTTGATATCTTTCATTCTAGCTTTAATACCTTCTAACATTCTATCTTTAGTTTCTATCTTTCTTGATTTCTTTCATTCTAATTTCAATACATTCTATCTTTAATTTCTTTCTATCTTTCTTTCTTTCTTGATTTCTTTCATTCTAGCTTTAATACCTTCTAACATTCAATCTTTAGTTCCTTTCTTTCTTGGTATCTTTCATTCTAGCTTTAATACCTTCTAACATTCTATCTTTACTTTCTTTCTGTCTTTCTTTCTTGTTTTCGTTCATTTTAGCTTTAATCTTCTATTCTATCATTAGTGTCTTCCTTTCTTTCTTGATTTCTGTCATTCTTGCTTCAATAAATTCTAACATTCAATCTTTAGTTTCTTTCTTTATTTCTTTCTTGTTTTCTTTCATTTTAGCTTTAATACCTTTTAACATTCTATCTTTAGTTTCTTTCCTTCTTTCGTTCTTGTTTTCTTTCATTCTAGCTGTAATACCTTCTAACATTCAATCTTAATTTTCTCTCTTTCTTGATATCTCATTCTAGCTTTAATACCTTTTAATATTCTATCATTTAGTTTCTTTCGTTCTTTCTTTCTTGATATTATTCATTCTAGCTTTAATACCTTCTAACATTCAATCTTAATTTTCTCTCTTTCTTTCTTGATATCTTTCATTCTAGCTTTAAAACCTTCTAACATTCAATCTTAAGTTTCTTTCTTACTTTCTTTCTTGATGTCTTTCATTCTAATTTTAATACATTCTTATATTCTATCTTTAGTTTCTTTTTTTCTTTCTATCTTGATTTCTTTAATTCTAGCTTTAATAACTTCTGACATTCTATCTTTAGTTTCTTTCTTTCTTGATATCTTTCATTCTAGCTTTAATACCTTCTAACATTCAATCTCTAGTTTCTTTCTTTCTTTCTTATTTTCTTTCTTACTAGCTTTAATACCTTCAAACATTCTATCTTTAGTTTCTTTCCTTCTTTCGTTCTTGTTTTCTTTCATTCTAGCTATAAAACCTTCTAACATTCAATCTTAATTTTCTTTCTTTCTTTCTTGATATATTTCATTCTAGCTTTAAAACCTTCTAATATTCTATCATTTAGTTTCTTTACTTCTTTCTTTCTTTCTTGATATATTTCATTCTAACTTTAATACTAATAACATTCTATCTTTAGTTTCTTTCTTTCTTTCTTGATATCTTTCATTCTAGCTTTAATACCTTCTAACATTCTATCTTTAGTTTCTTTCCTGCTTTCTTTCTGTTGTCTATCGTTTTAGCTTTAATACCTTCTAACATTCTATCTTTAGTTTCTTTCTTTCTTTCTTTCTTCATATCTTTCATTCTAATTTTAATACCTTCTAACGTTCTGTCTTTATTTTCTTTCTTTCGTTCTTTCTTTCTTGATCTCATTCAATAATGCTTTAATACCTTCTGACATTCTATCTGTAGTTTCTTTCTTTCTTTATTTATTTCTTTCATTCATGCTTTAATACCTTCTAACATTCTATCTTTAATTTCTTTCTTTCTTTCTTGATATCTTTCATTCTAGCTGTAATACATTCTAACATTCTATCTTTAGATTCTTTCCTTCTTTCTTTCTTGTTTTCGTTCATTTTAGCTTTAATACCTTCTAATATTCTATCTTTAGTTTCTATCTTTCTTGATATCTTTCCTTCCAATTTCAATACATTCTATCTTTAATTTCTTTCTATCTTTCTTTCTTTCTTGATTTCTTTCATTCTAGCTTTAATACCTTCTGACATTCTATCATTTAGTTTCTTTCTTTCTTGATATCTTTCATTCTAATGTTAATACATTTTATCTTTAGTTTCTTTCTTTCTTGATATATTTCATTCTAGCTTTAATACCTTCTAACATTCTATCTTTAGTTTCTTTCCTTCTTTCTCTCTTGTTTTCTTTCATTTTAGCTTTAATACCTTCTAACGTTCTATCTTTAGTTTCCTTCTTTCTATCTTTCCTGATATCTTTCATACTAATTTTAATACCTTCTAACGTTCTGTCTTTAGTTTCCTTCTTTCTTTCTTTCTTTCTTTCTTAATTTCATTCAATAATGCTTTAATACCTTCTGACATTCTATCTTTAGTTTCTTTCTTTCTTTCTTGATTTCTTTCATTCATGCTTTAATACCTTCTAACATATGTTTAGTTTCTTTCTTTCTTTCTTGATATCTTTCATTCTAGCTTTAATACCTTCTAACCTTCTATCTTTAGTTTCTTTCTTTCTTTCATGTTTTCGTTCATTTTAGCTTTAATACCTTCTAATATTCAATCTAGTTTCTTTCTTTCTTTCTTTCTTTCTTGATCTTTCATTCTAGCTTTAATACCTTCTGACATTCTATCTTTAGTTCCTTTCTTTCTTTCTTTCTTTCTTGATATCTTTCATTCTAGCTTTAATACCTTCTAACATTCAATCTTAATTTTCTTTCTTTCTTTCTTGATATATTTCATTCTAGCTTTAATACCTTCTAACATTCTATCTTTAGTTCCTTTCTTTCTTTCTTTCTTTCTTTCTTTCTTTCTTTCTTTCTTTCTTTCTTTCTTTCTTTCTTTCTTTCTTTCTTTCTTTCTTGATATCTTTCATTCTAGCTTTAATACCTTCTAACATTCTATCTTTAGTTTCTATCTTTCTTGATATCTTTCATTCTAATTTCAATACATTCTATCTTTAATTTCTTTCTATCTTTCTTTCTTTCTTGATTTCTTTCATTCTAGCTTTAATACCTTCTAACATTCAATCTTTAGTTCCTTTCTTTCTTGGTATCTTTCATTCTAGCTTTAATACCTTCTAACATTCTATCTTTACTTTCTTTCTGTCTTTCTTTCTTGTTTTCGTTCATTTTAGCTTTAATCTTCTATTCTATCATTAGTTTCTTCCTTTCTTTCTTGATTTCTGTCATTCTTGCTTCAATAAATTCTAACATTCAATCTTTAGTTTCTTTCTTTATTTCTTTCTTGTTTTCTTTCATTTTAGCTTTAATACCTTTTAACATTCTATCTTTAGTTTCTTTCCTTCTTTCGTTCTTGTTTTCTTTCATTCTAGCTGTAATACCTTCTAACATTCAACCTTAATTTTCTCTCTTTCTTGATATCTCATTCTAGCTTTAATACAATTTAATATTCTATCATTTAGTTTCTTTCGTTCTTTCTTTCTTGATATTATTCATTCTAGCTTTAATACCTTCTAACATTCAATCTTAATTTTCTCTCTTTCTTTCTTGATATCTTTCATTCTAGCTTTAAAACCTTCTAACATTCAATCTTAAGTTTCTTTCTTACTTTCTTTCTTGATGTCTTTCATTCTAATTTTAATACATTCTTATATTCTATCTTTAGTTTCTTTCTTTCTTTCTATCTTGATTTCTTTAATTCTAGCTTTAATAACTTCTGACATTCTATCTTTAGTTTCTTTCTTTCTTGATATCTTTCATTCTAGCTTTAATACCTTCTAACATTCAATCTCTAGTTTCTTTCTTTCTTTCTTATTTTCTTTCTTACTAGCTTTAATACCTTCAAACATTCTATCTTTAGTTTCTTTCCTTCTTTCGTTCTTGTTTTCTTTCATTCTAGCTATAAAACCTTCTAACATTCAATCTTAATTTTCTTTCTTTCTTTCATGATATATTTCATTCTAGCTTTAATACCTTCTAATATTCTATCATTTAGTTTCTTTACTTCTTTCTTTCTTTCTTGATATATTTCATTCTAACTTTAATACTAATAACATTCTATCTTTAGTTTCTTTCTTTCTTGATATCTTTCATTCTAGCTTTAATACCTTCTAACATTCTATCTTTAGTTTCTTTCCTGCTTTCTTTCTGTTGTCTATCGTTTTAGCTTTAATACCTTCTAACATTCTATCTTTAGTTTCTTTCTTTCTTTCTTTCTTCATATCTTTCATTCTAATTTTAATACCTTCTAACGTTCTGTCTTTATTTTCTTTCTTTCGTTCTTTCTTTCTTGATCTCATTCAATAATGCTTTAATACCTTCTGACATTCTATCTGTAGTTTCTTTCTTTCTTTCTTTATTTCTTTCATTCATGCTTTAGTACCTTCTAACATTCTATCTTTAATTTCTTTCTTTCTTTCTTGATATCTTTCATTCTAGCTTTAATACATTCTAACATTCTATCTTTAGATTCTTTCCTTTCTTTCTTGTTTTCGTTCATTTTAGCTTTAATACCTTCTAACATTCTATCTTTAGTTTCTATCTTTCTTGATATCTTTCATTCTAATTTCAATACATACTATCTTTAATTTCTTTCTATCTTTCTTTCTTTCTTGATTTCTTTCATTCTAGCTTTAATACCTTCTGACATTCTATCATTTAGTTTCTTTCTTTCTTGATATCTTTCATTCTAATGTTAATACATTTTATCTTTAGTTTCTTTCTTTCTTGATATATTTCATTCTAGCTTTAATACCTTCTAATATTCTATCATTTAGTTTCTTTCTTTCTTTCTTTCTTGAAATATTTCATTCTAACTTTAATACTATCTAACATTCTATCTTTAGTTTCTTTTTTTCTTTCTTGATATCTTTCATTCTAGCTTTAATACCTTCTAACATTCTATCTTTAGTTTCTTTCCTTCTTTCTCTCTAGTTTTCTTTCATTTTAGCTTTAATACCTTCTAACGTTCTATCTTTAGTTTCCTTCTTTCTTTCTTTCCTGATATCTTTCATACTAATTTTAATACCTTCTAACGTTTTGTCTTTAGTTTCCTTCTTTCTTTCTTTCTTTCTTTCTTGATTTCATTCAATAATGCTTTAATACCTTCTGACATTCTATCTTTAGTTTCTTTCTTTCTTTCTTGATTTCTTTCATTCATGCTTTAATACCTTCTAACATTCTATGTTTAGTTTCTTTCTTTCTTTCTTGATATCTTTCATTCTAGCTTTAATACCTTCTAACATTCTATCTTTAGATTCTTTCCTTCTTTCTTTCTTGTTTTTGTTCATTTTAGCTTTAATACCTTCTAACATTCTATCTTTAGTTTCTTTTTTTCTTGATATCTTTCATTCTAGCTTTAATACATTCTAACATTCTATCTTTAGATTCTTTCCTTCTTTCTTTCTTGTTTTCGTTCATTTTAGCTTCAATACCTTCTAATATTCTATCTTTAGTTTCTATCTTTCTTGATATCTTTCCTTCCAATTTCAATACATTCTATCTTTAATTTCTTTCTATCTTTCTTTCTTTCTTGATTTATTTCATTCTAGCTTTAATACCTTCTGACATTCTATCATTTAGTTTCTTTCTTTCTTGATATCTTTCATTCTAATGTTAATACATTTTATCTTTAGTTTCTTTCTTTCTTGAAATATTTCATTCTAGCTTTAATACTATCTAACATTCTATCTTTAGTTTCTTTTTTTCTTTCTTGATATCTTTCATTCTAGCTTTAATACCTTCTAACATTCTATCTTTAGTTTCTTTCCTTCTTTCTCTCTAGTTTTCTTTCATTTTAGCTTTAATACCTTCTAACGTTCTATCTTTAGTTTCCTTCTTTCTTTCTTTCCTGATATCTTTCATACTAATTTTAATACCTTCTAACGTTTTGTCTTTAGTTTCCTTCTTTCTTTCTTTCTTTCTTTCTTGATTTCATTCAATAATGCTTTAATACCTTCTGACATTCTATCTTTAGTTTCTTTCTTTCTTTCTTGATTTCTTTCATTCATGCTTTAATACCTTCTAACATTCTATGTTTAGTTTCCTTCTTTCTTTCTTTCTTTCTTTCTTGATTTCATTCAATAATGCTTTAATATCTTCTGACATTCTATCTTTAGTTTCTTTCTTTCTTTCTTGATTTCTTTCATTCATGCTTTAATACCTTCTAACATTCTATCTTTAGTTTCTTTCCTTCTTTCTCTCTTGTTTTCTTTCATTTTAGCTTTAATACCTTCTAACGTTCTATCTTTAGTTTCCTTCTTTCTATCTTTCCTGATATCTTTCATACTAATTTTAATACCTTCTAACGTTCTGTCTTTAGTTTCCTTCTTTCTTTCTTTCTTTCTTTCTTAATTTCATTCAATAATGCTTTAATACCTTCTGACATTCTATCTTTAGTTTCTTTCTTTCTTTCTTGATTTCTTTCATTCATGCTTTAATACCTTCTAACATATGTTTAGTTTCTTTCTTTCTTTCTTGATATCTTTCATTCTAGCTTTAATACCTTCTAACCTTCTATCTTTAGTTTCTTTCTTTCTTTCATGTTTTCGTTCATTTTAGCTTTAATACCTTCTAATATTCAATCTAGTTCCTTTCTTTCTTTCTTTCTTTCTTGATCTTTCATTCTAGCTTTAATACCTTCTGACATTCTATCTTTAGTTCCTTTCTTTCTTTCTTTCTTTCTTTCTTTCTTGATATCTTTCATTCTAGCTTTAATACCTTCTAACATTCAATCTTAATTTTCTTTCTTTCTTTCTTGATATATTTCATTCTAGCTTTAATACCTTCTAACATTCTATCTTTAGTTCCTTTCTTTCTTTCTTTCTTTCTTTCTTTCTTTCTTTCTTTCTTTCTTTCTTTCTTTCTTTCTTTCTTTCTTTCTTTCTTTCTTTCTTTCTTTCTTTCTTTCTTTCTTTCTTGATATCTTTCATTCTAGCTTTAATGCCTTCTAACATTCTATCTTTAGTTTCTATCTTTCTTGATATCTTACATTCTAATTTCAATACATTCTATCTTTAATTTCTTTCTATCTTTCTTTCTTTCTTGATTTCTTTCATTCTAGCTTTAATACCTTCTAACATTCAATCTTTAGTTCCTTTCTTTCTTGGTATCTTTCATTCTAGCTTTAATACCTTCTAACATTCTATCTTTACTTTCTTTCTGTCTTTCTTTCTTGTTTTCGTTCATTTAAGCTTTAATCTTCTATTCTATCATTAGTTTCTTCCTTTCTTTCTTGATTTCTGTCATTCTTGCTTCAATAAATTCTAACATTCAATCTTTAGTTTCTTTCCTTCTTTCGTTCTTGTTTTCTTTCATTCTAGCTGTAATACCTTCTAACATTCAACCTTAATTTTCTCACTTTCTTTCTTGATATCTTTCATTCTAGCTTTAATACCTTCTAATATTCTATCATTTAGTTTCTTTCGTTCTTTCTTTCTTGATATCATTCATTCTAGCTTTAATACCTTTTGACATTCCATCTTTAATTTCTTTCCTTCATTTTTTCTTGTTTTCTTTCATTCTAGCTTTAATACCTTCTAACATTCAATCTTAACTTTCTTTCTTACTTTCTTTCTTGATGTCTTTCATTCTAATTTTAATACATTCTTATATTCTATCTTTAGATTCTTTCTTTCTTTCTTTCTTGATTTCTTTAATTCTACCTTTAATAACTTCTGAAATTCTATCTTTACTTTCTTTCTTTTTTGATATCTTCCATTCTAGCTTTAATACCTTCTAACATTCAATCTTTAGTTTCTTTCTTTCTTTCTTATTTTCTTTCATTCTAGCTTTAATACCTTCTAACATTCTATCTTTAGTTTCTTTCCTTCTTTCGTTCTTGTTTTCTTTCATCCCAGCTATAAAAACTTCTAACATTCAATCTTAATTTTCTTTCTTTCTTTCTTGATATATTTCATTCTAGCTTTAATACCTTCTAATAATCTATCATTTAGTTTCTTTCCTTCTTTCTTTCTTTCTTGATATATTTCATTCTAACTTTAATACTAATAACATTCTATCTTTAGTTTCTTTCTTTCTTTCTTGATATCTTTCATTCTAGCTTTAATACCTTCTAACATTCTATCTTTAATTTCTTTCCAGCTTTCTTTCTGTTTTCTATCGTTTTAGCTTTAATACCTTCTAACATTCTATCTTTATTCTTTCTTTCTTTCTTTCTTGATATCTTTCATTCTAATTTTATACCTTCTAACGTTCTTTCTTTAGTTTCTTTCTTTCTTTCTTGATATCTTTCATTCTAGCTTTAATACATTCTAACATTCTATCTTTAGATTCTTTCCTTCTTTCTTTCTGTTTTCGTTCATTTTAGCTTTAATACCGTCTAACATTCTATCTTTAGTTTCTATCTTTCTTGATATCTTTCATTCTAATTTCAATACATTCTATCTTTAATTTCTTTCTATCTTTCTTTCTTTCTTGATTTCTTTCATTCTAGCTTTAATACCTTCTGACATTCTATCATTTAGTTTCTTTCTCTCTTGATATCTTTCATTCTAATGTTAATACATTCTATCTTTAGTTTCGTTCTTTCTTGATATATTTCATTCTAGCTTTAATACCTTCTAATATTCTATCATTTAGTTTCTTTCTTTCTTTCTTGATATATTTCATTCTAACTTTAATACTATCTAAAATTCTATCTTTAGTTTCTTTCTTTCTTTCTTGATATCTTTCATTCTAGCTTTAATACCTTCTAACATTCTATATTTAGTTTCTTTCCTTCTTTCTCTCTTGTTTTCTTTCATTTTAGCTTTAATACCTTCTAACATTCTATCTTTAGTTTCTTTCTTTCTTTCTTTCTTCATATCTTTCATTCTAATTTTAATACCTTCTAACGTTCTGTCTTTATTTTCTTTCATTCGTTCTTTCTTTCTTGATCTCATTCAATAATGCTTTAATACCTTCTGACATTCTATCTGTAGTTTCTTTCTTTCTTTCTTTCTTTATTTCTTTCATTCATGCTTTAATACTTTCTAACATTCTATCTTTAATTTCTTTCTTTCTTTCTTGATATCTTTCATTCTAGCTTTAATACATTCTAACATTCTATCTTTAGATTCTTTCCTTTCTTTCTTGTTTTCGTTCATTTTAGCTTTAATACCTTCTAACATTCTATCTTTAGTTTCTATCTTTCTTGATATCTTTCATTCTAATTTCAATACATACTATCTTTAATTTCTTTCTATCTTTCTTTCTTTCTTGATTTCTTTCATTCTAGCTTTAATACCTTCTGACATTCTATCATTTAGTTTCTTTCTTTCTTGATATCTTTCATTCTAATGTTAATACATTTTATCTTTAGTTTCTTTCTTTCTTGATATATTTCATTCTAGCTTTAATACCTTCTAATATTCTATCATTTAGTTTCTTTCTTTCTTTCTTTCTTGAAATATTTCATTCTAACTTTAATACTATCTAACATTCTATCTTTAGTTTCTTTTTTTCTTTCTTGATATCTTTCATTCTAGCTTTAATACCTTCTAACATTCTATCTTTAGTTTCTTTCCTTCTTTCTCTCTAGTTTTCTTTCATTTTAGCTTTAATACCTTCTAACGTTCTATCTTTAGTTTCCTTCTTTCTTTCTTTCCTGATATCTTTCATACTAATTTTAATACCTTCTAACGTTTTGTCTTTAGTTTCCTTCTTTCTTTCTTTCTTTCTTTCTTGATTTCATTCAATAATGCTTTAATACCTTCTGACATTCTATCTTTAGTTTCTTTCTTTCTTTCTTGATTTCTTTCATTCATGCTTTAATACCTTCTAACATTCTATGTTTAGTTTCTTTCTTTCTTTCTTGATATCTTTCATTCTAGCTTTAATACCTTCTAACCTTCTATCTTTAGTTTCTTTCTTTCTTTCTTGTTTTCGTTTATTTTAGCTTTAAAACCTTCTAATATTCTATCTAGTTTCTTTCTTTCTCTCTTTCTTGATCTTCCATTCTAGCTTTAATACCTTCTGACATTCTATCTTTAGTTTCTTTCTTTCTTTCTTGATTTCTTTCATTCATGCTTTAATAACTTCTAACATTCTATGTTTAGTATCTTTCTTTCTTTCTTGATATCTTTCATTCTAGCTTTAATACCTTCTAACATTCTATCTTTAGTTCCTTTCTTTTTTTCTTTCTTTCATTCTTTCTTTCTTGATATCTTTCATTCTAGCTTTAATACCTTCTAACATTCAATCTTAATTTTCTTTCTTTCTTTCTTGATATATTTCATTCTAGCTATAATACCTTCTAACATTCTATCTTTAGTTCCTTTCTTTCTTTCTTTCTTTCTTTCTTTCTTTCTTTCTTTCTTTCTTGATATCTTTCATTCTAGCTTTAATACCTTCTTACATTCTATCTTTAGTTTCTTTTTTTCTTTCTTTCTTGTTGTCTTTCATTCTAGCTTCAATATATTCTAACATTCTATCTTTAGTTTCTTTCTTTCTTTCTTTCATTCTAGCTTTAAGACCTTCTGACATTCTATCTTTAGTTTTTTCCTTTCTTTCTTGATATCTTTCATTCTAGCTTTAATACATTCTAACATTCTATCTTTAGATTCTTTCCTTCTTTCTTTCTGTTTTCGTTCATTTTAGCTTTAATACCGTCTAACATTCTATCTTTAGTTTCTATCTTTCTTGATATCTTTCATTCTAATTTCAATACATTCTATCTTTAATTTCTTTCTATCTTTCTTTCTTTCTTGATTTCTTTCATTCTAGCTTTAATACCTTCTGACATTCTATCATTTAGTTTCTTTCTCTCTTGATATCTTTCATTCTAATGTTAATACATTCTATCTTTAGTTTCGTTCTTTCTTGATATATTTCATTCTAGCTTTAATACCTTCTAATATTCTATCATTTAGTTTCTTTCTTTCTTTCTTGATATATTTCATTCTAACTTTAATACTATCTAAAATTCTATCTTTAGTTTCTTTCTTTCTTTCTTGATATCTTTCATTCTAGCTTTAATACCTTCTAACATTCTATATTTAGTTTCTTTCCTTCTTTCTCTCTTGTTTTCTTTCATTTTAGCTTTAATACCTTCTAACATTCTATCTTTAGTTTCTTTCTTTCTTTCTTTCTTCATATCTTTCATTCTAATTTTAATACCTTCTAACGTTCTGTCTTTATTTTCTTTCATTCGTTCTTTCTTTCTTGATCTCATTCAATAATGCTTTAATACCTTCTGACATTCTATCTGTAGTTTCTTTCTTTCTTTCTTTCTTTATTTCTTTCATTCATGCTTTAATACTTTCTAACATTCTATCTTTAATTTCTTTCTTTCTTTCTTGATATCTTTCATTCTAGCTTTAATACATTCTAACATTCTATCTTTAGATTCTTTCCTTTCTTTCTTGTTTTCGTTCATTTTAGCTTTAATACCTTCTAACATTCTATCTTTAGTTTCTATCTTTCTTGATATCTTTCATTCTAATTTCAATACATACTATCTTTAATTTCTTTCTATCTTTCTTTCTTTCTTGATTTCTTTCATTCTAGCTTTAATACCTTCTGACATTCTATCATTTAGTTTCTTTCTTTCTTGATATCTTTCATTCTAATGTTAATACATTTTATCTTTAGTTTCTTTCTTTCTTGATATATTTCATTCTAGCTTTAATACCTTCTAATATTCTATCATTTAGTTTCTTTCTTTCTTTCTTTCTTGAAATATTTCATTCTAACTTTAATACTATCTAACATTCTATCTTTAGTTTCTTTTTTTCTTTCTTGATATCTTTCATTCTAGCTTTAATACCTTCTAACATTCTATCTTTAGTTTCTTTCCTTCTTTCTCTCTAGTTTTCTTTCATTTTAGCTTTAATACCTTCTAACGTTCTATCTTTAGTTTCCTTCTTTCTTTCTTTCCTGATATCTTTCATACTAATTTTAATACCTTCTAACGTTTTGTCTTTAGTTTCCTTCTTTCTTTCTTTCTTTCTTTCTTGATTTCATTCAATAATGCTTTAATACCTTCTGACATTCTATCTTTAGTTTCTTTCTTTCTTTCTTGATTTCTTTCATTCATGCTTTAATACCTTCTAACATTCTATGTTTAGTTTCTTTCTTTCTTTCTTGATATCTTTCATTCTAGCTTTAATACCTTCTAACCTTCTATCTTTAGTTTCTTTCTTTCTTTCTTGTTTTCGTTTATTTTAGCTTTAAAACCTTCTAATATTCTATCTAGTTTCTTTCTTTCTCTCTTTCTTGATCTTCCATTCTAGCTTTAATACCTTCTGACATTCTATCTTTAGTTTCTTTCTTTCTTTCTTGATTTCTTTCATTCATGCTTTAATAACTTCTAACATTCTATGTTTAGTATCTTTCTTTCTTTCTTGATATCTTTCATTCTAGCTTTAATACCTTCTAACATTCTATCTTTAGTTCCTTTCTTTTTTTCTTTCTTTCATTCTTTCTTTCTTGATATCTTTCATTCTAGCTTTAATACCTTCTAACATTCAATCTTAATTTTCTTTCTTTCTTTCTTGATATATTTCATTCTAGCTATAATACCTTCTAACATTCTATCTTTAGTTCCTTTCTTTCTTTCTTTCTTTCTTTCTTTCTTTCTTTCTTTCTTTCTTTCTTGATATCTTTCATTCTAGCTTTAATACCTTCTTACATTCTATCTTTAGTTTCTTTTTTTCTTTCTTTCTTGTTGTCTTTCATTCTAGCTTCAATATATTCTAACATTCTATCTTTAGTTTCTTTCTTTCTTTCTTTCATTCTAGCTTTAAGACCTTCTGACATTCTATCTTTAGTTTTTTCCTTTCTTTCTTGATTTCTTTCATCCTAGCTTTAATACCTTCTGACATTCTATCTTTAGTATTTTTTCCTTCTTTCTCGATTTCTTTCATTGCAGCTTTAATACCTTCTAACATTCAATCTTTAGTTTCTTTCTTTCTTTCTTGATATTTTTCATTCTAGCTTTAATACCTTCTAACATTCTATCTTAAGTTTCTTTCCTTCTTGTTTTCGTTCATTTTAGCTTTAATACCTTCTAATACTCTATCATTGGTATCTTTCTTTCTTTCTTACTTCATATCTTTCATTCTAATTTTAATGCCATCTAACATTCTATCTTTAGTTTCTTTCTATCTTTCTTTCTTTCCTGATATCTTTCATTCTAGCTTTAATACCTTCTAACATACTTTCTTTAGTTTCTTTTCTTCTTTCTTTCTTGTTTTTTTCATGCTTTAATACCTTCAAACATTCTATCTTTAGTTTCTTTCTTTCTTTCTTGATATATTTCATTCCAGCTTTAATACCTTCTAACATTCTTTCTTTAGTTTCTTTTCTTCTTTCTTTCTTGTTTTCTTTCATGCTTTAATACCTTCTAACATTCTATCTTTAGTTTCTTTCTTTCTTTCTTGATACCTTTCATTCTAGCTTTAATACCTTCTAACATTCTATCTTTAGTTTCTTTCTTTCTTTCTTGATATCTTTCATTCTAGCTTTAATACCTTCTAACATTCAATCGTTAGTTTCTTTCCTTCTTTCTTTCTAGTTTTCTTTCATTCAAGCTTTAATACCTTCTAACATTCAATCTTTAGTTTCTTTCTTTCTTGATATCTTTCATTCTAGCTTTAATACCTTCTAACATTCTACCTTTACTTTCTTTTTGTCTTTCTTTCTTGTTTTCGTTCATTTTAGCTTTAATCTTCTAATATTCTATCATTAGTTTCTTCCTTTCTTTCTTGATTTCTGTCATTCTTGCTTCAATAAATTCTAACATTCAATCTTTAGTTTCTTTCTTTATTTCTTTCTTGTTTTCTATCATTCTAGCTTTAATACCTTTTAACATTCTATCTTTAGTTTCTTTCCTTCTTTAGTTCTTGTTTTCTTTCATTCTAGCTATAATACCTTCTAACATTCAATCTTAATTTTCTCTCTTTCTTTCTTGATATCTTTCATTCTAGCTTTAATACCTTCTAATATTCTATCTTTAGTTTCTTTCTTTCTTTCTTTCTTGATATCTTTCATTCTAGCTTTAATACCTTCTGACATTCTATCTTTAATTTCTTTCCTTCATTCTTTCTTGTTTTCTTTCATTCTAGCTTTAATACCTTCTAACATTCAATCTTAAGTTTCCTTCTTACTTTCTTTCTTGGTGTCTTTCATTCTAATTTTAATACATTCTTATATTCTATCTTTAGTTTCTTTCTTTCTTTCTTTCTTGATTTCTTTAATTCTAGCTTTAATAACTTCTGACATTCTATCTTTAGTTTCTTTCTTTCTTGATATCTTTCATTCTAGCTTTAATACCTTCTAACATTCAATCTATAGTTTCTTTCTTTCTTTCTTTCTTTCTTGATATATTACATTCTTACTTTAATACTATCTAACATTCTATCTTTAGTTTCCTTCTTTCTTTCTTGATATCTTTCATTCTAGCTTTAATACCTTCTAACATTCTATCTTTAGTTTCTTTGCTCCTTTCTTTCTTGTTTTCTTTCATTTTAGCTTTAATACCTTCTAACGTTCTATCTTTAGTATCTTTCTTTCTTTCTTTCTTTCATTCATGCTTTAATACCTTCTAACATTCTATCTTTAGTTTCTTTCTTTCTTTCTTTCTTGATATCTTTCATTCTAGCTTTAATACATTCTAACATTCTATCTTTAGATTCTTTCTTTCCTTCTTTCTTTCTTGTTTTCGTTCATTTTAGCTTTAATACCTTCCAACATTCTATCTTTAGTTTCTTTTTTTCTTGATATCATTCATTCTAATTTTAATACATTTTATCTTTAGTTTCTTTCTTTCTTTCTTTCTTTCTAGCTTTAAGACCTTCTGACATTCTATCTTTAGTTTTTTAATTTCTTTCTTGATTTCTTTCATTCTAGCTTTAATACCTTCTGACATTCTATCTTTAGTATTTCTTTCTTTCTTTCTCGAATTCTTTCATTCTAGCTTTAATAACTTCTAACATTCAATCTTTAGTTTCTTTCTTTCTTGATATTTTTCATTCTAGCTTTAATACCTTCTAACATTCTATCTTTAATTTCTTTCTTTCTTGTTTTCGTTTATTTAAGCTTTAATACCTTCTAATATTCTATCATTGTTATCTTTCTTTCTTACTTCATATCTTTCATTCTAATTTTAATGCCATCTAACATTCTATCTTTAGTTTCTTTCAATCTTTCCTTCTTTCTTGATATCTTTCATTCTAGCTTTAATACCTTCTAACATTCTATCTTTAGTTCTTTTCTTCTTTCTTTCTTGTTTTCTTTCATGCTTTAATACCTTCTAACATTCAATCGTTAGTTTCTTTCCTTCTTTCTTTCTAGTTTTCTTTCATTCAAGCTTTAATACCTTCTAACATTCAATCTTTAGTTTCTTTCTTTCTTGATATCTTTCTTTCTAGCTTTAATACCTTCTAACATTCTATCTTTACTTTCTTTCTGTCTTTCTTTCTTGTTTTCGTTCATTTTCCTTTTATCTTCTAATATTCTATCATTAGTTTCTTCCTTTCTTTCTTTTTTTCTGTCATTCTTGCTTCAATAAATTCTAACATTCAATCTTTAGTTTCTTTCCTTCTTTCTTTCTTGTTTTCTTTTATTCTAGCTTTAAAACCTTCTAACATTCAATCTTAATTTTCTTTCTTTCTTTCTTGATATATTTCATTCTAGCTTTAATACCTTCTAATATTCTATCATTTAGTTTCTTTCCTTCTTTCTTTCTTTCTTGATATATTTCATTCTAACTTTAATACTAATAACATTCTATCTTTAGTTTCTTTCTTTCTTTCTTGATATCTTTCATTCTAGCTTTAATACCTTCTAACATTCTATCTTTAGTTTCTTTCCTGCTTTCTTTCTGTTTTCTATCGTTTTAGCTTTAATACCTTCTAACATTCTATCTTTAGTTTCTTTCTTTCTTTCTTTCTTCATATCTTTCATTCTAATTTTAATACCTTCTAACGTTCTGTCTTTATTTTCTTTCTTTCGTTCTTTCTTTCTTGATCTCATTCAATAATGCTTTAATACCTTCTGACATTCTATCTGTAGTTTCTTTCTTTCTTTCTATCTTTATTTCTTTCATTCATGCTTTAATACTTTCTAACATTCTATCTTTAATTTCTTTCTTTCTTTCTTGATATCTTTCATTCTAGCTTTAATACATTCTAACATTCTATCTTTAGATTCTTTCCTTTCTTTCTTGTTTTCGTTCATTTTAGCTTTAATACCTTCTAACATTCTATCTTTAGTTTCTATCTTTCTTGATATCTTTCATTCTAATTTCAATACATACTATCTTTAATTTCTTTCTATCTTTCTTTCTTTCTTGATTTCTTTCATTCTAGCTTTAATACCTTCTGACATTCTATCATTTAGTTTCTTTCTTTCTTGATATCTTTCATTCTAATGTTAATACATTTTATCTTTAGTTTCTTTCTTTCTTGATATATTTCATTCTAGCTTTAATACCTTCTAATATTCTATCTTTTAGTTTCTTTCTTTCTTTCTTTCTTGAAATATTTCATTCTAACTTTAATACTAACATTCTATCTTTAGTTTCTTTTTTTCTTTCTTGATATCTTTCATTCTAGCTTTAATACCTTCTAACATTCTATCTTTAGTTTCTTTCCTTCTTTCTCTCTAGTTTTCTTTCATTTTAGCTTTAATACCTTCTAACGTTCTATCTTTAGTTTCCTTCTTTCTTTCTTTCCTGATATCTTTCATACTAATTTTAATACCTTCTAACGTTTTGTCTTTAGTTTCCTTCTTTCTTTCTTTCTTTCTTTCTTGATTTCATTCAATAATGCTTTAATACCTTCTGACATTCTATCTTTAGTTTCTTTCTTTCTTTCTTGATTTCTTTCATTCATGCTTTAATACCTTCTAACATTCTATGTTTAGTTTCTTTCTTTCTTTCTTGATATCTTTCATTCTAGCTTTAATACCTTCTAACCTTCTATCTTTAGTTTCTTTCTTTCTTTCTTGTTTTCGTTTATTTTAGCTTTAAAACCTTCTAATATTCTATCTAGTTTCTTTCTTTCTCTCTTTCTTGATCTTTCATTCTAGCTTTAATACCTTCTGACATTCTATCTTTAGTTTCTTTCTTTCTTTCTTGATTTCTTTCATTCATGCTTTAATACCTTCTAACATTCTATGTTTAGTTTCTTTCTTTCTTTCTTGATATCTTTCATTCTAGCTTTAATACCTTCTAACATTCTATCTTTAGTTCCTTTCTTTTTTTCTTTCTTTCATTCTTTCTTTCTTGATATCTTTCATTCTAGCTTTAATACCTTCTAACATTCTATCTTAATTTTCTTTCTTTCTTTCTTGATATATTTCATTCTAGCTATAATACCTTCTAACATTCTATCTTTAGTTCCTTTCTTTCTTTCTTTCTTTCTTTCTTTCTTTCTTTCTTTCTTTCTTTCTTTCTTTCTTGATATCTTTCATTCTAGCTTTAATACCTTCTAACATTCTATCTTTAGTTTCTTTTCTTCTTTCTTTCTTGTTTTCATGCTTTAATTCCTTCTAACATTCTATCTTTAGTTTCTTTTTTTCTTTCTTTCTTGTTGTCTTTCATTCTAGCTTCAATATATTCTAACATTCTATCTTTAGTTTCTTTCTTTTTTTCTTTCATTCTAGCTTTAAGACCTTCTGACATTCTATCTTTAGTTTTTTCCTTTCTTTCTTGATTTCTTTCATCCTAGCTTTAATACCTTCTGACATTCTATCTTTAGTATTTTTTCTTTCTTTCTCGATTTCTTTCATTGCAGCTTTAATACCTTCTAACATTCAATCTTTAGTTTCTTTCTTTCTTTCTTGATATTTTTCATTCTAGCTTTAATACCTTCTAACATTCTATCTTAAGTTTCTTTCCTTCTTGTTTTCGTTCATTTTAGCTTTAATACCTTCTAATACTCTATCATTGGTATCTTTCTTTCTTTCTTACTTCATATCTTTCATTCTAATTTTAATGCCATCTAACATTCTATCTTTAGTTTCTTTCTATCTTTCTTTCTTTCCTGATATCTTTCATTCTAGCTTTAATACCTTCTAACATACTTTCTTTAGTTTCTTTTCTTCTTTCTTTCCTGTTTTCTTTCATGCTTTAATACCTTCAAACATTCTATCTTTAGTTTCTTTCTTTCTTTCTTGATATATTTCATTCCAGCTTTAATACCTTCTAACATTCTTTCTTTAGTTTCTTTTCTTCTTTCTTTCTTGTTTTCTTTCATGCTTTAATACCTTCTAACATTCTATCTTTAGTTTCTTTCTTTCTTTCTTGATACCTTTCATTCTAGCTTTAATACCTTCTAACATTCTATCTTTAGTTTCTTTCTTTCTTTCTTGATATCTTTCATTCTAGCTTTAATACCTTCTAACATTCAATCGTTAGTTTCTTTCCTTCTTTCTTTCTAGTTTTCTTTCATTCAAGCTTTAATACCTTCTAACATTCAATCTTTAGTTTCTTTCTTTCTTGATATCTTTCATTCTAGCTTTAATACCTTCTAACATTCTATCTTTACTTTCTTTTTGTCTTTCTTTCTTGTTTTCGTTCATTTTAGCTTTAATCTTCTAATATTCTATCATTAGTTTCTTCCTTTCTTTCTTGATTTCTGTCATTCTTGCTTCAATAAATTCTAACATTCAATCTTTAGTTTCTTTCTTTATTTCTTTCTTGTTTTCTATCATTCTAGCTTTAATACCTTTTAACATTCTATCTTTAGTTTCTTTCCTTCTTTAGTTCTTGTTTTCTTTCATTCTAGCTATAATACCTTCTAACATTCAATCTTAATTTTCTCTCTTTCTTTCTTGATATCTTTCATTCTAGCTTTAATACCTTCTAATATTCTATCTTTAGTTTCTTTCTTTCTTTCTTTCTTGATATCTTTCATTCTAGCTTTAATACCTTCTGACATTCTATCTTTAATTTCTTTCCTTCATTCTTTCTTGTTTTCTTTCATTCTAGCTTTAATACCTTCTAACATTCAATCTTAAGTTTCCTTCTTACTTTCTTTCTTGGTGTCTTTCATTCTAATTTTAATACATTCTTATATTCTATCTTTAGTTTCTTTCCTCCTTTCTTTCTTGTTTTCTTTCATTTTAGCTTTAATACCTTCTAACGTTCTATCTTTAGTATCTTTCTTTCTTTCTTTCTTTCATTCATGCTTTAATACCTTCTAACATTCTATCTTTAGTTTCTTTCTTTCTTTCTTTCTTGATATCTTTCATTCTAGCTTTAATACATTCTAACATTCTATCTTTAGATTCTTTCTTTCCTTCTTTCTTTCTTGTTTTCGTTCATTTTAGCTTTAATACCTTCCAACATTCTATCTTTAGTTTCTTTTTTTCTTGATATCATTCATTCTAATTTTAATACATTTTATCTTTAGTTTCTTTCTTTCTTTCTTTCTTTCTAGCTTTAAGACCTTCTGACATTCTATCTTTAGTTTTTTAATTTCTTTCTTGATTTCTTTCATTCTAGCTTTAATACCTTCTGACATTCTATCTTTAGTATTTCTTTCTTTCTTTCTCGAATTCTTTCATTCTAGCTTTAATAACTTCTAACATTCAATCTTTAGTTTCTTTCTTTCTTGATATTTTTCATTCTAGCTTTAATACCTTCTAACATTCTATCTTTAATTTCTTTCTTTCTTGTTTTCGTTTATTTAAGCTTTAATACCTTCTAATATTCTATCATTGTTATCTTTCTTTCTTACTTCATATCTTTCATTCTAATTTTAATGCCATCTAACATTCTATCTTTAGTTTCTTTCAATCTTTCCTTCTTTCTTGATATCTTTCATTCTAGCTTTAATACCTTCTAACATTCTATCTTTAGTTCTTTTCTTCTTTCTTTCTTGTTTTCTTTCATGCTTTAATACCTTCTAACATTCAATCGTTAGTTTCTTTCCTTCTTTCTTTCTAGTTTTCTTTCATTCAAGCTTTAATACCTTCTAACATTCAATCTTTAGTTTCTTTCTTTCTTGATATCTTTCTTTCTAGCTTTAATACCTTCTAACATTCTATCTTTACTTTCTTTCTGTCTTTCTTTCTTGTTTTCGTTCATTTTCCTTTTATCTTCTAATATTCTATCATTAGTTTCTTCCTTTCTTTCTTTTTTTCTGTCATTCTTGCTTCAATAAATTCTAACATTCAATCTTTAGTTTCTTTCCTTCTTTCATTCTTGTTTTCTTTTATTCTAGCTTTAAAACCTTCTAACATTCAATCTTAATTTTCTTTCTTTCTTTCTTGATATATTTCATTCTAGCTTTAATACCTTCTAATATTCTATCATTTAGTTTCTTTCCTTCTTTCTTTCTTTCTTGATATATTTCATTCTAACTTTAATACTAATAACATTCTATCTTTAGTTTCTTTCTTTCTTTCTTGATATCTTTCATTCTAGCTTTAATACCTTCTAACATTCAGTCTTTAGTTTATTTCTTTCTTTCTTTCTTATTTTCTTTCATTCTAGCTTTAATACCTTCTAACATTCAATGTTAAGTTTCTTTCTTACTTTCTTTCTTGATGTCTTTCATTCTAATTTTAATACATTCTTATATTCTATCTTTAGTTTCTTTCTTTCTTTCTTTCTTGATTTCTTTAATTATAGCTTTAATAACTTCTGACATTCTATCTTTAGTTTCTTTCTTGATATCTTTCATTCTAATTATAATACATTCTATCTTTAGTTTCTTTCTTTCTTGATATCTTTCATTCTAGCTTTAATACCTTCTAACATTCAATCTTTAGTTTCTTTCTTTCTTTCTTTCTTATTTTCTTTCATTCTAGCTTTAATACCTTCTAACATTCTATCTTTAGTTTCTTTCCTTCTTTCGTTCTTGTTTTCTTTCATTCTAGCTTTAAAACCTTCTAACATTCAATCTTAATTTTCTTTCTTTCTTTCTTGATATATTTCATTCTAGCTTTAATACCTTCTAATATTCTATCATTTAGTTTCTTTCCTTCTTTCTTTCTTTCTTGATATCTTTTATTCTAGCTTTAATACCTTCTAATATTCTATCTTTAGTTTCTTTCTTTCTTGATATCTTTCATTCTAGCTTTAATACCTTCTAACATTCAATCTTTAGTTTCTTTCTTTCTTTCTTATTTTCTTTCATTCTAGCTTTAATACCTGACATTCTATCTTTAATTTCTTTCCTTCATTCTTTCTTGTTTTCTTTCATTCTAGCTTTAATACCTTCTAACATTCAATCTTAAGTTTCTTTCTTACTTTCTTTCTTGATGTCTTTCATTCTAATTTTAATACATTCTTATATTCTATCTTTAGTTTCTTTCTTTCTTTCTTTCTTTCTTGATTTCTTTAATTCTAGCTTTAATAACTTCTGACATTCTATCTTTAGTTTCTTTCTTTCTTGATATCTTTCATTCTAGCTTTAATACCTTCTAACATTCAATCTTTAGTTTCTTTCTTTCTTTCTTTCTTATTTTCTTTCATTCTAGCTTTAATACCTTCTAACATTCTATCTTTAGTTTCTTTCCTTCTTTCGTTCTTGTTTTCTTTCATTCTAGCTTTAAAACCTTCTAACATTCAATCTTAATTTTCTTTCTATCTTTCTTGATATATTTCATTCTTGCTTTAATACCTTCTAATATTCTATCATTAAGTTCTTTCCTTCTTTCTTTCTTTCTTGATATATTTCATTCTAACTTTAATACTAATAACATTCTATCTTTAGTTTCTTTCTTTCTTTCTTGATATCTTTCATTCTAGCTTTAATACCTTCTAACATTCTATCTTTAGTTTCTTTCCTGCTTTCTTTCTTGTTTTCTTTCATTTTAGCTTTA
Source organism: Intellagama lesueurii (assembly GCA_037013535.1). Classification (NCBI taxonomy): domain Eukaryota; kingdom Metazoa; phylum Chordata; class Lepidosauria; order Squamata; family Agamidae; genus Intellagama; species Intellagama lesueurii. The sequence goes on from JBAJHW010000013.1 coordinate 16,706,230, forward strand.
ATACCTTCTAACATTCTATCTTTAGTTTCTTTCTTTCTTTCTTTCTTGATATCTTTCATTCTAATTTTAATACCTTCTAACGTTCTGTCTTTAGTTTCTTTCTTTCTTTCTTGATATCTTTCATTCTAGCTTTAATACCTAACATTCAATCTTTAGTTTCTTTCTTTCTTTCTTTCTTGATATCTTTCATTCTAGCTTTAATACATTCTAACATTCTATCTTTAGTTCCTTTCTTTCTTTCTTTCTTTCTTTCTTTCTTTCTTGATATCTTTCATTCTAGCTTTAATACCTTTTAACATTCTATCTTTAGTTTCTTTTCTTCTTTCTTTCTTGTTTTCATGCTTTAATACCTTCTAACATTCTATCTTTAGTTTCTTTTTTTCTTTCTTTCTTGTTGTCTTTCATTCTAGGTTTAATATATTCTAACATTCTATCTTTATATTCTTTCCTTCTTTCTTGTTTTCTTTCATTCTAGCTTTAATACCTTCTAACATTTAATCTTTAGTTTCTTTCCTTCTTTCTTTCTAGTTTTCTTTCATTCAAGCTTTAATACCTTCTAACATTCAATCTTTAGTTTCTTTCTTTCTTTCTTGATATCTTTCATTCTAGTTTTAATAGCTTCTAACATTCAATCTTAAGTTTCTTTCTTTCTTTCCTTCTTGTTTTCTTTCATTCTAGCTTTAATACCTTCTAACATTCTATCTTTAGTTTCTTTACTTCTTTCGTTCTTGTTTTCTTTCATTCTAGCTTTAATATCTTCTAATATTCTATCTTTAGTTTCTTTCTTTCTTTCTTTCTTTCATGATATCTTTCATTCTAGCTTTCTTACCTTCTAACATTCTATCTTTAGTTTCTTTCCTTCTTTCTTTCTTGTTTTCGTTCATTTTAGCTTTAATACCTTCTAACATTCTATCTTTAGTTTCTTTCTTTCTTGATATCTTTCATTCTAATTTTAATACCTTCTAACGTTCTGTCTTTAGTTTCTTTCTTTCTTTCTTGATATCTTTCATTCCAGCTTTAATACCTTCTAACATTCAATCTTTAGTTTCTTTCTTTATTTTTTTCTTATTTTCTTTCATTCTAGCTTTAATACCTTCGAACATTCTATCTTTAGTTTCTTTCCTTCTTTCGTTCTTGTTTTCTTTCATTCTAGCTTTAAAACCTTCTAACATTCAATCTTAATTTTCTTTCTTCCTTTCTTGATATATTTCATTCTAGCTTTAATACCTTCTGACATTCTATCTTTAGTATTTTTTTCTTTTTTTTCTCGATTTCTTTCATTCTAGCTTTAATACCTCCTAAAATTCAATCTTTAGTTTCATTCTTTCTTTCTTGATATTTTTCATTCTATCTTTAATACCTTCTAACATTCTCTCTTTACTTTCTTTCTTTCTTTCTGGTTTTCGTTCATTTTAGCTTTAATACCTTCTAATATTCTATCATTGGTTTCTTTCTTTCTTTCTTTCTTACTTCATATCTTTCATTCTAATTTTAATACCATCTAACATTCTATCTTTAGTTCCTTTCTTTCTTTCTTTCTTTCTTTCTTTCTTGATATCTTTGATTCTAGCTTTAATACCTTCTAACATTCTATCTTTAGTTTCTTTTCTTCTTTCTTTCTTGTTTTCATTCTTTAATACCTTCTAACATTCTATCTTTAGTTTTTTTTTCTTTCTTTCTTGATGTCTTTCATTCTAGCTTTAATATATTCTAACATTCTATCTTTAGTTTCTTTCTTTCTTTCCTGATATATTTCATTCTAGCTTTAATCCCTTCTAATATTCTCTCATTTAGTTTCTTTCATTCTTTCTTTCTTTCTTGATATCTTTAATTCTAGCTTTCTTACCTTCTAACATTGTATCTTTAGATTCTTTCTTTCTTTCTTTCTTGATCTTTCATTCTAATTTAATACATTCTTACATTCTATCTTTAGTTTCTTTCTTTCTTTCTTTCTTTCTTGATTTCTTTAATTCTAGCTTTAATAACTTCTGACATTATGTCTTTAGTTTCTTTCTTTCTTGATATCTTTCATTCTAGCTTTAATACCTTCTGACATTCTATCTTTAGTATTTTTTTCTTTCTCGATTTCTTTCATTCTAGCTTTAATACCATCTAACATTCTATCTTTACTTTCTTTCTTTCTTTCTTGTTTTCTTTCATTCTAGTTTTAATACCTTCTAACATTCTAACTTTAGTTTCTTTCCTTCTTTCTTGATATATTTCATTCTAGCTTTAATACCTTCTAATATTGTATAATTTAGTTTCTTTCCTTCTTTCTTTCTTGATATCTTTCATTCTAATTTTAATAACTTCTAACGTTCTGTCTCTAGTTTCTTTCTTTCTTTCTCGTTTTCATTCAATAATTCTTTAATACCTTCTGACATTCTATCTTTCGTTTCTTTCTTTCTTTCTTGATTTCTTTCATTAATGCTTTAATACCTTCTAACATTCTATCTTTAGTTTCTTTCTTTCTTTCTTTCTTGATATCTTTCATTCTAATTTTAATACATTCCAACATTCTATCTTTAGATCCTTTCCTTCTTTCTTTCTTGTTTTCGTTCATTTTAGCTTTAATACCTTCTAACATTCTATCTTTAGTATCTTTCTTTCTTGATTTCTGTCATTCTAATTTTAATACATTCTATCTTTATTTTCTTTCTTTCTTTCTTTCTTTCTTTCTTTCTTGATTTCATTCATTCTAGCTTTAATACCTTCTGACATTCTATCTTTAGTTTCTTTCTTGATATCTTCCATTCTAATTATAATACATTCTATCTTTAGTTTCTTTCCTTCTTTCGTTCTTGTTTTCTTTCATCCTAGCTATAAAACCTTCTAACATTCAATCTTAATTTTCTTTCTTTCTTTCTTGATATATTTCATTTTAGCATTAAAACCTTCTAATATTCTATCATTTAGTTTCTTTCTTTCTTTCTTTCTTGATATATTTCATTCTAACTTTGATACCTTCTAACATTTTGTCTTTAGTTTCTTTCTTTCTTTCTTTCTTTCTTTCTTTCTTGATCTCATTCAATAAAGCTTTAATACCTTCTGACATTCTATCTGTAGTTTCTTTCTGTCTTTATTTCTTTCATTCATGCTTTAATACCTTCTAACATTCTATCATTTAGTTTCTTTCTTTCTTGATATCTTTCATTCTAATGTTAATACATTCTATCTTTAGTTTCTTTCTTTCTTACTTGATATAATTCATTCTGGCTTTAATAACCTTCTAATATTCTATCATTTAGTTTCTTTCTTTCTTTCTTTCTTTCTTTCTTGATATATTTCATTCTTACTTTAATACTATCTAACATTCTAACTTTAGTTTCTTTCTTTCTTTCTTGATATCATTAATTCTAGCTTTAATACCTTCTAACATTCTATCTTTAGTTTCTTTCCTTCTTTCTTTCTTGTTTTCTTTCATTTTAGCTTTAATACCTTCTGATGTTCTATCTTTAGTTTCTTTCTTTCTTTCTTTCTTGATATATTTCATTCTAATTTTAATACCTTCTAACGTTCTGTCTTTAGTTTCTTTCTTTCTTTCTTTCTTTCCTGATCTCATTCAATAATGCTTTAATACCTTCTGACATTCTATCTGTAGTTTCTTTCTTTCTTTCTTTCTTGATTTCTTTCATTCTAGCTTTAATACATTCTTACATTCTATCTTTAGATTCTTTCCTTCTTTCTTTCTTGTATTCGTTCATTTTAGCTTTAATAACTTCTAACATTCTATCTTTAGTTTCTTTTTTCTTTATATCTTTAATTCTAATTTTAATACATTCTATCTTTCGTTTCTTTCTATCTTTCTTTCTTTCTTGATATCTTTCATTCTAGCTTTAATACCTTCTAACATTCTTTCTTTAGTTCCTTTTCTTCTTTCTTTCTTGTTTTCTTTCATGCTTTAATTCCGTCTCACATTCTATCTTTAGTTTCTTTAATTATAGCTTTAATACCTTCTGACATTCTATCATTAGTATTTTTTCTTTCTTTCTTGATTTTCTTAATTCTAGCTTTAATACCTTCTGACATTCTATTATTTAATTTCTTTCTTTCTTGATATCTTTCATTCTAATTATAATACATCCTATCTTTAGTTTCTTTCTTTCTTGATATATTTCATTCTTGCTTTAATACCTTCTAGTATTCTATCATTTAGTTTCTTTCTTTCTTACTTTCTTTCTTTCTTCATATATTTCATTCTTACTTTAATACAATCTAACATTCTATCTTTAGTTTCTTTCTTTCCTTCTTGATATCTTTAATTCTAGCTTTAATGCCTTCTAACATTCTATCTTTAGTTTCTTTCCTTCTTTCTTGTTTTCTTTCATTTTACCTTTAATACCTTCTGATGTTCTATCTTTAGTTTCTTTCTTTCTTTCTTTCTTGATATCTTTCATTCTAATTTTAACACCTTCTAACGTTCTGTCTTTAATTTCTTTCTTTCTTTCTTTCTTTCTTGATCTCATTCAATAATGCTTTAATAACTTCTGACATTCTATCTGTAGTTTCTTTCTTTCTTTCTTTCTTTCTTTCTTTCTTTCATTCATGCTTTAATACCTTCTAACATTCTATCTTTAATTTCTTTATTTCTTTCTTTATATCTTTCATTCTAACTTTAATATATTCTAACATTCTATCTTTAGATTCTTTCCTTCTTTCTTTCTTGTTTTCGTCCATTTTAGCTTTAATACCTTCTAACATTCTATCTTTAGTTTCTTTTTTCTTTATATCTTTCATTCTAATTTTAATACATTCTATCTTTAGTTTCTTTCTTTCTTTCTTGATTTCTTTCATTTTAGCTTTAATTCCTTCTGACATTCTATCTTTAGTATTTTTTTCTTTCTTTCTCTATTTCTTTCATTCTAGCTTTAATACATTGTAACATTCAATGTTTAGTTTCTTTCTTTCTTCCTTGTTTTCTTTCATGCTTTAATTCCTTCTCACATTCTATCTTTATTTTCTTTCTTTCTATCTTTCTTTCTTGATTTCTTTCATTCTAGCTTTAATACCTTCTGACATTCTATCTTTAGTTTCTTTGTTTCTTGATATCTTTCATTCTAGCTTTAATACCTTCTAACATTCTATCTTTACTTTCTTTCTTTCTTGTTTTCTTTCATTTTAGCTTTAATACCTTCTAATATTCTATCATTGGTATCTTTCTTTCTTTCTTTCTTACTTCATATCTTTCATTCTAATTTTAATACCATCTAACATTCTATCTTTAGTTTCTTTCTATCTTTCTTTCTTTCTTGATATCGTTCATTCTAGCTTTAATACCTTCCAATTCTATCTTTAGTTTCTTTTCTTCTTTCTTTCTTGTTTTCTTTCATGTTTTAATACCTTCTAACATCGAATCGTTAGTTTCTTTCTTTCTTGATTTCTTTCATTCTAATTTTAATACATTCTATCTTTAGTTTCTTTCTTTCTTTCTTTCTTTCTTTCTTGATTTCTTTCATTCTAGCTTTAATACCTCCTGACATTCTATCATTTAGTTTCTTTCTTTCTTGATATCTTTCATTCTAATGTTAATACATTCTATCTTTAGTTTCTTTCTTTCTTGATATCTTTCATTCTAGCTTTAATACCTTCTAATATTCTATCATTTAGTTTCTTTCTTTCTTTCTTTCTTGATATATTTCATTCTAACTTTGATACCTTCTGTCATTCTATCTTTAGTTTGTTTCTTTCTTTCTTTCTTCATATCTTTCATTCTAATTTTAATACCTTCTAACATTTTGTCTTTAGTTTCTTTCTTTCTTTCTTTCTTTCTTGATCTCATTCAATAATGCTTTAATACCTTCTGACATTCTATCTGTAGTTTCTTTCTGTCTTTATTTCTTTCATTCATGCTTTAATACCTTCTAACATTCTATCATTTAGTTTCTTTCTTTCTTGATATCTTTCATTCTAATGTTAATACATTCTATCTTTAGTTTCTTTCTTTCTTTCTTGATATAATTCATTCTAGCTTTAATACCTTCTAATATTCTATCATTTAGTTTCTTTCTTTCTTTCTTTCTTTCTTTCTTGATATATTTCATTCTTACTTTAATACTATCTAACATTCTATCTTTAGTTTCTTTCTTTCTTTCTTGATATCATTAATTCTAGCTTTAATACCTTCTAACATTCTATCTTTAGTTTCTTTCCTTCTTTCTTTCTTGTTTTCTTTCATTTTAGCTTTAATACCTTCTGATGTTCTATCTTTAGTTTCTTTCTTTCTTTCTTTCTTGATATCTTTCATTCTAGCTTTAATACCTTCTAACATACTTTCTTTAGTTTCTTTTCTTCTTTCTTTCCTGTTTTCTTTCATGCTTTAATACCTTCAAACATTCTATCTTTAGTTTCTTTCTTTCTTTCTTGATATATTTCATTCCAGCTTTAATACCTTCTAACATTCTTTCTTTAGTTTCTTTTCTTCTTTCTTTCTTGTTTTCTTTCATGCTTTAATACCTTCTAACATTCTATCTTTAGTTTCTTTCTTTCTTTCTTGATACCTTTCATTCTAGCTTTAATACCTTCTAACATTCTATCTTTAGTTTCTTTCTTTCTTTCTTGATATCTTTCATTCTAGCTTTAATACCTTCTAACATTCAATCGTTAGTTTCTTTCCTTCTTTCTTTCTAGTTTTCTTTCATTCAAGCTTTAATACCTTCTAACATTCAATCTTTAGTTTCTTTCTTTCTTGATATCTTTCATTCTAGCTTTAATACCTTCTAACATTCTATCTTTACTTTCTTTTTGTCTTTCTTTCTTGTTTTCGTTCATTTTAGCTTTAATCTTCTAATATTCTATCATTAGTTTCTTCCTTTCTTTCTTGATTTCTGTCATTCTTGCTTCAATAAATTCTAACATTCAATCTTTAGTTTCTTTCTTTATTTCTTTCTTGTTTTCTATCATTCTAGCTTTAATACCTTTTAACATTCTATCTTTAGTTTCTTTCCTTCTTTAGTTCTTGTTTTCTTTCATTCTAGCTATAATACCTTCTAACATTCAATCTTAATTTTCTCTCTTTCTTTCTTGATATCTTTCATTCTAGCTTTAATACCTTCTAATATTCTATCTTTAGTTTCTTTCTTTCTTTCTTTCTTGATATCTTTCATTCTAGCTTTAATACCTTCTGACATTCTATCTTTAATTTCTTTCCTTCATTCTTTCTTGTTTTCTTTCATTCTAGCTTTAATACCTTCTAACATTCAATCTTAAGTTTCCTTCTTACTTTCTTTCTTGGTGTCTTTCATTCTAATTTTAATACATTCTTATATTCTATCTTTAGTTTCTTTCTTTCTTTCTTTCTTGATTTCTTTAATTCTAGCTTTAATAACTTCTGACATTCTATCTTTAGTTTCTTTCTTTCTTGATATATTTCATTCTAGCTTTAATACCTTCTAACATTCAATCTATAGTTTCTTTCTTTCTTTCTTTCTTTCTTTCTTGATATATTACATTCTTACTTTAATACTATCTAACATTCTATCTTTAGTTTCCTTCTTTCTTTCTTGATATCTTTCATTCTAGCTTTAATACCTTCTAACATTCTATCTTTAGTTTCTTTCCTCCTTTCTTTCTTGTTTTCTTTCATTTTAGCTTTAATACCTTCTAACGTTCTATCTTTAGTATCTTTCTTTCTTTCTTTCTTTCATTCATGCTTTAATACCTTCTAACATTCTATCTTTAGTTTCTTTCTTTCTTTCTTTCTTGATATCTTTCATTCTAGCTTTAATACATTCTAACATTCTATCTTTAGATTCTTTCTTTCCTTCTTTCTTTCTTGTTTTCGTTCATTTTAGCTTTAATACCTTCCAACATTCTATCTTTAGTTTCTTTTTTTCTTGATATCATTCATTCTAATTTTAATACATTTTATCTTTAGTTTCTTTCTTTCTTTCTTTCTAGCTTTAAGACCTTCTGACATTCTATCTTTAGTTTTTTAATTTCTTTCTTGATTTCTTTCATTCTAGCTTTAATACCTTCTGACATTCTATCTTTAGTATTTCTTTCTTTCTTTCTCGAATTCTTTCATTCTAGCTTTAATAACTTCTAACATTCAATCTTTAGTTTCTTTCTTTCTTGATATTTTTCATTCTAGCTTTAATACCTTCTAACATTCTATCTTTAATTTCTTTCTTTCTTGTTTTCGTTTATTTAAGCTTTAATACCTTCTAATATTCTATCATTGTTATCTTTCTTTCTTACTTCATATCTTTCATTCTAATTTTAATGCCATCTAACATTCTATCTTTAGTTTCTTTCAATCTTTCCTTCTTTCTTGATATCTTTCATTCTAGCTTTAATACCTTCTAACATTCTATCTTTAGTTCTTTTCTTCTTTCTTTCTTGTTTTCTTTCATGCTTTAATACCTTCTAACATTCAATCGTTAGTTTCTTTCCTTCTTTCTTTCTAGTTTTCTTTCATTCAAGCTTTAATACCTTCTAACATTCAATCTTTAGTTTCTTTCTTTCTTGATATCTTTCTTTCTAGCTTTAATACCTTCTAACATTCTATCTTTACTTTCTTTCTGTCTTTCTTTCTTGTTTTCGTTCATTTTCCTTTTATCTTCTAATATTCTATCATTAGTTTCTTCCTTTCTTTCTTTTTTTCTGTCATTCTTGCTTCAATAAATTCTAACATTCAATCTTTAGTTTCTTTCCTTCTTTCATTCTTGTTTTCTTTTATTCTAGCTTTAAAACCTTCTAACATTCAATCTTAATTTTCTTTCTTTCTTTCTTGATATATTTCATTCTAGCTTTAATACCTTCTAATATTCTATCATTTAGTTTCTTTCCTTCTTTCTTTCTTTCTTGATATATTTCATTCTAACTTTAATACTAATAACATTCTATCTTTAGTTTCTTTCTTTCTTTCTTGATATCTTTCATTCTAGCTTTAATACCTTCTAACATTCAGTCTTTAGTTTATTTCTTTCTTTCTTTCTTATTTTCTTTCATTCTAGCTTTAATACCTTCTAACATTCAATGTTAAGTTTCTTTCTTACTTTCTTTCTTGATGTCTTTCATTCTAATTTTAATACATTCTTATATTCTATCTTTAGTTTCTTTCTTTCTTTCTTTCTTGATTTCTTTAATTATAGCTTTAATAACTTCTGACATTCTATCTTTAGTTTCTTTCTTGATATCTTTCATTCTAATTATAATACATTCTATCTTTAGTTTCTTTCTTTCTTGATATCTTTCATTCTAGCTTTAATACCTTCTAACATTCAATCTTTAGTTTCTTTCTTTCTTTCTTTCTTATTTTCTTTCATTCTAGCTTTAATACCTTCTAACATTCTATCTTTAGTTTCTTTCCTTCTTTCGTTCTTGTTTTCTTTCATTCTAGCTTTAAAACCTTCTAACATTCAATCTTAATTTTCTTTCTTTCTTTCTTGATATATTTCATTCTAGCTTTAATACCTTCTAATATTCTATCATTTAGTTTCTTTCCTTCTTTCTTTCTTTCTTGATATCTTTTATTCTAGCTTTAATACCTTCTAATATTCTATCTTTAGTTTCTTTCTTTCTTGATATCTTTCATTCTAGCTTTAATACCTTCTAACATTCAATCTTTAGTTTCTTTCTTTCTTTCTTATTTTCTTTCATTCTAGCTTTAATACCTGACATTCTATCTTTAATTTCTTTCCTTCATTCTTTCTTGTTTTCTTTCATTCTAGCTTTAATACCTTCTAACATTCAATCTTAAGTTTCTTTCTTACTTTCTTTCTTGATGTCTTTCATTCTAATTTTAATACATTCTTATATTCTATCTTTAGTTTCTTTCTTTCTTTCTTTCTTTCTTGATTTCTTTAATTCTAGCTTTAATAACTTCTGACATTCTATCTTTAGTTTCTTTCTTTCTTGATATCTTTCATTCTAGCTTTAATACCTTCTAACATTCAATCTTTAGTTTCTTTCTTTCTTTCTTTCTTATTTTCTTTCATTCTAGCTTTAATACCTTCTAACATTCTATCTTTAGTTTCTTTCCTTCTTTCGTTCTTGTTTTCTTTCATTCTAGCTTTAAAACCTTCTAACATTCAATCTTAATTTTCTTTCTATCTTTCTTGATATATTTCATTCTTGCTTTAATACCTTCTAATATTCTATCATTAAGTTCTTTCCTTCTTTCTTTCTTTCTTGATATATTTCATTCTAACTTTAATACTAATAACATTCTATCTTTAGTTTCTTTCTTTCTTTCTTGATATCTTTCATTCTAGCTTTAATACCTTCTAACATTCTATCTTTAGTTTCTTTCCTGCTTTCTTTCTTGTTTTCTTTCATTTTAGCTTTAATACCTTCTAACATTCTATCTTTAGTTTCTTTCTTTCTTTCTTTCTTGATATCTTTCATTCTAATTTTAATACCTTCTAACGTTCTGTCTTTAGTTTCTTTCTTTCTTTCTTGATATCTTTCATTCTAGCTTTAATACCTAACATTCAATCTTTAGTTTCTTTCTTTCTTTCTTTCTTGATATTTTTCATTCTAGCTTTACTACATTCTAACATTCTATCTTTAGTTCCTTTCTTTCTTTCTTTCTTTCTTTCTTTCTTTCTTTCTTGATATCTTTCATTCTAGCTTTAATACCTTTTAACATTCTATCTTTAGTTTCTTTTCTTCTTTCTTTCTTGTTTTCATGCTTTAATACCTTCTAACATTCTATCTTTAGTTTCTTTTTTTCTTTCTTTCTTGTTGTCTTTCATTCTAGGTTTAATATATTCTAACATTCTATCTTTATATTCTTTCCTTCTTTCTTGTTTTCTTTCATTCTAGCTTTAATACCTTCTAACATTTAATCTTTAGTTTCTTTCCTTCTTTCTTTCTAGTTTTCTTTCATTCAAGCTTTAATACCTTCTAACATTCAATCTTTAGTTTCTTTCTTTCTTTCTTGATATCTTTCATTCTAGTTTTAATAGCTTCTAACATTCAATCTTAAGTTTCTTTCTTTCTTTCCTTCTTGTTTTCTTTCATTCTAGCTTTAATACCTTCTAACATTCTATCTTTAGTTTCTTTACTTCTTTCGTTCTTGTTTTCTTTCATTCTAGCTTTAATATCTTCTAATATTCTATCTTTAGTTTCTTTCTTTCTTTCTTTCTTTCATGATATCTTTCATTCTAGCTTTCTTACCTTCTAACATTCTATCTTTAGTTTCTTTCCTTCTTTCTTTCTTGTTTTCGTTCATTTTAGCTTTAATACCTTCTAACATTCTATCTTTAGTTTCTTTCTTTCTTGATATCTTTCATTCTAATTTTAATACCTTCTAACGTTCTGTCTTTAGTTTCTTTCTTTCTTTCTTGATATCTTTCATTCCAGCTTTAATACCTTCTAACATTCAATCTTTAGTTTCTTTCTTTATTTTTTTCTTATTTTCTTTCATTCTAGCTTTAATACCTTCGAACATTCTATCTTTAGTTTCTTTCCTTCTTTCGTTCTTGTTTTCTTTCATTCTAGCTTTAAAACCTTCTAACATTCAATCTTAATTTTCTTTCTTCCTTTCTTGATATATTTCATTCTAGCTTTAATACCTTCTGACATTCTATCTTTAGTATTTTTTTCTTTTTTTTCTCGATTTCTTTCATTCTAGCTTTAATACCTCCTAAAATTCAATCTTTAGTTTCATTCTTTCTTTCTTGATATTTTTCATTCTAGCTTTAATACCTTCTAACATTCTCTCTTTACTTTCTTTCTTTCTTTCTGGTTTTCGTTCATTTTAGCTTTAATACCTTCTAATATTCTATCATTGGTTTCTTTCTTTCTTTCTTTCTTACTTCATATCTTTCATTCTAATTTTAATACCATCTAACATTCTATCTTTAGTTCCTTTCTTTCTTTCTTTCTTTCTTTCTTTCTTGATATCTTTGATTCTAGCTTTAATACCTTCTAACATTCTATCTTTAGTTTCTTTTCTTCTTTCTTTCTTGTTTTCATTCTTTAATACCTTCTAACATTCTATCTTTAGTTTTTTTTTCTTTCTTTCTTGATGTCTTTCATTCTAGCTTTAATATATTCTAACATTCTATCTTTAGTTTCTTTCTTTCTTTCCTGATATATTTCATTCTAGCTTTAATCCCTTCTAATATTCTCTCATTTAGTTTCTTTCATTCTTTCTTTCTTTCTTGATATCTTTAATTCTAGCTTTCTTACCTTCTAACATTGTATCTTTAGATTCTTTCTTTCTTTCTTTCTTGATCTTTCATTCTAATTTAATACATTCTTACATTCTATCTTTAGTTTCTTTCTTTCTTTCTTTCTTTCTTGATTTCTTTAATTCTAGCTTTAATAACTTCTGACATTATGTCTTTAGTTTCTTTCTTTCTTGATATCTTTCATTCTAGCTTTAATACCTTCTGACATTCTATCTTTAGTATTTTTTTCTTTCTCGATTTCTTTCATTCTAGCTTTAATACCATCTAACATTCTATCTTTACTTTCTTTCTTTCTTTCTTGTTTTCTTTCATTCTAGTTTTAATACCTTCTAACATTCTAACTTTAGTTTCTTTCCTTCTTTCTTGATATATTTCATTCTAGCTTTAATACCTTCTAATATTGTATAATTTAGTTTCTTTCCTTCTTTCTTTCTTGATATCTTTCATTCTAATTTTAATAACTTCTAACGTTCTGTCTCTAGTTTCTTTCTTTCTTTCTCGTTTTCATTCAATAATTCTTTAATACCTTCTGACATTCTATCTTTCGTTTCTTTCTTTCTTTCTTGATTTCTTTCATTAATGCTTTAATACCTTCTAACATTCTATCTTTAGTTTCTTTCTTTCTTTCTTTCTTGATATCTTTCATTCTAATTTTAATACATTCCAACATTCTATCTTTAGATCCTTTCCTTCTTTCTTTCTTGTTTTCGTTCATTTTAGCTTTAATACCTTCTAACATTCTATCTTTAGTATCTTTCTTTCTTGATTTCTGTCATTCTAATTTTAATACATTCTATCTTTATTTTCTTTCTTTCTTTCTTTCTTTCTTTCTTTCTTGATTTCATTCATTCTAGCTTTAATACCTTCTGACATTCTATCTTTAGTTTCTTTCTTGATATCTTCCATTCTAATTATAATACATTCTATCTTTAGTTTCTTTCCTTCTTTCGTTCTTGTTTTCTTTCATCCTAGCTATAAAACCTTCTAACATTCAATCTTAATTTTCTTTCTTTCTTTCTTGATATATTTCATTTTAGCATTAAAACCTTCTAATATTCTATCATTTAGTTTCTTTCTTTCTTTCTTTCTTGATATATTTCATTCTAACTTTGATACCTTCTAACATTTTGTCTTTAGTTTCTTTCTTTCTTTCTTTCTTTCTTTCTTTCTTGATCTCATTCAATAATGCTTTAATACCTTCTGACATTCTATCTGTAGTTTCTTTCTGTCTTTATTTCTTTCATTCATGCTTTAATACCTTCTAACATTCTATCATTTAGTTTCTTTCTTTCTTGATATCTTTCATTCTAATGTTAATACATTCTATCTTTAGTTTCTTTCTTTCTTACTTGATATAATTCATTCTGGCTTTAATAACCTTCTAATATTCTATCATTTAGTTTCTTTCTTTCTTTCTTTCTTTCTTTCTTGATATATTTCATTCTTACTTTAATACTATCTAACATTCTAACTTTAGTTTCTTTCTTTCTTTCTTGATATCATTAATTCTAGCTTTAATACCTTCTAACATTCTATCTTTAGTTTCTTTCCTTCTTTCTTTCTTGTTTTCTTTCATTTTAGCTTTAATACCTTCTGATGTTCTATCTTTAGTTTCTTTCTTTCTTTCTTTCTTGATATATTTCATTCTAATTTTAATACCTTCTAACGTTCTGTCTTTAGTTTCTTTCTTTCTTTCTTTCTTTCCTGATCTCATTCAATAATGCTTTAATACCTTCTGACATTCTATCTGTAGTTTCTTTCTTTCTTTCTTTCTTGATTTCTTTCATTCTAGCTTTAATACATTCTTACATTCTATCTTTAGATTCTTTCCTTCTTTCTTTCTTGTATTCGTTCATTTTAGCTTTAATAACTTCTAACATTCTATCTTTAGTTTCTTTTTTCTTTATATCTTTAATTCTAATTTTAATACATTCTATCTTTCGTTTCTTTCTATCTTTCTTTCTTTCTTGATATCTTTCATTCTAGCTTTAATACCTTCTAACATTCTTTCTTTAGTTCCTTTTCTTCTTTCTTTCTTGTTTTCTTTCATGCTTTAATTCCGTCTCACATTCTATCTTTAGTTTCTTTAATTATAGCTTTAATACCTTCTGACATTCTATCATTAGTATTTTTTCTTTCTTTCTTGATTTTCTTAATTCTAGCTTTAATACCTTCTGACATTCTATTATTTAATTTCTTTCTTTCTTGATATCTTTCATTCTAATTATAATACATCCTATCTTTAGTTTCTTTCTTTCTTGATATATTTCATTCTTGCTTTAATACCTTCTAGTATTCTATCATTTAGTTTCTTTCTTTCTTACTTTCTTTCTTTCTTCATATATTTCATTCTTACTTTAATACAATCTAACATTCTATCTTTAGTTTCTTTCTTTCCTTCTTGATATCTTTAATTCTAGCTTTAATGCCTTCTAACATTCTATCTTTAGTTTCTTTCCTTCTTTCTTGTTTTCTTTCATTTTACCTTTAATACCTTCTGATGTTCTATCTTTAGTTTCTTTCTTTCTTTCTTTCTTGATATCTTTCATTCTAATTTTAACACCTTCTAACGTTCTGTCTTTAATTTCTTTCTTTCTTTCTTTCTTTCTTGATCTCATTCAATAATGCTTTAATAACTTCTGACATTCTATCTGTAGTTTCTTTCTTTCTTTCTTTCTTTCTTTCTTTCTTTCATTCATGCTTTAATACCTTCTAACATTCTATCTTTAATTTCTTTATTTCTTTCTTTATATCTTTCATTCTAACTTTAATATATTCTAACATTCTATCTTTAGATTCTTTCCTTCTTTCTTTCTTGTTTTCGTCCATTTTAGCTTTAATACCTTCTAACATTCTATCTTTAGTTTCTTTTTTCTTTATATCTTTCATTCTAATTTTAATACATTCTATCTTTAGTTTCTTTCTTTCTTTCTTGATTTCTTTCATTTTAGCTTTAATTCCTTCTGACATTCTATCTTTAGTATTTTTTTCTTTCTTTCTCTATTTCTTTCATTCTAGCTTTAATACCTTGTAACATTCAATGTTTAGTTTCTTTCTTTCTTCCTTGTTTTCTTTCATGCTTTAATTCCTTCTCACATTCTATCTTTATTTTCTTTCTTTCTATCTTTCTTTCTTGATTTCTTTCATTCTAGCTTTAATACCTTCTGACATTCTATCTTTAGTTTCTTTGTTTCTTGATATCTTTCATTCTAGCTTTAATACCTTCTAACATTCTATCTTTACTTTCTTTCTTTCTTGTTTTCTTTCATTTTAGCTTTAATACCTTCTAATATTCTATCATTGGTATCTTTCTTTCTTTCTTTCTTACTTCATATCTTTCATTCTAATTTTAATACCATCTAACATTCTATCTTTAGTTTCTTTCTATCTTTCTTTCTTTCTTGATATCGTTCATTCTAGCTTTAATACCTTCCAATTCTATCTTTAGTTTCTTTTCTTCTTTCTTTCTTGTTTTCTTTCATGTTTTAATACCTTCTAACATCGAATCGTTAGTTTCTTTCTTTCTTGATTTCTTTCATTCTAATTTTAATACATTCTATCTTTAGTTTCTTTCTTTCTTTCTTTCTTTCTTTCTTGATTTCTTTCATTCTAGCTTTAATACCTCCTGACATTCTATCATTTAGTTTCTTTCTTTCTTGATATCTTTCATTCTAATGTTAATACATTCTATCTTTAGTTTCTTTCTTTCTTGATATCTTTCATTCTAGCTTTAATACCTTCTAATATTCTATCATTTAGTTTCTTTCTTTCTTTCTTTCTTGATATATTTCATTCTAACTTTGATACCTTCTGTCATTCTATCTTTAGTTTGTTTCTTTCTTTCTTTCTTCATATCTTTCATTCTAATTTTAATACCTTCTAACATTTTGTCTTTAGTTTCTTTCTTTCTTTCTTTCTTTCTTGATCTCATTCAATAATGCTTTAATACCTTCTGACATTCTATCTGTAGTTTCTTTCTGTCTTTATTTCTTTCATTCATGCTTTAATACCTTCTAACATTCTATCATTTAGTTTCTTTCTTTCTTGATATCTTTCATTCTAATGTTAATACATTCTATCTTTAGTTTCTTTCTTTCTTTCTTGATATAATTCATTCTAGCTTTAATACCTTCTAATATTCTATCATTTAGTTTCTTTCTTTCTTTCTTTCTTTCTTTCTTGATATATTTCATTCTTACTTTAATACTATCTAACATTCTATCTTTAGTTTCTTTCTTTCTTTCTTGATATCATTAATTCTAGCTTTAATACCTTCTAACATTCTATCTTTAGTTTCTTTCCTTCTTTCTTTCTTGTTTTCTTTCATTTTAGCTTTAATACCTTCTGATGTTCTATCTTTAGTTTCTTTCTTTCTTTCTTTCTTGATATCTTTCATTCTAATTTTAATACCTTCTAACGTTCTGTCTTTAGTTTCTTTCTTTCTTTCTTTCTTTCTTTCTTTCTTTCTTGATCTCATTCAATAATGCTTTAATACCTTCTGACATTCTATCTGTAGTTTCTTTCTTTCTTTCTTTCTTTATTTCTTTCATTCATTCTTTAATATCTTCTAACAATGTCTTTAATTTCTTTCTTTCTTTCGTTCTTGATATCTTTCATTCTAGATTTAATACATTCTAACATTCTATCTTTAGATTCCTTCCTTCTTTCTTTCTTGTTTTCGTTCATTTTAGCTTTTATACCTTCTAACAATCTATCTTTATTTTTTTTTCTTTATATCTTTCATTTTAATTTTCATATATTCTATCTTTAGTTTCTTTCTTTCTTTCTTTCTTTCTTTCTTGATTTCTTTCATTTTAGCTTTAATACCTTCTGACATTCTATCTTTAGTTTCTTCCTTTCTTTCTTGATTTCTTTCATTCTAGCTTTAATACCTTCTAACATTCTATCTTTACTTTCTTTCTTTCTTGTTTTCGTTCATTTTAGCTTTAATACCTTCTAACAATCTATCTTTATTTTTTTTCTTTATATCTTTCATTCTAATTTTAATATATTCTATCTTTAGTTTCTTTCTTTCTTTCTTTCTTTCTTGATTTCTTTTAATTTAGCTTTAATACCTTCTGACATTCTATCTTTAGTTTCTTCCTTTCTTTCTTGATTTCTTTCATTCTTGCTTTAATACCTTCTGACATTCTATCTTTAGTATTTTTTTCTTTCTTTCTCGATTTCTTTCATTCTAGCTTTAATACCTAACATTCTATCTACACTTTCTTTCTTTCTTTCTTGTTTTCTTTCATTTTAGCTTTAATACTTTCTAATATTCTATCATTGGTATCTTTCTTTCTTTCTTACTTCATATCTTTCATTCTAATTTTACTACCATCTAACATTCTATCTTTAGTTTCTTTCTATCTTTCTTTCTTTCTTGATATCTTTCATTCTAGCTTTAATACCTTCTAACATTCTTTCTTTAATTCCTTTTCTTCTTTCTTTCTTGTTTTCTTTCATGCTTTAATGAAAGCTTTTAGCTTTAATACCTTCTAACAATCTATCTTTATTTTTTTCTTTATATCTTTCATTCTAATTTTAATATATTCTATCTTTAGTTTCTTTCTTTCTTTCTTTCTTTCTTGATTTCTTTTAATTTAGCTTTAATACCTTCTGACATTCTATCTTTAGTTTCTTCCTTTCTTTCTTGATTTCTTTCATTCTTGCTTTAATACCTTCTAACATTCAATCTTTAGTTTCTTTCTTTCTTTCTTTCTTGATATTTTTCTTTCTAGCTTTAATACCTAACATTCTATCTACACTTTCTTTCTTTCTTTCTTGTTTTCTTTCATTTTAGCTTTAATACTTTCTAATATTCTATCATTGGTATCTTTCTTTCTTTCTTACTTCATATCTTTCATTCTAATTTTACTACCATCTAACATTCTATCTTTAGTTTCTTTCTATCTTTCTTTCTTTCTTGATATCTTTCATTCTAGCTTTAATACCTTCTAACATTCTTTCTTTAATTCCTTTTCTTCTTTCTTTCTTGTTTTCTTTCATGCTTTAATTCCTTCTAATATTCTATCTTTAGTTTCTTTCTTTCTTTCTTGATATCTTTCATTCCAGCTTTAATACCTTCTAACATTCTATCTTTAGTTTCTTTTCTTCTTTCTTTCTTATTTTCTTTCATGCTTTAATACTTTCTAACATTCAATCGTTAGTTTCCTTCTTTCTTGATTTCGTTCATTCTAATTTTAATACATTCTATCTTTATATTCTTTCTTTCTGTCTTTCTTCATTTCTTTCATTCTAGCTTTAATACCTTCTAAAATTCTGTCTTTAGTATTTTTTTCTTTCTTTCTTGATTTCTTTCATTCTACCTTTAATACATTCTAACATTCTATCTTTAGATTCTTTCCTTCTTTCTTTCTTGTTTTCGTTCATTTTAGCTTTAATACCTTCTAACATTCTATCTTTAGTTTCTTTTTTTCTTTATATCTTTAATTCTAATTTTAATACATTCTATCTTTAGTTTCTTTCTTTCTTTCTTTCTTTTTTGATTTCTTTCATTCTAGCTTTAATACCTTCTGACATTCTATCTTTAGTATATTTTTCTTTCTTTCTTGATTTCTTTCATTCTAGCTTTAATACATTCTAACATTCTATCTTTAGATTCTTTCCTTCTTTCTTTCTTGTTTTCGTTCATTTTAGCTTTAATACCTTCTAACATTCTATCTTTAGTTTCTTTTTTTCTTTATATCTTTCATTCTAATTTTAATACATTCTATCTTTAGTTTCTTTCTTTCTTTCTTGATTTCTTTCATTCTAGCTTTAATACCTTCTAACATTCTTTCTTTAGTTTCTTTTCTTCTTTCTTCCTTGTTTTCTTTCATGCTTTAATTCCTTCTAACATTCTATCTTTAGTTTCTTTGTTTCTTTCTTGATATCTTTCATTCTAGCTCTAATACCTTCTAATATTCTATCTTTAGTTTCTTTTCTTCTTTCTTTCTTATTTTCTTTCATGCTTTAATACTTTCTAACATTCAATCGTTAGTTTCTTTCTTTCTTGATTTCGTTCATTCTAATTTTAATATATTCTATCTTTATTTTCTTTCTTTCTGTCTTTCTTTCTTGATTTCTTTAATTCTAGCTTTAAAACCTTCTAACATTCTATCCTTAGTATTTTTTTCTTTCTTCCTTGATTTCTTTCATTCTAGCTTTAATACATTCTAACATTCTATCTTTAGATTCTTTCCTTCTTTCTTTCTTGTTTTCGTTCATTTTAGCTTTAATACCTTCTAACATTCTATCTTTAGTTTCTTTTTTTCTTTATATCTTTAATTCTAATTTTAATACATTCTATCTTTAGTTTCTTTCTTTCTTTCTTTCTTGATTTCTTTCATTCTAGCTTTAATACCTTCTAACATTCTATCTTTAGTATTTTTTTCTTTCTTTCTCGATTTCTTTCAGTCTAGCTTTAATACCTTCTAACATTCAATGTTTAGTTTCTTTCTTTCTTTCTTGATTTTTTTTTTCTAGCTTTAATACCTTCTAACATTCTATCTTTACTTTCTTTCTTTCTTGTTTTCGTTCATTTTAGCTTTAATACCTTCTAATATTCTATCATTGGTATCTTTCTTTCTTTCTTTCTTTCTTACTTCATATCTTTCATTCTAATTTTAATACCATTTAACATTCTATCTTTAGTTTCTTTCTTTCTTTCTTGATATCTTTCATTCTAGCTTCAATACCTTCTAATATTCTATCTTTAGTTTATTTTCTTCTTTCTTTCTTATTTTCTTTCATGCTTTAATACTTTCTAACATTCTATCTTTAGTTTCTTTTTTTCTTTATATCTTTAATTCTAATTTTAATACATTCTATCTTTAGTTTCTTTCTTTCTTTCTTTCTTTCTTTCTTGATTTCTTTCATTCTAGCTTTAATACCTTCTGACATTCTATCTTTAGGATTTTTTTCTTTCTTTCTTGATTTCTTTCATTCTAGCTTTAATACATTCTAACATTCTATCTTTATATTCTTTCCTTCTTTCTTTCTTATTTTCGTTCATTTTAGCTTTAATACCTTCTAACATTCTATCTTTAGTTTCTTTCTTTCTGTCTTTCTATTTGATTTCTTTCATTCTCGCTTTAATACCTTCTAACATTCTATCTTTAGGATTTTTTTCTTTCTTTCTTGATTTCTTTCATTCTAGCTTTAATACCTTCTGACATTCTATCTTTAGGATTTTTTTCTTTCTTTCTTGATATCTTTCATTCTAGCTTTAATACCTTCTAACATTCTTTCTTTAGTTCCTTTTCTTCTTTCTTTCTTGTTTTCTTTCATGCTTTAATTCCTTCTAACATTCTATCTTTAGTTTCTTTAATTATAGCTTTAATACCTTCTGACATTCTATCATTAGTATTTTTTTCTTTCTTTCTTGATTTTCTTAATTCTAGCTTTAATACCTTCTGACATTCTATTATTTAATTTCTTTCTTTCTTGATATCTTTCATTCTAATTATAATCCATTCTATCTTTAGTTTCTTTCTTTCTTGATATATTTCATTCTTGCTTTAATACCTTCTAGTATTCTATCATTTAGTTTCTTTCTTTCTTTCTTTCTTCATATATTTCATTCTTACTTTAATACTATCTAACGTTCTGTCTTTAGTTTCTTTCTTTCATTTTCTTTCTTGATCTCATTCAATAATGCTTTAATACCTTCTGACATTCTATCTGTAGTTTCTTTCTTTCTTTCTTTCATTCATTCTTTAATATCTTCTAACATTCTATCTTTAATTTCTTTCTTTCTTTCGTTCTTGATATCTTTCATTCTAGATTTAATACCTTCTAACAATCTATCTTTATTTTTTTTTCTTTATATCTTTCATTTTAATTTTAATATATTCTATCTTTAGTTTCTTTCTTTCTTTCTTACTTGATTTCTTTCATTTTAGCTTTAATACCTTCTGACATTCTATCTTTAGTTTCTTCTTTTCTTTCTTGATTTCTTTCATTCTAGCTTTAATACCTTCTAACATTCTATCTTTACTTTCTTTCTTTCTTGTTTTCGTTCATTTTAGCTTTAATACCTTCTAACAATCTATCTTTATTTTTTTTTCTTTATATCTTTCATTCTAATTTTAATATATTCTATCTTTAGTTTCTTTCTTTCTTTCTTTCTTTCTTGATTTCTTTCATTTTAGCTTTAATACCTTCTGACATTCTATCTTTAGTTTCTTCCTTTCTTTCTTGATTTCTTTCATTCTAGCTTTAATACCTTCTGACATTCTATCTTTAGGATTTTTTTCTTTCTTTCTTGATTTCTTTCATTCTAGCTTTAATACATTCTAACATTCTATCTTTAGATTCTTTCCTTCTTTCTTTCTTATTTTCGTTCATTTTAGCTTTAATACCTTCTAACATTCTATCTTTAGTTTCTTTCTTTCTGTCTTTCTATTTGATTTCTTTCATTCTCGCTTTAATACCGTCTAACATTCTATCTTTAGGATTTTTTTCTTTCTTTCTTGATTTCTTTCATTCTAGCTTTAATACCTTCTGACATTCTATCTTTAGGATTTTTTTCTTTCTTTCTTGATATCTTTCATTCTAGCTTTAATACCTTCTAACATTCTTTCTTTAGTTCCTTTTCTTCTTTCTTTCTTGTTTTCTTTCATGCTTTAATTCCTTCTAACATTCTATCTTTAGTTTCTTTAATTATAGCTTTAATACCTTCTGACATTCTATCATTAGTATTTTTTTCTTTCTTTCTTGATTTTCTTAATTCTAGCTTTAATACCTTCTGACATTCTATTATTTAATTTCTTTCTTTCTTGATATCTTTCATTCTAATTATAATCCATTCTATCTTTAGTTTCTTTCTTTCTTGATATATTTCATTCTTGCTTTAATACCTTCTAGTATTCTATCATTTAGTTTCTTTCTTTCTTTCTTTCTTCATATATTTCATTCTTACTTTAATACTATCTAACGTTCTGTCTTTAGTTTCTTTCTTTCATTCTTTCTTTCTTGATCTCATTCAATAATGCTTTAATACCTTCTGACATTCTATCTGTAGTTTCTTTCTTTCTTTCTTTCATTCATTCTTTAATATCTTCTAACATTCTATCTTTAATTTCTTTCTTTCTTTCGTTCTTGATATCTTTCATTCTAGATTTAATACATTCTAACATTCTATCTTTAGATTCTTTCCTTCTTTCTTTCTTGTTTTCGTTCATTTTAGCTTTAATACCTTCTAACAATCTATCTTTATTTTTTTTCCTTTATATCTTTCATTTTAATTTTAATATATTCTATCTTTAGTTTCTTTCTTTCTTTCTTACTTGATTTCTTTCATTTTAGCTTTAATACCTTCTGACATTCTATCTTTAGTTTCTTCTTTTCTTTCTTGATTTCTTTCATTCTAGCTTTAATACCTTCTAACATTCTATCTTTACTTTCTTTCTTTCTTGTTTTCGTTCATTTTAGCTTTAATACCTTCTAACAATCTATCTTTATTTTTTTTTCTTTATATCTTTCATTCTAATTTTAATATATTCTATCTTTAGTTTCTTTCTTTCTTTCTTTCTTTCTTGATTTCTTTCATTTTAGCTTTAATACCTTCTGACATTCTATCTTTAGTTTCTTCCTTTCTTTCTTGATTTCTTTCATTCTTGCTTTAATACCTTCTGACATTCTATCTTTAGTATTTTTTTCTTTCTTTCTCGATTTCTTTCATTCTAGCTTTAATATCTTCTAACATTCAATCTTTAGTTTCTTTCTTTCTTTCTTGATATTTTTCATTCTAGCTTTAATACCTTCTAACATTCTATCTTTACTTTCTTTCTTGTTTTCGTTCATTTTAGCTTTAATACCTTCTAATATTCTATCAGTGGTATCTTTCTTTCTTTCTTTCTTTCTTCATATCTTTCATTCTAATTTTAATACAGTCAACCCTCGACTGACGAACGGCTCCAGATACGAACATTTCAACTTACGAACCACTCTAATAGGAAAAAACTGACTCGACTTGAGAACTTTTTCCGAGTTACGAACAGGGAAAAAAACCCACGGGAAAGGCAGGGAACCTCCTTCCCCCCTCCCCCCGCAGCAAGCGCCACTTTCAGAAGCCTCCCGGGGGCAGGGGAAAAGCACCATTTTTTTATTTCCCTGCCTTCCCGGCAGCCATTTTGTGTGCTTCTCCGCTCCTGTCCCCCTCTCCCCGCCTCTCAGCTGATCGGCGCTGTGTCTGAGGCTTGCCCAGCAGGTAAAAAAGGCAGCGGCGGGCGATGGGGGGGCGCCAGTCCGGTGCGCTCCCTGCCCATTCCAGGCGCAGGGGGTATTCGCGAGTAAGCGCCGCGGACAGCGCGGGTCTACTCGCGAGTAAGCGCCGCCGAAGCTGCGCAAGAGGAGGAAGGAGAAGCCGCGGGTGCTGGTGCTTTGCTAGGGAGGCTTCCGAAGGTAAGGTGCTGCTGTTTTTTCTTTTAAAAAAGGTGTTCTGGGTGGGTTTTGGAGGGTAGGTTTGGGCTGGGGGGGTATGTTTCTGTGTTGTTGTTTTTTTTGGTGATTTTTTTTTTGCAGTCCCACCGTGGGACTTGCTCAAATGTTTCATTCTACCTTAATACCTTCTAACATTCAATCTTTAGTTTCTTTCTTTCTTTCTTTCTTGATATTTTTCTTTCTAGCTTTAATACCTTCTAACATTCTATCTTCACTTTCTTTCTTTCTTTCTTGTTTTCTTTCATTTTAGCTTTAATACTTTCTAATATTCTATCATTGTTATCTTTCTTTCTTTCTTTATTACTTCATATCTTTCATTCTAATTTTACTACCATCTAACATTCTATCTTTAGTTTCTTTCTATCTTTCTTTCTTTCTTGATATCTTTCATTCTAGCTTTAATACCTTCTAACATTCTTTCTTTAGTTTCTTTTCTTCTTTCTTTCTTGTTTTCTTTCATGTTTTAATTCCTTCTTACATTCTATCTGTAGTTTCTTTCTTTCTTTCTTTCTTTCTTTCTTTCATTCATGCTTTAATACCTTCTAACATTCTATCTTTAGTTTCTTTCTTTCTTTCTTGATATCTTTCATTCTAGCTTTAATACCTTCTAACATTCTATCTTTAGTTTCTTTTCTTCTTTCTTATTTTC
Source organism: Intellagama lesueurii (assembly GCA_037013535.1). Taxonomy (NCBI): domain Eukaryota; kingdom Metazoa; phylum Chordata; class Lepidosauria; order Squamata; family Agamidae; genus Intellagama; species Intellagama lesueurii. Next base: position 16,730,467 of record JBAJHW010000013.1, read on the forward strand.
TTTCATGCTTTAATACTTTCTAACATTCAATCGTTAGTTTCTTTCTTTCTTGATTTCGTTCATTCTAATTTTACTACATTCTATCTTTATTTTCTTTCTTTCTGTCTTTCTTTCTTGATTTCTTTCATTCTAGCTTTAATACTTTCTGACATTCTATCTTTAGTATTTTTTTCTTTCTTTTTTGATTTCTTTCATTCTACCTTTAATACATTCTAACATTCTATCTTTAGATTCTTTCCTTCTTTCTTTCTTCTTTTCGTTCATTTTAGCTTTAATACCTTCTAACATTCTATCTTTAGTTTCTTTTTTTCTTTATATCTTTAATTCTAATTTTAATACATTCTATCTTTAGTTTCTTTCCTTTCTTTCTTTCTTGATTTCTTTCATTCTAGCTTTAATACCTTCTGACATTCTATCTTTAGTATTTTTTTCTTTCTTTCTTGATTTCTTTCATTCTAGCTTTAATACATTCTAACATTCTATCTTTAGATTCTTTCCTTCTTTCTTTCTTGTTTTCGTTTATTTTAGCTTTAATACCTTCTAACATTCTATCTTTAGTTTCTTTTTTCTTTATATCTTTAATTCTAATTTTAATACATTCTATCTTTAGTTTCTTATTTTCTTTCTTTCTTTCTTGATTTCTTTCATTCTAGCTTTAATACCTTCTGACATTCTATCTTTAGTATTTTTTTCTTTCTTTCTTGATTTCTTTCATTCTAGCTTTAATACATTCTAACATTCTATCTTTAGATTCTTTCCTTCTTTCTTTCTTGTTTTCGTTTATTTTAGCTTTAATACCTTCTAACATTCTATCTTTAGTTTCTTTTTTTCTTTATATCTTTAATTCTAATTTTAATACATTCTATCTTTCGTTTTTTTCTATCTTTCTTTCTTTCTTGATATCTTTCATTCTAGCTTTAATACCTTCTAACATTCTTTCTTTAGTTTCTTTTATTCTTTCTTTCTTGTTTTCTTTCATGCTTTAATTCCTTCTAACATTCTATCTTTAGTTTCTTTAATTCTAGCTTTAATACCTTCTGACATTCTATCATTAGCATTTTTTTCTTTCTTTCTTGATTTTCTTAATTCTAGCTTTAATACCTTCTGACATTCTATTATTTAATTTCTTTCTTTCTTGATATCTTTCATTCTAGCTTTAATACCTTCTAACATTCTATCTTTAGTTTCTTTCTTTCTTGATATCTTTCATTCTAATTTTAATACATTCTATCTTTAGTTTCTTCCTTTCTTTCTTGATATCTTTCATTCAAGCTTTAATACCTTCTAACATTCTATCTTCACTTTCTTTCTTTCTTTCTTGTTTTCGTTCATTTTAGCCTTAATAACTTCTAATATTCTATCTTTGGTATCTTTATTTCTTTCTTTCTTACTTCATATCTATCGTTCTAATTTTAATACCATCTAACATTCTATCTTTAGTTTCTTTCTTTCTTGATATATTTCATTCTTACTTTAATACCTTCTAGTATTCTATCATTTAGTTTCTTTCTTTCTTTCTTTCTTTCTTCATATATTTCATTCTTACTTTAATACTATCTAACATTCTATCTTTAGTTACTTTCTTTCTTTGTTGATATCTTTAATTCTAGCTTTAATACCTTCTAACATTCTATCTTTAGTTTCTTTCCTTCTTTCTTTCTTGTTTTCTTTCATTTTAGCTTTAATACCTTCTAACGTTCTATCTTTAGTTTCTTTCTTTCTTTCTTTCTTGATATCTTTCATTCTAATTTTAATACCTTCTAACGTTCTGTCTTTAGTTTCTTTCTTTCGTTCTTTCTTTCTTGATCTCATTCAATAATGCTTTAATACCTTCTGACATTCTATTATTTAATTTCTTTCTTTCTTGATATCTTTCATTCTAGCTTTAATACCTTCTAACATTCTATCTTTAGTTTCTTTCTTTCTTGATATCTTTCATTCTAATTTTAATACATTCTATCTTTAGTTTCTTCCTTTCTTTCTTGATATCTTTCATTCTAGCTTTAATACCTTCTAACATTCTATCTTCACTTTCTTTCTTTCTTTCTTGTTTTCGTTCATTTTAGCCTTAATAACTTCTAATATTCTATCATTGGTATCTTTATTTCTTTCTTTCTTACTTCATATCTATCGTTCTAATTTTAATACCATCTAACATTCTATCTTTAGTTTCTTTCTTTCTTGATATATTTCATTCTTGCTTTAATACCTTCTAGTATTCTATCATTTAGTTTCTTTCTTTCTTTCTTTCTTTCTTCATATATTTCATTCTTACTTTAATACTATCTAACATTCTATCTTTAGTTACTTTCTTTCTTTGTTGATATCTTTAATTCTAGCTTTAATACCTTCTAACATTCTATCTTTAGTTTCTTTCCTTCTTTCTTTCTTGTTTTCTTTCATTTTAGCTTTAATACCTTCTAACGTTCTATCTTTAGTTTCTTTCTTTCTTTCTTTCTTGATATCTTTCATTCTAATTTTAATACCTTCTAACGTTCTGTCTTTAGTTTCTTTCTTTCGTTCTTTCTTTCTTGATCTCATTCAATAATGCTTTAATACCTTCTGACATTCTATCTGTAGTTTCTTTCTTTCTTTCTTTCTTTCTTTCTTTCATTCATGCTTTAATACCTTCTAACATTCTATCTTTAATTTCTTTCTTTATTTCTTGATATCTTTCATTCTAGCTTTAATACATTCTAACATTCTATCTTTAGATTCTTTCCTTCTTTCTTTCTTCTTTTCGTTCATTTTAGCTTTAATACCTTCTAACATTCTATCTTTAGTTTCTTTTTTCTTTATATCTTTCATTCTAATTTTAATACATTCTATCTTTAGTTTCTTTCTTTCTTTCTTTCTTGATTTCTTTCATTCTAGCTTTAATACCTTCTAACATTCTTTCTTTAGTTTCTTTCTTTCTTTCTTGATATCTTTCATTCTAGCTTTAATACCTTCTAACATTCTATCTTTAGTATCTTTTCTTCTTTCTTTCTTATTTTCTTTCATGCTTTAATACTTTCTAACATTCAATCGTTAGTTTCTTTCTTTCTTGATTTCGTTCATTCTAATTTTAATACATTCTATCTTTATTTTCTTTTTTCTGTCTTTCTTTCTTGATTTCTTTCATTCTAGCTTTAATACCTTCTAACATTCTATCTTTAGTATTTTTTTCTTTCTTTCTTGATTTCTTTCATTCTAGCTTTAATACATTCCAACATTCTATCTTTAGATTCTTTCCTTCTTTCTTTCTTGTTTTCGTTCATTTTAGCTTTAATTCCTTCTAACATTCTATCTTTAGTTTCTTTTTTTCTTTATATCTTTAATTCTAATTTTAATACATTCTATCTTTAGTTTCTTTCTTTCTTTCTTTCTTGATTTCTTTCATTTTAGCTTTAATTCCTTCTGACATTCTATCTTTAGTTTCTTCCTTTCTTTCTTGATTTCTTTCATTCTCGCTTTAATACCTTCTAACATTCTATCTTTAGTATTTTTTTCTTTCTTTCTCGATTTCTTTCATTCTCGCTTTAATACCTTCTGACATTCTATCTTTAGTATTTCTTTCTTTCTTTCTCGATTTCTTTCATTGTAGCTTTAATACCTTCTAACATTCAATCTTTAGTTTCTTTCTTTCTTTCTTGATATTTTTCATTCTAGCTTTAATATCTTCTAACATTCTATCTTTAATTTCTTTCTTTCTTGTTTTCGTTCATTTTAGCTTTAATACCTTCTAATATTCTATCATTGGTATCTTTCTTTCTTTCTTTCTTTCTTTCTTACTTCATATCTTTCATTCTAATTTTAATACAATTTAACATTCTATTTTTAGTTTCTTTCTATCTTTCTTTCTTTCTTGATATCGTTCATTCTAGCTTTAATACCTTCTAATTCTATCTTTAGTTTCTTTTCTTCTTTCTTTCTTGTTTTCTTTCATGTTTTAATACCTTCTAACATTGAATCGTTAGTTTCTTTCTTTCTTTCTTTCTTTCATTCTAATTTTAATACATTCTATCTTTAGTTTCTTTCTTTCTTTCTTTCTTGATTTCTTTCATTCTAGCTCTAATACTTTTTAACATTCTATCATTTAGTTTCTTTCATTCTTGATATCTTTCATTCTAATGTTAATACATTCTATCTTTAGTTTCTTTCTTTCTTGATATCTTTCATTCTAGCTTTAATACCTTCTAACATTCTATCTTTAGTTTCTTTCTTTCTTGATATCTTTCATTCTAATTTTAATACATTCTATCTTTAGTTTCTTCCTTTCTTTCTTGATATCTTTCATTCTAGCTTTAATACCTTCTAACATTCTATCTTCACTTTCTTTCTTTCTTTCTTTCTTGTTTTCGTTCATTTTAGCCTTAATAACTTCTAATATTCTATCATTGGTATCTTTATTTCTTTCTTTCTTACTTCATATCTATCGTTCTAATTTTAATACCATCTAACATTCTATCTTTAGTTTCTTTCTTTCTTGATATATTTCATTCTTGCTTTAATACCTTCTAGTATTCTATCATTTAGTTTCTTTCTTTCTTTCTTTCTTTCTTCATATATTTCATTCTTACTTTAATACTATCTAACATTCTATCTTTAGTTACTTTCTTTCTTTGTTGATATCTTTAATTCTAGCTTTAATACCTTCTAACATTCTATCTTTAGTTTCTTTCCTTCTTTCTTTCTTGTTTTCTTTCATTTTAGCTTTAATACCTTCTAACGTTCTATCTTTAGTTTCTTTCTTTCTTTCTTCCTTGATATCTTTCATTCTAATTTTAATACCTTCTAACGTTCTGTCTTTAGTTTCTTTCTTTCGTTCTTTCTTTCTTGATCTCATTCAATAATGCTTTAATACCTTCTGACATTCTATCTGTAGTTTCTTTCTTTCTTTCTTTCTTTATTTCTTTCATTCATGCTTTAATACCTTCTAACATTCTATCTTTAATTTCTTTCTTTATTTCTTGATATCTTTCATTCTAGCTTTAATACATTCTAACATTCTATCTTTAGATTCTTTCCTTCTTTCTTTCTTCTTTTCGTTCATTTTAGCTTTAATACCTTCTAACATTCTATCTTTAGTTTCTTTTTTCTTTATATCTTTCATTCTAATTTTAATACATTCTATCTTTAGTTTCTTTCTTTCTTTCTTTCTTGATTTCTTTCATTCTAGCTTTAATACCTTCTAACATTCTTTCTTTAGTTTCTTTCTTTCTTTCTTGATATCTTTCATTCTAGCTTTAATACCTTCTAACATTCTATCTTTAGTATCTTTTCTTCTTTCTTTCTTATTTTCTTTCATGCTTTAATACTTTCTAACATTCAATCGTTAGTTTCTTTCTTTCTTGATTTCGTTCATTCTAATTTTAATACATTCTATCTTTATTTTCTTTTTTCTGTCTTTCTTTCTTGATTTCTTTCATTCTAGCTTTAATACCTTCTAACATTCTATCTTTAGTATTTTTTTCTTTCTTTCTTGATTTCTTTCATTCTAGCTTTAATACATTCCAACATTCTATCTTTAGATTCTTTCCTTCTTTCTTTCTTGTTTTCGTTCATTTTAGCTTTAATTCCTTCTAACATTCTATCTTTAGTTTCTTTTTTTCTTTATATCTTTAATTCTAATTTTAATACATTCTATCTTTAGTTTCTTTCTTTCTTTCTTTCTTGATTTCTTTCATTTTAGCTTTAATTCCTTCTGACATTCTATCTTTAGTTTCTTCCTTTCTTTCTTGATTTCTTTCATTCTCGCTTTAATACCTTCTAACATTCTATCTTTAGTATTTTTTTCTTTCTTTCTCGATTTCTTTCATTCTCGCTTTAATACCTTCTAACATTCAATCTTTAGTTTCTTTCTTTCTTTCTTGATATTTTTCATTCTAGCTTTAATATCTTCTAACATTCTATCTTTAATTTCTTTCTTTCTTGTTTTCGTTCATTTTAGCTTTAATACCTTCTAATATTCTATCATTGGTATCTTTCTTTCTTTCTTTCTTTCTTTCTTTCTTACTTCATATCTTTCATTCTAATTTTAATACAATTTAACATTCTATTTTTAGTTTCTTTCTATCTTTCTTTCTTTCTTGATATCGTTCATTCTAGCTTTAATACCTTCTAATTCTATCTTTAGTTTCTTTTCTTCTTTCTTTCTTGTTTTCTTTCATGTTTTAATACCTTCAAACATTGAATCGTTAGTTTCTTTCTTTCTTTCTTTCTTTCATTCTAATTTTAATACATTCTATCTTTAGTTTCTTTCTTTCTTTCTTTCTTGATTTCTTTCATTCTAGCTCTAATACTTTTTAACATTCTATCATTTAGTTTCTTTCATTCTTGATATCTTTCATTTTAATATTAATACATTCTATCTTTAGTTTCTTTCTTTCTTGATATCTTTCATTCTAGCTTTAATTCCTTCTGACATTCTATCTTTAGTTTCATCCTTTCTTTCTTGATTTCTTTCATTCTAGCTTTAATACCTTCTAACATTCTATCTTTAGTATTTTTTTCTTTCTTTCTCGATTTCTTTCATTCTAGCTTTAATACCTTCTAACATTCAATGTTTAGTTTCTTTCTTTCTTTCTTGATTTTTTTTCTAGCTTTAATACCTTCTAACATTCTATATTTACTTTCTTTCTTTCTTGTTTTCGTTCATTTTAGCTTTAATACCTTCTAATATTCTATCATTGGTATCTTTCTTTCTTTCTTTCTTTCTTTCTTACTTCATATCTTTCATTCTAATTTTAATACCATTTAACATTCTATCTTTAGTTTCTTTCTATCTTTCTTTCTTTCTTGATATCGTTCATTCTAGCTTTAATACCTTCTAATTCTATCTTTAGTTTCTTTTCTTCTTTCTTTCTTGTTTTCTTTCATGTTTAAATACCTTCTAACATTGAATCGTTAGTTTCTTTCTTTCTTTCTTTCTTTCATTCTAATTTTAATACATTCTATCTTTAGTTTCTTTCTTTCTTTCCTGATTTTTTTCATTCTAGCTTTAATACTTTCTAACATTCTATCAATAAGTTTCTTTCTTTCTTTCTTTCTTTCTTGATATATTTCATTCTAATTTTAATACCTTCTAAAGTTCTGTCTTTAGTTTCTTTCTTTCTTTCTTTCATTATTTCTTTCATTCATGCTTTTATACCTTCTAACATTCTATCTTTAATTTCTTTCTTTCTTTCTTTCTTTCTTGATATCTTTCATTCTAGCTTTAATACATTCTAACATTCTATCTTTAGATTCTTTCCTTCTTTCTTTCTTGTTCTCGTTCATTTTAGCTTTAATACCTTCTAACATTCTATCTTTAGTTTCTTTTTTTCTTTATATCTTTCATTCTAATTTTAATACATTCTATCTTTAGTTTCTTTCTTTCTTGATTTCTTTCATTTTAGCTTTAATTCCTTCTGACATTCTATCTTTACTTTCTTCCTTTCTTTCTTGATTTCTTTCATTCTAGCTTTAATACCTTCTAACATTCTATCTTTAGTATTTTTTTCTTTCGTTCTCAATTTCTTTCATTCTAGCTTTAATACCTTCAAACATTCTATCTTTACTTTCTTTCTTTCTTGTTTTCGTTCATTTTAGCTTTAATACCTTCTAATATTCTATCGTTGGTATCTTTCTTTCTTTCTTTCTTACTTCATATCTTTCATTCTAATTTTAATACCATCTAACATTCTATCTTTAGTTTCTTTCTATCTTTCTTTCTTTCTTGATATCGTTCATTCTAGCTTTAATACCTTCTAATTCTATCTTTAGTTTCTTTTCTTCTTTCTTTCTAGTTTTCTTTCATGTTTTAATACCTTCTAACATTGAATCGTTAGTTTCTTTCTTTCTTGATTTCTTTCATTCTAATTTTAATACATTCTATCTTTAGTTTCTTTCTTTCTTTCTTTCTTTCTTTCTTGATTTCTTTCATTCTAGCTTTAATACCTTCTGACATTCTATCATTTAGTTTCTTTCTTTCCTGATATCTTTCATTCTAATGTTAATACATTCTATCTTTAGTTTCTTTCTTTATTGATATATTTCATTCTAGCTTTAATACTTTCTAATATTCTGTCATTTAGTTTCTTTCTTTCTTTCTTTCTTGATATATTTCATTCTAACTTTGATACCTTCTGACATTCTATCTTTAGATTCTTTCCTTCTTTCTTTCTTGTTTATGTTCATTTTAGCTTTAATACCTTCTAACATTCTATCTTTAGTTTCTTTCTTTCTTGACTTCTTTCATTCTTATTTTAATACATTCTATCTTTATTTTCTTTCCTTCTTTCTTTCTTTCTTGATTTCTTTCATTCTAGGTTTAATACCTTCTGACATTCTATCTTTAGTTTCTTTCTTTCTTTCTTGTTTTCGTTCATTTTAGCTTTAATACCTTCTAATATTCTATCATTGGTATCTTCCTTTCTTTCTTTCTTACTTCATATCTTTCATTCTAATTTTAATACCATCTAACATTCTATCTTTAGTTTCTTTGTTTCTTGATATCTTTCATTCTAGCTTTAATACCTTCTAACATTCTATCTTTAGTTTCTTTCTTTCTTTCTTGATATCTTTCATTCTAGCTTTAATACCTTCTAACATTCTTTCTTTAGTTTCTTTCTTTCTTGTTTTCGTTCATTTTAGCTTTAATACCTTCTAATATTCTATCATTGGTATCTTTCTTTCTTTCTTTCTTACTTCATATCTTTCATTCTAATTTTAATACCATCTAACATTCTATCTTTAGTTTCTTTCTATCTTTCTTTCTTTCTTGATATCTTTCATTCTAGCTTTAATACCTTCTAACATTCTTTCTTTAGTTTCTTTTCTTCTTTCTTTCTTGTTTTCTTTCATGCTTTAATTCCTTCTAACATTCTATCTTTATTTTCTTTCTTTCTTTCTTTTTCTTTGTTTCTTGATTTCTTTCATTCTAGCTTTAATACCTTCTGACATTCTATCTTTAGTTTCTTTCTTTCTTGATAACTTTCATTCTAGCTTTAATACCTTCTAACATTATATCTTTAGTATTTTTTCTTTCTTTCTTTATTTCTTTCATTCTAGCTTTAATACCTTCTGACATTCTATTATTTAGTTTTTTTCTTTCTTGATATCTTTCATTCTAATTATAATACATTCTATCTTTAGTTTCTTTCTTTGTTTCTTGATATATTTCATTCTAGTTTTAATAACTTCTAATATTCTATCATTTAGTTTCTTTCTTTCTTTCTTTCTTTCTTTCTTGATATATTTCATTCTTACTTTAATACTATCTATCATTCTATCTTTAGTTTCTTTCTTTCTTTCTTGATATCTTTCATTCTAGCTTTAATCCCTTCTAACATTCTATCCTTAGTTTCTTTCCTTCTTTCTTTCTTGTTTTCTTTCATTTTAGCTTTAATACCTTCTAACGTTATATCTTTAGTTTCTTTCTTTCTTTCTTTCTTTCTTTCTTGATCTCATTCAATAATGCTTTAATACCTTCTGACATTCTATCTGTAGATTCCTTCTTTCTTTCTTTATTTCTTTCATTCATGCTTTAATACCTTCTAACGTTATATCTTTAGTTTCTTTCTTTCTTTCTTTCTTGATATCTTTCATTCTAGCTTTAATATCTTCTAACATTCTATCTTTACTTTCTTTCCTTCTTTCTTTCTTGTTTTCGTTCATTTTAGCTTTAATCTTCTAATATTCTATCATTAGTTTCTTCCCTTCATTCTTTCTTGTTTTCTTTCATTCTAGCTTTAATACCTTCTAACATTCAATCTGCAGTTTCTTCTTACTTTCTTTCTTGATATCTTTCATTCTAATTTTAATACCTTCTAACGTTCTATCTTTAGTTTCTTTCTTTCTTTCTTGATTTCTTTAATTCTAGCTTTAATAACTTCTGACATTCTATCTTTAATATTTTTTCTTTCTTTCTCGATTTCTTTCATTCTAGCTTTAATACCTTCTAACATTCAATCTTTAGTTTCTTTCTTTCTTTCTTGATTTCTTTCATTCATGCTTTAATACCTTCTAACATTCTATCTTTAATTTCTTTCTTTCTTTCTTTCTTGATATCTTTCATTTTAGCTTTAATTCCTTCTGACATTCTATCTTTAGTTTCATCCTTTCTTTCTTGATTTCTTTCATTCTAGCTTTAATACCTTCTAACATTCTATCTTTAGTATTTTTTTCTTTCTTTATCGATTTCTTTCATTCTAGCTTTAATATCTTCTAACATTCAATGTTTAGTTTCTTTCTTTCTTTCTTGATTTTTTTTCTAGCTTTAATACCTTCTAACATTCTATCTTTACTTTCTTTCTTTCTTGTTTTCGTTCATTTTAGCTTTAATACCTTCTAATATTCTATCATTGGTATCTTTCTTTCTTTCTTTCTTTCTTACTTCATATCTTTCATTCTAATTTTAATACCATTTAACATTCTATCTTTAGTTTCTTTCTATCTTTCTTTCTTTCTTGATATCGTTCATTCTAGCTTTAATACCTTCTAATTCTATCTTTAGTTTCTTTTCTTCTTTCTTTCTTGTTTTCTTTCATGTTTTAATACCTTCTAACATTGAATCGTTAGTTTCTTTCTTTCTTTCTTTCTTTCATTCTAATTTTAATACATTCTATCTTTAGTTTCTTTCTTTCTTTCCTGATTTCTTTCATTCTAGCTTTAATACTTTCTAACATTCTATCATTTAGTTTCTTTCTTTCTTGATATCTTTCATTCTAATGTTAATACATTCTATCTTTAGTTTCTTTCTTTCTTGATATCTTTCATTCTAGCTTTAATACCTTCTAATATTCTATCAATTAGTTTCTTTCTTTCTTTCTTTCTTTCTTGATATATTTCATTCTAATTTTAATACCTTCTAACGTTCTGTCTTTAGTTTCTTTCTTTCTTTCTTTCATTATTTCTTTCATTCATGCTTTAATACCTTCTAACATTCTATCTTTAATTTCTTTCTTTCTTTCTTTCTTGATGTCTTTCATTCTAGCTTTAATACATTCTAACATTCTATCTTTAGATTCTTTCCTTCTTTCTTTCTTGTTCTCGTTCATTTTAGCTATAATAACTTCTAACATTCTATCTTTAGATTCTTTTTTTCTTTATATCTTTCATTCTAATTTTAATACATTCTATCTTTAGTTTCTTTCTTTCTTGATTTCTTTCATTTTAGCTTTAATTCCTTCTGACATTCTATCTTTACTTTCTTCCTTTCTTTCTCAATTTCTTTCATTCTAGCTTTAATACCTTCTAACATTCTATCTTTACTTTCTTTCTTTTTTGTTTTCGTTCATTTTAGCTTTAATACCTTCTAACGTTCTATCTTTAGTTTCTTTCTTTCTTTCTTTCTTGATATCTTTCATTCTAATTTTAATAGCTTCTAACGTTCTATCTTTAGTTTCTTTCTTTCTTTCTTTATTGATATCTTTCATTCTAGCTTTAATCCATTCTAACATTCTATCTTTAGATTCTTTCCTTCTTTCTTTCTGTTTTCGTTCATTTTAGCTTTAATACCTTCTAACATTCTATCTTTAGTTTCTTTCTTTCTTGATATCTTTCATTCTAATTTTAATACATTCTATCTTTAGTTTCTTCCTTTCTTTCTTGATTTCTTTAATTCTTGCTTTAATACCTTCTGACATTCTATCTTTAGTATTATTTTCATTCTTTCTCGATTTCTTTCATACTTTAATACCTTCTAACATTCAATCTTTAGTTTCTTTCTTTCTTTCTTGATATCTTTCATTCTAGCTTTAATACCTTCTAACATTCTATCTTCACTTTCTTTCTTTCTTTCTTGTTTTCGTTCATATTAGCTTTAATACCTTCTAATATTCTATCATTGGTATCTTTATTTCTTTATTTCTTACTTCATATCTATCGTTCTAATTTTAATACCATCTAACATTCTATCTTTAGTTTCTTTCTATCTTTCTTTCTTTCTTGATATCTTTCATTCTAGCTTTAATACCTTCTAACATTCTTTCTTTAGTTTCTTTTCTTCTTTCTTATTTTCTTTCATGCTTTAATACCTTCTAACATTCAATCGTTAGTTTCTTTCTTTCTTGATTTCTTTCATTCTAATTTTAATACATTCTATCTTTATTTTCTTTCTTTCTTTCTTCCTTTCTTTCTTGATTTCTTTCATTCTAGCTTTAATACCTTCTAACATTCTATCTTTAGTTTCTTTCTTTCTTTCTTGATATCTTTCATTCTAGCTTTAATACCTTCTGACATTCTATCTTTAGTGTTTCTTTCTTTCTTTCTTGATTTCTTTCATTCTAGATTTAATACCTTCTAATATTCTATCATTTAGTTTCTTTCTTTCTTTCTTTCTTTCTTGATATCTTTCATTCTTACTTTAATACTATCTAACATTCTATCTTTAGTTTCTTTCTTTCTTTCTTGATATCTTTCAATCTAGCTTTAATACCTTCTAACATTCTATCCTTAGTTTCTTTCCTTCTTTCTTTCTTGTTTTCTTTCATTTTAGCTTTAATACTTTCTAATGTTCTATCTTTAGTTTCTTTCTTTCTTTCTTTCTTTCTTGATTTCTTTCATTCTAGCTTTAGTACCTTCTGACATTCTATCTTTAGTATTTTTTTCTTTCTTTCTTGATTTCTTTCATTCTAGCTTTAATACCTTCTGACATTCTATTATTTAGTTTCTTTCTTTCTTGAAATCTTTCATTCTAATTATAATACATTCTATCTTTAGTTTCTTTCTTTTTTCTTCATATATTTCATTCTAGCCTTAATACCTTCTAATATTCTATCATTAAGTTTCTTTCTTTCTTTCTTTCTTGATATATTTCATTCTTACTTTAATACTATCTAACATTCTTTCTTTAGTTTCTTTCTTTCTTTCTTGATATCTTTCTTTCTAGCTTTAATACATTCTAACATTCTATCTTTAGATTCTTTCCTTCTTTCTTTCTGTTTTCGTTCATTTTAGCTTTAATACCTTCTAATATTCTATCATTGGTATCTTTCTTTCTTTCTTTCTTTATTTCTTTCATTCATGCTTTAATACCTTCTAACATTCTATCTTTAGTTTCTTTCTATCTTTCTTCCTTGATATCTTTCATTCTAGCTTTAATACATTCTAACATTCTATCTTTAGACTCTTTCCTTCTTTCTTTCTGTTTTGGTTCATTTTAGCTTTTATACCTTCTAACATTCTATCTTTAGTTTCTTTCTTTCTTGATATCTTTCATTCTAATTTTAATACATTCTATCTTTAGTTTCTTCCTTTCTTTCTTGATTTCTTTCATTAATGCTTTAATAACTTCTGACATTCTATCTTTAGTATTATTTTCTTTCTTTCTCGATTTCTTTCATGCTTTAATACCTTCTAACATTCAATCTTTAGTTTCTTTTCTTCTTTTTTTCTTGTTTTCTTTCATTTTAGCTTTAATACCTTCTAACGTTCTATCTTTAGTTTCTTTCTTTCTTTCTTTCTTGATATATTTCATTCTAATTTTAATACCTTCTAACGTTCTGTCTTTAGTTTCTTTCTTTCTTTCTTTCTTTCTTGATCTCATTCCATAATGCTTTAATACCTTCTGACATTCTATCTGTAGTTTCTTTCTTTCTTTATTTATTTCTTTCATTCTAGCTTTAATACCTTCTAACATTCTGTCCTTAGTTTCTTTCCATCTTTCTTTCTTGTTTTCTTTCATTTTAGCTTTAATACCTTCTAACGTTCTATCTTTAGTTTCTTTCTTTCCTTCTTGATATCTTTCATTCTAATTTTAATAAATTCTAAAGTTCTGTCTTAATTTTTTTCTTTCTTTCTTTCTTTCTTGATCTCATTCAATAATGCTTTAATACCTTCTGACATTCTATCTGTAGTTTCTTTCTTTCTTTATTTCTTTCATTCATGCTTTAATACATTCTAACATTCTATCTTTAGATTCTTTCCTTCTTTCTTTCTTGTTTTCGTTCATTTTAGCTTTAATACCTTCTAACATTCTATCTTTAGTTTCTTTTTTTCTTGATATCTTTCATTCTAATTTTAATACATTCTACCTTTAGTTTCTTTCTTTCTTTCTTTCTTTCTTGATTTCTTTCATTCTAGCTTTAATACCTTTTGACATTCTATTATTTAGTTTCTTTCTTTCTTGATATCTTTCATTCTAATTATAATACATTCTATCTTTAGTTTCTTTCTTTCTTTCTTCATATATTTCATTCTAGCTTTAATACCTTCTAATATTCTATCATTTAGTTTCTTTCTTTCTTTCTTTCTTTCTTGATATATTCCATTCTTACTTTAATACTATCTAACATTCTATCTTTAGTTTCTTTCTTTCTTTCTTGATATCTTTCTTTCTAGCTTTAATACATTCTAACATTCTATCTTTAGATTCTTTCCTTCTTTCTTTCTGTTTTCGTTCATTTTAGCTTTTATACCTTCTAACATTCTATCTTCACTTTCTTTCTTTCCTTCTTGTTTTCGTTCATTTTAGTTTTAATACCTTCTAATATTTTATCATTGGTATCTTTATTTCTTTCTTTCTTACTTCATATCTTTCATTCTAATTTTAATACCATCTAACATTCTATCTTTAGTTTCTTTCTATCTTTCTTTCTTTCTTGATATCTTTCATTCTAGCTTTAATACCTTCTAACATTCTTTCTTTAGTTTCTTTTCTTCTTTCTTTCTTGTTTTCTTTCATGCTTTAATTCCTTCTAACATTCTATCTTTAGTTTCTTTCTTTCTTTCTTGATATCTTTCATTCTAGCTTTAATACCTTCTAACATTCTATCTTTAGTTTCTTTTCTTCTATCTTTCTTATTTTCTTTCATGCTTTAATACCTACTAATATTCAATTGTTAGTTTCTTTCTTTCTTGATTTCTTTCATTCTAATTTTAATACATTCTATCTTCATTTTCTTTCTTTCTTTCTTTCTTGATTTCTTTCATTCTAGCTTTAATACCTTCTGACATTCTATCTTTAATTTCTTTCTTTCTTTCTCGATATCTTTCATTCTAGCTTTAATATCTTCTAACATTCTTTCTTTAGTTTTTTTCTTCTTTCTTTCTTGTTTTCTTTCATGCTTTAATTCCTTCTAACATTCTATCTTTAGTTTCTTTCTTTCCTTCTTGATATCTTTCATTCTAATTTTAATACCTTCTAAAGTTCTGTCTTAATTTCTTTCTTTCTTTCTTTCTTTCTTGATCTCATTCAATAATGCTTTAATACCTTCTGACATTCTATCTGTAGTTTCTTTCTTTCTTTCTTTCTTTCTTTCATTCATGCTTTAATACCTTCTAACATTCTATCTTCACTTTCTTTCTTTCCTTCTTGTTTTCGTTCATTTTAGTTTTAATACCTTCTAATATTTTATCATTGGTATCTTTCTTTCTTTCTTTCTTACTTCATATCTTTCATACTAATTTTAATACCATCTAACATTCTATCTTTAGTTTCTTTCTATCTTTCTTTCTTTCTTGATATCTTTCATTCTAGTTTTAATACCTTCTAACATTCTTTCTTTAGTTTCTTTTCTTCTTTCTTTCTTGTTTTCTTTCATGCTTTAATTCCTTCTAACATTCTATCTTTAGTTTCTTTCTTTCTTTCTTGATATCTTTCATTCTAGCTTTAATACCTTCTAACATTCTATCTTTAGTTTCTTTTCTTCTATCTTTCTTATTTTCTTTCATGCTTTAATACCTTCTAATATTCAATTGTTAGTTTCTTTCTTTCTTGATTTCTTTCATTCTAATTTTAATACATTCTATCTTCATTTTCTTTCTTTCTCTCTTTCTTGATTTCTTTCATTCTAGCTTTAATACCTTCTGACATTCTACCTTTAATTTCTTTCTTTCTTTCTCGATATCTTTCATTCTAGCTTTAATACCTTCTGACATTCTATTATTTAGTTTCTTTCTTTCTTGATATCTTTCATTCTAATTTAATAAAATCTATCTTTAGTTTCTTTCTTTCTTTCTTGATATATTTCATTCTAGCTTTAATACCTTCTAATATTCTATCATTTAGTTTCTTTCTTTCTTTCTTTCTTTCTTGGTATATTTCATTCTTACTTTAATACTATCTAACATTCTATCATTAGCTTCTTTCTTTCTTTCTTGATATCTTTCATTCTAGCTTTAATACCTTCTAACATTCTATCTTTAGTTTCTTTCTTTCTTGATATCTTTCATTCTAGCTTTAATACCTTCTAACATTCTATCTTTAGTTTCTTTCTTTCTTTCTTGATATCTTTCATTCTAGCTTTAATACATTCTAACATTCTCTCTTTAATTTCTTTCTTTCTTTCTTTCTTGATTTCTTTCATTCTAGCTTTAATACCTTCTGACATTCTATTATTTACTTTCTTTCTTTCTTGATATCTTTCATTCTAATTATAATGCATTCTATCTTTAGTTTCTTTCATGCTTTAATACCTTCTAACATTCTATCTTTAGTTTCCTTCTTTCTTTCTAGTTTTCTTTCATTCAAGCTTTAATACCTTCTAACATTCAATCTTTAGTTTCTTTCTTTCTTTCTTGATATCTTTTATTCTAGCTTTAATACCTTCTAACATTCTATCTTTAGTATCTTTCTTTCTTGATATCTTTCATTCTAGCTTTAATACCTTCTTACATTCTATCTTTAGTTTCTTTCTTTCTTGATATCTTTCATTCTAATTTTAATACATTCTATCTTTAGTTTCTTCCTTTCTTTCTTGATATCTTTCATTCTAGCTTTAATACCTTCTAACATTCTATCTTCACTTTCTTTCTTTCTTTCTTGTTTTCGTTCATTTTAGCCTTAATACCTTCTAATATTCTATCATTGGTATCTTTATTTCTTTCTTTCTTACTTCATATCTATCGTTCTAATTTTAATACCATCTAACATTCTATCTTTAGTTTCTTTCTATCTTTCTTTCTTTCTTGATATCTTTCATTCTAGCTTTAATACCTTCTAACATTCTATCTTTAGTTTCTTTTCTTCTTTCTTATTGTCTTTCATACTTTAATACCTTCTAACATTCAATCGTTAGTTTCTTTCTTTCTTGATTTCTTTCATTCTAATTTTAATACATTCTATCTTTATTTTTTTTCTTTCTTTCTTCCTTTCTTTCTTCATTTCTTACATTCTAGCTTTAATACCTTCTAACATTCTATCTTTAGTTTCTTTCTTTCTTTCTTGATATCTTTCATTCTCGCTTTAATACCTTCTGACATTCTATCTTTAGTATTTCTTTCTTTCTTTCTTGATTTCTTTCATTCTAGATTTAATACCTTCTAATATTCTATCATTTAGTTTCTTTCTTTCTTTCTTTCTTTCTTGATATCTTTCATTCTTACTTTAATACTATCTAACATTCTATCTTTAGTTTCTCTCTTTCTTTCTTGATATCTTTCATTCTAGCTTTAATACCTTCTAACATTCTATCCTTAGTTTCTTTCCTTCTTTCTTTCTTGTTTTCTTTCATTTTAGCTTTAATACTTTCTAACGTTCTATCTTTAGTTTCTTTCCTTCTTTCTTTCTTTCTTGATTTCTTTCATTCTAGCTTTAATACCTTCTGACATTCTATCTTTAGTTTCTTTCTTTCTTTCTTGATATCTTTCATTCTAGCTTTAATACCTTCTGACATTCTATCTTTAGTATTTTTTTCTTTCTTTCTTGATTTCTTTCATTGTAGCTTTAATACCTTCTGACATTCTATTATTTAGTTTCTTTCTTTCTTGATATCTTTCATTCTAATTATAATACATTCTATCTTTAGTTTCTTTCTTTCTTTCTTCATATATTTCATTCTAGCTTTAATACCTTCTAATATTCTATCATTAAGTTTCTTTCTTTCTTTCTTTCTTTCTTTCTTGATATATTTCATTCTTACTTTAATACTATCTAACATTCTATCTTTAGTTTCTTTCTTTCTTTCTTGATATCGTTCTTCCTAGCTTTAATACATTCTAAAATTCTATTTTTAGATTCTTTCCTTCTTTCTTTCTGTTTTCGTTCATTTTAGCTTTTATACCTTCTAACATTCTGTCTTTAGTTTCTTTCTTTCTTGATATCTTTCATTCTAATTTTAATACATTCTATCTTTAGTTTCTTCCTTTCTTTCTTGATTTCTTTCATTCTTGCTTTAATACCTTCTGACATTCTATCTTTAGTATTATTTTCTTTCTTTCTCGATTTCTTTCATGCTTTAATACCTTCTAACATTCAATCTTTAGTTTCTTTCCTTCTTTCTTTCTTGATATCTTTCATTCTAATTATAATACATTCTATCTTTAGTTTCTTTCTTTCTTTCTTCATATATTTCATTCTAGCTTTAATACCTTCTAATATTCTATCATTAAGTTTCTTTCTTTCTTTCTTTCTTTCTTTCTTGATATATTTCATTCTTACTTTAATACTATCTAATATTCTATCTTTAGTTTCTTTCTTTCTTTCTTGATATCTTTCTTCCTAGCTTTAATACATTCTAAAATTCTATTTTTAGATTCTTTCCTTCTTTCTTTCTGTTTTCGTTCATTTTAGCTTTTATACCTTCTAACATTCTATCTTTAGTTTCTTTCTTTCTTGATATCTTTCATTCTAATTTTAATACATTCTATCTTTAGTTTCTTCCTTTCTTTCTTGATTTCTTTCATTCTTGCTTTAATACCTTCTGACATTCTATCTTTAGTATTATTTTCTTTCTTTCTCGATTTCTTTCATGCTTTAATACCTTCTAACATTCAATCTTTAGTTTCTTTCCTTCTTTCTTTCTTGTTTTCTTTCATTTTAGCTTTAATACCTTCTAACGTTCTATCTTTAGTTTCTTTCTTTCTTTCTTTCTTGATATATTTCATTCTAATTTTAATACCTTCTAACGTTCTGTCTTTAGTCTCTTTCTTTCTTTCTTTCTTTCTTGATCTCATTCAATAATGCTTTAATACCTTCTGACATTCTATCTGTAGTTTCTTTCTTTCTTTATTTATTTCTTTCATTCATGCTTTAATACATTCTAACATTCTATCTTTAGATTCTTTCCTTCTTTCTTTCTTGTTTTCGTTCATTTTAGCTTTAATAAATTCTAACATTCTATCTTTAGTTTCTTTTTTTCTTGATATCTTTCTTTCTAATTTTAATACATTCTATCTTTAGTTTCTTTCTTTCTTTCTTTCTTTCTTGATTTCTTTCATTCTAGCTTTAATACCTTCGGACATTCTATTATTTAATTTCTTTCTTTCTTGATATCTTTCATTATAATTATAATACATTCTATCTTTAGTTTCTTTCTTTCTTTCTTCATATATTTCATTCTAGCTTTAATACCTTCTAATATTCTATCATTTAGTTTCTTTCTTTCTTTCTTTCTTTCTTGATATATTCCATTCTTACTTTAATACTATCTAACATTCTATCTTTAGTTTCTTTCTTTCTTTCTTGATATCTTTCATTCTAACTTTAATACCTCCTAACATTCTATCCTTAGTTTCTTTCCTTCTTTCTTTCTTGTTTTCCTTCATTTTAGCTTTAATACTTTCCAACGTTCTATCTTTAGATTCTTTCCTTCTTTCTTTCTGTTTTCGTTCATTTTAGCTTTAATACCTTCTAACATTCTATCTTTAGTTTCTTTCTTTCTTGATATCTTTCATTCTAATTTTAATACATTCCATCTTTAGTTTCTTCCTTTCTTTCTTGATTTCTTTCATTCTAGCTTTAATACCTTCTGACATTCTATCTTTAGTTTCTTCCTTTCTTTCTTGATTTCTTTCATTCTAGCTTTAATACCTTCTGACATTCTATCTTTAGTTTTTTTCCTTTCTTTCTCGATTTCTTTCATTCTAGCTTTAATACCTTCTAACATTCTATCTCTAGTTTCTTTCTTACTTTCTTTATTTCTTTCATTCATGCTTTAATACCTTCTAACATTCTATCTTCACTTTCTTTCTTTCCTTCTTGTTTTCGTTCATTTTAGTTTTAATACCTTCTAATATTTTATCATTGGTATCTTTATTTCTTTCTTTCTTACTTCATATCTTTCATTCTAATTTTAATACCATCTAACATTCTATCTTTAGTTTCTTTCTATCTTTCTTGATATCTTTCATTCTAGCTTTAATACCTTCTAACATTCTTTCTTTAGTTTCTTTTCTTCTTTCTTTCTTATTTTCTTCTGACATTCTATCTTTAGTTTCTTTCTTTCTTTCTCGATATCTTTCATTCTAGCTTTAATACCTTCTGAAATTCTATCTTTAGTATTTTTTCTTTCTTTCTTGATTTCTTTCATTCTAGCTTTAATACCTTCTGACATTCTATTATTTAGTTTCTTTCTTTCTTGATATCTTTCATTCTAATTTAATAAAATCTATCTTTAGTTTCTTTCTTTCTTTCTTGATATATTTCATTCTAGCTTTAATACCTTCTAATATTCTATCATTTAGTTTCTTTCTTTCTTTCTTTCTTGATATATTTCATTCTTACTTTAATACTATCTAACATTCTATCATTAGTTTCTTTCTTTCTTTCTTGATATCTTTCATTCTAGCTTTAATACCTTCTAACATTCTATCTTTAGTTTCTTTCTTTCTTGATATCTTTCATTCTAGCTTTAATACCTTCTAACATTCTATCTTTAGTTTCTTTCTTTCTTTCTTGATATCTTTCATTCTAGCTTTAATACATTCTAACATTCTATCTTTAGTTTCCTTCTTTCTTTCTAGTTTTCTTTCATTCAAGCTTTAATACCTTCTAACATTCAATCTTTAGTTTCTTTCTTTCTTGATATCTTTTATTCTAGCTTTAATACCTTCTAACATTCTATCTTTACTTTCTTTCTGTCTTTCTTTCTTGTTTTCGTTCATTTTAGCTTTAATCTTCTAATATTCTCATTAGTTTCTTTCCTTCATTCTTTCTTGTTTTCTTTCATTCTAGCTTTAATACCTTCTAACATTCAATCTGCAGTTTCTTTCTTACTTTCTTTCTTGATACCTTTCATTCTAATTTTAATACATTCTTACATTCTATCTTTAGTTTCTTTCTTTCTTTCTTGATTTCTTTAATTCTAGCTTTAATAACCTCTGACATTCTATCTTTAATATTTTTTCTTTCTTTCTCGATTTCTTTCATTCTAGCTTTAATACCTTCTAACATTCTATCTTTAGTTTCTTTCCTCCTTTCGTTCTTGTTTTCTTTCATTCTAGCTTTAATACCTTCTAACATTCAATCTTAATTTTCTTTCTTTCTTTCTTGATATATTTCATTCTAGCTTTAATACCTTCTAATATTCTTTCATTTAGTTTCTTTCTTTCTTTCTTTCTTGATATATTTCATTCTAACTTTTATATTTTCTGACATTCTATCTTTAGTTTCTTTCTTTCTTTCTTGATTTCTTTCATTCATGCTTTAATACCTTCTAACATTCTATCTTTAGGTTCTTTCTTTCTTTCTTTATTGATATCTTTCATTCTAGCTTTAATACATTCTAACATTCTATCTTTAGATTCTTTCCTTCTTTCTTTCTGTTTTTGTTCATTTTAGCTTTAATACCTTCTAACATTCTATCTTTAATTTCTTTCTTTCTTGATATCTTTCATTCTAATTTTAATCCATTCTATCATTAGTTTCTTCCTTTCTTTCTTGATTTCTTTCATTCTTGCTTTAATAACTTCTGACATTCTATCTTTAGTATTATTTTCTTTGTTTCTCGATTTCTTTCATGATTTAATACCTTCTAACATTCAATCTTTAGTTTCTTTCTTTCTTTCTTGATATCTTTCATTCTAGCTTTAATATCTTCTAACATTCTATCTTCTCTTTCTTTCTTTCTTTCTTGTTTTTGTTCATTTTAGCTTTAATACCTTCTAATATTCTATCATTGGTATCTTTATTTCTTTCTTTCTTACTTCATATCTTTCATTCTAATTTTAATACCATCTCACATTCTATCTTTAGTTTATTTATTTCTTTCTTTCTTGATATCTTTCATTCTAGCTTTAATACCTTCTAACATTCTTTCTTTTGTTTCTTTTCTTCTTTCTTTCTTGTTTTCTTTCATGATTTAATTCGTTCTAACATTCTATCTTTAGTTTCTTTCTTTCTTTCCTGATATTTTTCATTCTAGCTTTAATAAATTCTAACATTCTATCTTTAGTTTCTTTTCTTCTTATTTTCTTTCATGCTTTAATACATTCTAACATTCAATCATTAGTTTCTTTCTTTCTTGATTTCTTTCATTCTAGCTTTAATACCTTCTGACATTCTATCTTTAGTTTTTTTCTTTCTTTCTTGACATCTTTCATTCTAGCTTTAATACCTTCTGACATTCTCTCTTTAGTATTTTTTTCTTTCTTTCTTGATTTC
Organism: Intellagama lesueurii; assembly: GCA_037013535.1. Classification (NCBI taxonomy): domain Eukaryota; kingdom Metazoa; phylum Chordata; class Lepidosauria; order Squamata; family Agamidae; genus Intellagama; species Intellagama lesueurii. The sequence continues at coordinate 16,752,752 of JBAJHW010000013.1, forward strand.
TCTCATTCTAGCTTTAATACCTTCTAATATTCTATCATTTAGTTTCTTTCTTTCTTTCTTTCTTGATATATTACATTCTTATTTTAATACTATCTAACATTCTATCTTTAGTTTCTTTCTTTCTTTCTTGATATCTTTCATTCTAGCTTTAATACCTTCTAACATTCTATCCTTAGTTTCTTTCCTTCTTTCTTTCTTGTTTTCTTTCATTTTAGCTTTAATACTTCCTAACGTTCTATCTTTAGTTTCTTTCTTTCTTTCTATCTTTCTTTCTTGATTTCTTTCATTCTAGCTTTAATACCTTCTGACATTCTATCTTTAGTTTCTTTCTTTCTTTCTTGATATCTTTCATTCTAGCTTTAATACCTTCTGACATTCTATCTTTAGTATTTTTTTCTTTCTTTCTTGATTTCTTTCATTCTAACTTTAATACCTTCTGACATTCTATTATTTAGTTTCTTTCTTTCTTGATATCATTCATTCTAATTATAATACATTCTATCTTTAGTTTCTTTCTTTCTTTCTTGATATATTTCAATCTAGCTTTAATACCTTCTAATATTCTATCATTTAGTTTCTTTCTTTCTTTCTTTCTTGATATATTTCATTCTTACTTTAATACTATCTAACATTCTATCTTTAGTTTCTTTCTTTCTTTCTTGATATCTTTCTTTCTAGCTTTAATACCTTCTAACATTCTATCTTTAGTTTCTTTCCTTCTTTCTTTCTTGTTTTCTTTCATTTTAACTTTAATACCTTCTAACGTTCTATCTGTAGTTTCTTTCTTTCTTTCTTGATATCTTTCATTCTAGCTTTAATACGTTCTAACATTCTATCTTCACTTTCTTTCTTTCTTTCTTGTTTTCGTTCATTTTAGCTTTAATACCTTCTAATATTCTATCATTGGTATCTTTATTTCTTTCTTTCTTACTTCATATCTTTCATTCTAATTTTAATACCATCTAACATTCTATCTTTAGTTTCTTTCTATCTTTCTTTCTTTCTTGATATCTTTCATTCTAGCTTTAATACCTTCTAACATTCTATCTTTAGTTTCTTTCTTTCTTTCTTGATATCTTTCATTCTAGCTTTAATAAATTCTAACATTCTATCTTTAGTTTCTTTTCTTCTTTCTTCTTTTCTTTCATCCTTTAATACCTTCTAACATTCAATCGTTAGTTTCTTTCTTTCTTGATTTCTTTCATTCTAATTTTAATACATTCTATCTTTAGTTTCTTCCTTTCTTTCTTGATTTCTTTCATTCTTGCTTTAATACCTTCTGATATTCTATCTTTAGTATTATTTTCTTTCTTTCTCGATTTCTTTCATTCTAATTTTAATACATTCTATCTTTAGATTCTTCCTTTCTTTCTTGATTTCTTTCATTCTTGCTTTAATACCTTCTGACATTCTATCTTTAGTATTATTTTCTTTCTTTCTCGATTTCTTTCATGCTTTAATACCTTCTAACATTCAATCTTTATTTTCTTTCTTTCTTTCTTGATATCTCTCATTCTAGCTTTAATACCTTCTAACATTCTATCTTCACTTTCTTTCTTTCTTTCTTGTTTTCGTTCATTTTAGCTTTAATACCTTCTAATATTCTATCATTGGTATCTTTATTTCTTTCTTTCTTACTTCATATCTTTCATTTTAATTTTAATACATTCTATCTTTACTTCCTTTCTTTCTTGATTTCCTTAATTCTTGCTTTAATACCTTCTGACATTCTATCTTTAGTATTATTTTATTTTTTTTCACGATTTCTTTCATGCTTAATACCTTCTAACATTCAATCTTTAGTTTCTTTCTTTCTTTCTTGATATCTTTCATTCTAGCTTTAATACCTTCTAACATTCTTTCTTTAGTTTCTTTTCTTCTTTCTTTCTTGTTTTCTTTCATGCTTTAATTCGTTCTAACATTCTATCTTTAGTTTCTTTCTTTCTTTCTTGATATCTTTCATTCTAGCTTTAATACCTTCTGACATTCTATCTTTAGTATTTCTTTCTTTCTTTCTTGATTTCTATCATTCTAGCTTTAATACCTTCTAATATTCTATCATGTAGTTTCTTTCTTTCTTTCTTGATATCTTTCATTCTTACTTTAATACTATCTAACATTCTATCTTTAGTTTCTTTCTTTCTTTCTTGATATCTTTCATTCTAGCTTTAATACCTTCTAACATTCTATCCTTAGTTTCTTTCCTTCTTTCCTTCTTGTTTTCTTTTATTTTAGCTTTAATACTTTCTAACGTTCTATCTTTAGTTTCTTTCTTTCTTTCTTGATTTCTTTCTTCATTTCTTTCATTCTAGCTTTAATACCTTCTGACATTCTATCTTTAGTTTCTTTCTTTCTTGATATCTTTCATTCTAGCTTTAATACCTTCTGACATTCTATCTTTAGAATTTTTTTCTTTCTTTCTTGATTTCTTTCATTCTAGCTTTAATACCTTCTGACATTCTATTATTTAGTTTCTTTCTTTCTTGATATCTTTCATTCTAATTATAATACATTCTGTCTTTAGTTTCTTTCTTTCTGTCTTGATATATTTCATTCTAGCTTTAATACCTTCTAATATACTATTATTTAGTTTCTTTCTTTCTTTCTTTCTTTCTTGATATATTTCATTCTTACTTTAATACTATCTAACATTCTGTCTTTAGTTTCTTTCTTTCTTTCTTGATATCTTTCATTCTAGCTTTAATACCTTCTAACATTCTATCTTTAGTATTTTTTTCTTTCTTGATTTCTTTCATTCTAGCTTTAATACCTTCTAATATTCTATCATTTAGTTTCTTTCTTTCTTTCTTTCTTTCTTGATATCTTTCATTCTAGTTTTAATACATTCTAACATTCTATCTTTAGTTTCTTTCTTTCTCGATATCTTTCATTCTCATTTTAATACATTCTATCTTTAGTTTGTTTCTTTCTTTCTTGATTTCTTTCATTCTAGCTTTAATACCTTCTGACATTCTATTATTTACTTTCTTTCTTTCTTGATATCTTTCATTCTAATTATAATACATTCTATCTTTAGTTTCTTTCATGCTTTAATACCTTCTAACATTCTAACTTTAGTTTCCTTCTTTCTTTCTAGTTTTCTTTCATTCAAGCTTTAATACCTTCTAACATTCAATCTTTAGTTTCTTTCTTTCTTTCTTGAAATCTTTTATTCTAGCTTTAATACCTTCTAACATTCTATCTTTACTTTCTTTCTGTCTTTCTTTCTTGTTTTCGTTCATTTTAGCTTTAATCTTCTAATATTCTATCATTAGTTTCTGTCCTTCATTCTTTCTTGTTTTCTTTCATTCTAGCTTTAATACCTTCTAACATTCAATCTGCAGTTTCTTCTTACTTTCTTTCTTGATATCTTTCATTCTAATTTTAATACATTCTTACATTCTATCTTTAGTTTCTTTCTTTCTTTCTTCTTTTCTTTAATTCTAGCTTTAATAACTTCTGACATTCTATCTTTAATATTTTTTCTTTCTTTCTCTATTTCTTTCATTCTAGCTTTAATACCTTCTAACATTCAATCTTTAGTTTCTTTCTTTCTTTCTTATTTTCTTTCATTCTAGCTTTAATACTTTCTAACATTCTATCTTTAGTTTCTTTCCCCCTTTCGTTCTTGTTGTCCTTCATTCTAGCTTTAATACCTTCTAACATTCAATCTTAATTTTCTTTCTTTCTTTCTTGATATATTTCATTCTAGCTTTAATACCTTCTAATATTCTTTCATTTAGTTTCTTTCTTTCTTTCTTTCTTTCTTGATATATTTCATTCTAACGTTTATATCTTCTGACATTCTATCTTTAGTTTCTTTCTTTCTTTCTTGATTTCTTTCATTCATGCTTTAATACCTTCTAACATTCTATCTTTAGTTTCTTTCTTTCTTTCTTTCTTATTTTCTTTCATTCTAGCTTTAATACCTTCTAATATTCTATCGTTAGATTCTTTCCTTCTTTCGTTCTTGTTTTCTTTCATTCTAGATTTAATACCTTCTAACATTCAATCTTAATTTTCTTTCTTTCTTTCTTGATATATTTCATTCTAGCTTTAATACCTTCTAATATTCTTTCATTTAGTTTCTTTCTTTCTTTCTTTCTTTCTTGATATATTTCATTCTAACTTTTATACCTTCTGACATTCGATCTTTAGTTTCTTTCTTTCTTTCTTGATTTCTTTCATTCATGCTTTAATACCTTCTAACATTCTATCTTTAGTTTCTTTCTTTCTTTCTTTCTTTATTGATATCTTTCATTCTAGCTTTAATCCATTCTAACATTCTATCTTTAGATTCTTTCCTTCTTTCTTTCTGTTTTCGTTCATTTTAGCTTTAATACCTTCTAACATTCTATCTTTAGTTTCTTCCTTTCTTGATATCTTTCATTCTAATTTTAATACATTCTATCTTTAGTTTCTTCCTTTCTTTCTTGATTTCTTTAATTTTTGCTTTAATACCTTCTGACATTCTATCTTTAGTATTATTTGCTTTCTTTCTCGATTTCTTTCATGCTTTAAAACCTTCTAACATTCAATCTTTAGTTTCTTTCTTTCCTTCTTGATATCTTTCATTCTAGCTTTAATACCTTCTAACATTCTATCTTCACTTTCTTTCTTTCTTTCTTGTTTTCGTTCATTTTAGCTTTAATACTTTCTAATATTCTATCATTGGTATCTTTATTTCTTTCTTTCTTACTTCATATTTTTCATTTTAATTTTAATACATTCTATCTTTAGTTTCTTCCTTTCTTTCCTGATTTCTTTAATTCTTGCTTTAATACCTTCTGACATTCTATTTTTAGTATTATTATTTTTTTTCCGCAATTTCTTTCATGCTTTAATACCTTCTAACATTCTATCTTTAGTTTCTTTCTTTCTTTCTTGATATCTTTCATTCTAGCTTTAATACCTTCTAACATTCTTTCTTTGGTTTCTTTTCTTCTTTCTTTCTTGTTTTCTTTCATGCTTTAATTCGTTCTAACATTCTATCTTTAGTTTCTTTCTTTCTTTCTTGATATCTTTCATTCTAGCTTTAATAAATTCTAACATTCTATCCTTAGTTTCTTTTCTTCTTTCTTATTTTCTTTCATGCTTTAATACCTTCTAACATTCAATCGTTAGTTTCTTTCTTTCTTGATTTCTTTCATTCTAATTTTAATACATTCTATCATGATTTTCTTTATTTCTTTCTTCCTTTCTTTCTTGATTTCTTTCATTTCAGCTTTAATACCTTCTAACATTCTATCTTTAGTTTCTTTCTTTCTGGATATCTTTCATTCTAGCTTTAATACCTTCTGACATTCTATCTTTAGTATTTCTTTCTTTCTTTCTTGATTTCTTTCATTCTAGCTTTAATACCTTCTAATATTCTATCATTTAGTTTCTTTCTTTCTTGATTTCTTTCATTCTAATTTTAATACATTCTATCATTATTTTCTTTATTTCTTTCATCCTTTCTTTCTTGATTTCTTTCATTTCAGCTTTAATACCTTCTACCATTCTATCTTTAGTTTCTTTCTTTCTTTCTTGATATCTTTCATTCTTACTTTAATACTATCTAACATTCTATCTTTAGTTTCTTTCTTTCTTTCTTGATATCTTTCATTCTAGCATTAATACCTTCTAACATTCTATCCTTAGTTTCTTTCCTTCTTTCTTTCTTGTTTTCCTTCATTTTAGCTTTAATACTTTCTAACGTTCTATCTTTAGTTTCTTTCTTTCTTTCTTGATATATTTCATTCTAGCTTTAATACCTTCTAATATTCTTTCATTTAGTTTCTTTCTTTCTTTCTTTCTTTCTTGATATATTTCATTCTAACTTTTATACCTTCTGACATTCGATCTTTAGTTTCTTTCTTTCTTTCTTGATTTCTTTCATTCATGCTTTACCTTCTAACATTCTATCTTTAGTTTCTTTCTTTCTTTCTTTCTTTATTATCTTTCATTCTAGCTTTAATCCATTCTAACATTCTATCTTTAGATTCTTTCCTTCTTTCTTTCTGTTCTCGTTCATTTTAGCTTTAATACCTTCTAACATTCTATCTTTAGTTTCTTTCTTTCTTCATATCTTTCATTCTAATTTTAATACATTCTATCTTTAGTTTCTTCCTTTCTTTCTTGATTTCTTTAATTCTTGCTTTAATACCTTCTGACATTCTATCTTTAGTATTATTTTCTTCTTTCTTTCTTATTTTCTTTCATGCTTTAATTCGTTCTAACATTCTATCTTTAGTTTCTTTCTTTCTTTCTTGATATCTTTCATTCTAGCTTTAATACCTTCTAACGTTCTTTCTTTAGTTTCTTTTCTTCTTTCTTTCTTATTTTCTTTCATGCTTTAATTCGTTCTAACATTCTATCTTTAGTTTCTTTCTTTCTTTCTTGATATCTTTCATTCTAGCTTTAATAAATTCTAACATTCTACCTTTAGTTTCTTTTCTTCTTTCTTATTTTCTTTCATGCTTTAATACCTTCTAACATTCAATCGTTAGTTTCTTTCTTTCTTGATTTCTTTCATTCTAATTTTAATATATTCTATCATTATTTTCTTTATTTATTTCTTCCTTTCTTTCTTGATTCCTTTCATTACAGCTTTAATACCTTCTAACATTCTATCTTTAGTTTTTTTCTTTCTTTCTTGATATCTTTCATTCTAGCTTTAATACCTTCTGACATTCTATCTTTAGTATTTCTTTCTTTCTTTCTTGATTTCTTTCATTCTAGCTTTAATACCTTCTAATATTCTATCATTTAGTTTCTTTCTTTTTTTCTTTCTTTCTTGATATCTTTCATTCTTACTTTAATACTATCTAACATTCTATCTTTAATTTCTTTCTTTCTTTCTTGATATCTTTCATTCTAGCTTTAATACCTTCTAACATTCTATCCTTAGTTTCTTTCCTTCTTTCTTTCTTGTTTTCCTTCATTTTAGCTTTAATACTTTCTAACGTTCTATCTTTAGTTTCTTTCTTTCTTTCTTGATTTCTTTCTTGATTTCTTTCATTCTAGCTTTAATACCTTCTGACATTCTATCTTTAGTTTCTTTCTTTCTTTCTTGATATCTTTCATTCTAGCTTTAATACCTTCTGACATTCTATCTTTAGTATTTTTTTCTTTCTTTCTTGATTTCTTTCATTCTAGCTTTAATACCTTCTGACATTGTATTATTTAGTTTCTTTCTTTCTTGATATCTTTCATTCTAATTATAATACATTCTATCTTTAGTTTCTTCCTTCTTTCTTGATATATTTCATTCTAGCTTTAATACGTTCTAATATTCTATCATTTAGTTTCTTTCTTTCTTTCTTTCCTTCTTGATATATTTCATTCTTACTTTAATACTATCTAACATTCTATCTTTAGTTTCTTTCTTTCTTTCTTGGTATCTTTCATTCTAGCTTTAATACCTTCTGACATTCTATCTTTAGTATTTTTTTCTTTCTTTCTTGATTTCTTTCATTCTAGCTTTAATACCTTCTGACATTCTATTATTTAGTTTCTTTCTTTCTTGATATCTTTCATTCTAATTATAATACATTCTGTCTTTAGTTTCTTTCTTTCTTTCTTGATATATTTCATTCTAGCTTTAATACCTTCTAATATTCTATCATTTAGTTTCTTTCTTTCTTTCTTTCCTTCTTGATATATTTCATTCTTACTTTAATACTATCTAACATTCTGTCTGTAGTTTCTTTCTTTCTTTCTTGATATCTTTCATTCTAACTTTAATACCTTCTAACATTCTATCCTTAGTTTCTTTCTATCTTTCTTTCTTGATATCTTTCATTCTAATTTTAATAGCTTCTAACGTTCTGTCTTTAGTTTCTTTCTTTCTTTCTTTCTTTCTTGATCTCATTCAATAATGCTTTAATACCTTCTGACATTCTATCTGTAGTTTCTTTCTTTCTTTATTTATTTCTTTCATTCATGCTTTAATACCTTCTAACATTCTATCTTTAGTTTCTTTCTATCTTTCTTCCTTGATATCTTTCATTCTAGCTTTAATACATTCCAACATTCTATCTTTAGACTCTTTCCTTCTTTCTTTCTGTTTTCGTTCATTTTAGCTTTTATACCTTCTAACATTCTATCTTTAGTTTCTTTCTTTCTTGATATCTTTCATTCTAATTTTAATACATTCTATCTTTAGTTTCTTCCTTTCTTTCTTGATTTCTTTCATTCTTGCTTTAATACCTTCTGACATTCTATCTTTAGTATTATTTTCTTTCTTTCTCGATTTCTTTCATGCTTTAATACCTTCTAACATTCAATCTTTAGTTTCTTTCCTTCTTTCTTTCTTGTTTTCTTTCATTTTAGCTTTAATACCTTTTAACGTTCTATCTTTAGTTTCTTTCTTTCTTTCTTTCTTGATATCTTTCATTCTAATTTTAATACCTTCTAACGTTCTTTCTTTAGTTTCTTTCTTTCTTTCTTTCTTTCTTGATCTCATTCAATAGTGCTTTAATACCTTCTGACATTCTATCTGTAGTTTCTTTCTTTCTTTATTTCCTTCATTCTAGCTTTAATACCTTCTAACATTCTATCCTTCTTTTCTTTCCTTCTTTCTTTCTTGTTTTCTTTCATTTTAGCTTTAATACCTTCTAACGTTCTATCTTTAATTTCTTTCTTTCTTTCTTGATATCTTTCATTCTAACTTTAATACCTTCTAACGTTGTCTTTAGTTTCTTTCTTTCTTTCTTGATCTCATTCAATAATGCTTTAATACCTTCTGACATTCTATCTGTAGTTTCTTTCTTTCTTTCTTTATTTCTTTCATTCATGCTTTAATACATTCTAACATTCTATCTTTAGATTCTTTCCTTCTTTCTTTCTTGTTTTCGTTCATTTTAGCTTTAATACCTTCTAACATTCTATCTTTAGTTTCTTTTTTTCTTGATATCTTTCATTCTAATTTTAATACATTCTATCTTTAGTTTCTTTCTTTCTTTCTTTCTTTCTTGATTTCTTTCATTCTAGCTTTAATACCTTCTGACATTCTATCTTTAGTTTCTTCCTTTGTTTCTTGATTTCTTTCATTCTAGCTTTAATACCTTCTGACATTCTATCTTTAGTTTTTTTTCTTTCTTTCTCGATTTCTTTCATTCTAGCTTTAATACCTTCTAACATTCTATCTGTAGTTTCTTTCTTACTTTCTTTATTTCTTTCATTCATGCTTTAATACCTTCTAACATTCTATCTTCACTTTCTTTCTTTCCTTCTTGTTTTCGTTCATTTTAGCTTTAATACCTTCTAATATTTTATCATTGGTATCTTTATTTCTTTCTTTCTTACTTCATATCATTCATTCTAATTTTAATACCATCTAACATTCTATCTTTAGTTTCTTTCTATCTTTCTTTCTTTCTTGATATCTTTCATTCTAGCTTTAATACCTTCTAACATTCTTTCTTTAGTTTCTATTCTTCTTTCTTGTTTTCTTTCATGCTTTAATTCCTTCTAACATTCTATCTTTAGTTTCTTTCTTTCTTTCTTGATATCTTTCTTTCTAGCTTTAATACCTTCTAACATTCTATCTTTAGTTTCTTTTCTTCTTTCTTTCTTATTTTCTTTCATGCTTTAATACCTTCTAACATTCAATTGTTAGTTTCTTTCTTTCTTGATTTCTTTCATTCTAATTTTAATACATTCTATCTTTATTTTCTTTCTTTCTTTCTTTCTTTCTTGATTTCTTTCATTCTAGCTTTAATACCTTCTGACATTCTATCTTTAGATTCTTTCCTTCTTTCTTTCTGTTTTCGTTCATTTTAGCTTTAATACCTTCTAACATTCTATCTTTAGTTTCTTTCTTTCTTGATATCTTTCATTCTAATTTTAATACATTCTATCTTTAGTTTCTTCCTTTCTTTCTTGATTTCTTTAATTCTTGCTTTAATACCTTCTGACATTCTATCTTTAGTATTATTTTCTTTCTTTCTCGATTTCTTTCATGCTTTAATACCTTCTAACATTCAATCTTTAGTTTCTTTCTTTCTTTCTTGATATCTTTCATTCTAGCTTTAATATCTTCTTACATTCTATCTTCACTTTCTTTCTTTCTTTCTTGTTTTCGTTTATTTTAGCTTTAATACCTTCTAATATTCTATCATTGGTATCTTTATTTCTTTCTTTCTTACTTCATATCTTTCATTTTAATTTTAATACATTCTATCTTTAGTTTCTTCCTTTCTTTCTTGATTTCTTTAATTCTTGCTTTAATACCTTCTGACATTCTATCTTTAGTATTATTTTATTTTTTTTCGCGATTTCTTTCATGCTTTAATACCTTCTAACATTCAATCTTTAGTTTCTTTCTTTCTTTCTTGATTTCTTTCATTCTAGCTTTAATACCTTCTAATATTCTATCATTTAGTTTCTTTCTTTCTTTCTTTCTTTCTTGATATCTTTCATTACTTTAATACTATCTAACATTCTATCTTTAGTTTCTTTCTTTCTTTCTTGATATCTTTCATTCTAGCTTTAATACCTTCTAACATTCTATCCTTAGTTTCTTTCCTTCTTTCTTTCTTGTTTTCCTTCATTTTAGCTTTAATACTTTCTAACGTTCTATCTTTAGTTTCTTTCTTTCTTTCTTGATTTCTTTCTTGATTTCTTTCATTCTAGCTTTAACACCTTCTGACATTCTATCTTTAGTTTCTTTCTTTCTTTCTTGATATCTTTCATTCTAGCTTTAATACCTTCTGACATTCTATCTTTAGTATTTTTTTCTTTCTTTCTTGATTTCTTTCATTCTAGCTTTAATACCTTCTGACATTCTATTATTTAGTTTCTTTCTTTCTTGATATCTTTCATTCTAATTATAATACATTCTATCTTTAGTTTCTTTCTTTCTTTCTTGATATATTTCATTCTAGCTTTAATACCTTCTAATATTCTATCATTTAGTTTCTTTCTTTCTTTCTTTCCTTCTTGATATATTTCATTCTTACTTTAATACTATCTAACATTCTGTCTTTAGTTTCTTTCTTTCTTTCTTGATATCTTTCATTCTAGCTTTAATACCTTCTAACATTCTTTCTTTAGTTTCTTTTCTTCTTTCTTTCTTGTTTTCTTTCATGCTTTAATTCGTTCTAACATTCTATCTTTAGTTTCTTTCTTTCTTTCTTGATATCTTTCATACTAGCTTTAATAAATTCTAACATTCTATCTTTATTTTCTTTTCTTCTTTCTTATTTTCTTTCATGCTTTAATACCTTCTAACATTCAATTGTTAGTTTCTTTCTTTTTGATTTCTTTCATTCTAATTTTAATACATTCTATCATTATTTTCTTTATTTATTTCTTCCTTTCTTTCTTGATTTCTTTCATTACAGCTTTAATACCTTCTAACATTCTATCTTTAGTTTCTTTCTTTCTTTCTTGATATCTTTCATTCTAGCTTTAATACCTTCTGACATTCTATCTTTAGTATTTCTTTCTTTCTTTCTTGATTTCTTTCATTCTAGCTTTAATACCTTCTAATATTCTATCATTTAGTTTCTTTTTTTCTTTCTTTCTTTCTTTCTTGATATCTTTCATTCTTACTTTAATACTATCTAACATTCTATCTTTAGTTTCTTTCTTTCTTTCTTGATATCTTTCATTCTAACTTTAATACCTCCTAACATTCTATCCTTAGTTTCTTTCCTTCTTTCTTTCTTGTTTTCCTTCATTTTAGCTTTAATACTTTCCAACGTTCTATCTTTAGTTTCTTTCTTTCTTTCTTGATTTCTTTCTTGATTTCTTTCATTCTAGCTTTTATACCTTCTGATATTCTATCTTTAGTTTCTTTCTTTCTTTCTTTCTTGATATCTTTCATTCTAGCTTTAATACCTTCTGACATTCTATCTTTAGTATTTTTTTTCTTTCTTTCTTGATTTCTTTCATTCTAGCTTTAATACCTTCTGACATTCTATTATTTAGTTTCTTTCTTTCTTGATATCTTTCATTCTAATTATAATACATTCTATCTTTAGTTTCTTTCTATCTTTCTTGATATATTTCATTCTAGCTTTAATACCTTCTAATATTCTATCATTTAGTTTCTTTCTTTCTTTCTTTCCTTCTTGATATATTTCATTCTTACTTTAATACTATCTAACATTCTATCTTTAGTTTCTTTCTTTCTTTCTTGGTATCTTTCATTCTAGCTTTAATACCTTCTGACATTCTATCTTTAGTATTTTTTTCTTTCTTTCTTGATTTCTTTCATTCTAGCTTTAATACCTTCTGACATTCTATTATTTAGTTTCTTTCTTTCTTGATAACTTTCATTCTAATTATAATACATTTTGTCTTTAGTTTCTTTCTTTCTTTCTTGATATATTTCATTCTAGCTTTAATACCTTCTAATATTCTATCATTTAGTTTCTTTCTTTCTTTCTTTCTTTCTTGATATATTTCATTCTTACTTTAATACTATCTAACATTCTGTCTTTAGTTTATTTCTTTCTTTCTTGATATCTTTCATTCTAGCTTTAATACCTTCTAACATTCTTTCTTTAGTTTCTTTTCTTCTTTCTTTCTTGTTTTCTTTCATGCTTTAATTCGTTCTAACTATCTATCTTTAGTTTCTTTCTTTCTTTCTTGATATCTTTCATACTAGCTTTAATAAATTCTAACATTCTATCTTTATTTTCTTTTCTTCTTTCTTATTTTCTTTCATGCTTTAATACCTTCTAACATTCAATCGTTAGTTTCTTTCTTTCTTGATTTCTTTCATTCTAATTTTAATACATTCTATCATTATTTTCTTTATTTATTTCTTCCTTTCTTTCTTGATTTCTTTCATTACAGCTTTAATACCTTCTAACATTCTATCTTTAGTTTCTTTCTTTCTTTCTTGATATCTTTCATTCTAGCTTTAATACCTTCTGACATTCTATCTTTAGTATTTCTTTCTTTCTTTCTTGATTTCTTTCATTCTAGCTTTAATACCTTCTAATATTCTATCATTTAGTTTCTTTCTTTCTTTCTTTCTTTCTTTCTTGATATCTTTCATTCTTACTTTAATACTATCTAACATTCTATCTTTAGTTTCTTTCTTTCTTTCTTGATATCTTTCATTCTAGCTTTAATACCTCCTAACATTCTATCCTTAGTTTCTTTCCTTCTTTCTTTCTTGTTTTCCTTCATTTTAGCTTTAATACTTTCTAACGTTCTATCTTTAGTTTCTTTCTTTCTTTCTTGATTTCTTTCTTGATTTCTTTCATTCTAGCTTTAATACCTTCTGACATTCTATCTTTAGTTTCTTTCTTTCTTTCTTTCTTGATATATTTCATTCTAGCTTTAATACCTTCTGACATTCTATCTTTAGTATTTTTTTTCTTTCTTTCTTGATTTCTTTCATTCTAGCTTTAATACCTTCTGACATTCTATTATTTAGTTTCTTTCTTTCTTGATATCTTTCATTCTAATTATAATACATTCTATCTTTAGTTTCTTTCTTTCTTTCTTGATATATTTCATTCTAGCTTTAATACCTTCTAATATTCTATCATTTAGTTTCTTTCTTTCTTTCTTTCCTTCTTGATATATTTCATTCTTACTTTAATACTATCTAACATTCTATCTTTAGTTTCTTTCTTTCTTTCTTGGTATCTTTCATTCTAGCTTTAATACCTTCTGACATTCTATCTTTAGTATTTTTTTCTTTCTTTCTTGATTTCTTTCATTCTAGATTTAATACCTTCTGACATTCTATTATTTAGTTTCTTTCTTTCTTGATAACTTTCATTCTAATTATAATACATTTTGTCTTTAGTTTCTTTCTTTCTTTCTTGATATATTTCATTCAGGCTTTAATACCTTCTAATATTCTATCATTTAGTTTCTTTCTTTCTTTCTTTCTTTCTGAATATATATTTCATTCTTACTTTAATACTATCTAACATTCTGTCTTTAGTTTATTTCTTTCTTTCTTGATATCTTTCATTCTAGCTTTAATACCTTCTAACATTCTTTCTTTAGTTTCTTTTCTTCTTTCTTTCTTGTTTTCTTTCATGCTTTAATTCGTTCTAACTATCTATCTTTAGTTTCTTTCTTTCTTTCTTGATATCTTTCATACTAGCTTTAATAAATTCTAACATTCTATCTTTATTTTATTTTCTTCTTTCTTATTTTCTTTCATGCTTTAATACCTTCTAACATTCAATCGTTAGTTTCTTTCTTTCTTGATTTCTTTCATTCTAATTTTAATGCATTCTATCATTATTTTCTTTATTTATTTCTTCCTTTCTTTCTTGATTTCTTTCATTACAGCTTTAATACCTTCTAACATTCTATCTTTAGTTTCTTTCTTTCTTTCTTGATATCTTTCATTCTAGCTTTAATACCTTCTGACATTCTATCTTTAGTATTTCTTTCTTTCTTTCTTGATTTCTTTCATTCTAGCTTTAATACCTTCTAATATTCTATCATTTAGTTTCTTTCTTTCTTTCTTTCTTTCTTTCTTGATATCTTTCATTCTTACTTTAATACTATCTAACATTCTATCTTTAGTTTCTTTCTTTCTTTCTTGATATCTTTCATTCTAGCTTTAATACCTCCTAACATTCTATCCTTAGTTTCTTTCCTTCTTTCTTTCTTGTTTTCCTTCATTTTAGCTTTAATACTTTCTAACGTTCTATCTTTAGTTTCTTTCTTTCTTTCTTGATTTCTTTCTTGATTTCTTTCATTCTAGCTTTAATACCTTCTGACATTCTATCTTTAGTTTCTTTCTTTCTTTCTTTCTTGGTATCTTTCATTCTAGCTTTAATACCTTCTGACATTCTATCTTTAGTATTTTTTTCTTTCTTTCTTGATTTCTTTCATTCTAGCTTTAATACCTTCTGACATTCTATTATTTAGTTTCTTTCTTTCTTGATAACTTTCATTCTAATTATAATACATTTTGTCTTTAGTTTCTTTCTTTCTTTCTTGATATATTTCATTCTAGCTTTAATACCTTCTAATATTCTATCATTTAGTTTCTTTCTTTCTTTCTTTCTTTCTTGATATATTTCATTCTTACTTTAATACTATCTAACATTCTGTCTTTAGTTTATTTCTTTCTTTCTTGATATCTTTCATTCTAGCTTTAATACCTTCTAACATTCTTTCTTTAGTTTCTTTTCTTCTTTCTTTCTTGTTTTCTTTCATGCTTTAATTCGTTCTAACTATCTATCTTTAGTTTCTTTCTTTCTTTCTTGATATCTTTCATACTAGCTTTAATAAATTCTAACATTCTATCTTTATTTTCTTTTCTTCTTTCTTATTTTCTTTCATGCTTTAATACCTTCTAACATTCAATCGTTAGTTTCTTTCTTTCTTGATTTCTTTCATTCTAATTTTAATACATTCTATCATTATTTTCTTTATTTATTTCTTCCTTTCTTTCTTGATTTCTTTCATTACAGCTTTAATACCTTCTAACATTCTATCTTTAGTTTCTTTCTTTCTTTCTTGATATCTTTCATTCTAGCTTGAATACCTTCTGACATTCTATCTTTAGTATTTCTTTCTTTCTTTCTTGATTTCTTTCATTCTAGCTTTAATACCTTCTAATATTCTATCATTTAGTTTCTTTCTTTCTTTCTTTCTTTCTTGATATCTTTCATTCTTACTTTAATACTATCTAACATTCTATCTTTAGTTTCTTTCTTTCTTTCTTGATATCTTTCATTCTAGCTTTAATACCTCCTAACATTCTATCCTTAGTTTCTTTCCTTCTTTCTTTCTTGTTTTCCTTCATTTTAGCTTTAATACTTTCTAACGTTCTATCTTTAGTTTCTTTCTTTCTTTCTTGATTTCTTTCTTGATTTCTTTCATTCTAGCTTTAATACCTTCTGACATTCTATCTTTAGTTTCTTTCTTTCTTTCTTTCTTGATATCTTTCATTCTAGCTTTAATACCTTCTGACATTCTATCTTTAGTATTTTTTTTCTTTCTTTCTTGATTTCTTTCATTCTAGCTTTAATACCTTCTGACATTCTATTATTTAGTTTCTTTCTTTCTTGATATCTTTCATTCTAATTATAATACATTCTATCTTTAGTTTCTTCTTTCTTTCTTGATATATTTCATTCTAGCTTTAATACCTTCTAATATTCTATCATTTAGTTTCTTTCTTTCTTTCTTTCCTTCTTGATATATTTCATTCTTACTTTAATACTATCTAACATTCTATCTTTAGTTTCTTTCTTTCTTTCTTGGTATCTTTCATTCTAGCTTTAATACCTTCTGACATTCTATCTTTAGTATTTTTTTCTTTCTTTCTTGATTTCTTTCATTCTAGCTTTAATACCTTCTGACATTCTATTATTTAGTTTCTTTCTTTCTTGATTTCTTTCATTCTAATTATAATACATTTTGTCTTTAGTTTCTTTCTTTCTTTCTTGATATATTTCATTCTAGCTTTAATACCTTCTAATATTCTATCATTTAGTTTCTTTCTTTCTTTCTTTCTTTCTTGATATATTTCATTCTTACTTTAATACTATCTAACATTCTGTCTTTAGTTTCTTTCTTTCTTTCTTGATATCTTTCATTCTAGCTTTAATACCTTCTAACATTCTATCCTTAGTTTCTTTCTTTCTTTCTTTCTTTCTTGATCTCATTCAATAATGCTTTAATACCTTCTGACATTCTATCTGTAGTTTCTTTCTTTCTTTATTTCTTTCATTCATGCTTTAATACCTTCTAACATTCTATCTTTAGTTTCTTTGCATCTTTCTTCCTTTCTATCTTTCATTCTAGCTTTAATACATTCTAACATTCTATCTTTAGACTCTTTCCTTCTTTCTTTCTGTTTTGGTTCATTTTAGCTTTTATACCTTCTAACATTCTATCTTTAGTTTCTTTCTTTCTTGATATCTTTCATTCTAATTTTAATACATTCTATCTTTAGTTTCTTCCTTTCTTTCTTGATTTCTTTCATTCTTGCTTTAATACCTTCTGACATTCTATCTTTAGTATTATTTTCTTTCTGTCTCGATTTCTTTCATGCTTTAATACCTTCTAACATTCAATCTTTAGTTTCTTTCCTTCTTTCTTTCTTCTTTTCTTTCATTTTAGCTTTAATACCTTCTAACGTTCTATCTTTAGTTTCTTTCTTTCTTTCTTTCTTGATATCTTTCATTCTAATTTTAATACCTTCTAACGTTCTTTCTTTAGTTTCTTTCTTTCTTTCTTTCTTTCTTGATCTCATTCAATAATGCTTTAATACCTTCTGACATTCTATCTGTAGTTTCTTTCTTTCTTTCTTTATTTCCTTCATTCTAGCTTTAATACCTTCTAACATTCTATCCTTAGTTTCTTTCCTTCTTTCTTTCTTGTTTTCTTTCATTTTAGCTTTAATACCTTCTAACGTTCTATCTTTAGTTTCTTTCTTTCTTTCTTGATATCTTTCATTCTAATTTTAATACCTTCTAACGTTCTGTCTTTAGTTTCTTTCTTTCTTTCTTTCTTTCTTGATCTCATTCAATAATGCTTTAATACCTTCTGACATTCTATCTGTAGTTTCTTTCTTTCTTTATTTATTTCTTTCATTCATGCTTTAATACATTCTAACATTCTATCTTTAGATTCTTTCCTTCTTTCTTTCTTGTTTTCGTTCATTTTAGCTTTAATACCTTCTAACATTCTATCTTTAGTTTCTTTTTTTCTTGATATCTTTCATTCTAATTTTAATACATTCTATCTTTAGTTTCTTTCTTTCTTTCTTTCTTTCTTTCTTTCTTTCTTTCTTTCTTGATTTCTTTCATTCTAGCTTTAATACCTTCTGACATTCTATCTTTAGTTTCTTCCTTTCTTTCTTGATTTCTTTCATTACAGCTTTAATACCTTCTAACATTCTATCTTTAGTTTCTTTCTTTCTTTCTTGATATCTTTCATTCTAGCTTGAATACCTTCTGACATTCTATCTTTAGTATTTCTTTCTTTCTTTCTTGATTTCTTTCATTCTAGCTTTAATACCTTCTAATATTCTATCATTTAGTTTCTTTCTTTCTTTCTTTCTTTCTTTCTTGATATCTTTCATTCTTACTTTAATACTATCTAACATTCTATCTTTAGTTTCTTTCTTTCTTTCTTGATATCTTTCATTCTAGCTTTAATACCTCCTAACATTCTATCCTTAGTTTCTTTCCTTCTTTCTTTCTTGTTTTCCTTCATTTTAGCTTTAATACTTTCTAACGTTCTATCTTTAGTTTCTTTCTTTCTTTCTTGATTTCTTTCTTGATTTCTTTCATTCTAGCTTTAATACCTTCTGACATTCTATCTTTAGTTTCTTTCTTTCTTTCTTTCTTGATATCTTTCATTCTAGCTTTAATACCTTCTGACATTCTATCTTTAGTATTTTTTTTCTTTCTTTCTTGATTTCTTTCATTCTAGCTTTAATACCTTCTGACATTCTATTATTTAGTTTCTTTCTTTCTTGATATCTTTCATTCTAATTATAATACATTCTATCTTTAGTTTCTTCTTTCTTTCTTGATATATTTCATTCTAGCTTTAATACCTTCTAATATTCTATCATTTAGTTTCTTTCTTTCTTTCTTTCCTTCTTGATATATTTCATTCTTACTTTAATAATATCTAACATTCTATCTTTAGTTTCTTTCTTTCTTTCTTGGTATCTTTCATTCTAGCTTTAATACCTTCTGACATTCTATCTTTAGTATTTTTTTCTTTCTTTCTTGATTTCTTTCATTCTAGCTTTAATACCTTCTGACATTCTATTATTTAGTTTCTTTCTTTCTTTCTTTCTTTCATTCTAATTATAATACATTTTGTCTTTAGTTTCTTTCTTTCTTTCTTGATATATTTCATTCTAGCTTTAATTCCTTCTAATATTCTATCATTTAGTTTCTTTCTTTCTTTCTTTCTTTCTTGATATATTTCATTCTTACTTTAATACTATCTAACATTCTGTCTTTAGTTTCTTTCTTTCTTTCTTGATATCTTTCATTCTAGCTTTAATACCTTCTAACATTCTATCCTTAGTTTCTTTCTTTCTTTCTTTCTTTCTTGATCTCATTCAATAATGCTTTAATACCTTCTGACATTCTATCTGTAGTTTCTTTCTTTCTTTCTTTATTTCTTTCATTCATGCTTTAATACCTTCTAACATTCTATCTTTAGTTTCTTTGCATCTTTCTTCCTTTCTATCTTTCATTCTAGCTTTAATACATTCTAACATTCTATCTTTAGACTCTTTCCTTCTTTCTTTCTGTTTTGGTTCATTTTAGCTTTTATACCTTCTAACATTCTATCTTTAGTTTCTTTCTTTCTTGATATCTTTCATTCTAATTTTAATACATTCTATCTTTAGTTTCTTCCTTTCTTTCTTGATTTCTTTCATTCTTGCTTTAATACCTTCTGACATTCTATCTTTAGTATTATTTTCTTTCTGTCTCGATTTCTTTCATGCTTTAATACCTTCTAACATTCAATCTTTAGTTTCTTTCCTTCTTTCTTTCTTCTTTTCTTTCATTTTAGCTTTAATACCTTCTAACGTTCTTTCTTTAGTTTCTTTCTTTCTTTCTTTCTTTCTTGATCTCATTCAATAATGCTTTAATACCTTCTGACATTCTATCTGTAGTTTCTTTCTTTCTTTCTTTATTTCCTTCATTCTAGCTTTAATACCTTCTAACATTCTATCCTTAGTTTCTTTCCTTCTTTCTTTCTTGATTTCTTTCATTTTAGCTTTAATACCTTCTAACATTCTATCTTTACTTTCTTTCTGTCTTTCTTTCTTGTTTTCTTTCATTTTAGCTTTAATACCTTCTAACATTCTATCTTTACTTTCTTTCTGTCTTTCTTTCTTGTTTTCGTTCATTTTAGCTTTAATACCTTCTGACATTCTATCTGTAGTTTCTTTCTTTACTTATTTATTTCTTTCATTCATGCTTTAATACATTCTAACATTCTATCTTTAGATTCTTTCCTTCTTTCTTTCTTGTTTTCGTTCATTTTAGCTTTAATACCTTCTAACATTCTATCTTTAGTTTCTTTTTTTCTTGATATCTTTCATTCTAATTTTAATACATTCTATCTTTAGTTTCTTTCTTTCTTTCTTTCTTTCTTTCTTTCTTTCTTTCTTTCTTTCTTTCTTGATTTCTTTCATTCTAGCTTTAATACCTTCTGACATTCTATCTTTAGTTTCTTCCTTTGTTTCTTGATTTCTTTCATTCTAGCTTTAATACCTTCTGACATTCTATCTTTAGTTTTTTTTCTTTCTTTCTCGATTTCTTTCATTCTAGCTTTAATACCTTCTAACATTCTATCTGTAGTTTCTTTCTTACTTTCTTTATTTCTTTCATTCATGCTTTAATACCTTCTAACATTCTATCTTCACTTTCTTTCTTTCCTTCTTGTTTTCGTTCATTTTAGCTTTAATACCTTCTAATATTTTATCATTGGTATCTTTATTTCTTTCTTTCTTACTTCATATCTTTCATTCTAATTTTAATACCATCTAACATTCTATCTTTAGTTTCTTTCTTTTTTTCTTTCTTTCTTGATATCTTTCATTCTAGCTTTAATACCTTCTAACATTCTTTCTTTAGTTTCTTTTCTTCTTTCTTGTTTTCTTTCATGCTTTAATTCCTTCTAACATTCTATCTTTAGTTTCTTTCTTTCTTTCTTGATATCTTTCATTCTAGCTTTAATAACTTCTAACATTCTATCTTTAGTTTCTTTTCTTCTTTCTTTCTTATTTTCTTTCATGCTTTAATACCTTCTAACATTCAATTGTTAGTTTCTTTCTTTCTTGATTTCTTTCATTCTAATTTTAATACATTCTATCTTTATTTTCTTTCTTTCTTTCTTTCTTTCTTGATTTCTTTCATTCTAGCTTTAATACCTTCTGACATTCTATTATTTAGTTTCTTTCTTTCTTGATATCTTTCATACTAATTATAATACATTCTATCTTTAGTTTCTTTCTTTCTTTCTTGATATATTTCATTCTTACTTTAATACTATCTAACATTCTATCATTAGTTTCTTTCTTTCTTTCTTGATAACTTTCATTCTAGCTTTAATACCTTCTAACATTCTATCTTTAGTTTCCTTCGTTCTTGATATCTTTCATTCTAGCTTTAATACCTTCTAACATTCTATCTTTAGTTTCTTTCTTTCTTTCTTCCTTGATATCTTTCATTCTAGCTTTAATACATTCTAACATTCTATCTTCAGTTTCTTTCTTTCTTGATATCTTTCATTCTCATTTTAATACATTATATCATTAGTTTCTTTCTTTCTTTCTTTCTTGATTTCTTTCATTCTAGCTTTAATACCTTCTGACATTCTATTATTTACTTTCTTTCTTTCTTGATATCTTTCATTCTAATTATAATACATTCTATCTTTAGTTTCTTTCATGCTTTAATACCTTCTAACATTCTATCTTTAGTTTCCTTCTTTCTTTCTAGTTTTCTTTCATTCAAGCTTTAATACCTTCTAACATTCTTTCTTGATATCTTTTATTCTAGCTTTAATACCTTCTAACATTCTATCTTTACTTTCTTTCTGTCTTTCTTTCTTGTTTTCGTTCATTTTAGCTTTAATCTTCTAATATTCTCATTAGTTTCTTTCCTTCATTCTTTCTTGTTTTCTTTCATTCTAGCTTTAATATCTTCTAACATTCAATCTGCAGTTTCTTTCTTACTTTCTTTCTTGATATCTTTCATTCTAATTTTAATACATTCTTACATTCTATCTTTAGTTTCTTTCTTTCTTTCTTGATTTCTTTAATTCTAGCTTTAATAACTTCTGACATTCTGTCTTTAATATTTTTTCTTTCTTTCTCGATTTCTTTCATTCTAGCTTTAATACCTTCTAACATTCAATCTTTATTTTCTTTCCTTATTTCTTTCTTGATATATTTCATTCTAGCTTTAATACCTTCTTATATTCTTTCA
This sequence comes from Intellagama lesueurii, assembly GCA_037013535.1. Lineage (NCBI taxonomy): Eukaryota > Metazoa > Chordata > Lepidosauria > Squamata > Agamidae > Intellagama > Intellagama lesueurii. Next base: position 16,774,651 of record JBAJHW010000013.1, read on the forward strand.
TTTAGTTTCTTTCTTTCTTTCTTTCTTTCTTTCTTGATATATTTCATTCTAACTTTTATACCTTCTGACATTCTATTATTTACTTTCTTTTTTCTTGATATCTTTCATTCTAATTTTAATACATTCTATCTTTAGTTTCTTTCTTTCTTTCTTTCTTTCTTTCTTGATTTCTTTCATTCTAGCTTTAATACCTTCTAACATTCTATCTGTAGTTTCTTTCTTACTTTCTTTATTTCTTTCATTCATGCTTTAATACCTTCTAACATTCTATCTTCACTTTCTTTCTTTCCTTCTTGTTTTCATTCATTTTAGCTTTAATACCTTCTAATATTTTATCATTGGTATCTTTATTTCTTTCTTTCTTACTTCATATCTTTCATTCTAATTTTAATACCATCTAACATTCTATCTTTAGTTTCTTTCTATCTTTCTTTCTTTCTTGATATCTTTCATTCTAGCTTTAATACCTTCTAACATTCTATCTTTAGTTTCTTTCTTTCTTGATATCTTTCATTCTCATTTTAATACATTCTATCTTTAGTTTCTTTCTTTCTTTCTTTCTTTCTTGATTTCTTTCATTCTAGCTTTAATACCTTCCGACATTCTATTATTTACTTTCTTTCTTTCTTGATATCTTTCATTCTAATTATAATACATTCTATCTTTAGTTTCTTTCATACTTTAATACCTTCCAACATTCTATCTTTAGTTTCCTTCTTTCTTTCTAGTTTTCTTTCATTCAAGCTTTAATACCTTCTAACATTCAATCTTTAGTTTCTTTCTTTCTTTCTTGATATCTTTTATTCTAGCTTTAATACCTTCTAACATTCTATCTTTACTTTCTTTCTGTCTTTCTTTCTTGTTTTCGTTCATTTTAGCTTTAATCTTCTAATATTCTCATTAGTTTCTTTCCTTCATTCTTTCTTCTTTTCTTTCATTCTAGCTTTAATACCTTCTAACATTCAATCTGCAGTTTCTTTCTTACTTTCTTTCTTGATATCTTTCATTCTAATTTTAATACATTCTTACATTCTATCTTTAGTTTCTTTCTTTCTTTCTTGATTTCTTTAATTCTAGCTTTAATAACTTCTGACATTCTGTCTTTAATATTTTTTCTTTTTTTCTCGATTTCTTTCATTCTAGCTTTAATACCTTCTAACATTCAATCTTTAGTTTCTTTCTTTCTTTCTTTCTAATTTTCTTTCATTCTAGCTTTAATACCTTCTAACATTCTATCTTTAGTTTCTTTCCTCCTTTCGTTCTTGTTGTCGTTCATTCTAGCTTTAATGCCTTCTAACATTCAATCTTAATTTTCTTTCTTTCTTTCTTGATATATTTCATTCTAGCTTTAATACCTTCTAATATTCTTTCATTTAGTTTCTTTCTTTCTTTCTTTCTTTCTTGATATATTTCATTCTAACTTTTATACCTTCTGACATTCTATTATTTACTTTCTTTTTTTCTTGATATCTTTCATTCTAATTTTAATACATTCTATCTTTAGTTTCTTTCTTTCTTTCTTTCTTGATTTCTTTCATTCTAGCTTTAATACCTTCTAACATTCTATCTGTAGTTTCTTTCTTACTTTCTTTATTTCTTTCATTCATGCTTTAATACCTTCTAACATTCTATCTTCACTTTCTTTCTTTCCTTCTTGTTTTCGTTCATTTTAGCTTTAATACCTTCTAATATTTTATCATTGGTATCTTTATTTCTTTCTTTCTTACTTCATATCTTTCATTGTAATTTTAATACCATCTAACATTCTATCTTTAGTTTCTTTCTATCTTTCTTTCTTTCTTGATATCTTTCATTCTAGCTTTAATACCTTCTAACATTCTTTCTTTAGTTTCTTTTCTTCTTTCTTGTTTTCTTTCATGCTTTAATTTCTTCTAACATTCTATCTTTAGTTTCTTTCTTTCTTTCTTGACATCTTTCATTCTAGCTTTAATACCTTCTAACATTCTATCTTTAGTTTCTTTTCTTCTTTCTTTCTTATTTTCTTTCATGCTTTAATACCTTCTAACATTCAATTGTTAGTTTCTTTCTTCCTTGATTTCTTTCATTCTAATTTTAATACATTCTATCTTTATTTTCTTTCTTTCTTTCTTTCTTTCTTGATTTCTTTCATTCTAGCTTTAATACCTTCTGACATTCTATCTTTAGTTTCTTTCTTTCTTTCTCGATATCTTTCATTCTAGCTTTAATACCTTCTGAAATTCTATCTTTAGTATTTTTTCTTTCTTTCTTGATTTCTTTCAATCTAGCTTTAATACCTTCTGACATTCTATTATTTAGTTTCTTTCTTTCTTGATATCTTTCATTCTAATTATAATACATTCTATCATTAGTTTCTTTCTTTCTTTCTTGATATCTTTCATTCTAGCTTTAATACCTTCTAACATTCTATCTTTAGTTTCTTTCTTTCTTGATATCTTTCATTCTCATTTTAATACATTCTATCTTTAGTTTCTTTCTTTCTTTCTTTCTTTCTTTCTTTCTTGATTTCTTTCATTCTAGCTTTAATACCTTCTGACATTCTATTATTTACTTTCTTTCTTTCTTGATATCTTTCATTCTAATTATAATACATTCTATCTTTAGTTTCTTTCATGCTTTAATACCTTCTAATATTCTATCTTTAGTTTCCTTCTTTCTTTCTAGTTTTCTTTCATTCAAGCTTTAATACCTTCTAACATTCAATCTTTAGTTTCTTTCTTTCTTTCTTGATATCTTTTATTCTAACTTTAATACCTTCTAACATTCTATCTTTACTTTCTTTCTGTCTTTCTTTCTTGTTTTCGTTCATTTTAGCTTTAATCTTCTAATATTCTCATTAGTTTCTTTCCTTCATTCTTTCTTGTTTTCTTTCATTCTAGCTTTAATACCTTCTAACATTCAATCTTCAGTTTCTTTCTTACTTTCTTTCTTGATATTTTTCATTCTAATTTTAATACATTCTTACATTCTATCTTTAGTTTCTTTCTTTCTTTCTTGATTTCTTTAATTCTAGCTTTAATAACTTCTGACATTCTGTCTTTAATATTTTTTCTTTCTTTCTCGATTTCTTTCATTCTAGCTTTAATACCTTCTAACATTCAATCTTTAGTTTCTTTCTTTCTTTCTTTCTAATTTTCTTTCATTCTAGCTTTAATACCTTCTAACATTCTATCTTTAGTTTCTTTCCCCCTTTCGTTCTTGTTGTCCTTCATTCTAGCTTTACCTTCTAACATTCAATCTTAATTTTCTTTCTTTCTTTTTTGATATATTTCATTCTAGCTTTAATACCTTCTAATATTCTTTCATTTAGTTTCTTTCTTTCTTTCTTTCTTGATATATTTCATTCTAACTTTTATATCTTCTGACATTCTATCTTTAGTATCTTTCTTTCTTTCTTGATTTCTTTCATTCATGCTTTAATACCTTCTAACATTCTATCTTTAGTTTCTTTCTTTCTTTCTTTCTTTATTGATATCTTTCATTCTAGCTTTAATACATTCTAACATTCTATATTTAGATTCTTTCCTTCTTTCTTTCTGTTTTCGTTCATTTTAGCTTTAATACCTTCTAACATTCTATCTTTAATTTCTTTCTTTCTTGATATCTTTCATTCTAATTTTAATACATTCTATCTTTAGTTTCTTCCTTTCTTTCTTGATTTCTTTCATTCTTGCTTTAATACCTTCTGACATTCTATCTTTAGTATTATTTTCTTTCTTTCTCGATTCCTTTCATGCTTTAATACCTTCCAACATTCAATCTTTAGTTTCTTTCTTTCTTTCTTGATATCTTTCATTCTAGCTTTAATACCTTTTAACATTCTATCTTCACTTTCTTTCTTTCTTTCTTGTTTTCGTTCATTTTAGCTTTAATACCTTCTAACGTTCTATCTTTAGTTTCTTTCTTTCTTTCTTTCTTGATATCTTTCATTCTAATTTTAATAGCTTCTAACGTTCTGTCTTTAGTTTCTTTCTTTCTTTCTTTCTTTCTTGATCTCATTCAATAATGCTTTAATACCTTCTGACATTCTATCTGTAGTTTCTTTCTTTCTTTATTTCTTTCATTCATGCTTTAATACCTTCTAACATTCTATCTTTAGATTCTTTCTTTCTTTCTTCCTTGATATCTTTCATTCTAGCTTTAATACATTCTAACATTCTATCTTTAGACTCTTTCCTTCTTTCTTTCTGTTTTCGTTCATTTTAGCTTTTATACCTTCTGACATTCTATCTTTAGTATTATTTTCTTTCTTTCTCGATTTCTTTCATGCTTTAATACCTTCTAACATTCAATCTTTAGTTTCTTTCCTTCTTTCTTTCTTGTTTTCTTTCATTTTAGCTTTAATACCTTCTAACGTTCTATCTTTAGTTTCTTTCTTTCTTTCTTTCTTGATATTTTTCATTCTAATTTTAATACCTTCTAACGTTCTGTCTTTAGTTTCTTTCTTTCTTTCTTGATCTCATTCAATAGTGCTTTAATACCTTCTGACATTCAATCTTTAGTTTCTTTCTTTCTTTCTTGATATCTTTCATTCTAGCTTTAATACCTTCTAACGTTCTTTCTTTAGTTTCTTTTCTTCTTTCTTTCTTGTTTTCTTTCATGCTTTAGTTCGTTCTAACATTCTATCTTTAGTTTCTTTCTTTCTTTCTTGATATCTTTCATTATAGCTTCAATAAATTCTAACATTCTATCTTTATTTCCTTTTCTTTTTTCTTATTTTCTTTCATGCTTTAATACCTTCTAACATTCAATCGTTAGTTTCTTTCTTTCTTGATTTCTTTCATTCTAATTTTAAAACATTCTATCATTATTTTCTTTATTTCTTTCTTCCTTTCTTTCTTGATTTCTTTCATTTCAGCTTTAATACCTTCTAACATTCTATCTTTAGTTTCTTTCTTTCTTTCTTGATATCTTTCATTCTAGGTTTAATACCTTCTGACATTCTATCTTTAGTATTTCTTTCTTTCTTTCTTGATTTCTTTCATTCTAGCTTTAATACCTTCTAATATTCTATCATTTAGTTTCTTTCTTTCTTTCTTTCTTTCTTGATATCTTTCATTACTTTAATACTATCTAACATTCTATCTTTAGTTTCTTTCTTTCTTTCTTGATATCTTTCATTCTAGCTTTAATACCTTCTAACATTCTATCCTTAGTTTCTTTCCTTCTTTCTTTCTTGTTTTCCTTCATTTTAGCTTTAATACTTTCTAACGTTCTATCTTTAGTTTCTTTCTTTCTTTCTTGATTTCTTTCTTGATTTCTTTCATTCTAGCTTTAACACCTTCTGACATTCTATCTTTAGTTTCTTTCTTTCTTTCTTGATATCTTTCATTCTAGCTTTAATACCTTCTGACATTCTATCTTTAGTATTTTTTTCTTTCTTTCTTGATTTCTTTCATTCTAGCTTTAATACCTTCTGACATTCTATTATTTAGTTTCTTTCTTTCTTGATATCTTTCATTCTAATTATAATACATTCTATCTTTAGTTTCTTTCTTTCTTTCTTGATATATTTCATTCTAGCTTTAATACCTTCTAATATTCTATCTTTTAGTTTCTTTCTTTCTTTCTTTCCTTCTTGATATATTTCATTCTTACTTTAATACTATCTAACATTCTGTCTTTAGTTTCTTTCTTTCTTTCTTGATATCTTTCATTCTAGCTTTAATACCTTCTAACATTCTTTCTTTAGTTTCTTTTCTTCTTCCTTTCTTGTTTTCTTTCATGCTTTAATTCGTTCTAACATTCTATCTTTAGTTTCTTTCTTTCTTTCTTGATATCTTTCATACTAGCTTTAATAAATTCTATCATTCTATCTTTATTTTATTTTCTTCTTTCTTATTTTCTTTCATGCTTTAATACCTTCTAACATTCAATCGTTAGTTTCTTTCTTTCTTGATTTCTTTCATTCTAATTTTAATACATTCTATCATTATTTTCTTTATTTATTTCTTCCTTTCTTTCTTGATTTCTTTCATTACAGCTTTAATACCTTCTAACATTCTATCTTTAGTTTCTTTCTTTCTTGATATCTTTCATTCTAGCTTTAATACCTTCTGACATTCTATCTTTAGTATTTCTTTCTTTCTTTCTTGATTTCTTTCATTCTAGCTTTAATACCTTCTAATATTCTATCATTTAGTTTCTTTTTTTCTTTCTTTCTTTCTTTCTTGATATCTTTCATTCTTACTTTAATACTATCTAACATTCTATCTTTAGTTTCTTTCTTTCTTTCTTGATATCTTTCATTCTAACTTTAATAACTCCTAACATTCTATCCTTAGTTTCTTTCCTTCTTTCTTTCTTGTTTTCCTTCATTTTAGCTTTAATACTTTCTAACGTTCTATCTTTAGTTTCTTTCTTTCTTTCTTGATTTCTTTCATTCTAGCTTTAATACCTTCTGATATTCTATCTTTAGTTTCTTTCTTTCTTTCTTTCTTGATATCTTTCATTCTAGCTTTAATACCTTCTAACATTCTTTCTTTAGTTTCTTTTCTTCTTTCTTTCTTCTTTTCTTTCATGCTTTAATTCGTTCTAACATTCTATCTTTAGTTTCTTTCTTTCTTTCTTGATATCTTTCATACTAGCTTTAATAAATTCTAACATTCTATCTTTATTTTCTTTTCTTCTTTCTTATTTTCTTTCATGCTTTAATACCTTCTAACATTCAATCGTTAGTTTCTTTCTTTCTTGATTTCTTTCATTCTAATTTTAATACATTCTATCATTATTTTCTTTATTTATTTCTTCCTTTCTTTCTTGATTTCTTTCATTACAGCTTTAATACCTTCTAACATTCTATCTTTAGTTTCTTTCTTTCTTGATATCTTTCATTCTAGCTTTAATACCTTCTGACATTCTATCTTTAGTATTTCTTTCTTTCTTTCTTTATTTCTTTCATTCTAGCTTTAATACCTTCTAATATTCTATCATTTAGTTTCTTTTTTTCTTTCTTTCTTTCTTTCTTGATATCTTTCATTCTTACTTTAATACTATCTAACATTCTATCTTTAGTTTCTTTCTTTCTTTCTTGATATCTTTCATTCTAACTTTAATAACTCCTAACATTCTATCCTTAGTTTCTTTCCTTCTTTCTTTCTTGTTTTCCTTCATTTTAGCTTTAATACTTTCTAACGTTCTATCTTTAGTTTCTTTCTTTCTTTCTTGATTTCTTTCATTCTAGCTTTAATACCTTCTGATATTCTATCTTTAGTTTCTTTCTTCCTTTCTTTCTTGATATCTTTCATTCTAGCTTTAATAACTTCTAACATTCTATCTTTAGTTTCTTTCTTTCTTTCTTGATATCTTTCATTCTAGCTTTAATAACTTCTAACATTCTATCTTTAGTTTCTTTTCTTCTTTCTTTCTTATTTTCTTTCATGCTTTAATACCTTCTAACATTCAATTGTTAGTTTCTTTCTTTCTTGATTTCTTTCATTCTAATTTTAATACATTCTATCTTTATTTTCTTTCTTTCTTTCTTTCTTTCTTGATTTCTTTCATTCTAGCTTTAATACCTTCTGACATTCTATTATTTAGTTTCTTTCTTTCTTGATATCTTTCATTCTAATTATAATACATTCTATCTTTAGTTTCTTTCTTTCTTTCTTGATATATTTCATTCTTACTTTAATACTATCTAACATTCTATCATTAGTTTCTTTCTTTCTTTCTTGATAACTTTCATTCTAGCTTTAATACCTTCTAACATTCTATCTTTAGTTTCCTTCGTTCTTGATATCTTTCATTCTAGCTTTAATACCTTCTAACATTCTATCTTTAGTTTCTTTCTTTCTTTCTTCCTTGATATCTTTCATTCTAGCTTTAATACATTCTAACATTCTATCTTCAGTTTCTTTCTTTCTTGATATCTTTCATTCTCATTTTAATACATTATATCATTAGTTTCTTTCTTTCTTTCTTTCTTGATTTCTTTCATTCTAGCTTTAATACCTTCTGACATTCTATTATTTACTTTCTTTCTTTCTTGATATCTTTCATTCTAATTATAATACATTCTATCTTTAGTTTCTTTCATGCTTTAATACCTTCTAACATTCTATCTTTAGTTTCCTTCTTTCTTTCTAGTTTTCTTTCATTCAAGCTTTAATACCTTCTAACATTCTTTCTTGATATCTTTTATTCTAGCTTTAATACCTTCTAACATTCTATCTTTACTTTCTTTCTGTCTTTCTTTCTTGTTTTCGTTCATTTTAGCTTTAATCTTCTAATATTCTCATTAGTTTCTTTCCTTCATTCTTTCTTGTTTTCTTTCATTCTAGCTTTAATATCTTCTAACATTCAATCTGCAGTTTCTTTCTTACTTTCTTTCTTGATATCTTTCATTCTAATTTTAATACATTCTTACATTCTATCTTTAGTTTCTTTCTTTCTTTCTTGATTTCTTTAATTCTAGCTTTAATAACTTCTGACATTCTGTCTTTAATATTTTTTCTTTCTTTCTCGATTTCTTTCATTCTAGCTTTAATACCTTCTAACATTCAATCTTTATTTTCTTTCCTTATTTCTTTCTTGATATATTTCATTCTAGCTTTAATACCTTCTTATATTCTTTCATTTAGTTTCTTTCTTTCTTTCTTTCTTTCTTGATATATTTCATTCTATCTTTTATACCTTCTGACATTCTATTATTTACTTTCTTTTTTCTTGATATCTTTCATTCTAATTTTAATACATTCTATCTTTAGTTTCTTTCTTTCTTTCTTTCTTTCTTTCTTGATTTCTTTCATTCTAGCTTTAATACCTTCTAACATTCTATCTGTAGTTTCTTTCTTACTTTCTTTATTTCTTTCATTCATGCTTTAATACCTTCTAACATTCTATCTTCACTTTCTTTCTTTCCTTCTTGTTTTCATTCATTTTAGCTTTAATACCTTCTAATATTTTATCATTGGTATCTTTATTTCTTTCTTTCTTACTTCATATCTTTCATTCTAATTTTAATACCATCTAACATTCTATCTTTAGTTTCTTTCTATCTTTCTTTCTTTCTTGATATCTTTCATTCTAGCTTTAATACCTTCTAACATTCTATCTTTAGTTTCTTTCTTTCTTGATATCTTTCATTCTCATTTTAATACATTCTATCTTTAGTTTCTTTCTTTCTTTCTTTCTTTCTTGATTTCTTTCATTCTAGCTTTAATACCTTCCGACATTCTATTATTTACTTTCTTTCTTTCTTGATATCTTTCATTCTAATTATAATACATTCTATCTTTAGTTTCTTTCATACTTTAATACCTTCCAACATTCTATCTTTAGTTTCCTTCTTTCTTTCTAGTTTTCTTTCATTCAAGCTTTAATACCTTCTAACATTCAATCTTTAGTTTCTTTCTTTCTTTCTTGATATCTTTTATTCTAGCTTTAATACCTTCTAACATTCTATCTTTACTTTCTTTCTGTCTTTCTTTCTTGTTTTCGTTCATTTTAGCTTTAATCTTCTAATATTCTCATTAGTTTCTTTCCTTCATTCTTTCTTCTTTTCTTTCATTCTAGCTTTAATACCTTCTAACATTCAATCTGCAGTTTCTTTCTTACTTTCTTTCTTGATATCTTTCATTCTAATTTTAATACATTCTTACATTCTATCTTTAGTTTCTTTCTTTCTTTCTTGATTTCTTTAATTCTAGCTTTAATACCTTCTGACATTCTATCTTTAGTATTATTTTCTTTCTTTCTCGATTTCTTTCATGCTTTAATACCTTCCAACATTCAATCTTTAGTTTCTTTCTTTCTTTCTTGATATCTTTCATTCTAGCTTTAATACCTTTTAACATTCTATCTTCACTTTCTTTCTTTCTTTCTTGTTTTCGTTCATTTTAGCTTTAATACCTTCTAACGTTCTATCTTTAGTTTCTTTCTTTCTTTCTTTCTTGATATCTTTCATTCTAATTTTAATAGCTTCTAACGTTCTGTCTTTAGTTTCTTTCTTTCTTTCTTTCTTTCTTGATCTCATTCAATAATGCTTTAATACCTTCTGACATTCTATCTGTAGTTTCTTTCTTTCTTTATTTCTTTCATTCATGCTTTAATACCGTCTAACATTCTATCTTTAGATTCTTTCTTTCTTTCTTCCTTGATATCTTTCATTCTAGCTTTAATACATTCTAACATTCTATCTTTAGACTCTTTCCTTCTTTCTTTCTGTTTTCGTTCATTTTAGCTTTTATACCTTCTGACATTCTATCTTTAGTATTATTTTCTTTCTTTCTCGATTTCTTTCATGCTTTAATACCTTCTAACATTCAATCTTTAGTTTCTTTCCTTCTTTCTTTCTTGTTTTCTTTCATTTTAGCTTTAATACCTTCTAACGTTCTATCTTTAGTTTCTTTCTTTCTTTCTTTCTTGATATTTTTCATTCTAATTTTAATACCTTCTAACGTTCTGTCTTTAGTTTCTTTCTTTCTTTCTTGATCTCATTCAATAGTGCTTTAATACCTTCTGACATTCAATCTTTAGTTTCTTTCTTTCTTTCTTGATATCTTTCATTCTAGCTTTAATACCTTCTAACGTTCTTTCTTTAGTTTCTTTTCTTCTTTCTTTCTTGTTTTCTTTCATGCTTTAGTTCGTTCTAACATTCTATCTTTAGTTTCTTTCTTTCTTTCTTGATATCTTTCATTATAGCTTCAATAAATTCTAACATTCTATCTTTATTTCCTTTTCTTTTTTCTTATTTTCTTTCATGCTTTAATACCTTCTAACATTCAATCGTTAGTTTCTTTCTTTCTTGATTTCTTTCATTCTAATTTTAAAACATTCTATCATTATTTTCTTTATTTCTTTCTTCCTTTCTTTCTTGATTTCTTTCATTTCAGCTTTAATACCTTCTAACATTCTATCTTTAGTTTCTTTCTTTCTTTCTTGATATCTTTCATTCTAGCTTTAATACCTTCTGACATTCTATCTTTAGTATTTCTTTCTTTCTTTCTTGATTTCTTTCATTCTAGCTTTAATACCTTCTAATATTCTATCATTTAGTTTCTTTCTTTCTTTCTTTCTTTCTTGATATCTTTCATTACTTTAATACTATCTAACATTCTATCTTTAGTTTCTTTCTTTCTTTCTTGATATCTTTCATTCTAGCTTTAATACCTTCTAACATTCTATCCTTAGTTTCTTTCCTTCTTTCTTTCTTGTTTTCCTTCATTTTAGCTTTAATACTTTCTAACGTTCTATCTTTAGTTTCTTTCTTTCTTTCTTGATTTCTTTCTTGATTTCTTTCATTCTAGCTTTAACACCTTCTGACATTCTATCTTTAGTTTCTTTCTTTCTTTCTTGATATCTTTCATTCTAGCTTTAATACCTTCTGACATTCTATCTTTAGTATTTTTTTCTTTCTTTCTTGATTTCTTTCATTCTAGCTTTAATACCTTCTGACATTCTATTATTTAGTTTCTTTCTTTCTTGATATCTTTCATTCTAATTATAATACATTCTATCTTTAGTTTCTTTCTTTCTTTCTTGATATATTTCATTCTAGCTTTAATACCTTCTAATATTCTATCTTTTAGTTTCTTTCTTTCTTTCTTTCCTTCTTGATATATTTCATTCTTACTTTAATACTATCTAACATTCTGTCTTTAGTTTCTTTCTTTCTTTCTTGATATCTTTCATTCTAGCTTTAATACCTTCTAACATTCTTTCTTTAGTTTCTTTTCTTCTTCCTTTCTTGTTTTCTTTCATGCTTTAATTCGTTCTAACATTCTATCTTTAGTTTCTTTCTTTCTTTCTTGATATCTTTCATACTAGCTTTAATAAATTCTATCATTCTATCTTTATTTTATTTTCTTCTTTCTTATTTTCTTTCATGCTTTAATACCTTCTAACATTCAATCGTTAGTTTCTTTCTTTCTTGATTTCTTTCATTCTAATTTTAATACATTCTATCATTATTTTCTTTATTTATTTCTTCCTTTCTTTCTTGATTTCTTTCATTACAGCTTTAATACCTTCTAACATTCTATCTTTAGTTTCTTTCTTTCTTGATATCTTTCATTCTAGCTTTAATACCTTCTGACATTCTATCTTTAGTATTTCTTTCTTTCTTTCTTGATTTCTTTCATTCTAGCTTTAATACCTTCTAATATTCTATCATTTAGTTTCTTTTTTTCTTTCTTTCTTTCTTTCTTGATATCTTTCATTCTTACTTTAATACTATCTAACATTCTATCTTTAGTTTCTTTCTTTCTTTCTTGATATCTTTCATTCTAACTTTAATAACTCCTAACATTCTATCCTTAGTTTCTTTCCTTCTTTCTTTCTTGTTTTCCTTCATTTTAGCTTTAATACTTTCTAACGTTCTATCTTTAGTTTCTTTCTTTCTTTCTTGATTTCTTTCATTCTAGCTTTAATACCTTCTGATATTCTATCTTTAGTTTCTTTCTTTCTTTCTTTCTTGATATCTTTCATTCTAGCTTTAATACCTTCTAACATTCTTTCTTTAGTTTCTTTTCTTCTTTCTTTCTTCTTTTCTTTCATGCTTTAATTCGTTCTAACATTCTATCTTTAGTTTCTTTCTTTCTTTCTTGATATCTTTCATACTAGCTTTAATAAATTCTAACATTCTATCTTTATTTTCTTTTCTTCTTTCTTATTTTCTTTCATGCTTTAATACCTTCTAACATTCAATCGTTAGTTTCTTTCTTTCTTGATTTCTTTCATTCTAATTTTAATACATTCTATCATTATTTTCTTTATTTATTTCTTCCTTTCTTTCTTGATTTCTTTCATTACAGCTTTAATACCTTCTAACATTCTATCTTTAGTTTCTTTCTTTCTTGATATCTTTCATTCTAGCTTTAATACCTTCTGACATTCTATCTTTAGTATTTCTTTCTTTCTTTCTTTATTTCTTTCATTCTAGCTTTAATACCTTCTAATATTCTATCATTTAGTTTCTTTTTTTCTTTCTTTCTTTCTTTCTTGATATCTTTCATTCTTACTTTAATACTATCTAACATTCTATCTTTAGTTTCTTTCTTTCTTTCTTGATATCTTTCATTCTAACTTTAATAACTCCTAACATTCTATCCTTAGTTTCTTTCCTTCTTTCTTTCTTGTTTTCCTTCATTTTAGCTTTAATACTTTCTAACGTTCTATCTTTAGTTTCTTTCTTTCTTTCTTGATTTCTTTCATTCTAGCTTTAATACCTTCTGATATTCTATCTTTAGTTTCTTTCTTCCTTTCTTTCTTGATATCTTTCATTCTAGCTTTAATAACTTCTAACATTCTATCTTTAGTTTCTTTCTTTCTTTCTTGATATCTTTCATTCTAGCTTTAATAACTTCTAACATTCTATCTTTAGTTTCTTTTCTTCTTTCTTTCTTATTTTCTTTCATGCTTTAATACCTTCTAACATTCAATTGTTAGTTTCTTTCTTTCTTGATTTCTTTCATTCTAATTTTAATACATTCTATCTTTATTTTCTTTCTTTCTTTCTTTCTTTCTTGATTTCTTTCATTCTAGCTTTAATACCTTCTGACATTCTATTATTTAGTTTCTTTCTTTCTTGATATCTTTCATTCTAATTATAATACATTCTATCTTTAGTTTCTTTCTTTCTTTCTTGATATATTTCATTCTTACTTTAATACTATCTAACATTCTATCATTAGTTTCTTTCTTTCTTTCTTGATAACTTTCATTCTAGCTTTAATACCTTCTAACATTCTATCTTTAGTTTCCTTCGTTCTTGATATCTTTCATTCTAGCTTTAATACCTTCTAACATTCTATCTTTAGTTTCTTTCTTTCTTTCTTCCTTGATATCTTTCATTCTAGCTTTAATACATTCTAACATTCTATCTTCAGTTTCTTTCTTTCTTGATATCTTTCATTCTCATTTTAATACATTATATCATTAGTTTCTTTCTTTCTTTCTTTCTTGATTTCTTTCATTCTAGCTTTAATACCTTCTGACATTCTATTATTTACTTTCTTTCTTTCTTGATATCTTTCATTCTAATTATAATACATTCTATCTTTAGTTTCTTTCATGCTTTAATACCTTCTAACATTCTATCTTTAGTTTCCTTCTTTCTTTCTAGTTTTCTTTCATTCAAGCTTTAATACCTTCTAACATTCTTTCTTGATATCTTTTATTCTAGCTTTAATACCTTCTAACATTCTATCTTTACTTTCTTTCTGTCTTTCTTTCTTGTTTTCGTTCATTTTAGCTTTAATCTTCTAATATTCTCATTAGTTTCTTTCCTTCATTCTTTCTTGTTTTCTTTCATTCTAGCTTTAATATCTTCTAACATTCAATCTGCAGTTTCTTTCTTACTTTCTTTCTTGATATCTTTCATTCTAATTTTAATACATTCTTACATTCTATCTTTAGTTTCTTTCTTTCTTTCTTGATTTCTTTAATTCTAGCTTTAATAACTTCTGACATTCTGTCTTTAATATTTTTTCTTTCTTTCTCGATTTCTTTCATTCTAGCTTTAATACCTTCTAACATTCAATCTTTATTTTCTTTCCTTATTTCTTTCTTGATATATTTCATTCTAGCTTTAATACCTTCTTATATTCTTTCATTTAGTTTCTTTCTTTCTTTCTTTCTTTCTTGATATATTTCATTCTAACTTTTATACCTTCTGACATTCTATTATTTACTTTCTTTTTTCTTGATATCTTTCATTCTAATTTTAATACATTCTATCTTTAGTTTCTTTCTTTCTTTCTTTCTTTCTTTCTTGATTTCTTTCATTCTAGCTTTAATACCTTCTAACATTCTATCTGTAGTTTCTTTCTTACTTTCTTTATTTCTTTCATTCATGCTTTAATACCTTCTAACATTCTATCTTCACTTTCTTTCTTTCCTTCTTGTTTTCATTCATTTTAGCTTTAATACCTTCTAATATTTTATCATTGGTATCTTTATTTCTTTCTTTCTTACTTCATATCTTTCATTCTAATTTTAATACCATCTAACATTCTATCTTTAGTTTCTTTCTATCTTTCTTTCTTTCTTGATATCTTTCATTCTAGCTTTAATACCTTCTAACATTCTATCTTTAGTTTCTTTCTTTCTTGATATCTTTCATTCTCATTTTAATACATTCTATCTTTAGTTTCTTTCTTTCTTTCTTTCTTTCTTGATTTCTTTCATTCTAGCTTTAATACCTTCCGACATTCTATTATTTACTTTCTTTCTTTCTTGATATCTTTCATTCTAATTATAATACATTCTATCTTTAGTTTCTTTCATACTTTAATACCTTCCAACATTCTATCTTTAGTTTCCTTCTTTCTTTCTAGTTTTCTTTCATTCAAGCTTTAATACCTTCTAACATTCAATCTTTAGTTTCTTTCTTTCTTTCTTGATATCTTTTATTCTAGCTTTAATACCTTCTAACATTCTATCTTTACTTTCTTTCTGTCTTTCTTTCTTGTTTTCGTTCATTTTAGCTTTAATCTTCTAATATTCTCATTAGTTTCTTTCCTTCATTCTTTCTTCTTTTCTTTCATTCTAGCTTTAATACCTTCTAACATTCAATCTGCAGTTTCTTTCTTACTTTCTTTCTTGATATCTTTCATTCTAATTTTAATACATTCTTACATTCTATCTTTAGTTTCTTTCTTTCTTTCTTGATTTCTTTAATTCTAGCTTTAATACCTTCTGACATTCTATCTTTAGTATTATTTTCTTTCTTTCTCGATTTCTTTCATGCTTTAATACCTTCCAACATTCAATCTTTAGTTTCTTTCTTTCTTTCTTGATATCTTTCATTCTAGCTTTAATACCTTTTAACATTCTATCTTCACTTTCTTTCTTTCTTTCTTGTTTTCGTTCATTTTAGCTTTAATACCTTCTAACGTTCTATCTTTAGTTTCTTTCTTTCTTTCTTTCTTGATATCTTTCATTCTAATTTTAATAGCTTCTAACGTTCTGTCTTTAGTTTCTTTCTTTCTTTCTTTCTTTCTTGATCTCATTCAATAATGCTTTAATACCTTCTGACATTCTATCTGTAGTTTCTTTCTTTCTTTATTTCTTTCATTCATGCTTTAATACCTTCTAACATTCTATCTTTAGATTCTTTCTTTCTTTCTTCCTTGATATCTTTCATTCTAGCTTTAATACATTCTAACATTCTATCTTTAGACTCTTTCCTTCTTTCTTTCTGTTTTCGTTCATTTTAGCTTTTATACCTTCTGACATTCTATCTTTAGTATTATTTTCTTTCTTTCTCGATTTCTTTCATGCTTTAATACCTTCTAACATTCAATCTTTAGTTTCTTTCCTTCTTTCTTTCTTGTTTTCTTTCATTTTAGCTTTAATACCTTCTAACGTTCTATCTTTAGTTTCTTTCTTTCTTTCTTTCTTGATATTTTTCATTCTAATTTTAATACCTTCTAACGTTCTGTCTTTAGTTTCTTTCTTTCTTTCTTGATCTCATTCAATAGTGCTTTAATACCTTCTGACATTCAATCTTTAGTTTCTTTCTTTCTTTCTTGATATCTTTCATTCTAGCTTTAATACCTTCTAACGTTCTTTCTTTAGTTTCTTTTCTTCTTTCTTTCTTGTTTTCTTTCATGCTTTAGTTCGTTCTAACATTCTATCTTTAGTTTCTTTCTTTCTTTCTTGATATCTTTCATTATAGCTTCAATAAATTCTAACATTCTATCTTTATTTCCTTTTCTTTTTTCTTATTTTCTTTCATGCTTTAATACCTTCTAACATTCAATCGTTAGTTTCTTTCTTTCTTGATTTCTTTCATTCTAATTTTAAAACATTCTATCATTATTTTCTTTATTTCTTTCTTCCTTTCTTTCTTGATTTCTTTCATTTCAGCTTTAATACCTTCTAACATTCTATCTTTAGTTTCTTTCTTTCTTTCTTGATATCTTTCATTCTAGCTTTAATACCTTCTGACATTCTATCTTTAGTATTTCTTTCTTTCTTTCTTGATTTCTTTCATTCTAGCTTTAATACCTTCTAATATTCTATCATTTAGTTTCTTTCTTTCTTTCTTTCTTTCTTGATATCTTTCATTACTTTAATACTATCTAACATTCTATCTTTAGTTTCTTTCTTTCTTTCTTGATATCTTTCATTCTAGCTTTAATACCTTCTAACATTCTATCCTTAGTTTCTTTCCTTCTTTCTTTCTTGTTTTCCTTCATTTTAGCTTTAATACTTTCTAACGTTCTATCTTTAGTTTCTTTCTTTCTTTCTTGATTTCTTTCTTGATTTCTTTCATTCTAGCTTTAACACCTTCTGACATTCTATCTTTAGTTTCTTTCTTTCTTTCTTGATATCTTTCATTCTAGCTTTAATACCTTCTGACATTCTATCTTTAGTATTTTTTTCTTTCTTTCTTGATTTCTTTCATTCTAGCTTTAATACCTTCTGACATTCTATTATTTAGTTTCTTTCTTTCTTGATATCTTTCATTCTAATTATAATACATTCTATCTTTAGTTTCTTTCTTTCTTTCTTGATATATTTCATTCTAGCTTTAATACCTTCTAATATTCTATCTTTTAGTTTCTTTCTTTCTTTCTTTCCTTCTTGATATATTTCATTCTTACTTTAATACTATCTAACATTCTGTCTTTAGTTTCTTTCTTTCTTTCTTGATATCTTTCATTCTAGCTTTAATACCTTCTAACATTCTTTCTTTAGTTTCTTTTCTTCTTCCTTTCTTGTTTTCTTTCATGCTTTAATTCGTTCTAACATTCTATCTTTAGTTTCTTTCTTTCTTTCTTGATATCTTTCATACTAGCTTTAATAAATTCTATCATTCTATCTTTATTTTATTTTCTTCTTTCTTATTTTCTTTCATGCTTTAATACCTTCTAACATTCAATCGTTAGTTTCTTTCTTTCTTGATTTCTTTCATTCTAATTTTAATACATTCTATCATTATTTTCTTTATTTATTTCTTCCTTTCTTTCTTGATTTCTTTCATTACAGCTTTAATACCTTCTAACATTCTATCTTTAGTTTCTTTCTTTCTTGATATCTTTCATTCTAGCTTTAATACCTTCTGACATTCTATCTTTAGTATTTCTTTCTTTCTTTCTTGATTTCTTTCATTCTAGCTTTAATACCTTCTAATATTCTATCATTTAGTTTCTTTTTTTCTTTCTTTCTTTCTTTCTTGATATCTTTCATTCTTACTTTAATACTATCTAACATTCTATCTTTAGTTTCTTTCTTTCTTTCTTGATATCTTTCATTCTAACTTTAATAACTCCTAACATTCTATCCTTAGTTTCTTTCCTTCTTTCTTTCTTGTTTTCCTTCATTTTAGCTTTAATACTTTCTAACGTTCTATCTTTAGTTTCTTTCTTTCTTTCTTGATTTCTTTCATTCTAGCTTTAATACCTTCTGATATTCTATCTTTAGTTTCTTTCTTTCTTTCTTTCTTGATATCTTTCATTCTAGCTTTAATACCTTCTAACATTCTTTCTTTAGTTTCTTTTCTTCTTTCTTTCTTCTTTTCTTTCATGCTTTAATTCGTTCTAACATTCTATCTTTAGTTTCTTTCTTTCTTTCTTGATATCTTTCATACTAGCTTTAATAAATTCTAACATTCTATCTTTATTTTCTTTTCTTCTTTCTTATTTTCTTTCATGCTTTAATACCTTCTAACATTCAATCGTTAGTTTCTTTCTTTCTTGATTTCTTTCATTCTAATTTTAATACATTCTATCATTATTTTCTTTATTTATTTCTTCCTTTCTTTCTTGATTTCTTTCATTACAGCTTTAATACCTTCTAACATTCTATCTTTAGTTTCTTTCTTTCTTGATATCTTTCATTCTTACTTTAATACTATCTAACATTCTATCTTTAGTTTCTTTCTTTCTTTCTTGATATCTTTCATTCTAACTTTAATAACTCCTAACATTCTATCCTTAGTTTCTTTCCTTCTTTCTTTCTTGTTTTCCTTCATTTTAGCTTTAATACTTTCTAACGTTCTATCTTTAGTTTCTTTCTTTCTTTCTTGATTTCTTTCATTCTAGCTTTAATACCTTCTGATATTCTATCTTTAGTTTCTTTCTTCCTTTCTTTCTTGATATCTTTCATTCTAGCTTTAATAACTTCTAACATTCTATCTTTAGTTTCTTTCTTTCTTTCTTGATATCTTTCATTCTAGCTTTAATAACTTCTAACATTCTATCTTTAGTTTCTTTTCTTCTTTCTTTCTTATTTTCTTTCATGCTTTAATACCTTCTAACATTCAATTGTTAGTTTCTTTCTTTCTTGATTTCTTTCATTCTAATTTTAATACATTCTATCTTTATTTTCTTTCTTTCTTTCTTTCTTTCTTGATTTCTTTCATTCTAGCTTTAATACCTTCTGACATTCTATTATTTAGTTTCTTTCTTTCTTGATATCTTTCATTCTAATTATAATACATTCTATCTTTAGTTTCTTTCTTTCTTTCTTGATATATTTCATTCTTACTTTAATACTATCTAACATTCTATCATTAGTTTCTTTCTTTCTTTCTTGATAACTTTCATTCTAGCTTTAATACCTTCTAACATTCTATCTTTAGTTTCCTTCGTTCTTGATATCTTTCATTCTAGCTTTAATACCTTCTAACATTCTATCTTTAGTTTCTTTCTTTCTTTCTTCCTTGATATCTTTCATTCTAGCTTTAATACATTCTAACATTCTATCTTCAGTTTCTTTCTTTCTTGATATCTTTCATTCTCATTTTAATACATTATATCATTAGTTTCTTTCTTTCTTTCTTTCTTGATTTCTTTCATTCTAGCTTTAATACCTTCTGACATTCTATTATTTACTTTCTTTCTTTCTTGATATCTTTCATTCTAATTATAATACATTCTATCTTTAGTTTCTTTCATGCTTTAATACCTTCTAACATTCTATCTTTAGTTTCCTTCTTTCTTTCTAGTTTTCTTTCATTCAAGCTTTAATACCTTCTAACATTCTTTCTTGATATCTTTTATTCTAGCTTTAATACCTTCTAACATTCTATCTTTACTTTCTTTCTGTCTTTCTTTCTTGTTTTCGTTCATTTTAGCTTTAATCTTCTAATATTCTCATTAGTTTCTTTCCTTCATTCTTTCTTGTTTTCTTTCATTCTAGCTTTAATATCTTCTAACATTCAATCTGCAGTTTCTTTCTTACTTTCTTTCTTGATATCTTTCATTCTAATTTTAATACATTCTTACATTCTATCTTTAGTTTCTTTCTTTCTTTCTTGATTTCTTTAATTCTAGCTTTAATAACTTCTGACATTCTGTCTTTAATATTTTTTCTTTCTTTCTCGATTTCTTTCATTCTAGCTTTAATACCTTCTAACATTCAATCTTTATTTTCTTTCCTTATTTCTTTCTTGATATATTTCATTCTAGCTTTAATACCTTCTTATATTCTTTCATTTAGTTTCTTTCTTTCTTTCTTTCTTTCTTGATATATTTCATTCTAACTTTTATACCTTCTGACATTCTATTATTTACTTTCTTTTTTCTTGATATCTTTCATTCTAATTTTAATACATTCTATCTTTAGTTTCTTTCTTTCTTTCTTTCTTTCTTTCTTGATTTCTTTCATTCTAGCTTTAATACCTTCTAACATTCTATCTGTAGTTTCTTTCTTACTTTCTTTATTTCTTTCATTCATGCTTTAATACCTTCTAACATTCTATCTTCACTTTCTTTCTTTCCTTCTTGTTTTCATTCATTTTAGCTTTAATACCTTCTAATATTTTATCATTGGTATCTTTATTTCTTTCTTTCTTACTTCATATCTTTCATTCTAATTTTAATACCATCTAACATTCTATCTTTAGTTTCTTTCTATCTTTCTTTCTTTCTTGATATCTTTCATTCTAGCTTTAATACCTTCTAACATTCTATCTTTAGTTTCTTTCTTTCTTGATATCTTTCATTCTCATTTTAATACATTCTATCTTTAGTTTCTTTCTTTCTTTCTTTCTTTCTTGATTTCTTTCATTCTAGCTTTAATACCTTCCGACATTCTATTATTTACTTTCTTTCTTTCTTGATATCTTTCATTCTAATTATAATACATTCTATCTTTAGTTTCTTTCATACTTTAATACCTTCCAACATTCTATCTTTAGTTTCCTTCTTTCTTTCTAGTTTTCTTTCATTCAAGCTTTAATACCTTCTAACATTCAATCTTTAGTTTCTTTCTTTCTTTCTTGATATCTTTTATTCTAGCTTTAATACCTTCTAACATTCTATCTTTACTTTCTTTCTGTCTTTCTTTCTTGTTTTCGTTCATTTTAGCTTTAATCTTCTAATATTCTCATTAGTTTCTTTCCTTCATTCTTTCTTCTTTTCTTTCATTCTAGCTTTAATACCTTCTAACATTCAATCTGCAGTTTCTTTCTTACTTTCTTTCTTGATATCTTTCATTCTAATTTTAATACATTCTTACATTCTATCTTTAGTTTCTTTCTTTCTTTCTTGATTTCTTTAATTCTAGCTTTAATAACTTCTGACATTCTGTCTTTAATATTTTTTCTTTTTTTCTCGATTTCTTTCATTCTAGCTTTAATACCTTCTAACATTCAATCTTTAGTTTCTTTCTTTCTTTCTTTCTAATTTTCTTTCATTCTAGCTTTAATACCTTCTAACATTCTATCTTTAGTTTCTTTCCTCCTTTCGTTCTTGTTGTCGTTCATTCTAGCTTTAATGCCTTCTAACATTCAATCTTAATTTTCTTTCTTTCTTTCTTGATATATTTCATTCTAGCTTTAATACCTTCTAATATTCTTTCATTTAGTTTCTTTCTTTCTTTCTTTCTTTCTTGATATATTTCATTCTAACTTTTATACCTTCTGACATTCTATTATTTACTTTCTTTTTTTCTTGATATCTTTCATTCTAATTTTAATACATTCTATCTTTAGTTTCTTTCTTTCTTTCTTTCTTGATTTCTTTCATTCTAGCTTTAATACCTTCTAACATTCTATCTGTAGTTTCTTTCTTACTTTCTTTATTTCTTTCATTCATGCTTTAATACCTTCTAACATTCTATCTTCACTTTCTTTCTTTCCTTCTTGTTTTCGTTCATTTTAGCTTTAATACCTTCTAATATTTTATCATTGGTATCTTTATTTCTTTCTTTCTTACTTCATATCTTTCATTGTAATTTTAATACCATCTAACATTCTATCTTTAGTTTCTTTCTATCTTTCTTTCTTTCTTGATATCTTTCATTCTAGCTTTAATACCTTCTAACATTCTTTCTTTAGTTTCTTTTCTTCTTTCTTGTTTTCTTTCATGCTTTAATTTCTTCTAACATTCTATCTTTAGTTTCTTTCTTTCTTTCTTGACATCTTTCATTCTAGCTTTAATACCTTCTAACATTCTATCTTTAGTTTCTTTTCTTCTTTCTTTCTTATTTTCTTTCATGCTTTAATACCTTCTAACATTCAATTGTTAGTTTCTTTCTTCCTTGATTTCTTTCATTCTAATTTTAATACATTCTATCTTTATTTTCTTTCTTTCTTTCTTTCTTTCTTGATTTCTTTCATTCTAGCTTTAATACCTTCTGACATTCTATCTTTAGTTTCTTTCTTTCTTTCTCGATATCTTTCATTCTAGCTTTAATACCTTCTGAAATTCTATCTTTAGTATTTTTTCTTTCTTTCTTGATTTCTTTCAATCTAGCTTTAATACCTTCTGACATTCTATTATTTAGTTTCTTTCTTTCTTGATATCTTTCATTCTAATTATAATACATTCTATCATTAGTTTCTTTCTTTCTTTCTTGATATCTTTCATTCTAGCTTTAATACCTTCTAACATTCTATCTTTAGTTTCTTTCTTTCTTGATATCTTTCATTCTCATTTTAATACATTCTATCTTTAGTTTCTTTCTTTCTTTCTTTCTTTCTTTCTTTCTTGATTTCTTTCATTCTAGCTTTAATACCTTCTGACATTCTATTATTTACTTTCTTTCTTTCTTGATATCTTTCATTCTAATTATAATACATTCTATCTTTAGTTTCTTTCATGCTTTAATACCTTCTAATATTCTATCTTTAGTTTCCTTCTTTCTTTCTAGTTTTCTTTCATTCAAGCTTTAATACCTTCTAACATTCAATCTTTAGTTTCTTTCTTTCTTTCTTGATATCTTTTATTCTAACTTTAATACCTTCTAACATTCTATCTTTACTTTCTTTCTGTCTTTCTTTCTTGTTTTCGTTCATTTTAGCTTTAATCTTCTAATATTCTCATTAGTTTCTATCCTTCATTCTTTCTTGTTTTCTTTCATTCTAGCTTTAATACCTTCTAACATTCAATCTGCAGTTTCTTTCTTACTTTCTTTCTTGATATTTTTCATTCTAATTTTAATACATTCTTACATTCTATCTTTAGTTTCTTTCTTTCTTTCTTGATTTCTTTAATTCTAGCTTTAATAACTTCTGACATTCTGTCTTTAATATTTTTTCTTTCTTTCTCGATTTCTTTCATTCTAGCTTTAATACCTTCTAACATTCAATCTTTAGTTTCTTTCTTTCTTTCTTTCTAATTTTCTTTCATTCTAGCTTTAATACCTTCTAACATTCTATCTTTAGTTTCTTTCCCCCTTTCGTTCTTGTTGTCCTTCATTCTAGCTTTACCTTCTAACATTCAATCTTAATTTTCTTTCTTTCTTTTTTGATATATTTCATTCTAGCTTTAATACCTTCTAATATTCTTTCATTTAGTTTCTTTCTTTCTTTCTTTCTTGATATATTTCATTCTAACTTTTATATCTTCTGACATTCTATCTTTAGTATCTTTCTTTCTTTCTTGATTTCTTTCATTCATGCTTTAATACCTTCTAACATTCTATCTTTAGTTTCTTTCTTTCTTTCTTTCTTTATTGATATCTTTCATTCTAGCTTTAATACATTCTAACATTCTATATTTAGATTCTTTCCTTCTTTCTTTCTGTTTTCGTTCATTTTAGCTTTAATACCTTCTAACATTCTATCTTTAATTTCTTTCTTTCTTGATATCTTTCATTCTAATTTTAATACATTCTATCTTTAGTTTCTTCCTTTCTTTCTTGATTTCTTTCATTCTTGCTTTAATACCTTCTGACATTCTATCTTTAGTATTATTTTCTTTCTTTCTCGATTTCTTTCATGCTTTAATACCTTCCAACATTCAATCTTTAGTTTCTTTCTTTCTTTCTTGATATCTTTCATTCTAGCTTTAATACCTTTTAACATTCTATCTTCACTTTCTTTCTTTCTTTCTTGTTTTCGTTCATTTTAGCTTTAATACCTTCTAACGTTCTATCTTTAGTTTCTTTCTTTCTTTCTTTCTTGATATCTTTCATTCTAATTTTAATAGCTTCTAACGTTCTGTCTTTAGTTTCTTTCTTTCTTTCTTTCTTTCTTGATCTCATTCAATAATGCTTTAATACCTTCTGACATTCTATCTGTAGTTTCTTTCTTTCTTTATTTCTTTCATTCATGCTTTAATACCTTCTAACATTCTATCTTTAGATTCTTTCTTTCTTTCTTCCTTGATATCTTTCATTCTAGCTTTAATACATTCTAACATTCTATCTTTAGACTCTTTCCTTCTTTCTTTCTGTTTTCGTTCATTTTAGCTTTTATACCTTCTGACATTCTATCTTTAGTATTATTTTCTCTCTTTCTCGATTTCTTTCATGCTTTAATACCTTCTAACATTCAATCTTTAGTTTCTTTCCTTCTTTCTTTCTTGTTTTCTTTCATTTTAGCTTTAATACCTTCTAACGTTCTATCTTTAGTTTCTTTCTTTCTTTCTTTCTTGATATTTTTCATTCTAATTTTAATACCTTCTAACGTTCTGTCTTTAGTTTCTTTCTTTCTTTCTTGATCTCATTCAATAGTGCTTTAATACCTTCTGACATTCAATCTTTAGTTTCTTTCTTTCTTTCTTGATATCTTTCATTCTAGCTTTAATACCTTCTAACGTTCTTTCTTTAGTTTCTTTTCTTCTTTCTTTCTTGTTTTCTTTCATGCTTTAGTTCGTTCTAACATTCTATCTTTAGTTTCTTTCTTTCTTTCTTGATATCTTTCATTCTAGCTTTAATAAATTCTAACATTCTATCTTTATTTCCTTTTCTTCTTTCTTATTTTCTTTCATGCTTTAATACCTTCTAACATTCAATCGTTAGTTTCTTTCTTTCTTGATTTCTTTCATTCTAATTTTAAAACATTCTATCATTATTTTCTTTATTTCTTTCTTCCTTTCTTTCTTGATTTCTTTCATTTCAGCTTTAATACCTTCTAACATTCTATCTTTAGTTTCTTTCTTTCTTTCTTGATATCTTTCATTCTAGCTTTAATACCTTCTGACATTCTATCTTTAGTATTTCTTTCTTTCTTTCTTGATTTCTTTCATTCTAGCTTTAATACCTTCTAATATTCTATCATTTAGTTTCTTTCTTTCTTTCTTTCTTTCTTGATATCTTTCATTACTTTAATACTATCTAACATTCTATCTTTAGTTTCTTTCTTTCTTTCTTGATATCTTTCATTCTAGCTTTAATACCTTCTAACATTCTATCCTTAGTTTCTTTCCTTCTTTCTTTCTTGTTTTCCTTCATTTTAGCTTTAATACTTTCTAACGTTCTATCTTTAGTTTCTTTCTTTCTTTCTTGATTTCTTTCTTGATTTCTTTCATTCTAGCTTTAACACCTTCTGACATTCTATCTTTAGTTTCTTTCTTTCTTTCTTGATATCTTTCATTCTAGCTTTAATACCTTCTGACATTCTATCTTTAGTATTTTTTTCTTTCTTTCTTGATTTCTTTCATTCTAGCTTTAATACCTTCTGACATTCTATTATTTAGTTTCTTTCTTTCTTGATATCTTTCATTCTAATTATAATACATTCTATCTT
The DNA here is from genome assembly GCA_037013535.1 of Intellagama lesueurii. Taxonomy (NCBI): domain Eukaryota; kingdom Metazoa; phylum Chordata; class Lepidosauria; order Squamata; family Agamidae; genus Intellagama; species Intellagama lesueurii. The sequence goes on from JBAJHW010000013.1 coordinate 16,800,518, forward strand.
TAGTTTCTTTCTTTCTTTCTTGATATATTTCATTCTAGCTTTAATACCTTCTAATATTCTATCTTTTAGTTTCTTTCTTTCTTTCTTTCCTTCTTGATATATTTCATTCTTACTTTAATACTATCTAACATTCTGTCTTTAGTTTCTTTCTTTCTTTCTTGATATCTTTCATTCTAGCTTTAATACCTTCTAACATTCTTTCTTTAGTTTCTTTTCTTCTTCCTTTCTTGTTTTCTTTCATGCTTTAATTCGTTCTAACATTCTATCTTTAGTTTCTTTCTTTCTTTCTTGATATCTTTCATACTAGCTTTAATAAATTCTATCATTCTATCTTTATTTTATTTTCTTCTTTCTTATATTCTTTCATGCTTTAATACCTTCTAACATTCAATCGTTAGTTTCTTTCTTTCTTGATTTCTTTCATTCTAATTTTAATACATTCTATCATTATTTTCTTTATTTATTTCTTCCTTTCTTTCTTGATTTCTTTCATTACAGCTTTAATACCTTCTAACATTCTATCTTTAGTTTCTTTCTTTCTTGATATCTTTCATTCTAGCTTTAATACCTTCTGACATTCTATCTTTAGTATTTCTTTCTTTCTTTCTTGATTTCTTTCATTCTAGCTTTAATACCTTCTAATATTCTATCATTTAGTTTCTTTTTTTCTTTCTTTCTTTCTTTCTTGATATCTTTCATTCTTACTTTAATACTATCTAACATTCTATCTTTAGTTTCTTTCTTTCTTTCTTGATATCTTTCATTCTAACTTTAATAACTCCTAACATTCTATCCTTAGTTTCTTTCCTTCTTTCTTTCTTGTTTTCCTTCATTTTAGCTTTAATACTTTCTAACGTTCTATCTTTAGTTTCTTTCTTTCTTTCTTGATTTCTTTCATTCTAGCTTTAATACCTTCTGATATTCTATCTTTAGTTTCTTTCTTTCTTTCTTTCTTGATATCTTTCATTCTAGCTTTAATACCTTCTAACATTCTTTCTTTAGTTTCTTTTCTTCTTTCTTTCTTCTTTTCTTTCATGCTTTAATTCGTTCTAACATTCTATCTTTAGTTTCTTTCTTTCTTTCTTGATATCTTTCATACTAGCTTTAATAAATTCTAACATTCTATCTTTATTTTCTTTTCTTCTTTCTTATTTTCTTTCATGCTTTAATACCTTCTAACATTCAATCGTTAGTTTCTTTCTTTCTTGATTTCTTTCATTCTAATTTTAATACATTCTATCATTATTTTCTTTATTTATTTCTTCCTTTCTTTCTTGATTTCTTTCATTACAGCTTTAATACCTTCTAACATTCTATCTTTAGTTTCTTTCTTTCTTGATATCTTTCATTCTAGCTTTAATACCTTCTGACATTCTATCTTTAGTATTTCTTTCTTTCTTTCTTTATTTCTTTCATTCTAGCTTTAATACCTTCTAATATTCTATCATTTAGTTTCTTTTTTTCTTTCTTTCTTTCTTTCTTGATATCTTTCATTCTTACTTTAATACTATCTAACATTCTATCTTTAGTTTCTTTCTTTCTTTCTTGATATCTTTCATTCTAACTTTAATAACTCCTAACATTCTATCCTTAGTTTCTTTCCTTCTTTCTTTCTTGTTTTCCTTCCTTTTAGCTTTAATACTTTCTAACGTTCTATCTTTAGTTTCTTTCTTTCTTTCTTGATTTCTTTCATTCTAGCTTTAATACCTTCTGATATTCTATCTTTAGTTTCTTTCTTCCTTTCTTTCTTGATATCTTTCATTCTAGCTTTAATACCTTCTGACATTCTATCTTTAGTATTTTTTTCTTTCTTTCTTGATTTCTTTCATTCTAGCTTTAATACCTTCTGACATTCTATTATTTAGTTTCTTTCTTTCTTGATATCTTTCATTCTAATTATAATACATTCTATCTTTAGTTTCTTTCTTTCTTTCTTGATATATTTCATTCTAGCTTTAATACCTTCTAATATTCTATCATTTAGTTTCTTTCTTTCTTGATTTCTTTCATTCTAATTTTAAAACATTCTATCATTATTTTCTTTATTTCTTTCTTCCTTTCTTTCTTGATTTCTTTCATTTCAGTTTTAATACCTTCTAACATTCTATCTTTAGTTTCTTTCTTTCTTTCTTGATATCTTTCATTCTAGCTTTAATACCTTCTGACATTCTATCTTTAGTATTTCTTTCTTTCTTTCTTGATTTCTTTCATTCTAGCTTTAATACCTTCTAATATTCTATCATTTAGTTTCTTTCTTTCTTTCTTTCTTTCTTGATATCTTTCATTACTTTAATACTATCTAACATTCTATCTTTAGTTTCTTTCTCTCTTTCTTGATATCTTTCATTCTAGCTTTAATACCTTCTAACATTCTATCCTTAGTTTCTTTCCTTCTTTCTTTCTTGTTTTCCTTCATTTTAGCTTTAATACTTTCTAACGTTCTATCTTTAGTTTCTTTCTTTCTTTCTTGATTTCTTTCTTGATTTCTTTCATTCTAGCTTTAACACCTTCTGACATTCTATCTTTAGTTTCTTTCTTTCTTTCTTGATATCTTTCATTCTAGCTTTAATACCTTCTGACATTCTATCTTTAGTATTTTTTTCTTTCTTTCTTGATTTCTTTCATTCTAGCTTTAATACCTTCTGACATTCTATTATTTAGTTTCTTTCTTTCTTGATATCTTTCATTCTAATTATAATACATTCTATCTTTAGTTTCTTTCTTTCTTTCTTGATATATTTCATTCTAGCTTTAATACCTTCTAATATTCTATCATTTAGTTTCTTTCTTTCTTTCTTTCCTTCTTGATATATTTCATTCTTACTTTAATACTATCTAACATTCTGTCTTTAGTTTCTTTCTTTCTTTCTTGATATCTTTCATTCTAGCTTTAATACCTTCTAACATTCTTTCTTTAGTTTCTTTTCTTCTTTCTTTCTTGTTTTCTTTCATGCTTTAATTCGTTCTAACATTCTATCTTTAGTTTCTTTCTTTCTTTCTTGATATCTTTCATACTAGCTTTAATAAATTCTAACATTCTATCTTTATTTTCTTTTCTTCTTTCTTATTTTCTTTCATGCTTTAATACCTTCTAACATTCAATCGTTAGTTTCTTTCTTTCTTGATTTCTTTCATTCTAATTTTAATACATTCTATCATTATTTTCTTTATTTATTTCTTCCTTTCTTTCTTGATTTCTTTCATTACAGCTTTAATACCTTCTAACATTCTATCTTTAGTTTCTTTCTTTCTTGATATCTTTCATTCTAGCTTTAATACCTTCTGACATTCTATCTTTAGTATTTCTTTCTTTCTTTCTTGATTTCTTTCATTCTAGCTTTAATACCTTCTAATATTCTATCATTTAGTTTCTTTTTTTCTTTCTTTCTTTCTTTCTTGATATCTTTCATTCTTACTTTAATACTATCTAACATTCTATCTTTAGTTTCTTCTTTCTTTCTTGATATCTTTCATTCTAACTTTAATAACTCCTAACATTCTATCCTTAGTTTCTTTCCTTCTTTCTTTCTTGTTTTCCTTCATTTTAGCTTTAATACTTTCTAACGTTCTATCTTTAGTTTCTTTCTTTCTTTCTTGATTTCTTTCATTCTAGCTTTAATACCTTCTGATATTCTATCTTTAGTTTCTTTCTTTCTTTCTTTCTTGATATCTTTCATTCTAGCTTTAATACCTTCTAACATTCTTTCTTTAGTTTCTTTTCTTCTTTCTTTCTTGTTTTCTTTCATGCTTTAATTCGTTCTAACATTCTATCTTTAGTTTCTTTCTTTCTTTCTTGATATCTTTCATACTAGCTTTAATAAATTCTAACATTCTATCTTTATTTTCTTTTCTTCTTTCTTATTTTCTTTCATGCTTTAATACCTTCTAACATTCAATCGTTAGTTTCTTTCTTTCTTGATTTCTTTCATTCTAATTTTAATACATTCTATCATTATTTTCTTTATTTATTTCTTCCTTTCTTTCTTGATTTCTTTCATTACACCTTTAATACCTTCTAACATTCTATCTTTAGTTTCTTTCTTTCTTGATATCTTTCATTCTAGCTTTAATACCTTCTGACATTCTATCTTTAGTATTTCTTTCTTTCTTTCTTGATTTCTTTCATTCTAGCTTTAATACCTTCTAATATTCTATCATTTAGTTTCTTTTTTTCTTTCTTTCTTTCTTTCTTGATATCTTTCATTCTTACTTTAATACTATCTAACATTCTATCTTTAGTTTCTTTCTTTCTTTCTTGATATCTTTCATTCTAACTTTAATAACTCCTAACATTCTATCCTTAGTTTCTTTCCTTCTTTCTTTCTTGTTTTCCTTCATTTTAACTTTAATACTTTCTAACGTTCTATCTTTAGTTTCTTTCTTTCTTTCTTGATTTCTTTCATTCTAGCTTTAATACCTTCTGATATTCTATCTTTAGTTTCTTTCTTTCTTTCTTTCTTGATATCTTTCATTCTAGCTTTAATACCTTCTGACATTCTATCTTTAGTATTTTTTTTCTTTCTTTCTTGATTTCTTTCATTCTAGCTTTAATACCTTCTGACATTCTATTATTTAGTTTCTTTCTTTCTTGATATCTTTCATTCTAATTATAATACATTCTATCTTTAGTTTCTTTCTTTCTTTCTTGATATATTTCATTCTAGCTTTAATACCTTCTAATATTCTATCATTTAGTTTCTTTCTTTCTTTCTTTCCTTCTTGATACATTTCATTCTTACTTTAATACTATCTAACATTCTATCTTTAGTTTCTTTCTTTCTTTCTTGGTATCTTTCATTCTAGCTTTAATACCTTCTGACATTCTATCTTTAGTATTTTTTTCTTTCTTTCTTGATTTCTTTCATTCTAGCTTTAATACCTTCTGACATTCTATTATTTAGTTTCTTTCTTTCTTGATAACTTTCATTCTAATTATAATACATTTTGTCTTTAGTTTCTTTCTTTCTTTCTTGATATCTTTCATTCTAGCTTTAATACCTTCTAATATTCTATCATTTAGTTTCTTTCTTTCTTTCTTTCTTTCTTGATATATTTCATTCTTACTTTAATACTATCTAACATTCTGTCTTTAGTTTCTTTCTTTCTTTCTTGATATCTTTCATTCTAGCTTTAATACCTTCTAACATTCTTTCTTTAGTTTCTTTTCTTCTTTCTTTCTTGTTTTCTTTCATGCTTTAATTCGTTCTAACATTCTATCTTTAGTTTCTTTCTTTCTTTCTTGATATCTTTCATACTAGCTTTAATAAATTCTAACATTCTATCTTTATTTTCTTTTCTTCTTTCTTATTTTCTTTCATGCTTTAATACCTTCTAACATTCAATCGTTAGTTTCTTTCTTTCTTGATTTCTTTCATTCTAATTTTAATACATTCTATCATTATTTTCTTTATTTATTTCTTCCTTTCTTTCTTGATTTCTTTCATTACAGCTTTAATACCTTCTAACATTCTATCTTTAGTTTCTTTCTTTCTTTCTTGATATCTTTCATTCTAGCTTTAATACCTTCTGACATTCTATCTTTAGTATTTCTTTCTTTCTTTCTTGATTTCTTTCATTCTAGCTTTAATACCTTATAATATTCTATCATTTAGTTTCTTTCTTTCTTTCTTTCTTTCTTGATATCTTTCATTCTTACTTTAATACTATCTAACATTCTATCTTTAGTTTCTTTCTTTCTTTCTTGATATCTTTCATTCTAGCTTTAATACCTCCTAACATTCTATCCTTAGTTTCTTTCCTTCTTTCTTTCTTGTTTTCCTTCATTTTAGCTTTAATACTTTCTAACGTTCTATCTTTAGTTTCTTTCTTTCTTTCTTGATTTCTTTCTTGATTTCTTTCATTACAGCTTTAATACCTTCTAACATTCTATCTTTAGTTTCTTTCTTTCTTTCTTTCTTGATATCTTTCATTCTAGCTTTAATACCTTCTGACATTCTATCTTTAGTATTTCTTTCTTTCTTTCTTGATTTCTTTCATTCTAGCTTTAATACCTTCTAATATTCTATCATTTAGTTTCTTTCTTTCTTTCTTTCTTTCTTTCTTGATATCTTTCATTCTTACTTTAATACTATCTAACATTCTATCTTTAGTTTCTTTCTTTCTTTCTTGATATCTTTCATTCTAGCTTTAATACCTCCTAACATTCTATCCTTAGTTTCTTTCCTTCTTTCTTTCTTGTTTTCCTTCATTTTAGCTTTAATACTTTCTAACGTTCTATCTTTAGTTTCTTTCTTTCTTTCTTGATTTCTTTATTGATTTCTTTCATTCTAGCTTTAATACCTTCTGACATTCTATCTTTAGTTTCTTTCTTTCTTTCTTTCTTGATATCTTTCATTCTAGCTTTAATACCTTCTGACATTCTATCTTTAGTATTTTTTTCTTTCTTTCTTGATTTCTTTCATTCTAGCTTTAATATCTTCTGACATTCTATTATTTAGTTTCTTTCTTTCTTGATATCTTTCATTCTAATTATAATACATTCTATCTTTAGTTTCTTCTTTCTTTCTTGATATATTTCATTCTAGCTTTAATACCTTCTAATATTCTATCATTTAGTTTCTTTCTTTCTTTCTTTCCTTCTTGATATATTTCATTCTTACTTTAATACTATCTAACATTCTATCTTTAGTTTCTTTCTTTCTTTCTTGGTATCTTTCATTCTAGCTTTAATACCTTCTGACATTCTATCTTTAGTATTTTTTTCTTTCTTTCTTGATTTCTTTCATTCTAGCTTTAATACCTTCTGACATTCTATTATTTAGTTTCTTTCTTTCTTGATATCTTTCATTCTAATTATAATACATTTTGTCTTTAGTTTCTATCTTTCTTTCTTGATATCTTTCATTCTAGCTTTAATACCTTCTAACATTCTATCCTTAGTTTCTTTCTTTCTTTCTTTCTTTCTTGATCTCATTCAATAATGCTTTAATACCTTCTGACATTCTATCTGTAGTTTCTTTCTTTCTTTCTTTATTTCTTTCATTCATGCTTTAATACCTTCTAACATTCTATCTTTAGTTTCTTTGTATCTTTCTTCCTTTCTATCTTTCATTCTAGCTTTAATACATTCTAACATTCTATCTTTAGACTCTTTCCTTCTTTCTTTCTGTTTTGGTTCATTTTAGCTTTTATACCTTCTAACATTCTATCTTTAGTTTCTTTCTTTCTTGATATCTTTCATTCTAATTTTAATACATTAAATCTTTAGTTTCTTCCTTTCTTTCTTGATTTCTTTCATTCTTGCTTTAATACCTTCTGACATTCTATCTTTAGTATTATTTTCTTTCTGTCTCGATTTCTTTCATGCTTTAATACCTTCTAACATTCAATCTTTAGTTTCTTTCCTTCTTTCTTTCTTGTTTTCTTTCATTTTAGCTTTAATACCTTCTAACGTTCTATCTTTAGTTTCTTTCTTTCTTTCTTTCTTGATATCTTTCATTCTAATTTTAATACCTTCTAACGTTCTTTCTTTAGTTTCCTTCTTTCTTTCTTTCTTTCTTGATCTCATTCAATAATGCTTTAATACCTTCTGACATTCTATCTGTAGTTTCTTTCTTTCTTTCTTTATTTCTTTCATTCATGCTTTAATACATTCTAACATTCTATCTTTAGATTCTTTCCTTCTTTCTTTCTTGTTTTCGTTCATTTTAGCTTTAATACCTTCTAACATTCTATCTTTAGTTTCTTTTTTTCTTGATATCTTTCATTCTAATTTTAATACATTCTATCTTTAGTTTCTTTCTTTCTTTCTTTCTTTCTTTCTTTCTTGATTTCTTTCATTCTAGCTTTAATACCTTCTGACATTCTATCTTTAGTTTCTTCCTTTGTTTCTTGATTTCTTTCATTCTAGCATTAATACCTTCTGACATTCTATCTTTAGTTTTTTTTCTTTCTTTCTCGATTTCTTTCATTCTAGCTTTAATACCTTCTAACATTCTATCTGTAGTTTCTTTCTTACTTTCTTTATTTCTTTCATTCATGCTTTAATACCTTCTAACATTCTATCTTCACTTTCTTTCTTTCCTTCTTGTTTTCATTCATTTTAGCTTTAATACCTTCTAATATTTTATCATTGGTATCTTTATTTCTTTCATTCTTACTTGATATCTTTCATTCTAGCTTTAATACCTTCTAACATTCTATCTGTAGTTTCTTTCTTACTTTCTTTATTTCTTTCATTCATGCTTTAATACCTTCTAACATTCTATCTTCACTTTCTTTCTTTCCTTCTTGTTTTCGTTCATTTTAGCTTTAATACCTTCTAATATTTTATCATTGGTATCTTTATTTCTTTCTTTCTTACTTGATATCTTTCATTCTAGCTTTAATACGTTCTAACATTCTTTCTTTAGTTTCTTTTCTTCTTTCTTGTTTTCTTTCATGCTTTAATTCCTTCTGACATTCTATCTTTAGTTTCTTCCTTTGTTTCTTGATTTCTTTCATTCTAGCTTTAATACCTTCTGACATTCTATCTTTAGTTTCTTCCTTTGTTTCTTGATTTCTTTCATTCTAATTTTAATACCATCTAACATTCTATCTTTAGTTTCTTTCTATCTTTCTTTCTTTCTTGATATCTTTCATTCTAGCTTTAATACGTTCTAACATTCTTTCTTTAGTTTCTTTTCTTCTTTCTTGTTTTCTTTCATGCTTTAATTCCTTCTAACATTCTATCTTTAGTTTCTTTCTTTCTTTCTTGATATCTTTCATTCTAGCTTTAATAACTTCTAACATTCTATCTTTAGTTTCTTTTCTTCTTTCTTTCTTATTTTCTTTCATGCTTTAATACCTTCTAACATTCAATTGTTAGTTTCTTTCTTTCTTGATTTCTTTCATTCTAATTTTAATACATTCTATCTTTATTTTCTTTCTTTCTTTCTTTCTTTCTTGATTTCTTTCATTCTAGCTTTAATACCTTCTGACATTCTATTATTTAGTTTCTTTCTTTCTTGATATCTTTCATTCTAATTATAATACATTCTATCTTTAGTTTCTTTCTTTCTTTCTTGATATATTTCATTCTTACTTTAATACTATCTAACATTCTATCATTAGTTTCTTTCTTTCTTTCTTGATAACTTTCATTCTAGCTTTAATACCTTCTAACATTCTATCTTTAGTTTCCTTCGTTCTTGATATGTTTCATTCTAGCTTTAATACCTTCTAACATTCTATCTTTAGTTTCTTTCTTTCTTGATATCTTTCATTCTCATTTTAATACATTCTATCTTTAGTTTCTTTCTTTCTTTCTTTCTTTCTTGATTTCTTTCATTCTAGCTTTAATACCTTCCGACATTCTATTATTTACTTTCTTTCTTTCTTGATATCTTTCATTCTAATTATAATACATTCTATCTTTAGTTTCTTTCATACTTTAATACCTTCCAACATTCTATCTTTAGTTTCCTTCTTTCTTTCTAGTTTTCTTTCATACAAGCTTTAATACCTTCTAACATTCAATCTTTAGTTTCTTTCTTTCTTTCTTGATATCTTTTATTCTAGCTTTAATACCTTCTAACATTCTATCTTTACTTTCTTTCTGTCTTTCTTTCTTGTTTTCGTTCATTTTAGCTTTAATCTTCTAATATTCTCATTAGTTTCTTTCCTTCATTCTTTCTTCTTTTCTTTCATTCTAGCTTTAATACCTTCTAACATTCAATCTGCAGTTTCTTTCTTACTTTCTTTCTTGATATCTTTCATTCTAATTTTAATACATTCTTACATTCTATCTTTAGTTTCTTTCTTTCTTTCTTGATTTCTTTAATTCTAGCTTTAATAACTTCTGACATTCTGTCTTTAATATTTTTTCTTTTTTTCTCGATTTCTTTCATTCTAGCTTTAATACCTTCTAACATTCAATCTTTAGTTTCTTTCTTTCTTTCTTTCTAATTTTCTTTCATTCTAGCTTTAATACCTTCTAACATTCTATCTTTAGTTTCTTTCCTCCTTTCGTTCTTGTTGTCGTTCATTCTAGCTTTAATGCCTTCTAACATTCAATCTTAATTTTCTTTCTTTCTTTCTTGATATATTTCATTCTAGCTTTAATACCTTCTAATATTCTTTCATTTAGTTTCCTTCTTTCTTTCTTTCTTTCTTGATATATTTCATTCTAACTTTTATACCTTCTGACATTCTATTATTTACTTTCTTTTTTTCTTGATATCTTTCATTCTAATTTTAATACATTCTATCTTTAGTTTTTTTCTTTCTTTCTTTCTTTCTTGATTTCTTTCATTCTAGCTTTAATACCTTCTAACATTCTATCTGTAGTTTCTTTCTTACTTTCTTTATTTCTTTCATTCATGCTTTAATACCTTCTAATATTTTATCATTGGTATCTTTATTTCTTTCTTTCTTACTTCATATCTTTCATTGTAATTTTAATACCATCTAACATTCTATCTTTAGTTTCTTTCTATCTTTCTTTCTTTCTTGATATCTTTCATTCTAGCTTTAATACCTTCTAACATTCTTTCTTTAGTTTCTTTTCTTCTTTCTTGTTTTCTTTCATGCTTTAATTTCTTCTAACATTCTATCTTTAGTTTCTTTCTTTCTTTCTTGATATCTTTCATTCTAGCTTTAATACCTTCTAACATTCTATCTTTAGTTTCTTTTCTTCTTTCTTATTTTCTTTCATGCTTTAATACCTTCTAACATTCAATTGTTAGTTTCTTTCTTCCTTGATTTCTTTCATTCTAATTTTAATACATTCTATCTTTATTTTCTTTCTTTCTTTCTTTCTTTCTTGATTTCTTTCATTCTAGCTTTAATACCTTCTGACATTCTATCTTTAGTTTCTTTCTTTCTTTCTCGATATCTTTCATTCTAGCTTTTATACCTTCTGAAATTCTATCTTTAGTATTTTTTCTTTCATTCTTGATTTCTTTCAATCTAGCTTTAATACCTTCTGACATTCTATTATTTAGTTTCTTTCTTTCTTGATATCTTTCATTCTAATTATAATACATTCTATCATTAGTTTCTTTCTTTCTTTCTTGATATCTTTCATTCTAGCTTTAATACCTTCTAACATTCTATCTTTAGTTTCTTTCTTTCTTGATATCTTTCATTCTCATTTTAATACATTCTATCTTTAGTTTCTTTCTTTCTTTCTTTCTTTCTTTCTTGATTTCTTTCATTCTAGCTTTAATACCTTCTGACATTCTATTATTTACTTTCTTTCTTTCTTGATATCTTTCATTCTAATTATAATACATTCTATCTTTAGTTTCTTTCATGCTTTAATACCTTCTAATATTCTATCTTTAGTTTCCTTCTTTCTTTCTAGTTTTCTTTCTATCAAGCTTTAATATCTTCTAACATTCAATCTTTAGTTTCTTTCTTTCTTTCTTCATATCTTTTATTCTAACTTTAATATCTTCTAACATTCTATCTTTACTTTCTTTCTGTCTTTCTTTCTTGTTTTCGTTCATTTTAGCTTTAATCTTCTAATATTCTCATTAGTTTCTTTCCTTCATTCTTTCTTGTTTTCTTTCATTCTAGCTTTAATACCTTCTAACATTCAATCTGCAGTTTCTTTCTTACTTTCTTTCTTGATATCTTTCATTCTAATTTTAATACATTCTTACATTCTATCTTTAGTTTCTTTCTTTCTTTCTTGATTTCTTTAATTCTAGCTTTAATAACTTCTGACATTCTGTCTTTAATATTTTTTCTTTTTTTCTCGATTTCTTTCATTCTAGCTTTAATACCTTCTAACATTCAATCTTTAGTTTCTTTCTTTCTTTCTTTCTAATTTTCTTTCATTCTAGCCATAATACCTTCTAACATTCTATCTTTAGTTTCTTTCCCCCTTTCGTTCTTGTTGTCCTTCATTCTAGCTTTAATACCTTCTAACATTCAATCTTAATTTTCTTTCTTTCTTTCTTGATATATTTCATTCTAGCTTTAATACCTTCTAATATTCTTTCATTTAGTTTCTTTCTTTCTTTCTTCCTTTCTTGATATATTTCATTCTAACTTTTATATCTTCTGACATTCTATCTTTAGTTTCTTTCTTTCTTTCTTGATTTCTTTCATTCATGCTTTAATACCTTCTAACATTCTATTTTTAGTTTCTTTCTTTCTTTCTTTCTTTATTGATATCTTTCATTCTAGCTTTAATACATTCTAACATTCTATATTTAGATTCTTTCCTTCTTTCTTTCTGTTTTCGTTCATTTTAGTTTTAATACCTTCTAACGTTCTATCTTTAGTTTCTTTCTTTCTTTCTTTCTTGATATCTTTCATTCTAATTTTAATAGCTTCTAACATTCTGTCTTTAGTTTCTTTCTTTCTTTCTTTCTTTCTTGATCTCATTCAATAATGCTTTAATACCTTCTGACATTCTATCTGTAGTTTCTTTCTTTCTTTATTTCTTTCATTCATGCTTTAATACCTTCTAACATTCTATCTTTAGATTCTTTCTTTCTTTCTTCCTTGATATCTTTCATTCTAGCTTTAATACATTCTAAAATTCTATCTTTAGACTCTTTCCTTCTTTCTTTCTGTTTTCGTTCATTTTAGCTTTTATACCTTCTAACATTCTATCTTTAATTTCTTTCTTTCTTGATATCTTTCATTCTAATTTTAATACATTCTATCTTTAGTTTCTTCCTTTCTTTCTTGATTTCTTTCATTCTTGCTTTAATACCTTCTGACATTCTATCTTTAGTATTATTTTCTTTCTTTCTCGATTTCTTTCATGCTTTAATACCTTCTAACATTCAATCTTTAGTTTCTTTCTTTCTTTCTTGATATCTTTCATTCTAGCTTTAATACCTTCTAACATTCTATCTTCACTTTCTTTCTTTCTTTCTTGTTTTCGTTCATTTTAGCTTTAATACCTTCTAACGTTCTATCTTTAGTTTCTTTCTTTCTTTCTTTCTTGATATCTTTCATTCTAATTTTAATAGCTTCTAACATTCTGTCTTTAGTTTCTTTCTTTCTTTCTTTCTTTCTTGATCTCATTCAATAATGCTTTAATACCTTCTGACATTCTATCTGTAGTTTCTTTCTTTCTTTATTTCTTTCATTCATGCTTTAATACCTTCTAACATTCTATCTTTAGATTCTTTCTTTCTTTCTTCCTTGATATCTTTCATTCTAGCTTTAATACATTCTAAAATTCTATCTTTAGACTCTTTCCTTCTTTCTTTCTGTTTTCGTTCATTTTAGCTTTTATACCTTCTAACATTCTATCTTTAGTTTCTTTCTTTCTTGATATCTTTCATTCTAATTTTAATACATTCTATCTTTAGTTTCTTCCTTTCTTTCTTGATTTCTTTCATTCTTGCTTTAATACCTTCTGACATTCTATCTTTAGTATTATTTTCTTTCTTTCTCGATTTCTTTCATGCTTTAATACCTTCTAACATTCAATCTTTAGTTTCTTTCCTTCTTTCTTTCTTGTTTTCTTTCATTTTAGCTTTAATACCTTCTAACGTTCTATCTTTAGTTTCTTTCTTTCTTTCTTTCTTGATATTTTTTATTCTAATTTTAATACCTTCTAACGTTCTGTCTTTAGTTTCTTTCTTTCTTTCTTGATCTCATTCAATAGTGCTTTAATACCTTCTGACATTCTATCTGTAGTTTCTTTCTTTCTTTATTTATTTCCTTCATTCTAGCTTTAATAACTTCTAACATTCTATCTTTAGTTTCTTTCCGTCTTTCTTTCTTGTTTTCTTTCATTTTAGCTTTAATACCTTCTAACGTTCTATCTTTAGTTTCTTTCTTTCTTTCTTGATATCTTTCATTCTAATTTTAATAACTTCTGACATTCTGTCTTTAATATTTTTTCTTTCTTTCTCGATTTCTTTCATTCTAGCTTTAATACCTTCTAACATTCAATCTTTAGTTTCTTTCTTTCTTTCTTTCTAATTTTCTTTCATTCTAGCTTTAATACCTTCTAACATTCTATCTTTAGTTTCTTTCCCCCTTTCGTTCTTGTTGTCCTTCATTCTAGCTTTAATACCTTCTAACATTCAATCTTAATTTTCTTTCTTTCTTTCTTGATATATTTCATTCTAGCTTTAATACCTTCTAATATTCTTTCATTTAGTTTCTTTCTTTCTTTCTTTCTTTCTTTCTTGATATATTTCATTCTAACTTTTATATCTTCTGACATTCTATCTTTAGTTTCTTTCTTTCTTTCTTGATTTCTTTCATTCATGCTTTAATACCTTCTAACATTCTATCTTTAGTTTCTTTCTTTCTTTCTTTCTTTATTGATATCTTTCATTCTAGCTTTAATACATTCTAACATTCTATATTTAGATTCTTTCCTTCTTTCTTTCTGTTTTCGTTCATTTTAGCTTTAATACCTTCTAACATTCTATCTTTAATTTCTTTCTTTCTTGATATCTTTCATTCTAATTTTAATACATTCTATCTTTAGTTTCTTCCTTTCTTTCTTGATTTCTTTCATTCTTGCTTTAATACCTTCTGACATTCTATCTTTAGTATTATTTTCTTTCTTTCTCGATTTCTTTCATGCTTTAATACCTTCTAACATTCAATCTTTAGTTTCTTTCTTTCTTTCTTGATATCTTTCATTCTAGCTTTAATACCTTCTAACATTCTATCTTCACTTTCTTTCTTTCTTTCTTGTTTTCGTTCATTTTAGCTTTAATACCTTCTAACGTTCTATCTTTAGTTTCTTTCTTTCTTTCTTTCTTGATATCTTTCATTCTAATTTTAATAGCTTCTAACGTTCTGTCTTTAGTTTCTTTCTTTCTTTCTTTCTTTCTTGATCTCATTCAATAATGCTTTAATACCTTCTGACATTCTATCTGTAGTTTCTTTCTTTCTATCTTTCTTTAATTCATGCTTTAATACCTTCTAACATTCTATCTTTAGATTCTTTCTTTCTTTCTTCCTTGATATCTTTCATTCTAGCTTTAATACATTCTAACATTCTATCTTTAGACTCTTTCCTTCTTTCTTTCTGTTTTCGTTCATTTTAGCTTTTATACCTTCTAACATTCTATCTTTAGTTTCTTTCATTCTTGATATCTTTCATTCTAATTTTAATACATTCTATCTTTAGTTTCTTCCTTTCTTTCTTGATTTCTTTCATTCTTGCTTTAATACCTTCTGACATTCTATCTTTAGTATTATTTTCTTTCTTTCTCGATTTCTTTCATGCTTTAATACCTTCTAACATTCAATCTTTAGTTTCTTTCCTTCTTTCTTTCTTGTTTTCTTTCATTTTAGCTTTAATACCTTCTAACGTTCTATCTTTAGTTTCTTTCTTTCTTTCTTTCTTGATATTTTTCATTCTAATTTTAATACCTTCTAACGTTCTGTCTTTAGTTTCTTTCTTTCTTTCTTGATCTCATTCAATAGTGCTTTAATACCTTCTGACATTCTATCTGTAGTTTCTTTCTTTCTTTCTTTATTTCCTTCATTCTAGCTTTAATAACTTCTAACATTCTATCCTTAGTTTCTTTCCGTCTTTCTTTCTTGTTTTCTTTCATTTTAGCTTTAATACCTTCTAACGTTCTATCTTTAGTTTCTTTCTTTCTTTCTTTCTTTCTTGATCTCATTCAATAATGCTTTAATACCTTCTGACATTCTATCTGTAGTTTCTTTCTTTCTTTATTTCTTTCATTCATGCTTTAATACATTCTAACATTCTATCTTTAGTTTCTTTCTTTCTTTCTTGATATCTTTCATTCTAGCTTTAATAAATTCTAACATTCTATCTTTAGTTTCTTTTCTTCTTTCTTATTTTCTTTCATCCTTTAATGCCTTCTAACATTCAAACGTTAGTTTGTTTCTTTCTTGATTTCTTTCATTCTAGCTTTAATACCTTCTGACATTCTATCTTTAGTTTCTTTCTTTCTTTCTTGATATCTTTCATTCTAGCTTTAATACCTTCTGACATTCTATCTTTAGTATTTTTTTCTTTCTTTCTTGATTTCTTTCATTCTAGCTTTAATACCTTCTAATATTCTATCATTTAATTTCTTTCTTTCTTTCTTTCTTGATATATTTCATTCTTACTTTAATACTATCTAACATTCTATCTTTAGTTTCTTTCTTTCTTTCTTGATATCTCTCATTCTAGCTTTAATACCTTCTAACATTCTATCCTTAGTTTCTTTCCGTCTTTCTTTTTTCTTTTCTTTCATTTTAGCTTTAATACTTTCTAACGTTCTATCTTTAGTTTCTTTCTTTCTTTCTTTCTTTCTTGATTTCTTTCTTTCTAGCTTTAATACCTTCTGACATTCTATCTTTAGTATTTTTTTCTTCATTTCTTGATTTCTTTCATTCTAGCTTTAATACCTTCTGACATTCTATTATTTAGTTTCTTTCTTTCTTGATATCTTTCATTCTAATTATAATACATTCTATCATTAGTTTCTTTCTTTCTTTCTTTCCTTCTTGATATATTTCATTCTTACTTTAATACTATCTAACATTCTATCTTTAGTTTCTTTCTTTCTTTCTTGGTATCTTTCATTCTAGCTTTAATACCTTCTGACATTCTATCTTTAGTATTTTTTTCTTTCTTTCTTGATTTTTTTCATTCTAGCTTTAATACCTTCTGACATTCTATTATTTAGTTTCTTTCTTTCTTGATATCTTTCATTCTAATTATAATACATTCTATCTTTAGTTTCTTTCTTTCTTTCTTGATATATTTCATTCTAGCTTTAATACCTTCTAATATTCTATTATTTATTTTCTTTCTTTCTTTCTTTCTTGATATATTTCATTCTTACTTTAATACTATCTAACATTCTGTCTTTAGTTTCTTTCTTTCTTTCTTGATATCTTTCATTCTAGCTTTAATACCTTCTAACATTCTATCCTTAGTTTCTTTCCTTCTTTCTTTCTTGTTTTCTTTCATTTTAGCTTTAATACCTTCTAACGTTCTATCTTTAGTTTCTTTCTTTCTTTCTTTCTTGATCTCATTCAATAATGCTTTAATACCTTCTAACATTCTATCTTTAGATTCTTTCTTTCTTTCTTCCTTGATATCTTTCATTCTAGCTTTAATACATTCTAACATTCTATCTTTAGACTCTTTCCTTCTTTCTTTCTGTTTTCGTTCATTTTAGCTTTTATACCTTCTAACATTCTATCTTTAGTTTCTTTCTTTCTTGATATCTTTCATTCTAATTTTAATACATTCTATCTTTAGTTTCTTCCTTTCTTTCTTGATTTCTTTCATTCTTGCTTTAATACCTTCTGACATTCTATCTTTAGTATTATTTTCTTTCTTTCTCGATTTCTTTCATGCTTTAATACCTTCTAACATTCAATCTTTAGTTTCTTTCCTTCTTTCTTTCTTGTTTTCTTTCATTTTAGCTTTAATACCTTCTAACGTTCTATCTTTAGTTTCTTTCTTTCTTTCTTTATATCTTTCATTCAAATTTTAATACCTTCTAACGTTCTGTCTTTAGTTTCTTTCTTTCTTTCTTTCTTTCTTTCTTGATCTCATTCAATAATGCTTTAATACCTTCTGACATTCTATCTGTAGTTTCTTTCTTTCTTTCTTTATTTCTTTCATTCATGCTTTAAAACATTCTAACATTCTATCTTTAGATTCTTTCCTTCTTTCTTTCTTGTTTTCGTTCATTTTAGCTTTAATACCTTCTAACATTCTATCTTTAGTTTCTTTTTTTCTTGATATCTTTCATTCTAATTTTAATACATTCTATCTTTAGTTTCTTTCTTTCTTTCTTTCTTTCTTGATTTCTTTCATTCTCGCTTTAATACCTTCTGACATTCTATCTTTAGTTTCTTCCTTTGTTTCTTGATTTCATTCATTCTAGCTTGAATACCTTCTGACATTCTATCTTTAGTTTTTTTTCTTTCTTTCCCGATTTCTTTCATTATAGCTTTAATACCTTCTGACATTCTATCTGTAGTTTCGTTCTTACTTTCTTTATTTCTTTCATTCATGCTTTAATACCTTCTAACATTCTATCTTCACTTTCTTTCTTTCCTTCTCGTTTTCGTTCATTTTAGCTTTAATACCTTCTAATATTTTATCATTGGTATCTTTATTTCTTTCTTTCTTGATTTCTTTCATTCTAATTTTAATACATTCTATCTTTATTTTCTTTCTTTCTTTCTTTCTTTCTTGATTTCCTTCATTCTAGCTTTAATACCTTCTGACATTCTATCTTTAGTATTTTTTCTTTCTTTCTTGATTTCTTTCATTCTAGCTTTAAAACCTTCTGACATTCTATTATTTAGTTTTTATCTTTCTTGATATCTTTCATTCTAATTATAATACATTCTATCTTTAGTTTCTTTCTTTCTTTCTTGATATATTTCATTCTAGCTTTAATACCTTCTAATATTCTATCATTTAGTTTCTTTCTTTCTTTCTTTCTTAATATATTTCATTCTTACTTTAATACTATCTAACATTCTATCATTAGTTTCTTTCTTTCTTTCTTGATATCTTTCATTCTAGCTTTAATATCTAACATTCTATCTTTAGTTTCTTTCTTTCTTGATATCTTTTATTCTAGCTTTAATACCTTCTATCATTCTTTCTTTAGTTTCTTTCTTTCTTTCTTTCTTGATATCTTTCATTCTAGCTTTAATACCTTCTGACATTCTATTATTTACTTTCTTTCTTTCTTGATATCTTTCATTCTAATTATAATACATTCTATCTTTAGTTTCTTTCATGCTTTACTACCTTCTAACATTCTATCTTTTGTTTCCTTCTTTCTTTCTATTTTTCTTTCATTCAAGCTTTAATACCTTCTAACATTCAATCTTTGGTTTCTTTCTTTCTTTCTTGATATCTTTTATTCTAGCTTTAATACCTTCTAACATTCTATGTTTACTTTCTTTCTGTCTTTCTTTCTTGTTTTCGTTCATTTTAGCTTTAATCTTCTAATATTCTCATTAGTTTCTTTCCTTCATTCTTTCTTGTTTTCTTTCATTCTAGCTTTAATACCTTCTAACATTCAATCTTTAGTTTCTTTCTTTCTTTCTTATTTTCTTTCATTCTAGCTTTAATACCTTCTAACATTCTATCTTTAGTTTCTTTCCCCCTTTCGTTCTTCTTTTCTTTCATTCTAGCTTTTATACCGTCTAACATTCAATCTTAATTTTCTTTCTTTCTTTCTTGATATATTTCATTCTAGCTTTAATACCTTCTAATATTCTTTCATTTAGTTTCTTTCTTTTTTTTCTTTCTTTCTTGATATATTTCATTCTAACTTTTATACCTTCTGACATTCTATCTTTCGTTTCTTTCTTTCTTTCTTGATTTCTTTCATTCATTCTTTAATACCTTCTAACATTCTATCTTTAGTTTCTTTCTTTCTTTCTTTATTGATATCTTTCATTCTAGCTTTAATACATTCTAACATTCTATCTTTAGATTCTTTCCTTCTTTCTTTCTGTTTTCGTTCATTTTAGCTTTAATACCTTCTAAAATTCTATCTTTAATTTCTTTCTTTCTTGATATCTTTCATTCTAATTTTAATACATTCTATCTTTAGTTTCTTCCTTTCTTTCTTGATTTCTTTAATTCTTGCTTTAATACTTTCTGACATTCTATCTTTAGTATTATTTTCTTTCTTTCTCGATTTCTTTCATGCTTTAATACCTTCTAACATTCAATCTTTAGTTTCTTTTTTTCTTTCTTGATATCTTTCATTCTAGCTTTAATACCTTCTAACATTCTATCTGTAGTTTCTTTCTTACTTTCTTTATATCTTTCATTCATGCTTTAATACCTTCTAACATTCTATCTTCACTTTCTTTCTTTCTTTCTTGTTTTCGTTCATTTTAGCTTTAATACCTTCTAACGTTCTATCTTTAGTTTCTTTCTTTCTTTCTTTCTTGATATCTTTCATTCTAATTTTAATAGCTTCTAACGTTCTGTCTTTAGTTCCTTTCTTTCTTTCTTTCTTTCTTTCTTGATCTTTAGTTTCTTTCTTTCTTTCTTTCTTGATTACTTTCATACTACCTTTAATACCTTCTGACATTCTATCTTTAGTTTCTTCCTTTGTTTCTTGATTTCTTTCATTCTAGCTTTAATACCTTCTGACATTCTATCTTTAGTTTTTTTTCTTTCTTTCTCGATTTCTTTCATTCTAGCTTTAATACCTTCTAACATTCTATCTGTAGTTTCTTTCTTACTTTCTTTATATCTTTCATTCATGCTTTAATACCTTCTAACATTCTATCTTCACTTTCTTTCTTTCCTTCTTGTTTTCGTTCATTTAAGCTTTAATACCTTCTAATATTTTATCATTGGTATCTTTCTTTCTTACTTCATATCTTTCATTCTAATTTTAATACCATCTAACATTCTATCTTTAGATTCTTTCTATCTTTCTTTCTTTCTTGATATCTTTCATTCTAGCTTTAATACCTTCTAACATTCTTTCTTTAGTTTCTTTTCTTCTTTCTTTCTTGTTTTCTTTCATGCTTTAATTCCTTCTAACATTCTATCTTTAGTTTCTTTCTTTCTTTCTTTATTTCTTTCATTCTAATTTTAATACATTCTATATTTATTTTCTTTCTTTCTTTCTTTCTTGATTTCTTTCATTCTAGCTTTAATACCTTCTGAAATTCTATCTTTAGTATTTTTTCTTTCTTTCTTGATTTCTTTCATTCTAGCTTTAATACCTTCTGACATTCTATTATTTAGTTTCTTTCTTTCTTGATATCTTTCATTCTAATTATAATACATTCTGTCTTTAGTTTCTTTCTTTCTTTCTTGATATATTTCATTCTAGCTTTAATACCTTCTAATATTCTATCATTTAGTTTCTTTCTTTCTTTCTTTCTTGATATATTTCATTCTTACTTTAATACTATCTAACATTCTATCATTAGTTTCTTCCTTTCTTTCTTGATTTCTTTCATTCTAGCTTTAATACCTTTGGACATTCTATCTTTAGTTTCTTTCTTTCTTTCTTGATATCTTTCATTCTAGCTTTAATACCTTGTGACATTCTATCTTTAGTATTTTTTTCTTTCTTTCTTGATTTCTTTCATTCTAGCTTTAATACCTTCTGACATTCTATTATTTAGTTTCTTTCTTGATATCTTTCATTCTAATTATAATACATTCTATCTTTAGTTTCTTTCTTTCTTTCTTGATATATTTCATTCTAGCTTTAATACCTTCTAATATTCTATCATTTAGTTTCTTTCTTTCTTTCTTTCTTTCTTTCTTGATATATTTCATTCTAGCTTTAATACATTCTAACATTCTATGTTTAGATTCTTTCCTTCTTTCTTTCTTGATATCTTTCATTCTAGCTTTAATACCTTCTAACATTCTATCTTTAGTTTCTTTCTTTCTTTCTTGATATCTTTCATTCTAGCTTTAATAAATTCTAACATTCTATCTTTAGTTTCTTTTCTTCTTTCTTATTTTCTTTCATCCTTTAATGCCTTCTAACATTCAAACGTTAGTTTGTTTCTTTCTTGATTTCTTTCATTCTAATTTTAATACATTCTATCTTTATTTTCTTTCTTTCTTTATTAATTTCTTTCTTGATTTCTTTCATTCTAGCTTTAATACCTTCTGACATTCTATCTTTAGTTTCTTTCTTTCTTTCTTGATATCTTTCATTCTAGCTTTAATACCTTCTGACATTCTATCTTTAGTATTTTTTTCTTTCTTTCTTGATTTCTTTCATTCTAGCTTTAATACCTTCTAATATTCTATCATTTAATTTCTTTCTTTCTTTCTTTCTTGATATATTTCATTCTTACTTTAATACTATCTAACATTCTATCTTTAGTTTCTTTCTTTCTTTCTTGATATCTCTTATTCTAGCTTTAATACCTTCTAACATTCTATCCTTAGTTTCTTTCCTTCTTTCTTTTTTGTTTTCTTTCATTTTAGCTTTAATACTTTCTAACGTTCTATCTTTAGTTTCTTTCTTTCTTTCTTTCTTTCTTTCTTTCATTCTAGCTTTAATACCTTCTGACATTCTATCTTTAGTATTTTTTTCTTCATTTCTTGATTTCTTTCATTCTAGCTTTAATACCTTCTGACATTCTATTATTTAGTTTCTTTCTTGATATCTTTCATACTAATTATAATACATTCTATCATTAGTTTCTTTCTTTCTTTCTTTCTTTCTTGATATATTTCATTCTTACTTTAATACTATCTAACATTCTATCTTTAGTTTCTTTCTTTCTTTCTTGGTATCTTTCATTCTAGCTTTAATACCTTCTGACATTCTATCTTTAGTATTTTTTTCTTTCTTTCTTGATTTTTTTCATTCTAGCTTTAATACCTTCTGACATTCTATTATTTAGTTTCTTTCTTTCTTGATATCTTTCACTCTAATTATAATACATTCTATCTTTAGTTTCTTTCTTTCTTTCTTGATATATTTCATTCTAGCTTTAATACCTTCTGACATTCTATCTTTAGTATTTTTTTCTTTCTTTCTTGATTTCTTTCATTCTAGCTTTAATACCTTCTAATATTCTATCATTTAATTTCTTTCTTTCTTTCTTTCTTGATATATTTCATTCTTACTTTAATACTATCTAACATTCTGTCTTTAGTTTCTTTCTTTCTTTCTTGATATCTTTCATTCTAGCTTTAATACCTTCTAACATTCTATCCTTAGTTTCTTTCCTTCTTTCTTTCTTGTTTTCTTTCATTTTAGGTTTAATACCTTCTAACGTTCTATCTTTAGTTTCTTTCTTTCTTTCTTTCTTTCTTGATCTCATTCAATAATGCTTTAATACCTTCTGACATTCTATCTGTAGTTTCTTACTTTCTTTCTTTATTTCTTTCATTCATGCTTTAATACCTTCTAACATTCTATCTTTAGATTCTTTCTTTCTTTCTTCCTTGATATCTTTCATTTTAGCTTTAATACATTCTAACATTCTATCTTTAGACTCTTTCCTTCTTTCTTTCTGTTTTCGTTCATTTTAGCTTTTATACCTTCTAACATTCTATCTTTAGTTTCTTTCTTTCTTGATATCTTTCATTCTAATTTTAATACATTCTATCTTTAGTTTCTTCCTTTCTTTCTTGATTTCTTTCATTCTTGCTTTAATACCTTCTGACATTCTATCTAGTATTATTTTCTTTCTTTCTCGATTTCTTTCATGCTTTAATACCTTCTAACATTCAATCTTTAGTTTCTTTCCTTCTTTCTTTCTTGTTTTCTTTCATTTTAGCTTTAATACCTTCTAACGTTCTATCTTTAGTTTCTTTCTTTCTTTCTTTCTTGATATCTTTCATTCTAATTTTAATACCTTCTAACATTCTGTCTTTAGTTTCTTTCTTTCTTTCTTTCTTTCTTGATCTCATTCAATAATGCTTTAATACCTTATGACATTCTATCTGTAGTTTCTTTCTTTCTTTCTTTATTTCCTTCATTCTAGCTTTAATAACTTCTAACATTCTATCCTTAGTTTCTTTCCTTCTTTCTTTCTTGTTTTCTTTCATTTTAGCTTTAATACCTTCTAACGTTCTGTCTTTAGTTTCTTTCTTTCTTTCTTGATATCTTTCATTCTAATTTTAATAGCTTCTAACGTTCTGTCTTTAGTTTCTTTCTTTCTTTCTTTCTTTCTTGATCTCATTCAATAATGCTTTAATACCTTCTGACATTCTATCTGTAGTTTCTTTCTTTCTTTATTTATTTCTTTCATTCATGCTTTAATACATTCTAACATTCTATCTTTAGATTCTTTCCTTCTTTCTTTCTTGTTTTCGTTCATTTTAGCTTTAATAACTTCTAACATTCTATCTTTAGTTTCTTTTTTTCTTGATATCTTTCATTCTAATTTTAATACATTCTATCTTTAGTTTCTTTCTTTCTTTCTTTCTTTCTTGATTTCTTTCATTATAGATTTAATACCTTCTGACATTCTATCTTTAGTTTCTTCCTTTGTTTCTTGATTTCATTCATTCTAGCTTGAATACCTTCTGACATTCTATCTTTAGTTTTTTTTCTTTCTTTCTCGATTTCTTTCACTCTAGCTTTAATACCTTCTAACATTCTATCTGTAGTTTCTTTCTTACTTTCTTTATTTCTTTCATTCATGCTTTAATACCTTCTAACATTCTATCTTCACTTTCTTTCTTTCCTTCTTGTTTTCGTTCATTTTAGCTTTAATACCTTCTAATATTTTATCATTGGTATCTTTATTTCTTTCTTTCTTACTTCATATCTTTCATTCTAATTTTAATACCATCTAACATTCTATCTTTAGTTTCTTTCTATCTTTCTTTCTTTCTTGATATCTTTCATTCTAGCTTTAATACCTTCTAACATTCTTTCTTTAGTTTCTTTTCTTCTTTCTTTCTTGTTTTCTTTCATGCTTTAATTCCTTCTAACATTCTATCTTTAGTTTCTTTCTTTCTTTCTTGATATCTTTCATTCTAGCTTTAATACCTTCTAACATTCTATCTTTAGTTTCTTTTCTTCTTTCTTTCTTATTTTTTTTCATTCTTTAATACCTTCTAACATTCAATTGTTAGTTTCTTTCTTTCTTGATTTCTTTCATTCTAATTTTAATACATTCTATCTTTAGTTTCTTTCTTTCTTTCTCGATATCTTTCATTCTAGCTTTAATACCTTCTGAAATTCTATCTTTAGTATTTTTTCTTTCTTTCTTGATTACTTTCATTCTAGCTTTAATACCTTCTGACATTCTATTATTTAGTTTTTTTCTTTCTTGATATCTTTCATTCTAATTATAATACATTCTATCTTTAGTTTCTTTCTTTCTTTCTTGATATATTTCATTCTAGCTTTAATACCTTCTAATATTCTATCATTTAGTTTTTTCTTTCTTTCTTTCTTGATATATTTCATTCTTACTTTAATACTATCTAACATTCTATCATTAGTTTCTTTCTTTCTTTCTTGATATCTTTCATTCTAGCTTTAATATCTAACATTCTATCTTTAGTTTCTTTCTTTCTTGTATCTTTCATTCTTGCTTTAATACCTTCTATCATTCTATCTTTAGTTTCTTTCTTTCTTTCTTTCTTGATATCTTTCATTCTAGCTTTAATACATTCTAACATTCTAATTTTAGTTTCTTTCTTTCTTGATATCTTTCATTCTCATTTTAATACATTCTATATTTAGTTTCTTTTCTTTCTTTCTTGATTTCTTTCATTCTAGCTTTAATACCTTCTGACATTCTATTATTTACTTTCTTTCTTTCTTGATATCTTTCATTCTAATTATAATACATTCTATCTTTAGTTTCTTTCATGCTTTAATACCTTCTAACATTCTATCTTTAGTTTCCTTCTTTCTTTCTATTTTTCTTTCATTCAAGCTTTAATACCTTCTAACATTCAATCTTTAGTTTCTTTCTTTCTTTCTTGATATCTTTTATTCTAGCTTTAATACCTTCTAACATTCTATCTTTACTTTCTTTCTGTCTTTCTTTCTTGTTTTCGTTCATTTTAGCTTTAATCTTCTAATATTCTCATTAGTTTCTTTCCTTCATTCTTTCTTGTTTTCTTTCATTCTAGCTTTAATACCTTCTAACATTCAATCTTTAGTTTCTTTCTTTCTTTCTTTCTTATTTCCTTTCATTCTAGCTTTAATACGTTCTAACATTCTATCTTTAGTTTCTTTCCTCCTTTCGTTTTTTTTTTCTTTCATTCTAGCTTTAATACCTTCTAACATTCAATCTTAATTTTCTATCTTTCTTTCTTGATATATTTCATTCTAGCTTTAATACCTTCTAATATTATTTCATTTAGTTTCTTTCTTTCTTTCTTTCTTTCTTGATATTTTTCATTCTAACTTTTATACCTTCTGACATTCTATCTTTAGTTTCTTTCTTTCTTTCTTGATTTCTTTCATTCATTCTTTAATACCTTCTAACATTCTATCTTTAGTTTCTTTCTTTCTTTCTTTCTTTATTGATATCTTTCATTCTAGCTTTAATACATTCTAACATTCTATCTTTAGATTCTTTCCTTCTTTCTTTCTGTTTTCGTTCATTTTAGCTTTAATACCTTCTAAAATTCTATCTTTAATTTCTTTCTTTCTTGATATCTTTCATTCTAATTTTAATACATTCTATCTTTAGTTTCTTCCTTTCTTTCTTGATGTCTTTCATTCTTGCTTTAATCCCTTCTGACATTCTATCTTTAGTATTATTTTCTTTCTTTCTCAATTTCTTTCATGCTTTAATACCTTCTAACATTCAATCTTTAGTTTCTTTCTTTCTTTTTTGCTATCTTTCATTCTAGCTTTAATACCTTCTAACATTCTACCTTCAATTTCTTTCTTTCTTTCTTGTTTTCGTTCATTTTAGCTTTAATACCTTCTAATATTCTATCATTGGTATCTTTATTTCTTTCTTTCTTACTTCATATCTTTCATTCTAATTTTAATACCATCTAACATTCTATCTTTAGTTTCTTTCTATCTTTCTTTCTTTCTTGATATCTTTCATTCTAGCTTTAATACCTTCTAACATTCTTTCTTTAGTTTCTTTTCTTATCTCTTTCTTGTTTTCTTTCATGTTTTAATTCGTTCTAACATTCTATCTTTAGTTTCTTTCTTTCTTTCTTGATATCTTTCATTCTAGCTTTAATAAATTCTAACATTCTATCTTTAGTTTCTTTTCTTCTTTCTTATTTTCTTTCATGCTTTAATACCTTCTAACATTCAATCGTTAGTTTCTTTCTTTCTTGATTTCTTTCATTCTAATTTTAATACATTCTATCTTTATTTTCTTTCTTTCTTTCATCCTTTCTTTCTTGATTTCTTTCATTCTAGCTTTAATACCTTCTGACATTCTATCTTTAGTTTCTTTCTTTCTTTCTTGATATCTTTCATTCTAGCTTTAATACCTTCTAATATTCGTTCATTTAGTTTCTTTCTTTCTTTCTTTCTTGATATATTACATTCTTATTTTAATACTATCTAACATTCTATCTTTAGTTTCTTTCTTTCTTTCTTGATATCTTTCATTCTAGCTTTAATACCTTCTAACATTCTATCCTTAGTTTCTTTCCTTCTTTCTTTCTTGTTTTCTTTCATTTTAGCTTTAATACCTTCTAACATTCTATCTATAGTTTCTTTCTTTCTTTCTTGATATCTTTCATTCTAATTTTAATACCTTCTACTGTTCTGTCCTTAGTTTCTTTCTTTCTTTATTTCTTTCTTGATTTCATTCAACAATGCTTTAATAAATTCTGACATTCTATCTTTAGTTTCTTTCTTTCTTTCTTTCTTGATATCTTTCATTCTAGCTTTAATATATTCTAACATTCTGTCTTTAGATTCTTTCCTTCTTTCTTCTTTTCTTTCATTCTAGCTTTCATAACCTCTAACATTCTATCTTTAGTTTCTTTCTTTCTTGATATCTTTCATTAAAATATTAATACATTCTATCTTTACTTTCTTTCTTTCTTTCTTTCTTTCTTGATTTCTTTCATTCTAGCTTTAATACCTTCTGACATTCTATCTTTAGTTTCTTTCTTTCTTTCTTGATGTCTTTCGTCTAGCTTTAATACCTTCTAACGTTCTATCTTTAGTTTCTTTTCTTCTTTCTTTCTTATTTTCTTTCATGCTTTAATACCTTCTAACATTCAATTGTTAGTTTCTTTCTTTCTTGATTTCTTTCATTCTAATTTTAATACATTCTATCTTTATTTTC
This sequence comes from Intellagama lesueurii, assembly GCA_037013535.1. Taxonomy (NCBI): domain Eukaryota; kingdom Metazoa; phylum Chordata; class Lepidosauria; order Squamata; family Agamidae; genus Intellagama; species Intellagama lesueurii. The sequence continues at coordinate 16,828,145 of JBAJHW010000013.1, forward strand.
TTTCTTTCTTTCTTTCTTGATTTCTTTCATTCTAGCTTTAATGCCTTCTGACATTCTATCTTTAGTTTCTTTCTTTCTTTCTCTATATCTTTCATTCTAGCTTTAATACCTTCTGAAATTCTATCTTTAGTATTTTTTCTTTCTTTCTTGATTTCTTTCATTCTAGCTTTAATACCTTCTAACATTCTATTATTTAGTTTCTTTCTTTCTTGATATCTTTCATTCTAATTATAATACATTCTATCATTAGTTTCTTTCTTTCTTTCTTGATATCTTTCATTCTCATTTTAATACTTTCTATCTTTAGTTTCTTTCTTTCTTTCTTTCTTTCTTTCTTCATTTCTTTCATTCTAGCTTTAATACCTTCTGACGTTCTATTATTTACTTTCTTTCTTGATATCTTTAATTCTAATTATAATACATTCTATCTTTAGTTTCTTTCATGCTTTAATACCTTCTAAGATTCTATCTTCACTTTCTTTCTTTCTTTCTTGTTTTCGTTCATTTTAGCTTTAATACCTTTTAATATTCTATCATTGGTATCTTTATTTCTTTCTTTCTTATTTCATATCTTTCATTCTAATTTTAATACCATCTAACATTCTATCTTTAGTTTCTTTCTATCTTTCTTTCTTTCTTGATATCTTTCATTCTAGCTTTAATACCTTCTAACATTCTTTCTTTAGTTTCTTTTCTTCTTTCTTTCTTGTTTTCTTTCATGTTTTAATTCCTTCTAACATTCTATCTTTAGTTTCTTTCTTTCTTTCTTTCTTTCTTGATATCTTTCATTCTAGCTTTAATACCTTCTAACATTCTATCTTTATTTTCTTTCTTTCTTTCTTTCTTTCTTAATTCTTTCATTCTAGCTTTAATACCTTCTGACATTCTATTATTTACTTTCTTTCTTTCTTGATATCTTTCATTCTAATTATAATACATTCTATCTTTAGTTTCTTTCATGCTTTAATACCTTCTAACATTCTATCTTTAGTTTCCTTCTTTCTTTCTAGTTTTCTTTCGTTCAAGCTTTAATACCTTCTAACATTCAATCTTTAGTTTCTTTCTTTCTTGATATCTTTTATTCTAGCTTTAATACCTTCTAACATTATATCTTTACTTTCTTTCTGTCTTTCTTTCTTGTTTTCGTTCATTTTAGCTTTAATCTTCTAATATTCTATCATTAGTTTCTTTCCTTCATTCTTTCTTGTTTTCTTTCATTCTAGCTTTAATACCTTCTAACATTCAATCTGCAGTTTCTTTCTTACTTTCTTTCTTGATATCTTTAATTCTAATTTTAATACATTCTTACATTCTATCTTTAGTTTCTTTCTTTCTTTCTTTCTTGATTTCTTTAATTCTAGCTTTAATAACTTCTGACATTCTATCTTTAATATTTTTTCTTTCTTTCTCGATTTCTTTCATTCTAGCTTTAATACCTTCTAACACTCAATAATTAGTTTCTTTCTTTCTTTCTTATTTTCTTTCATTCTAGCTTTAATACCTTCTAACATTCTATCTTCACTTTCTTTCTTTCTTTCTTGTTTTTGTTCATTTTAGCTTTAATACCTTCTAATATTCTATCATTGGTATCTTTATTTCTTTCTTTCTTACTTCATATCTTTCATTCTAATTTTAATACCATCTAACATTCTATCTTTAGTTTCTTTCTATCTTTCTTTCTTTCTTGATATCTTTCATTCTAGCTTTAATACCTTCTAACATTCTTTCTTTAGTTTCTTTTCTTCTTTCTTTCTTGTTTTCTTTCATGTTTTAATTCCTTCTTACATTCTATCTTTAGTTTCTTTCTTTCTTTCTTTCTTTCTTGATATCTTTCATTCTAGCTTTAATACCTTCTAACATTCTATCTTTATTTTCTTTCTTTCTTTCTTTCTTAATTCTTTCATTCTAGCTTTAATACCTTCTGACATTCTATTGTTTACTTTCTTTCTTTCTTGATATCTTTCATTCTAATTATAATACATTCTATCTTTAGTTTCTTTCATGCTTTAATACCTTCTAACATTCTATCTTTAGTTTCCTTCTTTCTTTCTAGTTTTCTTTCGTTCAAGCTTTAATACCTTCTAACATTCAATCTTTAGTTTCTTTCTTTCTTGATATCTTTTATTCTAGCTTTAATACCTTCTAACATTATATCTTTACTTTCTTTCTGTCTTTCTTTCTTGTTTTCGTTCATTTTAGCTTTAATCTTCTAATATTCTATCATTAGTTTCTTTCCTTCATTCTTTCTTGTTTTCTTTCATTCTAGCTTTAATACCTTCTAACATTCAATCTGCAGTTTCTTTCTTACTTTCTTTCTTGATATCTTTCATTCTAATTTTAATACATTCTTACATTCTATCTTTAGTTTCTTTCTTTCTTTCTTTCTTGATTTCTTTAATTCTAGCTTTAATAACTTCTGACATTCTATCTTTAATATTTTTTCTTTCTTTCTCGATTTCTTTCATTCTAGCTTTAATACCTTCTAACACTCAATAATTAGTTTCTTTCTTTCTTTCTTATTTTCTTTCATTCTAACTTTAATACCTTCTAACATTCTATCTTTAGTTTCTTTCCTTCTTTTGTTCTTGTTTTCTTTCATTCTAGCTTTAATACCTTCTAACATTCAATCTTAATTTTCTTTCTTTCTTTCTTGATATATTTCATTCTAGCTTTAATACCTTCTAATATTCTTTCATTTAGTTTCTTTCTTTCTTTCTTTCTTTCTTGATATATTTCATTCTAACTTTAATACCTTCTGACATTCTATCTTTAGTTTCTTTCTTTCTTTCTTGATTTCTTTCATTCATGCTTTAATACCTTCTAACATTCTATCTTTAGTTTCTTTCTTTCATTCTTTCTTTCATGATATCTTTCATTCTAATTTTAATACATTCTATCTTTAGTTTCTTTCTTTCTTTCTTTCTTTCTTGATATCTTTCATTCTAGCTTTAATACATTCTAACATTCTATCTTTAGATTCTTTCCTTCTTTCTTTCTGTTTTCGTTCATTTTAGCTTTAATACCTTCTAACATTCTATCTTTAGTTTCTTTCTTTCTTGATATCTTTCATTCTAATTTTAATATATTCTATCTTTAGTTTCTTTCTTTCTTTCTTTCTTTCTTTCTTGATATATTTCATTCTAGCTTTAATACCGTCTGACATTCTATCTTTAGTTTCTTCCTTTCTTTCTTGATTTCTTTCATTCTAGCTTTAATACCTTCTGACATTCTATCTTTAGTTTCTTTCTTTCTTTCTTGATATCTCTCATTCGAGCTTTAATACCTTCTGACATTCTATCTTTAGTATTTTTTTCTTTCTTTCTCGATTTCTTTCATTCTACCTTTAATACCTTCTAACATTCAATCTTTAGTTTCTTTCTTTCTTTCTTGATATTTTTCATTCTAGCTTTAATACCTTCTAACATTCTATCTTTAGTTTCTTTCCTTCTTTCGTTCTTGTTTTCCTTCATTCTAGCTTTAATACCTTCTAACATTCAATCTTAATTTTCTTTCTTTCATTCTTGATATATTTCATTCTAGCTTTAATACCTTCTAATATTCTTTCATTTAGTTTCTTTCTTTCTTTCTTGATATATTTCATTCTAACTTTAATACCTTCCGACATTCTATCTTTAGTTTCTTTCTTTCTTTCTTGATTTCTTTCATTCATGCTTTAATACCTTCTAACATTCCATCTTTAGTTTCTTTCTTTCTTTCTTTCTTTCATGATATCTTTCATTCTAATTTTAATACATTCTATCATTAGTTTCTTTCTTTCTTTCTTTCTTTCTTGATTTCTTTCATTCTAGCTTTAATACCTTCTGACATTCTATCTTTGGTTTCTTCCTTTCTTTCTTGATTTCTTTCATTCTTGCTTTAATACCTTCTGACATTCTATCTTTAGTATTTCTTTCTTTCTTTCTCGATTTCTTTCATGCTTTAATACCTTCTAACATTCAATCTTTAGCTTCTCTCTTTCTTTCTTGATATCTTTCATTCTAGCTTTAATACGTTCTAACATTCTATCTTTAGTTTCTTTTCTTCTTTCTTTCTTGTTTTCTTTCATGCTTTAATACGTTCTAACTTTCAATCGTTAGTTTCTTTGATTCTTTCTTTCTAGTTTTCTGTCATTCAAGCTTTAATACCTTCTGACATTCTATCTTTAGTTTCTTCCTTTCTTTCTTGATTTCTTTCATTCTGGCTTCAATACCTTCTAACATTCTATCTTTACTTTCTTTCTGTCTTTCTTTCTTTTTTTTGTTCATTTTAGCTTTAATCTTCTTATATTCTATCATTAGTTTCTTCCTTTCTTTCTTGTTTTCTTTCATTCTATCTTTAATACCTTCTAACATTCAATTTTAATTTTCTCTCTTTCTTTCTTGATATCTTTCATTCTAGCTTTAATACCTTTTAATATTCTATCATTTAGTTTCTTTCATACTTTCTTTCTTGATATCTTTCATTCTAGCTTTAGTACCTTCTAACATTCTATCTTTAGTTTCTTTCTTTCTTTCTTTCTTGATATCTTTCATTCTAGCTTTAATGCCTTCTAACATTCAATCTGCAGTTTCTTTCTTGCTTTCTTTCTTGATACCTTTCATTCTATTTTTTTTACATTCTTACATTCTATCTTTAGTTTCTTTCTTTCTTTCTTTATTTATTTCTTTAATATTAGCTTTAATAACTTCTGACATTCTATCTTTAGTATTTTTTCTTTCTTTCTCGATTTCTTTCATTCTAGCTTTAATACCTTCTAACATTCAATCTTTAGTTTCTTTCTTTCTTTCTTTCTTATTTTCTTTCATTCTAGCTTTAATACCTTCTAACATTCTATCTTTAGTTTCTTTCTTTCTTTCGTTCTTGTTTTCTTTCATTCTAGCTTTAATACCTTCTAACATTCAATCTTAATTTTCTTTCTTTCTTTCTTGATATATTTCATTCTAGCTTTAATACCTTCTAATATTCTTTCATTTAATTTCTTTCTTTCTTTCTTTCTTTCTTGATATATTTCATTCTAACTTTAATACCTTCTGACATTCTATCTTTAGTTTCTTTCTTTCTTTCTTGATTTCTTTCATTCATGCTTTAATGCCTTCTAACATTCTATCTTTAGTTTCTTTCTTTCTTTCTTTCTTTCATGATATCTTTCATTCTAATTTTAATACATTCTATCTTTAGTTTCTTTCTTTCTTTCTTTCTTTCTTGATTTCTTTCATTCTAGCTTTAATACCTTCTGACATTCTATCTTTAGTTTCTTCCTTTCTTTCTTGATTTCTTTCATTCTTGTTTAATACCTTCTGACATTCTATCTTTAGTATTTCTTTCTTTCTTTCTCGATTTCTTTCATGCTTTAATACCTTCTAACATTCAATCTTTAGTTTCTCTCTTTCTTTCTTGATATCTTTCATTCTAGCTTTAATACATTCTAACATTCTATGTTTAGATTCTTTCCTTCTTTCTTTCTGTTTTCGTTCATTTTAGCTTTAATACCTTCTAACGTTCTATCTTTAGTTTCTTTCTTTCTTGATATCTTTCATTCTAATTTTAATACATTCTATCTTTAGTTTCTTTCTTTCTTTCTTTCTTGATATATTTCATTCTAGCTTTAATACCTTCTGACATTCTATCTTTAGTTTCTTCCTTTCTTTCTTGATTTCTTTCATTCATGCTTTAATACCTTCTGACATTCTATCTTTAGTATTTTTTTCTTTCTTTCTCGATTTCTTTCATTCTAGCTTTAATACCTTCTAACATTCAATCTTTAGTTTCTTTCTTTCTTTCTTGATATTTTTCATTCTAGCTTTAATACCTTCTAACATTCTATCTTCACTTTCTTTCTTTCTTTCTTGTTTTCGTTGATTTTTGCTTTAATACCTTCTAATATTCTATCATTGGTATCTTTATTTCTTTCTTTCTTACTTCATATCTTTCATTCTAATTTTAATACCATCTAACATTCTATCTTTAGTTTCTTTCTATCTTTCTTTCTTTCTTGATATCTTTCATTCTAGCTTTAATACCTTCTAACATTCTTTCTTTAGTTTCTTTTCTTCTCTTTCTTGTTTAATTTCATGCTTTAATTCCTTCTAACATTCTATCTTTAGTTTCTTTCTTTCTTTCTTGATATCTTTCATTCTAGCTTTAATACCTTCTAACATTCTATCTTTAGTTTCTTTCTTTCTTTCTTTCTTTCTTGATTTTTTTCATTCTAGCTTTAATACCTCCTGACATTCTATTATTTACTTTCTTTCTTTCTTGATATCTTTCATTCTAATTATAATACATTCTATATTTAGTTTCTTTCATGCTTTAATAACTTCTAACATTCTATCTTTAGTTTCCTTCTTTCTTTCTAGTTTTCTTTCATTCAAGCTTTAATACCTTCTAACATTCAATCTTTAGTTTCTTTCTTTCTTGATATCTTTTATTCTAGCTTTAATACCTTCTAACATTATATCTTTACTTTCTTTCTGTCTTTCTTTCTTGTTTTCGTTCATTTAAGCTTTAATCTTCTAATATTCTATCATTAGTTTCTTTCCTTCATTCTTTCTTGTTTTCTTTCATTCTAGCTTTAATACCTTCTAACATTCAATCTGCAGTTTCTTTCTTACTTTCTTTGTTGATATCTTTCATTCTAATTTTAATACATTCTTACATTCTATCTTTAGTTTCTTTCTTTCTTTCTTTCTTGATTTCTTTAATTCTAGCTTTAACAACTTCTGACATTCTATCTTCAATATTTTTTCTTTCTTTCTCGATTTCTTTCATTCTAGCTTTAATACCTTCTAACATTCAATCTTTAGTTTCTTTCTTTCTTTCTCATTTTGTTTCATTCTAGCTTTAATACCTTCTGACATTCTATCTTTAGTATTTTTTTCTTTCTTTCTTGTTTTCTTTCATTCTAGCTTTAATACCTTCTAACATTCAATCTTAATTTTCTTTCTTTCTTTCTTGATATATTTCATTCTAGCTTTAATACTTTCTAATATTCTTTCATTTAGTTTTTTTCTTTCTTTCTTTCTTTCTTGATATATTTCATTCTAACTTTAATGCCTTCTGACATTTTATCTTTAGTTTCTTTCTTTCTTTCTTGATTTATTTCATTCATGCTTTAATACCTTCTAACATTCTATCTTTAGTTTCTTTCTTTTTTTCTTGATTTTTTTCATTCTAGCTTTAATACCTTCTGACATTCTATCTTTAGTTTCTTCCTTTCTTTCCTGATTTCTTTCATTATTGCTTTAATACCTTCTGACATTCTATATTTAGTTTCTCTCTTTCTTTCTTGATATCTTTCATTCTAGCTTTAATACCTCCTAACATTCTATATTTAGTTTCTTTTCTTCTTTCTTTCTTGTTTTCTTTCATGCTTTAATACCTTCTAACATTCAATGTTTAGTTTCTCTCTTTCTTTCTTGATATCTTTCATTCTAGCTTTAATACCTTCTAACATTCTATCTTTAGTTTCTTTTCTTCTTTCTTTCTTGTTTTCTTTCATGCTTTAATACGTTCTAACATTCAATCGTTAGTGTCTTTGATTCTTTCTTTCTAGTTTTCTGTCATTCAAGCTTTAATACCTTCTGACATTCTATCTTTAGTTTCTTCCTTTCTTTCTTGATTTCTTTCATTCTGGCTTCAATACCTTCTAACATTCTATCTTTACTTTCTTTCTGTCTGTCTTTCTTGTTTTCGTTCATTTTAGCTTTAATCTTCTAATATTCTATCATTAGTTTCTTCCTTTCTTTCTTGTTTTCTTTCATTCTAGCGTTAATACCTTCTAACATTCTATCATTTAGTTTCTTTCATACTTTCTTTCTTGATATCTTTCATTCTAGCTTTAATACCTTCTAACATTCTATCTTTAGTTTCTTTCTTTCTTTCTTTCTTGATATCTTTCATTCTAGCTTTAATGCCTTCTAACATTCTATCTTTGGTTTCTTTCCTTCATTCTTTCTTGTTTTCTTTCATTCTAGCTTTAATACCTTCTAACATTCAATCTGCCTTTTCTTTCTTACTTTCTTTCTTGATATCTTTCATTCTAATTTTAATACATTCTTACATTCTATCTTTAGTTTCTTTCTTTCTCTCTTTCTTTATTTCTTTAATACTAGCTTTAATAACTTCTGACATTCTATCTTTAATATTTTTCTTTCTTTCTCGATTTCTTTCATTCAAGCTTTAATACCTTCTAACATTCAATCTTTTGTTTCTTTCTTTTTTTCTTTCTTATTTTCTTTCATTCTAGCTTTAATACCTTCTAACATTCTATCTTTAGTTTCTTTCCTTCTTTCGTTCTTGTTTTCTTTCATTCTAGTTTTAATACTTTCTAACATTTAATCTTAATTTTCTTTCTTTCTTTCTTGATATATTTCATTCTAGCTTTAATACCTTCTAATATTGTTTCATTTAGTTTCTTTCTTTCTTTCTTTCTTTCTTGATATATTTCATTCTAACTTTAATACCTTCTGACATTCTATCTTTAGTTTCTTTCTTTCTTTCTTTCTTTCATGATATCTTTCATTCTAATTTTAATACATTCTATCTTTAGTTTCTTTCTTTCTTTCTTGACTTCTTGATTTCTTTCATTCTAGCTTTAATACCTTCTGACATTCTATCTTTAGTTTTTTTCTTTCTTTCTTTCTTGATATCTTTCATTCTAGCTTTAATACATTCTAACATTCTATCTTTAGATTCTTTCCTTCTTTCTTTCTGTTTTCGTTCATTTTAGCTTTAATATCTTCTAACATTCTATCTTTAGTTTCTTTCTTTCTTGATATCATTCATTCTAATTTTAATACATTCTTTCTTTAGTTTCTTCCTTTCTTTCTTTCTTTCTTGATATATTTCATTCTACTTTAATACCTTCTGACATTCTATCTTTAGTTTCTTCCTTTCTTTCTTGATTTTTCATTCTTGCTTTAATTCCTTCTGACACTCTATCTTTAGTATTTTTTTCTTTCTTTCTCGATTTCTTTCATTCTAGCTTTAATACCTTCTAACATTCTATCTTCACTTTCTTTCTTTCTTTCTTGTTTTCGTTCATTTTAGCTTTAATACCTTCTAATATTCTATCATTGGTATCTTTATTTCTTTCTTTCTTACTTCATATCTTTCATTCTAATTTTAATACCATCTAACATTCTATCTTTAGTTTCTTTCTCTCTTTCTTTCTTTCTTGATATCTTTCATTCTAGCTTTAATACCTTCTAACATTCTTTCTTTAGTTTCTCTTCTTTCTTTCTTGTTTTCTTTCATGCTTTAATTCATTTCAACATTCTATCTTTAGTTTCTTTCTTTCTTTCTTGATATCTTTCATTCTAGCTTTAATACCTTCTAACATTCTATCTTTAGTTTCTTTCTTTCTTGATTACTTTCATTCTAGCTTTAATACCTTCTGACATTCTATTATTTAGTTTTTTTCTTTCTTGATATCTTTCATTCTAATTATAATACATTCTATCTTTAGTTTCTTTCTTTCTTGATATATTTCATTCTAGCTTTAATACCTTCTAATATTCTATCATTTAGTTTTTTCTTTCTTTCTTTCTTGATATATTTCATTCTTACTTTAATACTATCTAACATTCTATCATTAGTTTCTTTCTTTCTTTCTTGATATCTTTCATTCTAGCTTTAATATCTAACATTCTATCTTTAGTTTCTTTCTTTCTTGATATCTTTCATTCTTGCTTTAATACCTTCTATCATTCTATCTTTAGTTTCTTTCTTTCTTTCTTTCTTGATATCTTTCATTCTAGCTTTAATACATTCTAACATTCTAATTTTAGTTTCTTTCTTTCTTGATATCTTTCATTCTCATTTTAATACATTCTATATTTAGTTTCTTTTCTTTCTTTCTTGATTTCTTTCATTCTAGCTTTAATACCTTCTGACATTCTATTATTTACTTTCTTTCTTTCTTGATATCTTTCATTCTAATTATAATACATTCTATCTTTAGTTTCTTTCATGCTTTAATACCTTCTAACATTCTATCTTTAGTTTCCTTCTTTCTTTCTATTTTTCTTTCATTCAAGCTTTAATACCTTCTAACATTCAATCTTTAGTTTCTTTCTTTCTTTCTTGATATCTTTTATTCTAGCTTTAATACCTTCTAACATTCTATCTTTACTTTCTTTCTGTCTTTCTTTCTTGTTTTCGTTCATTTTAGCTTCAATCTTCTAATATTCTCATTAGTTTCTTTCCTTCATTCTTTCTTGTTTTCTTTCATTCTAGCTTTAATACCTTCTAACATTCAATCTTTAGTTTCTTTCTTTCTTTCTTTCTTATTTTCTTTCATTCTAGCTTTAATACGTTCTAACATTCTATCTTTAGTTTCTTTCCTCCTTTCGTTCTTGTTTTCTTTCATTCTAGCTTTAGTATCTTCTAACATTCAATCTTAATTTTCTATCTTTCTTTCTTGATATATTTCATTCTAGCTTTAATACCTTCTAATATTATTTCATTTAGTTTCTTTCTTTCTTTCTTTCTTTCTTGATATTTTTCATTCTAACTTTTATACCTTCTGACATTCTATCTTTAGTTTCTTTCTTTCTTTCTTGATTTCTTTCATTCATTCTTTAATACCTTCTAACATTCTATCTTTAGTTTCTTTCTTTCTTTCTTTCTTTATTGATATCTTTCATTCTAGCTTTAATACATTCTAACATTCTATCTTTAGATTCTTTCCTTCTTTCTTTCTGTTTTCGTTCATTTTAGCTTTAATACCTTCTAAAATTCTATCTTTAATTTCTTTCTTTCTTGATATCTTTCATTCTAATTTTAATACATTCTATCTTTAGTTTCTTCCTTTCTTTCTTGATGTCTTTCATTCTTGCTTTAATCCCTTCTGACATTCTATCTTTAGTATTATTTTCTTTCTTTCTCAATTTCTTTCATGCTTTAATACCTTCTAACATTCAATCTTTAGTTTCTTTCTTTCTTTTTTGCTATCTTTCATTCTAGCTTTAATACCTTCTAACATTCTACCTTCAATTTCTTTCTTTCTTTCTTGTTTTCGTTCATTTTAGCTTTAATACCTTCTAATATTCTATCATTGGTATCTTTATTTCTTTCTTTCTTACTTCATATCTTTCATTCTAATTTTAATACCATCTAACATTCTATCTTTAGTTTCTTTCTATCTTTCTTTCTTTCTTGATATCTTTCATTCTAGCTTTAATACCTTCTAACATTCTTTCTTTAGTTTCTTTTCTTATCTCTTTCTTGTTTTCTTTCATGTTTTAATTCGTTCTAACATTCTATCTTTAGTTTCTTTCTTTCTTTCTTGATATCTTTCATTCTAGCTTTAATAAATTCTAACATTCTATCTTTAGTTTCTTTTCTTCTTTCTTATTTTCTTTCATGCTTTAATACCTTCTAACATTCAATCGTTAGTTTCTTTCTTTCTTGATTTCTTTCATTCTAATTTTAATACATTCTATCTTTATTTTCTTTCTTTCTTTCATCCTTTCTTTCTTGATTTCTTTCATTCTAGCTTTAATAACTTCTGACATTCTATCTTTAATATTTTTCTTTCTTTCTCGATTTCTTTCATTCAAGCTTTAATACCTTCTAACATTCAATCTTTTGTTTCTTTCTTTTTTTCTTTCTTATTTTCTTTCATTCTAGCTTTAATACCTTCTAACATTCTATCTTTAGTTTCTTTCCTTCTTTCGTTCTTGTTTTCTTTCATTCTAGTTTTAATACTTTCTAACATTTAATCTTAATTTTCTTTCTTTCTTTCTTGATATATTTCATTCTAGCTTTAATACCTTCTAATATTGTTTCATTTAGTTTCTTTCTTTCTTTCTTTCTTTCTTGATATATTTCATTCTAACTTTAATACCTTCTGACATTCTATCTTTAGTTTCTTTCTTTCTTTCTTTCTTTCATGATATCTTTCATTCTAATTTTAATACATTCTATCTTTAGTTTCTTTCTTTCTTTCTTGACTTCTTGATTTCTTTCATTCTCGCTTTAATACCTTCTGACATTCTATCTTTAGTTTTTTTCTTTCTTTCTTTCTTGATATCTTTCATTCTAGCTTTAATACATTCTAACATTCTATCTTTAGATTCTTTCCTTCTTTCTTTCTGTTTTCGTTCATTTTAGCTTTAATATCTTCTAACATTCTATCTTTAGTTTCTTTCTTTCTTGATATCATTCATTCTAATTTTAATACATTCTTTCTTTAGTTTCTTTCTTTCTTTCTTGACTTCTTGATTTCTTTCATTCTCGCTTTAATACCTTCTGACATTCTATCTTTAGTTTTTTTCTTTCTTTCTTTCTTGATATCTTTCATTCTAGCTTTAATACATTCTAACATTCTATCTTTAGATTCTTTCCTTCTTTCTTTCTGTTTTCGTTCATTTTAGCTTTAATATCTTCTAACATTCTATCTTTAGTTTCTTTCTTTCTTGATATCATTCATTCTAATTTTAATACATTCTATCTTTAGTTTCTTTCTTTCTTTCTTGACTTCTTGATTTCTTTCATTCTCGCTTTAATACCTTCTGACATTCTATCTTTAGTTTTTTTCTTTCTTTCTTTCTTGATATCTTTCATTCTAGCTTTAATACATTCTAACATTCTATCTTTAGATTCTTTCCTTCTTTCTTTCTGTTTTCGTTCATTTTAGCTTTAATATCTTCTAACATTCTATCTTTAGTTTCTTTCTTTCTTGATATCATTCATTCTAATTTTAATACATTCTTTCTTTAGTTTCTTCCTTTCTTTCTTTCTTTCTTGATATATTTCATTCTACTTTAATACCTTCTGACATTCTATCTTTAGTTTCTTCCTTTCTTTCTTGATTTTTCATTCTTGCTTTAATTCCTTCTGACACTCTATCTTTAGTATTTTTTTCTTTCTTTCTCGATTTCTTTCATTCTAGCTTTAATACCTTCTAACATTCTATCTTCACTTTCTTTCTTTCTTTCTTGTTTTCGTTCATTTTAGCTTTAATACCTTCTAATATTCTATCATTGGTATCTTTATTTCTTTCTTTCTTACTTCATATCTTTCATTCTAATTTTAATACCATCTAACATTCTATCTTTAGTTTCTTTCTCTCTTTCTTTCTTTCTTGATATCTTTCATTCTAGCTTTAATACCTTCTAACATTCTTTCTTTAGTTTCTCTTCTTTCTTTCTTGTTTTCTTTCATGCTTTAATTCATTTCAACATTCTATCTTTAGTTTCTTTCTTTCTTTCTTGATATCTTTCATTCTAGCTTTAATACCTTCTAACATTCTATCTTTAGTTTCTTTCTTTCTTGATTACTTTCATTCTAGCTTTAATACCTTCTGACATTCTATTATTTAGTTTTTTTCTTTCTTGATATCTTTCATTCTAATTATAATACATTCTATCTTTAGTTTCTTTCTTTCTTGATATATTTCATTCTAGCTTTAATACCTTCTAATATTCTATCATTTAGTTTTTTCTTTCTTTCTTTCTTGATATATTTCATTCTTACTTTAATACTATCTAACATTCTATCATTAGTTTCTTTCTTTCTTTCTTGATATCTTTCATTCTAGCTTTAATATCTAACATTCTATCTTTAGTTTCTTTCTTTCTTGATATCTTTCATTCTTGCTTTAATACCTTCTATCATTCTATCTTTAGTTTCTTTCTTTCTTTCTTTCTTGATATCTTTCATTCTAGCTTTAATACATTCTAACATTCTAATTTTAGTTTCTTTCTTTCTTGATATCTTTCATTCTCATTTTAATACATTCTATATTTAGTTTCTTTTCTTTCTTTCTTGATTTCTTTCATTCTAGCTTTAATACCTTCTGACATTCTATTATTTACTTTCTTTCTTTCTTGATATCTTTCATTCTAATTATAATACATTCTATCTTTAGTTTCTTTCATGCTTTAATACCTTCTAACATTCTATCTTTAGTTTCCTTCTTTCTTTCTATTTTTCTTTCATTCAAGCTTTAATACCTTCTAACATTCAATCTTTAGTTTCTTTCTTTCTTTCTTGATATCTTTTATTCTAGCTTTAATACCTTCTAACATTCTATCTTTACTTTCTTTCTGTCTTTCTTTCTTGTTTTCGTTCATTTTAGCTTCAATCTTCTAATATTCTCATTAGTTTCTTTCCTTCATTCTTTCTTGTTTTCTTTCATTCTAGCTTTAATACCTTCTAACATTCAATCTTTAGTTTCTTTCTTTCTTTCTTATTTTCTTTCATTCTAGCTTTAATACGTTCTAACATTCTATCTTTAGTTTCTTTCCTCCTTTCGTTCTTGTTTTCTTTCATTCTAGCTTTAGTACCTTCTAACATTCAATCTTAATTTTCTATCTTTCTTTCTTGATATATTTCATTCTAGCTTTAATACCTTCTAATATTATTTCATTTAGTTTCTTTCTTTCTTTCTTTCTTTCTTGATATTTTTCATTCTAACTTTTATACCTTCTGACATTCTATCTTTAGTTTCTTTCTTTCTTTCTTGATTTCTTTCATTCATTCTTTAATACCTTCTAACATTCTATCTTTAGTTTCTTTCTTTCTTTCTTTCTTTATTGATATCTTTCATTCTAGCTTTAATACATTCTAACATTCTATCTTTAGATTCTTTCCTTCTTTCTTTCTGTTTTCGTTCATTTTAGCTTTAATACCTTCTAAAATTCTATCTTTAATTTCTTTCTTTCTTGATATCTTTCATTCTAATTTTAATACATTCTATCTTTAGTTTCTTCCTTTCTTTCTTGATGTCTTTCATTCTTGCTTTAATCCCTTCTGACATTCTATCTTTAGTATTATTTTCTTTCTTTCTCAATTTCTTTCATGCTTTAATACCTTCTAACATTCAATCTTTAGTTTCTTTCTTTCTTTTTTGCTATCTTTCATTCTAGCTTTAATACCTTCTAACATTCTACCTTCAATTTCTTTCTTTCTTTCTTGTTTTCGTTCATTTTAGCTTTAATACCTTCTAATATTCTATCATTGGTATCTTTATTTCTTTCTTTCTTACTTCATATCTTTCATTCTAATTTTAATACCATCTAACATTCTATCTTTAGTTTCTTTCTATCTTTCTTTCTTTCTTGATATCTTTCATTCTAGCTTTAATACCTTCTAACATTCTTTCTTTAGTTTCTTTTCTTATCTCTTTCTTGTTTTCTTTCATGTTTTAATTCGTTCTAACATTCTATCTTTAGTTTCTTTCTTTCTTTCTTGATATCTTTCATTCTAGCTTTAATAAATTCTAACATTCTATCTTTAGTTTCTTTTCTTCTTTCTTATTTTCTTTCATGCTTTAATACCTTCTAACATTCAATCGTTAGTTTCTTTCTTTCTTGATTTCTTTCATTCTAATTTTAATACATTCTATCTTTATTTTCTTTCTTTCTTTCATCCTTTCTTTCTTGATTTCTTTCATTCTAGCTTTAATACCTTCTGACATTCTATCTTTAGTTTCTTTCTTTCTTTCTTGATATCTTTCATTCTAGCTTTAATACCTTCTAATATTCGTTCATTTAGTTTCTTTCTTTCTTTCTTTCTTGATATATTACATTCTTATTTTAATACTATCTAACATTCTATCTTTAGTTTCTTTCTTTCTTTCTTGATATCTTTCATTCTAGCTTTAATACCTTCTAACATTCTATCCTTAGTTTCTTTCCTTCTTTCTTTCTTGTTTTCTTTCATTTTAGCTTTAATACCTTCTAACATTCTATCTATAGTTTCTTTCTTTCTTTCTTGATATCTTTCATTCTAATTTTAATACCTTCTACTGTTCTGTCCTTAGTTTCTTTCTTTCTTTATTTCTTTCTTGATTTCATTCAACAATGCTTTAATAAATTCTGACATTCTATCTTTAGTTTCTTTCTTTCTTTCTTTCTTGATATCTTTCATTCTAGCTTTAATATATTCTAACATTCTGTCTTTAGATTCTTTCCTTCTTTCTTCTTTTCTTTCATTCTAGCTTTCATAACCTCTAACATTCTATCTTTAGTTTCTTTCTTTCTTGATATCTTTCATTAAAATATTAATACATTCTATCTTTACTTTCTTTCTTTCTTTCTTTCTTTCTTGATTTCTTTCATTCTAGCTTTAATACCTTCTGACATTCTATCTTTAGTTTCTTTCTTTCTTTCTTGATGTCTTTCGTCTAGCTTTAATACCTTCTAACATTCTATCTTTAGTTTCTTTTCTTCTTTCTTTCTTATTTTCTTTCATGCTTTAATACCTTCTAACATTCAATTGTTAGTTTCTTTCTTTCTTGATTTCTTTCATTCTAATTTTAATACATTCTATCTTTATTTTCTTTCTTTCTTTCTTTCTTGATTTCTTTCATTCTAGCTTTAATGCCTTCTGACATTCTATCTTTAGTTTCTTTCTTTCTTTCTCTATATCTTTCATTCTAGCTTTAATACCTTCTAACATTCTATCCTTAGTTTCTTTCCTTCTTTCTTTCTTGTTTTCTTTCATTTTAGCTTTAATACCTTCTAACATTCTATCTATAGTTTCTTTCTTTCTTTCTTGATATCTTTCATTCTAATTTTAATACCTTCTACTGTTCTGTCCTTAGTTTCTTTCTTTCTTTATTTCTTTCTTGATTTCATTCAACAATGCTTTAATAAATTCTGACATTCTATCTTTAGTTTCTTTCTTTCTTTCTTTCTTGATATCTTTCATTCTAGCTTTAATATATTCTAACATTCTGTCTTTAGATTCTTTCCTTCTTTGTTCTTTTCTTTCATTCTAGCTTTCATAACCTCTAACATTCTATCTTTAGTTTCTTTCTTTCTTGATATCTTTCATTAAAATATTAATACATTCAATCTTTAGTTTCTTTCTTTCTTAATATTTTTCATTCTAGCTTTAATACCTTCTAACATTCTATCTTTACTTTCTTTCTTTCTTTCTTTCTTTCTTGATTTCTTTCATTCTAGCTTTAATACCTTCTGACATTCTATCTTTAGTTTCTTTCTTTCTTTCTTGATGTCTTTCGTCTAGCTTTAATACCTTCTAACATTCTATCTTTAGTTTCTTTTCTTCTTTCTTTCTTATTTTCTTTCATGCTTTAATACCTTCTAACATTCAATTGTTAGTTTCTTTCTTTCTTGATTTCTTTCATTCTAATTTTAATACATTCTATCTTTATTTTCTTTCTTTCTTTCTTTCTTGATTTCTTTCATTCTAGCTTTAATGCCTTCTGACATTCTATCTTTAGTTTCTTTCTTTCTTTCTCTATATCTTTCATTCTAGCTTTAATACCTTCTGAAATTCTATCTTTAGTATTTTTTCTTTCTTTCTTGATTTCTTTCATTCTAGCTTTAATACCTTCTAACATTCTATTATTTAGTTTCTTTCTTTCTTGATATCTTTCATTCTAATTATAATACATTCTATCATTAGTTTCTTTCTTTCTTTCTTGATATCTTTCATTCTAGCTTTAATACCTTCTAACATTCTATCTTTAGTTTCTTTCTTTCTTTCTTTCTTGATATCTTTCATTCTAGCTTTAATACATTCTAACATTCTATCTTTAGTTTCTTTCTTTCTTTCTTTCTTTCTTTCTTCATTTCTTTCATTCTAGCTTTAATACCTTCTGACGTTCTATTATTTACTTTCTTTCTTGATATCTTTAATTCTAATTATAATACATTCTATCTTTAGTTTCTTTCATGCTTTAATACCTTCTAAGATTCTATCTTCACTTTCTTTCTTTCTTTCTTGTTTTCGTTCATTTTAGCTTTAATACCTTTTAATATTCTATCATTGGTATCTTTATTTCTTTCTTTCTTATTTCATATCTTTCATTCTAATTTTAATACCATCTAACATTCTATCTTTAGTTTCTTTCTATCTTTCTTTCTTTCTTGATATCTTTCATTCTAGCTTTAATACCTTCTAACATTCTTTCTTTAGTTTCTTTTCTTCTTTCTTTCTTGTATTCTTTCATGTTTTAATTCCTTCTAACATTCTATCTTTATTTTCTTTCTTTCTTTCTTTCTTTCTTAATTCTTTCATTCTAGCTTTAATACCTTCTGACATTCTATTATTTACTTTCTTTCTTTCTTGATATCTTTCATTCTAATTATAATACATTCTATCTTTAGTTTCTTTCATGCTTTAATACCTTCTAACATTCTATCTTTAGTTTCCTTCTTTCTTTCTAGTTTTCTTTCGTTCAAGCTTTAATACCTTCTAACATTCAATCTTTAGTTTCTTTCTTTCTTGATATCTTTTATTCTAGCTTTAATACCTTCTAACATTATATCTTTACTTTCTTTCTGTCTTTCTTTCTTGTTTTCGTTCATTTTAGCTTTAATCTTCTAATATTCTATCATTAGTTTCTTTCCTTCATTCTTTCTTGTTTTCTTTCATTCTAGCTTTAATACCTTCTTACATTCAATCTGCAGTTTCTTTCTTACTTTCTTTCTTGATATCTTTCATTCTAATTTTAATACATTCTTACATTCTATCTTTAGTTTCTTTCTTTCTTTCTTTCTTGATTTCTTTAATTCTAGCTTTAATAACTTCTGACATTCTATCTTTAATATTTTTTCTTTCTTTCTCGATTTCTTTCATTCTAGCTTTAATACCTTCTAACACTCAATAATTATTTTCTTTCTTTCTTTCTTATTTTCTTTCATTCTAGCTTTAATACCTTCTAACATTCTATCTTCACTTTCTTTCTTTCTTTCTTGTTTTCGTTCATTTTAGCTTTAATACCTTCTAATATTCTATCATTGGTATCTTTATTTCTTTCTTTCTTACTTCATATCTTTCATTCTAATTTTAATACCATCTAACATTCTATCTTTAGTTTCTTTCTATCTTTCTTTCTTTCTTGATATCTTTCATTCTAGCTTTAATACCTTCTAACATTCTTTCTTTAGTTTCTTTTCTTCTTTCTTTCTTGTTTTCTTTCATGTTTTAATTCCTTCTTACATTCTATCTTTAGTTTCTTTCTTTCTTTCTTTCTTTCTTGATATCTTTCATTCTAGCTTTAATACCTTCTAACATTCTATCTTTATTTTCTTTCTTTCTTTCTTTCTTTCTTAATTCTTTCATTCTAGCTTTAATACCTTCTGACATTCTATTATTTACTTTCTTTCTTTCTTGATATCTTTCATTCTAATTATAATACATTCTATCTTTAGTTTCTTTCATGCTTTAATACCTTCTAACATTCTATCTTTAGTTTCCTTCTTTCTTTCTAGTTTTCTTTCGTTCAAGCTTTAATACCTTCTAACATTCAATCTTTAGTTTCTTTCTTTCTTGATATCTTTTATTCTAGCTTTAATACCTTCTAACATTATATCTTTACTTTCTTTCTGTCTTTCTTTCTTGTTTTCGTTCATTTTAGCTTTAATCTTCTAATATTCTATCATTAGTTTCTTTCCTTCATTCTTTCTTGTTTTCTTTCATTCTAGCTTTAATACCTTCTAACATTCAATCTGCAGTTTCTTTCTTACTTTCTTTCTTGATATCTTTCATTCTAATTTTAATACATTCTTACATTCTATCTTTAGTTTCTTTCTTTCTTTCTTTCTTGATTTCTTTAATTCTAGCTTTAATAACTTCTGACATTCTATCTTTAATATTTTTTCTTTCTTTCTCGATTTCTTTCATTCTAGCTTTAATACCTTCTAACACTCAATAATTAGTTTCTTTCTTTCTTTCTTATTTTCTTTCATTCTAACTTTAATACCTTCTAACATTCTATCTTTAGTTTCTTTCCTTCTTTTGTTCTTGTTTTCTTTCATTCTAGCTTTAATACCTTCTAACATTCAATCTTAATTTTCTTTCTTTCTTTCTTGATATATTTCATTCTAGCTTTAATACCTTCTAATATTCTTTCATTTAGTTTCTTTCTTTCTTTCTTTCTTTCTTGATATATTTCATTCTAACTTTAATACCTTCTGACATTCTATCTTTAGTTTCTTTCTTTCTTTCTTGATTTCTTTCATTCATGCTTTAATACCTTCTAACATTCTATCTTTAGTTTCTTTCTTTCATTCTTTCTTTCATGATATCTTTCATTCTAATTTTAATACATTCTATCTTTAGTTTCTTTCTTTCTTTCTTTCTTTCTTGATATCTTTCATTCTAGCTTTAATACATTCTAACATTCTATCTTTAGATTCTTTCCTTCTTTCTTTCTGTTTTCGTTCATTTTAGCTTTAATACCTTCTAACATTCTATCTTTAGTTTCTTTCTTTCTTGATATCTTTCATTCTAATTTTAATATATTCTATCTTTAGTTTCTTTCTTTCTTTCTTTCTTTCTTTCTTGATATATTTCATTCTAGCTTTAATACCGTCTGACATTCTATCTTTAGTTTCTTCCTTTCTTTCTTGATTTCTTTCATTCTAGCTTTAATACCTTCTGACATTCTATCTTTAGTTTCTTTCTTTCTTTCTTGATATCTCTCATTCGAGCTTTAATACCTTCTGACATTCTATCTTTAGTATTTTTTTCTTTCTTTCTCGATTTCTTTCATTCTACCTTTAATACCTTCTAACATTCAATCTTTAGTTTCTTTCTTTCTTTCTTGATATTTTTCATTCTAGCTTTAATACCTTCTAACATTCTATCTTTAGTTTCTTTCCTTCTTTCGTTCTTGTTTTCCTTCATTCTAGCTTTAATACCTTCTAACATTCAATCTTAATTTTCTTTCTTTCATTCTTGATATATTTCATTCTAGCTTTAATACCTTCTAATATTCTTTCATTTAGTTTCTTTCTTTCTTTCTTGATATATTTCATTCTAACTTTAATACCTTCCGACAATCTATCTTTAGTTTCTTTCTTTCTTTCTTGATTTCTTTCATTCATGCTTTAATACCTTCTAACATTCCATCTTTAGTTTCTTTCTTTCTTTCTTTCTTTCATGATATCTTTCATTCTAATTTTAATACATTCTATCTTTAGTTTCTTTCTTTCTTTCTTTCTTTCTTGATTTCTTTCATTCTAGCTTTAATACCTTCTGACATTCTATCTTTGGTTTCTTCCTTTCTATCTTGATTTCTTTCATTCTTGCTTTAATACCTTCTGACATTCTATCTTTAGTATTTCTTTCTTTCTTTCTCGATTTCTTTCATGCTTTAATACCTTCTAACATTCAATCTTTAGCTTCTCTCTTTCTTTCTTGATATCTTTCATTCTAGCTTTAATACGTTCTAACATTCTATCTTTAGTTTCTTTTCTTCTTTCTTTCTTGTTTTCTTTCATGCTTTAATACGTTCTAACATTCAATCGTTAGTTTCTTTGATTCTTTCTTTCTAGTTTTCTGTCATTCAAGCTTTAATACCTTCTGACATTCTATCTTTAGTTTCTTCCTTTCTTTCTTGATTTCTTTCATTCTGGCTTCAATACCTTCTTACATTCTATCTTTACTTTCTTTCTGTCTTTCTTTCTTTTTTTTGTTCATTTTAGCTTTAATCTTCTTATATTCTATCATTAGTTTCTTCCTTTCTTTCTTGTTTTCTTTCATTCTATCTTTAATACCTTCTAACATTCAATTTTAATTTTCTCTCTTTCTTTCTTGATATCTTTCATTCTAGCTTTAATACCTTTTAATATTCTATCATTTAGTTTCTTTCATACTTTCTTTCTTGATATCTTTCATTCTAGCTTTAGTACCTTCTAACATTCTATCTTTAGTTTCTTTCTTTCTTTCTTTCTTGATATCTTTCATTCTAGCTTTAATGCCTTCTAACATTCAATCTGCAGTTTCTTTCTTGCTTTCTTTCTTGATACCTTTCATTCTATTTTTTTTACATTCTTACATTCTATCTTTAGTTTCTTTCTTTCTTTCTTTATTTATTTCTTTAATATTAGCTTTAATAACTTCTGACATTCTATCTTTAGTATTTTTTCTTTCTCGATTTCTTTCATTCTAGCTTTAATACCTTCTAACATTCAATCTTTAGTTTCTTTCTTTCTTTCTTTCTTATTTTCTTTCATTCTAGCTTTAATACCTTCTAACATTCTATCTTTAGTTTCTTTCCTTCTTTCGTTCTTGTTTTCTTTCATTCTAGCTTTAATACCTTCTAACATTCAATCTTAATTTTCTTTCTTTCTTTCTTGATATATTTCATTCTAGCTTTAATACCTTCTAATATTCTTTCATTTAATTTCTTTCTTTCTTTCTTTCTTTCTTGATATATTTCATTCTAACTTTAATACCTTCTGACATTCTATCTTTAGTTTCTTTCTTTCTTTCTTGATTTCTTTCATTCATGCTTTAATGCCTTCTAACATTCTATCTTTAGTTTCTTTCTTTCTTTCTTTCTTTCTTTCATGATATCTTTCATTCTAATTTTAATACATTCTATCTTTAGTTTCTTTCTTTCTTTCTTTCTTTCTTGATTTCTTTCATTCTAGCTTTAATACCTTCTGACATTCTATCTTTAGTTTCTTCCTTTCTTTCTTGATTTCTTTCATTCTTGCTTTAATACCTTCTGACATTCTATCTTTAGTATTTCTTTCTTTCTTTCTCGATTTCTTTCATGCTTTAATACCTTCTAACATTCAATCTTTAGTTTCTCTCTTTCTTTCTTGATATCTTTCATTCTAGCTTTAATACATTCTAACATTCTATGTTTAGATTCTTTCCTTCTTTCTTTCTGTTTTCGTTCATTTTAGCTTTAATACCTTCTAACGTTCTATCTTTAGTTTCTTTCTTTCTTGATATCTTTCATTCTAATTTTAATACATTCTATCTTTAGTTTCTTTCTTTCTTTCTTTCTTGATATATTTCATTCTAGCTTTAATACCTTCTGACATTCTATCTTTAGTTTCTTCCTTTCTTTCTTGATTTCTTTCATTCATGCTTTAATACCTTCTGACATTCTATCTTTAGTATTTTTTTCTTTCTTTCTCGATTTCTTTCATTCTAGCTTTAATACCTTCTAACATTCAATCTTTAGTTTCTTTCTTTCTTTCTTGATATTTTTCATTCTAGCTTTAATACCTTCTAACATTCTATCTTCACTTTCTTTCTTTCTTTCTTGTTTTCGTTGATTTTTGCTTTAATACCTTCTAATATTCTATCATTGGTATCTTTATTTCTTTCTTTCTTACTTCATATCTTTCATTCTAATTTTAATACCATCTAACATTCTATCTTTAGTTTCTTTCTATCTTTCTTTCTTTCTTGATATCTTTCATTCTAGCTTTAATACCTTCTAACATTCTTTCTTTAGTTTCTTTTCTTCTCTTTCTTGTTTAATTTCATGCTTTAATTCCTTCTAACATTCTATCTTTAGTTTCTTTCTTTCTTTCTTGATATCTTTCATTCTAGCTTTAATACCTTCTAACATTCTATCTTTAGTTTCTTTCTTTCTTTCTTTCTTTCTTGATTTTTTTCATTCTAGCTTTAATACCTCCTGACATTCTATTATTTACTTTCTTTCTTTCTTGATATCTTTCATTCTAATTATAATACATTCTATATTTAGTTTCTTTCATGCTTTAATAACTTCTAACATTCTATCTTTAGTTTCCTTCTTTCTTTCTAGTTTTCTTTCATTCAAGCTTTAATACCTTCTAACATTCAATCTTTAGTTTCTTTCTTTCTTGATATCTTTTATTCTAGCTTTAATACCTTCTAACATTATATCTTTACTTTCTTTCTGTCTTTCTTTCTTGTTTTCGTTCATTTAAGCTTTAATCTTCTAATATTCTATCATTAGTTTCTTTCCTTCATTCTTTCTTGTTTTCTTTCATTCTAGCTTTAATACCTTCTAACATTCAATCTGCAGTTTCTTTCTTACTTTCTTTGTTGATATCTTTCATTCTAATTTTAATACATTCTTACATTCTATCTTTAGTTTCTTTCTTTCTTTCTTTCTTGATTTCTTTAATTCTAGCTTTAACAACTTCTGACATTCTATCTTCAATATTTTTTCTTTCTTTCTCGATTTCTTTCATTCTAGCTTTAATACCTTCTAACATTCAATCTTTAGTTTCTTTCTTTCTTTCTCATTTTGTTTCATTCTAGCTTTAATACCTTCTGACATTCTATCTTTAGTATTTTTTTCTTTCTTTCTTGTTTTCTTTCATTCTAGCTTTAATACCTTCTAACATTCAATCTTAATTTTCTTTCTTTCTTTCTTGATATATTTCATTCTAGCTTTAATACTTTCTAATATTCTTTCATTTAGTTTTTTTCTTTCTTTCTTTCTTTCTTGATATATTTCATTCTAACTTTAATGCCTTCTGACATTTTATCTTTAGTTTCTTTCTTTCTTTCTTGATTTATTTCATTCATGCTTTAATACCTTCTAACATTCTATCTTTAGTTTCTTTCTTTTTTTCTTGATTTTTTTCATTCTAGCTTTAATACCTTCTGACATTCTATCTTTAGTTTCTTCCTTTCTTTCCTGATTTCTTTCATTCTTGCTTTAATACCTTCTGACATTCTATATTTAGTTTCTCTCTTTCTTTCTTGATATCTTTCATTCTAGCTTTAATACCTCCTAACATTCTATATTTAGTTTCTTTTCTTCTTTCTTTCTTGTTTTCTTTCATGCTTTAATACCTTCTAACATTCAATGTTTAGTTTCTCTCTTTCTTTCTTGATATCTTTCATTCTAGCTTTAATACCTTCTAACATTCTATCTTTAGTTTCTTTTCTTCTTTCTTTCTTGTTTTCTTTCATGCTTTAATACGTTCTAACATTCAATCGTTAGTGTCTTTGATTCTTTCTTTCTAGTTTTCTGTCATTCAAGCTTTAATACCTTCTGACATTCTATCTTTAGTTTCTTCCTTTCTTTCTTGATTTCTTTCATTCTGGCTTCAATACCTTCTAACATTCTATCTTTACTTTCTTTCTGTCTGTCTTTCTTGTTTTCGTTCATTTTAGCTTTAATCTTCTAATATTCTATCATTAGTTTCTTCCTTTCTTTCTTGTTTTCTTTCATTCTAGCGTTAATACCTTCTAACATTCTATCATTTAGTTTCTTTCATACTTTCTTTCTTGATATCTTTCATTCTAGCTTTAATAACTTCTAACATTCTATCTTTAGTTTCTTTCTTTCTTTCTTTCTTGATATCTTTCATTCTAGCTTTAATGCCTTCTAACATTCTATCTTTGGTTTCTTTCCTTCATTCTTTCTTGTTTTCTTTCATTCTAGCTTTAATACCTTCTAACATTCAATCTGCCTTTTCTTTCTTACTTTCTTTCTTGATATCTTTCATTCTAATTTTAATACATTCTTACATTCTATCTTTAGTTTCTTTCTTTCTCTCTTTCTTTATTTCTTTAATACTAGCTTTAATAACTTCTGACATTCTATCTTTAATATTTTTCTTTCTTTCTCGATTTCTTTCATTCAAGCTTTAATACCTTCTAACATTCAATCTTTTGTTTCTTTCTTTTTTTCTTTCTTATTTTCTTTCATTCTAGCTTTAATACCTTCTAACATTCTATCTTTAGTTTCTTTCCTTCTTTCGTTCTTGTTTTCTTTCATTCTAGTTTTAATACTTTCTAACATTTAATCTTAATTTTCTTTCTTTCTTTCTTGATATATTTCATTCTAGCTTTAATACCTTCTAATATTGTTTCATTTAGTTTCTTTCTTTCTTTCTTTCTTTCTTGATATATTTCATTCTAACTTTAATACCTTCTGACATTCTATCTTTAGTTTCTTTCTTTCTTTCTTTCTTTCATGATATCTTTCATTCTAATTTTAATACATTCTATCTTTAGTTTCTTTCTTTCTTTCTTGACTTCTTGATTTCTTTCATTCTAGCTTTAATACCTTCTGACATTCTATCTTTAGTTTTTTTCTTTCTTTCTTTCTTGATATCTTTCATTCTAGCTTTAATACATTCTAACATTCTATCTTTAGATTCTTTCCTTCTTTCTTTCTGTTTTCGTTCATTTTAGCTTTAATATCTTCTAACATTCTATCTTTAGTTTCTTTCTTTCTTGATATCATTCATTCTAATTTTAATACATTCTTTCTTTAGTTTCTTCCTTTCTTTCTTTCTTTCTTGATATATTTCATTCTACTTTAATACCTTCTGACATTCTATCTTTAGTTTCTTCCTTTCTTTCTTGATTTTTCATTCTTGCTTTAATTCCTTCTGACACTCTATCTTTAGTATTTTTTTCTTTCTTTCTCGATTTCTTTCATTCTAGCTTTAATACCTTCTAACATTCTATCTTCACTTTCTTTCTTTCTTTCTTGTTTTCGTTCATTTTAGCTTTAATACCTTCTAATATTCTATCATTGGTATCTTTATTTCTTTCTTTCTTACTTCATATCTTTCATTCTAATTTTAATACCATCTAACATTCTATCTTTAGTTTCTTTCTCTCTTTCTTTCTTTCTTGATATCTTTCATTCTAGCTTTAATACCTTCTAACATTCTTTCTTTAGTTTCTCTTCTTTCTTTCTTGTTTTCTTTCATGCTTTAATTCATTTCAACATTCTATCTTTAGTTTCTTTCTTTCTTTCTTGATATCTTTCATTCTAGCTTTAATACCTTCTAACATTCTATCTTTAGTTTCTTTCTTTCTTGATTACTTTCATTCTAGCTTTAATACCTTCTGACATTCTATTATTTAGTTTTTTTCTTTCTTGATATCTTTCATTCTAATTATAATACATTCTATCTTTAGTTTCTTTCTTTCTTGATATATTTCATTCTAGCTTTAATACCTTCTAATATTCTATCATTTAGTTTTTTCTTTCTTTCTTTCTTGATATATTTCATTCTTACTTTAATACTATCTAACATTCTATCATTAGTTTCTTTCTTTCTTTCTTTATATCTTTCATTCTAGCTTTAATATCTAACATTCTATCTTTAGTTTCTTTCTTTCTTGATATCTTTCATTCTTGCTTTAATACCTTCTATCATTCTATCTTTAGTTTCTTTCTTTCTTTCTTTCTTGATATCTTTCATTCTAGCTTTAATACATTCTAACATTCTAATTTTAGTTTCTTTCTTTCTTGATATCTTTCATTCTCATTTTAATACATTCTATATTTAGTTTCTTTTCTTTCTTTCTTGATTTCTTTCATTCTAGCTTTAATACCTTCTGACATTCTATTATTTACTTTCTTTCTTTCTTGATATCTTTCATTCTAATTATAATACATTCTATCTTTAGTTTCTTTCATGCTTTAATACCTTCTAACATTCTATCTTTAGTTTCCTTCTTTCTTTCTATTTTTCTTTCATTCAAGCTTTAATACCTTCTAACATTCAATCTTTAGTTTCTTTCTTTCTTTCTTGATATCTTTTATTCTAGCTTTAATACCTTCTAACATTCTATCTTTACTTTCTTTCTGTCTTTCTTTCTTGTTTTCGTTCATTTTAGCTTCAATCTTCTAATATTCTCATTAGTTTCTTTCCTTCATTCTTTCTTGTTTTCTTTCATTCTAGCTTTAATACCTTCTAACATTCTATCTTTAGTTTCTTTCCTCCTTTCGTTCTTGTTTTCTTTCATTCTAGCTTTAGTACCTTCTAACATTCAATCTTAATTTTCTATCTTTCTTTCTTGATATATTTCATTCTAGCTTTAATACCTTCTAATATTATTTCATTTAGTTTCTTTCTTTCTTTCTTTCTTTCTTGATATTTTTCATTCTAACTTTTATACCTTCTGACATTCTATCTTTAGTTTCTTTCTTTCTTTCTTGATTTCTTTCATTCATTCTTTAATACCTTCTAACATTCTATCTTTAGTTTCTTTCTTTCTTTCTTTCTTTATTGATATCTTTCATTCTAGCTTTAATACATTCTAACATTCTATCTTTAGATTCTTTCCTTCTTTCTTTCTGTTTTCGTTCATTTTAGCTTTAATACCTTCTAAAATTCTATCTTTAATTTCTTTCTTTCTTGATATCTTTCATTCTAATTTTAATACATTCTATCTTTAGTTTCTTCCTTTCTTTCTTGATGTCTTTCATTCTTGCTTTAATCCCTTCTGACATTCTATCTTTAGTATTATTTTCTTTCTTTCTCAATTTCTTTCATGCTTTAATACCTTCTAACATTCAATCTTTAGTTTCTTTCTTTCTTTTTTGCTATCTTTCATTCTAGCTTTAATACCTTCTAACATTCTACCTTCAATTTCTTTCTTTCTTTCTTGTTTTCGTTCATTTTAGCTTTAATACCTTCTAATATTCTATCATTGGTATCTTTATTTCTTTCTTTCTTACTTCATATCTTTCATTCTAATTTTAATACCATCTAACATTCTATCTTTAGTTTCTTTCTATCTTTCTTTCTTTCTTGATATCTTTCATTCTAGCTTTAATACCTTCTAACATTCTTTCTTTAGTTTCTTTTCTTATCTCTTTCTTGTTTTCTTTCATGTTTTAATTCGTTCTAACATTCTATCTTTAGTTTCTTTCTTTCTTTCTTGATATCTTTCATTCTAGCTTTAATAAATTCTAACATTCTATCTTTAGTTTCTTTTCTTCTTTCTTATTTTCTTTCATGCTTTAATACCTTCTAACATTCAATCGTTAGTTTCTTTCTTTCTTGATTTCTTTCATTCTAATTTTAATACATTCTATCTTTATTTTCTTTCTTTCTTTCATCCTTTCTTTCTTGATTTCTTTCATTCTAGCTTTAATACCTTCTGACATTCTATCTTTAGTTTCTTTCTTTCTTTCTTGATATCTTTCATTCTAGCTTTAATACCTTCTAATATTCGTTCATTTAGTTTCTTTCTTTCTTTCTTTCTTGATATATTACATTCTTATTTTAATACTATCTAACATTCTATCTTTAGTTTCTTTCTTTCTTTCTTGATATCTTTCATTCTAGCTTTAATACCTTCTAACATTCTATCCTTAGTTTCTTTCCTTCTTTCTTTCTTGTTTTCTTTCATTTTAGCTTTAATACCTTCTAACATTCTATCTATAGTTTCTTTCTTTCTTTCTTGATATCTTTCATTCTAATTTTAATACCTTCTACTGTTCTGTCCTTAGTTTCTTTCTTTCTTTATTTCTTTCTTGATTTCATTCAACAATGCTTTAATAAATTCTGACATTCTATCTTTAGTTTCTTTCTTTCTTTCTTTCTTGATATCTTTCATTCTAGCTTTAATATATTCTAACATTCTGTCTTTAGATTCTTTCCTTCTTTCTTCTTTTCTTTCATTCTAGCTTTCATAACCTCTAACATTCTATCTTTAGTTTCTTTCTTTCTTGATATCTTTCATTAAAATATTAATACATTCTATCTTTACTTTCTTTCTTTCTTTCTTTCTTTCTTGATTTCTTTCATTCTAGCTTTAATACCTTCTGACATTCTATCTTTAGTTTCTTTCTTTCTTTCTTGATGTCTTTCGTCTAGCTTTAATACCTTCTAACATTCTATCTTTAGTTTCTTTTCTTCTTTCTTTCTTATTTTCTTTCATGCTTTAATACCTTCTAACATTCAATTGTTAGTTTCTTTCTTTCTTGATTTCTTTCATTCTAATTTTAATACATTCTATCTTTATTTTCTTTCTTTCTTTCTTTCTTGATTTCTTTCATTCTAGCTTTAATGCCTTCTGACATTCTATCTTTAGTTTCTTTCTTTCTTTCTCTATATCTTTCATTCTAGCTTTAATATCTTCTAACATTCTATCCTTAGTTTCTTTCCTTCTTTCTTTCTTGTTTTCTTTCATTTTAGCTTTAATACCTTCTAACATTCTATCTATAGTTTCTTTCTTTCTTTCTTGATATCTTTCATTCTAATTTTAATACCTTCTACTGTTCTGTCCTTAGTTTCTTTCTTTCTTTATTTCTTTCTTGATTTCATTCAACAATGCTTTAATAAATTCTGACATTCTATCTTTAGTTTCTTTCTTTCTTTCTTTCTTGATATCTTTCATTCTAGCTTTAATATATTCTAACATTCTGTCTTTAGATTCTTTCCTTCTTTGTTCTTTTCTTTCATTCTAGCTTTCATAACCTCTAACATTCTATCTTTAGTTTCTTTCTTTCTTGATATCTTTCATTAAAATATTAATACATTCAATCTTTAGTTTCTTTCTTTCTTAATATTTTTCATTCTAGCTTTAATACCTTCTAACATTCTATCTTTACTTTCTTTCTTTCTTTCTTTCTTTCTTGATTTCTTTCATTCTAGCTTTAATACCTTCTGACATTCTATCTTTAGTTTCTTTCTTTCTTTCTTGATGTCTTTCGTCTAGCTTTAATACCTTCTAACATTCTATCTTTAGTTTCTTTTCTTCTTTCTTTCTTATTTTCTTTCATGCTTTAATACCTTCTAACATTCAATTGTTAGTTTCTTTCTTTCTTGATTTCTTTCATTCTAATTTTAATACATTCTATCTTTATTTTCTTTCTTTCTTTCTTTCTTGATTTCTTTCATTCTAGCTTTAATGCCTTCTGACATTCTATCTTTAGTTTCTTTCTTTCTTTCTCTATATCTTTCATTCTAGCTTTAATACCTTCTGAAATTCTATCTTTAGTATTTTTTCTTTCTTTCTTGATTTCTTTCATTCTAGCTTTAATACCTTCTAACATTCTATTATTTAGTTTCTTTCTTTCTTGATATCTTTCATTCTAATTATAATACATTCTATCATTAGTTTCTTTCTTTCTTTCTTGATATCTTTCATTCTAGCTTTAATACCTTCTAACATTCTATCTTTAGTTTCTTTCTTTCTTTCTTTCTTGATATCTTTCATTCTAGCTTTAATACATTCTAACATTCTATCTTTAGTTTCTTTCTTTCTTGATATCTTTCATTCTCATTTTAATACTTTCTATCTTTAGTTTCTTTCTTTCTTTCTTTCTTTCTTTCTTTCTTCATTTCTTTCATTCTAGCTTTAATACCTTCTGACGTTCTATTATTTACTTTCTTTCTTGATATCTTTAATTCTAATTATAATACATTCTATCTTTAGTTTCTTTCATGCTTTAATACCTTCTAAGATTCTATCTTCACTTTCTTTCTTTCTTTCTTGTTTTCGTTCATTTTAGCTTTAATACCTTTTAATATTCTATCATTGGTATCTTTATTTCTTTCTTTCTTATTTCATATCTTTCATTCTAATTTTAATACCATCTAACATTCTATCTTTAGTTTCTTTCTATCTTTCTTTCTTTCTTGATATCTTTCATTCTAGCTTTAATACCTTCTAACATTCTTTCTTTAGTTTCTTTTCTTCTTTCTTTCTTGTTTTCTTTCATGTTTTAATTCCTTCTAACATTCTATCTTTATTTTCTTTCTTTCTTTCTTTCTTTCTTAATTCTTTCATTCTAGCTTTAATACCTTCTGACATTCTATTATTTACTTTCTTTCTTTCTTGATATCTTTCATTCTAATTATAATACATTCTATCTTTAGTTTCTTTCATGCTTTAATACCTTCTAACATTCTATCTTTAGTTTCCTTCTTTCTTTCTAGTTTTCTTTCGTTCAAGCTTTAATACCTTCTAACATTCAATCTTTAGTTTCTTTCTTTCTTGATATCTTTTATTCTAGCTTTAATACCTTCTAACATTATATCTTTACTTTCTTTCTGTCTTTCTTTCTTGTTTTCGTTCATTTTAGCTTTAATCTTCTAATATTC
Organism: Intellagama lesueurii; assembly: GCA_037013535.1. NCBI lineage: Eukaryota > Metazoa > Chordata > Lepidosauria > Squamata > Agamidae > Intellagama > Intellagama lesueurii. The sequence continues at coordinate 16,859,677 of JBAJHW010000013.1, forward strand.
TATCATTAGTTTCTTTCCTTCATTCTTTCTTGTTTTCTTTCATTCTAGCTTTAATACCTTCTTACATTCAATCTGCAGTTTCTTTCTTACTTTCTTTCTTGATATCTTTCATTCTAATTTTAATATATTCTTACATTCTATCTTTAGTTTCTTTCTTTCTTTCTTTCTTGATTTCTTTAATTCTAGCTTTAATAACTTCTGACATTCTATCTTTAATATTTTTTCTTTCTTTCTCGATTTCTTTCATTCTAGCTTTAATACCTTCTAACACTCAATAATTAGTTTCTTTCTTTCTTTCTTATTTTCTTTCATTCTAGCTTTAATACCTTCTAACATTCTATCTTCACTTTCTTTCTTTCTTTCTTGTTTTCGTTCATTTTAGCTTTAATACCTTCTAATATTCTATCATTGGTATCTTTATTTCTTTCTTTCTTACTTCATATCTTTCATTCTAATTTTAATACCATCTAACATTCTATCTTTAGTTTCTTTCTATCTTTCTTTCTTTCTTGATATCTTTCATTCTAGCTTTAATACCTTCTAACATTCTTTCTTTAGTTTCTTTTCTTCTTTCTTTCTTGTTTTCTTTCATGTTTTAATTCCTTCTAACATTCTATCTTTAGTTTCTTTCTTTCTTTCTTTCTTTCTTGATATCTTTCATTCTAGCTTTAATACCTTCTAACATTCTATCTTTATTTTCTTTCTTTCTTTCTTTCTTTCTTAATTCTTTCATTCTAGCTTTAATACCTTCTGACATTCTATTATTTACTTTCTTTCTTTCTTGGTATCTTTCATTCTAATTATAATACATTCTATCTTTAGTTTCTTTCATGCTTTAATACCTTCTAACATTCTATCTTTAGTTTCCTTCTTTCTTTCTAGTTTTCTTTCGTTCAAGCTTTAATACCTTCTAACATTCAATCTTTAGTTTCTTTCTTTCTTGATATCTTTTATTCTAGCTTTAATACCTTCTAACATTATATCTTTACTTTCTTTCTGTCTTTCTTTCTTGTTTTCGTTCATTTTAGCTTTAATCTTCTAATATTCTATCATTAGTTTCTTTCCTTCATTCTTTCTTGTTTTCTTTCATTCTAGCTTTAATACCTTCTAACATTCAATCTGCAGTTTCTTTCTTACTTTCTTTCTTGATATCTTTAATTCTAATTTTAATACATTCTTACATTCTATCTTTAGTTTCTTTCTTTCTTTCTTTCTTGATTTCTTTAATTCTAGCTTTAATAACTTCTGACATTCTATCTTTAATATTTTTTCTTTCTTTCTCGATTTCTTTCATTCTAGCTTTAATACCTTCTAACACTCAATAATTAGTTTCTTTCTTTCTTTCTTATTTTCTTTCATTCTAGCTTTAATACCTTCTAACATTCTATCTTCACTTTCTTTCTTTCTTTCTTGTTTTCGTTCATTTTAGCTTTAATACCTTCTAATATTCTATCATTGGTATCTTTATTTCTTTCTTTCTTACTTCATATCTTTCATTCTAATTTTAATACCATCTAACATTCTATCTTTAGTTTCTTTCTATCTTTCTTTCTTTCTTGATATCTTTCATTCTAGCTTTAATACCTTCTAACATTCTTTCTTTAGTTTCTTTTCTTCTTTCTTTCTTGTTTTCTTTCATGTTTTAATTCCTTCTTACATTCTATCTTTAGTTTCTTTCTTTCTTTCTTTCTTTCTTGATATCTTTCATTCTAGCTTTAATACCTTCTAACATTCTATCTTTATTTTCTTTCTTTCTTTCTTTCTTTCTTAATTCTTTCATTCTAGCTTTAATACCTTCTGACATTCTATTATTTACTTTCTTTCTTTCTTGATATCTTTCATTCTAATTATAATACATTCTATCTTTAGTTTCTTTCATGCTTTAATACCTTCTAACATTCTATCTTTAGTTTCCTTCTTTCTTTCTAGTTTTCTTTCGTTCAAGCTTTAATACCTTCTAACATTCAATCTTTAGTTTCTTTCTTTCTTGATATCTTTTATTCTAGCTTTAATACCTTCTAACATTATATCTTTACTTTCTTTCTGTCTTTCTTTCTTGTTTTCGTTCATTTTAGCTTTAATCTTCTAATATTCTATCATTAGTTTCTTTCCTTCATTCTTTCTTGTTTTCTTTCATTCTAGCTTTAATACCTTCTAACATTCAATCTGCAGTTTCTTTTTTACTTTCTTTCTTGATATCTTTCATTCTAATTTTAATACATTCTTACATTCTATCTTTAGTTTCTTTCTTTCTTTCTTTCTTGATTTCTTTAATTCTAGCTTTAATAACTTCTGACATTCTATCTTTAATATTTTTTCTTTCTTTCTCGATTTCTTTCATTCTAGCTTTAATACCTTCTAACACTCAATAATTAGTTTCTTTCTTTCTTTCTTATTTTCTTTCATTCTAACTTTAATACCTTCTAACATTCTATCTTTAGTTTCTTTCCTTCTTTTGTTCTTGTTTTCTTTCATTCTAGCTTTAATACCTTCTAACATTCAATCTTAATTTTCTTTCTTTCTTTCTTGATATATTTCATTCTAGCTTTAATACCTTCTAATATTCTTTCATTTAGTTTCTTTCTTTCTTTCTTTCTTTCTTGATATATTTCATTCTAACTTTAATACCTTCTGACATTCTATCTTTAGTTTCTTTCTTTCTTTCTTGATTTCTTTCATTCATGCTTTAATACCTTCTAACATTCTATCTTTAGTTTCTTTCTTTCATTCTTTCTTTCATGATATCTTTCATTCTAATTTTAATACATTCTATCTTTAGTTTCTTTCTTTCTTTCTTTCTTTCTTGATATCTTTCATTCTAGCTTTAATACATTCTAACATTCTATCTTTAGATTCTTTCCTTCTTTCTTTCTGTTTTCGTTCATTTTAGCTTTAATACCTTCTAACATTCTATCTTTAGTTTCTTTCTTTCTTGATATCTTTCATTCTAATTTTAATATATTCTATCTTTAGTTTCTTTCTTTCTTTCTTTCTTTCTTGATATATTTCATTCTAGCTTTAATACCGTCTGACATTCTATCTTTAGTTTCTTCCTTTCTTTCTTGATTTCTTTCATTCTAGCTTTAATACCTTCTGACATTCTATCTTTAGTTTCTTTCTTTCTTTCTTGATATCTCTCATTCGAGCTTTAATACCTTCTGACATTCTATCTTTAGTATTTTTTTCTTTCTTTCTCGATTTCTTTCATTCTACCTTTAATACCTTCTAACATTCAATCTTTAGTTTCTTTCTTTCTTTCTTGATATTTTTCATTCTAGCTTTAATACCTTCTAACATTCTATCTTTAGTTTCTTTCCTTCTTTCGTTCTTGTTTTCCTTCATTCTAGCTTTAATACCTTCTAACATTCAATCTTAATTTTCTTTCTTTCATTCTTGATATATTTCATTCTAGCTTTAATACCTTCTAATATTCTTTCATTTAGTTTCTTTCTTTCTTTCTTGATATATTTCATTCTAACTTTAATACCTTCCGACATTCTATCTTTAGTTTCTTTCTTTCTTTCTTGATTTCTTTCATTCATGCTTTAATACCTTCTAACATTCCATCTTTAGTTTCTTTCTTTCTTTCTTTCATGATATCTTTCATTCTAATTTTAATACATTCTATCTTTAGTTTCTTTCTTTCTTTCTTTCTTTCTTGATTTCTTTCATTCTAGCTTTAATACCTTCTGACATTCTATCTTTGGTTTCTTCCTTTCTTTCTTGATTTCTTTCATTCTTGCTTTAATACCTTCTGACATTCTATCTTTAGTATTTCTTTCTTTCTTTCTCGATTTCTTTCATGCTTTAATACCTTCTAACATTCAATCTTTAGCTTCTCTCTTTCTTTCTTGATATCTTTCATTCTAGCTTTAATACGTTCTAACATTCTATCTTTAGTTTCTTTTCTTCTTTCTTTCTTGTTTTCTTTCATGCTTTAATACGTTCTAACATTCAATCGTTAGTTTCTTTGATTCTTTCTTTCTAGTTTTCTGTCATTCAAGCTTTAATACCTTCTGACATTCTATCTTTAGTTTCTTCCTTTCTTTCTTGATTTCTTTCATTCTCGCTTCAATAACTTCTAACATTCTATCTTTACTTTCTTTCTGTCTTTCTTTCTTTTTTTTGTTCATTTTAGCTTTAATCTTCTTATATTCTATCATTAGTTTCTTCCTTTCTTTCTTGTTTTCTTTCATTCTATCTTTAATACCTTCTAACATTTAATCTTAATTTTCTCTCTTTCTTTCTTGATATCTTTCATTCTAGCTTTAATACCTTTTAATATTCTATCATTTAGTTTCTTTCATACTTTATTTCTTGATATCTTTCATTCTAGCTTTAGTACCTTCTAACATTCTATCTTTAGTTTCTTTCTTTCTTTCTTTCTTGATATCTTTCATTCTAGCTTTAATGCCTTCTAACATTCAATCTGCAGTTTCTTTCTTGCTTTCTTTCTTGATACCTTTCATTCTATTTTTTTTACATTCTTACACTCTATCTTTAGTTTCTTTCTTTCTTTCTTTATTTATTTCTTTAATATTAGCTTTAATAACTTCTGACATTCTATCTTTAGTATTTTTTCTTTCTTTCTCGATTTCTTTCATTCTAGCTTTAATACCTTCTAACATTCAATCTTTAGTTTCTTTCTTTCTTTCTTTCTTATTTTCTTTCATTCTAGCTTTAATACCTTCTAACATTCTATCTTTAGTTTCTTTCCTTCTTTCGTTCTTGTTTTCTTTCATTCTAGCTTTAATACCTTCTAACATTCAATCTTAATTTTCTTTCTTTCTTTCTTGATATATTTCATTCTAGCTTTAATACCTTCTAATATTCTTTCATTTAGTTTCTTTCTTTCTTTCTTTCTTTCTTGATATATTTCATTCTAACTTTAATACCTTCTGACATTCTATCTTTAGTTTCTTTCTTTCTTTCTTGATTTCTTTCATTCATGCTTTAATGCCTTCTAACATTCTATCTTTAGTTTCTTTCTTTCTTTCTTTCTTTCATGATATCTTTCATTCTAATTTTAATACATTCTATCTTTAGTTTCTTTCTTTCTTTCTTTCTTTCTTGATTTCTTTCATTCTAGCTTTAATACCTTCTGACATTCTATCTTTAGTTTCTTCCTTTCTTTCTTGATTTCTTTCATTCTTGCTTTAATACCTTCTGACATTCTATCTTTAGTATTTCTTTCTTTCTTTCTCGATTTCTTTCATGCTTTAATACCTTCTAACATTCAATCTTTAGTTTCTCTCTTTCTTTCTTGATATCTTTCATTCTAGCTTTAATACATTCTAACATTCTATGTTTAGATTCTTTCCTTCTTTCTTTCTGTTTTCGTTCATTTTAGCTTTAATACCTTCTAACGTTCTATCTTTAGTTTCTTTCTTTCTTGATATCTTTCATTCTAATTTTAATACATTCTATCTTTAGTTTCTTTCTTTCTTTCTTTCTTGATATATTTCATTCTAGCTTTAATACCTTCTGACATTCTATCTTTAGTTTCTTCCTTTCTTTCTTGATTTCTTTCATTCATGCTTTAATACCTTCTGACATTCTATCTTTAGTATTTTTTTCTTTCTTTCTCGATTTCTTTCATTCTAGCTTTAATACCTTCTAACATTCAATCTTTAGTTTCTTTCTTTCTTTCTTGATATTTTTCATTCTAGCTTTAATACCTTCTAACATTCTATCTTCACTTTCTTTCTTTCTTTCTTGTTTTCGTTCATTTTTGCTTTAATACCTTCTAATATTCTATCATTGGTATCTTTATTTCTTTCTTTCTTACTTCATATCTTTCATTCTAATTTTAATACCATCTAACATTCTATCTTTAGTTTCTTTCTATCTTTCTTTCTTTCTTGATATCTTTCATTCTAGCTTTAATACCTTCTAACATTCTTTCTTTAGTTTCTTTTCTTCTCTTTCTTGTTTAATTTCATGCTTTAATTCCTTCTAACATTCTATCTTTAGTTTCTTTCTTTCTTTCTTGATATCTTTCATTCTAGCTTTAATACCTTCTAACATTCTATCTTTAGTTTCTTTCTTTCTTTCTTTCTTTCTTGATTTTTTTCATTCTAGCTTTAATACCTCCTGACATTCTATTATTTACTTTCTTTCTTTCTTGATATCTTTCATTCTAATTATAATACATTCTATATTTAGTTTCTTTCATGCTTTAATAACTTCTAACATTCTATCTTTAGTTTCCTTCTTTCTTTCTAGTTTTCTTTCATTCAAGCTTTAATACCTTCTAACATTCAATCTTTAGTTTCTTTCTTTCTTGATATCTTTTATTCTAGCTTTAATACCTTCTAACATTATATCTTTACTTTCTTTCTGTCTTTCTTTCTTGTTTTCGTTCATTTAAGCTTTAATCTTCTAATATTCTATCATTAGTTTCTTTCCTTCATTCTTTCTTGTTTTCTTTCATTCTAGCTTTAATACCTTCTAACATTCAATCTGCAGTTTCTTTCTTACTTTCTTTGTTGATATCTTTCATTCTAATTTTAATACATTCTTACATTCTATCTTTAGTTTCTTTCTTTCTTTCTTTCTTGATTTCTTTAATTCTAGCTTTAACAACTTCTGACATTCTATCTTCAATATTTTTTCTTTCTTTCTCGATTTCTTTCATTCTAGCTTTAATACCTTCTAACATTCAATCTTTAGTTTCTTTCTTTCTCATTTTGTTTCATTCTAGCTTTAATACCTTCTGACATTCTATCTTTAGTATTTTTTTCTTTCTTTCTTGTTTTCTTTCATTCTAGCTTTAATACCTTCTAACATTCAATCTTAATTTTCTTTCTTTCTTTCTTGATATATTTCATTCTAGCTTTAATACTTTCTAATATTCTTTCATTTAGTTTTTTTCTTTCTTTCTTTCTTTCTTTATATATTTCATTCTAACTTTAATGCCTTCTGACATTTTATCTTTAGTTTCTTTCTTTCTTTCTTGATTTATTTCATTCATGCTTTAATACCTTCTAACATTCTATCTTTAGTTTCTTTCTTTTTTTCTTGATTTTTTTCATTCTAGCTTTAATACCTTCTGACATTCTATCTTTAGTTTCTTCCTTTCTTTCCTGATTTCTTTCATTCTTGCTTTAATACCTTCTGACATTCTATATTTAGTTTCTCTCTTTCTTTCTTGATATCTTTCATTCTAGCTTTAATACCTCCTAACATTCTATATTTAGTTTCTTTTCTTCTTTCTTTCTTGTTTTCTTTCATGCTTTAATACCTTCTAACATTCAATGTTTAGTTTCTCTCTTTCTTTCTTGATATCTTTCATTCTAGCTTTAATACCTTCTAACATTCTATCTTTAGTTTCTTTTCTTCTTTCTTTCTTGTTTTCTTTCATGCTTTAATACGTTCTAACATTCAATCGTTAGTGTCTTTGATTCTTTCTTTCTAGTTTTCTGTCATTCAAGCTTTAATACCTTCTGACATTCTATCTTTAGTTTCTTCCTTTCTTTCTTGATTTCTTTCATTCTGGCTTCAATACCTTCTAACATTCTATCTTTACTTTCTTTCTGTCTGTCTTTCTTGTTTTCGTTCATTTTAGCTTTAATCTTCTAATATTCTATCATTAGTTTCTTCCTTTCTTTCTTGTTTTCTTTCATTCTAGCGTTAATACCTTCTAACATTCTATCATTTAGTTTCTTTCATACTTTCTTTCTTGATATCTTTCATTCTAGCTTTAATACCTTCTAACATTCTATCTTTAGTTTCTTTCTTTCTTTCTTTCTTGATATCTTTCATTCTAGCTTTAATGCCTTCTAACATTCTATCTTTAGTTTCTTTCCTTCATTCTTTCTTGTTTTCTTTCATTCTAGCTTTAATACCTTCTAACATTCAATCTGCCTTTTCTTTCTTACTTTCTTTCTTGATATCTTTCATTCTAATTTTAATACATTCTTACATTCTATCTTTAGTTTCTTTCTTTCTCTCTTTCTTTATTTCTTTAATACTAGCTTTAATAACTTCTGACATTCTATCTTTAATATTTTTCTTTCTTTCTCGATTTCTTTCATTCAAGCTTTAATACCTTCTAACATTCAATCTTTTGTTTCTTTCTTTCTTTCTTTCTTATTTTCTTTCATTCTAGCTTTAATACCTTCTAACATTCTATCTTTAGTTTCTTTCCTTCTTTCGTTCTTGTTTTCTTTCATTCTAGTTTTAATACTTTCTAACATTTAATCTTAATTTTCTTTCTTTCTTTCTTGATATATTTCATTCTAGCTTTAATACCTTCTAATATTGTTTCATTTAGTTTCTTTCTTTCTTTCTTTCTTTCTTGATATATTTCATTCTAACTTTAATACCTTCTGACATTCTATCTTTAGTTTCTTTCTTTCTTTCTTTCTTTCATGATATCTTTCATTCTAATTTTAATACATTCTATCTTTAGTTTCTTTCTTTCTTTCTTGACTTCTTGATTTCTTTCATTCTAGCTTTAATACCTTCTGACATTCTATCTTTAGTTTTTTTCTTTCTTTCTTTCTTGATATCTTTCATTCTAGCTTTAATACATTCTAACATTCTATCTTTAGATTCTTTCCTTCTTTCTTTCTGTTTTCGTTCATTTTAGCTTTAATATCTTCTAACATTCTATCTTTAGTTTCTTTCTTTCTTGATATCATTCATTCTAATTTTAATACATTCTTTCTTTAGTTTCTTCCTTTCTTTCTTTCTTTCTTGATATATTTCATTCTACTTTAATACCTTCTGACATTCTATCTTTAGTTTCTTCCTTTCTTTCTTGATTTTTCATTCTTGCTTTAATTCCTTCTGACACTCTATCTTTAGTATTTTTTTCTTTCTTTCTCGATTTCTTTCATTCTAGCTTTAATACCTTCTAACATTCTATCTTCACTTTCTTTCTTTCTTTCTTGTTTTCGTTCATTTTAGCTTTAATACCTTCTAATCTTCTATCATTGGTATCTTTCTTTCTTTCTTTCTTACTTCATATCTTTCATTCTAATTTTAATACCATCTAACATTCTATCTTTAGTTTCTTTCTCTCTTTCTTTCTTTCTTGATATCTTTCATTCTAGCTTTAATACCTTCTAACATTCTTTCTTTAGTTTCTCTTCTTTCTTTCTTGTTTTCTTTCATGCTTTAATTCATTTCAACATTCTATCTTTAGTTTCTTTCTTTCTTTCTTGATATCTTTCATTCTAGCTTTAATACCTTCTAACATTCTATCTTTAGTTTCTTTTCTTCTTTCTTTCTTATTTTCTTTCATGCTTTAATACCTTCTAACATTTAATTGTTAGTTTCTTTCTTGATTTCTTTCATTCTAATTTTAATACATTCTATCTTTATTTTCTTTCTTTCTTTCTTTCTTTCTTGATTTCTTTCATTCTAGCTTTAATACCTTCTGACATTCTATCTTTAGTTTCTTTCTCTCTTTCTTGATATCTTTCATTCTAGCTTTAATACCTTCTGACATTCTATCTTTAGTATTTTTTTCTTTCTTTCTTGATTTCTTTCATTCTAGCTTTAATACCTTCTGACATTCTAATATTAATTTTCTTTCTTTCTTGATATCTTTCATTCTAATTATAATACATTCTATATTTAGTTTCTTTCATGCTTTAATAACTTCTAACATTCTATCTTTAGTTTCCTTCTTTCTTTCTAGTTTTCTTTCATTCAAGCTTTAATACCTTCTAACATTCAATCTTTAGTTTCTTTCTTTCTTGATATCTTTTATTCTAGCTTTAATACCTTCTAACATTATATCTTTACTTTCTTTCTGTCTTTCTTTCTTGTTTTCGTTCATTTAAGCTTTAATCTTCTAATATTCTATCATTAGTTTCTTTCCTTCATTCTTTCTTGTTTTTTTTCATTCTAGCTTTAATACCTTCTAACATTCAATCTGCAGTTTCTTTCTTACTTTCTTTGTTGATATCTTTCATTCTAATTTTAATACATTCTTACATTCTATCTTTAGTTTCTTTCTTTCTTTCTTTCTTGATTTCTTTAATTCTAGCTTTAACAACTTCTGACATTCTATCTTCAATATTTTTTCTTTCTTTCTCGATTTCTTTCATTCTAGCTTTAATACCTTCTAACATTCAATCTTTAGTTTCTTTCTTTCTTTCTCATTTTGTTTCATTCTAGCTTTAATACCTTCTGACATTCTATCTTTAGTATTTCTTTCTTTCTTTCTTGTTTTCTTTCATTCTAGCTTTAATACCTTCTAACATTCAATCTTAATTTTCTTTCTTTCTTTCTTGATATATTTCATTCTAGCTTTAATACTTTCTAATATTCTTTCATTTAGTTTTTTTCTTTCTTTCTTTCTTTCTTGATATATTTCATTCTAACTTTAATGCCTTCTGACATTTTATCTTTAGTTTCTTTCTTTCTTTCTTGATTTATTTCATTCATGCTTTAATACCTTCTAACATTCTATCTTTAGTTTCTTTCTTTTTTTCTTGATTTTTTTCATTCTAGCTTTAATACCTTCTGACATTCTATCTTTAGTTTCTTCCTTTCTTTCCTGATTTCTTTCATTCTTGCTTTAATACCTTCTAACATTCTATCTTTAGTTTCTTTCTTTCTTTCTTTCTTGATATCTTTCATTCTAGCTTTAATGCCTTCTAACATTCTATCTTTAGTTTCTTTCCTTCATTCTTTCTTGTTTTCTTTCATTCTAGCTTTAATACCTTCTAACATTCAATCTGCCTTTTCTTTCTTACTTTCTTTCTTGATATCTTTCATTCTAATTTTAATACATTCTTACATTCTATCTTTAGTTTCTTTCTTTCTCTCTTTCTTTATTTCTTTAATACTAGCTTTAATAACTTCTGACATTCTATCTTTAATATTTTTCTTTCTTTCTCGATTTCTTTCATTCAAGCTTTAATACCCTCTAACATTCAATCTTTTGTTTCTTTCTTTCTTTCTTTCTTATTTTCTTTCATTCTAGCTTTAATACCTTCTAACATTCTATCTTTAGTTTCTTTCCTTCTTTCGTTCTTGTTTTCTTTCATTCTAGTTTTAATACTTTCTAACATTTAATCTTAATTTTCTTTCTTTCTTTCTTGATATATTTCATTCTAGCTTTAATACCTTCTAATATTGTTTCATTTAGTTTCTTTCTTTCTTTCTTTCTTTCTTGATATATTTCATTCTAACTTTAATACCTTCTGACATTCTATCTTTAGTTTCTTTCTTTCTTTCTTTCTTTCATGATATCTTTCATTCTAATTTTAATACATTCTATCTTTAGTTTCTTTCTTTCTTTCTTGACTTCTTGATTTCTTTCATTCTAGCTTTAATACCTTCTGACATTCTATCTTTAGTTTTTTTCTTTCTTTCTTTCTTGATATCTTTCATTCTAGCTTTAATACATTCTAACATTCTATCTTTAGATTCTTTCCTTCTTTCTTTCTGTTTTCGTTCATTTTAGCTTTAATATCTTCTAACATTCTATCTTTAGTTTCTTTCTTTCTTGATATCATTCATTCTAATTTTAATACATTCTTTCTTTAGTTTCTTCCTTTCTTTCTTTCTTTCTTGATATATTTCATTCTAGCTTTAATACCTTCTGACATTCTATCTTTAGTTTCTTCCTTTCTTTCTTGATTTTTCATTCTTGCTTTAATTCCTTCTGACACTCTATCTTTAGTATTTTTTTCTTTCTTTCTCGATTTCTTTCATTCTAGCTTTAATACCTTCTAACATTCTATCTTCACTTTCTTTCTTTCTTTCTTGTTTTCGTTCATTTTAGCTTTAATACCTTCTAATATTCTATCATTGGTATCTTTATTTCTTTCTTTCTTACTTCATATCTTTCATTCTAATTTTAATACCATCTAACATTCTATCTTTAGTTTCTTTCTCTCTTTCTTTCTTTCTTGATATCTTTCATTCTAGCTTTAATACCTTCTAACATTCTTTCTTTAGTTTCTCTTCTTTCTTTCTTGTTTTCTTTCATGCTTTAATTCATTTCAACATTCTATCTTTAGTTTCTTTCTTTCTTTCTTGATATCTTTCATTCTAGCTTTAATACCTTCTAACATTCTATCTTTAGTTTCTTTTCTTCTTTCTTTCTTATTTTCTTTCATGCTTTAATACCTTCTAACATTTAATTGTTAGTTTCTTTCTTTCTTGATTTCTTTCATTCTAATTTTAATACATTCTATCTTTATTTTCTTTCTTTCTTTCTTTCTTTCTTGATTTCTTTCATTCTAGCTTTAATACCTTCTGACATTCTATCTTTAGTTTCTTTCTCTCTTTCTTGATATCTTTCATTCTAGCTTTAATACCTTCTGACATTCTATCTTTAGTATTTTTTTCTTTCTTTCTTGATTTCTTTCATTCTAGCTTTAATACCTTCTGACATTCTATTATTAATTTTCTTTCTTTCTTGATATATTTCATTCTAATTATAATACATTCTATCTTTAGTTTCTTTCTTTCTTCCTTGATATATTTCATTCTAGCTTTAATACCTTCTAATATTCTATCATTAGTTTCTTTCCTTCATTCTTTCTTGTTTTCTTTCATTCTAGCTTTAATACCTTCTAACATTCAATCTGCAGTTTCTTTCTTACTTTCTTTCTTGATATCTTTCATTCTAATTTTAATACATTCTTACATTCTATCTTTAATTTCTTTCTCTCTTTCTTTCTTGATTTCTTTAATTCTAGCTTTAATAACTTCAGACATTCTATCTTTAGTTTCTTTCCTTCTTTCGTTCTTGTTTTCTTTCGTTCTAGCTTTAATACCTTCTAACATTCAATCTTAATTTTCTTTCTTTCTTTCTTGATATATTTCATTCTAGCTTTAATACCATCTAATATTCTTTCATTTCGTTTCTTTCTTTCTTTCTTTCTTTCTTTCTTGATATATTTCATTCTAACTTTAATACCTTCTGACATTCTATCTTTAGTTTCTTTCTTTCTTTCTTGATTTCTTTCATTCATGCTTTAATACCTTCTAACATTCTATCTTTAGATTCTATCTTTCTTTCTTTCTTTTTTGATATCTTTCATTCTAGCTTTAATACATTCTAACATTCTATCTTTAGATTCTTTCCTTCTTTCTTTCTGTTTTCGTTCATTTTAGCTTTAATATCTTCTAACATTCCATCTTTAGTTTATTTATTTCTTGATATCTTTCATTCTAATTTTAATACATTCTATCTTTAGTTTCTTTCTTTATTTCTTTCTTTCTTGATTTCTTTCATTTTAACTTTAATGCCTTCTGACATTCTATCTTTAGTTTCTTCCTTTCTTTCTTGATTTCTTTCATTCTTGCTTTAATACCTTCTGACATTCTATCTTTAGTATTTTTTTCTTTCTTGATTTCTTTCATTCTAACTTTAATACATTCTAACATTCTATCTTTAGATTCTTTCCTTCTTTCTTTCTTGTTTTCGTTCATTTTAGCTTGAATACCTTCTAATATTCTATCATTGGTCTCTTTCTTTCTTTCTTTCTTACTTCATATCTTTCATTCTAATTTTAATACCATCTAACATTCTATCTTTAGTGTCTTTCTCTCTTTCTTTCTTTCTTGATACCTTTCATTCTAGCTTTAATACCTTCTAACATTCTTTCTTTAGTTTCTCTTCTTTCTTTCTTGTTTTCTTTCATGCTTTAATACCTTCTAACATTCAATCGTTAGTTTCTTTGATTCTTTCTTTCTAGTTTTTAGTTATTCAAACTTTAATACCTTCTGACATTCTATCTTTAGTTTCTTCCTTTCTTTCTTGATTTCTTTCATTCTGGCTTCAATACCTTCTAACATTCTATCTTTACTTTCTTTCTGTCTTTCTTCCTTGTTTTCGTTCATTTTAGCTTTAATCTTCTAATATTCTATCATTAGTTTCTTCCTTTCTTTCTCGTTTTCTTTCATTCTAGCTTTAGTACCTTCTAACATTCAATCTTAATTTTCTCTCTTTCTTTCTTGATATCTTTCATTCTAGCTTTAATACCTTCTAATATTATATCATTTAGTTTCTTTCTTTCTTTCTTTCTTGATATATTTCATTCTTACTTTAATACTATCTAACATTCTATCTTTAGTTTCTTTCTTTCTTTCTTGATATCTTTCATTCTAGCTTTAATACCTTATAACATTCTATCTTTAGTTTCTTTCTTTCTTGATTTCTTTCATTCTAGCTTTAATACCTTCTGACATTCTATCTTTAGTATTTTTTTCTTTCTTTCTCGATTTCTTTCATTCTAGCTTTAATACCTTCTGACATTCTATCTTTAGTTTCTTTCTTTCTTTCTTGATATCTTTCATTCTAGCTTTAATACCTTCTGACATTCTATCTTTAGTATTTTTTTCTTTCTTTCTTGATTTCTTTCATTCTAGCTTTTATACCTTCTGACATTCCACTATTAATTTTCTTTCTTTCTTGATATATTTCATTCTAATTATAATACATTCTATCTTTAGTTTCTTTCTTTCTTCATATATTTCATTCTAGCTTTAATAGCTCCTAATATTCTATCATTTAGTTTCTTTCTTTCTTTCTTTCTTTCTTGACATATTTCATTCTTACATTAATACTATCTAACATTCTATCTTTAGTTTCTTTCTTTCTTTCTTGATATCTTTCATTCTAGCTTTAATACCTTCTAACATTCTATCTTTAGTTTCTTTCTTTCTTTCTTTCTTTCTTGACATCTTTCATTCTAGCTTGAATACATTCTAACATTCTATCTTTAGATTCTTTCCTTCTTTCTTTCTGTTTTCGTTCATTTTAGCTTTAATACCTTCTAACATTCTATCTTTAGTTTCTTTCTTTCTTGATATCTTTCTTGATATATTTCATTCTAGCTTTAATACTTTCTGACATTCTATCTTTAGTTTCTTTCTTTCTTTCATTCTTTCTTGCTTTCTTTCATTCTAGCTTTAATACCTTCTGACATTCTATCTTTAGTTTCTTTCTTTCTTTCTTGATATCTTTCATTCTAGCTTTAATGCCTTCTAACATTCAATCTTTAGTTTCTTTCTTTCTTTCTTGATATTTTTAATTCTAATTATAATACATTCTATCTTTAGTTTCTTCCTTTCTTTCTTGATATATTTCATTCTAATTATAATACATTCTATCTTTAGTTTCTTTCTTTCTTTCTTGATATATTTCATTCTAGCTTTAATACTATCTAACATTCTATCTTTAGTTTCTTTCTTTCTTTCTTGATATCTTTCTTTCTAGCTTTAATACCTTCTAATATTCTATCCTTAGTTTCTTTCCTTCTTTCTTTCTTGTTTTCTTTAATTTTAGCTTTAATACCTTCTAACATTCTATCTTTAGTTTCTTTCTTTCTTTCTTTCTTGATATCTTTCATTCTAATTTTAATACCTTCTAACGTTCTGTGTTTAGTTTCTTTCTTTCTTTCTTTCTTGATCTCATTCAATAATGCTTTAATACCTTCTGTCATTCTATCTGTAGTTTCTTTCTTTCTTTATTTATTTCTTTCATTCATGTTTTAATACCTTCTAACATTCTGTATTTAGTTTCTTTCTTTCTTTCTTTCTTGATATCTTTCATTCTAGCTTTAATGCATTCTAACATTCTATCTTTAGATTCTTTCCTTCTTTCTTTCTTGTTTTCGTTCATTTTAGCTTTAATACCTTCTATCATTCTATCTTTAGTTTCTTTTTTTCTTTATATCTTTAATTCTAATTTTAATACATTTTATCTTTAGTTTCTTTCTTTCTTTCTTTCTTTCTTGATTTCTTTCATTCTAGCTTTAATACCTTCTAACATTCTATCTTTAGTATTTTTTCTTTCTTTCTCGATTTCTTTCATTCTAGCTTTAATACCTTCTAACATTCAATCTTTAGTTTCTTTCTTTCTTTCTTGATATTTTTCATTCTAGCTTTAATACCTTCTAACATTCTATCTTCACTTTCTTTCTTTCTTTCTTGTTTTCGTTCATTTTAGCTTTAATACCTTCTAATATTCTATCATTGGTATCTTTATTTCTTTCTTTCTTACTTCATATCTTTCATTCTAATTTTAATACCATCTAACATTCTATCTTTAGTTTCTTTCTATCTTTCTTTCTTTCTTGATATCTTTCATTCTAGCTTTAATACCTTCTAACATTCTATCTTTAGTTTCTTTCTTTCTTTCTTTCTTGATTTCTTTCATTCTAGCTTTAATACTTTCTGACATTCTATCTTTAGAATTTTTTCTTTCTTTCTCGATTTCTTTCATTTTAGCTTTAATACCTTCTAACATACAATCTTTAGTTTCCTTCTATCTTTCTTAATATTTTTCATTCTAGCTTTAATACCTTCTAACATTCTATCTTCACTTTCTTTCTTTCTTGTTTTCGTTCATTTTAGCTTTAATACCTTCTAATATTCTATCATTGGTATCTTTCTTTCTTTCTTTCTTACTTCATATCTTTCATTCTAATTTTAATACCATCTAACATTCATATCTTTAGTTTCTTTCTATCTTTCTTTCTTTCTTGATATCTTTCATTCTAGCTTTCATACCTTCTAACATTCTGTCTTTAGTTTCTTTTCTTCTTTCTTTCTTGTTTTCTTTCATGCTTTAATTACTTCTAACATTCTATCTTTAGTTTCTTTCTTTCTTTCTTGATATCTTTCATTCTAGCTTTAATACCTTCTAATATTCTATCTTTAGTTTCTTTTCTTCTATCTTTCTTATTTTCTTTCATGCTTTAATACCTTCTAACATTCAATTATTAGTTTCTTTCTTTCTTGATTTCTTTCATTCTAATTTTAATACATTCTATCTTTATTTTATTTCTTTCTTTCTTTCTTGGTTTCTTTCTTTCTAGCTTTAATACCTTCTGACATTCTATCTTTAGTTTCTTTCTTTCTTTCTTGATATCTTTCATTCTAGCTTTAATACCTTCTGACATTCTATCTTTAGTATTTTTTCTTTCTTTCTTGATTTCTTTCATTCTAGCTTTAATACCTTCTAATATTCTATCATTAGTTTCTTTCCTTCATTCTTTCTTGTTTTCTTTCATTGTAGCTTTAATACCTTCTAACATTCAATCTGCAGTTTCTTTCTTACTTTCTTTCTTGATATCTTTCATTCTAATTTTAATAGATTCTTACATTCTATCTTTAGTTTCTTTCTTTCTTTCTTTCTTGATTTCTTTAATTCTAGCTTTAATAACTTCTGACATTCTATCTTTAATATTTTTTCTTTCTTTCTCGATTTCTTTCATTCTAGCTTTAATACCTTCTAACATTCAATCTTTAGTTTCTTTCTTTCTTTCTTTCTTGATATATTTCATTCTAGCTTTAATACCTTCTGACATTCTCTAGTTTCTTTCTTTCTTTCTTGATATTTTTCATTCTAGCTTTAATACCTTCTAACATTCTATCTTCACTTTCTTTCTTTCTTTCTTTCTTGTTTTCGTTCATTTTAGCTTTAATACCTTCTAATATTCTATCATTGGTATCTTTATTTCTTTCTTACTTACTTAATATCTTTCATTCTAATTTCAATACCATCTAACATTCTATCTTTAGTTTCTTTCTATCTTTCTTTCTTAATTGATATCTTTCATTCTAGCTTTAATACCTTATAACATTCTTTCTTTAGTTTCTTTTCTTCTTTCTTTCTTGTTTTCTTTCATGCTTTAATTCCTTCTAACATTCTATCTTTAGTTTCTTTCTTTCTTTCTTGATATCTTTCATTCTAGCTTTAATACCTTCTAACATTCTATCTTTACTTTCTTTCTATCTTTCTTTCTTGTTTTCGTTCATTTTAGCTTTAATACCTTCTGATATTCTATCCTTAGTATCTTTCTTTCTTTCTTACTTACTTCATATCTTTCAGTCTAAATTTAATACCATCTAACATTCTATCTTTAGTTTCTTTTCTTCTTTCTTTCTTGTTTTCTTTCATGCTTTAATACCTTCTAACATTCAATCGTTAGTTTCTTTGATTCTTTCTTTCTAGTTTTCTTTCATTCAAGCTTTAATACCTTCTGACATTCTATCATTAGTTTTTTCTTTTCTTTCTTGATTTCTTTCATTCTGGCTTTAATACCTTCTAACATTCTATCTTTACTTTCTTTCTGTCTTTCTTTCTTGTTTTCGTTCATTTTAGCTTTAATCTTCTAATATTCTATCATTCGTTTCTTCCTTTCTTTCTTGATTTCTGTCATTCTAGCTTTAATACCTTCTAACATTCAATCTTTCTTTTCTTTCTTTCTTTCTTGATATCTTTCATTCTAATTTTAATACCTTCTAACGTTCTGTCTTTAGTTTCTTTCTTTCTTTCTTTCTTTCTTGATTTCATTCAATAATGCTTTAATAACTTCTGACATTCTATCTTTAGTTTTTTCTTTCTTTCTTGATTTCTTTCATTCATGCTTTAATACCTTCTAACATTCTATCTTTAGTTTCTTTCTTTCTTTCTTGATATCTTTCATTCTAGTTTTAGTTCCTTCTAACATTCTATCTATAATTTCTTTCTTTCTTGTTTTCGTTCATTTTAGCTTTAATAACTTCTAATATTCTATCTTTAGTTTCTTTCTTTCTCTCTTTCTTGATCTTTCATTCTAGCTTTAATGCCTTCTGACATTCTATCTTTAGTTTCTTTCTTTCTTTCTTGATATCTTTCATTCTAGATTTAATACCTTTTGACACTCTATCTTTAGTTTCTTTTTCTTATTTTTCTCGATTTCTTTCATTGTAGCTTTAATACTTTCTAACATTCAATCTTTAGTTTCTTTCTTTCTTTCTTGATATTTTTCATTCTAGCTTTAATACCTTCTAACATTCTATCTTCACTTTCTTTCTTTCTTTCTTGTTTTCGTTCATTTTAGCTTTAATACCTTCTAATATTCTATCATTGGTATCTTTATTTCTTTCTTACTTACTTAATATCTTTCATTCTAATTTTAATACCATCTAACATTCTATCTTTAGTTTCTTTCTATCTTTCTTTCTTTCTTGATATCTTTCATTCTAGCTTTAATACCTTATAACATTCTTTCTTTAGTTTCTTTTCTTCTTTCTTTCTTGTTTTCTTTCATGCTTTAATTCCTTCTAACATTCTATCTTTAGTTTCTTTCTTTCTTTCTTGATATCTTTCATTCTAGCTTTAATACCTTCTAACATTATATCTTTAGTTTCTTTTCTTCTTTCTTCCTTATTTTCTTTCATGCTTTAATACCTTCTAACATTCAATCGTTAGTTTCTTTCTTGATTTCTTTCATTCTAATTTTAATACATTCTATCTTTATTTTCTTTCTTTCTTTCTTGATTTCTTGCATTCTAGCTTTAATACCTTCTGACATTCTATCTTTAGTTTCTTTCTTTCTTTCTTGATATCTTTCATTCTAGCTTTAATACCTTTTGACATTCTTTCTTTAGTATTTTTTTCTTTCTTTCTTGATTTCTTTTATTCATGCTTTAATACCTTCTAACATTCTATCTTTAGTTTCTTTCTTTCTTTCTTGATATTTTTCATTCTAGCTTTAATACCTTCTATCATTCAATCTTTAGTTTCTTTTTTTCTTTCTTGATATCTTTCATTCTAGTTTTAGTTCCTTCTAACATTCTATCTATAATTTCTTTCTTTCTTGTTTTCGTTCATTTTAGCTTTAATAACTTCTAATATTCTATCTTTAGTTTCTTTCTTTCTTTCTTGATCTTTCATTCTAGCTTTAATGCCTTCTGACATTCTATCTTTAGTTTCTTTCTTTCTTTCTTGATATCTTTCATTCTAGCTTTAATACCTTGACATTCTATCTTTAGTATCTTTTTCTTATTTTTCTCGATTTCTTTCATTCTAGCTTTAATACCTTCTAACATTCAATCTTTAGTTTCTTTCTTTCTTATTTTCTTTCATTCTAGCTTTAATACCTTCTAACATTCTATCTTTAGTATTTTTTCTTTCTTTCTCGATTTCTTTCATTCTAGCTTTAATACCTTCTAACATTCAATCTTTAGTTTCTTTCTTTCTTTCTTGATATTTTTCATTCTAGCTTTAATACCTTCTAACATTCTATCATCACTTTCTTTCTTTCTTGTTTTCGTTCATTTTAGCTTTAATACCTTCTAATATTCTATCATTGGTATCTTTATTTCTTTCTTACTTACTTAATATCTTTCTTTCTAATTTTAATACCATCTAACATTCTATCTTTAGTTTCTTTCTATCTTTCTTTCTTTCTTGATATCTCTCATTCTAGCTTTAATACCTTATAACATTCTTTCTTTAGTATTTTTTCTTTCTTTCTTGATTTCTTTCATTCTAGATTTAATACCTTCTGACATTCTATTATTTAGTTTCTTTCTTTCTTGATATCTTTCATTCTAATTATAATACATTCTATCTTTAGTTTCTTTCTTTCTTGATTTCTTTCATTCTAGCTTTAATACCTTCTGACATTCTATCTTTAGTTTCTTTCTTTCTTTCTTGATATCTTTCATTCTAGCTTTAATACCTTCTAACATTCTATCTTTAGTTTCTTTCTTTCTTGATATCTTTCATTCTAGCTTTAATACCTTCTAATATTCTATCATTTAGTTTCTTTCTTTCTTTCTTTCTTGATATATTTCATTCTTACTTTAATACTATCTAACATTCTATCTTTAGTTTCTTTTCTTCTATCTTTCTTGTTTTCTTTCATGCTTTAATTCCTTCTAACATTCTATCTTTATTTTCTTTCTTTCTTTCTTTCTTTCTTTCTTTCATTCTAGCTTTAATACCTTCTGACATTCTATCTTTAGTTTCTTTTCTTCTTTCTTTCTTATTTTCTTTCATGCTTTAATACCTTCTAACAGTAAATCGTTAGTTTCTTTTTTTCTTGATTTCTTTCATTCTAATTTTAATACATTCTATCTTTATTTTCTTTCTTTCTTTCTTAATTTCTTGCATTCTAGCTTTAATACCTTCTGACATTCTATCTTCAGTTTCTTTCTTTCTTTCTTGATATCTTTCATTCTAGCTTTAATACCTTCTGACATTCTTTCTTTAGTATTTTTTTCTTTCTTTCTTGATTTCTTTCATTCATGCTTTAATACCTTCTAACATTCTATCTTTAGTTTCTTTTTTTCTTTCTTGATATCTTTCATTCTAGTTTTAGTTCCTTCTAACATTCTATCTATACTTTCTTTCTTTCTTGTTTTCGTTCATTTTAGCTTTAATAACTTCTAATATTCTATCTTTAGTTTCTTTCTTTTTTTTCTTTCTTGATCTTTCATTCTAGCTAAATGCCTTCTGACATTCTATCTTTAGTTTCTTTCTTTCTTTCTTGATATCTTTCATTCTAGCTTTAATACCTTGACATTCTATCTTTAGTATCTTTTTCTTATTTTCCTTGATTTCTTTCATTCTAGCTTTAATACCTTCTAACATTCAATCTTTAGTTTCTTTCTTTCTTATTTTCTTTCATTCTAGCTTTAATACCTTCTAACATTCTATCTTTAGTTTCTTTCTATCTTTCTTTCTTTCTTGATATCTTTCATTCTAGCTTTAATACCTTATAACATTCTTTCTTTAGTATTTTTCTTTCTTTCTTGATTTCTTTCATTCTAGATTAAATACCTTCTGACATTCTATCTTTAGTTTCTTTCTTTCTTTCTTGATATCTTTCATTCTAGCTTTAGTACCTTCTGACATTCTATCTTTAGTATTTTTTCTTTCTTTCTTGATTTCTTTCATTCTAGATTAAATACCTTCTGACATTCTATTATTTAGTTTCTTTCTCTCTTGATATCTTTCATTCTAATTATAATACATTCTATCTTTAGTTTCTTTCTTTCTTGATTTCTTTCATTCTAGCTTTAATACCTTCTGACATTCTATCTTTAGTTTCTTTCTTTCTTTCTTGATATCTTTCATTCTAGCTTTAGTACCTTCTGACATTCTATCTTTAGTATTTTTTCTTTCTTTCTTGATTTCTTTCATTCTAGATTAAATACCTTCTGACATTCTATTATTTAGTTTCTTTCTCTCTTGATATCTTTCATTCTAATTATAATACATTCTATCTTTAGTTTCCTTCTTTCTTTCTAGTTTTCTTTCATTCAAGCTTTAATACCTTATAACATTCAATTGTTAGTTTCTTTCTTTCTTGATTTCTTTCATTCTAATTTTAATACATTCTATCTTTAATTTCTTTCTTTCTTTCTTTCTGGATTTCTTTCATTCTAGCTTTAATACCTTCTGACATTCTATCTTTATTTTCTTTCTTTCTTTCTTGATTTCTTTCATTCTAGATTTAATACCTTCTGACATTCTATTATTTAGTTTCTTTATTTCTTGATATCTTTCATTCTAATTATAATACATTCTATCTTTAGTTTCCTTCTTTCTTTCTAGTTTTCTTTCATTCAAGCTTTAATACCTTATAACATTCAATCATTAGTTTCTTTCTTTCTTTCTTGATATCTTTTATTCCAGCTTTAATACCTTCTAACATTCTATCTTTACTTTCTTTCTGTCTTTCTTTCTTGTTTTCGTTCATTTTAGCTTTAATCTTCTAATATTCTATCATTAGTTTCTTTCCTTCATTCTTTCTTGTTTTCTTTCATTCTAGCTTTAATACCTTCTAACATTCTATCTTTAGTATTTTTTCTTTCTTTCTCGATTTCTTTGATTCTAGCTTTAATACCTTCTAACATTCAATCTTTAGTTTCTTTCTTTCTTTCTTGATATCTTTCATTCTAGCTTTAATACCTTCTAACATTCTATCTTCACTATCTTTCTTTCTTTCTTGTTTTCGTTCATTTTAGCTTTAATAACTTCTAATATTCTATCTTTAGTTTCTTTCTTTTTTTTCTTTCTTGATCTTTCATTCTAGCTTTAATGCCTTCTGACATTCTATCTTTAGTTTCTTTCTTTCTTTCTTGATATCTTTCATTCTAGCTTTAATACCTTGACATTCTATCTTTAGTATCTTTTTCTTATTTTTCTTGATTTCTTTCATTCTAGCTTTAATACCTTCTAACATTCAATCTTTAGTTTCTTTCTTTCTTATTTTCTTTCATTCTAGCTTTAATACCTTCTAACATTCTATCTTTAGTATTTTTTTCTTTCTTTCTCGATTTCTTTCATTCTAGCTTTAATACCTTCTAACATTCAATCTTTAGTTTCTTTCTTTCTTTCTTGATATTTTTCATTCTTGCTTTAATACCTTCTAACATTCTATCATCACTTTCTTTCTTTCTTTCTTGTTTTCGTTCATTTTAGCTTTAATACCTTCTAATATTCTATCATTGGTATCTTTATTTCTTTCTTACTTACTTAATATCTTTCATTCTAATTTTAATACCATCTAACATTCTATCTTTAGTTTCTTTCTATCTTTCTTTCTTTCTTGATATCTTTCATTCTAGCTTTAATACCTTATAACATTCTTTCTTTAGTATTTTTTCTTTCTTTCTTGATTTCTTTCATTCTAGATTTAATACCTTCTGACATTCTATTATTTAGTTTTTTTCTTTCTTGATATCTTTCATTCTAATTATAATACATTCTATCTTTAGTTTCTTTCTTTCTTGATTTCTTTCATTCTAGCTTTAATACCTTCTGACATTCTATCTTTAGTTTCTTTCTTTCTTTCTTGATATCTTTCATTCTAGCTTTAATACCTTCTGACATTCTATCTTTAGTATTTTTTCTTTCTTTCTTGATTTCTTTCATTCTAGATTTAATACCTTCTGACATTCTATTATTTAGTTTCTTTCTCTCTTGATATCTTTCATTCTAATTATAATACATTCTATCTTTAGTTTCCTTCTTTCTTTCTAGTTTTCTTTCATTCAAGCTTTAATACCTTATAACATTCAATCATTAGTTTCTTTCTTTCTTTCTTGATATCTTTTATTCTAGCTTTAATACCTTCTGACATTCTATCTTTAGTATTTTTTCTTTCTTTCTTGATTTCTTTCATTCTAGATTTAATACCTTCTAACATTCAATTGTTAGTTTCTTTCTTTCTTGATTTCTTTCATTCTAATTTTAATACATTCTATCTTTAATTTCTTTCTTTCTTTCTTTCTGGATTTCTTTCATTCTAGCTTTAATACCTTCTGACATTCTGTCTTTATTTTCTTTCTTTGTTTCTTGATTTCTTTCATTCTAGATTTAATACCTTCTGACATTCTATTATTTAGTTTCTTTATTTCTTGATATCTTTCATTCTAATTATAATACATTCTATCTTTAGTTTCCTTCTTTCTTTCTAGTTTTCTTTCATTCAAGCTTTAATACCTTATAACATTCAATCATTAGTTTCTTTCTTTCTTTCTTGATATCTTTTATTCCAGCTTTAATACCTTCTAACATTCTATCTTTACTTTCTTTCTGTCTTTCTTTCTTGTTTTCGTTCATTTTAGCTTTAATCTTCTAATATTCTATCATTAGTTTCTTTCCTTCTTTCTTTCTTGTTTTCTTTCATTCTAGCTTTAATACCTTCTAACATTCTATCTTTAGTATTTTTTCTTTCTTTCTCGATTTCTTTGATTCTAGCTTTAATACCTTCTAACATTCAATCTTTAGTTTCTTTCTTTCTTTCTTGATATCTTTCATTCTAGCTTTAATACCTTCTAACATTCTATCTTCACTATCTTTCTTTCTTTCTTGTTTTCGTTCATTTTAGCTTTAATACCTTCTAATATTCTATCATTGGTATCTTTATTTCTTTCTTTCTTACTTCATATCTTTCATTCTAATTTTAATACCATCTAACATTCTATCTTTAGTTTCTTTCTATCTTTCTTTCTTTCTTGATATCTTTCATTCTAGCTTTAATACCTTCTAACATTCTTTCTTTAGTTTCTTTTCTTCTTTCTTTCTTGTTTTCTTTCATGCTTTAATTCCTTCTAACATTCTATCTTTAGTTTCTTTCTTTCTTTCTTGATATCTTTCATTCTAGCTTTAATACCTTCTAACATTCTATCTTTAGTTTCTTTTCTTCTTTCTTTCTTATTTTCTTTCATGCTTTAATACCTTCTAACATTCAATTGTTAGTTTCTTTCTTTCTTGATTTCTTTCATTCTAATTTTAATACATTCTATCTTTATTTTCTTTCTTTCTTTCTTGATTTCTTTCATTCTAGCTTTAATACCTTCTGACATTCTATCTTTAGTTTCTTTCTTTCTTTCTTGATATCTTTCATTCTAGCTTTAATACCTTCTGACATTCTATCTTTAGTATTTTTTCTTTCTTTCTTGATTTCTTTCATTCTAGATTTAATACCTTCTGACATTCTATTATTTAGTTTCTTTCTTGATATCTTTCATTCTAATTATAATACATTCTATCTTTAGTTTCTTTCTTTCTTTCTTGATATATTTCATTCTAGATTTAATACCTTCTAATATTCTATCATTTAGTTTCTTTCTTTCTTTCTTTCTTGATATATTTCATTCTTACTTTAATACTATCTAACATTCTATCTTTAGTTTCTTTCTTTCTTTCTTGATATCTTTCATTCTAGCTTTAATACCTTCTAACATTCTATCTTTAGTTTCTTTCTTTCTTGATATCTTTCATTCTAGCTTTAATACCTTCTAACATTCTATCTTTAGTTTCTTTCTTTCTTGATATCTTTCATTCTAGCTTTAATACCTTCTAACATTCTATCTTTAGTTTCTTTCTTTCTTGATATCTTTCATTCTCATTTTAATACATTCTATCTTTAGTTTCCTTCTTTCTTTCTAGTTTTCTTTCATTCAAGCTTTCATACCTACTAACATTCAATCATTAGTTTCTTTCTTTCTTTCTTGATATCTTTTATTCTAGCTTTCATCTTCTAATATTCTATCATTAGTTTCTTTCCTTCATTCTTTCTTGTTTTCTTTCATTCTAGCTTTAATACCTTCTAACATTCAATCTGCAGTTTCTTTCTTACTTTCTTTCTTGATATCTTTCATTCTAATTTTAATACATTCTTACATTCTATCTTTAGTTTCTTTCTTTCTTTCTTTCTTCATTTCTTTAATTCTAGCTTTAATACCTTCTGACATTCTATCTTTAGTTTCTTTCCTTCTTTCTTGATATATTTCATTCTAGCTTTAATACATCCAAAATTCTTTCATTTAGTTTCTTTCTTTCTTTCTTTCTTTCTTTCTTTCTTGATATATTTCATTCTAACTTTAATACCTTCTGACATTCTATCTTTAGTTTCTTTCTTTCTTTCTTGATTTCTTTTATTCATGTTTTAATACCTTCTAACATTCTATCTTTAGTTTCTTTCTTTCTTTCTTTCTTGATATCTTTCATTCTAGCTTTAATATATTCTAACATTCTATCTTTAGATTCTTTCCTTCTTTTTTTCTGTTTTCGTTCATTTTAGCTTTAATACCTTCTAACATTCTATCTTTAGTTTCTTTCTTTCTATCTTTCTTGATTTCTTTCATTCTAGCTTTAATACCTTCTGACATTCTATCTTTAGTTTCTTCCTTTCTTTCTTGATTTCTTTCATTCTTGCTTTAATACCTTCTGACATTCTATCTTTAGTATTTTTTTCTTTCTTTCTTGTTTTCTTTCATACTTTAATACCTTCTAACATTCAATCGTTAGTTTCTTTGATTCTTTCTTTCTAGTTTTTAGTCATTCAAGCTTTAATACCTTCTGACATTCTATCTTTAGTTTCTTCCTTTCTTTCTTGATTTCTTTCATTCTGGCTTTAATACCTTCTAACATTCAATCTTAATTTTCTCTCTTTCTTTCTTGATATCTTTCATTCTAGCTTTAATACCTTCTAATATTCTATCATTTAGTTTCTTTCATACTTTCTTTCTTGATATCTTTCATTCTAACTTTAATACCTTCTAACATTCTATCTTTAGTTTCTTTCTTTCTTTCTTTCTTGATATCTTTCATTCTAGCTTTAATACCTTCTAACATTCTATCTTTTGTTTCTTTCCTTCATTCTTTCTTGTTTTCTTTCATTCTAGTTTTAATACCTTCTAACATTCAATCTGTAGTTTCTTTCTTACTTTCTTTCTTGATATCTTTCATTCTAATTTTAATACATTCTTACATTCTATCTTTAGTTTCTTTCTTTCTTTCTTTCTTGATTTCTTTAATTCTAGCTTTAATAACTTCTGACATTCTATCTTTAATATTTTTTCTTTCTATCTCGATTTCTTTCATTCGAGCTTTAATACCTTCTAACATTCAATCTTTAGTTTCTTTCTTTCTTTCTTTCTTTCTTATTTTCTTTCATTCTAGCTTTAATACCTTCTAACATTCAATCTTTAGTTTCTTTCCTTCTTTCTTCATATATTTCATTCTAGCTTTAATACCTTCTAATATTCTTTTATTTATTTTCTTTCTTTCTTTCTTTCTTTCTTTCTTTCTTGATATATTTCATTCTAACTTTAATACCATCTGACATTCTATCTTTAGTTACTTTCTTTCTTGATTTCTTTCATTCTAGCTTTAATACCTTCTAACATTCAATCTTAATTTTCTTTCTTTCTTTCTTGATATATTTCATTCTAGCTTTAATACATCCAAAATTCTTTCATTTAGTTTCTTTCTTTCTTTCTTTCTTTCTTGATATATTTCATTCTAACTTTAATACCTTCTGACATTCTATCTTTAGTTTCTTTCTTTCTTTCTTGATTTCTTTCATTCATGCTTTAATACCTTCTAACATTCTATCTTTAGTTTATTTCTTTCTTTCTTTCTTTCTTTCTTGATATCTTTCATTCCAGCTTTAATATATTCTAACATTCTATCTTTAGTTTATTTCTTTCTTGATATCTTTCATTCTAATTTTAATACATTCTATCTTTAGTTTCTTTATTTCTTTCTTTCTTTCTTGATTTCTTTCATTCTAGCTTTAATACCTTCTGACATTCTATCTTTAGTTTCTTCCTTTCTTTCTTGATTTCTTTCATACTTGCTTTAATACCTTCTGACATTCTATCTTTAGTATTTTTTTCTTTCTTTCTCGATTTCTTTCATTCTAGCTTTAATACCTTCTAACATTCTATCTTTACTTTCTGTCTTTCTTTCTTGTTTTCATTCATTTTAGCTTGAATACCTTCTAATATTCTATCATTGGTATCTTTCTTTCTTTCTTACTTCATATCTTTCATTCTAATTTTAATACCATCTAACATTCTATCTTTAGTTTATTTTCTTCTTTCTTTCTTGTTTTCTTTCATGCTTTAATACCTTCTGACATTCTATCTTTAGTTTCTTCCTTTCTTTCTTGATTTCTTTCATTCTGGCTTTAATACCTTCCAACATACTATCTTTACTTTCCTTCTGTCTTTCTTCCTTGTTTTCGTTCATTTTAGCTTTAATCTTCTAATATTCTATCATTAGTTTCTTCCTTTCTTTCTTGTTTTCTTTCATTCTAGCTTTAGTACCTTCTAACCTTCAATCTTAATTTTCTCTCTTTCTTTCTTGATATCTTTCGTTCTAGCTTTAATACCTTCTAATATTCTATCATTTAGTTTCTTTCTTTCTTTCTTTCTTGATTTCTTTAAGTCTAGCTTTAATAACTTCTGACATTCTATCTTTAATATTTTTTCTTTCTTTCTCGATTTCTTTCATTCTAGCTTTAATACCTTCTAACATTCAATCTTTAGTTTCTTTCTTTCTTTCTTTCTTTCTTTCTTATTTTCTTTCATTCTAGCTTTAATACCTTCTAACATTCTATCTTTAGTTTCTTTCCTTCTTTCGTTCTTGTTTTCTTTCATTCTAGCTTTAATACAGTCTAACATTCAATCTTAATTTTCTTTCTTTCTTTCTTCATATATTTCATTCTAGCTTTAATACCTTCTAATATACTTTTATTTAGTTTCTTTCTTTCTTTCTTTCTTTCTTTCTTGATATATTTCATTCTAACTTTAATACCTTCTGACATTCCATCTTTAGTTTCTTTCTTTCTTTCTTGATTTCTTTCATTCATGCTTTAATACCTTCTAACATTCTATCTTTAGTTTCTTTCTTTCTTTCTTTCTTTCTTTCTTGATATCTTTCATTCTAGCTTTAATATATTCTAACATTCTATCTTTAGATTCTTTCCTTCTTTCTTTCTGTTTTCGTTCATTTTAGCTTTAATACCTTCTAACATTCTATCTTTTGTTTATTTCTTTCTTGATATCTTTCATTCTAATTTTAATACATTCTATCTTTAGTTTCTTTCTTTATTTCTTTCTTTCTTGATATCTTTCATTCTAGCTTTAATACCTTCTGACATTCTATCTTTAGTTTCTTCCTTTCTTTCTTGATTTCTTTCATTCTTGCTTTAATACCTTCTGACATTCTATCTTTAGTATTTTTTTCTTTCTTTCTCGATTTCTGTCATTCTAGCTTTAATAACTTCTAACATTCTATCTTTACTTTCTTTCTTTCTTTCTTGTTTTCGTTCATTTTAGCTTGAATACCTTCTAATATTCTATCATTGGTATCTTTCTTTCTTTCTTACTTCATATCTTTCAGTCTAATTTTAATACCATCTAACATTCCATCTTTAGTTTATTTTCTTCTTTCTTTCTTATTTTCTTTCATGCTTTAATACCTTCTAACATTCAATCGTTAGTTTCTTTGATTCTTTCTTTCTAGTTTTTAGTCATTCAAGGTTTAATAACTTCTGACATTCTATCTTTAGTTTCTTCCTTTCTTTCTTTCTTGATATCTTTCATTCTAGCTTTAATACCTTCTAACATTCTATCTTTTGTTTCTTTCCTTCATTCTTTCTTGTTTTCTTTCATTCTAGGTTTAATACCTTCTAACATTCAATCTGTAGTTTCTTTCTTACTTTCTTTCTTGATATCTTTCATTCTAATTTTAATACATTCTTACATTCTATCTTTAGTTTCTTTCTTTCTTTCTTTCTTGATTTCTTTAATTCTAGCTTTAATAACTTCTGACATTCTATATTTAGTTTCATTTTTTCTTTCTTGATATCTTTCATTCTAGCTTTAATACCTTCTGACATTCTATCTTTAGTATTTTTTTCTTTCTTTTTTTTTCATTCATTCTAGCTTTAATATCTTCTAACATTCTATCTTTAGTTTCTTGCCTTCTTTCGTTCTTGTTTTCTTTCATTCTAGCTTTAATACCTTCTAACATTCTTTCATTTAGTTTCTTTCTTTCTTTCTTTCTTTCTTGATATATTTCATTCTTACTTTAATACTATCTAACATTCTTTCTTTAGTTTCTTTCTTTCTTTCTTGATATCTTTCTTTCTAGCTTTAATACCTTCTAACATTCTATCCTTAGTTTCTTTCCTTCTTTCTTTCTTGTTTTCTTTCATTTTAGCTGTAATACCTTCTAACGATCTATCTTTAGTTTCTTTCTTTCTTTCTTGATATCTTTCATTCTAATTTTAATACCTTCTAACGTTCTGTCTTTAGTTTCTTTCTTTCTTTCTTTTTTTCTTGGTCTCATTCAGTAATACTTTAATACCTTCTGACATTCTATCTGTAGTTTCTTTCTTTCTTTCTTTCTTTCTTTCTTTCTTTCTTTCTTTCTTTCATTCATGATTTAATACCTTCTAACATTCTATCTTTAGTTTCTTTCTTTCTTTCTTTCTTGATATCTTTCATTCTAGCTTTAATACATTCTAACATTCTATCTTTAGATTCTTTCCTTCTTTCTTTCTTGTTTTCGTTCATTTTAGCTTTAATACCTTCTAACATTCTATCTTTAGTTTCTTTTTTTCGTTATATCTTTAATTCTAATTTTAATACATTCTATCTTTAGTTTCTTTCTTTCTTTCTTTCTTTCTTTCTTTCTTGATTTCTTTCATTCTAGCTTTAATAACTTCTGATATTCTATCTTTAGTATTCTTTCTTTCTTTCTCGATTTCTTTCATTCTAGCTTTAATACCTTCTAACATTCAATCTTCACTTTCTTTCTTTCTTTCTTGATTTCGTTCATTTTAGCTTTAATACCTTCTAATATTCTATCATTGGTATCTTTATTTCTTTCTTTCGTACTTCATATCTTTCATTCTAATTTTAATACCATCTAACATTCTATCTTTAGTTTCTTTCTATCTTTCGTTCTTTCTTGATATCTTTCATTCTAGCTTTAATACCTTCTAACATTCAATCTGCAGTTTCTTTCTTACTTTCTTTCTTGATATCTTTCATTCTAATTTTAATACATTCTTACATTCTATCTTTAGTTTCTTTCTTTCTTTTTTTCTTGATTTCTTTAATTCTAGCTTTAATACCTTCTGACATTCTATCTTTAGTTTCTTTCCTTCTTTCGTTCTTGTTTTCTTTCGTTCTAGCTTTAATACCTTCTAACATTCAATCTTAATTTTCTTTCTTTCTTTCTTGATATATTTCATTCTAGCTTTAATACCATCTAATATTCTTTCATTTAGTTTCTTTCTTTCTTTCTTTCTTTCTTGATATATTTCTTTCTAACTTTAATACCTTCTTACATTCCATCTTTAGTTTCTTTCTTTCTTTCTTGATTTTTTTCATTCATGCTTTAATACCTTCTAACATTCTATCTTTAGTTTCATTCTTTCTTTCTTTCTTTCTTGATATCTTTCATTCTAGCTTTAATACATTTTAACATTCTATCTTTAGATTCTTTCCTTCTTTCTTTCTGTTTTCGTTCATTTTATCTTTAATACCTTCCAACATTCTATCTTTAGTTTATTTCTTTCTTGATATCTTTCATTCTAATTTTAATACATTCTATCTTTAGTTTCTCTCTTTCTTTCTTTCTTTCTTTCTTGATTTCTTTCATTCTAGCTTTAATACCTTCTGACATTCTATCTTTAGTTTCTTCCTTTCTTTCTTGATTTCTTTCATTCTTGCTTTAATACCTTCTGACATTCTATCTTTAGTATTTTTTTCTTTCTTTCTCGATTTCTTTCATTCTAGCTTTAATACCTTCTAACATTCTATCTTTACTTTCTTTCTTTCTTTCTTGTTTTCGTTCATTTTAGCTTGAATACCTTCTAATATTCTATCATTGGTATCTTTCTTTCTTTCTTACTTCATATCTTTCAGTCTAATTTTAATACCATCTAACATTCTATCTTAAGTTTCTTTTCTTCTTTCTTTCTTGTTTTCTTTCATGCTTTAATACCTTCTAACATTCTATCTTTAGTTTCTTTCTTTCTTTCTTGATATCTTTCATTCTAGCTTTAATACCTTCTAACATTCTATCTTTAGTTTCTTTTCTTCTTTCTTTCTTGTTCTCTTTCATGCTTTAATACCTTCTAACATTCAATCGTTAGTTTCTTTGATTCTTTCTTTCTAGTTTTCTTTCATTCAAGCTTTAATACCTTCTGACATTCTATCTTTAGTTTCTTCCTTTCTTTCTTGATTTCTTTCATTCTGGCTTTAATACCTTCTAACATTCTATCTTTACTTTCTTTCTGTCTTTCTTTCTTGTTTTCGTTCATTTGAGCTTTAATCTTCTAATATTCTATCATTAGTTTCTTCCTTTCTTTCTTGATTTCTGTCATTCTATCTTTAATAACTTCTAACATTCAATCTTTAGTTTTTTTCTTTCTTTCTTTCTTGATATCTTTCCTTCTAGCTTTAATACCTTCTAACATTCTATCTTTAGTTTCTTTTCTTTTTTCTTTCTTGTTTTCTTCATTCTTTAATACCTTCTAACTTTCTATGTTTAGTTTCTTTCCTTCATTCTTTCTTGTTTTCTTTCATTCTAGCTTTAATACATTCTAACATTGAATCTTCAGTTTCTTTCTTAAATTCTTTCTTGATATCTTTCATTCTAAATTAAATACATTCTTACATTCTATCTTTAGTTTCTTTCTTTCTTTCTTTCTTGATTTCTTTAATTCTAGATTTAATAACTTCTGACATTCTATCTTTAGTTTCTTTCTTTCTTTCTTGATATCTTTCATTCTAGCTTTAATACCTTCTGACATTCCATCTTTAGTATTTTTTTCTTTCTTTCTCGATTTCTTTCATTCTAACTTTAATACTATCTAACATTCTATCTTTAGTTTCTTTCTTTATTTCTTGATATCTTTCATTCTAGCTTTAATACCTTCTAACATTCTATCTTTAGTTTCTTTTCTTCTTTCTTTCTTGTTTTCTTTCATTCATGCTTTAATACCTTCTAACATTCTCTTTAGTTTCTTTCTTTCTTACTTTCTTGATATCTTTCATTCCAGCTTTAATACATTCTAACATTCTATCTTTAGATTCTTTCCTTCTTTCTTTCTTGTTTTCGTTCATTTTAGCTTTAATACCTTCTAACATTCTGTCTTTAGTTTCTTTCTTTCTTGATATCTTTCATTCTAATTTTAATACATTCTATCTTTAGTTTCTTTCTTTCTTTCTTTCTTGATTTCTTTCATTCTAGCTTTAATACCTTCTGACATTCTATCATTTAGTTTCTTTCTTTCTTGATATCTTTCATTCTAATGTTAATACATTCTATCTTTAGTTTCATTTTTTCTTAATATATTTCATTCTAGCTTTAATACCTTCTAATATTCTATCATTTAGTATCTTTCTTTCTTTCTTTCTTGATATATTTCATTCTAACTTTAATACTATCTAACATTCTATCTTTAGTTTCTTTCTTTCTTTCTTGATATCTTTCATTCTAGCTTAAATACCTTCTAAATTTCTATCTTTAGTTTCCTTCTTTCTTTCTTTCTTGATTTCATTCAGTAATTCTTTAATAACTTCTGGCATTCTATCTTTAGTTTTTTTCTTTCTAGATTTCTTTTATTCATGCTTTAATAACTTCTAACATTCTATCTTTAGTTTCTTTCTTTCTTTCTTGATATCTTTCATTCTAGTTTTTGTACATTCTAACATTCTATCTTTAATTTCTTTCTTTCTTGTTTTCGTTCATTTTACTTTTAATAACTTCTAATATTCTATCTTTAATTTCTTTCTTTCTTTCTTTCTTGATCTTTCATTCTAGCTTTAATACCTTCTGACATTCTATCTCTAGTTTCTTTCTTTCTTTCTTGATATCTTTCATTCTAGCTTTAATACCTTTTGACATTCTATCTTTAGTATTTTTTTTTATTTTTCTCGATTTCTTTCATTCTAGCTTTAATACCTTCTAACATTCAATCTTTAGTTTCTTTCTTTCTTTCTTTCTTATTTTCTTTCATTCTAGCTTTAATACCTTCTAACATTCTATCTTTAGTTTCTTTCCTTCTTTCGTTCTTGTTTTCTTTCATTCTAGCTTTAATACCTTCTAATATTCTTTCATTTAGTTTCTTACATTCTTTCTTTCTTTCTTGATATATTTCGTTCTAACTTTAATACCTTCTGACATTCTATCTTTAGATTCTTTCCTTCTTTCTTTCTAATTTCGTTCATTTTAGTTTTAATACCTTCTAACGTTCTATCTTTAGTTTCTTTCTTTCTTGATATCTTTCATTCTAATTTTAATACATTCTATCTTTAGTTTCTTTCTTTCTTTCTTGATATATTTCATTCTAGCTTTAATACCTTCTGACATTCTATCTTTAGTTTCTTCCTTTCTTTCTTGAATTCTTTCATTCTTGCTTTAATACCTTCAGACATTCTATCTTTAGTATTTTTTTCTTTCTTTCTCGATTTTTTTCATTCTAGCTTTAATACCTTCTAACATTCAATCTTTAGTTTCTTTCTTTCTTTCTTGATATTTTTCATTCTAGCTTTAATACCTTCTAACATTCTATCTTTACTTTCTTTCTTTCTTTCTTGTTTTCGTTCATTTTAGCTTGAATACCTTCTGATATTCTATCATTGGTATCTTTCTTTCTTTCTTTCTTACTTCATATCTTTCAGTCTAATTTTAATACCCTCTAACATTCTATCTTTAGTTTCTTTTCTTCTTTCTTTCTTGTTTTCTTTCATGCTTTAATACCTTCTAACATTCAATCATTAGTTTCTTTGATTCTTTCTTTCTAGTTTTCTTTCATTCAAGCTTTAATACCTTCTGACATTCTATCTTTAGTTTCTTCATTTCTTTCTTGATTTCTTTCATTCTGGCTTCAATAACTTCTAACACTCTATCTTTACTTTCTTTCTGTCTTTCTTTCTTGTTTTCGTTCATTTTAGCTTTAATCTTCTAATATTCTATCATTAGTTTCTTTCTTTCTTTCTTGATTTCTGTCATTCCAGCTTTAATAACTTCTAACATTCAATCTTTAGTTTCTTTCCTTCTTTCTTTCTTGATATCTTTACTTCTAGCTTTAATACCTTCTAACATTCTATCTTTAGTTTCTTTTCTTTTTTCTTTCTTGTTTTCTTCATTCTTTAATACCTTCTAACATTCTATCTTTAGTTTATTTCCTTCATTCTTTCTTGTTTTCTTTCATTCTAGCTTTAATACATTCTAACATTCAATCTTCAGTTTCTTTCGTACATTCTTTCTTGATATCTTTCATTCCAATTTTAATACATTCTTACATTCTATCTTTAGTTTCTTCCTTTCTTTCTTGATTTCTTTCATTCTGGCTTTAATACCTTCTAACATTCTATCTTTACTTTCTTTCTGTCTTTCTTTCTTGTTTTCGTTCATTTTAGCTTTAATCTTCTAATATTCTATCATTAGTTTCTTTCTTTGTTTCTTGATTTCTGTCATTCTAGCTTTAATACATTCTAACATTCAATCTTCAGTTTCTTTCTTACATTCTTTCTTTATATCTTTCATTCTAATTTTAATACATTCTTACATTCTATCTTTAGTTTCTTTCTTTCTTTCTTTCTTTCTTGATTTCTTTAATTCTAGCTTTAATAACTTCTGACATTCTATATTTAGTTTCATTCTTTCTTTCTTGATATCTTTCATTCTAGCTTTAATACCTTCTGACATTCTATCTTTAGTATTTTTTTCTTTCTTTTTTTTTCTTTCATTCTAGCTTTAATACCTTCTAACATTCTATCTTTAGTTTCTTGCCTTCTTTCGTTCTTGTTTTCTTTCATTCTAGCTTTAATACCTTCTAACATTCAATCTTAATTTTCTATCTTTCTTTCTTGATATATTTCATTCTAGCTTTAATACCTTCTAATATTCTTTCATTTAGTTTCTTTCTTTCTTTCTTTCTTTCTTGATATATTTCATTCTTACTTTAATACTATCTAACATTCTTTCTTTCGTTTCTTTCTTTCTTTCTTGATATCTTTCTTTCTAGCTTTAATACCTTCTAACATTCTATCCTTAGTTTCTTTCCTTCTTTCTTTCTTGTTTTCTTTCATTTTAGCTTTAATACCTTCTAACGTTCTATCTTTAGTTTCTTTCTTTCTTTCTTTCTTGATATCTTTCATTCTAATTTTAATACCTTCTAACGTTCTGTCTTTAGTTTCTTTCTTTCTTTCTTGGTCTCATTCAGTAATACTTTAATACCTTCTGACATTCTATCTGTAGTTTCTTTCTTTCTTTCTTTCTTTCTTTCTTTCTTTCTTTCTTTCTTTCATTCATGCTTTAATACCTTCTAACATTCTATCTTTAGTTTCTTTCTTTCTTTCTTTCTTGATATCTTTCATTCTAGCTTTAATACATTCTAACATTCTATCTTTAGATTCTTTCCTTCTTTCTTTCTTGTTTTCGTTCATTTTAGCTTTAATACCTTCTAACATTCTATCTTTAGTTTCTTTTTTTCGTTATATCTTTAATTCTAATTTTAATACATTCTATCTTTAGTTTCTTTCTTTCTTTCTTTCTTTCTTGATTTCTTTCATTCTAGCTTTAATAACTTCTGACATTCTATCTTTAGTATTTTTTCTTTCTTTCTTTCTCGATTTCTTTCATTCTAGCTTTAATACCTTCTAACATTCAATCTTTAGTTTCTTTCTTTCTTTCTTGATATTTTTCATTCTAGCTTTAATACCTTCTAACATTCTATCTTCACTTTCTTTCTTTCTTTCTTGATTTCGTTCATTTTAGCTTTAATACCTTCTAATATTCTATCATTGGTATCTTTCTTTCTTTCTTTCTTACTTCATATCTTTCAGTCTAATTTTAATACCATCTAACATTCTATCTTTAGTTTCTTTTCTTCTTTCTTTCTTGTTTTCTTTCATGCTTTAATACCTTCTAACATTCAATCGTTAGTTTCTTTGATTCTTTCTTTCTAGTTTTCTTTCATTCAAGCTTTAATACCTTCTGACATTCTATCTTTAGTTTCTTCATTTCTTTCTTGATTTCTTTCATTCTGGCTTCAATACCTTCTAACACTCTATCTTTACTTTCTTTCTGTCTTTCTTTCTTGTTTTCGTTCATTTTAGCTTTAATCTTCTAATATTCTATCATTAGTTTCTTTCTTTCTTTCTTGATTTCTGTCATTCCAGCTTTAATAACTTCTAACATTCAATCTTTAGTTTCTTTCCTTCTTTCTTTCTTGATATCTTTAGTTCTAGCTTTAATACCTTCTAACATTCTATCTTTAGTTTCTTTTCTTTTTTCTTTCTTGTTTTCTTCATTCTTTAATACCTTCTAACATTCTATCTTTAGTTTATTTCCTTCATTCTTTCTTGTTTTCTTTCATTCTAGCTTTAATACATTCTAACATTCAATCTTCAGTTTCTTTCGTACATTCTTTCTTGATATCTTTCATTCTAATTTTAATACATTCTTACATTCTATCTTTAGTTTCTTCCTTTCTTTCTTGATTTCTTTCATTCTGGCTTTAATACCTTCTAACATTCTATCTTTACTTTCTTTCTGTCTTTCTTTCTTGTTTTCGTTCATTTTAGCTTTAATCTTCTAATATTCTATCATTAGTTTCTTTCTTTGTTTCTTGATTTCTGTCATTCTAGCTTTAATACATTCTAACATTCAATCTTCAGTTTCTTTCTTACATTCTTTCTTGATATCTTTCATTCTAATTTTAATACATTCTTACATTCTATCTTTAGTTTCTTTCTTTCTTTCTTTCTTGATTTCTTTAATTCTAGCTTTAATAACTTCTGACATTCTATATTTAGTTTCATTCTTTCTTTCTTGATATCTTTCATTCTAGCTTTAATACCTTCTGACATTCTATCTTTAGTATTTTTTTCTTTCTTTTTTTTTCTTTCATTCTAGCTTTAATACCTTCTAACATTCTATCTTTAGTTTCTTGCCTTCTTTCGTTCTTGTTTTCTTTCATTCTAGCTTTAATACCTTCTAACATTCAATCTTAATTTTCTATCTTTCTTTCTTGATATATTTCATTCTAGCTTTAATACCTTCTAATATTCTTTCATTTAGTTTCTTTCTTTCTTTCTTTCTTGATATATTTCATTCTTACTTTAATACTATCTAACATTCTTTCTTTAGTTTCTTTCTTTCTTTCTTGATATCTTTCTTTCTAGCTTTAATACCTTCTAACATTCTATCCTTAGTTTCTTTCCTTCTTTCTTTCTTGTTTTCTTTCATTTTAGCTTTAATACCTTCTAACGTTCTATCTTTAGTTTCTTTCTTTCTTTCTTTCTTGATATCTTTCATTCTAATTTTAATACCTTCTAACGTTCTGTCTTTAGTTTCTTTCTTTCTTTCTTGGTCTCATTCAGTAATACTTTAATACCTTCTGACATTCTATCTGTAGTTTCTTTCTTTCTTTCTTTCTTTCTTTCTTTCTTTCTTTCTTTCATTCATGCTTTAATACCTTCTAACATTCTATCTTTAGTTTCTTTCTTTCTTTCTTTCTTGATATCTTTCATTCTAGCTTTAATACATTCTAACATTCTATCTTTAGATTCTTTCCTTCTTTCTTTCTTGTTTTCGTTCATTTTAGCTTTAATACCTTCTAACATTCTATCTTTAGTTTCTTTTTTTCGTTATATCTTTAATTCTAATTTTAATACATTCTATCTTTAGTTTCTTTCTTTCTTTCTTTCTTTCTTGATTTCTTTCATTCTAGCTTTAATAACTTCTGACATTCTATCTTTAGTATTTTTTCTTTCTTTCTCGATTTCTTTCATTCTAGCTTTAATACCTTCTAACATTCAATCTTTAGTTTCTTTCTTTCTTTCTTGATATTTTTCATTCTAGCTTTAATACCTTCTAACATTCTATCTTCACTTTCTTTCTTTCTTTCTTGATTTCGTTCATTTTAGCTTTAATACCTTCTAATATTCTATCATTGGTATCTTTATTTCTTTCTTTCTTACTTCATATCTTTCATTCTAATTTTAATACCATCTAACATTCTATCTTTAGTTTCTTTCTATCTTTCGTTCTTTCTTGATATCTTTCATTCTAGCTTTAATACCTTCTGACATTCTATCTTTAGTATTTTTTTCTTTCTTTCTTTTTCTTTCATTCTAGCTTTAATACCTTCTAACATTCTATCTTTAGTTTCTTGCCTTCTTTCGTTCTTGTTTTCTTTCATTCTAGCTTTAATACCTTCTAACATTCAATCTTAATTTTCTTTCTTTCTTTCTTGATATATTTCATTCTAGCTTTAATACCTTCTAATATTCTTTCATTTAGTTTCTTTCTTTCTTTATATATTTCATTCTTACTTCAATACTATCTAACATTCTTTCTTTAGTTTCTTTCTTTCTTTCTTGATATCTTTCTTTCTAGCTTTAATACCTTCTAACATTCTATCCTTAGTTTCTTTCCTTCTTTCTTTCTTGTTTTCTTTCATTTAATTTTAATACCTTCTAACGTTCTATCTTTAGTTTCTTTCTTTCTTTCTTTCTTGATATCTTTCATTCTTATTTTAATACCTTCTAACGTTCTGTCTTTAGTTTCTTTCTTTCTTTCTTTCTTTCTTGGTCTCATTCAGTAATACTTTAATACCTTCTGACATTCTATCTGTAGTTTCTTTCTTTCTTTCTTTCTTTCTTTCTTTCTTTCTTTCTTCGATTTCGATTTTCGAAACCTTTATTGGCATATGAACGGACAACAGCAAAACATGGGTACAAGCCAAGCGATAATCAGAGTAAACATAAATTAGGAGATACACTCAACAAGTAGTATCATAGGTAATGGGTTAAATTGGAAATTTCCAGAAGATATCTTGCAACGGCAGATGTAATCCGTGGGCAAGAATCGTTCAGGAAAAAGGATAGGCAGTTGGGCAAGAGAGAAAGCCACGGTTCGAGAAACAGCTTTCTCAGAGATGAATGCGCCGGGCAATGAAATAAAATATGGTCCAGGGAATCTGGGAGGGTATGACAGAAAAAGCAGAGCCTATTTGCACGGGGGATCTTAGCGAATCGGCCTGCATGAACCGCCGAAGGGAAGATATTGAGGCGGGCTAACATAAATGCTCTTCTCTGACCAGGGTTGGTCAGTGAAGAGAAATAGTTTAAGGGACGTCCTAGAGAAGGAGGAAGACTGAAAAAAAGGGGGAGAGCAAGTGGGGTTTAAGTCAGCTGAAAGTGACTCAAACTCAAGCTGCCAAAGTTTGTGTTTTATCAAGGAATGGGCCTGTTGTAATCCCAGGTCGAAAAGGGATTCTAATTCTAGTCCTAGGGAGAGAAGTTTGGAGTCAATCAGTTTAAACCAGTTCGAAGTGTAAGAGTCGCTAAGAAGGTCAAAGAGGAGAGAATTGGAATTAGAGTGGAGATGGATGCGGAGCCAGTATTTGAAAGTGGAGACCCAGGCAAGAGTAGAAGGGAGGTGGGTTCCCAATTCAAGTACCATAGTGGAGAGGCGAATCATATTGGGAACACCTAAAATCTTTCTAAAGAAGACAGCGGCAATGGAGTCAATGTGGTGGTTTACAGCCTCTATCCAGATGGGGACCCCATAAAAGAGGTGGGATAGGAGTTTGCACTGGAAAATATGCAAAGCTGCTGGGACAAATTGGTTGCCCGAGAAGTAATGGAATTTTGAAATTGCATTGAGTTGGGATGTTGATGTGGAAATGACCAATTTTTTGTGTGGAGCCCAGTTTAGTTTGAAGTGGAAAGTGAGCCCAAGGTATTTGAAAGTTGGCACTTGTTGGTAGGATTGTGTACCAACTGTCCAAGTGGATAGAGGGCTAGATTTAGAAAAAACAACTATTTTAGTTTTGGAAGAATTTATGCTAAGATCGTTGATGGAACAGTAGTCTTGGAATTTGGCTAGAAGAAGACGCAGCCCGGCTTTGGAGAGAGAGAGCAGGACTGCATCATCAGCATAGAGGAGAACTGAGAGAGGGGCACCGTTAAGAGAGGGGGAAGAGTTAGTAGCTATACGTAGGAAAGGAGGGAGATCTGCAAGGAATAAGTTGAACAGTAAGGGGGCTAATATACACCCTTGACGGACACTCCTATTAACTTAAAATCTATCAGTTAGTGTATTGGAGTTTGGGAGGCGAATCTGACATGTGTTTGAAGAGTGGAGACGCGTAAGCAGAAAGAGTAGTCGAGGATCAATGCCCCATTGAGATAGTTTGTCCCATAAGAGAGATCTATTAACAGAGTCGAAGGCGCCTTGAAGGTCAACAAAAGCAGCGAACAAACTGGATTTGTGGTGAATGGAATATTTTTCAACTAGGTGGGATAAAAGTAAAGTGTGATCAAGAGTAGAGGCTCCAGAGCGAAAGCCAATTTGCTCTTTCCCCGGAAGATTAATGGAAGAAGCCCAGGCAGAAAGTTTGGAAAGAAGAGAT
Source organism: Intellagama lesueurii (assembly GCA_037013535.1). NCBI lineage: Eukaryota > Metazoa > Chordata > Lepidosauria > Squamata > Agamidae > Intellagama > Intellagama lesueurii. The sequence goes on from JBAJHW010000013.1 coordinate 16,901,124, forward strand.
TTTGAGTAAAGTTTGCCAATAAAAGATAGAAGGCTAATTGGACGGTAGTTGCTAGGGAGAGAGGGATCACCTTTCTTTCTTTCTTTCATTCATGCTTTAATACCTTCTAACATTCTATCTTTAGGTTCTTTCTTTCTTTCTTTCTTGATATCTTTCATTCTAGCTTTAATACATTCTAACATTCTATCTTTAGATTCTTTCCTTCTTTCTTTCTTGTTTTCGTTCATTTTAGCTTTAATACCTTCTAACATTCTATCTTTAGTTTCTTTTTTTCGTTATATCTTTAATTCTAATTTTAATACATTCTATCTTTAGTTTCTTTCTTTCTTTCTTTCTTTCTTGATTTCTTTCATTCTAGCTTTAATAACTTCTGACATTCTATCTTTAGTATTTTTTCTTTCTTTCTCGATTTCTTTCATTCTAGCTTTAATACCTTCTAACATTCAATCTTTAGTTTCTTTCTTTCTTTCTTGATATTTTTCATTCTAGCTTTAATACCTTCTAACATTCTATCTTCACTTTCTTTCTTTCTTTCTTGATTTCGTTCATTTCAGCTTTAATACCTTCTAATATTCTATCATTGGTATCTTTATTTCTTTCTTTCTTACTTCATATCTTTCATTCTAATTTTAATACCATCTAACATTCTATCTTTAGTTTCTTTCTATCTTTCGTTCTTTCTTGATATCTTTCATTCTAGCTTTAATACCTTCTAACATTCTTTCTTTAGTTTCTTTCTTTCTTTCTCGATATCTTTTATTCTAGCTTTAATCTTCTAATATTCTATCATTAGTTTCTTTCCTTCATTCTTTCTTGTTTTCTTTCATTCTAGCTTTAATACCTTCTAACATTCAATCTGCAGTTTCTTTCTTACTTTCTTTCTTGATATCTTTCATTCTAATTTTAATACATTCTTACATTCTATCTTTAGATTCTTTCTTTCTTTCTTTCTTGATTTCTTTAATTCTAGCTTTAATACCTTCTGACATTCTATCTTTAGTTTCTTTCCTTCTTTCGTTCTTGTTTTCTTTCGTTCTAGCTTTAATACCTTCTAACATTCAATCTTAATTTTCTTTCTTTCTTTCTTGATATATTTCATTCTAGCTTTAATACCATCTAATATTCTTTCATTTAGTTTCTTTCTTTCTTTCTTTCTTTCTTGATATATTTCTTTCTAACTTTAATACCTTCTGACATTCCATCTTTAGTTTCTTTCTTTCTTTCTTGATTTCTTTCATTCATGCTTTAATACCTTCTAACATTCTATCTTTAGTTTCATTCTTTCTTTCTTTCTTGATATCTTTCATTCTAGCTTTAATACATTCTAACATTCTATCTTTAGATTCTTTCCTTCTTTCTTTCTGTTTTCGTTCATTTTAGCTTTAATACCTTCTAACATTCTATCTTTAGTTTATTTCTTTCTTGATATCTTTCATTCTAATTTTAATACATTCTATCTTTAGTTTCTTTCTTTATTTCTTTCTTTCTTGATTTCTTTCATTCTAGCTTTAATACCTTCTGACATTCTATCTTTAGTTTCTTCCTTTCTTTCTTGATTTCTTTCATTCTTGCTTTAATACCTTCTAACATTCTATCTTTACTTTCTTTCTTTCTTTCTTGTTTTCGTTCATTTTAGCTTGAATACCTTCTAATATTCTATCATTGGTATCTTTCTTTCTTTCTTTCTTACTTCATATCTTTCAGTCTAATTTTAATACCATCTAACATTCTATCTTTAGTTTATTTTCTCCTTTCTTTCTTGTTTTCTTTCATGCTTTAATACCTTCTAACATTCAATATTAATTTTCTCTCTTTCTTTCTTAATATCTTTCATTCTACCTTTAATACCTTCTAACATTCTATCTTTAGTTTCTTTCTTTCTTTCTTTCTTGATATCTTTCATTCCAGCTTTAAAACCTTCTAACATTCTATGTTTAGTTTCTTTCTTTCTTTCTTTCCTGATATCTTTCATTCTAGCTTTAATACCTTCTAACATTCTATCTTTAGTTTCTTTCCTTCATTCTTTCTTGTTTTCTTTCATTCTAGGTTTAATACCTTCTAACATTCAATCTGTAGTTTCTTTCTTTCTTTCTTTCTTGATTTCTTTAATTCTAGCTTTAAAAACTTCTGACATTCTAACTTTAATATTTTTTCTTTCTTTCTTATTTTCTTTCATTCTAGCTTTAATACCTTCTAACATTCTATCTTTAGTTTTCTTTCTTTCTTTCTTGATATCTTTCATTCTAGCTTTAATACATTCTAACATTCTATCTTTAGATTCTTTCCTTCTTTCTCTCTGTTTTCGTTCATTTTAGCTTTAATACCTTTTAACATTCTATCTTTAGTTTCTTTGATTCTTGATATCTTTCATTCTAATTTTAATACATTCTATCTTTAGTTTCTTTCTTTCTTTCTTTCTTGATATATTTCATTCTACCTTTAATACCTTCTGACATTCTATTTTTAGTTTCTTTCTTTCTTTCTTGATATTTTTCATTCTAGCTTTAATACCTTCTAACATTCTATCTTTACTTTCTTTCTTTCTGTCTTGTTTTCGTTCATTTTAGCTTGAATACCTTCTAATATTCTATCATTGGTATCTTTCTTTCTTTCTTTCTTACTTCATGTCTTTCAGTCTAATTTTAATACCATCTAACATTCTATCGTTAGTTTCTTTTCTTCTTTCTTTCTTGTTTTCTTTCATGCTTTAATACCTTCTAACATTCTATCTTTAGTTTCTTTCTTTCTTTCTTGATATCTTTCATTCTAGCTTTAATACCTTCTAACATTCTATCTTTAGTTTCTTTTCTTCTTTCTTTCTTGTTTTCTTTCATACTTTAATACCTTCTAACATTCAATCGTTAGTTTCTTTGATTCTTTCTTTCTAGTTTTCTTTCATTCAAGCTTTAATACCTTCTGACATTCTATCTTTAGTTTCATCCTTTCTTTCTTGATTTCTTTCATTCTGGCTTTAATACCTTCTAACATTCTATCTTTACTTTCTTTCTGTCTTTCTTTCTTGTTTTCGTTCATTTTAGCTTTAATCTTCTAATATTCTATCATAAGTTTCTTTCTTTCTTTCTTGATTTCTGTCATTCTAGCTTTAATAACTTCTAACATTCAATCTTTAGTTTCTTTCTTTCTTTCTTTCTTGATATCTTTACTTCTAGCTTTAATACCTTCTAACATTCTATCTTTAGTTTCTTTTCTTTTTTCTTTCTTGTTTTCTTCATTCTTTAATACCTTCTAACATTCTATCTTTAGTTTATTTCCTTCATTCTTTCTTGTTATCTTTCATTCTAGCTTTAATACACTCTAACATTCAATCTTCAGTTTCTTTCGTACATTCTTTCTTGATATCTTTCATTCTAATTTTAATGCATTCTTACATTCTATCTTTAGTTTCTTTCTTTCTTTCTTTCTTGATTTCTTTAATTCTAGCTTTAATAACTTCTGACATTCTATCTTTAGTTTCTTTCTTTCTTTCTTTCTTTCTTTCTTGATATATTTCATTCTAACTTTAATACCTTCTGACATTCTATCTTTAGTTTCTTTCTTTCTTTCTTGATTTCTTTCATTCTAGCTTTAATACCTTCTAACATTCCAGCTTTAGTTTCTTTCTTTCTTTCTTTCTTTCTTGATATCTTTCATTCTAGCTTTAATACATTCTAACATTCTATCTTTAGATTCTTTCCTTCTTTCTCTCTGTTTTCGTTCATTTTAGCTTTAATACCTTCTAACATTCTATCTTTAGTTTCTTTCTTTCTTTCTTTCTTTCTTGATATATTTCATTCTAGCTTTAATACCTTCTGACATTCTATCTTTAGTTTCTTCCGTTCCTTCTTGATTTCTTTCCTTCATTCTTTAATACCTTCTGACATTCTATCTTTAGTATTTTTTTCTTTCTTTCTCAATTTCTTTCATTCTAGCTTTAATACCTTCTAACATTCTATCTTTACTTTCTTTCTTTCTTTCTTGTTTTCGTTCATTTTAGCTTGAATACCTTCTAATATTCTATCATTGGTATCTTTCTTTCTTTCTTTCTTACTTCATATCTTTCAGTCTAATTTTAATACCATCTAACATTCTATCTTAAGTTTCTTTTCTTCTTTCTTTCTTGTTTTCTTTCATGCTTTAATACCTTCTAACATTCTATCTTTAGTTTCTTTCTTTCTTTCTTGATATCTTTCATTCTAGCTTTAATACCTTCTAACATTCTATCTTTAGTTTCTTTTCTTCTTTCTTTCTTGTTCTCTTTCATGCTTCAATACCTTCTAACATTCAATCGTTAGTTTCTTTGATTCTTTCTTTCTAGTTTTCTTTCATTCAAGCTTTAATACCTGCTGACATTCTATCTTTAGTTTCTTCCTTTCTTTCTTGATTTCTTTCATTCTGGCTTTAATACCTTCTAACATTCTATCTTTACTTTCTTTCAGTCTTTCTTGTTTTCGTTCATTTGAGCTTTAATCTTCTAATATTCTATCATTAGTTTCTTCCTTTCTTTCTTGATTTCTGTCATTCTATCTTTAATAACTTCTAACATTCAATCTTTAGTTTCTTTCTTTCTTTCTTTCTTGATATCTTTCCTTCTAGCTTTAATACCTTCTAACATTCTATCTTTAGTTTCTTTTCTTTTTTCTTTCTTGTTTTCTTCATTCTTTAATACCTTCTAACTTTCTATCTTTAGTTTCTTTCCTTCATTCTTTCTTGTTTTCTTTCATTCTAGCTTTCATACATTCTAACATTCAATCTTCAGTTTCTTTCTTACATTCTATCTTGATATCTTTCATTCTAATTTTAATACATTCTTACATTCTATCTTTAGTTTCTTTCTTTCTTTCTTGATTTCTTTAATTCTAGCTTTAATAACTTCTGACATTCTATCTTTAGTTTCTTTCTTTCTTTCTTGATATCTTTCATTCTAGTTTTAATACCTTCTGACATTCTATCTTTAGTATTTTTCTCTTTCTTTCTCGATTTCTTTCATTCTAGCTTTAATACCTTCTAACATTCAATCTTTAGTTTCTTTCTTTCTTTCTTGTTTTCTTTCATTCTAACTTTAATACCTTCTAACATTCTATCTTTAGTTTCTTGCCTTCTTTCGTTCTTGTTTTCTGTCATTCTAGCTTTGATACCTTTTAACATTCAATCTTAATTTTCTTTCTTTCTTTCTTGATATATTTCATTCTAAATTTAATACCTTCTAATATTCTATCGTTTAGTTCCTTTCTTTCTTTTTTTTCTTTCTTGATATATTTCATTTTGACTTTAATACTATCTAACATTCTATCTTTAGTTTCTTTCTTTATTTCTTGATATCTTTCATTCTAGCTTTAATACCTTCTAACATTCTATCTTTAGTTTCTTTCTTTCTTACTTTCTTGATATCTTTCATTCCATCTTTAATACATTCTAACATTCTATCTTTAGATTCTTTCCTTCTTTCTATCTTGTTTTCGTTCAATTTAGCTTTAATACCTTCTAACATTCTGTCTTTAGTTTCTTTCTTTCTTGATATCTTTCATTCTAATTTTAATACATTCTATCTTTAGTTTCTTTCTTTCTTTCTTTCTTGATTTCTTTCATTCTAGCTTTAATACCTTCTGACATTCTATCATTTAGTTTCTTTCTTTCTTGATATCTTTCATTCTAATGTTAATACATTCTATCTTTAGTTTCATTTTTTCTTAATATATTTCATTCTAGCTTTAATACCTTCTAATATTCTATCATTTAGTATCTTTCTTTCTTTCTTCATATATTTCATTCTAACTTTAATACTATCTAACATTCTATCTTTAGTTTCTTTCTTTCTTTCTTGATATCTTTCATTCTAGCTTTAATACCTTCTAAATTTCTATCTTTAGTTTCCTTCTTTCTTTCTTTCTTGATTTCATTCAATAATTCTTTAATAACTTCTGACATTCTATCTTTAGTTTTTTTCTTTCTTGATTTCTTTCATTCATGCTTTAATAACTTCTAACATTCTATCTTTAGTTTCTTTCTTTCTTTCTTGATATCTTTCATTCTAGTTTTAGTACCTTCTAACATTCTATCTTTAATTTCTTTCGTTCTTGTTTTCTGTCATTCTAGCTTTGATACCTTTTAACATTCAATCTTAATTTTCTTTCTTTCTTTCTTGATATATTTCATTCTAAATTTAATACCTTCTAATATTCTATCGTTTAGTTCCTTTCTTTTTTTTTTCTTTCTTGATATATTTCATTCTAACTTTAATACTATCTAACATTCTATCTTTAGTTTCTTTCTTTATTTCTTGATATCTTTCATTCTAGCTTTAATACCTTCTAACATTCTATCTTTAGTTTCTTTTCTTCTTTCTTTCTTGTTTTCTTTCATTTTAGCTTTAATACCTTCTAACATTCTATCTTTAGTTTCTTTCTTTCTTTCTTGATTTCTTTCATTCATGCTTTAATACCTTCTAACATTCTCTTTAGTTTCTTTCTTTCTTACTTTCTTGATATCTTTCATTCCAGGTTTATAACATTCTAACATTCTATCTTTAGATTCTTTCCTTCTTTCTATCTTGTTTTCGTTCATTTTAGCTTTAATACCTTCTAACATTCTGTCTTTAGTTTCTTTCTTTCTTGATATCTTTCATTCTAATTTTAATACATTCTATCTTTAGTTTCTTTCTTTCTTTCTTTCTTGATTTCTTTCATTCTAGCTTTAATACCTTCTGACATTCTATCATTTAGTTTCTTTCTTTCTTGATATCTTTCATTCTAATGTTAATACATTCTATCTTTAGTTTCATTTTTTCTTAATATATTTCATTCTAGCTTTAATACCTTCTAATATTCTATCATTTAGTATCTTTCTTTCTTTCTTTCTTGATATCTTTCATTCTAGCTTTAATACATTCTAACACTCTATCTTTAGATTCTTTCCTTCTTTCTTTCTTGTTTTCGTTCATTTTAGCTTTAATACCTTCTAACATTCTATCTTTAGTTTCTTTTTTTCGTTATATCTTTAATTCTAATTTTAATACATTCTATCTTTAGTTTCTTTCTTTCTTTCTTTCTTGATTTCTTTCATTCTAGCTTTAATAACTTCTGACATTCTATCTTTAGTATTTTTTCTTTCTTTCTCGATTTCTTTCATTCTAGCTTTAATACCTTCTAACATTCAATCTTTAGTTTCTTTCTTTCTTTCTTGATATTTTTCATTCTAGCTTTAATACCTTCTAACATTCTATCTTCACTTTCTTTCTTTCTTTCTTGATTTCATTCATTTTAGCTTTAATACCTTCTAATATTCTATCATTGGTATCTTTATTTCTTTCTTTCTTACTTCATATCTTTCATTCTAATTTACTTTCTTTCTGTCTCTCTTTCTTGTTTTCGTTCATTTGAGCTTTAATCTTCTAATATTCTATAATTAGTTTCTTCCTTTCTTTCTTGATTTCTGTCATTCTATCTTTAATAACTTCTAACATTCAATCTTTAGTTTCTTTCTTTCTTTCTTTCTTGATATCTTTCCTTCTAGCTTTAATACCTTCTAACATTCTATTTTTAGTTTCTTTTCTTTTTTCTTTCTTGTTTTCTTCATTCTTTAATACCTTCTAACTTTCTATCTTTAGTTTCTTTCCTTCATTCTTTCTTGTTTTCTTTCATTCTAGCTTTAATACATTCTAACATTGAATCTTCAGTTTCTTTCTTACATTCTTTCTTGATATCTTTCATTCTAATTTTAATACATTCTTACATTCTATCTTTAGTTTCTTTCTTTCTTTCTTTCTTGATTTCTTTAATTCTAGCTTTAATAACTTCTTACATTCTATCTTTAGTTTCTTTCTTTCTTTCTTGATATCTTTCATTCTAGCTTTAATACCTTCTGACATTCTATCTTTAGTATTTTTTTCTTTCTTTCTCGATTTCTTTCATTCTAGATTTAATACCTTCTAACATTCAATCTTTAGTTTCTTTCTTTCTTGTTTTCTTTCATTCTAGCTTTAATACCTTCTAACATTCTATCTTTAGTTTCTTTCTTTCTTTCTTGATTTCTTTAATTCTAGCTTTAATAACTTCTGACATTCTATCTTTAGTTTCTTTCTTTCTTTCTTGATATCTTTCATTCTAGTTTTAATACCTTCTGACATTCTATCTTTAGTATTTTTCTCTTTCTTTCTCGATTTCTTTCATTCTAGCTTTAATACCTTCTAACATTCAATCTTTAGTTTCTTTCTTTCTTTCTTGTTTTCTTTCATTCTAACTTTAATACCTTCTAACATTCTATCTTTAGTTTCTTGCCTTCTTTCGTTCTTGTTTTCTGTCATTCTAGCTTTGATACCTTTTAACATTCAATCTTAATTTTCTTTCTTTCTTTCTTGATATATTTCATTCTAAATTTAATACCTTCTAATATTCTATCGTTTAGTTCCTTTCTTTCTTTTTTTTCTTTCTTGATATATTTCATTTTGACTTTAATACTATCTAACATTCTATCTTTAGTTTCTTTCTTTATTTCTTGATATCTTTCATTCTAGCTTTAATACCTTCTAACATTCTATCTTTAGTTTCTTTCTTTCTTACTTTCTTGATATCTTTCATTCCAGCTTTAATACATTCTAACATTCTATCTTTAGATTCTTTCCTTCTTTCTATCTTGTTTTCGTTCATTTTAGCTTTAATACCTTCTAACATTCTGTCTTTAGTTTCTTTCTTTCTTGATATCTTTTATTCTAATTTTAATACATTCTATCTTTAGTTTCTTTCTTTCTTTCTTTCTTGATTTCTTTCATTCTAGCTTTAATACCTTCTGACATTCTATCATTTAGTTTCTTTCTTTCTTGATATCTTTCATTCTAATGTTAATACATTCTATCTTTAGTTTCATTTTTTCTTAATATATTTCATTCTAGCTTTAATACCTTCTAATATACTATCATTTAGAATCTTTCTTTCTTTCTTGATATATTTCATTCTAACTTTAATACTATCTAACATTCTATCTTTAGTTTCTTTCTTTCTTTCTTGATATCTTTCATTCTAGCTTTAATACCTTCTAAATTTCTATCTTTAGTTTCCTTCTTTCTTTCTTTCTTGATTTCATTCAATAATTCTTTAATAACTTCTGACATTCTATCTTTAGTTTTTTTCTTTCTTGATTTCTTTCATTCATGCTTTAATAACTTCTAACATTCTATCTTTAGTTTCTTTCTTTCTTTCTTGATATCTTTCATTCTAGTTTTAGTACCTTCTAACATTCTATCTTTAATTTCTTTCGTTCTTGTTTTCTGTCATTCTAGCTTTGATACCTTTTAACATTCAATCTTAATTTTCTTTCTTTCTTTCTTGATATATTTCATTCTAAATTTAATACCTTCTAATATTCTATCGTTTAGTTCCTTTCTTTTTTTTTCTTTCTTGATATATTTCATTATAACTTTAATACTATCTAACATTCTATCTTTAGTTTCTTTCTTTATTTCTTGATATCTTTCATTCTAGCTTTAATACCTTCTAACATTCTATCTTTAGTTTCTTTTCTTCTTTCTTTCTTGTTTTCTTTCATTTTAGCTTTAATACCTTCTAACATTCTATCTTTAGTTTCTTTCTTTCTTTCTTGATTTCTTTCATTCATGCTTTAATACCTTCTAACATTCTCTTTAGTTTCTTTCTTTCTTACTTTCTTGATATCTTTCATTCCAGGTTTATAACATTCTAACATTCTATCTTTAGATTCTTTCCTTCTTTCTATCTTGTTTTCGTTCATTTTAGCTTTAATACCTTCTAACATTCTGTCTTTAGTTTCTTTCTTTCTTGATATCTTTCATTCTAATTTTAATACATTCTATCTTTAGTTTCTTTCTTTCTTTCTTTCTTGATTTCTTTCATTCTAGCTTTAATACCTTCTGACATTCTATCATTTAGTTTCTTTCTTTCTTGATATCTTTCATTCTAATGTTAATACATTCTATCTTTAGTTTCATTTTTTCTTAATATATTTCATTCTAGCTTTAATACCTTCTAATATTCTATCATTTAGTATCTTTCTTTCTTTCTTTCTTGATATATTTCATTCTAACTTTAATACTATCTAACATTCTATCTTTAGTTTCTTTCTTTCTTTCTTGATATCTTTCATTCTAGCTTTAATACCTTCTAAATTTCTATCTTTAGTTTCCTTCTTTCTTTCTTTCTTGATTTCATTCAATAATTCTTTAATAACTTCTGACATTCTATCTTTAGTTTTTTCTTTCTTTCTTGATTTCTTTCATTCATGCTTTAATAACTTCTAACATTCTATCTTTAGTTTCTTTCTTTCTTTCTTGATATCTTTCATTCTAGTTTTAGTACCTTCTAACATTCTCTCTTTAATTTATTTCTTTCTTGTTTTCGTTCATTTTACCTTTAATAACTTCTAATATTCTATCTTTAATTTCTTTCTTTCTTTCTTTCTTGATCTTTCATTCTAGCTTTAATACCTTCTGACATTCTATCTTTAGTTTCTTTCTTTCTTTCTTTCTTGATATCTTTCATTCTAGCTTTAATACCTTTTGACATTCTATCATTAGTATTTTTTTCTTATTTTTCTCGATTTCTTTCATTCTAGCTTTAATACCTTCTAACATTCTATCTTTAGTTTCTTTCCTTCTTTCGTTCTTGTTTTCTTTCATTCTAGCTTTAATACCTTCTAACATTCAATCTTAATTTTCTTTCTTTCTTTCTTGATATATTTCATTCTAGCTTTAATACCTTCTAATATTCTTTCATTTAGTTTCTTTCTTTCTTTCTTTCTTTCTTGATATATTTCATTCTAGCTTTAATACCTTCTAACATTCTATCTTTAGTTTCTTTCTTTCTTTCTTTCTTGATTTCATTCAATAACGCTTTAATAACTTCTGACATTCTATCTATAGTTTTTTCTTTCTTTCTTGATTTCTTTCATTCATGCTTTAATACCTTCTAACATTCTATCTTTAGTTTCTTTCTTTCTTATTTGATATCTTTCATTCTAGTTTTAGTACCTTCTAACATTCTATCTTTAATTTCATTCTTTCTTGTTTTCGTTCATTTTAGCTTTAATAACTTCTAATATTCTATCTTTAGTTTCTTTCTTTCTTTCTTTCTTGATCTTTCATTCTAGCTTTAATGCCTTCTGACATTCTATATTTAGTTTCTTTCTTTCTTTCTTGATATCTTTCATTCTAGCTTTAATACCTTTTGACATTCTATCTTTAGTATTTTTTTCTTATTTTTTTCGATTTCTTTCATTCTAGCTTTAATACCTTCTAACATTCTATCTTTACTTTCTTTTTTTCTTTCTTATTTTCCTTCATTCTAGCTTTAATACCTTCTAACATTCTATCTTTAGTTTCTTTCCTTCTTTCGTTCTTGTTTTCTTTCATTCTAGCTTTAATACCATCTAACATTCAATCTTAATTTTCTTTCTTTCTTTCTTGATATTTTTCATTCTAACTTTAATACCTTCTAACATTCTATCTTTAGTTTCTTTCTTTCTTTCTTTATTTCTTGATATTTTCCATTCTAGCTTTAATACATTCTAACATTCTATCTTTAGATTCTTTCCTTCTTTCTTTCTCTTTTCGTTCATTTTAGCTTTAACACCCTCTAACATTCTATTTTTAGTTTCTTTCTTTCTTTCATTCTTGATATATTTCATTTTAGCTTTAATACCTTCTGACATTCTATCTTTAGTATTTTTTTCTTTCTTTCTCGATTTCTTTCATTCTAGCTTTAATACCTTCTAACATTCAATCTTTAGTTTCTTTCTTTCTTTCTTGATATTTTTCATTCTAGCTTTAATACCTTCTAACATTCTATCTTTACTTTCTTTCTTTCTTTCTTGTTTTCGTTCATTTTAGCTTTGATACCTTCTAATATTCTATCATTGGTATCTTTCTTTCTTTCTTACTTCATATCTTTCAGTCTAATTTTAATACCATCTAACATTCTATAGTTTGTTTTCATTTTTTCTTTCTTGTTTTCTTTCATGTTTAATACCTTCTTACATTCAATCGTTAGTTTCTTTGATTCTTTCTTTCTAGTTTTCTTTCATTCAAGCTTTAATACCTTCTGACATTCTATCTTTAGTTTCTTCCTTTCTTTCTTGATTTCTTTCATTCTGGCTTTAATACCTTCTAACATTCTATCTTTACTTTCTTTCTGTCTTTCTTTCTTGTTTTCGTTCATTTTAGCTTTAATCTTCTAATATTCTATCATTCGTTTCTTCCTTTCTTTCTTCGTTTCTGTCATTCTAGCTTTAATATCTTCTAACATTCTGTCTTTAGTTTCTTTCTTTCTTTCTTTCTTTCTTGATTTCATTCAATAACGCTTTAATAACTTCTGACATTCTATCTATAGTTTTTTCTTTCTTTCTTGATTTCTTTCATTCATGCTTTAATACCTTCTAACATTCTATCTTTACTTTCTTTCTGTCTTTCTTTCTTGTTTTCGTTCATTTTAGCTTTAATCTTCTAATATTCTATCATTCGTTTCTTCCTTTCTTTCTTCGTTTCTGTCATTCTAGCTTTAATATCTTCTAACATTCTGTCTTTAGTTTCTTTCTTTCTTTCTTTCTTTCTTGATTTCATTCAATAACGCTTTAATAACTTCTGACATTCTATCTATAGTTTTTTCTTTCTTTCTTGATTTCTTTCATTCATGCTTTAATACCTTCTAACATTCTATCTTTAGTTTCTTTCTTTCTTATTTGATATCTTTCATTCTAGTTTTAGTACCTTCTAACATTCTATCTTTAATTTCTTTCTTTCTTGTTTTCGTTCTTTTTAGCTTTAATAACTTCTAATATTCTATCTTTAGTTTCTTTCTTTCTTTCTTTCTTGATCTTTCATTCTAGCTTTAATGCCTTCTGACATTCTATCTTTAGTTTCTTTCTTTTTTTCTTGATATCTTTCATTCTAGCTTTAATACCTTCTAACATTCTATCTTTAGTTTCTTTTCTTCTTTCTTTCTTGTTTTCTTTCGTGCTTTAATACCTTCTAACATTTAATCGTCAGTTTCTTTGATTCTTTCTTTCTAGTTTTCTTTCATTCAAGCTTTAATACCTTATGACATTCTATCTTTAGTTTCTTCATTTCTTTCTTGATTTCTTTCATTCTGGCTTTAATACCTTCTAACATTCTATCTTTACTTTCTTTCTGTCTTTCTTTCTTGTTTTCGTTCATTTGAGCTTTAATCTTCTAATTTTCTATCATTAGTTTCTTCCTTTCTTTCTTGATTTCTGTCATTCTAGCTTTAATAACTTCTAACATTCAATCTTTAGTTTCTTTCTTTTTCTCTTTATTGATATCTTTCCTTCTAGCTTTAATACCTTCTAACATTCTATCTTTAGTTTCTTTTCTTTTTTCTTTCTTGTTTTCTTCATTCTTTAATACCTTCTAACATTCTATCTTTAGTTTCTTTGCTTCATTCTTTCTTGTTTTCTTTCATTCTAGCTTTAATACATTCTAACATTCAATCTTCAGTTTCTTTCTTACATTCTTTCTTGATATCTTTCATTCTAATTTTAATACATTCTTACATTCTATCTTTAGTTTCTTTCTTTCTTTCTTTCTTTCTTGATTTCTTTAATTCTAGCTTTAATAACTTCTGACATTCTATCTTTAGTTTCTTTCTTTCTTTCTTGATATCTTTCATTCTAGCTTTAATACCTTCTAACATTCAATCTTTAGTTTCTTTCTTTCTTTCTTGTTTTCTTTCATTCTAGCTTTAATACCTTCTAACATTCTATCTTTAGTTTCTTGCCTTCTTTCGTTCTTGTTTTCTGTCATTCTAGCTTTGATACCTTTTAACATTCAATCTTAATTTTCTTTCTTTCTTTCTTGATATATTTCATTCTAAATTTAATACCTTCTAATATTCTTTCGTTTAGTTTCTTTCTTACTTTTTTCTTTCTTGATATATTTCATTCTAACTTTAATACTATCTAACATTCTATCTTTAGTTTCTTTCTTTATTTCTTGATATCTTTCATTCTAGCTTTAATACCTTCTAACATTCTACCTTTAGTTTCTTTTCTTCTTTCTTTCTTGTTTTCTTTCATTTTAGCTTTAATACCTTCTAACATTCTATCTTTGGTTTCTTTCTTTCTTTCTTGATTTCTTTCATTCATGCTTTAATACATTCTAACATTCTATCTTTAGTTTCTTTCTTTCTTTCTTTCTTGATATCTTTCATTCTAGCTTTAATTCATTCTAACATTCTATCTTTAGATTCTTTCCTTCTTTCTTTCTTGTTTTCGTTCATTTTAGCTTTAATACCTTCTAACATTCTGTCTTTAGTTTCTGTCTTTCTTGATATCTTTCATTCTAATTTTAATACATTCTATCTTTAGTTTCTTTCTTTCTTTCTTTCTTTCTTGATTTCTTTCATTCTAGCTTTAATACCTTCTGACATTCTATCATTTAGTTTCTTTCTTTCTTGATGTCTTTCATTCTAATGTTAATACATTCTATCTTTAGTTTCTTTCTTTCTTTCTTAATATATTTCATTCTAGCTTTAATACCTTCTAATATTCTATCATTTAGTATCTTTCTTTCTTTCTTTCTTGATATATTTCATTCTAAGTTTAATACTATCTAACATTCTATCTTTAGTTTCTTTCTTTCTTTCTTGATATCTTTCATTCTAGCTTTAATACCGTCTAAATTTCTATCTTTAGTTTCCTTCTTTCTTTCCTTCTTGATATTTTTCATTCTAATTTTATTACCTTCTAACGTTCTGTCTTTAGTTTCTTTCCTTCTTTCTTTCTTTCTTTCTTGATTTCATTCAATAATGCTTTAATACCTTCTGACATTCTATCTTTAGTTTTTTCTTTCTTTCTTGATTTCTTTCATTCATGCTTTAATACCTTCTAACATTCTATCTTTAGTTTCTTTCTTTCTTTCTTGATATCTTTCATTCTAGTTTTAGTACTTTCTAACATTCTACCTTTAATTTCTTTTTTTCTTGTTTTCGTTCATTTTAGCTTTAATACCTTCTAATATTCTATCTTTAGTTTCTTTCTTTCTTTCTTTCTTTCTTGATGTTTCATTCTAGCTTCAATACCTTCTGACATTCTATCTTCAGTTTCTTTCTTTCTTTCTTGATATCTTTCATTCTAGGTTTAATACCTTCTGACATTCTATCTTTAGTATTTTTTCTTTTTCTCTCTCGATTTCTTTCATTCTAGCTTTAATACCTTCTAACATTCAATCTTTAGTTTCTTTCTTTCTTTCTTGATATTTTTCATTCTAGCTTTAATACCTTCTATCATTCAATCTTTAGTTTCTTTCTTTCTTTCTTGATATTTTTCATTTTAGCTTTAATACCTTCTAATATTCTATCATTGGTTTCTTTCTTTCTTTCTTTCTTTCTTACTTCAGATCTTTCATTCTAATTTTAATACCATCTAACATTCTATCTTTAATTTCTTTCTTTCTTTCTTTCTTTCTTTCTTGATATTTTTCATTCTAGCTTTAATACCTTCTATCATTCAATCTTTAGTTTCTTTCTTTCTTTCTTGATATTTTTCATTCTAGCTTTAATACCTTCTAACATTCTATCTTCACTTTCTTTCTTTCTTTCTTGATTTCATTCATTTTAGCTTTAATACCTTCTAATATTCTATCATTGGTATCTTTATTTCTTTCTTTCTTACTTCATATCTTTCATTCTAATTTACTTTCTTTCTGTCTCTCTTTCTTGTTTTCGTTCATTTGAGCTTTAATCTTCTAATATTCTATAATTAGTTTCTTCCTTTCTTTCTTGATTTCTGTCATTCTATCTTTAATAACTTCTAACATTCAATCTTTAGTTTCTTTCTTTCTTTCTTTCTTGATATCTTTCCTTCTAGCTTTAATACCTTCTAACATTCTATTTTTAGTTTCTTTTCTTTTTTCTTTCTTGTTTTCTTCATTCTTTAATACCTTCTAACTTTCTATCTTTAGTTTCTTTCCTTCATTCTTTCTTGTTTTCTTTCATTCTAGCTTTAATACATTCTAACATTGAATCTTCAGTTTCTTTCTTACATTCTTTCTTGATATCTTTCATTCTAATTTTAATACATTCTTACATTCTATCTTTAGTTTCTTTCTTTCTTTCTTTCTTGATTTCTTTAATTCTAGCTTTAATAACTTCTTACATTCTATCTTTAGTTTCTTTCTTTCTTTCTTGATATCTTTCATTCTAGCTTTAATACCTTCTGACATTCTATCTTTAGTATTTTTTTCTTTCTTTCTCGATTTCTTTCATTCTAGATTTAATACCTTCTAACATTCAATCTTTAGTTTCTTTCTTTCTTGTTTTCTTTCATTCTAGCTTTAATACCTTCTAACATTCTATCTTTAGTTTCTTTCTTTCTTTCTTGATTTCTTTAATTCTAGCTTTAATAACTTCTGACATTCTATCTTTAGTTTCTTTCTTTCTTTCTTGATATCTTTCATTCTAGTTTTAATACCTTCTGACATTCTATCTTTAGTATTTTTCTCTTTCTTTCTCGATTTCTTTCATTCTAGCTTTAATACCTTCTAACATTCAATCTTTAGTTTCTTTCTTTCTTTCTTGTTTTCTTTCATTCTAACTTTAATACCTTCTAACATTCTATCTTTAGTTTCTTGCCTTCTTTCGTTCTTGTTTTCTGTCATTCTAGCTTTGATACCTTTTAACATTCAATCTTAATTTTCTTTCTTTCTTTCTTGATATATTTCATTCTAAATTTAATACCTTCTAATATTCTATCGTTTAGTTCCTTTCTTTCTTTTTTTTCTTTCTTGATATATTTCATTTTGACTTTAATACTATCTAACATTCTATCTTTAGTTTCTTTCTTTATTTCTTGATATCTTTCATTCTAGCTTTAATACCTTCTAACATTCTATCTTTAGTTTCTTTCTTTCTTACTTTCTTGATATCTTTCATTCCAGCTTTAATACATTCTAACATTCTATCTTTAGATTCTTTCCTTCTTTCTATCTTGTTTTCGTTCATTTTAGCTTTAATACCTTCTAACATTCTGTCTTTAGTTTCTTTCTTTCTTGATATCTTTTATTCTAATTTTAATACATTCTATCTTTAGTTTCTTTCTTTCTTTCTTTCTTGATTTCTTTCATTCTAGCTTTAATACCTTCTGACATTCTATCATTTAGTTTCTTTCTTTCTTGATATCTTTCATTCTAATGTTAATACATTCTATCTTTAGTTTCATTTTTTCTTAATATATTTCATTCTAGCTTTAATACCTTCTAATATTCTATCATTTAGAATCTTTCTTTCTTTCTTGATATATTTCATTCTAACTTTAATACTATCTAACATTCTATCTTTAGTTTCTTTCTTTCTTTCTTGATATCTTTCATTCTAGCTTTAATACCTTCTAAATTTCTATCTTTAGTTTCCTTCTTTCTTTCTTTCTTGATTTCATTCAATAATTCTTTAATAACTTCTGACATTCTATCTTTAGTTTTTTTCTTTCTTGATTTCTTTCATTCATGCTTTAATAACTTCTAACATTCTATCTTTAGTTTCTTTCTTTCTTTCTTGATATCTTTCATTCTAGTTTTAGTACCTTCTAACATTCTATCTTTAATTTCTTTCGTTCTTGTTTTCTGTCATTCTAGCTTTGATACCTTTTAACATTCAATCTTAATTTTCTTTCTTTCTTTCTTGATATATTTCATTCTAAATTTAATACCTTCTAATATTCTATCGTTTAGTTCCTTTCTTTTTTTTTCTTTCTTGATATATTTCATTATAACTTTAATACTATCTAACATTCTATCTTTAGTTTCTTTCTTTATTTCTTGATATCTTTCATTCTAGCTTTAATACCTTCTAACATTCTATCTTTAGTTTCTTTTCTTCTTTCTTTCTTGTTTTCTTTCATTTTAGCTTTAATACCTTCTAACATTCTATCTTTAGTTTCTTTCTTTCTTTCTTGATTTCTTTCATTCATGCTTTAATACCTTCTAACATTCTCTTTAGTTTCTTTCTTTCTTACTTTCTTGATATCTTTCATTCCAGGTTTATAACATTCTAACATTCTATCTTTAGATTCTTTCCTTCTTTCTATCTTGTTTTCGTTCATTTTAGCTTTAATACCTTCTAACATTCTGTCTTTAGTTTCTTTCTTTCTTGATATCTTTCATTCTAATTTTAATACATTCTATCTTTAGTTTCTTTCTTTCTTTCTTTCTTGATTTCTTTCATTCTAGCTTTAATACCTTCTGACATTCTATCATTTAGTTTCTTTCTTTCTTGATATCTTTCATTCTAATGTTAATACATTCTATCTTTAGTTTCATTTTTTCTTAATATATTTCATTCTAGCTTTAATACCTTCTAATATTCTATCATTTAGTATCTTTCTTTCTTTCTTTCTTGATATATTTCATTCTAACTTTAATACTATCTAACATTCTATCTTTAGTTTCTTTCTTTCTTTCTTGATATCTTTCATTCTAGCTTTAATACCTTCTAAATTTCTATCTTTAGTTTCCTTCTTTCTTTCTTTCTTGATTTCATTCAATAATTCTTTAATAACTTCTGACATTCTATCTTTAGTTTTTTCTTTCTTTCTTGATTTCTTTCATTCATGCTTTAATAACTTCTAACATTCTATCTTTAGTTTCTTTCTTTCTTTCTTGATATCTTTCATTCTAGTTTTAGTACCTTCTAACATTCTCTCTTTAATTTATTTCTTTCTTGTTTTCGTTCATTTTACCTTTAATAACTTCTAATATTCTATCTTTAATTTCTTTCTTTCTTTCTTTCTTGATCTTTCATTCTAGCTTTAATACCTTCTGACATTCTATCTTTAGTTTCTTTCTTTCTTTCTTTCTTGATATCTTTCATTCTAGCTTTAATACCTTTTGACATTCTATCATTAGTATTTTTTTCTTATTTTTCTCGATTTCTTTAATTCTAGCTTTAATACCTTCTAACATTCTATCTTTAGTTTCTTTCCTTCTTTCGTTCTTGTTTTCTTTCATTCTAGCTTTAATACCTTCTAACATTCAATCTTAATTTTCTTTCTTTCTTTCTTGATATATTTCATTCTAGCTTTAATACCTTCTAATATTCTTTCATTTAGTTTCTTTCTTTCTTTCTTTCTTTCTTGATATATTTCATTCTAGCTTTAATACCTTCTAACATTCTATCTTTAGTTTCTTTCTTTCTTTCTTTCTTGATTTCATTCAATAACGCTTTAATAACTTCTGACATTCTATCTATAGTTTTTTCTTTCTTTCTTGATTTCTTTCATTCATGCTTTAATACCTTCTAACATTCTATCTTTAGTTTCTTTCTTTCTTATTTGATATCTTTCATTCTAGTTTTAGTACCTTCCAACATTCTATCTTTAATTTCATTCTTTCTTGTTTTCGTTCATTTTAGCTTTAATAACTTCTAATATTCTATCTTTAGTTTCTTTCTTTCTTTCTTTCTTGATCTTTCATTCTAGCTTTAATGCCTTCTGACATTCTATATTTAGTTTCTTTCTTTCTTTCTTGATATCTTTCATTCTAGCTTTAATACCTTTTGACATTCTATCTTTAGTATTTTTTTCTTATTTTTTTCGATTTCTTTCATTCTAGCTTTAATACCTTCTAACATTCTATCTTTACTTTCTTTTTTTCTTTCTTATTTTCCTTCATTCTAGCTTTAATACCTTCTAACATTCTATCTTTAGTTTCTTTCCTTCTTTCGTTCTTGTTTTCTTTCATTCTAGCTTTAATACCATCTAACATTCAATCTTAATTTTCTTTCTTTCTTTCTTGATATATTTCATTCTAGCTCTAATACCTTCTAATATTCTTTCATTTAGTTTCTTTCTTTCTTTCTTTCTTGATATATTTCGTTCTAACTTTAATACCTTCTAACATTCTATCTTTAGTTTCTTTCTTTCTTTCTTTATTTCTTGATATTTTCCATTCTAGCTTTAATACATTCTAACATTCTATCTTTAGATTCTTTCCTTCTTTCTTTCTGTTTTCGTTCATTTTAGCTTTAACACCCTCTAACATTCTATTTTTAGTTTCTTTCTTTCTTTCATTCTTGATATATTTCATTTTAGCTTTAATACCTTCTGACATTCTATCTTTAGTATTTTTTTCTTTCTTTCTCGATTTCTTTCATTCTAGCTTTAATACCTTCTAACATTCAATCTTTAGTTTCTTTCTTTCTTTCTTGATATTTTTCATTCTAGCTTTAATACCTTCTAACATTCTATCTTTACTTTCTTTCTTTCTTTCTTGTTTTCGTTCATTTTAGCTTTGATACCTTCTAATATTCTATCATTGGTATCTTTCTTTCTTTCTTACTTCATATCTTTCAGTCTAATTTTAATACCATCTAACATTCTATAGTTTGTTTTCATTTTTTCTTTCTTGTTTTCTTTCATGTTTAATACCTTCTTACATTCAATCGTTAGTTTCTTTGATTCTTTCTTTCTAGTTTTCTTTCATTCAAGCTTTAATACCTTCTGACATTCTATCTTTAGTTTCTTCCTTTCTTTCTTGATTTCTTTCATTCTGGCTTTAATACCTTCTAACATTCTATCTTTACTTTCTTTCTGTCTTTCTTTCTTGTTTTCGTTCATTTTAGCTTTAATCTTCTAATATTCTATCATTCGTTTCTTCCTTTCTTTCTTCGTTTCTGTCATTCTAGCTTTAATATCTTCTAACATTCTGTCTTTAGTTTCTTTCTTTCTTTCTTTCTTTCTTGATTTCATTCAATAACGCTTTAATAACTTCTGACATTCTATCTATAGTTTTTTCTTTCTTTCTTGATTTCTTTCATTCATGCTTTAATACCTTCTAACATTCTATCTTTACTTTCTTTCTGTCTTTCTTTCTTGTTTTCGTTCATTTTAGCTTTAATCTTCTAATATTCTATCATTCGTTTCTTCCTTTCTTTCTTCGTTTCTGTCATTCTAGCTTTAATATCTTCTAACATTCTGTCTTTAGTTTCTTTCTTTCTTTCTTTCTTTCTTGATTTCATTCAATAACGCTTTAATAACTTCTGACATTCTATCTATAGTTTTTTCTTTCTTTCTTGATTTCTTTCATTCATGCTTTAATACCTTCTAACATTCTATCTTTAGTTTCTTTCTTTCTTATTTGATATCTTTCATTCTAGTTTTAGTACCTTCTAACATTCTATCTTTAATTTCTTTCTTTCTTGTTTTCGTTCTTTTTAGCTTTAATAACTTCTAATATTCTATCTTTAGTTTCTTTCTTTCTTTCTTTCTTGATCTTTCATTCTAGCTTTAATGCCTTCTGACATTCTATCTTTAGTTTCTTTCTTTTTTTCTTGATATCTTTCATTCTAGCTTTAATACCTTCTAACATTCTATCTTTAGTTTCTTTTCTTCTTTCTTTCTTGTTTTCTTTCGTGCTTTAATACCTTCTAACATTTAATCGTCAGTTTCTTTGATTCTTTCTTTCTAGTTTTCTTTCATTCAAGCTTTAATACCTTATGACATTCTATCTTTAGTTTCTTCATTTCTTTCTTGATTTCTTTCATTCTGGCTTTAATACCTTCTAACATTCTATCTTTACTTTCTTTCTGTCTTTCTTTCTTGTTTTCGTTCATTTGAGCTTTAATCTTCTAATTTTCTATCATTAGTTTCTTCCTTTCTTTCTTGATTTCTGTCATTCTAGCTTTAATAACTTCTAACATTCAATCTTTAGTTTCTTTCTTTTTCTCTTTATTGATATCTTTCCTTCTAGCTTTAATACCTTCTAACATTCTATCTTTAGTTTCTTTTCTTTTTTCTTTCTTGTTTTCTTCATTCTTTAATACCTTCTAACATTCTATCTTTAGTTTCTTTGCTTCATTCTTTCTTGTTTTCTTTCATTCTAGCTTTAATACATTCTAACATTCAATCTTCAGTTTCTTTCTTACATTCTTTCTTGATATCTTTCATTCTAATTTTAATACATTCTTACATTCTATCTTTAGTTTCTTTCTTTCTTTCTTTCTTTCTTGATTTCTTTAATTCTAGCTTTAATAACTTCTGACATTCTATCTTTAGTTTCTTTCTTTCTTTCTTGATATCTTTCATTCTAGCTTTAATACCTTCTAACATTCAATCTTTAGTTTCTTTCTTTCTTTCTTGTTTTCTTTCATTCTAGCTTTAATACCTTCTAACATTCTATCTTTAGTTTCTTGCCTTCTTTCGTTCTTGTTTTCTGTCATTCTAGCTTTGATACCTTTTAACATTCAATCTTAATTTTCTTTCTTTCTTTCTTGATATATTTCATTCTAAATTTAATACCTTCTAATATTCTTTCGTTTAGTTTCTTTCTTACTTTTTTCTTTCTTGATATATTTCATTCTAACTTTAATACTATCTAACATTCTATCTTTAGTTTCTTTCTTTATTTCTTGATATCTTTCATTCTAGCTTTAATACCTTCTAACATTCTACCTTTAGTTTCTTTTCTTCTTTCTTTCTTGTTTTCTTTCATTTTAGCTTTAATACCTTCTAACATTCTATCTTTGGTTTCTTTCTTTCTTTCTTGATTTCTTTCATTCATGCTTTAATACATTCTAACATTCTATCTTTAGTTTCTTTCTTTCTTTCTTTCTTGATATCTTTCATTCTAGCTTTAATTCATTCTAACATTCTATCTTTAGATTCTTTCCTTCTTTCTTTCTTGTTTTCGTTCATTTTAGCTTTAATACCTTCTAACATTCTGTCTTTAGTTTCTGTCTTTCTTGATATCTTTCATTCTAATTTTAATACATTCTATCTTTAGTTTCTTTCTTTCTTTCTTTCTTTCTTGATTTCTTTCATTCTAGCTTTAATACCTTCTGACATTCTATCATTTAGTTTCTTTCTTTCTTGATGTCTTTCATTCTAATGTTAATACATTCTATCTTTAGTTTCTTTCTTTCTTTCTTAATATATTTCATTCTAGCTTTAATACCTTCTAATATTCTATCATTTAGTATCTTTTTTTCTTTCTTTCTTGATATATTTCATTCTAAGTTTAATACTATCTAACATTCTATCTTTAGTTTCTTTCTTTCTTTCTTGATATCTTTCATTCTAGCTTTAATACCGTCTAAATTTCTATCTTTAGTTTCCTTCTTTCTTTCCTTCTTGATATTTTTCATTCTAATTTTATTACCTTCTAACGTTCTGTCTTTAGTTTCTTTCCTTCTTTCTTTCTTTCTTTCTTGATTTCATTCAATAATGCTTTAATACCTTCTGACATTCTATCTTTAGTTTTTTCTTTCTTTCTTGATTTCTTTCATTCGTGCTTTAATACCTTCTAACATTCTATCTTTAGTTTCTTTCTTTCTTTCTTGATATCTTTCATTCTAGTTTTAGTACTTTCTAACATTCTACCTTTAATTTCTTTTTTTCTTGTTTTCGTTCATTTTAGCTTTAATACCTTCTAATATTCTATCTTTAGTTTCTTTCTTTCTTTCTTTCTTTCTTGATGTTTCATTCTAGCTTCAATACCTTCTGACATTCTATCTTTAGTTTCTTTCTTTCTTTCTTGATATCTTTCATTCTAGGTTTAATACCTTCTGACATTCTATCTTTAGTATTTTTTCTTTTTCTCTCTCGATTTCTTTCATTCTAGCTTTAATACCTTCTAACATTCAATCTTTAGTTTCTTTCTTTCTTTCTTGATATTTTTCATTCTAGCTTTAATACCTTCTATCATTCAATCTTTAGTTTCTTTCTTTCTTTCTTGATATTTTTCATTTTAGCTTTAATACCTTCTAATATTCTATCATTGGTTTCTTTCTTTCTTTCTTTCTTTCTTACTTCAGATCTTTCATTCTAATTTTAATACCATCTAACATTCTATCTTTAATTTCTTTCTTTCTTTCTTTCTTTCTTTCTTGATATTTTTCATTCTAGCTTTAATACCTTCTATCATTCAATCTTTAGTTTCTTTCTTTCTTTCTTGATATTTTTCATTTTAGCTTTTATACCTTGTAATATTCTATCATTGGTTTCTTTCTTTCTTTCTTTCTTTCTTACTTCATATCTTTCATTCTAATTTTAATACCATCTAACATTCTATCTTTAATTTCTTTCTTTCTTTCTCTCTTTCTTTCTTGATATCTTTCCTTCTAGCTTTAATACCTTCTAACATTATATCTTTAGTTTCTTTTCTTTTTTCTTTCTTTTTTTCTTCATTCTTTAATACCTTCTAACATTCTATCTTTAGTTTCTTTTTTTCTTTCTTTCTTGATATCTTTCATTCAAGCTTTCATATATTCTAACATTCTATCTTTAGGTTCTTTCCTTTCTTGTTTTCTTTCATTCTAGCTTTATTACCTTCTAACATTCAATCTTTAGTTTCTTTCCTTCTTTCTTTCTAGTTTTCTTTCATTCAAGCTTTAATACCTTCTAACATTCAATCTTTAGTTTCTTTCTTTCTTTCTTGATATCTTTCATTCTAGCTTTAATAACTTCTAACATTCCATCTTTAGTTTCTTTCTTTCTTTCTTGATATCTTTCATTCTAGCTTTAATACCTTCTAACGTTCTATCTTTAGTTTCCTTCTTTCTTTCTTGATATCTTTCATTCTAATTTTAGTATCTTCTAACGTTCTGTCTTTAGTTTCTTTCTGTCTTTCTTTCTTTCTTTCTTGATTTCATTCAATAATGCTTTAATACCTTCTGACATTCTATCTTTAGTTTCTTTCTTTCTTTCTTGATTTCTTTCATTCATGCTTTAAGACCTTCTAACATTTTATCTTTAGTTTCTTTCTTTCTTTCTTGATATCTTTCATTCTAGTTTTAGTACCTTCTAACATTCTATCTTTAATTTCTTTCTTTCTTGTTTTCGTTCACTTTAGCTTTAATAACTTCTAACATTCTATCTTTAGTTTCTTTTCTTCTTTCTTTCTTTCTTGATATATTTCGTTCTAACTTTAATACCTTCTGACATTCTATCTTTAGTTTCTTCCTTTCTTTCTTGATTTCTTTCATTCTTGCTTTAATACCTCCTGACATTCTATCTTTAGTATTTTTTTCTTTCTTTCTCGATTTCTTTCATTCTAGCTTTAATACCTTCTAACATTCAATCTTTAGTTTTTTTCTTTCTTTCTTGATATTTTTCATTCTAGCTTTAATACCTTCTAACATTCTTTTTTACTTTCTTTCTGTCTTTCTTGTTTTCGTTCATTTTAGCTTGAATACCTTCTAATATTCTATCATTGGTATCTTTCTTTCTTTCTTTCTTACTTCATATCTTTCAGTCTAATTTTAATACCATCTAACATTCTATATTTAGTTTCTTTTCTTCTTTCTTTCTTGTTTTCTTTCATGCTTTAATACCTTCTAACATTCAATCGTTAGTTTCTTTGATTCTTTCTTTCTAGTTTTCTTTCATTCAAGCTTTAATACCTTCTGACATTCTATCTTTAGTTTCTTCCTTTATTTCTTCATTTCTTTCATTCTGGCTTTAATATCTCCTAACATTCTATCTTTACTTTCTTTCTGTCTTTCTTTCTTGTTTTCGTTCATTTGAGCTTTCATCTTCTAATATTCTATCCTTCGTTTCTTCCTTTCTTTCTTGATTTCTGTCATTCTAGCTTTAATAACTTCTAACATTCAATCTTTAGTTTCTTTCTTTCTTTCTTGACATTTTTCATTCTAGCTTTAATACCTTCTAACATTCTATCTTTACTTTTTTCCTTTTTTCTTGTTTTCGTTCATTTTAGCTTGAATACCTTCTAATATTCTATCATTGGTATCTTTCTTTCTTTCTTTCTTACTTCATATCTTTCAGTCTAATTTTAATACCATCTAACATTCTATATTTAGTTTCTTTTCTTCTTTCTTTCTTGTTTTCTTTCAAGTTTTAATACCTTCTAACATTCAGTCGTTAGTTTCTTTGATTCTTTCTTTCTAGTTTTCTTTCATTCAAGCTTTAATACCTTCTGACATTCTATCTTTAGTTTCTTCCTTTCTTTCTTGATTTCTTTCATTCTGGCTTTAATACCTTCTAACATTCTATCTTTACTTTCTTTCTGTATTTCTTCCTTGTTTTCGTTCATTTGAGCTTTAATCTTCTAATATTCTATCATTCGTTTCTTCCTTTCTTTCTTGATTTCTATCATTCTAGCTTTAATAACTTCTAACATTCAATCTTTAGTTTCTATCTTTCTTTCTTTCTTGCTATCTTTCCTTCTAGCTTTAATACGTTCTAACATTCTATCTTTAGTTTCTTTTCTTTTTTCTTTCTTGTTTTCTTCATTCTTTAATACCTTCTAACATTCTGTCTTTAGTTTCCTTCATTCTTTCTTGTTTTCTTTCATTCTAGCTATAATACATTCTAACATTCAATCGTCAGTTTCTTTCTTACATTCTTTCTTGATATCGTTCATTCTAATTTTAATACATTCTTACATTCTATCTTTAGTTTCTTTCTTTCTTTCTTTCTTTCTTGATATATTTCATTCTAAGTTTAATACTATCTAACATTCTATCTTTAGTTTCTTTCTTTCTTTCTTGATATCTTTCATTCTAGCTTTAATACCGTCTAAATTTCTATCTTTAGTTTCCTTCTTTCTTTCTTTCTTGATATTTTCATTCTAATTTTAATACCTTCTAACGTTCTGTCTTTAGTTTCTTTCTTTCTTTCTTTCTTTCTTTCTTGATTTCATTCAATAATGCTTTAATACCTTCTGACATTCTATCTTTAGTTTTTTCTTTCTTTCTTGATTTCTTTCATTCATGCTTTAATACCTTCTAACATTCTATCTTTCGTTTCTTTCTTTCTTTCTTGATATCTTTCATTCTAGTTTTAGTACCTTCTAACATTCTATCTTTAATTTCTTTTTTTCTTGTTTTCGTTCATTTTAGCTTTAATACCTTCTAATATTCTATCTTTAGTTTCTTTCTCTCTTTCTTTCTTTCTTGATGTTTCATTCTAGCTTCAATACCTTCTGACATTCTATCTTTAGTTTCTTTCTTTCTTTCTTGATATCTTTCATTCTAGGTTTAATACCTTCTAACATTCTATCTTAAGTTTCTTTTCTTCTTTCTTTCTTGTTTTCTTTCATGCTTTAATACCTTCTAACATTCAATCTTTAGTTTCTTTCTTTCTTTCTTGATATTTTTCATTCTAGCTTTAATACCTTCTATCATTCAATCTTTAGTTTCTTTCTTTCTTTCTTGATATTTTTCATTTGCGCTTTAATACCTTCTAATATTCTATCATTGGTTTCTTTCTTTCTTTCTTTCTTTCTTACTTCATATCTTTCATTCTAATTTTAATACCATCTAACATTCTATCTTTAATTTCTTTCTTTCTTTCTTTCTTTTTTTCTTTCTTGATATTTTTCATTCTAGCTTTAATACCTTCTATCATTCAATCTTTAGTTTCTTTCTTTCTTTCTTGATATTTTTCATTTTAGCTTTAATACCTTCTAATATTCTATCATTGGTTTCTTTCTTTCTTTCTTTCTTTCTTACTTCATATCTTTCATTCTAATTTTAATACCATCTAACATTCTATCTTTAATTTCTTTCTTTCTTTCTTTCTTTCTTGATATCTTTCCTTCTAGCTTTAATACCTTCTAACATTATATCTTTAGTTTCTTTTCTTTTTTCTTTCTTGTTTCCTTCATTCTTTAATACCTTCTAACATTCTATCTTTAGTTTCTTTTTTTCTTTCTTTCTTGATATCTTTTATTCAAGCTTTCATATTTTCTAACATTCTATCTTTAGATTCTTTCCTTTCTTGTTTTCTTTCATTCTAGCTTTAATACCTTCTAACATGCAATCTTTAGTTTCTTTCCTTCTTTCTTTCTAGTTTTCTTTCATTCAAGCTTTAATACCTTCTAACATTCAATCTTTAGTTTCTTTCTTTCTTTCTTGATATCTTTCATTCTTGCTTTAATAACTTCTAACATTCCATCTTTAGTTTCTTTCTTTCTTTCTTGATATCTTTCATTCTAGCTTCAATACCTTCTAACATTCTATCTTTAGTTTCTTTCTTTCTTTCTATCTTGATATCTTTCATTCTACCTTTAATACATTCTAACATTCTATCTTTAGATTCTTTCCTTGTTTCTTTCTTGTTTACGTTCATTTTAGCTTTAACACCTTCTCATTCTATCTTTAGCTTCTTTCTTTCTTTCTTTCTTGATATATTTCATTCTAGCTTTAATACCTTCTAATATTCTATCATTTAGTTTCTTTCTTTCTTTCTTTCTTTCTTGATATATTACATTCTAACTTTAATACTATCTAACATTCTATCTTTAGTTTCTTTCTTTCTTTCTTGATATCTTTCATTCTAGCTTTAATACCTTCTAACGTTCTATCTTTAGTTTCCTTCTTTCTTTCTTTCTTGATATCTTTCATTCTAATTTTAATATCTTCTAACGTTTTGTCTTTAGTTTCTTTCTGTCTTTCTTTCTTTCTTTCTTGATTTCATTCAATAATGCTTTAATACCTTCTGACATTCTATCTTTAGTTTCTTTCTTTCTTTCTTGATTTCTTTCATTCATGCTTTAATACCTTCTAACATTTTATCTTTAGTTTCTTTCTTTCTTTCTTGATATCTTTCATTCTAGATTTAGTACCTTCTAACATTCTATCTTTAATTTCTTTCTTTCTTGTTTTCGTTCATTTTAGCTTTAATAACTTCTAACATTCTATCTTTAGTTTCTTTTCTTCTTTCTTTCTTTCTTGATATATTTCGTTCTAATTTTAATACCTTCTGACATTCTATCTTTAGTTTCTTCCTTTCTTTCTTGATTTCTTTCATTCTTGCTTTAATACCTCCTGACATTCTATCTTTAGTATTTTTTTCTTTCTTTCTCGATTTCTTTCATTCTAGCTTTAATACCTTCTAACATTCAATCTTTAGTTTCTTTCTTTCTTTCTTAATATATTTCATTCTAGCTTTAATACCTTCTAATATTCTATCATTTAGTATCTTTCTTTCTTTCTTTCTTGATATATTTCATTCTAAGTTTAATACTATCTAACATTCTATCTTTAGTTTCTTTCTTTCTTTCTTGATATCTTTCATTCTAGCTTTAATACCGTCTAAATTTCTATCTTTAGTTTCCTTCTTTCTTTCTTTCTTGATATCTTTCATTCTAATTTTAATACCTTCTAACGTTCTGTCTTTAGTTTCTTTCTTTCTTTCTTTCTTTCTTTCTTGATTTCATTCAATAATGCTTTAATACCTTCTGACATTCTATCTTTAGTTTTTTCTTTCTTTCTTGATTTCTTTCATTCATGCTTTAATACCTTCTAACATTCTATCTTTCGTTTCTTTCTTTCTTTCTTGATATCTTTCATTCTAGTTTTAGTACCTTCTAACATTCTATCTTTAATTTCTTTTTTTCTTGTTTTCGTTCATTTTAGCTTTAATACCTTCTAATATTCTATCTTTAGTTTCTTTCTTTCTTTCTTTCTTTCTTGATGTTTCATTCTAGCTTCAATACCTTCTGACATTCTATCTTTAGTTTCTTTCTTTCTTTCTTGATATCTTTCATTCTAGGTTTAATACCTTCTAACATTCTATCTTAAGTTTCTTTTCTTCTTTCTTTCTTGTTTTCTTTCATGCTTTAATACCTTCTAACATTCAATCTTTAGTTTCTTTCTTTCTTTCTTGATATTTTTCATTCTAGCTTTAATACCTTCTATCATTCAATCTTTAGTTTCTTTCTTTCTTTCTTGATATTTTTCATTTGCGCTTTAATACCTTCTAATATTCTATCATTGGTTTCATTCTTTCTTTCTTTCTTTCTTACTTCATATCTTTCATTCTAATTTTAATACCATCTAACATTCTATCTTTAATTTCTTTCTTTCTTTCTTTCTTTCTTTCTTGATATTTTTCATTCTAGCTTTAATACCTTCTATCATTCAATCTTTAGTTTCTTTCTTTCATTCTTGATATTTTTCATTTTAGCTTTAATACTTTCTAATATTCTATCATTGGTTTCTTTCTTTCTTTCTTTCTTTCTTATTTCATATCTTTCATTCTATTTTTAATACCATCGTATGCGGCCGCATGAAGGGCACTTGAAATGCGGTGCCGTTTTGCCCTCTCCGGTCCCGGATGAAGCCAGACAGGACCGGGTCACATGATGGAAGGGAGGGGGCGAGTGAGTATAAAAGATTAACTCGCCCCCGACGCGATCTCCTTTTCTGAACAGGCACTGCAGAGCGTAGGAGGGAGCCTGAGCTGGATCGGAGCTTGCTGGGCTTGAAAAGCATTGGAGATTTCGGTTTGGTGGAGGGTGGTTGGGCTCTCTCCTGAGGGTGTCCAATACCTGGGCTAGGGCCAAGTTTGTTGGGACGAAGGCGAATATTTCGGAAGAATATCAGTTTACTTTGGACACTTTCCATCAAGCGGGAAGGGCGGGAGCGGCGGGGCGGGCTCGCCTCGCCGCGGCGCGAGCGGGTTTACGTTTTTGGCTTCGTGCAGGGGTTCTTGTAAAATCAGTGGGGTTGGAGCACCGTGGATGTAAAGAGTTTGGTTACAGGGGTTTTAGGTTGCTGGGCTGTGGCTGCTGTGTTGAGTGGAATCGCACGGGCGCCATTTTGTTTTTCCCCTTTTCCCGCCCCCTGAGTCATTGGCCGCCATTTTAAGTTTCATAAATAAGGCAGTATATATTTGCAAGTTCACAGTTAATCAAAGTTATATAGTGGTAATCATTAGTGGTGAAGGGTAATTCACATAGGGGAAATAATCATTTACATATAAAGTTCATTGAGGGGTTCACAGTTATAAATATTAGAGTCTTCAGTGGTTAAAAACACTTTATATATACAAAAAAAAAAAAAAAAAGCATTGCAGGGCAGGTTTGGTTTAGGGGAGCACTTTGAATCACGAGAGAATTTATTTGTGTATATTTGGTTCAATTCATGGTACAGAATTTGGCTTTAGCAAATTGGAAATAAACAATAATAATAACAGAAATTGGAGAACAAGCAGTATATAAAAAAAAGAAAAAGAAAAAGAAAAACAAAACAAAACAAAATAAACATTAAGGTTAAAAGATTAGTTGAGTAAAGTTGAGAATTATACGCACAATACGATTTATCATAAGGTGAAGTATAAGGATAGCGGTAGGGTGACACCTACTGGACATATGTGCAAGGGTTGAAGTCTCTAAAACTTAGACAAGCTTTACAAATACTAGAGGAATTGGGGAGATACACGTAAGGAGCAATTAGTTATAATGCCGCCCAAGAAGGGAACTGGAGGGAAGACAGGAAAGACACCAGCGAAAAGACAGAGGGCCGTTCCTCAGATTTCTCCACGGGCATCCTCGTCTTCTGAAGATGAGTCATGGGGGATGCTGCAAAACCTACAAGAAAAGTTATCTAAGTTAGAGGCACAAAGGATGGCTAGACGGGCTTCCCCACAAGGGGAGGTTACGCCACGCAGATCGGTTAGGGACACTAAGGGCCGCCGCAAGGCGGAGCTAAGGGTCTTAACACAACAACTTATGGATCGGTTTGATGCATTAGAATCCCAACAGGGTCATGGAAACGAGAATCAAGCCATGGAAGGAGGAAATGCTGCGGTGGCTAGGGGGTCTGGCGGTCGGAGAACCTGGACGAAGGAGGTGGCCGAAGTTCAAGAGACGGGACAAGAAAATACAGCCAGAGGTGACACCTATGAGGAACCCAGTACAAGTTCACATCGGGCGGTAGAGGTTCTTGGGACACCGGCCACTTCTTGCGGTGAGTGTTTGGCCATGCACAACACCCAGTCTACTTCGGCCGCATGGCCTTGGGCTGGTGGCACACAGCAAACACATTGTGCATCTGCACATTGTGGAAATTCACACGGGGGTTGGCCTGGTTGTTTTTGGCCCCAGGTAAGCCCACATTGTTGTGGGTGGAACTCACATTACCCGCCTGCTCACACGGCTGGGGCACCTGGTGAGGGTAAGAGCACAGGAACATGGCAACACCCTTCAGTTCCCAACACAGGGTATAATACGGTTCCGCTAGCGGCACTGCCTTATGCCGATTACAGTACACCGTTAGGAGACCATTTGACCACGGCGGTTAAGGAAAAGATTTGGAAGGGTGAATTCTTGGATCTTTATGATCTGGTTAATCGTGAGGTAGAAATCAAGGAAATTGATAAGGATGACGAGAAATTAAAAGAAAAATACAGAAGGAAGAAGCCTGAGAGAAATTGGCCTAATTGGATCACGGGCTTTACCATATACGCTGGTGTGCTGGTTAAGGCTCAACCGTGGAAAGCATCAGCGTTGTTCCAATATTTTGACATTATATGTAGGGCAAATTCGGATTTTGCTGGGCAGGCTTGGCTTCGTTACGATGAAGCATTTAGAATGAAAAGCGCTATCAGGCCTGATTTACGCTGGGATGAGCCACACCCAGGGCTTTGGCTACAGCATATGACGCCAGCCAAGTGTAGCTTAGGTGACAGATTTGATAGTGGCCATCTGAACAAGAAATTTACTGGGAACGCTAGCGCCCGCCCAGGGGCGGGGCAGGTGGTTCAACCCCGCCTGCCCTGCTATGAGTACAACTCTAGGGGTTTTTGTGCCAGACACCCCTGCAGGTTTAGACACGACTGTATTACCTGTGGGGGGAAGCACCCTAACGCATCCTGCTTTAAAGCAGGGGCACAGCGACAGAACAAACCAGGAGGAACCGGTAGGAAGCCCGAAGGGAACAGCGGTGCCCCTGGAAAGGGGGCCCACACCAATTAAAATTTCGGTATTAGAAAAGTGCTTAGCAGACTACCCAAGAGTGGGGGATGCTGAATATTTGAGATTGGGTTTTAGATATGGGTTCCGGATTCCAGCTTTAGGCGTCAGAACAGCCTTCATGGCCAAAAACCTTAAATCAGTGAAAGGGATGGAAGCTATAGTGTTAGAAAAGATTAAAAAGGAGGTTCGGGAAGGTAGGGTCCTGGGACCCTTTGAGGAACTGCCCATAGCTAACCTCAGGGTGTCGCCGCTGGGGATTGTTCCCAAGAAAGCCCCAGGTGAATTTCGCCTAATTCATCACTTATCATTTCCGGAGGGGACGTCAGTTAACGACGCAATTCCCCAGGAACTTTGTTCGGTGAGATACACCTCCTTTGACGAGGCAGTTAGGATGATTAGGGCCTGCGGAGTGGGCGCTGAACTGGCAAAGGCGGATGTTAAGTCGGCTTTCCGGATTTTGCCAGTCCACCCCTTAGACTTCAATTTATTGGGTTTTCAATTTCAAGGGCAATATTACATAGATAGGGCCCTACCTATGGGTTGCTCAATTTCGTGCGCCGCTTTTGAAAAGTTCAGCACTTTCATTGAATGGCTAGTTAGGCAAAGAGTGGGCTGTAATTCGACAGCTCATTACCTAGATGATTTTCTTTTTTGTGGGAAAGCAAATTCAGGAAAATGTAGATTTATTTTGGATGCCTTCCGGGAGATGGCCCTTGAGATAGGTTTGCCCTTGGCAGAGGAAAAGACGGAAGGGCCAGCAACATCACTGACTTTCCTAGGTATTGAGCTTGATACACTTCAGCAGACTTCAAGGCTGCCTCAGGACAAATTATCAAACATTAGGAATAGGCTTAGTACTTTAATAAGAAAGAAAAAAGTGACATTAAAAGAGTTACAGGAAATAGTGGGATACCTGAACTTCGCGTGCAAAGTAGTTGCACCAGGTCGCGCCTTTTTGAGGCGGCTGTGTGGAGCTATGTCGGGCTTAAAAAGGCCGATGCACAGAACCAGAGTCACCAAGGGTATGAGGGAAGACCTGGCAGTTTGGAAACAATTTCTGGATCAGTTCAATGGGGTTTCCTTCTGGAGGTCCGAACTTAGCCTAAAAGCGGATGTGCAGGTAAACTCTGACGCCGCGGGGACTTTGGGATTTGGAATTTATTTTCGTGGTAGATGGTGCGCAGGCACTTGGCCCGAAGAATGGCACCAGGAAGGAATAACGAGGGACTTGACGTTCTTAGAATTTTTTCCAATAGTCGGGGCCCTCTGGCTCTGGGCGGAGGAATGGGCGAACACGGTAGTTCGATTTTGGTGTGATAACCAAGCAGTAGTACACATCATTAACAATCTGACATCACATTCGGAAAGAGTTATGTATTTAGTCAGGGCATTCACCCTGAGGGTGTTGCAGTTTAATGTCATGGTGCACGCCCGACATGTCCCGGGTCTTGACAATCAGATAGCTGATGCTCTCTCACGCCAACAGATCAAGCGTTTCAGGGAGCTGGCACCGGAGGCCAGGGATCTGCCAGAAGTGCTTCCAGCGGAGGTCTGGCAGATTGGCGTGAGGAGGCGTCGAGAGCAATAGATCTTGCACTGGCCCCGAGGACAAAAAAGGGTTATTTAGCAGCAGGTACAGAATTTTTTGAATTTAGGGAGGCAGTGAAGCTAGAACAAACATGGCCGGCTCCAGTGGAGCACCTCCAGCAATTCATAATATTTTTGCATAGGAGGGGGTTAGCGTCAGGGACCATTCAAGGAAAACTGGCAGCCCTGGCTTTCCATGCTAAATCAAACGGTCACCGGGATTTTTCTGGTGATTTTCGCATTAGGAAGATGCTGGAAGGTTGGGCCAGGGAACGAGGGAGAGTTCGGGATACGAGGGCTCCCATATCCCCGGAGCTCCTTGGCCGCCTATGTGAACAATGGAGTGCATTGTGTAGAGACAGTTATGAGGTGGCATTGGTTCACGCAGCTGCATTGTTGGCATTTTTTGGGGCACTGAGAATTAGTGAGCTCGTTGCAATGGGAAAGAATGACATTTCACAGAGGGCGTTACAATTTGGGGACGTTATTGTGCAGGATGGGCAGTTAACGATCATCATTAGACGGTCTAAAACAGACCCACGGGGAAAAGGCAAACATCTAACACTAGGGCAATGTAGTGTACAAAGCATTTGTCCAGTAAAGGCAGTTCAGAAATTTTTGGAATTAAGGGGTGCAAAGCCTGGACAATTTTTTCAGCATATAGATGGGTCACCATTTACGAAATATCAGTTCTGGGCACTGACTGGCAAGGCACTTGAGAAGATAGGATTGAAGGACATGAGATTCGGGACCCACTCTTTTCGGATTGGAGCAGCCTCAACGGCAGCGGCTATGGGTTACAACACAGATCAAATTAAACAGTTGGGGCGCTGGTCGTCAGCTTGTTATCATAAATACATTAGACCTCTTCCTAACGTATAGGCAGGGTTGTTTATATCGTTTCAGGTTTCGGGAGTCGTGATGGCCGAAAGCAAGTTATGATCATCGGCCACAGTTATGTTTTTTGGGCGGCACGTTATGCTGCATCTTCCCCGTGGGGGAAAGATTTGGGGCTTGGTGCCCATGCGTTGGTTACATGGAAAGGCATGCGTGGCATGCATTGGATACAGCTCGGCAGGATGACGTCTTTCGGCTCTAGGCCACCAGACATTTTATTAATTCACTTGGGAGGCAATGATTTGCCCGAATTGTCTGGTAAGGCGGTCATAATTGATATCTTAAGAGATCTCAAGAAACTGAAGGAAAAGTATCCTGCTACACGGTTAGTATGGTCTAATATCATCCCGCGTTTAGCCTGGCGAGGTGCACAGAACATCGAAAAGATCAATAAGGCCCGACGTCGGGTCAATAGGGAAGTGTGTAGAGGTGTCTGCAGCGGCGGCCTCGGATCTGTGGTTAACCACCACAGGATACAAACTTCTCACTCAGAATATTTTCGTAGTGATGGCGTACACTTGTCTGATATTGGCCTGGACATTTTTCTTGAAGATATAATAGGGGGCCTGCGTTCTGAGCTGGTTCTGGATGGCGGGCATGGGACTTAGTCTCGACTAGTCCCTATGCTGTGGCGTGTAGTGCGGGAAAAAACTGGTTGTCTCGGTGTGTCCCTTTGATAATTATGAAAAGCCAACAGCGCATCCGACCTCCCGGCTCTGCGGATCGTGCGATTACAGGGCCGGCGGCGGGAAGATGCGCTGGGCCACTTTCGGACCGACAGTCAGCAAATAAAGATGGCTCGAGGTCTGGGGTGTTTACTAGAGGCCGGCCGGGTTCCTGCTGTCATTAAGACAGCTGGAGCCTGGGGGCCTGGGACTCGCCCATTGACTGATTAGGGTATCGTGGATGCCCTACATTTCTCCGCACTACCGCAGGCCCCCTTATTTAAAGAAGGACTGATTTTGTCTGAATTAAGTTAATAAAGTGTGGCCCGTATTTAACCCATATTCTGTCTGGCGTCTTCATTTCGGGGCCTGGGAGGGCAAGTATGCGGCCGCATGAAGGGCACTTGAAATGCGGTGCCGTTTTGCCCTCTCCGGTCCCGGATGAAGCCAGACAGGACCGGGTCACATGATGGAAGGGAGGGGGCGAGTGAGTATAAAAGATTAACTCGCCCCCGACGCGATCTCCTTTTCTGAACAGGCACCCACCCGCCCGCCCTATTTCTAGTGTGTTCGGGGTCGCCTTATGGGGCCGGATAGGAATTTTTGACCTCTATCCTGATTGGCTGTGGATGGAGGGATTTTTCGCCTATCCCACACTGGAAAAGGGTTTGTTGGCATATGAATGGTGGTTATTTTTGGTCACACGGGCGTGTAGTGCGGGAAAAAACTGGTTGTCTCGGTGTGTCCCTTTGATAATTATGAAAAGCCAACAGCGCATCCGACCTCCCGGCTCTGCGGATCGTGCGATTACAGGGCCGGCGGCGGGAAGATGCGCTGGGCCACTTTCGGACCGACAGTCAGCAAATAAAGATGGCTCGAGGTCTGGGGTGTTTACTAGAGGCCGGCCGGGTTCCTGCTGTCATTAAGACAGCTGGAGCCTGGGGGCCTGGGACTCGCCCATTGACTGATTAGGGTATCGTGGATGCCCTACATTTCTCCGCACTACCGCAGGCCCCCTTATTTAAAGAAGGACTGATTTTGTCTGAATTAAGTTAATAAAGTGTGGCCCGTATTTAACCCATATTCTGTCTGGCGTCTTCATTTCGGGGCCTGGGAGGGCAATAACATTCTATCGTTAATTTCTTTCTTTCTTTCTTTCTTTCTTTCTTTCTTTCTTTCTTTCTTTCTTTCTTTTTCTTTCTTTCTTTCTTGATATCTTTCCTTCTAGCTTTAATACCTTCTAACATTATATCTTTAGTTTCTTTTCCTTTTTCTTTCTTGTTTTCTTCATTCTTTAATACCTTCTAACATTCTATCTTTAGTTTCTTTTTTTCTTTCTTTCTTGATATCTTTCGTTCAAGCTTTCATATATTCTAACATTCTATCTTTAGATTCTTTCCTTTCTTGTTTTCTTTCATTCTAGCTTTAATACCTTCTAACATTCAATCTTTAGTTTCTTTCCTTCTTTCTTTCTAGTTTTCTTTCATTCAAGCTTTAATACCTTCTAACATTCAATCTTTAGTTTCTTTCTTTCTTTCTTTCTTTCTTACTTCATATCTTTCATTCTAATTTTAATACCATCATTCTATCTTTAATTTCTTTCTTTCTTTCTTTCTTTCTTTCTTGATATTTTTCATTCTAGCTTTAATACCTTCTATCATTCAATCTTTAGTTTCTTTCTTTCATTCTTGATATTTTTCATTTTAGCTTTAATACTTTCTAATATTCTATCATTGGTTTCTTTCTTTCTTTCTTTCTTTCTTATTTCATATCTTTCATTCTAATTTTAATACCATCTAACATTCTATCTTTAATTTCTTTCTTTCTTTCTTTCTTTCTTTCTTTCTTTCTTTCTTTCTTTCTTTCTTTCTTTCTTGATATCTTTCCTTCTAGCTTTAATACCTTCTAACATTATATCTTTAGTTTCTTTTCTTTCTTGTTTTCTTCATTCTTTAATACCTTCTAACATTCTATCTTTAGTTTCTTTTTTTCTTTCTTTCTTGATATCTTTCATTCAAGCTTTCATATATTCTAACATTCTATCTTTAGATTCTTTCCTTTCTTGTTTTCTTTCATTCTAGCTTTAATACCTTCTAACATTCAATCTTTAGTTTCTTTCCTTCTTTCTTTCTAGTTTTCTTTCATTCAAGCTTTAATACCTTCTAACATTCAATCTTTAGTTTCTTTCTTTCTTTCTTGATATCTTTCATTCTAGCTTTAATAACTTCTAACATTCCATCTTTAGTTTCTTTCTTTCTTTCTTGATATATTACATTCTAACTTTAATATTATCTAACATTCTATCTTTAGTTTCTTTCTTTCTTTCTTGATATCTTTCATTCTAGCTTTAATACCTTCTAACGTTCTATCTTTAGTTTCCTTCTTTCTTTCTTTCTTGATATCTTTCATTCTAATTTTAATATCTTCTAACGTTCTGTCTTTAGTTTCTTTCTGTCTTTCATTCTTTCTTTCTTGATTTCATTCAATAATGCTTTAATACCTTCTGACATTCTGTCTTTAGTTTCTTTCTTTCTTTCTTGATTTCTTTCATTCATGCTTTAATACCTTCTAACATTTTATCTTTAGTTTCTTTCTTTCTTTCTTGATATCTTTCATTCTAGTTTTAGTACCTTCTAACATTCTATCTTTAATTTCTTTCTTTCTTGTTTTCGTTCATTTTAGCTTTAATAACTTCTAACATTCTATCTTTAGTTTCTTTTCTTCTTTCTTTCTTTCTTGATATATTTCGTTCTAACTTTAATACCTTCTGACATTCTATCTTTAGTTTCTTCCTTTCTTTCTTGATTTCTTTCATTCTTGCTTTAATACCTCCTGACATTCTATCTTTAGTATTTTTTTCTTTCTTTCTCGATTTCTTTCATTCTAGCTTTAATACCTTCTAACATTCAATCTTTAGTTTCTTTCTTTTTTTCTTAATATATTTCATTCTAGCTTTAATACCTTCTAATATTCTATCATTTAGTATCTTTCTTTCTTTCTTTCTTGATATATTTCATTCTCAGTTTAATACTATCTAACATTCTATCTTTAGTTTCTTTCTTTCTTTCTTGATATCTTTCATTCTAGCTTTAATACCGTCTAAATTTCTATCTTTAGTTTCCTTCTTTCTTTCTTTCTTGATATCTTTCATTCTAATTTTAATACCTTCTAACATTCTGTCTTTAGTTTATTTCTTTCTTTCTTTCTTTCTTTCTTGATTTCATTCAATAATGCTTTAATACCTTCTGACATTCCATCTTTAGTTTTTTCTTTCTTTCTTGATTTCTTTCATTCATGCTTTAATACCTTCTTATATTCTATCTTTAGTTTCTTTCTTTCTTTCTTGATATCTTTCATTCTAGTTTTAGTACCTTCTAACATTCTATCTTTAATTTCTTTTTTTCTTGTTTTCGTTCATTTTAGCTTTAATACCTTCTAATATTCTATCTTTAGTTTCTTTCTTTCTTTCTTTCTTTCTTGATGTTTCATTCTAGCTTCAATACCTTCTGACATTCTATCTTTAGTTTCTTTCTTTCTTTCTTGATATCTTTCATTCTAGGTTTAATACCTTCTGAAATTTTTTTTTAGTATTTTTTCTTTTTCTCTCTCGATTTCTTTCATTCTAGCT
Organism: Intellagama lesueurii; assembly: GCA_037013535.1. Lineage (NCBI taxonomy): Eukaryota > Metazoa > Chordata > Lepidosauria > Squamata > Agamidae > Intellagama > Intellagama lesueurii. The sequence goes on from JBAJHW010000013.1 coordinate 16,940,587, forward strand.
TTAATACCTTCTAACATACAATCTTTAGTTTCTTTCTTTCTTTCTTGATGTTTTTCATTCTAGCTTTAATACCTTCTATCATTCAATCTTTAGTTTCTTTCTTTCTTTCTTGATATTTTTCATTTTAGCTTTAATACCTTCTAATATTCTATCATTGGTTTCTTTCTTTCTTTCTTTCTTATTTCATATCTTTCATTCTAATTTTAATACCATCTAACATTCTATCTTTAATTTCTTTCTTTCTTTCTTTCTTTCTTTCTTTCTTGATATCTTTCCTTCTAGCTTTAATACCTTCTAACATTATATCTTTAGTTTCTTTTCTTTTTTCTTTCTTGTTTTCTTCATTCTTTAATACCTTCTAACATTCTATCTTTAGTTTCTTTTTTTCTTTCTTTCTTGATATCTTTCATTCAAGCTTTCATATATTCTAACATTCTATCTTTAGATTCTTTCCTTTCTTGTTTTCTTTCATTCTAGCTTTAATACCTTCTAACATTCAATCTTTAGTTTCTTTCCTTCTTTCTTTCTAGTTTTCTTTCATTCAAGCTTTAATACCTTCTAACATTCAATCTTTAGTTTCTTTCTTTCTTTCTTGATATCTTTCATTCTAGCTTTAATAACTTCTAACATTCCATCTTTAGTTTCTTTCTTTCTTTCTTGATATCTTTCATTCTAGCTTTAATACCTTCTAACATTCTATCTTTAGTTTCTTTCTTTCTTTCTATCTTGATATCTTTCATTCTACCTTTAATACATTCTAACATTCTATCTTTAGATTCTTTCCTTGTTTCTTTCTTGTTTTCGTTCATTTTAGCTTTAACACCTTCTCATTCTATCTTTAGCTTCTTTCTTTCTTTCTTTCTTGATATATTTCATTCTAGCTTTAATACCTTCTAATATTCTATCATTGGTTTCTTTCTTTCTTTCTTTCTTTCTTACTTCATAACTTTCATTCTAATTTTAATACCATCTAACATTCTATCTTTAATTTCTTTCTTTCTTTCTTTCTTTCTTTCTTGATATCTTTCCTTCTAGCTTTAATACCTTCTAACATTATATCTTTAGTTTCTTTTCTTTTTTCTTTCTTGTTTTCTTCATTCTTTAATACCTTCTAACATTCTATCTTTAGTTTCTTTTTTTCTTTCTTTCTTGATATCTTTTATTCAAGCTTTCATATATTCTAACATTCTATCTTTAGATTCTTTCCTTTCTTGTTTTCTTTCATTCTAGCTTTAATACCTTCTAACATTCAATCTTTAGTTTCTTTCCTTCTTTCTTTCTAGTTTTCTTTCATTCAAGCTTTAATACCTTCTAACATTCAATCTTTAGTTTCTTTCTTTCTTTCTTGATATCTTTCATTCTAGCTTTAATAACTTCTAACATTCCATCTTTAGTTTCTTTCTTTCTTTCTATCTTGATATCTTTCATTCTACCTTTAATACATTCTAATATTCTATCTTTAGATTCTTTCCTAGTTTCTTTCTTGTTTTCGTTCATTTTAGCTTTAACACCTTCTCATTCTATCTTTAGCTTCTTTCTTTCTTTCTTTCTTGATATATTTCATTCTAGCTTTAATACCTTCTAATATTCTATCATTTAGTTTCTTTCTTTCTTTCTTTCTTTCTTGATATATTACATTCTAACTTTAATACTATCTAACATTCTATCTTTAGTTTCTTTCTTTCTTTCTTGATATCTTTCATTCTAGCTTTAATACCTTCTAACGTTCTATCTTTAGTTTCCTTCTTTCTTTCTTTCTTGATATCTTTCATTCTAATTTTAATATCTTCTAACGTTCTGTCTTTAGTTTCTTTCTGTCTTTCATTCTTTCTTTCTTGATTTCATTCAATAATGCTTTAATACCTTCTGACATTCTATCTTTAGTTTCTTTCTTATTTTCTTGATTTCTTTCATTCATGCTTTAATACCTTCTAACATTTTATCTTTAGTTTCTTTCTTTCTTTCTTGATATCTTTCATTCTAGTTTTAGTACCTTCTAACATTCTATCTTTAATTTCTTTCTTTCTTGTTTTCGTTCATTTTAGCTTTAATAACTTCTAACATTCTATCTTTAGTTTCTTTTCTTCTTTCTTTCTTTCTTGATATATTTCGTTCCAACTTTAATACCTTCTGACATTCTATCTTTAGTTTCTTCCTTTCTTTCTTGATTTCTTTCATTCTTGCTTTAATACCTTCTAACATTCAATCTTTAGTTTCTTTCTTTCTTTCTTAATATATTTCATTCTAGCTTTAATACCTTCTAATATTCTATCATTTAGTATCTTTCTTTCTTTCTTTCTTGATATATTTCATTCTCAGTTTAATACTATCTAACATTCTATCTTTAGTTTCTTTCTTTCTTTCTTGATATCTTTCATTCTAGCTTTAATACCGTCTAAATTTCTATCTTTAGTTTCCTTCTTTCTTTCTTTCTTGATATCTTTCATTCTAATTTTAATACCTTCTAACGTTCTGTCTTTAGTTTCTTTCTGTCTTTCTTTCTTTCTTTCTTGATTTCATTCAATAATGCTTTAATACCTTCTGACATTCTATCTTTAGTTTTTTCTTTCTTTCTTGATTTCTTTAATTCATGCTTTAATACCTTCTTATATTCTATCTTTAGTTTCTTTCTTTCTTTCTTGATATCTTTCATTCTAGTTTTAGTACCTTCTAACATTCTATCTTTAATTTCTTTTTTTCTTGTTTTCGTTCATTTTAGCTTTAATACCTTCTAATATTCTATCTTTAGTTTCTTTCTTTCTTTCTTTCTTTCTTGATGTTTCATTCTAGCTTCAATACCTTCTGACATTCTATCTTTAGTTTCTTTCTTTCTTTCTTGATATCTCATTCTAGGTTTAATACCTTCTGAAATTTTTTTTTAGTATTTTTTCTTTTTCTCTCGATTTCTTTCATTCTAGCTTTAATACCTTCTAACATTCAATCTTTAGTTTCTTTCTTTCTTTCTTGATATTTTTCATTCTAGCTTTAATACCTTCTATCATTCAATCTTTAGTTTCTTTCTTTCTTTCTTGATATTTTTCATTTTAGCTTTAATACCTTCTAATATTCTATCATTGGTTTCTTTCTTTCTTTCTTTCTTTCTTACTTCATATCTTTCATTCTAATTTTAATACCATCTAACATTCTATCTTTAATTTCTTTCTTTCTTTCTTTCTTTCTTTCTTTCTTTATTGATATCTTTCCTTCTAGCTTTAATACCTTCTTACATTATATCTTTAGTTTCTTTTCTTTTTTCTTTCTTGTTTTCTTCATTCTTTAATACCTTCTAACATTCTATCTTTAGTTTCTTTTTTTCTTTCTTTCTTGATATCTTTCATTCAAGCTTTCATATATTCTAACATTCTATCTTTAGATTCTTTCCTTTCTTGTTTTCTTTCATTCTAGATTTAATAACTTCTAACATTCAATCTTTAGTTTCTATCTTTCTTTCTTTCTTGCTATCTTTCCTTCTAGCTTTAATACGTTCTAACATTCTATCTTTAGTTTCTTTTCTTTTTTCTTTCTTGTTTTCTTCATTCTTTAATACCTTCTAACATTCTATCTTTAGTTTCTTTCCTTCATTCTTTCTTGTTTTCTTTCATTCTAGCTATAATACATTCTAACATTCAATCATCAGTTTCTTTCTTACATTCTTTCTTGATATCGTTCATTCTAATTTTAATACCTTCTGACATTCTATCTTTAGTTTCTTTCTTTCTTTCTTTCTTTCTTGATATATTTCATTCTAGCTTTAATACTTTCTGACATTCTATCTTTAGTTTCTTCTTTTCTTTCTTGATTTCTTTCAATCTTGCTTTAATACCTTCTGACATTCTATCTTTAGTATTTTTTTCTTTCTTTCTCGATTTCTTTCATTCTAGCTTTAATACCTTCTAATATTCTATCATTTAGTATCTTTCTTTCTTTCTTTCTTGATATATTTCATTCTAAGTTTAATACTATCTAACATTCTATCTTTAGTTTCTTTCTTTCTTTCTTGATATCTTTCATTCTAGCTTTAATACCGTCTAAATTTCTATCTTTAGTTTCCTTCTTTCTTTCTTTCTTGATATCTTTCATTCTAATTTTAATACCTTCTAAAGTTCTGTCTTTAGCTTATTTATTTATTTATTTATTTATTTATTTATTTCTTGATTTCATTCAATAATGCTTTAATACCTTCTGACATTCTATCTTTAGTTTTTTCTTTCTTTCTTGATTTCTTTCATTCATGCTTTAATACCTTCTAACATTCTATCTTTCGTTTCTTTCTTTCTTTCTTGATATCTTTCATTCTAGTTTTAGTACCTTCTAACATTCTATCTTTAATTTCTTTTTTTCTTGTTTTCGTTCATTTTAGCTTTAATACCTTCTAATATTCTATCTTTAGTTTCTTTCTTTCTTTCTTTCTTTCTTGATGTTTCATTCTAGCTTCAATACCTTCTGACATTCTATCTTTAGTTTCTTTCTTTCTTTCTTGATATCTTTCATTCTAGGTTTAATACCTTCTAACAATCTATCTTAAGTTTCTTTTCTTCTTTCTTTCTTGTTTTCTTTCATGCTTTAATACCTTCTAACATTCAATCTTTAGTTTCTTTCTTTCTTTCTTGATATTTTTCATTCTAGCTTTAATACCTTCTATCATTCAATCTTTAGTTTCTTTCTTTCTTTCTTGATATTTTTCATTTGCGCTTTAATACCTTCTAATATTCTATCATTGGTTTCTTTCTTTCTTTCTTTCTTTCTTACTTCATATCTTTCATTCTAATTTTAATACCACCTAACATTCTATCTTTAATTTCTTTCTTTCTTTCTTTCTTTCTTTCTTTCTTGATATTTTTCATTCTAGCTTTAATACCTTCTATCATTCAATCTTTAGTTTCTTTCTTTCTTTCTTGATATTTTTCATTTTAGCTTTAATACCTACTAATATTCTATCATTGGTTTCTTTCTTTCTTTCTTTCTTTCTTACTTCATATCTTTCATTCTAATTTTAATACCATCTAACATTCTATCTTTAATTTCTTTCTTTCTTTCTTTCTTTCTTGATATCTTTCCTTCTAGCTTTAATACCTTCTAACATTATATCTTTAGTTTCTTTTCTTTTTTCTTTCTTGTTTCCTTCATTCTTTAATACCTTCTAACATTCTATCTTTAGTTTCTTTTTTTCTTTCTTTCTTGATATCTTTTATTCAAGCTTTCATATTTTCTAACATTCTATCTTTAGATTCTTTCCTTTCTTGTTTTCTTTCATTCTAGCTTTAATACCTTCTAACATTCAATCTTTAGTTTCTTTCCTTCTTTCTTTCTAGTTTTCTTTCATTCAAGCTTTAATACCTTCTAACATTCAATCTTTAGTTTCTTTCTTTCTTTCTTGATATCTTTCATTCTTGCTTTAATAACTTCTAACATTCCATCTTTAGTTTCTTTCTTTCTTTCTTGATATCTTTCATTCTAGCTTCAATACCTTCTAATATTCTATCTTTAGTTTCTTTCTTTCTTTCTATCTTGATATCTTTCATTCTACCTTTAATACATTCTAACATTCTATCTTTAGATTCTTTCCTTGTTTCTTTCTTGTTTTCGTTCATTTTAGCTTTAACACCTTCTCATTCTATCTTTAGCTTCTTTCTTTCTTTCTTTCTTGATATATTTCATTCTAGCTTTAATACCTTCTAATATTCTATCATTTAGTTTCTTTCTTTCTTTCTTTCTTTCTTGATATATTACATTCTAACTTTAATACTATCTAACATTCTATCTTTAGTTTCTTTCTTTCTTTCTTGATATCTTTCATTCTAGCTTTAATACCTTCTAACGTTCTATCTTTAGTTTCCTTCTTTCTTTCTTTCTTGATATCTTTCATTCTAATTTTAATATCTTCTAACGTTTTGTCTTTAGTTTCTTTCTGTCTTTCTTTCTTTCTTTCTTGATTTCATTCAATAATGCTTTAATACCTTCTTACATTCTATCTTTAGTTTCTTTCTTTCTTTCTTGATTTCTTTCATTCATGCTTTAATACCTTCTAACATTTTATCTTTAGTTTCTTTCTTTCTTTCTTGATATCTTTCATTCTAGATTTAGTACCTTCTAACATTCTATCTTTAATTTCTTTCTTTCTTGTTTTCGTTCATTTTAGCTTTAATAACTTCTAACATTCTATCTTTAGTTTCTTTTCTTCTTTCTTTCTTTCTTGATATATTTCGTTCTAACTTTAATACCTTCTGACATTCTATCTTTAGTTTCTTCCTTTCTTTCTTGATTTCTTTCATTCTTGCTTTAATACCTCCTGACATTCTATCTTTAGTATTTTTTCCTTTCTTTCTCGATTTCTTTCATTCTAGCTTTAATACCTTCTAACATTCAATCTTTAGTTTCTTTCTTTCTTTCTTAATATATTTCATTCTAGCTTTAATACCTTCTAATATTCTATCATTTAGTATCTTTCTTTCTTTCTTTCTTGATATATTTCATTCTAAGTTTAATACTATCTAACATTCTATCTTTAGTTTCTTTCTTTCTTTCTTGATATCTTTCATTCTAGCTTTAATACCGTCTAAATTTCTATCTTTAGTTTCCTTCTTCCTTTCTTTCTTGATATCTTTCATTCTAATTTTAATACCTTCTAACGTTCTGTCTTTAGTTTCTTTCTTTCTTTCTTTCTTTCTTTCTTGATTTCATTCAATAATGCTTTAATACCTTCTGACATTCTATCTTTAGTTTTTTCTTTCTTTCTTGATTTCTTTCATTCATGCTTTAATACCTTCTAACATTCTATCTTTCGTTTCTTTCTTTCTTTCTTGATATCTTTCATTCTAGTTTTAGTACCTTCTAACATTCTATCTTTAATTTCTTTTTTTCTTGTTTTCGTTCATTTTAGCTTTAATACCTTCTAATATTCTATCTTTAGTTTCTTTCTTTCTTTCTTTCTTTCTTGATGTTTCATTCTAGCTTCAATACCTTCTGCCATTCTATCTTTAGTTTCTTTCTTTCTTTCTTGATATCTTTCATTCTAGGTTTAATACCTTCTAACATTCTATCTTAAGTTTCTTTTCTTCTTTCTTTCTTGTTTTCTTTTATGCTTTAATACCTTCTAACATTCAATCTTTAGTTTCTTTCTTTCTTTCTTGATATTTTTCATTCTAGCTTTAATACCTTCTATCATTCAATCTTTAGTTTCTTTCTTTCTTTCTTGATATTTTTCATTTGCGCTTTAATACCTTCTAATATTCTATCATTGGTTTCTTTCTTTCTTTCTTTCTTTCTTACTTCATATCTTTCATTCTAATTTTAATACCATCTAACATTCTATCTTTAATTTCTTTCTTTCTTTCTTTCTTGATATTTTTCATTCTAGCTTTAATACCTTCTATCATTCAATCTTTAGTTTCTTTCTTTCATTCTTGATATTTTTCATTTTAGCTTTAATACCTTCTAATATTCTATCATTGGTTTCTTTCTTTCTTTCTTTCTTTCTTATTTCATATCTTTCATTCTAATTTTAATACCATCTAACATTCTATCTTTAATTTCTTTCTTTCTTTCTTTCTTTCTTTCTTTCTTTCTTTCTTTCTTTCTTTCTTTCTTTCTTTCTTGATATCTTTCCTTCTAGCTTTAATACCTTCTAACATTATATCTTTAGTTTCTTTTCCTTTTTCTTTCTTGTTTTCTTCATTCTTTAATACCTTCTAACATTCTATCTTTAGTTTCTTTTTTTCTTTCTTTCTTGATATCTTTCATTCAAGCTTTCATATATTCTAACATTCTATCTTTAGATTCTTTCCTTTCTTGTTTTCTTTCATTCTAGCTTTAATACCTTCTAACATTCAATCTTTAGTTTCTTTCCTTCTTTCTTTCTAGTTTTCTTTCATTCAAGCTTTAATACCTTCTAACATTCAATCTTTAGTTTCTTTCTTTCTTTCTTTCTTTCTTACTTCATATCTTTCATTCTAATTTTAATACCATCTAACATTCTATCTTTAATTTCTTTCTTTCTTTCTTTCTTTCTTTCTTGATATTTTTCATTCTAGCTTTAATACCTTCTATCATTCAATCTTTAGTTTCTTTCATTCTTGATATTTTTCATTTTAGCTTTAATACCTTCTAATATTCTATCATTGGTTTCTTTCTTTCTTTCTTTCTTTCTTATTTCATATCTTTCATTCTAATTTTAATACCATCTAACATTCTATCTTTAATTTCTTTCTTTCTTTCTTTCTTTCTTTCTTTCTTTCTTTCTTTCTTTCTTTCTTTCTTTCTTTCTTTCTTTCTTTCTTGATATCTTTCCTTCTAGCTTTAATACCTTCTAACATTATATCTTTAGTTTCTTTTCTTTTTTCTTTCTTGTTTTCTTCATTCTTTAATACCTTCTAACATTCTATCTTTAGTTTCTTTTTTTCTTTCTTTCTTGATATCTTTCATTCAAGCTTTCATATATTCTAACATTCTATCTTTAGATTCTTTCCTTTCTTGTTTTCTTTCATTCTAGCTTTAATACCTTCTAACATTCAATCTTTAGTTTCTTTCCTTCTGTCTTTCTAGTTTTCTTTCATTCAAGCTTTAATACCTTCTAACATTCAATCTTTAGTTTCTTTCTTTCTTTCTTGATATCTTTCATTCTAGCTTTAATAACTTCTAACATTCCATCTTTAGTTTCTTTCTTTCTTTCTTTCTTTCTTTCTTTCTTTCTTTCTTTCTTTCTTTCTTGATATCTTTCATTCTAGCTTTAATAACTTTTAACATTCCATCTTTAGTTTCTTTCTTTCTTTCTTGATATCTTTCATTCTAGCTTTAATACCTTCTAACATTCTATCTTTAGTTTCTTTCTTTCTTTCTATCTTGATATCTTTCATTCTACCTTTAATACATTCTAACATTCTATCTTTAGATTCCTTCCTTGTTTCTTTCTTGTTTTCGTTCATTTTAGCTTTAACACCTTCTCATTCTATCTTTAGCTTCTTTCTTTCTTTCTTTCTTGATATATTTCATTCTAGCTTTAATACCTTCTAATATTCTATCATTGGTTTCTTTCTTTCTTTCTTTCTTTCTTACTTCATATCTTTCATTCTAATTTTAATACCATCTAACATTCTATCTTTAATTTCTTTCTTTCTTTCTTTCTTTCTTTCTTGATATCTTTCCTTCTAGCTTTAATACCTTCTAATATTATATCTTTAGTTTCTTTTCTTTTTTCTTTCTTGTTTTCTTCATTCTTTAATACCTTCTAACATTCTATCTTTAGTTTCTTTTTTCTTTCTTTCTTGATATCTTTTATTCAAGCTTTCATATATTCTAACATTCTATCTTTAGATTCTTTCCTTTCTTGTTTTCTTTCATTCTAGCTTTAATACCTTCTAACATTCAATCTTCAGTTTCTTTCCTTCTTTCTTTCTAGTTTTCTTTCATTCAAGCTTTAATACCTTCTAACATTCAATCTTTAGTTTCTTTCTTTCTTTCTTGATATCTTTCATTCTAGCTTTAATAAGTTCTAACATTCCATCTTTAGTTTCTTTCTTTCTTTCTATCTTGATATCTTTCATTCTACCTTTAATACATTCTAATATTCTATCTTTAGATTCTTTCCTAGTTTCTTTCTTGTTTTCGTTCATTTTAGCTTTAACACCTTCTCATTCTATCTTTAGCATCTTTCTTTCTTTCTTTCTTGATATATTTCATTCTAGCTTTAATACCTTCTAATATTCTATCATTTAGTTTCTTTATTTCTTTCTTTCTTTCTTGATATATTACATTCTAACTTTAATACTATCTAACATTCTATCTTTAGTTTCTTTCTTTCTTTCTTGATATCTTTCATTCTAGCTTTAATACCTTCTAACGTTCTATCTTTAGTTTCCTTCTTTCTTTCTTTCTTGATATCTTTCATTCTAATTTTAATATCTTCTAACGTTCTGTCTTTAGTTTCTTTCTGTCTTTCATTCTTTCTTTCTTGATTTCATTCAATAATGCTTTAATACCTTCTGACATTCTATCTTTAGTTTCTTTCTTTCTTTCTTGATTTCTTTCATTCATGCTTTAATACCTTCTAACATTTTATGTTTAGTTTCTTTCTTTCTTTCTTGATATCTTTCATTCTAGTTTTAGTACCTTCTAACATTCTATCTTTAATTTCTTTCTTTCTTGTTTTCGTTCATTTTAGCTTTAATAACTTCTAACATTCTATCTTTAGTTTCTTTTCTTCTTTCTTTCTTTCTTGATATATTTCGTTCTAACTTTAATACCTTCTGACATTCTATCTTTAGTTTCTTCCTTTCTTTCTTGATTTCTTTCATTCTTGCTTTAATACCTCCTGACATTCTATCTTTAGTATTTTTTTTCTTTCTTTCTCGATTTCTTTCATTCTAGCTTTAATACCTTCTAACATTCAATCTTTAGTTTCTTTCTTTCTTTCTTAATATATTTCATTCTAGCTTTAATACCTTCTAATATTCTATCATTTAGTATCTTTCTTTCTTTCTTTCTTGATATATTTCATTCTCAGTTTAATACTATCTAACATTCTATCTTTAGTTTCTTTCTTTCTTTCTTGATATCTTTCATTCTAGCTTTAATACCGTCTAAATTTCTATCTTTAGTTTCCTTTTTTCTTTCTTTCTTGATATCTTTCATTCTAATTTTAATACCTTCTAACGTTCTGTCTTTAGTTTCTTTCTTTCTTTCTTTCTTTCTTTCTTGATTTCATTCAATAATGCTTTAATACCTTCTGACATTCTATCTTTAGTTTTTTCTTTCTTTCTTGATTTCTTTCATTCATGCTTTAATACCTTCTTATATTCTATCTTTAGTTTCTTTCTTTCTTTCTTGATATCTTTCATTCTAGTTTTAGTACCTTCTAACATTCTCTCTTTAATTTCTTTTTTTCTTGTTTTCGTTCATTTTAGCTTTAATACCTTCTAATATTCTATCTTTAGTTTCTTTCTTTCTTTCTTTCTTTCTTGATGTTTCATTCTAGCTTCAATACCTTCTGACATTCTATCTTTAGTTTCTTTCTTTCTTTCTTGATATTTTTCATTCTAGGTTTAATACCTTCTGAAATTTTTTTTAGTATTTTTTCTTTTTCTCTCGATTTCTTTCATTCTAGCTTTAATACCTTCTAACATTCAATCTTTAGTTTCTTTCTTTCTTTCTTGATATTTTTCATTCTAGCTTTAATACCTTCTATCATTCAATCTTTAGTTTCTTTCTTTCTTTCTTGATATTTTTCATTTTAGCTTTAATACCTTCTAATATTCTATCATTGGTTTCTTTCTTTCTTTCTTTCTTTCTTACTTCATATCTTTCATTCTAATTTTAATACCATCTAACATTCTATCTTTAATTTCTTTCTTTCTTTCTTTCTTTCTTTCTTTCTTGATATCTTTCCTTCTAGCTTTAATACCTTCTTACATTATATCTTTAGTTTCTTTTCTTTTTTCTTTCTTGTTTTCTTCATTCTTTAATACCTTCTAACATTCTATCTTTAGTTTCTTTTTTTCTTTCTTTCTTGATATCTTTCATTCAAGCTTTCATATATTCTAACATTCTATCTTTAGATTCTTTCCTTTCTTGTTTTCTTTCATTCTAGATTTAATACCTTCTAACATTCAATCTTTAGTTTCTTTCCTTCTTTCTTTCTAGTTTTCTTTCATTCAAGCTTTAATACCTTCTAACATTCAATCTTTAGTTTCTTTCTTTCTTTCTTGATATCTTTCATTCTAGCTTTAATAACTTCTAACATTCCATCTTTAGTTTCTTTCTTTCTTTCTTGATATCTTTCATTCTAGCTTTAATACCTTCTAACATTCTATCTTTAGTTTCTTTCTTTCTTTCTATCTTGATATCTTTCATTCTACCTTTAATACATTCTAACATTCTATCTTTAGATTCTTTCCTTGTTTCTTTCTTGTTTTCGTTCATTTTAGCTTTAACACCTTCTCATTCTATCTTTAGCTTCTTTCTTTCTTTCTTTCTTGATATATTTCATTCTAGCTTTAATACCTTCTAATATTCTATCATTGGTTTCTTTCTTTCTTTCTTTCTTTCTTTCTTACTTCATATCTTTCATTCTAATTTTAATACCATCTAACATTCTATCTTTAATTTCTTTCTTTCTTTCTTTCTTTCTTTCTTTCTTGATATCTTTCCTTCTAGCTTTAATACCTTCTAACATTATATCTTTAGTTTCTTTTCTTTTTTCTTTCTTGTTTTCTTCATTCTTTAATACCTTCTAACATTCTATCTTTAGTTTCTTTTTTTCTTTCTTTCTTGATATCTTTTATTCAAGCTTTCATATATTCTAACATTCAATCTTTAGTTTCTTTCCTTTCTTGTTTTCTTTCATTCTAGCTTTAATACCTTCTAACATTCAATCTTCAGTTTCTTTCCTTCTTTCTTTCTAGTTTTCTTTCATTCAAGCTTTAATACCTTCTAACATTCAATCTTTAGTTTCTTTCTTTCTTTCTTGATATCTTTCATTCTAGCTTTAATAAGTTCTAACATTCCATCTTTAGTTTCTTTCTTTCTTTCTATCTTGATATCTTTCATTCTACCTTTAATACATTCTAATATTCTATCTTTAGATTCTTTCCTAGTTTCTTTCTTGTTTTCGTTCATTTTAGCTTTAACACCTTCTCATTCTATCTTTAGCATCTTTCTTTCTTTCTTTCTTGATATATTTCATTCTAGCTTTAATACCTTCTAATATTCTATCATTTAGTTTCTTTCTTTCTTTCTTTCTTTCTTGATATATTACATTCTAACTTTAATACTATCTAACATTCTATCTTTAGTTTCTTTCTTTCTTTCTTGATATCTTTCATTCTAGCTTTAATACCTTCTAACGTTCTATCTTTAGTTTCCTTCTTTCTTTCTTTCTTGATATCTTTCATTCTAATTTTAATATCTTCTAACGTTCTGTCTTTAGTTTCTTTCTGTCTTTCATTCTTTCTTTCTTGATTTCATTCAATAATGCTTTAATACCTTCTGACATTCTATCTTTAGTTTTTTCTTTCTTTCTTGATTTCTTTCATTCATGCTTTAATACCTTCTTATATTCTATCTTTAGTTTCTTTCTTTCTTTCTTGATATCTTTCATTCTAGTTTTAGTACCTTCTAACATTCTCTCTTTAATTTCTTTTTTTCTTGTTTTCGTTCATTTTAGCTTTAATACCTTCTAATATTCTATCTTTAGTTTCTTTCTTTCTTTCTTTCTTTCTTGATGTTTCATTCTAGCTTCAATACCTTCTGACATTCTATCTTTAGTTTCTTTCTTTCTTTCTTGATATTTTTCATTCTAGGTTTAATACCTTCTGAAATTTTTTTTAGTATTTTTTCTTTTTCTCTCGATTTCTTTCATTCTAGCTTTAATACCTTCTAACATTCAATCTTTAGTTTCTTTCTTTCTTTCTTGATATTTTTCATTCTAGCTTTAATACCTTCTATCATTCAATCTTTAGTTTCTTTCTTTCTTTCTTGATATTTTTCATTTTAGCTTTAATACCTTCTAATATTCTATCATTGGTTTCTTTCTTTCTTTCTTTCTTTCTTACTTCATATCTTTCATTCTAATTTTAATACCATCTAACATTCTATCTTTAATTTCTTTCTTTCTTTCTTTCTTTCTTTCTTTCTTGATATCTTTCCTTCTAGCTTTAATACCTTCTTACATTATATCTTTAGTTTCTTTTCTTTTTTCTTTCTTGTTTTCTTCATTCTTTAATACCTTCTAACATTCTATCTTTAGTTTCTTTTTTCTTTCTTTCTTGATATCTTTCATTCAAGCTTTCATATATTCTAACATTCTATCTTTAGATTCTTTCCTTTCTTGTTTTCTTTCATTCTAGATTTAATACCTTCTAACATTCAATCTTTAGTTTCTTTCCTTCTTTCTTTCTAGTTTTCTTTCATTCAAGCTTTAATACCTTCTAACATTCAATCTTTAGTTTCTTTCTTTCTTTCTTGATATCTTTCATTCTAGCTTTAATAACTTCTAACATTCCATCTTTAGTTTCTTTCTTTCTTTCTTGATATCTTTCATTCTAGCTTTAATACCTTCTAACATTCTATCTTTAGTTTCTTTCTTTCTTTCTATCTTGATATCTTTCATTCTACCTTTAATACATTCTAACATTCTATCTTTAGATTCTTTCCTTGTTTCTTTCTTGTTTTCGTTCATTTTAGCTTTAACACCTTCTCATTCTATCTTTAGCTTCTTTCTTTCTTTCTTTCTTGATATATTTCATTCTAGCTTTAATACCTTCTAATATTCTATCATTGGTTTCTTTCTTTCTTTCTTTCTTTCTTTCTTACTTCATATCTTTCATTCTAATTTTAATACCATCTAACATTCTATCTTTAATTTCTTTCTTTCTTTCTTTCTTTCTTTCTTTCTTGATATCTTTCCTTCTAGCTTTAATACCTTCTAACATTATATCTTTAGTTTCTTTTCTTTTTTCTTTCTTGTTTTCTTCATTCTTTAATACCTTCTAACATTCTATCTTTAGTTTCTTTTTTTCTTTCTTTCTTGATATCTTTTATTCAAGCTTTCATATATTCTAACATTCAATCTTTAGTTTCTTTCCTTTCTTGTTTTCTTTCATTCTAGCTTTAATACCTTCTAACATTCAATCTTCAGTTTCTTTCCTTCTTTCTTTCTAGTTTTCTTTCATTCAAGCTTTAATACCTTCTAACATTCAATCTTTAGTTTCTTTCTTTCTTTCTTGATATCTTTCATTCTAGCTTTAATAAGTTCTAACATTCCATCTTTAGTTTCTTTCTTTCTTTCTATCTTGATATCTTTCATTCTACCTTTAATACATTCTAATATTCTATCTTTAGATTCTTTCCTAGTTTCTTTCTTGTTTTCGTTCATTTTAGCTTTAACACCTTCTCATTCTATCTTTAGCATCTTTCTTTCTTTCTTTCTTGATATATTTCATTCTAGCTTTAATACCTTCTAATATTCTATCATTTAGTTTCTTTCTTTCTTTCTTTCTTTCTTGATATATTACATTCTAACTTTAATACTATCTAACATTCTATCTTTAGTTTCTTTCTTTCTTTCTTGATATCTTTCATTCTAGCTTTAATACCTTCTAACGTTCTATCTTTAGTTTCCTTCTTTCTTTCTTTCTTGATATCTTTCATTCTAATTTTAATATCTTCTAACGTTCTGTCTTTAGTTTCTTTCTGTCTTTCATTCTTTCTTTCTTGATTTCATTCAATAATGCTTTAATACCTTCTGACATTCTATCTTTAGTTTCTTTCTTTCTTTCTTGATTTCTTTCATTCATGCTTTAATACCTTCTAACATTTTATCTTTAGTTTCTTTCTTTCTTTCTTGATATCTTTCATTCTAGTTTTAGTACCTTCTAACATTCTATCTTTAATTTCTTTCTTTCTTGTTTTCGTTCATTTTAGCTTTAATAACTTCTAACATTCTATCTTTAGTTTCTTTTCTTCTTTCTTTCTTTCTTGATATATTTCGTTCTAACTTTAATACCTTCTGACATTCTATCTTTAGTTTCTTCCTTTCTTTCTTGATTTCTTTCATTCTTGCTTTAATACCTCCTGACATTCTATCTTTAGTATTTTTTTTCTTTCTTTCTCGATTTCTTTCATTCTAGCTTTAGTACCTTCTAACATTCAATCTTTAGTTTCTTTCTTTCTTTCTTAATATATTTCATTCTAGCTTTAATACCTTCTAATATTCTATCATTTAGTATCTTTCTTTCTTTCTTTCTTGATATATTTCATTCTCAGTTTAATACTATCTAACATTCTATCTTTAGTTTCTTTCTTTCTTTCTTGATATCTTTCATTCTAGCTTTAATACCGTCTAAATTTCTATCTTTAGTTTCCTTCTTTCTTTCTTTCTTGATATCTTTCATTCTAATTTTAATACCTTCTAACGTTCTGTCTTTAGTTTCTTTCTTTCTTTCTTTCTTTCTTTCTTGATTTCATTCAATAATGCTTTAATACCTTCTGACATTCTATCTTTAGTTTTTTCTTTCTTTCTTGATTTCTTTCATTCATGCTTTAATACCTTCTTATATTCTATCTTTAGTTTCTTTCTTTCTTTCTTGATATCTTTCATTCTAGTTTTAGTACCTTCTAACATTCTATCTTTAATTTCTTTTTTTCTTGTTTTCGTTCATTTTAGCTTTAATACCTTCTAATATTCTATCTTTAGTTTCTTTCTTTCTTTCTTTCTTTCTTGATGTTTCATTCTAGCTTCAATACCTTCTGACATTCTATCTTTAGTTTCTTTCTTTCTTTCTTGATATCTTTCATTCTAGGTTTAATACCTTCTGAAATTTTTTTTTAGTATTTTTTCTTTTTCTCTCGATTTCTTTCATTCTAGCTTTAATACCTTCTAACATTCAATCTTTAGGTTCTTTCTTTCTTTCTTGATATTTTTCATTCTAGCTTTAATACCTTCTATCATTCAATCTTTAGTTTCTTTCTTTCTTTCTTGATATTTTTCATTTTAGCTTTAATACCTTCTAATATTCTATCATTGGTTTCTTTCTTTCTTTCTTTCTTTCTTACTTCATATCTTTCATTCTAATTTTAATACCATCTAACATTCTATATTTAATTTCTTTCTTTCTTTCTTTCTTTCTTTCTTGATATCTTTCCTTCTAGCTTTAATACCTTCTTACATTATATCTTTAGTTTCTTTTCTTTTTTCTTTCTTGTTTTCTTCATTCTTTAATACCTTCTAACATTCTATCTTTAGTTTCTTTTTTTCTTTCTTTCTTGATATCTTTCATTCAAGCTTTCATATATTATAACATTCTATCTTTAGATTCTTTCCTTTCTTGTTTTCTTTCATTCTAGATTTAATACCTTCTAACATTCAATCTTTAGTTTCTTTCCTTCTTTCTTTCTAGTTTTCTTTCATTCAAGCTTTAATACCTTCTAACATTCAATCTTTAGTTTCTTTCTTTCTTTCTTGATATCTTTCATTCTAGCTTTAATAACTTCTAACATTCCATCTTTAGTTTCTTTCTTTCTTTCTTGATATCTTTCATTCTAGCTTTAATACCTTCTAACATTCTATCTTTAGTTTCTTTCTTTCTTTCTATCTTGATATCTTTCATTCTACCTTTAATACATTCTAACATTCTATCATTTAGTTTCTTTCTTTCTTTCTTTCTTGATATATTACATTCTAACTTTAATACTATCTAACATTCTATCTTTAGTTTCTTTCTTTCTTTCTTGAAATCTTTCATTCTAGCTTTAATACCTTCTAACGTTCTATCTTTAGATTCCTTCTTTCTTTCTTTCTTGATATCTTTCATTCTAATTTTAATATCTTCTAACGTTCTGTCTTTAGTTTCTTTCTATCTTTCTTTCTTTCTTTCTTGATTTCATTCAATAATGCTTTAATACCTTCTGACATTCTATCTTTAGTTTCTTTCTTTCTTTCTTGATTTCTTTCATTCATGCTTTAATACCTTCTAACATTTTATCTTTAGTTTCTTTCTTTCTTTCTTGATATCTTTCATTCTAGTTTTAGTACCTTCTAACATTCTATCTTTAATTTCTTTCTTTCTTGTTTTCGTTCATTTTAGCTTTAATAACTTCTAACAATCTATCTTTAGTTTCTTTTCTTCTTTCTTTCTTTCTTGATATATTTCGTTCTAACTTTAATACGTTCTGACATTCTATCTTTAGTTTCTTCCTTTCTTTCTTGATTTCTTTCATTCTTGCTTTAATACCTCCTGACATTCTATCTTTAGTATTTTTTTCTTTCTTTCTCGATTTCTTTCATTCTAGCTTTAATACCTTCTAACATTCAATCTTTAGTTTCTTTCTTTCTTTCTTGATATTTTTCATTCTAGCTTTAATACCTTCTAACATTCTATCTTTACTTTCTTTCTTTCTTTCTTTTTTTCGTTCATTTTAGCTTGAATACCTTCTAATATTCTATCATTGGTATCTTTCTTTCTTTCTTACTTCATATCTTTCAGTCTAATTTTAATACCATCTAACATTCTATATTTAGTTTCATTTCTTCTTTCTTTCTTGTTTTCTTTCATGCTTTAATACCTTCTAACATTCAATCGTTAGTTTCTTTGATTCTTTCTTTCTAGTTTTCTTTCATTCAAGCTTTAATACCTTCTGACATTCTATCTTTAGTTTCTTCCTTTATTTCTTGATTTCTTTCATTCTGGCTTTAATACCTTCTAACATTCTATCTTTACTTTCTTTCTGTCTTTCTTTCTTGTTTTCGTTCATTTGAGCTTTAATCTTCTAATATTCTATCATTCGTTTCTTCCTTTCTTTCTTGATTTCTGTCATTCTAGCTTTAATAACTTCTAACATTCAATCTTTAGTTTCTTTCTTTCTTTCTTGATATTTTTCATTCTAGCTTTAATACCTTCTAACATTCTATCTTTACTTTCTTTCTTTCTTTCTTGTTTTCGTTCATTTTAGCTTGAATACCTTCTAATATTCTATCATTGGTACCTTTCTTTCTTTCTTTCTTACTTCATATCTTTCAGTCTAATTTTAATACCATCTAACATTCTATATTTATTTTCTTTTCTTCTTTCTTTCTTGTTTTCTTTCAAGTTTTAATACCTTCTAACATTCAATCGTTAGTTTCTTTGATTCTTTCTTTCTAGTTTTCTTTCATTCAAGCTTTAATACCTTCTGACATTCTATCTTTAGTTTCTTCCTTTCTTTCTTGATTTCTTTCATTCTGGCTTTAATACCTTCTAACATTCTATCTTTACTTTCTTTCTGTCTTTCTTTCTTGTTTTCGTTCATTTGAGCTTTAATCTTCTAATATTCTATCATTCGTTTCTTCCTTTTTTTTTTGATTTCTGTCATTCTAGCTTTAATAACTTCTAACGTTCAATCTTTAGTTTCTTTCTTTCTTTCTTGATATCTTTCCTTCCAGCTTTAATACCTTCTAACATTCTATCTTTAGATTCTTTTCTTTTTTCTCTCTTGTTTTCTTCATTCTTTAATACCTTCTAACATTCTATCTTTAGTTTCTTTCCTTCATTCTTTCTTGTTTTCTTTCATTCTAGCTTTAATACATTCTAACATTCAATCGTCAGTTTCTTTCTTACATTCTTTCTTGATATCTTTCATTCTAATTTTAATACATTCTTACATTCTATCTTTAGTTTCTTTCTTTCTTTCTTTCTTTCTTGATATATTTCATTCTAGCTTTAATACTTTCTGACATTCTATCTTTAGTTTCTTCCTTTCTTTCTTGATTTCTTTCAATCTTGCTTTAATACCTTCTGACATTCTATCTTTAGTATTTTTTTCTTTCTTTCTCGATTTCTTTCATTCTAGCTTTAATACCTTCTAACATTCAATCTTTAGTTTCTTTCATTCTTTCTTTATATTTTTCATTCTAGCTTTAATACCTTCTAACATTCTATCTTTACTTTATTTCTTTCTTTCTTGTTTTCGTTCATTTTAGCTTGACTACCTTCTAATATTCTATCATTGGAATCTTTCTTTCTTTCTTTCTTACTTCATATATTTCAGTCTAATTTTAATACCATCTAACATTCTATCTTTAGTTTCTTTTCTTCTTTCTTTCTTGTTTTCTTTCATGCTTTAATACCTTCTAACATTCTATCTTTAGTTTCTTTCTTTCTTTCTTGATATCTTTCATTCTAGCTTTAATACCTTCTAACATTCTATCTTTAGTTTGTTTTCTTTTTTCTTTCTTGTTTTCTTCATTCTTTAATACCTTCTAACATTCTATCTTTAGTTTCTTTCCTTCATTCTTTCTTGTTTTCTTTCATTCTAGCTTTAATACATTCTTACATTCTATCTTTAGTTTCTTTCTTTCTTTCTTTCTTTTTTGATTTCTTTAATTCTAGCTTTAATAACTCCTGACGTTCTATCTTTAGTATTTTTTTCTTTCTTTCTCGATTTCTTTCATTCTAGCTTTAATACCTTCAAACATTAAATCTTTAGTTTCTTTCTTTCTTTCTTGTTTTCTTTCATTCTAGCTTTAATAGCTTCTAAAATTCTATCTTTAGTTTCTTGCCTTCTTTCGTTCTTGTTTTCTTTCATTCTAGCTTTAATACCTTTTAACATTCAATCTTAATTTTCTTTCTTTCTTTCTTGATATATTTCATTCTAAATTTAATACCTTCTAATATTCTATCATTTAGTTTCTTTATTTCTTTCTTTCTTTCTTGATATATTTCATTCTAACTTTAATACTAATAACATTCTATCTTTAGTTTCTTTCTTTATTTCTTGATATCTTTCATTCTAGCTTTAATACCTTCTAACATTCTATCTTTATTTTATTTCCTTCTTTCTTTCTTGTTTTCTTTCATTTTCTCTTTAATACCTTCTAACATTCTATCTTTAGTTTCTTTCTTTCTTTCTTGATTTCTTTCATTCATGCTTTAATACCATCTAACATTCTATCTTTAGTTTCTTTCTTTCTTTCTATCTTGATATCTTTCATTCTAGCTTTAATTCATTCTAACATTCTATCTTTAGTTTCTTTCTTTCTTGATATTTTTCATTCTAATTTAAAAACATTCTATCTTTAGTTTCTTTCTTTCTTTCTTTCTTTCTTGATTTCTTTCATTCTAGCTTTAATCCCTTCTGACATTCTATCATTTAGTTTCTTTCTTTCTTGATATCTTTCATTCTAATGTTAATACATTCTATCTTTAGTTTCTTTCTTTCTTTCTTAATATATTTCATTCTAACTTTAATACTATCTAACATTCTATCTTTAGTTTCTTTCTTTCTTGATATCTTTCATTCTAGCTTTAATACCTTTTAAATTTCTATCTTTAGTTTCCTTCTTTCTTTCTTTCTTGATATCTTTCATTCTAATTTTAATACCTTCTAACGTTCTGTCTTTAGTTTCTTTCTTTCTTTATTTATTTCTTCATTTCATTCAATAATGCTTTAATAACTTCTGACATTCTATCTTTAGTTTTTTCTTTCTTGATTTCTTTCATTCATGCTTTAATACCTTCTAACATTCTATCTTTAGTTTCTTTCTTTCTTTCTTGATATCTTTCATTCTAGTTTTAGAACCTTCTAACATTCTATCTTTAATTTCTTTCTTTCTTGTTTTCGTTCATTTTAGCTTTAATAACTTCCAATATTCTACCTTTAGTTTCTTTCTTTCTTTCTTGATATCTTTCATTCTAGTTTTAGTACCGTCTAACATTCTATCTTTAATTTCTTTCTTTCTTGTTTTCGTTCATTTTAGCTTTAATAACTTCCAATATTCTATCTTTAGTTTCTTTCTTTCTTTCTTTCTTGATCTTTCATTCTAGCTTTAATACCTTCTGACATTCTATCTTTAGTTTCTTTCTTTCTTTCTTGATATCTTTCATTCTAGCTTTAATACCTTCTAACATTCAATCTTTAGTTTCTTTCTTTCTTTCTTTCTTATTTTCTTTCATTCTAGCTTTAATACCTTCTAACATTCTATCTTTAGTTTCTTTCCTTCTTTCGTTCTTGTTTTCTTTCATTCCAGCTTTAATACCTTCTAACATTCAATCTTAATTTTCTTTCTTTCTTTCTTGATATATTTCATTCTAGCTTTAATACCTTCTAATATTCTTTCATTTAGTTTCTTTCTTTCTTTCTTTCTTTCTTGATATATTTCGTTCTAACTTTAATACCTTCTGACATTCTATCTTTAGTTTCTTTCTTTCTTTCTTGATATCTTTCATTCTAGCTTTAATACATTCTAACATTCTATCTTTAGATTCTTTCCTTCTTTCTTTCTGTTTTCGTTCATTTTAGCTTTAATACCTTCTAACATTAGTTTAGTCTTTAGTTTCTTTCTTTTTTGATATCTTTTCATTCTAATTTTAATACATTCTATCTTTAGTTTCTTTCTTTCTTTCTTTCTTGATATATTTCATTCTAGCTTTAATTCCTTCTGACATTCTATCTTTCGTTTCTTCCTTTCTTTCTTGATTTCTTTCATTCTTGCTTTAATACCTTCTGACATTCTATCTTTAGTATTTTTTTCTTTCTTTCTCGATTTCTTTCATTCTAGCTTTTAATACCTTCTAACGTTCAAACTTTAGTTTCTTTCTTTCTTTCTTGATATTTTTCATTCTAGCTTTAATACCTTCTAACATTCTATCTTTACTTTCTTTCTTTCTTTCTTTCTTTCTTGTTTTCGTTCATTTTTAGCTTGAATTACCTTCTAATATTCTGTCATTGGTATCTTTCTTTCTTTCTTTCTTACTTCATATCTTTCAGTCTAATTTTAATACCATCTAACATTCTATCTTTAGTTTCTTTTCTTCTTTCTTGTCTTGTTTTCTTTCATGCTTTAATACCTTCTAACATTCAATCGTTAGTTTCTTTGATTCTTTCTTTCTAGTTTTTCTTTCATTCAAGCTTTAATACCTTCTGACATTCTATCTTTAGTTTCTTCCTTTCTTTCTTGAATTCTTTCATTCTGGCTTTAATACCTTCTAACATTCTATCTTTACTTTCTTTCTGTCTTTCTTTCTTGTTTTCGTTCTCATTTCAGCTTTAATCTTCTAATATTCTATCATTCGTTTCTTCCTTTCTTTCTTGATTTCTGTCATTCTTGCTTTAATAACTTCTAACATTCAATCTTTAGTTTCTTTCTTTCTTTTCTTTCTTTCTTGATATCTATCCTTCTAGCTTTAATACCTTTCTAACATTCTAACTTTAGTTTCTTTTCTTTTTTCTTTCTTGTTTTCTTCATTCTTTAATACCTTCTAACATTCTATCTTTAATTTCTTTAATTCATTCTTTCTTGTTTTCTTTCATTCTAGCTTTAATACATTCTAACATTCAATCTTCAGTTTCTTTCTTACATTCTTTCTTGATATCTTTCATTCTAATTTTAATACATTCTTACATTTCTATCTTTAGTTTCTTTCTTTCTTTCTTTCTTGATATATTTCATTCTAGCTTTAATACCTTCTGACATTCTATCTTTAGTATTTTTTTCTTTCTCTTCTCGATTTCTTTCATTCTAGCTTTAATACCTCTTGTAACATTCAATCTTTAGTTTCTTTCCTTCTTTCTTTTCTGTTTTCGTTCATTTTTAGCTTTAATACCTTCTAACATTCTATCTTTAGTTTCTTTCTTTCTTTCTTTCTTTTCTTTCTTGATTTCTTTCATTCTAGCTTTAATACCTTCTGACATTCTATCATTTAATTTCTTTCTTTCTTGATATCTTTCATTCTAATGTTAATACATTTTATCTTTAGTTTCTTCCTTTCTTTCTTAATATATTTCATTTTAGCTTTAATAACTTCTAATATTCTATCATTTAGTATCTTTCTTTCTTTCTTTCTTGATATATTTCATTCTAACTTTAATACTATCTAACATTCTATCTTTAGTTTCTTTCTTTCTTTCTTGATATCTTTCATTCTAGCTTTAATACCGTCTAAATTTCTATCTTTAGTTTCCTTCTTTCTTTCTTTCTTGATATCTTTCATTCTAATTTTAATACCTTCTAACGTTCTGTCTTTAGTTTCTTTCTTTCTTTCTTTCTTTCTTGATTTCCTTCAATAATGCTTTAATACCTTGTAACATTCTATCTTTAGTTTGTTTGTTTCTTTCTTGATATCTTTCATTCTAGTTTTAGTACCTTCTAACATTCTATCTTTAATTTCTTTCTTTCTTGTTTTCGTTCATTTTAGCTTTAATACCTTCTAATATTCTATCTTTAGTTTCTTTCTTTCTTTCTTTCTTTCTTGATGTTTCATTCTAGCTTTAATAACTTCTGACATTCTATCTTTAGGTTCTTTTTTTCTTGATATTTTTCATTCTAATTTTAATACATTCTATCTTTAGTTTCTTTCTTTCTTTCTTGATATCTTTCATTCTAGCTTTAATACCGTCTAAATTTCTATCTTTAGTTTCCTTCTTTCTTTCTTTCTTGATATCTTTCATTCTAATTTTAATACCTTCTAACGTTCTGTCTTTAGTTTCTTTCTTTCTTTCTTTCTTTCTTGATTTCCTTCAATAATGCTTTAATACCTTGTAACATTCTATCTTTAGTTTGTTTGTTTCTTTCTTGATATCTTTCATTCTAGTTTTAGTACCTTCTAACATTCTATCTTTAATTTCTTTCTTTCTTCTTTTCGTTCATTTTAGCTTTAATACCTTCTAATATTCTATCTTTAGTTTCTTTCTTTCTTTCTTTCTTTCTTGATGTTTCATTCTAGCTTTAATAACTTCTGACATTCTATCTTTAGGTTCTTTTTTTCTTGATATTTTTCATTCTAATTTTAATACATTCTATCTTTAGTTTCTTTCTTACTTTCTTTCTTTCTTGATATATTTCATTCAAGCTTTAATACCCTCTGACATTCTATCTTTAGTATTTTTTCTTTCTTTCTCGATTTCTTTCATTCTAGCTTTAATACCTTCTAACATTCAATCTTTAGTTTCTTTCTTTCTTTCTTGATATTTTTCATTCTAACTTTAATACCTTCTAACATTCTATCATTACTTTCTTTCTTTCTTTCTTATTTTCTTTCATTCTAGCTTTAATACCTTCTAACATTCTATCTTTACTTTCTTTCCTTCTTTCGTTCTTGTTTTCTTTCATTCTAGCATTAATACCTTCTAACATTCAATCTTAATTTTCTTTCTTTCTTTCTTGAAATATTTCATTCTAGCTTTAATACATTCTAATATTCTTTCATTTAGTTTCTTTCTTTCTTTCTTTCTTTCTTGATATATTTCGTTCTAACTTTAATACCTTCTGACATTCTATCTTTAGTTTCTTTCTTTCTTTCTTTCTTGATATCTTTCATTCTAGCTTTAATACATTCTAACATTCTATCTTTAGATTCTTTCCTTCTCTCTTTCTGTTTTCGTTCATTTTAGCTTTAATAACTTCTAACATTCTATCTTTAGTTTCTTTCTTTCTTGATATCTTTCATTCTAATTTTAATACATTCTATCTTTAGTTTCTTTCTTTCTTTCTTTCTTTCTTTCTTGATATATTTCATTCTAGCTTTAATACCTTCTGACATTCTATCTTTAGTTTCTCCCTTTCTTTCTTGATTTCTTTCATTCTTGCTTTAATACTTTCTGACATTCTATCTTTAGTATTTTTTCTTTCTTTCTTAATTTCTTTCATTCAAGCTTCAATACCTTCTGACATTCTATCTTTAGTTTTTTCCTTTCTTTCTTGATTTCTTTCATTCTTGCTTTAATACCTTCTGACATTCTATCATTTAGTTTCTTTCTTTCTTGATATCTTTCATTCTAATGTTAATACATTTTATCTTTAGTTTCTTCCTTTCTTTCTTAATATATTTCATTTTAGCTTTAATACCTTCTAATATTCTATCATTTAGTATCTTTCTTTCTTTCTTTCTTGATATATTTCATTCTAACTTTAATACTATCTTACATTCTATCTTTAGTTTCTTTCTTTCTTTCTTGATATCTTTCATTCTAGCTTTAATACCGTCTAAATTTCTATCTTTAGTTTCCTTCTTTCTTTCTTTCTTGATATCTTTCATTCTAATTTTAATACCTTCTAACGTTCTGTCTTTAGTTTCTTTCTTTCTTTCTTTCTTTCTTTCTTGATTTCATTCAATAATGCTTTAATACCTTCTGACATTCTATCTTTAGTTTTTTCTTTCTTTCTTGATTTCTTTCATTCATTCTTTAATACCTTCTAACATTCTATCTTTAGTTTGTTTCTTTCTTTCTTGATATCTTTCATTCTAGTTTTAGTACCTTCTAACATTCTATTTTTAATTTCTTTCTTTCTTGTTTTCGTTCATTTTAGCTTTAATACCTTCTAATATTCTATCTTTAGTTTCTTTCTTTCTTTCTTTCTTTCTTTCTTGATGTTTCATTCTAGCTTTAATAACTTCTGACATTCTATCTTTAGTTTCTTTCTTTCTTGATATCTTTCATTCTAATTTTAATACATTCTATCTTTAGTTTCTTTCTTACTTTCTTTCTTTCTTGATATATTTCATTCATGCTTCAATACCTTCTGACATTGTATCTTTACTTTCTTCCTTTCTTTCTTGATTTCTTTCATTCTTGCTTTAATACCTTCTGACATTCTATCTTTAGTATTTTTTTCTTTCTTTCTCGATTTCATTCATTCTATCTTTAATACCTTCTAACATTCAATCTTTAGTTTCTTTCTTTCTTTCTTGATATTTTTCATTCTAATTTTAATACATTCTATCTTTAGTTTATTCTTACTTTCTTTCTTTCTTGATATATTTCATTCTAGCTTTAATACCTTCTGACATTCTATCTTTAGTTTCTTCCTTTCTTTCTTGATTTCTTTCATTCTTGCTTTAATACCTTCTGACATTCTATCTTTAGTATTTTTTTCTTTCTTTCTCGATTTCTTTCATTCTAGCTTTAATACCTTGTAACATTCAATCTTTAGTTTCTTTCTTTCTTTCTTGATATTTTTCATTCTAGCTTTAATACCTTCTAACATTCTATCTTTACTTTCTTTCTTTCTTGTTTTCGTTCATTTTAGCTTGAATACCTTCTAATATTCTATCATTTGTATTTCTTTCTTTCTTTCTTACTTCATATCTTTCAGTCTAATTTTAATACCATCTAACATTCTATCTTTAGTTTCTTTTCTTCTTTCTTTCTTGATTTCTTTCATTCTAGCTTTAATACCTTGTAACATTCAATCTTTAGTTTATTCCTTTATTTCTTGATTTCTTTCATTCTGGCTTTAATACCTTCTAACATTCTATCTTTACTTTCTTTCTGTCTTTCTTTCTTGTTTTCGTTTATTTGAGCTTTAATCTTCTAATATTCTATCATTCGTTTCTTCCTTTCTTTCTTGATTTCTGTCATTCTAGCTTTAATAACTTCTAACATTCAATCTTTAGTTTCTTTCTTTCTTTCTTTCTTGATATCTTTCCTTCTAGCTTTAATACCTTCTAACATTCTATCCTTAGTTTCTTTTCTTTTTTCTTTCTTGTTTTCTTCATTCTTTAATACCTTCTAAAATTCTATCTTTAGTTTCTTTCCTTCATTCTTTCTTGTTTTCTTTCATTCTAGCTTTAATACATTCTAACATTCAATCTTCAGTTTCTTTCTTACATTCTTTCTTGATATCTTTCATTCTAATTTTAATTCATTCTTACATTCTATCTTTAGTTTCTTTCTTTCTTTCTTGATATTTTTCATTCTTGGTTTAATACATTCTAACATTCTATCTTTAGATTCTTTCCTTGTTTCTTTCTTGTTTTCGTTCATTTTAGCTTTAACACCTTCTCATTCTATCTTTAGCTTCTTTCTTTCTTTCTTTCTTGATATATTTCATTCTAGCTTTAATAACTTCTAATATTCTATCATTTAGTTTCTTTCTTTCTTTCTTTCTTTCTTGATATATTACATTCTAACTTTAATACTATCTAACATTCTATCTTTAGTTTCTTTCTTTCTTTCTTGATATCTTTCATTCTAGCTTTAATACCTTCTAACGTTCTATCTTTAGTTTCCTTCTTTCTTTCTTTCTTGATATCTTTCATTCTAATTTTAATATCTTCTAACGTTTTGTCTTTAGTTTCTTTCTGTCTTTCTTTCTTTCTTTCTTGATTTCATTCAATAATGCTTTAATACCTTCTGACATTCTATCTTTAGTTTCTTTCTTTCTTTCTTGATTTCTTTCATTCATGCTTTAATACCTTCTAACATTTTATCTTTAGTTTCTTTCTTTCTTTCTTGATATCTTTCATTCTAGATTTAGTACCTTCTAACATTCTATCTTTAATTTCTTTCTTTCTTGTTTTCGTTCATTTTAGCTTTAATAACTTCTAACATTCTATCTTTAGTTTCTTTTCTTCTTTCTTTCTTTCTTGATATATTTCGTTCTAACTTTAATACCTTCTGACATTCTATCTTTAGTTTCTTCCTTTCTTTCTTGATTTCTTTCATTCTTGCTTTAATACCTCCTGACATTCTATCTTTAGTATTTTTTTCTTTCTTTCTCGATTTCTTTCATTCTAGCTTTAATACCTTCTAACATTCAATCTTTAGTATTCTATCTTTAGTTTCATTCTTTCTTTCTTTCTTTCTTGATGTTTCATTCTAGCTTCAATACCTTCTGACATTCTATCTTTAGTTTCTTTCTTTCTTTCTTGATATCTTTCATTCTAGGTTTAATACCTTCTAACATTCTATCTTAAGTTTCTTTTCTTCTTTCTTTCTTGTTTTCTTTCATGCTTTAATACCTTCTAACATTCAATCTTTAGTTTCTTTCTTTCTTTCTTGATATTTTTCATTCTAGCTTTAATACCTTCTATCATTCAATCTTTAGTTTCTTTCTTTCTTTCTTGATATTTTTCATTTGCGCTTTAATACCTTCTAATATTCTATCATTGGTTTCTTTCTTTCTTTCTTTCTTTCTTACTTCATATCTTTCATTCTAATTTTAATACCATCTAACATTCTATCTTTAATTTCTTTCTTTCTTTCTTTCTTTCTTTCTTGATATTTTTCATTCTAGCTTTAATACCTTCTATCATTCAATCTTTAGTTTCTTTCTTTCATTCTTGATATTTTTCATTTTAGCTTTAATACTTTCTAATATTCTCTCATTGGTCTCTTTCTTTCTTTCTTTCTTTCTTATTTCATATCTTTCATTCTATTTTTAATACCATCTAACATTCTATCTTTAATTTCTTTCTTTCTTTCTTTCTTTCTTTCTTTCTTTCTTTTTTTTCTTTCTTTCTTGATATCTTTCCTTCTAGCTTTAATACCTTCTAACATTATATCTTTAGTTTCTTTTCCTTTTTCTTTCTTGTTTTCTTCATTCTTTAATACCTTCTAACATTCTATCTTTAGTTTCTTTTTTTCTTTCTTTCTTGATATCTTTCATTCAAGCTTTCATATATTCTAACATTCTATCTTTAGATTCTTTCCTTTCTTGTTTTCTTTCATTCTAGCTTTAATACCTTCTAACATTCAATCTTTAGTTTCTTTCCTTCTTTCTTTCTAGTTTTCTTTCATTCAAGCTTTAATACCTTCTAACATTCAATCTTTAGTTTCTTTCTTTCTTTCTTTCTTTCTTACTTCATATCTTTCATTCTAATTTTAATACCATCTAACATTCTATCTTTAATTTCTTTCTTTCTTTCTTTCTTTCTTGATATTTTTCATTCTAGCTTTAATACCTTCTATCATTCAATCTTTAGTTTCTTTCATTCTTGATATTTTTCATTTTAGCTTTAATACCTTCTAATATTCTATCATTGGTTTCTTTCTTTCTTTCTTTCTTATTTCATATCTTTCATTCTAATTTTAATACCATCTAACATTCTATCTTTAATTTCTTTCTTTCTTTCTTTCTTTCTTTCTTTCTTTCTTTCTTTCTTTCTTTCTTTCTTTCTTTCTTTCTTTCTTTCTTTCTTTCTTTCTTTCTTTCTTGATATCTTTCCTTCTAGCTTTAATACCTTCTAACATTCTATCTTTAGTTTCTTTCTTTCTTGATATATTTCATTCTAGCTTTAATACCTTCTGACATTCTATCTTTAGTTTCTTCCTTTCTTTCTTGATTTCTTTCATTCTTGCTTTATTACCTTCTGATATTCTATCATTAGTATTTTTTTCTTTCTTTCTCGATTTCTTTCATTCTAGCTTTAATACCTTCTAACATTCTATCTTTACTTTCTTTCTTTCTTTCTTGTTTTCTTTCATTCTAGCTTTAATACCTTCTAACATTCTATCTTTAGTTTCTTGCCTTCTTTCGTTCTTGTTTTCTTTCATTCTAGCTTTAATACCTTTTAACATTCAATCTTAATTTTCTTTCTTTCTTTCTTGATATATTTCATTCTAAATTTAATATCTTCTAATATTCTATCGTTTAGTTTCTTTCTTTCTTTTTTTCTTCCTTGATATATTTCACTCTAACTTTAATACTATCTAACATTCTATCTTAAGTTTCTTGCCTTCTTTCGTTCTTGTTTTCTTTCATTCTAGCTTTAATACCTTTTAATATTCAATCTTAATTTTCTTTCTTTCTTTCTTGATATATTTCATTCTAAATTTAATACCTTCTAATATTCTATCGTTTAGTTTCTTTCTTTCTTTTTTTCTTTCTTGATATATTTCATTCTAACTTTAATACTATCTAACATTCTATCTTTAGTTTCTTTTCTTCTTTCTTTCTCGTTTTCTTTCATTTTAGCTTTAATATCTTCTAACATTCTATCTTTAGTTTCTTTCTTTCTTTCTTCATTTCTTTCATTCATGCTTTAATACATTCTAACATTCTATCTTTAGTTTCTTTCTTTCTTTCTTTCTTGATATCTTTCATTCTAGCTTTAATTCATTCTAACATTCTATCTTTAGATTCTTTCCTTCTTTCTTTCTTGTTTTCATTCATTTTAGCTTAAATACCTTCTAACATTCTGTCTTTAGTTTCTTTCTTTCTTGATATCTTTCATTCTAATTTTAATACATTCTATCTTTAGTTTCTTTCTTTCTTTCTTTCTTTCTTGATTTCTTTCATTCTAGCTTTAATACCTTCTGACATTCTATCATTTAGTTTCTTTCTTTCTTGATTGCTTTCATTCTAGCTTTAATACCTTCTAATATTCTATCATTTAGTATCTTTCTTTCTTTCTTTCTTGATATATTTCATTCTAACTTTAATACTATCTAACATTCTATTTTTAATTTCTTTCTTTCTTTCTTGATATCTTTCATTCTAGCTTTAATACCGTCTAAATTTCTATCTTTAGTTTCTTTCTTTCTTTCTTGATATCTTTCATTCTAATTTTAATACCTTCTAACGTTCTGTCTTTAGTTTCTTTCTTTCTTTCTTTCTTGATTTCATTCATTAATGCTTTAATACCTTCTGACATTCTATCTTTAGTTTTTTCTTTCTTTCTTGATATCTTTCATTCTAGTTTTAGTACATTCTAACATTCTATCTTTAACTTGTTTCTTTCTTGTTTTCGTTCATTTTAGCTTTAATACCTTCTAATATTCTATCTTTAGTTTCTTTCTTTCTTTCTTTCTTTCTTGATGTTTCATTCTAGCTTTAATACCTTCTGACATTCTATCTTTAGTTTCTTTCTTTCTTGATATCTTTCATTCTATCTTTAATACCTTCTAACATTCAATCTTTAGTTTCTTTCTTTCTTTCTTGATATTTTTCATTTTAGCTTTAATGCCTTCTAATATTCTATCATTGGTTTCTTTCTTTCTTACTTACTTCATATCTTTCATTCTAATTTTAATACCATCTAACATTCTATCTTTAATTCCTTTCTTTCTTTCTTTCTTTCTTTCTTTCTTTCTTTCTTTCTTTCTTTCTTTCTTGATATCTTTCCTTCTAGCTTTAATACCTTCTAACATTCTATCTTTAGTTTCTTTTCTTTTTTCATTCTTGTTTTCTTCATTCTTTAATACCTTCTAACATTCTATCTTTAGTTTCTTTTTTTCTTTCTTTCTTGATATCTTTCATTCAAGCTTTCATATATTCTAACATTCTGTCTTTAGATTCTTTCCTTCTTTCTTGTTTTCTTTCATTCTAGCTTTAATACCTTCTAACATTCAATCTTTAGTTTCTTTCCTTCTTTCTATCTAGTTTTCTTTCATTCAAGCTTTAATACCTTCTAACATTCAATCTTTAGTTTCTTTCTTTCTTTCTTGATATCTTTCATTCTAGCTTTAATAACTTCTAACATTCTATCTTTAGTTTCTTTCTTTCTTTCTTTCTTGATATCTTTCATTCTAGCTTTAATACATTCTAACATTCTATCTTTAGATTCTTTCCTTGTTTCTTTCTTGTATTCATCCATTTTAGCTTTTACACCTTCTCATTCTATCTTTAGTTTCTTCCTTTTTTTCTTTATTGATATATTTTATTCTAGCTTTAATACCTTCTAATATTCAATCATTTAGTTTCTTTCTTTCTTTCTTTCTTGATATATTACATTCTAACTTTAATACTATCTAACATTCTATCTTTAGTTTCTTTCTTTCTTTCTTCATATCTTTCATTCTAGTTTTAATACCTTCTAACGTTCTATCTTTAGTTTCCTTCTTTCTTTCATTCTTGATATCTTTCATTCTAATTTTAATATCTTCTAACGTTCTGTCTTTAGTTTCTTTCTGTCTTTCTTTCTTTCTTTCTTGATTTCATTCAATAATGCTTTAATACCTTCTGACATTCTATCTTCAGTTTCTTTCTTTCTTTCTTTCTTTCTTTCTTTCTTTCAATCATGCTTTAATACCTTCTAACATTTTATCTTTAGTTTCTTTCTTTCTTTCTTGATATCTTTCATTCTAGTTTTAGTACCTTCTAACATTCTATCTTTAATTTCTTTCTTTCTTATTTTCGTTCATTTTAGCTTTAATAACTTCTAATATTCTATCTTTAGTTTCTTTCTTTCTTTCTTTCTCAATGTTTCATTCTAGCTTTAATACCTTCAGACATTCTATCTTTAGTTTCTTTCTTTCTTTCTTGATATCTTTCATTCTAGCTTTAATACCTTCTAACATTCAATCGTTAGTTTCTTTCTTTCTTTCTTGATACCTTAATACCTTCTAACGTTCTATCTTTAGTTTCCTTCTTTCTTTCTTTCTTGATATCTTTAAATCTAATTTTAATACCTTCTAACGTTCTGTGTTTAGTTTCTTTCTTGATTTCTTTCATTCATGCTTTAATACCTTCTAACATTTTATCTTTAGTTTCTTTCTTGTTTTCGTTCATTTTAGCTTTCATACCTTCTAATATTCTATCTTTAGTTTCTTTCTTTGTTTCTTTCTTCATCTTTCATTCTAGCTTTAATACCTTCTGACATTCTATCTTTAGTTTCTTTCTTTCTTTCTTGATATCTTTCATTCTAGCTTTAATACCTTTTGACATTCTATCTTTAGTTTCTTTCTTTCTTTCTTTCTTTCTTGTTTTCGTTCAATTTTGCTTTAATACCTTATAATATTCTATCATTGGTTTCTTTCTTTCATTTTTTCTTACTTCAAATCTTTCATTCTAATTTTAATACCATCTAACATTCTATCTTTAGTTTCTTTCTTTCTTTCTTTCTTTCTTTCTTGATATCGTTCATTCTAGCTTTAATAACTTCTAACATTCTATCTTTAGTTTCTTTTCTTCTTTCTTTCTTGTTTTCTTTCATGCTTTAATACCTTTTAACATTCTATCTTTAGTTTATTTTTTTCTTTCTTTCTTGATATCTTTCATTCTAGCTTTAATATATTCTAACATTCTATCTTTAGATTCTTTCCTTCTTTCTTGTTTTTGTTCATTTTAGCTTTAATACCTTCTAATATTCGATCTTTAGTTTCTTTCTTTCTTTACTTCTTGTTTTCTTTCATTCTTGCTTTAATACCTTTTAACATTCTATCTTCAGTTTATTTACTTCTTTCGTTCTTGTTTTCTTTTATTCTAGCTTTAATACCTTCTAATATTCTATCATTTAGTTTCTTTCGTTCTTTCTTTCTTTCTTGATATCTTTCATTATAGCTTTCTTACCTTCTAACATTCTATCTTTAGTTTCTTTCCTTCTTTCTTTCTTGTTTTCTTTCATTTCAGCTTTAATACTTTGTAACGTTCTATCTTTAGTTTCTTTACTTCTTTCTTTCTTTTTTTCTTTCATTCTAGCTTAAATACCTTCTGACATTCAATCTTTAGTTTCTTTCTTTCTTTCTTTCTTGATATCTTCCATTCTAATTTAATACATTCTTACATTCTATCTTTAGGTTCTTTCTTTCTTTCTTTCTTTCTTGATTTCTTTAATTCTAGGTTTAATAACTTCTGACATTCTATCTTTAGCTTCTTTCTTTCTTTCTTGTTTTCTTTCATTCTAGCTTTAATACCTTCTAACATTCTACCTTTAGTTTCTTTCCTTCTTTCGTTGTTGTTTTCTATCATTCTACCTTTAATAACTTCTAACATTCAATCTTAATTTTCTTTCTTTCTTTCTTGATATTTTTCATTCTAGCTTTAATACCTTCTTATATTCTATCATTTAGTTTCTTTCTTTCTTTCTTTCTTGATATATTTCATTCTAACTTTAATGCTATCTAACATTCTATCTTTAGTTTCTTTCTTTCTTTCTTGATATCTTTCATTCAAGCTTTCATATATTCTAACATTCTATCTTTAGATTCTTTCCTTCTTTCTTGTTTTCTTTCATTCTAGCTTTAATACCTTCTAGCATTCAATCTTTAGTTTCTTTCCTTCTTTCTTTCTAGTTTTCTTTCATTCAAGCTTTAATACCTTCTAACATTCAATCTTTAGTTTCTTTCTTTCTTTCTTGATATCTTTCATTCTAGCTTTAATAACTTCTAACATTCTATCTTTATTTTCTTTATTTCTTTCTTTCTTGATATCTTTCATTCTAGCTTTAATACATTCTAACATTCTATCTTTAGATTCTTTCCTTGTTTGTTTCTTGTTTTCGTTCATTTTAGCTTTAACACCTTCTCATTCTATCTTTAGTTTCTTTCTTTCTTTCTTTCTTGATATATTTCATTCTAGCTTAAATACCTTCTAATATTCTATCATTTAGTTTCTTTCTTTCTTTCTTTCTTTCTTTCTTTCTTGATATATTACATTCCAACTTTTATACTATCTAACATTCTATCTTTAGTTTCTTTCTTTCTTTCTTGATATCTTTCATTCTAGCTTTAACACATTCTAACATTCTATCTTTAGATTCTTTCCTTGTTTCTTTCTTGTATTCATCCATTTTAGCTTTTACACCTTCTCATTCTATCTTTAGTTTCTTTCTTTTTTTCTTTCTTGATATATTTTATTCTAGCTTTAATACCTTCTAATATTCAATCATTTAGTTTCTTTCTTTCTTTCTTTCTTGATATATTACATTCTAACTTTAATACTATCTAACATTCTATCTTTAGTTTCTTTCTTTCTTTCTTCATATCTTTCATTCTAGTTTTAATACCTTCTAACGTTCTATCTTTAGTTTCCTTCTTTCTTTCATTCTTGATATCTTTCATTCTAATTTTAATATCTTCTAACGTTCTGTCTTTAGTTTCTTTCTGTCTTTCTTTCTTTCTTTCTGTATTTCATTTAATAATGCTTTAATACCTTCTGACATTCTATCTTCAGTTTCTTTCTTTCTTTCTTTCTTTCTTTCTTTCTTTCAATCATGCTTTAATACCTTCTAACATTTTATCTTTAGTTTCTTTCTTTCTTTCTTGATATCTTTCATTCTAGTTTTAGTACCTTCTAACATTCTATCTTTAATTTCTTTCTTTCTTATTTTCGTTCATTTTAGCTTTAATAACTTCTAATATTCTATCTTTAGTTTCTTTCTTTCTTTCTTTCTCAATGTTTCATTCTAGCTTTAATACCTTCTGACATTCTATCTTTATTTTCTTTCTTTCTTTCTTGATATCTTTCATTCTAGCTTTAATACCTTCTAACATTCAATCGTTAGTTTCTTTCTTTCTTTCTTGATACCTTAATACCTTCTAACGTTCTATCTTTAGTTTCCTTCTTTCTTTCTTTCTTGATATCTTTAAATCTAATTTTAATACCTTCTAACGTTCTGTCTTTAGTTTCTTTCTTGATTTCTTTCATTCATGCTTTAATACCTTCTAACATTTTATCTTTAGTTTCTTTCTTGTTTTCGTTCATTTTAGCTTTCATACCTTCTAATATTCTATCTTTAGTTTCTTTCTTTGTTTCTTTCTTCATCTTTCATTCTAGCTTTAATACCTTCTGACATTCTATCTTTAGTTTCTTTCTTTCTTTCTTGATATCTTTCATTCTAGCTTTAATACCTTTTGACATTCTATCTTTAGTTTCTTTCTTTCTTTCTTTCTTTCTTGTTTTCGTTCAATTTTGCTTTAATACCTTCTAATATTCTATCATTGGTTTCTTTCTTTCATTTTTTCTTACTTCAAATCTTTCATTCTAATTTTAATACCATCTAACATTCTATCTTTAGTTTCTTTCTTTCTTTCTTTCTTTCTTTCTTTCTTGATATCTTTCATTCTAGCTTTAATAACTTCTAACATTCTATCTTTAGTTTCTTTTCTTCTTTCTTTCTTGTTTTCTTTCATGCTTTAATACCTTTTAACATTCTATCTTTAGTTTATTTTTTTCTTTCTTTCTTGATATCTTTCATTCTAGCTTTAATATATTCTAACATTCTATCTTTAGATTCTTTCCTTCTTTCTTGTTTTTGTTCATTTTAGCTTTAATACCTTCTAATATTCGATCATTAGTTTCTTTCTTTCTTTCCTTCTTGTTTTCTTTCATTCTTGCTTTAATACCTTTTAACATTCTATCTTCAGTTTCTTTACTTCTTTCGTTCTTGTTTTCTTTTATTCTAGCTTTAATACCTTCTAATATTCTATCATTTAGTTTCTTTCGTTCTTTCTTTCTTTCTTGATATCTTTCATTATAGCTTTCTTACCTTCTAACATTCTATCTTTAGTTTCTTTCCTTCTTTCTTTCTTGTTTTCTTTCATTTCAGCTTTAATACTTTGTAACGTTCTATCTTTAGTTTCTTTACTTCTTTCTTTCTTGATATCTTTCATTCTAGCTTTAATACCTTCTAACATTCTATCTTTAGTTTCTTTCCTTCTTTCTTTCTTTTTTTCTTTCATTCTAGCTTAAATACCTTCTGACATTCAATCTTTAGTTTCTTTCTTTCTTTCTTTCTTGATATCTTTCATTCTAATTTAATACATTCTTACATTCTATCTTTAGGTTCTTTCTTTCTTTCTTTCTTTCTTGATTTCTTTAATTCTAGGTTTAATAACTTCTGACATTCTATCTTTAGCTTCTTTCTTTCTTTGTTGTTTTCTTTCATTCTAGCTTTAATACCTTCTAACATTCTACCTTTAGTTTCTTTCCTTCTTTCGTTGTTGTTTTCTATCATTCTACCTTTAATAACTTCTAACATTCAATCTTAATTTTCTTTCTTTCTTTCTTGATATTTTTCATTCTAGCTTTAATACCTTCTTATATTCTATCATTTAGTTTCTTTCTTTCTTTCTTTCTTGATATATTTCATTCTAACTTTAATGCTATCTAACATTCTATCTTTAGTTTCTTTCTTTCTTTCTTGATATCTTTCATTCAAGCTTTCATATATTCTAACATTCTATCTTTAGATTCTTTCCTTCTTTCTTGTTTTCTTTAATTCTAGCTTTAATACCTTCTAACATTCAATCTTTAGTTTCTTTCCTTCTTTCTTTCTAGTTTTCTTTCATTCAAGCTTTAATACCTTCTAACATTCAGTCTTTAGTTTCTTTCTTTCTTTCTTGATATCTTTCATTCTAGCTTTAATAACTTCTAACATTCTATCTTTATTTTCTTTATTTCTTTCTTTCTTGATATCTTTCATTCTAGCTTTAATACATTCTAACATTCTATCTTTAGATTCTTTCCTTGTTTGTTTCTTGTTTTCGTTCATTTTAGCTTTAACACCTTCTCATTCTATCTTTAGTTTCTTTCTTTCTTTCTTTCTTGATATATTTCATTCTAGCTTAAATACCTTCTAATATTCTATCATTTAGTTTCTTTCTTTCTTTCTTTCTTTCTTTCTTTCTTTCTTTCTTGATATATTACATTCCAACTTTAATACTATCTAACATTCTATCTTTAGTTTCTTTCTTTCTTTCTTGATATCTTTCATTCTAGCTTTAATACCTTCTAACGTTCTATCTTTAGTTTCCTTCTTTCTTTCTTGATATCTTTCATTCTAATTTTAATATCTTCTAACGTTCTGTCTTTAGTTTCTTTCTGTCTTTCTTTCTTTCTTTCTTGATTTCATTCAATAATGCTTTAAGACCTTCTGACGTTCTATCTTCAGTTTCTTTCTTTCTTTATTTATTTCTTTCATTCATGCTTTAATACCTTCTAACATTTTATCTTTAGTTTCTTTCTTTCTTTCTTGATATCTTTCATTCTAGTTTTAGTACCTTCTAACACTCTATCTTTAATTTCTTTCTTTCTTGTTTTCGTTCATTTTAGCTTTAATAACTTCTAATATTCTATCTTTAGTTTCTTTCTTTCTTTCTTTCTTTCTTGATGTTTCATTCCAGCTTTAATACCTTCTGACATTCTATCTTTAGTTTCTTTCTTTCTTTCTTGATACCTTAATACCTTCTAACGTTCTATCTTTAGTTTCCTTCTTTCTTTCTTTCTTGATATCTTTCAATCTAATTTTAATAACTTCTAACGTTCTGTCTTTAGTTTCTTTCTTTCTTTCTTGATTTCTTTCATTCATGCTTTAATACCTTCTAACATTTTATCTTTAGTTTCTTTCTTTCTTTCTTGATATCTTTCATTCTAGCTTTAATACCTTCTAATATTCTATCTTTAGTTTCTTTCTTTCTTTCTTTCTTGATCTTTCATTCTAGCTTTAATACCTTCTGACATTCTATCTTTAGTTTCGTTCTTTCTTTCTTGATATCTTTCATTCTAGCTTTAATACGTTCTAACATTCAATCTTTAGTTTCTTTCTTTCTTTCTTGATATTTTTCATTTTAGCTTTAATACCTTCTAATATTCTATCATTGGTTTCTTTCTTTCTTTCTTACTTCATATCTTTCATTCTAATTTTAATACCATCTAACATTCTATCTTTAATTTCTTTCTTTCTTTCTTTCTTTCTTTCTTTCTTTCTTTCTTTCTTTCTTTCTTTCTTTCTTTCTTGATATCTTTCCTTCTAGCTTTAATACCTTCTAACATTCTTTCTTTAGTTTCTTTTCTTTTTTCTTTCTTGTTTTCTTCATACTTTAATACCTTCTAACATTCTATCTTTAGTTTCTTTTTTTCTTTCTTTCTTGATATCTTTCATTCAAGCTTTCATATATTCTAACATTCTATCTTTAGATTCCTTCCTTCTTTCTTGTTTTCTTTCATTCTAGCTTTAATACCTTCTAACATTCAATCTTTAGTTTCTTTCTTTCTTCATTGATATCATTCATACCAGCTTTAATAACTTCTAACATTCTATCTTTAGTTTCTTTCTTTCTTTCTTTCTTGATATCTTTCATTCTAGCTTTAATACATTCTAACATTCCATCTTTAGATTCTTTTCTTGTTTCTTTCTTGTTTTCGTTCATTTTAGCTTTAACACCTTCTCATTCTATCTTTAGTTTCTTTCTTTCTTTCTTTCTTGATATATTTCATTCTAGCTTTAATACCTTCTAATATTCTATCATTTAGTTTCTTTCTTTCTTTCTTTCTTTCTTTCTTGATATATTATATTCTAAATTTAATACTATCTAATATTCTATCATTTAGTTTCTTTCTTTCTTTCGTTCTTTCTTGATATATTACATTCTAACTTTAATACTATCTAACATTCTATCTTTAGTTTCTTTCTTTCTTTCTTGATATCTTTCATTCTAGCTTTAATACCTTCTAACGTTCTATCTTTAGTTTCCTTCTTTCTTTCTTTCTTGATATCTTTCATTCTAATTTTAATATCTTCTAACGTTCTGTCTTCAGTTTCTTTCTTTCTTTATTTCTTTCTTTCATTCATGCTTTAATACCTTCTAACATTTTATCTTTAGTTTCTTTCTTTCTTTCTTGATATCTTTCATTCTAGCTTTAATAACTTCTAACATTCTATCTTTAGATTCTTTCCTTCTTTCTTTCTTGTTTTCGTTCATTTTAGCTTTAACACCTTCTCATTCTATCTTTAGTTTCTCTCTTTCTTTCTTTCTTGATATATTTCATTCTAGCTTTAAAACCTTCTAATATTCTATCATTTAGTTTCTTTCTTTCTTTATTTCTTTCTTGATATATTACATTCTAACTTTAATACTATCTAACATTCTATCTTTAGTTTCTTTCTTTCTTTCTTGATATCTTTCATTCTAGTTTTAATACCTTCTAACGTTCTATCTTTAGTTTCCTTCTTTCTTTCTTTCTTGATATCTTTCATTCTAATTTTAATATCTTCTAACGTTCTTTCTTTAGTTTCTTTCTGTCTTTCTTTCTTTCTTTCTTGATTTTATTCAATAATGCTTTAATACCTTCTGACATTCTATCTTTACTTTCTTTCTTTCTTTCTTGATTTCTTTCATTCATGCTTTAATACCTTCTAACATTTTATCTTTAGTTTCTTTCTTTCTTTCTTTCTTGATATCTTTCATTCTAGTTTTAGTACCTTCTAACATTCTATCTTTAATTTCTTTCTTTCTTGTTTTCGTTCATTTTAGCTTTAATAACTTCTAATATTCTATCTTTAGTTTCTTTCTTTCTTTCTTTCTTTCTTGATGTTTCATTCTAGCTTTAATACCTTCTGACATTCTATCTTTAGTTTCTTTCTTT
The DNA here is from genome assembly GCA_037013535.1 of Intellagama lesueurii. Classification (NCBI taxonomy): domain Eukaryota; kingdom Metazoa; phylum Chordata; class Lepidosauria; order Squamata; family Agamidae; genus Intellagama; species Intellagama lesueurii. The sequence goes on from JBAJHW010000013.1 coordinate 16,980,857, forward strand.
CTTTCTTGATACCATAATACCTTCTAACGTTCTATCTTTAGTTTCCCTCTTTCTTTCTTTCTTGATATCTTTCAATCTAATTTTAATAACTTCTAACGTTCTGTCTTTAGTTTCTTTCTTTCTTTCTTGATTTCTTTCATTCATGCTTTAATACCTTCTAACATTTTATCTTTAGTTTCTTTCTTTCTTTCTTGATATCTTTCATTCTAGCTTTAATACCTTCTAACATTCTTTCTTTAGTTTCTTTCTTTCTTGTTTTCGTTCATTTTAGCTTTAATACCATCTAATATTCTATCTTTAGTTTCTTTCTTTCTTTCTTTCTTTCTTGATCTTTCATTCTAGCTTTAATACCTTCTGAAATTCTATCTTTAGTTTCTTTCTTTCTTTCTTGATATCTTTCCTTCTAGCTTTAATACCTTCTAACATTCTATCTTTAGTTTCTTTTCTTTTTTCTTTCTTGTTTTCTTCATTCTTTAATACCTTCTAACATTCTATCTTTAGTTTATTTTTTTCTTTCTTTCTTGATATCTTTCATTCAAGCTTTCAAATATTCTAACATTCTATTTTTAGATTCTTTCCTTCTTTCTTGTTTTCTTTCATTCTAGCTTTAATACCTTCTAACATTCAATCTTTAGTTTCTTTCTTTCTTTGTTGATATCATTCATACTAGCTTTAATAACATCTAACATTCTATCTTTAGTTTCTTTCTTTCTTTCTTTCTTGATATCTTTCATTCTAGCTTTAATACATTCTAACATTCCATCTTTAGATTCTTTCCTTGTTTCTTTCTTGTTTTCGTTCATTTTAGCTTTAACACCTTCTCATTCTATCTTTAGTTTCTTTCTTTCTTTCTTTCTTGATATATTTCATTCTAGCTTTAATACCTTCTAATATTCTATCATTTAGTTTCTTTCTTTCTTTCTTTCTTTCTTGATATATTACATTCTTACTTTAATACTATCTAACATTCTAACTTTAGTTTCTTTCTTTCTTTCTTGATATCTTTCATTCTAGCTTTAATACCTTCTAACGTTCTATCTTTAGTTTCCTTCTTTCTTTCTTTCTTGATATCTTTCATTCTAATTTTAATATCTTCTAACGTTCTGTCCTTAGTTTCTTTCTGTCTTTCTTTCTTTCTTTCTTGATTTCATTCAATAATGCTTTAATACCTTCTGACATTCTATCTTCAGTTTCTTTCTTTCTTTATTTATTTCTTTCATTCATGCTTTAATACCTTCTAACATTTTATCTTTAGTTTCTTTCTTTCTTTCTTGATATCTTTCATTCTAGCTTTAATAACTTCTAACATTCTATCTTTAGTTTCTTTTCTTCTTTCTTTCTTGTTTTCGTTCATTTTAGCTTTAATAACTTCTAATATTCTATCTTTAGTTTCTTTCTTTCTTTCTTTCTTTCTTTCTTGATGTTTCATTCTTGCTTTAATACCTTCTGACATTCTATCTTTAGTTTTTTTTGCTTTTTTTCTCTCGATTTCTTTCATTCTAGCTTGAATACCTTCTAACATTCAATCTTTAGTTTCTTTCTTTCTTTCTTGATACCTTAATAACTTCTAACGTTCTATCTTTAGTTTCCTTCTTTCTTTCTTTCTTGATATCTTTCATTCTAGTTTTAATACCTTCTAACGTTCTATCTTTAGTTTCCTTCTTTCTTTCTTTCTTGATATCTTTCATTCTAATTTTAATATCTTCTAACGTTCTTTCTTTAGTTTCTTTCTGTCTTTCTTTCTTTCTTTCTTGATTTTATTCAATAATGCTTTAATTCATTCTAACATTCTATCTTTAGATTCTTTAGCTCTTTCTTTCTTGTTTTCGTTCATTTTAGCTTTAATACCTTCTAACATTCTATCTTTAGTTTCTTTTTTTCGTTATATCTTTAATTCTAATTTTAATACATTCTATCTTTAGTTTCTTTCTTTTTCTTTCTTTCTTGATTTCTTTCATTCTAGCTTTAATAACTTCTGACATTCTATCTTTAGTATTTTCTCTTTCTTTTTCGATTTCTTTCATTCTAGCTTTAATACCTTCTAACATTTAATCTTTAGTTTTTTTCTTTCTTTCTTGATATTTTTCATTCTAGCTTTAATACCTTCTAACATTCTATCTTCACTTTCTTTCTTTCTTTCTTGATTTCGTTCATTTTAGCTTTAATACCTTCTAATATTCTATCATTTGTATCTTTATTTCTTTATTTCTTACTTCATATCTTTCATTCTAATTTTAATACCATCTACCATTCTATCTTTAGTTTCTTTCTATCTTTCGTTCTTTCTTGATATCTTTCATTCTAGCTTTAATACCTTCTGACATTCTATCTTTAGTATTTTTTTTTCTTTCTTGATATCTTTCATTCAAGCTTTCATATATTCTAACATTCTATCTTTAGATTCCTTCCTTCTTTTTTTTTCTTTCATTCTAGCTTTAATACCTTCTAACATTCTATCTTTAGTTTCTTGCCTTCTTTCGTTCTTGTTTTCTTTCATTCTAGCTTTAATACCTTCTGACATTCAATCTTAATTTTCTTTCTTTCTTTCTTGATATATTTCATTCTAGCTTTAATACCTTCTAATATTCTTTCATTTAGTTTCTTTCTTTCTTTCTTTCTTTCTTGATATATTTCATTCTTACTTTAATACTATCCAACATTCTTTCTTTAGTTTCTTTCTTTCTTTCTTGATATCTTTCATTCTAGTTTTAATACCTTCTGACGTTCTATCTTTAGTTTCCTTCTTTCTTTCTTTCTTGATATCTTTCATTCTTACTTTAATACTATCCAACATTCTTTCTTTAGTTTCTTTCTTTCTTTCTTGATATCTTACATTCTAGTTTTAATACCTTCTGACATTCTATCTTTAGTTTCTTTCTTTCTTTCTTGATTTCTTTCATTCATGCTTTAATACCTTCTAACATTTTATCTTTAGTTTCATTCTTTCTTTCTTGATATCTTTCATTCTAGTTTTAGTACCTTCTAACATTCTATCTTTAATTTCTTTCTTTCTTGTTTTCGTTCATTTTAGCTTTAATAACTTCTAATATTCTATCTTTATTTTCTTTCTTTCTTTCTTTCTTGATGTTTTATTCAATCTTTAATACCTTCTGACATTCTATCTTTAGTTTCTTTCTATCTTTCTTGATACCTTATTACCTTCTAACGTTCTATCTTTAGTTTCCCTCTTTCTTTCTTTCTTGATATCTTTCAATCTAATTTTAATACCTTCTAACGTTCTGTCTTTAGTTTCTTTCTTTCTTTCTTGATTTCTTTCATTCATGCTTTAATACCTTCTAACATTTTATCTTTAGTTTCTTTCTTTCTTTCTTGATATCTTTCATTCTACCTTTAATACCTTCTAAAATTCTTTCTTTAGTTTCTTTCTTTCTTGTTTTCGTTCATTTTAGCTTTAATACCATCTAATATTCTAACTTTAGTTTCTTTCTTTCTTTCTTTCTTGATCTTTCATTCTAGCTTTAATACCTTCTGACATTCTATCTTTAGTTTCTTTCTTTCTTTCTTGATATCTTTCATTCTAGCTTTAATACCTTCTGACATTCAAACTTTAGTTTCTTTCTTTCTTTCTTGATATTTTAGCTTTCTAATATTCTATCATTGGTTTCTTTCTTTCTCTCTTACTTCATATCTTTCATTCTAATTTTAATACCATCTAACATTCTATCTTTAATTCCTTTCTTTCTTTCTTTCTTTCTTTCTTTCTTTCTTTCTTTCTTTCTTTCTTTCTTTCTTTCTTTCTTTCTTTCTTTCTTGATATCTTTCCTTCTAGCTTTAATACCTTCTAATATTCTATCATTTAGTTTTTTTCTTCCTTTCTTCCTTTCTTGATATATTACATTCAAACTATAATAATATTTAACATTCTATCTTTAGTTTCTTACTTTCTTTCTTGATATCTTTCATTCTAACTTTAATACCTTCTAACGTTCTATCTTTAGTTTCCTTCTTTCTTTCTTTCTTGATATCTTTCATTCTAATTTTAATATCTTCTAACGTTCTGTCTTTAGTTTCTTTCTGTCGTTCTTTCTTTCTTTCTTGATTTCATTCAATAATGCTTTAATTCCTTCTGACATTCTATCTTCAGTTTCTTTCTTTATTTATTTATTTCTTTCATTCATGCTTTAATACCTTCTAACATTTTATCTTTAGTTTCTTTCTTTCCTTCTTGATATCTTTCATTCTAGTTTTAGTACCTTCTAACATTCTATCTTTAATTTCTTTCTTTCTTGTTTTCGTTCATTTTAGCTTTAATAACTTCTAATATTCTATCTTTAGTTTCTTTCTTTCTTTCTTTCTTTCTTTCTTGATGTTTCATTCTTGCTTTAATACCTTCTGACATTCTATTTTTAGTTTCTTTCTTTCTTTCTTGATATCTTTCATTCTAGCTTTTATACCTTCTGACATTCTATCTTTAGTATTTTTTCTTTTTTTCTCTCAATTTCTTTCATTCTAGCTTTAATACCTTCTAACATTCAATCTTTAGTTTCTTTCTTTCTTGATACCTTAATACCTTCTAACGTTCTATCTTTAGTTTCCTTCTTTCTTTCTTTCTTGATATCTTTCAATCTAATACCTTCTAACGTTCTGTCTTTAGTTTCTTTCTTTCTTTCTTGATATCTTTCATTCTAGCTTTAATACCTTCTAACGTTCTTTCTTTAGTTTCTTTCTTTCTTGTTTTCGTTCATTTTAGCTTTAATACCTTCTAATATTCTATCTAGTTTCTTTCTTTCTTTCTTTCTTCATCTTTCATTCTAGCTTTAATACCTTCTGACATTCTATCTTTAGTTTCTTTCTTTCTTTCTTGATATCTTTCATTCTAGCTTTAATACCTTTTGATATTCTATCTTTAGTATTTTTTCTTAATTTTCTCGATTCCTTTCATTCTAGCTTTAATACCTTCTAACATTCAATCTTTAGTCTCTTTCTTTCTTTCTTTCTTTCTTGTTTTCGTTCAATTTAGCTTTAATACCTTCTTATATTCTATCATTGGTTTCTTTCTTTCATTCTTTCTTACTTCAAATCTTTCATTCTAATTTTAATACCATCTAACATTCTATCTTTAGTTTCTTTCTTTCTTTCTTTCTTTCTTTCTTGATATCTTTCATTCTAGCTTTAATACCTTCTAACATTCTATCTTTAGTTTCTTTTCTTCTTTCTTTCTTGTTTTCTTTCATTCTTTAATACCTGCTAACATTCTATCTTTAGTTTCTTTTTTTCTTTCTTTCTTGATATCTTTCATTCTAGCTTTAATATATTTTAACATTCTATCTTTACATTCTTTCCTTCTTTCTAGTTTTCTTTCATTAAAGCTTTAATACCTTCTAACATTCAATCTTTATTTTCTTTCTTTCTTTCTTTCTTGATATCTTTCATTCTAGCTTTAATACCTTCTAACATTGAATCTTTACTTTCTTTCTTTCTTTCTTGTTTTCGTTCATTTTAGCTTTAATACCTTCTAATATTCTATCATTAGTTTCTTTCTTTCCTTCTTGTTTTCTTTCATTCTTGCTTTCATTCCTTTTAACATTCTACCTTTAGTTTCTTTACTTCTTTCATTCTTGTTTTCTTTCATTCTAGCTTTAATAACTTCTAACATTCAATGTTAATTTTCTTTCTTTCTTTCTTGATATATTTCATTCTAGCTTTAATACCGTCTTATATTCTATCATTTAGTTTCTTTCTTTCTTTCTTTCTTGATATATTTCATTCTAACTTTAATACTATCTAACATTCTATCTTTAGTTTCTTTCTTTCTTTCTTGATATCTTTCATTCTAGCTTTAATACCTTCTAAATTTCTATCTTTAGTTTCCTTCTTTCTTTCTTTCTTGATATCTTTCATTCTAATTTTAATATCTTCTAACGTTCTGTCCTTAGTTTCTTTCTGTCTTTCTTTCTTTCTTTCTTGATTTCATTCAATAATGCTTTAATACCTTCTGACATTCTATCTTCAGTTTCTTTCTTTCTTTATTTATTTCTTTCATTCATGCTTTAATACCTTCTAACATTTTATCTTTAGTTTCTTTCTTTCTTTCTTTCTTGATATCTTTCATTCTAGCTTTAATAACTTCTAACATTCTATCTTTAGTTTCTTTTCTTCTTTCTTTCTTGTTTTCGTTCATTTTAGCTTTAATAACTTCTAATATTCTATCTTTAGTTTCTTTCTTTCTTTCTTTCTTTCTTTCTTGATGTTTCATTCTTGCTTTAATACCTTCTGACATTCTATCTTTAGTTTTTTTTGCTTTTTTTCTCTCGATTTCTTTCATTCTAGCTTGAATACCTTCTAACATTCAATCTTTAGTTTCTTTCTTTCTTTCTTGATACCTTAATAACTTCTAACGTTCTATCTTTAGTTTCCTTCTTTCTTTCTTTCTTGATATCTTTCATTCTAGTTTTAATACCTTCTAACGTTCTATCTTTAGTTTCCTTCTTTCTTTCTTTCTTGATATCTTTCATTCTAATTTTAATATCTTCTAACGTTCTTTCTTTAGTTTCTTTCTTTCTTTCTTTCTTGATTTCATTCAATAATGCTTTAATACCTTCTGACATTCTATCTTTAGTTTTTCTTTCTTTCTTGATTTCTTTCATTCATGCTTTAATACCTTCTAACATTCTATCTTTAGTTTCTTTCTTTCTTTCTTGATATCTTTCATTCTAGTTTTAGTACCTTCTAACATTCTATCTTTAATTTCTTTCTTTCATGTTTTCGTTCATTTTAGCTTTAATACCTTCTAATATTCTATCTTTAGTTTCTTTCTTTCTTTCATTCTTTCTTGATATTTCATTCTAGCCTTAATACCTTCTGACATTCTATCTTTAGTTTCTCTCTTTCTTTCTTGATGTCTTTCATTCTAGCTTTAATAGCTTCTGACATTCCTTCTTTAGTATTTTTTCTTTTTTTCTCTCGATTTCTTTCATTATAGCTTTCTTACCTTCTAACATTCTATCTTTAGTTTCTTTCTTTCTTTCTTTCTTTCTTTCTTTCTTGATCTTCAATTCTAGCTTTAATACCTTCTGACATTCTATCTTTAGTTTCTTTCTTTCTTTCTTGATATCTTTCATTCTAGCTTTAATACCTTCTGACATTCTATCTTTAGTATTTTTTTCATTTTTTTCTCGATTTCTTTCATTCTAGCTTTAATACCTTCTAACATTCAATCTTTAGTTTCTTTCTTTCTTTCTTGATATCTTTCATTCTAGCTTTAATACATTCTAACATTCTATCTTTAGATTCTTTCCTTCTTTCTTTCTTGTTTTCGTTCATTTTAGCTTTAACACCTTCTCATTCTATCTTTAGTTTCCCTCTTTCTTTCTTTCTTGATATATTTCATTCTAGCTTTAATACCTTCTAATATTCTATCATTTAGTTTCTTTCTTTCTTTCTTTCTTGATTTCATTCAATAATGCTTTAATACCTTCTGACATTCTATCTTTAGTTTCTTTCTTTCTTTCTTGATATCTTTCATTCTAGTTTTAGTACCTTCTAACATTGTATCTTTAATTTCTTTCTTTCTTGTTTTCGTTCATTTTAGCTTTAATAACTTCTAATATTCTATCTTTAGTTTATTTCTTTCTTTCTTGATGTTTCATTCAAGCTTTAATACCTTCTGACATTCTATCTTTAGTTTCTTTCTTTCTTTCTTGATACCTTAATACCTTCTAACGTTCTATCTTTAGTTTCCTTCTTTCTTTCTTTCTTTCTTTCATAATATCTTTCAATCTAATTTTAATACCTTCTAACGTTCTGTCTTTAGTGTCTTTCTTTCTTTCTTGATTTCTTTCATTCATGCTTTAATACCTTTTGACATTCTATCTTTAGTATTTTTTTCTTATTTTTCTCGATTTCTTTCATTCTAGCTTTAATACCTTCTAACATTCAATCGTTAGTTTCTTTCTTTCTTTCTTGATAATTTTCATTCTAGCTTTAATACCTTCTAACATTCTATCTTTACTTTCTTTCTTTCTTTCTTTCTTTCTTGTTTTCGTTCATTTTAGCTTTAATACCTTCTAATATTCTATCATTGGTTTCTTTACTTTCTTTCTTTCTTTCTTTCTTTCTTGTTTTCGTTCATTTTAGCTTTAATACCTTCTAATATTCTATCATTGGTTTCTTTACTTCTTTCTTTCTTCTTTTCTTTCCTGCTTTAATACCTTCTAACATTCAATCTTTAGTTTCTTTCCTTCTTTCTTTCTAGTTTTCTTTCATTCAAGCTTTCATACCTTCTAACATTCAATCTTTAGTTATTTTCTTTCCATCTTGATATCTTTCATTCTAGCTTTAATACCTTATAACATTGTATCTTTACTTTCTTTCTTTCCTTCTTGTTTTCGTTCTTTTTAGCTTTAGTACCTCCTAATATTCTATCATTAGATTCTTTCTTTCTTTCTTGATTTCTTTCATTCTAGCTTTAATACCTTCTAACATTCAATCTTTAGTTTCTTTCTTTCCTTCTTGTTTTCTTTCATTCTTGCTTTAATACCTTCAAACATTCAATCTTTAGTTTATTTACTTCCTTCGTTCTTGTTTTCTTTTATTCTATCTTTAATATCTTCTAATAGTCTACCTTTAGTTTCTTTCCTTCTTTCGTTCTTGTTTTCTTTCATTCTAACTTTAATACCTTCTAACATTCAATCTTAATTTTCTTTCTTTCTTTCTTGATATATTTCATTCTAGCTTTAATACCTTCTAATATTCTATCATTTACTTTCTTTCTTTATCTCTTACTTTCTTTCTTGATATATTTCATTCTAACTTTAATACCATCTATCATTCAATCTTTCGTTTCTTTCTTTCTTTCTTTCTTTCTTGATATCTTTCATTCCAGATTTAATACCTTCTAACATTCTAACTAAAGTTTCTTTTATTCTTTCTTTCTTGTTTTCTTTCATTTTAGCTTTAATACCTTCTAACATTCAATCTTTAGTTTCTTTCTTTCTTTCTTTCTTGATATCTTTCATTCTAATTTTAATACCTTCTAACGTTCTGTCTTTAGTTTCTTTCCTTCTTTCTTTCTTTCTTGATTTCATTCAACAATGCTTTAATACCTTCTGACATTCTATCTTTAGTTTCTTTCTTTCTTTCTTAATTTCTTTCATTCATGCTTTAATACCTTCTAACATTCTATCTTTAGTTTCTTTCTTTCTTTCTTGATATCTTTCATTCTAGCTTTAATACATGCTAACATTCTATCTTTAGATTCTTTCCTTCTTTCTTTCTTGTAATCGTTCATTTTAGCTTTGATACCTTCTAACATTCTATCTTTAGTTTCTTTCTATCTTCATTTCTTCAATTCTAATTTTAATACATTCTATCTTTAGTTTCTTTCTTTCTTTCTTTCTTTATTGATTTCTTTCATTCTAGCTTTAATACCTTCTAACATTATATCTTTAGTGTCTTTACTTCTTTCTTTCTTGTTTTCTTTAATGCTTTAATACCTTCTAACATTCTATCTTTAGTTTCTTTTTTTCTTTCTTTCTTGATATCTTTCATTCTAGCTTTAATATCTTCTAATATTCTATCTTTAGTTTCTTTCTTTCTTTCTTTCTTGATATATTTCATTCTAGCTTTAATACCTTCTAATATTCTAACATTTAGTTTCTTTCGTTCTATCTTTCCTTCTTGATATCTTTCATTCTAGCTTTCTTACCTTCTAACATTCTATCTTTAGTTTCTTTCCTTCTTTCTTTCTTGTTTTCTTTCATTTTAGCTTTAATACCTTCTAACGTTCTATCTTTAGTTTCTTTCTTTCTTTCTTTCTTGATATCTTTCATTCTAGCTTTAATACCTTCTAACATTCTATCTTTAGTTTCTTTCCTTCTTTCTTTCTTGTTTTCTTTCATTCTAGCTTTAATACCTTCTAACATTCAATCTTTAGGTTCTTTCTTTCTTTCTTTATTGATATCTTTCGTTCTAATTTAATACATTCTTACATTCTATCTTTAGGTTCTTTTTTTCTTTCATTCTTGATTTCTTTAATTCTAGCTTTAATAACTTCTGACATTCTATCTTTAGTTTCTTTCTATCTTTCTTGATATCTTTCATTCTAGCTTTAATACTTTCTGACATTCTATCTTTAGTATTTTTTCTTTCTTTCTCGATTTCTTTCATTCTACCTTTAATACCATTCTAACATTCAATCTTTAGTTTCTTTCTTTCTTTCTTTCTTGTTTTCTTTCATTCTAGCTTTAATACCTTCTAACATTCTACCTTTAGTTTCTTTCCTTCTTTCGTTCTTGTTTTCTTTCATTCTAACTTTAATACCTTCTAACATTCAATCTTAATTTTCTTTCTTTCTTTCTTGATATATTTCATTCTAGCTTTAATACCTTCTAATATTCTATCATTTAGTTTCTTTCTTTATTTCTTTCTTTCTTGATATATTTCATTCTAACTTTAATACATTCAATCTTTCGTTTCTTTCTTTCTTTCTTTCTTTCTTTCTTGATATCTTTCATTCTAGATTTAATACCTTCTAACATTCTAACTAAAGTTTCTTTTATTCTTTCTTTCTTGTTTTCTTTCATTTTAGCTTTAATACCTTCTAACATTCTATCTTTAGTTTCTTTCTTTCTTTCTTTCTTGATATCTTTCATTCTAATTTTAATACCTTCTAACGTTCTGTCTTTAGTTTCTTTCCTTCTTTCTTTCTTTCTTGATTTCATTCAACAATGCTTTAATACCGTCTGACATTCTATCTTTAGTTTCTTTCTTTCTTTCTTGATTTCTTTCATTCATGCTTTAATACCTTCTAACATTCTATCTTTAGTTTCTTTCTTTCTTTCTTGATATCTTTCATTCTAGCTTTAATACATGCTAACATTCTATCTTTAGATTCTTTCCTTCTTTCTTGTTTTCGTTCATTTTAGCTTTGATACCTTCTAACATTCTATCTTTATTTTCTTTCTTTCTTCATTTCTTCAATTCTAACTTTAATACATTCTATCTTTAGTTTCTTTCTTTCTTTCTTTCTTTCTTGATTTCTTTCATTCTAACTTTAATACCTTCTAACATTCTATCTTTAGTTTCTTTACTTCTTTCTTTCTTGTTTTCTTTAATGCTTTAATACCTTCTAACATTCTATCTTTAGTTTCTTTTTTTCTTTCTTTCTTGAAATCTTTCATTCTTGCTTTAATATCTTCTAATATTCTATCTTTAGTTTCTTTCCTTCTTTCTTTCTTGTTTTCTTAAATTTTAGCTTTAATACCTTCTAACGTTCTATCTTTAGTTTGTTTCTTTCTTTCTTGATATCTTTCATTCTAGGTTTAATACCTTCTGAAATTTTTTTTTAGTATTTTTTCTTTTTCTCTCTCGATTTCTTTCATTCTAGCTTTAATACCTTCTAACATTCAATCTTTAGTTTCTTTCTTTCTTTCTTGATATTTTTCATTCTAGCTTTAATACCTTCTATCATTCAATCTTTAGTTTCTTTCTTTCTTTCTTGATATTATTCATTTTAGCTTTAATACCTTCTAATATTCTATCAGTTAGTTTCTTTCTTTATCTCTTACTTTCTTTCTTGATATATTTCATTCTAACTGTAATACCATCTATCATTCAATCTTTCGTTTCTTTCTTTCTTTCTTTCTTTCTTGATATCTTTCATTCCAGATTTAATACCTTCTAACATTCTAACTAAAGTTTCTTTTATTCTTTCTTTCTTGTTTTCTTTCATTTTAGCTTTAATACCTTCTAACATTCTATCTTTAGTTTCTTTCTTTCTTTCTTTCTTGATATCTTTCATTCTAATTTTAATACCTTTTAACGTTCTGTCTTTAGTTTCTTTCCTTCTTTCTTTCTTTCTTGATTTCATTCAACAATGCTTTAATAGCTTCTGACATTCTATCTTTAGTTTCTTTCTTTCTTTCTTGATTTCTTTCATTCATGCTTTAATACCTTCTAACATTCTATCTTTAGTTTCTTTCTTTCTTTCTTGATATCTTTCATTCTAGCTTTAATACATGCTAACATTCTATCTTTAGATTCTTAACTTCTTTCTTTCTTGTAATCGTTCATTTTAGCTTTGATACCTTCTAACATTCTATCTTTAGTTTCTTTCTATCTTCATTTCTTCAATTCTAATTTTAATACATTCTATCTTTAGTTTCTTTCTTTCTTTCTTTCTTTATTGATTTCTTTCATTCTAGCTTTAATACCTTCTAACATTATATCTTTAGTTTCTTTTCTTCTTTCTTTCTTGTTTTCTTTAATGCTTTAATACCTTCTAACATTCTATCTTTAGTTTCTTTTTTTCTTTCTTTCTTGATATCTTTCATTCTAGCTTTTATATCTTCTAATATTCTATCTTTAGTTTCTTTCTTTCTTTCTTTCTTGATATATTTCATTCTAGCTTTAATACCTTCTAATATTCTAACATTTAGTTTCTTTCGTTCTATCTTTCCTTCTTGATATCTTTCATTCTAGCTTTCTTACCTTCTAACATTCTATCTTTAGTTTCTTTCCTTCTTTCTTTCTTGTTTTCTTTCATTTTAGCTTTAATACCTTCTAACGTTCTATCTTTAGTTTGTTTCTTTCTTTCTTTCTTGATATCTTTCATTCTAGCTTTAATACCTTCTAACATTCTATCTTTAGTTTCTTTCCTTCTTTCTTTCTTGTTTTCTTTCATTCTAGCTTTAATACCTTCTAACATTCAATCTTTAGGTTCTTTCTTTCTTTCTTTATTGATATCTTTCGTTCTAATTTAATACATTCTTACATTCTATCTTTAGGTTCTTTTTTTCTTTCATTCTTGATTTCTTTAATTCTAGCTTTAATAACTTCTGACATTCTATCTTTAGTTTCTTTCTTTCTTTCTTGATATCTTTCATTCTAGCTTTAATACTTTCTGACATTCTACCTTTAGTATTTTTTCTTTCTTTCTCGATTTCTTTCATTCTAGCTTTAATACCATTCTAACATTCAATCTTTAGTTTCTTTCTTTCTTTCTTTCTTGTTTTCTTTCATTCTAGCTTTAATACCTTCTAACATTCTACCTTTAGTTTCTTTCCTTCTTTCGTTCTTGTTTACTTTCATTCTAACTTTAATACCTTCTAACATTCAATCTTAATTTTCTTTCTTTCTTTCTTGATATATTTCATTCTAGCTTTAATACCTTCTAATATTCTATCATTTAGTTTCTTTCTTTATTTCTTACTTTCTTTCTTGATATATTTCATTCTAACTTTAATACATTCAATCTTTCGTTTCTTTCTTTCTTTCTTTCTTTCTTTCTTTCTTTCTTGATATCTTTCATTCCAGATTTAATACCTTCTAACATTCTAACTAAAGTTTCTTTTATTCTTTCTTTCTTGTTTTCTTTCATTTTAGCTTTAATACCTTCTAACATTCTATCTTTAGTTTCTTTCTTTCTTTCTTTCTTGATATCTTTCATTCTAATTTTAATCTTCTAACGTTCTGTCTTTAGTTTCTTTCCTTCTTTCTTTCTTTCTTGATTTCATTCAACAATGCTTTAATACCTTCTGACATTCTATCTTTAGTTTCTTTCTTTCTTTCTCGATTTCTTTCATTCATGCTTTAATACCTTCTAACATTCTATCTTTAGTTTCTTTCTTTCTTTCTTGATATCTTTCATTCTAGCTTTAATACATGCTAACATTCTATCTTTAGATTCTTTCCTTCTTTCTCTCTTGTAATCGTTCATTTTAGCTTTGATACCTTCTAACATTCTATCTTTAGTTTCTTTCTATCTTCATTTCTTCAATTCTAATTTTAATACATTCTATCTTTAGTTTCTTTCTTTCTTTCTTTCTTTATTGATTTCTTTCATTCTAGCTTTAATACCTTCTAACATTATATCTTTAGTTTCTTTACTTCTTTCTTTCTTGTTTTCTTTAATGCTTTAATACCTTCTAACATTCTATCTTTAGTTTCTTTTTTTCTTTCTTTCTTGATATCTTTCATTCTAGCTTTAATATCTTCTAATATTCTATCTTTAGTTTCTTTCTTTCTTTCTTTCTTGATATATTTCATTCTAGCTTTAATACCTTCTAATATTCTAACATTTAGTTTCTTTCGTTCTATCTTTCCTTCTTGATATCTTTCATTCTAGCTTTCTTACCTTCTAACATTCTATCTTTAGTTTCTTTCCTTCTTTCTTTCTTGTTTTCTTTCATTTTAGCTTTAATACCTTCTAACGTTCTATCTTTAGTTTGTTTCTTTCTTTCTTTCTTGATATCTTTCATTCTAGCTTTAATACCTTCTAACATTCTATCTTTAGTTTCTTTCCTTCTTTCTTTCTTGTTTTCTTTCATTCTAGCTTTAATACCTTCTAACATTCAATCTTTAGGTTCTTTCTTTCTTTCTTTATTGATATCTTTCGTTCTAATTTAATACATTCTTACATTCTATCTTTAGGTTCTTTTTTTCTTTCATTCTTGATTTCTTTAATTCTAGCTTTAATAACTTCTGACATTCTATCTTTAGTTTCTTTCTTTCTTTCTTGATATCTTTCATTCTAGCTTTAATACTTTCTGACATTCTACCTTTAGTATTTTTTCTTTCTTTCTCGATTTCTTTCATTCTAGCTTTAATACCATTCTAACATTCAATCTTTAGTTTCTTTCTTTCTTTCTTTCTTGTTTTCTTTCATTCTAGCTTTAATACCTTCTAACATTCTACCTTTAGTTTCTTTCCTTCTTTCGTTCTTGTTTACTTTCATTCTAACTTTAATACCTTCTAACATTCAATCTTAATTTTCTTTCTTTCTTTCTTGATATATTTCATTCTAGCTTTAATACCTTCTAATATTCTATCATTTAGTTTCTTTCTTTATTTCTTACTTTCTTTCTTGATATATTTCATTCTAACTTTAATACATTCAATCTTTCGTTTCTTTCTTTCTTTCTTTCTTTCTTGATATCTTTCATTCTAGATTTAATACCTTCTAACATTCTAACTAAAGTTTCTTTTATTCTTTCTTTCTTGTTTTCTTTCATTTTAGCTTTAATACCTTCTAACATTCTATCTTTAGTTTCTTTCTTTCTTTCTTTCTTGATATCTTTCATTCTAATTTTAATACCTTCTAACGTTCTGTCTTTAGTTTCTTTCCTTCTTTCTTTCTTTCTTGATTTCATTCAACAATGCTTTAATACCGTCTGACATTCTATCTTTAGTTTCTTTCTTTCTTTCTTGATTTCTTTCATTCATGCTTTAATACCTTCTAACATTCTATCTTTAGTTTCTTTCTTTCTTTCTTGATATCTTTCATTCTAGCTTTAATACATGCTAACATTCTATCTTTAGATTCTTTCCTTCTTTCTTTCTTGTTTTCGTTCATTTTAGCTTTGATACCTTCTAACATTCCATCTTTATGTTCTTTCTTTCTTCATTTCTTCAATTCTAACTTTAATACATTCTATCTTTAGTTTCTTTCTTTCTTTCTTTCTTTCTTGATTTCTTTCATTCTAGCTTTAATACTTTCTAACATTCTATCTTTAGTTTCTTTACTACTTTCTTTCTTGTTTTCTTTAATGCTTTAATACCTTCTAACATTCTATCTTTAGTTTCTTTTTTTCTTTCTTTCTTGAAATCTTTCATTCTAGCTTTAATATCTTCTAATATTCTATCTTTAGTTTCTTTCTTTCTTTCTTTCTTTCTTGATATATTTCATTCTAGCTTTAATACCTTCTAATATTCTATCATTTAGTTTCTTTCATTCTATCTTTCCTTCTTGATATCTTTCATTCTAGCTTTCTTACATTCTAACATTCTATCTTTAGTTTCTTTCCTTCTTTCTTTCTTGTTTTCTTTCATTTTAGCTTTAATACCTTCTAACGTTCTATCTTTAGTTTGTTTCTTTCTTTCATTCTTGACAACTTTCATTCTAGATTTAATACCTTCTAACATTCTATCTTTAGTTTCTTTCCTTCTTTCTTTCTCGATTTCTTTCATTCTAGCTTTAATACCATTCTAACATTCAATCTTTAGTTTCTTTCTCTCTTTCTTTCTTGTTTTCTTTCATTCTAGCTTTAATACCTTCTAACATTCTACCTTTAGTTTCTTTCCTTCTTTCGTTCTTGTTTTCTTTCATTCTAGCTTTAATACCTTCTAACATTCAATCTTAATTTTCTTTCTTTCTTTCTTGATATATTTCATTCTAGCTTTAATACCTTCTAATATTCTATCATTTAGTTTCTTACTTTATTTCTTACTTTCTTTCTTGATATATTTCATTCTAACTTTAATACCATCTAACATTCTATCTTTCGTTTCTTTCTTTCTTTCTTTCTTGATATCTTTCATTCTAGATTTAATACCTTCTAACATTCTAACTAAAGTTTCTTTTATTCTTTCTTTCTTGTTTTCTTTCATTTTAGCTTTAATACCTTCTAACATTCTATCTTTAGTTTCTTTCTTTCTTTCTTTCTTGATATCTTTCATTTTAATTTTAATACCTTCTAACGTTCTGTCTTTAGTTTGTTTCCTTCTTTCTTTCTTTCTTGATTTCATTCAACAATGCTTTAATACCTTCTGACATTCTATCTTTAGTTTCTTTCTTTCTTTCTTGATTTCTTTCATTCATGCTTTAATACCTTCTAACATTCTATCTTTAGTTTCTTTCTTTCTTTCTTGATATCTTTCATTCTAGCTTTAATACATGCTAACATTCTATCTTTAGATTCTTTCCTTCTTTCTTTCTTGTTTTCGTTCATTTTAGCTTTGATACCTTCTAACATTCTATCTTTAGTTTCTTTCTTTCTTCATTTCTTCAATTCTAACTTTAATACATTCTATCTTTAGTTTCTTTCTTTCTTTCTTTCTTTATTGATTTCTTTCATTCTAGCTTTAATACCTTCTAACATTATATCTTTAGTTTCTTTACTTCTTTCTTTCTTGTCTTCTTTAATGCTTTAATACCTTCTAACATTCTACGTTTAGTTTCTTTTTTTCTTTCTTTCTTCATATCTTTCATTCTAGCTTTAATATCTTCTAATATTCTATCATTTAGTTTCTTTCGTTCTATCTTTCCTTCTTGATATCTTTCATTCTAGCTTTCTTACCTTCTAACATTCTATCCTTAGTTTCTTTCCTTCTTTCTTTCTTGTTTTCTTTTATTTTAGCTTTAATACCTTCTAACGTTCTATCTTTAGTTTGTTTCTTTCTTTCTTTCTTGATATCTTTCATTCTAGCTTTAATACCTTCTAACATTCAATCTTTAGTTTCTTTCTTTCTTTCTTTCTTGATATCTTTCTTTCTAATTTAATACATTCTTACATTCTATCTTTAGGTTCTTTCTTTCTTTCTTTCATTCTTGATTTCTTTAATTCTAGCTTTAATAACTTCTGACATTCTATCTTTAGTTTCTTTCTTTCTTTCTTGATATCTTTCATTCAGCTTTAATACTTTCTGACATTCTATCTTTAGTATTTTTTTTCTTTCTTTCTCGATTTCTTTCATTCTAGCTTTAATACCATTCTAACATTCAATCTTTAGTTTCTTTCTTTCTTTCTTTCTTGTTTTCTTTCATTCTAGCTTTAATACCTTCTAACATTCTACCTTTCGTTTCTTTCCCTCTTTCGTTCTTGTTTTCTTTCATTCTAGCTTTAATAACTTCTAACATTCAATTTTAATTTTCTTTCTTTCTTTCTTAATATAGTTTATTCTAGCTTTAATACCTTCTAATATTCTATCATTTAGTTTCTTTCTTTATATCTTTCTTGATATATTTCATTCTAACTTTAATACTATCTAACATTCGATCTTTAGTTTCTTTCTTTCTTTATTGATATCTTTAATTCTAGCTTTAGTACCTCCTATCATTCTATGTTTAGTTTCTTTCCTTCTTTCTATCTTGTTTTCTTTCATTTAGATTTAATACCTTCTAACGTTCTGTCTTTAGTTTCTTTCTTTCCTTCATTCTTTCTTGATTTCATTCAACAATGCTTTAATAACTTCTAACATTCTATCTTTAGTTTCTTTCTTTCTTTCTTGATATGTTTCATTCTCGCTTTAATATATGCTAACATTCTATCTTTAGATTCTTTCCTTCTTTCTTTCTTGTTTTCGTTCATTTTAGCTTTAATACCTTCTAACATTCTATCTTTAGTTTCATTCTTTCTTGATATATTTCATTCTAGCTTTAATACCTGCTAATATTCTATCATTTAGTTTCTTTCTTTCTTGATATATTTCTTTCTAACTTTAATACTACCTAACATTCTATCTTTAGTTTCTTTCATTCTTCCTTGATATCTTTCATTCTAGCTTTAATACCTTCTAAATTTCTATCTTTAGTTTCCTTCTTTCTTTCTTTCTTGATATCTTTCATTCTAATTTTAATACCTTGTAACGTTCTGTCTTTAGTTTTTTTCTTTCTTTCTTTCTTTCTTTCTTTCTTGATTTCATTCAATAATGCTTTAATACCTTCTGACATTCTATCTTTAGTTTTTTCTTTCTTTCTTGATTTCTGTCATTCTAGCTTTAATACCTTCAAACATTCAATCTTTAGTTTCTTTCTTTCTTTCCTTCTTGTTTTATTTCATTCTTGCTTTAATAACTTCTAACATTCTATGTTTAGTTTCTTTACTTTTTTCGTTCTTGTTTTCTTTTACTCTAGCTTTAATATCTTCTAATATTCTATCTTCAGTTTCTTTCTTTTTTTCTTTCTTTCTTGATATATTTCATTCTAGCTTTAATACCTTCTAATATTCTATCATTTAGTTTCTTTCGTTCTTTCTTTCTTTCTTGATATCTTTCATTCTAGCTTTCTTACCTTCTAACATTCTATCTTTAGTTTCTTTCCATTTTTCTTTCTTTCTTGTTTTCTTTCATTTTAGCTTTGATAACTTCTAACGTTCTATCTTTAGCTTGTTTCTTTCTTTCTTTCCTGACAGCTTTCATTCTAGCTTTAATACCTTTTAACATTCTATCTTTAGTTTCTTTCCTTCTTTCTTTCTTGTTTTCTTTCATTCTAGCTTTAATATCTTCTAACATTCAATCTTTAGTTTCTTTCTTTCTTTCTTTCTTGATATCTTTCATTCTAATTTAATACATTCTTACATTCTATCTTTAGGTTCTTTCTTTCTTTCTTTCTTTCTTGATTTCTTTAATTCTAGCTTTAATAACTTCTGACATTCTATCTTTAGTATTTTAACATTCTAACTAAAGTTTCTTTTATTCTTTCTTTCTTGTTTTCTTTCATTCTAGCTTTAATACCATTCTAACATTCAATCTTTAGTTTCTTTCTTTCTTTCTTTCTTGATACCTTTCATTCTAGCTTTAATACCGTCTGACATTCTATCTTTAGTATTTTAACATTCTAACTAAAGTTTCTTTTATTCTTTCTTTCTTGTTTTCTTTCATTCTAGCTTTAATACCATTCTAACATTCAATCTTTAGTTTCTTTCTTTCTTTCTTTCTTGTTTTCTTTCATTCTAGCTTTAATACCTTCTAACATTCAGTCTTAATTTTCTTTCTTTCTTTGTTGATATATTTCATTCTAGCTTTAATACCTTCTAATATTCTATCATTTAGTTTCTTTCTTTATTTCTTACTTTCTTTCTTGATATCTTTCGTTCTAGCTTTAATACATTCTATCATTCTGTCTTTAGTTTCTTTCCTTCTTTCTTTCTTCTTTTCTTTCATTTTAGCTCTATTACCTTCTCACATTCTATCTTTAGTTTCTTTCTTTCTTTCTTTCTTGATATCTTTAATTCTAATTTTAATACCTTCTAACGTTCTGTCCTTAGTTTCTTTCTTTCTATATTTCTTAATTGATTTCATTCAACAATGCTTTAATACCTTCTGACAGTCTATCTTTAGTTTCTTTCCTTCTTTCTTTCTTTCTAGATTTCTTTCATTCTAGCTTTAATACCTTCTAACATTCTATCTTTAGTTTCTTTACTTCTTTCTTTCTTGTTTTCTTTGATGCTTTAATACCTTCTAACATTCTATCTTTAGTTTCTTTTTTTCTTTCTTTCTTGATATCTTTCATTCTAGCTTTAATATCTTCTAATATTCTATCTTTAGTTTCTTTCTTTCTTTCTTTCTTGATATATTTCATTCTAGCTTTAATACCTTCTAATATTCTAACATTTAGTTTCTTTCGTTCTATCTTTCCTTCTTGATATCTTTCATTCTAGCTTTCTTACCTTCTAACATTCTATCTTTAGTTTCTTTCCTTCTTTCTTTCTTGTTTTCTTTCATTTTAGCTTTAATACCTTCTAACGTTCTATCTTTAGTTTGTTTCTTTCTTTCTTTCTTGATATCTTTCATTCTAGCTTTAATACCTTCTAACATTCTATCTTTAGTTTCTTTCCTTCTTTCTTTCTTGTTTTCTTTCATTCTAGCTTTAATACCTTCTAACATTCAATCTTTAGGTTCTTTCTTTCTTTCTTTATTGATATCTTTCGTTCTAATTTAATACATTCTTACATTCTATCTTTAGGTTCTTTTTTTCTTTCATTCTTGATTTCTTTAATTCTAGCTTTAATAACTTCTGACATTCTATCTTTAGTTTCTTTCTTTCTTTCTTGATATCTTTCATTCTAGCTTTAATACTTTCTGACATTCTACCTTTAGTATTTTTTCTTTCTTTCTCGATTTCTTTCATTCTAGCTTTAATACCATTCTAACATTCAATCTTTAGTTTCTTTCTTTCTTTCTTTCTTGTTTTCTTTCATTCTAGCTTTAATACCTTCTAACATTCTACCTTTAGTTTCTTTCCTTCTTTCGTTCTTGTTTACTTTCATTCTAACTTTAATACCTTCTAACATTCAATCTTAATTTTCTTTCTTTCTTTCTTGATATATTTCATTCTAGCTTTAATACCTTCTAATATTCTATCATTTAGTTTCTTTCTTTATTTCTTACTTTCTTTCTTGATATATTTCATTCTAACTTTAATACATTCAATCTTTCGTTTCTTTCTTTCTTTCTTTCTTTCTTTCTTTCTTTCTTGATATCTTTCATTCCAGATTTAATACCTTCTAACATTCTAACTAAAGTTTCTTTTATTCTTTCTTTCTTGTTTTCTTTCATTTTAGCTTTAATACCTTCTGACATTCTATCTTTAGTTTCTTTCTTTCTTTCTTGATTTCTTTCATTCATGCTTTAATACCTTCTAACATTCTATCTTTAGTTTCTTTCTTTCTTTCTTGATATCTTTCATTCTAGCTTTAATACATGCTAAAATTCTATCTTTAGATTCTTTCCTTCTTTCTTTCTTGTAATCGTTCATTTTAGCTTTGATACCTTCTAACATTCTATCTTTAGTTTCTTTCTATCTTCATTTCTTCAATTCTAATTTTAATACATTCTATCTTTAGTTTCTTTCTTTCTTTCTTTCTTTATTGATTTCTTTCATTCTAGCTTTAATACCTTCTAACATTATATCTTTAGTTTCTTTACTTCTTTCTTTCTTGTTTTCTTTAATGCTTTAATACCTTCTAACATTCTATCTTTAGTTTCTTTTTTTCTTTCTTTCTTGATATCTTTCATTCTAGCTTTAATATCTTCTAATATTCTATCTTTAGTTTCTTTCTTTCTTTCTTTCTTGATATATTTCATTCTAGCTTTAATACCTTCTAATATTCTAACATTTAGTTTCTTTCGTTCTATCTTTCCTTCTTGATATCTTTCATTCTAGCTTTCTTACCTTCTAACATTCTATCTTTAGTTTCTTTCCTTCTTTCTTTCTTGTTTTCTTTCATTTTAGCTTTAATACCTTCTAACGTTCTATCTTTAGTTTGTTTCTTTCTTTCTTTCTTGATATCTTTCATTCTAGCTTTAATACCTTCTAACATTCTATCTTTAGTTTCTTTCCTTCTTTCTTTCTTGTTTTCTTTCATTCTAGCTTTAATACCTTCTAACATTCAATCTTTAGGTTCTTTCTTTCTTTCTTTATTGATATCTTTCGTTCTAATTTAATACATTCTTACATTCTATCTTTAGGTTCTTTTTTTCTTTCATTCTTGATTTCTTTAATTCTAGCTTTAATAACTTCTGACATTCTATCTTTAGTTTCTTTCTTTCTTTCTTGATATCTTTCATTCTAGCTTTAATACCTTCTAATATTCTATCATTTAGTTTCTTTCTTTATTTCTTACTTTCTTTCTTGATATATTTCATTCTAACTTTAATACATTCAATCTTTCGTTTCTTTCTTTCTTTCTTTCTTTCTTGATATCTTTCATTCTAGATTTAATAC
This sequence comes from Intellagama lesueurii, assembly GCA_037013535.1. Taxonomy (NCBI): domain Eukaryota; kingdom Metazoa; phylum Chordata; class Lepidosauria; order Squamata; family Agamidae; genus Intellagama; species Intellagama lesueurii. Next base: position 17,003,040 of record JBAJHW010000013.1, read on the forward strand.
CTTCTAACATTCTAACTAAAGTTTCTTTTATTCTTTCTTTCTTGTTTTCTTTCATTTTAGCTTTAATACCTTCTAACATTCTATCTTTAGTTTCTTTCTTTCTTTCTTTCTTGATATCTTTCATTCTAATTTTAATACCTTCTAACGTTCTGTCTTTAGTTTCTTTCCTTCTTTCTTTCTTTCTTGATTTCATTCAACAATGCTTTAATACCGTCTGACATTCTATCTTTAGTTTCTTTCTTTCTTTCTTGATTTCTTTCATTCATGCTTTAATACCTTCTAACATTCTATCTTTAGTTTCTTTCTTTCTTTCTTGATATCTTTCATTCTAGCTTTAATACATGCTAACATTCTATCTTTAGATTCTTTCCTTCTTTCTTTCTTGTTTTCGTTCATTTTAGCTTTGATACCTTCTAACATTCTATCTTTATGTTCTTTCTTTCTTCATTTCTTCAATTCTAACTTTAATACATTCTATCTTTAGTTTCTTTCTTTCTTTCTTTCTTTCTTGATTTCTTTCATTCTAGCTTTAATACTTTCTAACATTCTATCTTTAGTTTCTTTACTTCTTTCTTTCTTGTTTTCTTTAATGCTTTAATACCTTCTAACATTCTATCTTTAGTTTCTTTTTTTCTTTCTTTCTTGAAATCTTTCATTCTAGCTTTAATATCTTCTAATATTCTATCTTTAGTTTCTTTCTTTCTTTCTTTCTTTCTTGATATATTTCATTCTAGCTTTAATACCTTCTAATATTCTATCATTTAGTTTCTTTCATTCTATCTTTCCTTCTTGATATCTTTCATTCTAGCTTTCTTACATTCTAACATTCTATCTTTAGTTTCTTTCCTTCTTTCTTTCTTGTTTTCTTTCATTTTAGCTTTAATACCTTCTAACGTTCTATCTTTAGTTTGTTTCTTTCTTTCATTCTTGACAACTTTCATTCTAGATTTAATACCTTCTAACATTCTATCTTTAGTTTCTTTCCTTCTTTCTTTCTCGATTTCTTTCATTCTAGCTTTAATACCATTCTAACATTCAATCTTTAGTTTCTTTCTTTCTTTCTTTCTTGTTTTCTTTCATTCTAGCTTTAATACCTTCTAACATTCTACCTTTAGTTTCTTTCCTTCTTTCGTTCTTGTTTTCTTTCATTCTAGCTTTAATACCTTCTAACATTCAATCTTAATTTTCTTTCTTTCTTTCTTGATATATTTCATTCTAGCTTTAATACCTTCTAATATTCTATCATTTAGTTTCTTACTTTATTTCTTACTTTCTTTCTTGATATATTTCATTCTAACTTTAATACCATCTAACATTCTATCTTTCGTTTCTTTCTTTCTTTCTTTCTTGATATCTTTCATTCTAGATTTAATACCTTCTAACATTCTAACTAAAGTTTCTTTTATTCTTTCTTTCTTGTTTTCTTTCATTTTAGCTTTAATACCTTCTAACATTCTATCTTTAGTTTCTTTCTTTCTTTCTTTCTTGATATCTTTCATTCTAATTTTAATACCTTCTAACGTTCTGTCTTTAGTTTGTTTCCTTCTTTCTTTCTTTCTTGATTTCATTCAACAATGCTTTAATACCTTCTGACATTCTATCTTTAGTTTCTTTCTTTCTTTCTTGATTTCTTTCATTCATGCTTTAATACCTTCTAACATTCTATCTTTAGTTTCTTTCTTTCTTTCTTGATATCTTTCATTCTAGCTTTAATACATGCTAACATTCTATCTTTAGATTCTTTCCTTCTTTCTTTCTTGTTTTCGTTCATTTTAGCTTTGATACCTTCTAACATTCTATCTTTAGTTTCTTTCTTTCTTCATTTCTTCAATTCTAACTTTAATACATTCTATCTTTAGTTTCTTTCTTTCTTTCTTTCTTTATTGATTTCTTTCATTCTAGCTTTAATACCTTCTAACATTATATCTTTAGTTTCTTTACTTCTTTCTTTCTTGTCTTCTTTAATGCTTTAATACCTTCTAACATTCTACGTTTAGTTTCTTTTTTTCTTTCTTTCTTCATATCTTTCATTCTAGCTTTAATATCTTCTAATATTCTATCTTTAGTTTCTTTCTTTCTTTCTTTCTTGATATATTTCATTCTAGCTTTAATACCTTCTAATATTCTATCATTTAGTTTCTTTCGTTCTATCTTTCCTTCTTGATATCTTTCATTCTAGCTTTCTTACCTTCTAACATTCTATCCTTAGTTTCTTTCCTTCTTTCTTTCTTGTTTTCTTTTATTTTAGCTTTAATACCTTCTAACGTTCTATCTTTAGTTTGTTTCTTTCTTTCTTTCTTGATATCTTTCATTCTAGCTTTAATACCTTCTAACATTCAATCTTTAGTTTCTTTCTTTCTTTCTTTCTTGATATCTTTCGTTCTAATTTTATACATTCTTACATTCTATCTTTAGGTTCTTTCTTTCTTTCATTCATTCTTGATTTCTTTAATTCTAGCTTTAATAACTTCTGACATTCTATCTTTAGTTTCTTTCTTTCTTTCTTGATATCTTTCATTCAGCTTTAATACTTTCTGACATTCTATCTTTAGTATTTTTTTCTTTCTTTCTCGATTTCTTTCATTCTAGCTTTAATACCATTCTAACATTCAATCTTTAGTTTCTTTCTTTCTTTCTTTCTTGTTTTCTTTCATTCTAGCTTTAATACCTTCTAACATTCTACCTTTAGTTTCTTTCCCTCTTTCGTTCTTGTTTTCTTTCATTCTAGCTTTAATAACTTCTAACATTCAATTTTAATTTTCTTTCTTTCTTTCTTAATATAGTTTATTCTAGCTTTAATACCTTCTAATATTCTATCATTTAGTTTCTTTCTTTATATCTTTCTTGATATATTTCATTCTAACTTTAATACTATCTAACATTCGATCTTTAGTTTCTTTCTTTCTTTATTGATATCTTTAATTCTAGCTTTAGTACCTCCTATCATTCTATGTTTAGTTTCTTTCCTTCTTTCTATCTTGTTTTCTTTCATTTAGATTTAATACCTTCTAACGTTCTGTCTTTAGTTTCTTTCTTTCCTTCATTCTTTCTTGATTTCATTCAACAATGCTTTAATAACTTCTAACATTCTATCTTTAGTTTCTTTCTTTCTTTCTTGATATGTTTCATTCTCGCTTTAATATATGCTAACATTCTATCTTTAGATTCTTTCCTTCTTTCTTTCTTGTTTTCGTTCATTTTAGCTTTAATACCTTCTAACATTCTATCTTTAGTTTCATTCTTTCTTGATATATTTCATTCTAGCTTTAATACCTGCTAATATTCTATCATTTAGTTTCTTTCTTTCTTGATATATTTCTTTCTAACTTTAATACTACCTAACATTCTATCTTTAGTTTCTTTCATTCTTTCTTGATATCTTTCATTCTAGCTTTAATACCTTCTAAATTTCTATCTTTAGTTTCCTTCTTTCTTTCTTTCTTGATATCTTTCATTCTAATTTTAATACCTTGTAACGTTCTGTCTTTAGTTTTTTTCTTACTTTCTTTCTTTCTTTCTTTCTTGATTTCATTCAATAATGCTTTAATACCTTCTGACATTCTATCTTTAGTTTTTTCTTTCTTTCTTGATTTCTGTCATTCTAGCTTTAATACCTTCAAACATTCAATCTTTAGTTTCTTTCTTTCTTTCCTTCTTGTTTTATTTCATTCTTGCTTTAATACCTTCTAACATTCTATGTTTAGTTTCTTTACTTTTTTCGTTCTTGTTTTCTTTTACTCTAGCTTTAATATCTTCTAATATTCTATCTTCAGTTTCTTTCTTTTTTTCTTTCTTTCTTGATATATTTCATTCTAGCTTTAATACCTTCTAATATTCTATCATTTAGTTTCTTTCGTTCTTTCTTTCTTTCTTGATATCTTTCATTCTAGCTTTCTTACCTTCTAACATTCTATCTTTAGTTTCTTTCCATTTTTCTTTCTTTCTTGTTTTCTTTCATTTTAGCTTTGATAACTTCTAACGTTCTATCTTTAGCTTGTTTCTTTCTTTCTTTCCTGACAGCTTTCATTCTAGCTTTAATACCTTTTAACATTCAATCTTTAGTTTCTTTCTTTCTTTCTTTCTTGATATCTTTCATTCTAATTTAATACATTCTTACATTCTATCTTTAGGTTCTTTCTTTCTTTCTTTCTTTCTTGATTTCTTTAATTCTAGCTTTAATAACTTCTGACATTCTATCTTTAGTATTTTAACATTCTAACTAAAGTTTCTTTTATTCTTTCTTTCTTGTTTTCTTTCATTCTAGCTTTAATACCATTCTAACATTCAATCTTTAGTTTCTTTCTTTCTTTCTTTCTTGATACCTTTCATTCTAGCTTTAATACCGTCTGACATTCTATCTTTAGTATTTTAACATTCTAACTAAAGTTTCTTTTATTCTTTCTTTCTTGTTTTCTTTCATTCTAGCTTTAATACCATTCTAACATTCAATCTTTAGTTTCTTTCTTTCTTTCTTTCTTGTTTTCTTTCATTCTAGCTTTAATACCTTCTAACATTCAGTCTTAATTTTCTTTCTTTCTTTGTTGATATATTTCATTCTAGCTTTAATACCTTCTAATATTCTATCATTTAGTTTCTTTCTTTATTTCTTACTTTCTTTCTTGATATCTTTCGTTCTAGCTTTAATACATTCTATCATTCTGTCTTTAGTTTCTTTCCTTCTTTCTTTCTTCTTTTCTTTCATTTTAGCTCTATTACCTTCTCACATTCTATCTTTAGTTTCTTTCTTTCTTTCTTTCTTGATATCTTTAATTCTAATTTTAACACCTTCTAACGTTCTGTCCTTAGTTTCTTTCCTTCTTTCTTTCTTTCTAGATTTCTTTCATTCTAGCTTTAATACCTTCTAACATTCTATCTTTAGTTTCTTTACTTCTTTCTTTCTTGTTTTCTTTGATGCTTTAATACCTTCTAACATTCTATCTTTAGTTTCTTTTTTTCTTTCTTTCTTGATATCTTTCATTCTAGCTTTAATATCTTCTAATATTCTATCTTTAGTTTCTTTCTTTCTTTCTTTCGTTCTTTCTTCATATATTTTATTCTAGCTTTAATACCTTCTAATATTCTATCATTTAGTTTCTTTCGTTCTATCATTCCTTCTTGATATCTTTCATTCTAGCTTTATTACCTTCTAACATTCTATCTTTAGTTTCTTCTTTCTTTCTTGTTTTCTTTCATGCATTAATACCTTCTAACATTCTATCTTTAGTTTCTTTTTTCTTTCTTTCTTGATATCTTTCATTCTAGCTTTAGTATATTCTAACATTCTATCTTTAGATTCTTTCCTTCTTTCTTGTTTTCTTTCATTCTAGCTTTAATACCTTCTAACATTCAATCTTTAGTTTTTCTTTCTTTCTTGATATCTTTCATTCTAGCTTTAATACCTTATAACATTGTATCTTTACTATCTTTCTTTCTTTCTTTCTTTCTTCTTTTCGTTCATTTTAGCTTTAATACCTCCTAATAGTCTATCATTAGTTTCTTTCTTTTTTTCTTGATTTCTGTCATTCTAGCTTTAATACCTTCAAACATTCAATCTTTAGTTTCTTTCTTTCTTTCCTTTTTGTTTTCTTTCATTCTTGCTTTAATACCTTCTAACATTCTATCTTTAGTTTCTTTGCTTCTTTCGTTCTTGTTTTATTTTATTCTAGCTTTAATATCTTCTAATATTCTATCTTTAGTTTCTTTCTTTCTTTCTTTCTTTCTTGATATATTTCATTCTAGCTTTAATACCTTCTAATATTTTATCATTTAGTTTCTTTTGTTCATTCTTTCTTTCTTTATATCTTTCATTCTAGCTTTCTTACCTTCTAACATTCTATCTTTAGTTTCTTTCCTTCTTTCTTTCTTATTTTCTTTCATTTTAGCTTTAATGCCTTCTAACGTTCTATCTTTAGTTCGTTTCTTTCTTTCTTTCTTGACATCTTTCATTCTAGCTTTAATACCTTTTGACATTCTATCTTTAGTATTTTTTTCTTTCTTTCTCGATTTCTTTCATTCTAGCTTTAATACCATTCTAACATTCAATCTTTAGTTTCTTTCTTTCTTTCTTTCTTGTTTTCTTTCATTCTAGCTTTAATACCTTCTAACATTCTACCTTTAGTTTCTTTTCTTCTTTCGTTCTTGTTTTCTTTCATTCTAGTTTTAATACCTTCTAACATTCAATCTTAATTTTCTTTCGTTCTTTCTTCATATATTTTATTCTAGCTTTAATACCTTCTAATATTCTATCATTTAGTTTCTTTCGTTCTATCATTCCTTCTTGATATCTTTCATTCTAGCTTTATTACCTTCTAACATTCTATCTTTAGTTTCTTCTTTCTTTCTTGTTTTCTTTCATGCATTAATACCTTCTAACATTCTATCTTTAGTTTCTTTTTTCTTTCTTTCTTGATATCTTTCATTCTAGCTTTAGTATATTCTAACATTCTATCTTTAGATTCTTTCCTTCTTTCTTGTTTTCTTTCATTCTAGCTTTAATACCTTCTAACATTCAATCTTTAGTTTTTCTTTCTTTCTTGATATCTTTCATTCTAGCTTTAATACCTTATAACATTGTATCTTTACTATCTTTCTTTCTTTCTTTCTTTCTTGTTTTCGTTCATTTTAGCTTTAATACCTCCTAATAGTCTATCATTAGTTTCTTTCTTTTTTTCTTGATTTCTGTCATTCTAGCTTTAATACCTTCAAACATTCAATCTTTAGTTTCTTTCTTTCTTTCCTTTTTGTTTTCTTTCATTCTTGCTTTAATACCTTCTAACATTCTATCTTTAGTTTCTTTGCTTCTTTCGTTCTTGTTTTATTTTATTCTAGCTTTAATATCTTCTAATATTCTATCTTTAGTTTCTTTCTTTCTTTCTTTCTTTCTTGATATATTTCATTCTAGCTTTAATACCTTCTAATATTTTATCATTTAGTTTCTTTTGTTCATTCTTTCTTTCTTTATATCTTTCATTCTAGCTTTCTTACCTTCTAACATTCTATCTTTAGATTCTTTCCTTCTTTCTTTCTTATTTTCTTTCATTTTAGCTTTAATGCCTTCTAACGTTCTATGTTTAGTTCGTTTCTTTCTTTCTTTCTTGACATCTTTCATTCTAGCTTTAATACCTTTTGACATTCTATCTTTAGTATTTTTTTCTTTCTTTCTCGATTTCTTTCATTCTAGCTTTAATACCATTCTAACATTCAATCTTTAGTTTCTTTCTTTCTTTCTTTCTTGTTTTCTTTCATTCTAGCTTTAATACCTTCTAACATTCTACCTTTAGTTTCTTTTCTTCTTTCGTTCTTGTTTTCTTTCATTCTAGTTTTAATACCTTCTAACATTCAATCTTAATTTTCTTTCTTTCTTTCTTGATATATTTCATTCTAGCTTTAGTACCTTCTAATATTCTATCATTTAGTTTCTTTTTTATTTCTTACTTTCTTTCTTGATAATTTTCATTCTAACTTTAATACTATCTAACATTCTATCTTTAGTTTCTTTCTTTCTTTCTTGATATCTTTCGTTCAAGCTTTAATACATTCTATCATTCTATCTTTAGTTTCTTTCCTTCTTTCTTTCTCGTTTTCTTTCATTTTAGCTTTAATACCTTCTAACATTCTATCTTTAGTTTCCCTCTTTCTTTCTTTCTTGATTTCCTTCATTAATGCTTTAATACCTTCTAACATTCTATCTTTAGTTTCTTTCTTTCTTTCTTGATTTCTTTCATTCATGCTTTAATACCTTCTAACATTCTATCTTTAGTTTCTTTCTTTCTTTCTTTATTGTTTTCGTTCATTTTAGCTTTCATAACCTCTAACATTCTATCTTTAGTTTCTTTCTTTCTTGATATCTTTCATTAAAATATTAATACATTCAATCTTTAGTTTCATTCTTTCTTTCTTAATTTTTTCATTCTAGCTTTAATACCTTCTAACATTCTATCTTTACTTTCTTTCTTCCTTGTTTTCGTTGATTTTAGCTTTAATACCTTCTAATATTCTATCTTTAGTTTCTTTCCTTCTTTCTTTCCTGTTCTCTTTCATTCTAGCTTTAATACCTTCTAACATTCAAACTTTAGTTTCTTTCCTTCTTTCTTTTTTATTTTCTTCCATTCTAGCTTTAATACTTTCTAACATTCAATCTTTACTTTCTTTCTTTCTTTCTTTCTTTCTTTCTTGATTTCCTTCATTAATGCTTTTATACCTTCTGACATTCTACCTTTAGTTTTTCCTTCTTTCGTTCTTGTTTTCTTTCATTCTAGCTTTAATAACTTCTAACATTCAATCTTAATTTTCTTTCTTTCTTTCTTAATATATTTTATTCTGGGTTGAATACATTCTAATATTCGATCATTTAGTTTCTTTCTTTATTTCTTTCTTTCTTTCTTGATATATTTCATTCTAACTTTAATACTAACATTCTATCTTTAGTTACTTTCTTTCTTTATTGATATCTTTCATTCTAGCTTTAATACCTTCTATCATTCTATCTTTAGTTTCTTTCCTCCTTTCTTTTTTCTTTTCTTTCATTTTAGATTTAATACCTTTTTAACGTTCTATCTTTAGTTTCTTTCTTTCTTAATTTCTTGATATCTTTCATTCTAATTTTAATAACTTCTAAAGTTCTGTTTTTAGTTTCTTTCTTTCATTCATACTTTCTTGATTTCATTCAACAATGCTTTAATACCTTCTAATATTCTATCATTGGTTTCTTTCTTACTTCATATCTTTCATTCTAATTTTAATACTATCTAACATATTATCTTTAGTTTCTTTCTTTCTTTCTTTCTTTCTTTCTTTCTTTCTTTCTTTCTTTCTTTCTTGATGTCTCTCATTCTAGCTTCAATACCTTCTGACATTCTAACTTTAGTTTCTTTCCTTCTTTCGTTCTTGTTTTCTTTCATTCTAGCTGTAATAACTTCTAACATTCAATCTTAATTTTCTTTCTTTCTTTCTTAATATATTTTATTCTAGCTTTAATAACTTCTAATATTCTATCATTTAGTTCCTTTCTTTATTTCTTTCTTTCTTTCTTGATATATTTCATTCTAACTTTAATACTATCTACCATTCTATCTTTAGTTTCTTTCTTTCTTTATTGATATCTTTCATTCTAGCTTTAATACCTTCTATCATTCTATCTTTATTTTCTTTTCTTCTTTCTTTCTTGTTTTCTTTTATTTTAAATTTAATACCTTTTAACGTTCTATCTTTAGTTTCTTTCTTTCTTTCTTTCTTGATATCTTTCATTCTAATTTTAATACCTTCTAACGTTCAGTCTTTAGTTTCTTTCTTTCATTCATTCTTTCTTGTTTTCATTCAACAATGCTTTAATACCTTCCGACATTCTATCTTTAGTTTCTTCCTTTCTTTCTTGATTTCTTTCATTCATGCTTTAATAACTTCTAACATTCTATCTTTAGTTTCTTTCTTTCTTTCTTTCTTGATATGTTTCATTCTAGCTTTAATACATGCTAACATTCTATCTTTAGTTTCCTTCTTTCTTTCTTTCTTGATATCTTTCATTGTAATTTTAATACCTTCTAACGTTCTTTCTTTAGTTTTTTTCTCACTTTCTTTCTTTCTTTCTTTCTTGATTTCATTCAATAATGCTTTAATACCTTCTGACATTCTATATTTTGTTTTTCTTTCTTTCTTGATTTCTTTCATTCATGCTTTAATACCTTCTAACGTTCTATCTTTAGTTTCCTTCTTTCTTTCTTGATATCTTTCATTCTAGTTTTAGTACCTTCTAACATTCTATCTTTAATTTCTTTCTTTCTTGTTTTCGTTCATTTTAGCTTTAATACCTTCTAATATTCTATCTTTAGTTTCTTTCTTTCTTTCTTTCTTTCTTTCTTGATCTTTCATTCTAGCTTTAATACCTTCTGACATTCTATCTTTAGTATTTTTTTCTTTTTTTTTTCTCGATTTCTTTCATTCTAGCTTTAATACCTTCTAACATTCAATCTTTAGTTTCTTTCTTTCTTGATATTTTTCATTCTAGCTTTAAAACCTTTTAACATTCTATCTTTACTTTCTTTCTTGTTTTCGTTTATTTTAGTTTTAATACCTTCTAATATTCTATCATTGGTTTCTTTCTTTCTTTCTTTCTTACTTCATATCTTTAATTCTAATTTTAATACCATCTAACATATTATCTTTAGTTTCTTTCTTTCTTTCTTTCTTTCTTTCTTGATGTCTTTCATTCTAGTTTTAATACCTTCTAACATTCTATCTTTAGTTTCTTTACTTCTTTCTTTTTTGTTTTCTTCCATGCTTTAATACCTTCTAACATTCTATCTTTAGTTTCTTTTTTTCTTTCTTTCTTGATATCTTTCATTCTAGCTTTAATATACTCTAACATTCTATCTTTAGATTCTTTCCTTCTTTCTTGTTTTCTTTCATTCTAGCTTTAATACCTTTTAACATTCAATCTTTAGTTTCTTTCCTTCTTTCTTTCTAGTTTTCTTTCATTCAAGCTTTAATACCTTCTAACATTCAAACTTTAGTTTCTTTCTTTCTTTCTTGATAGCTTTCATTCTAGCTTTAATACCTTATAACATTGTATCTTTACTTTCTTTCTTTCTTTCTTGTTTTCGTTCATTTTAGCTTTAATACCTCCTAATATTCTATCATTAGTTTCTTTCTTTCTTTCTTGATTTCTGTCATTCTAGCTTTAATACCTTCAAACATTCAATCTTTAGTTTCTTTCTTCTTTCCTTCTTGTTTTCCTTCATTCTTGCTTTAATACCTTCTAACATTCTATCTTTAGTTTCTTTACTTCTTTCATTCTTGTTTTCTTTTATTCTAGCTTTAATATCTTCTAATATTAAATCATTTAGTTTCTTTCGTTCGTTCTTTCTTTCTTGATATCTTTCATTCTAGCTTTCTTACATTCTAACATTCTATCTTTAGTTTCTTTCCTTCTTTCTTTCTGGTTTTCTTTCATTTTAGCTTTTATACCTTCTAACGTTCTATCTTTATTTTGTTTCTTTCTTTCTTTCTTGACATCTTTCATTCTAGATTTAATACCTTCTAACATTCTATCTTTATTTTCTTTCCTTCTTTCTTTCTTGTTTTCTTTCATTCTAGCTTTAATAACTTCTGACATTCTATCATTAGTTTCTTTCTTTCTATCTTGATATCTTTCATTCAAGCTTTAATACCTTCTAACATTCAGTCTTTAGTTTCTCTCTTTCTTTCTTGATATCTTTCATTCTAGCTTTAATACCTTCTAACATTCTATCTTTACTTTCTTTCTTTCTTGTTTTTGTTCATTTTAGCGTTAATACCTTCTTATATTCTATCATTGGTTTCTTTCTTTCTTTCTTACTTCATATCTCTCATTCTAATTTTAATACCATCTACCATTCTATCTTTAGTTTCTTTCTATCTTTCGTTCTTTCTTGATATCTTTCATTCTAGCTTTAATACCTTCTGACATTCTATCTTTAGTATTTTTTTTTTCTTTCTTGATATCTTTCATTCAAGCTTTCATATATTCTAACATTCTATCTTTAGATTCCTTCCTTCTTTTTTTCTCTTTCATTCTAGCTTTAATACCATCTAACATATTATCTTTAGTTTCTTTCCTTCTTTCTTTCTTGTTTTCTTTCATTTTAGCTTTAATACCTTCTAACATTCTATCTTTAGTTTCTTTCTTTCTTTCTTTCTTGATATCTTTCATTCTAATTTTAATACCTTCTAATGTTCTGTCCTTAGTTTCTTTCTTTCTTTCTTTCTTTCTTGATTTCATTCAACAATGCTTTAAAAAATTCTGACATTCTATCTTTAGTTTCTTTCTTTCTTTCTTTCTTGATATCTTTCATTCTAGCTCTAATATATTCTAACATTCTGTCTTTAGATTCTTTCCTTCTTTCTTCTTTTCTTTCATTCTAGCTTTCATAACCTCTAACATTCTATCTTTAGTTTCTTTCATTCTTGATATCTTTCATTAAAATATTAATACATTCAATCTTTAGTTTCTTTCTTTCTTTCTTAATATTTTTCATTCTAGCTTTAATACCTTCTAACATTCTATCTTTACTTTCTTTCTTTCTTTCTTTCTTCCTTGTTTTCGTTCATTTTAGCTTTAATACCTTCTAATATTCTATCATTAGTTTCTTTCTTTCTTTCTTGATTTCTTTCGTTCTAGCTTTAATACTTTCTAACATTCTATCTTTAGTTAGTTTCTATCTTTCTTTTTTTCTTTCTTTCTTGTTTTCGTTCATTTTAGCTTTAATACCTTCTAACATTCTATCTTTACATTCTTTCTTTCTTTCTTTCTTCCTTGTTTTCATTCATTTTAGCTTTAATACCTTCTAATATTCTATCATTAGATTCTTTCTTTCTTTCTTGATTTCTTTCATTCTAGTTTTAATACTTTCTAACATTCTATCTTTAGTTTCATTCTTTCTTGATATCTTTCTTTCTTGCTTGAATACCTTCTTACATTCTATCTTTAGTTTCTTTCTTTCTTTCTTGATTTCTTTCATTAATTCTTTAATACCTTCTAACATTCTATCTTTAGTTTCTTTCCTTCTTTCTTTCTTGTTTTCTTTCATTTTAGCGTTAATACCTTCTAACGTTCAATCTTTAGATTCTGTCTTTCTTTTTTGATATCTTTCATCCTAGCTTTAATACCTTCTAACATTCTATCTTTAGTTTCTTTCTTTCTTTCCTTCTATCTTGATTTCCTTCATTAATGCTTTAATACCTTCTGACATTCTATCTTTAGTTTCCTTCTTTCTTTCTTGATTTATTTCATTCATGCTTTAATACCTTCTAACATTCTATCTTTAGTTTCTTTCTTTCTTTCTTTCTTTCTTGATATATTTAGTTCTATCTTTAATAAATTCTAACATTCTATCTAGGTTCTTTCCTTCTTTCTTTCTTGTTTTCCTTCATTCTAGCTTTAATACCTTATAAGATTCTATCTTTAGTTTCTTTCCTTCTTTCTTTCTTCTTTTCTTTCATTTTAGCTTCAATAACTTCTAACGTTCTACCATTAGTTTCTTTCTTTCTTTCTTTCTTTCTTTCTTGATATCTTTCATTCTAGCTTTTTATACCTTCTAACATTCTACCTTTAGTTTCTTTCCTTCTTTTGTTCTTGTTTTCTTTCATTCTAGCTTTAATACCTTCTAACATTCAATCTTAATTTTCTTTCTTTCTTTCTTGATATATTTCATTCTAGCTTTAATACCTTCTAATATTCTATCATTTAGTTTCTTTCTTCATTTCTTACTTTCTTTTTTGATATATTTCATTCTAACTTTAATACGATCTAACATTCTATCTTTAGTTTCTTTCTTTCTTTCTTGATATCTTTTGTTCTAGCTTTAATACATTCTATCATTCTATCTTTAGTTTCTTTCCTTCTTTCTTTCTTGTTTTCTTTCATTTTAGCTTTAATACCTTCTAACATTCTATCTTTAGTTTCTTTCTTTCTTTCTTTCTTGATATCTTTCATTCTAATTTTAATACCTTCTAATGTTCTCTCCTTCGTTTCTTTCTTTCTTTCTTTCTTTCTTGATTTCATTCAACAATGCTTTAAAAAATTCTGACATTCTATCTTTAGTTTCTTTCTTTCTTTCTTTCTTGATATCTTTCATTCTAGCTCTAATATATTCTAACATTCTGTCTTTAGATTCTTTCCTTCTTTCTTCTTTTCTTTCATTCTAGCTTTCATAACCTCTAACATTCTATCTTTAGTTTCTTTCTTTCTTGATATCTTTCATTAAAATATTAATACATTCAATCTTTAGTTTCTTTCTTTCTTTCTTAATATTTTTCATTCTAGCTTTAATACCTTCTAACATTCTATCTTTACTTTCTTTCTTTCTTTCTTCCTTGTTTTCGTTCATTTTAGCTTTAATACCTTCTAATATTCTATCATTAGTTTCTTTCTTTCTTTCTTGATTTCTTTCATTCTAGCTTTAATACTTTCTAACATTCTATCTTTAGTTAGTTTCTCTCTTCCTTATTTTTTCTTTCTTTCTAGTTTTCGTTCATTTTAGCTTTAATACCTTCTAACATTCTATCTTTACTTTCTTTCTTTCTTTCTTTCTTCCTTGTTTTCGTTCATTTTAGCTTTAATACCTTCTAATATTCTATCATTAGTTTCTTTCTTTCTATCTTGATTACTTTCATTCTAGTTTTAATACTTTCTAACATTCTATCTTTAGTTTCATTCTTTATTGATATCTTTCTTTCTTGCTTGAATACCTTCTTACATTCTATCTTTAGTTTCTTTCTTTCTTTCTTGATTTCTTTCATTAATTCTTTAATACCTTCTAACATTCTATCTTTAGTTTCTTTCCGTCTTTCTTTCTTGTTTTCTTTCATTTTAGCGTTAATACCTTCTAACGTTCAATCTTTAGATTCTGCCTTTCTTTTTTGATATCTTTCATCCTAGCTTTAATACCTTCTAACATTCTATCTTTAGTTTCTTTCTTTCTTTCCTTCTATCTTGATTTCCTTCATTAATGCTTTAATACCTTCTGACATTCTATCTTTAGTTTCCTTCTTTCTTTCTTGATTTATTTCATTCATGCTTTAATACCTTCTAACATTCTATCTTTAGTTTCTTTCTTTCTTTCTTTCTTTCTTGATATATTTCTTTTTAACTTTAATACCATCTAACATTCTATCTTTAGTTTCATTCTTTCTTGATATCTTTCATTCTTGCTTGAATACCTTCTTACATTCTATCTTTAGTTTCTTTCTTTCTTTCTTGATTTCCTTCATTAATTCTTTAATACCTTCTGTCATTCTATCTTTAGTTTCTTTCTTTCTTTCTTGATTTCTTTCATTCATGCTTTAATACCTTCTAACATTCTATCTTTAGTTTCTTTCCTACTTTCTTTCTTGTTTTCTTTCATTTTAGCGTTAATACCTTCTAACGTTCAATCTTTAGATTCTGTCTTTCTTTTTTGATATCTTTCATCCTAGCTTTAATACCTTCTAACATTCTATCTTTAGTTTCTTTCTTTCTTGATATCTTTCATACTAATATTAATACATTCAATCTTTAGTTTCTTTCTTTCTTTCTTCATATTTTTCATTCTAGCTTTAATACCTTCTAACATTCTATCTTTACTTTCTTTCTTTCTTTCTTCCTTGTTTTCGTTCATTTTAGCTTTAATACCTTCTAATATTCTATTTTTTGTTTCTTGTCTTCTTTCCTGTTTTCTTTCATTCTAGCTTTAATACCTTCTAACATTCAAACTTTAGTTTCTTTCCTTCTTTCTTTCTTGTTTTCTTTCATTCTAGCTTTAATACCTTCTAACATTCAATCTTTACTTTCTTTCTTTCTTGTTTTCGTTCATTTTAGCTTTAATACCTTCTAATATTCTATCATTAGTTTCTTTCTTTCTTTCTTGATTTCTTTCATTCTAGCTTTAATACTTTCTAAAATTCTATCTTTAGTTAGTTTCTCTCTTTCTTTTTTTTCTTTCTTTCTTGTTTTCGGTCATTTTACCTTTAATACCTTCTAATATTCTCTCATTAGTTTCTTTCTTTTTTTCTTGATATCTTTCTATTTAACTTTAATACCATCTAACATTCTATCTTTAGTTTCTTTCTTTCCTTCTTGATATCTTTCATTCTTGCTTGAATACCATCTTACATTCTATCCTTAGTTTCTATTTTTCTTTCTTTCTTTCTTGATTTCCTTCATTAATGCTTTAATACCTTCTGACATTCTATCTTTAGTTTCTTTCTTTCTTTCTTGATATCTTTCATACTAATATTAATACATTCAATCTTTAGTTTCTTTCTTTCTTTCTTCATATTTTTCATTCTAGCTTTAATACCTTCTAACATTCTATCTTTACTTTCTTTCTTTCTTTCTTCCTTGTTTTCGTTCATTTTAGCTTTAATACCTTCTAATATTCTATCTTTAGTTTCTTGTCTTCTTTCCTGTTTTCTTTCATTCTAGCTTTAATACCTTCTAACATTCAAACTTTAGTTTCTTTCCTTCTTTCTTTCTTGTTTTCTTTCATTCTAGCTTTAATACCTTCTAACATTCAATCTTTACTTTCTTTCTTTCTTGTTTTCGTTCATTTTAGCTTTAATACCTTCTAATATTCTATCATTAGTTTCTTTCTTTCTTTCTTGATTTCTTTCATTCTAGCTTTAATACTTTCTAAAATTCTATCTTTAGTTAGTTTCTCTCTTTCTTTTTTTTCTTTCTTTCTTGTTTTCGGTTATTTTACCTTTAATACCTTCTAATATTCTCTCATTAGTTTCTTTCTATTTTCTTGATATCTTTCTTTTTAACATTAATACCATCTAACATTCTATCTTTAGTTTATTTTTTTCTTTCTTGATATCTTTCATTCTTGCTTGAATACCATCTTACATTCTATCCTTAGTTTCTATTTTTCTTTCTTTCTTTCTTGATTTCCTTCATTAATGCTTTAATACCTTCTGACATTCTATCTTTAGTTTCTTTCTTTCTTTCTTTCTTGTTTTCGTTCATTTTAGCTTTCATATCCTCTAACATTCTATCTTTAGTTTCTTTCTTTCTTGATATCTTTCATTCTAATATTAATACATTCAATCTTTAGTTTCTTTCTTTCTTTCTTGATATTTTACATTCTAGCTTTAATACCTTCTAACATTCTATCTTTACTTTCTTTCTTTCTTTCTTCCTTCCTTGTTTTCATTCATTTTAGCTTTAATACCTTCTACTATTCTATCATTAGTTTCTTTCTTTCTTTCTTGATATCTTTCTTTTTAACTTTAATACCATCTAACATTCTATCTTTAGTTTCATTCTTTCTTGATATCTTTCATTATTGCTTGAATACCTTCTTACATTCTATCTTTAGTTTCTATTTTTCTTTCTTTCTTTCTTGATTTCCTTCATTAATGCTTTAATACCTTCTGACATTTTATCTTTAGTTTCTTTCTTCCTTTCTTGATTTATTTCATTCATGCTTTAATACGTTCTAACATTCTATCTTTAGTTTCTTTCTTTCTTTCTTTCTTCTTTTCGTTCATTTTTGCTTTCATATCCTCTAACATTCTATCTTTAGTTTCTTTCTTTCTTGATATCTTTCATTCTAATATTAATACATTCAATCTTTAGTTTCTTTCTTTCTTTCTTAATATTTTTCATTCTAGCTTTAATACCTTCTAACATTCTATCGTTACTTTCTTTCTTTCTTTCTTTCTTCCTTGTTTTCGTTCATTTTAGCTTTAATACCTTCTAATATTCTATCATTAGTTTCTTTCTTTCTTGATTTCTTTCATTCTAGTTTTAATACTTTCTAACATTCTATCTTTAGTTTCATTCTTTCTTGATATCTTTCTTTCTTGCTTGAATACCTTCTTACATTCTATCTTTAGTTTCTTTCTTTCTTTCTTGATTTCTTTCATTAATTCTTTAATACCTTCAAACATTCTATCTTTAGTTTCTTTCCTTCTTTCTTTCTTGTTTTCTTTCATTTTAGCGTTAATACCTTCTAACGTTCAATCTTTAGATTCTGTCTTTCTTTTTTGATATCTTTCATCCTAGCTTTAATACCTTCTAACATTCTATCTTTAGTTTCTTTCTTTCTTTCCTTCTATCTTGATTTCCTTCATTAATGCTTTAATACCTTCTGACATTCTATCTTTAGTTTCCTTCTTTCTGTCTTCATTTATTTCATTCATGCTTTAATACCTTCTAACATTCTATCTTTAGTTTCTTTCTTTCTTTCTTTCTTTCTTGATATATTTCGTTCTAACTTTAATACATTCTAACATTCTATCTTGGTTCTTTCCTTCTTTCTTTCTTGTTTTCCTTCATTCTAGCTTTAATACCTTATAAGATTCTATCTTTAGTTTCTTTCCTTCTTTCTTTCTTCTTTTCTTTCATTTTAGCTTCAATAACTTCTAACGTTCTACCATTAGTTTCTTTCTTTCTTTCTTTTTTTCTTGATATCTTTCATTCTAGCTTTTTATACCTTCTAATGTTCTGTCCTTAGTTTCTTTCTTTCTTTCTTTCTTTCTTGATTTCATTCAACAATGCTTTAATAAATTCTGACATTCTATCTTTAGTTTCTTTCTTTCTTTCTTTCTTGATATCTTTCATTCTAGCTCTAATATATTCTCACATTCTGTCTTTAGATTCTTTCCTTCTTTCTTCTTTTCTTTCATTCTAGCTTTCATAACCTCTAACATTCTATCTTTAGTTTCTTTCTTTCTTGATATCTTTCATTAAAATATTAATACATTCAATCTTTAGTTTCTTTCTTTCTTTCTTAATATTTTTCATTCTAGCTTTAATACCTTCTAACATTCTATCGTTACTTTCTTTCTTTCTTTCTTTCTTCCTTGTTTTCGTTCATTTTAGCTTTAATACCTTCTAATATTCTATCATTAGTTTCTTTCTTTCTTGATTTCTTTCATTCTAGTTTTAATACTTTCTAACATTCTATCTTTAGTTTCATTCTTTCTTGATATCTTTCTTTCTTGCTTGAATACCTTCTTACATTCTATCTTTAGTTTCTTTCTTTCTTTCTTGATTTCTTTCATTAATTCTTTAATACCTTCAAACATTCTATCTTTAGTTTCTTTCCTTCTTTCTTTCTTGTTTTCTTTCATTTTAGCGTTAATACCTTCTAACGTTCAATCTTTAGATTCTGTCTTTCTTTTTTGATATCTTTCATCCTAGCTTTAATACCTTCTAACATTCTATCTTTAGTTTCTTTCTTTCTTTCCTTCTATCTTGATTTCCTTCATTAATGCTTTAATACCTTCTGACATTCTATCTTTAGTTTCCTTCTTTCTTTCTTCATTTATTTCATTCATGCTTTAATACCTTCTAACATTCTATCTTTAGTTTCTTTCTTTCTTTCTTTCTTTCTTGATATATTTCGTTCTAACTTTAATACATTCTAACATTCTATCTTGGTTCTTTCCTTCTTTCTTTCTTGTTTTCCTTCATTCTAGCTTTAATACCTTATAAGATTCTATCTTTAGTTTCTTTCCTTCTTTCTTTCTTCTTTTCTTTCATTTTAGCTTCAATAACTTCTAACGTTCTACCATTAGTTTCTTTCTTTCTTTCTTTTTTTCTTGATATCTTTCATTCTAGCTTTTTATACCTTCTAATGTTCTGTCCTTAGTTTCTTTCTTTCTTTCTTTCTTTCTTGATTTCATTCAACAATGCTTTAATAAATTCTGACATTCTATCTTTAGTTTCTTTCTTTCTTTCTTTCTTGATATCTTTCATTCTAGCTCTAATATATTCTCACATTCTGTCTTTAGATTCTTTCCTTCTTTCTTCTTTTCTTTCATTCTAGCTTTCATAACCTCTAACATTCTATCTTTAGTTTCTTTCTTTCTTGATATCTTTCATTAAAATATTAATACATTCAATCTTTAGTTTCTTTCTTTCTTTCTTAATATTTTTCATTCTAGCTTTAATACCTTCTAACATTCTATCTTTACTTTCTTTCTTCCTTGTTTTCGTTCATTTTAGCTTTAATACCTTCTAATATTCTATCATTAGTTTCTTTCTTTCTTTCTTGATTTCTTTCATTCTAGCTTTAATACTTTCTAACATTCTATCTTTAGTTAGTTTCTCTCTTCCTTTTTTTTCTTTCTTTCTAGTTTTCGTTCATTTTAGCTTTAATACCTTCTAATATTCTATCATTAGTTTCTTTCTTTCTTTCTTGATATCTTTTTTTTTAACTTTAATAACATCTAACATTCTATCTTTAGTTTCATTCTTTCTTGATATCTTTCATTCTTGCTTGAATACCTTCTTACATTCTATCTTTAGTTTCTTTCTTTCTTGATATCTTTCATTATAATATTAATACATTCAATCTTTAGTTTCTTTCTTTCTTTCTTTCTTGATATTTTACTTTCTAGCTTTAATACCTTCTAACATTCTATCTTTACTTTCTTTCTTTCTTTCTTCCTTGTTTTCGTTCATTTATCTTTAATACCTTCTAATATTCTATCATTAGTTTCTTTCTTTCCTTCTTGATTTCTTTCATTCTAGTTTTAATACTTTCTAACATTCTATCTTTAGTTTCATTCTTTCTTGATATCTTTCATTCTTGCTTGAATACCTTCTTACATTCTATCTTTAGTTTCTTTCTTTCTTGATATCTTTCATTCTAATATTAATACATTCAATCTTTAGTTTCTTTCTTTCTTTCTTGATATTTTACATTCTAGCTTTAATACCTTCTAACATTCTATCTTTACTTTCTTTCTTTCTTTCTTTCTTCCTTGTTTTCGTTCATTTTAGCTTTAATACCTTCTAATATTCTATCATTAGTTTCTTTCTTTCTTTCTTGATTTCTTTCATTCTAGTTTTAATACTTTCTAACATTCTATCTTTAGTTAGTTTCTCTCTTCCTTATTTTTTCTTTCTTTCTAGTTTTCGTTCATTTTAGCTTTAATACCTTCTAATATTCTATCATTAGTTTCTTTCTTTCTTTCTTGATATCTTTCTTTTTAACTTTAATACCATCTAACATTCTATCTTTAGTTTCATTCTTTCTTGATATCTTTCATTCTTGCTTGAATACCTTCTTACATTCTATCTTTAGTTTCTATTTTTCTTTCTTTCTTTCCTGATTTCCTTCATTAATACTTAAATACCTTCTGACATTCTATCTTTAGTTTCTTTCCTTCTTTCTTTCTTCTTTTCTTTCATTTTAGCTTCAATAACTTCTAACGTTCTACCATTAGTTTCCTTCTTTCTTTCTTTCTTTCTTGATATCTTTCATTCTAGCTTTTTATACCTTCTAACATTCTACCTTTAGTTTCTTTCCTTCTTTCGTTCTTGTTTTCTTTCATTCTAGCTTTAATACCTGCTAATATTCTATCATTTAGTTTCTTTCTTTATTTCTTACTTTCTTTTTTGATATATTTCATTCTAACTTTAATACGATCTAACATTCTATCTTTAGTTTCTTTCTTTCTTTCTTCATATCTTTTGTTCTAGCTTTAATACATTCTATCATTCTCTCTTTAGTTTCTTTCCTTCTTTCTTTCTTGTTTTCTTTCATTTTAGCTTTAATACCTTCTAACATTCTATCTTTAGTTTCTTTCTTTCTTTCTTTCTTGATATCTTTCATTCTAATTTTAATACCTTCTAATGTTCTGTCCTTAGTTTCTTTCTTTCTTTCTTTCTTTCTTGATTTCATTCAACAATGCTTTAAAAAATTCTGACATTCTATCTTTAGTTTCTTTCTTTCTTTCTTTCTTGATATCTTTCATTCTAGCTCTAATATATTCTAACATTCTGTCTTTAGATTCTTTCCTTCTTTCTTCTTTTCTTTCATTCTAGCTTTCATAACCTCTAACATTCTATCTTTAGTTTCTTTCTTTCTTGATATCTTTCATTAAAATATTAATACATTCAATCTTTAGTTTCTTTCTTTCTTTCTTAATATTTTTCATTCTAACTTTAATACCTTCTAACATTCTATCTTTACTTTCTTTCTTTCTTTCTTTCTTCCTTGTTTTCGTTCATTTTAGCTTTAATACCTTCTAATATTCTATCATTAGTTTCTTTCTTTCTTTCTTGATTTCTTTCATTCTAGTTTTAATACTTTCTAACATTCTATCTTTAGTTTCATTCTTTCTTGATATCTTTCTTTCTTGCTTGAATACCTTCTTACATTCTATCTTTAGTTTCTTTCTTTCTTTCTTGATTTCTTTCATTAATGCTTTAATACCTTCTAACATTCTATCTTTAGTTTCTTTCCTTCTTTCTTTCTTGTTTTCTTTCATTTTAGCGTTAATACCTTCTAACGTTCAATCTTTAGATTCTGTCTTTTTTTTTTGATATCTTTCATCCTAGCTTTAATACCTTCTAACATTCTATCTTTAGTTTCTTTCTTTCTTTCCTTCTATCTTGTTTTCCTTCATTAATGCTTTAATACCTTCTGACATTCTATCTTTAGTTTCCTTCTTTCTTTCTTGATTTATTTCATTCATGCTTTAATAGCTTCTAACATTCTATCTTTAGTTTCTTTCTTTCTTTCTTTCTTTCTTGATATATTTCGTTCTATCTTTAAAACATTCTAACATTCTATCTAGGTTCTTTCCTTCTTTCTTTCTTGTTTTCCTTCATTCTAGCTTTAATACCTTATAAGATTCTATCTTTAGTTTCTTTCCTTCTTTCTTCTTTTCTTTCATTTTAGCTTCAATAACTTCTAAAGTTCTACCATTAGTTTCTTTCTTTCTTTCTTGATATCTTTCATTCTAGCTTTTTATACCTTCTAACATTCTACCTTTAGTTTCTTTCCTTCTTTCGTTCTTGTTTTCTTTCATTCTAGCTTTAATACCTTCTAACATTCAATCTTAATTTTCTTTCTTTCTTTCTTGATATATTTCATTCTAGCTTTAATATCTTCTAATATTCTATCATTTAGTTTCTTTCTTTATTTCTTACTTTCTTTTTTGATATATTTCATTCTAACTTTAATACGATCTAACATTCTATCTTTAGTTTCTTTCTTTCTTTCTCGATATCTTTCGTTCTAGCTTTAATACATTCTATCATTCTATCTTTAGTTTCTTTCCTTCTTTCTTTCTTGTTTTCTTTCATTTTAGCTTTAATACCTTCTAACATTCTATCTTTAGTTTCTTTCTTTCTTTCTTTCTTGATATCTTTCATTCTAATTTTAATACCTTCTAATGTTCTGTCCTTAGTTTCTTTCTTTCTTTCTTTCTTTCTTGATTTCATTCAACAATGCTTTAAAGAATTCTGACATTCTATCTTTAGTTTCTTTCTTTCTTTCTTTCTTGATATCTTTCATTCTAGCTCTAATATATTCTAACATTCTGTCTTTAGATTCTTTCCTTCTTTCTTCTTTTCTTTCATTCTAGCTTTCATAACCTCTAACATTCTATCTTTAGTTTCTTTCTTTCTTGATATCATTCATTAAAATATTAATACATTCAATCTTTAGTTTCTTTCTTTCTTTCTTAATATTTTTCATTCTAGCTTTAATACCTTCTAACATTCTATCTTTACTTTCTTTCTTTCTTTCTTTCTTCCTTGTTTTCGTTCATTTTAGCTTTAATACCTTCTAATATTCTATCATTAGTTTCTTTCTTTCTTTCTTGATTTCTTTCATTCTAGTTTTAATACTTTCTAACATTCTATCTTTAGTTTCATTCTTTCTTGATATCTTTCTTTCTTGCTTGAATACCTTCTTACATTCTATCTTTAGTTTCTTTCTTTCTTTCTTGATTTCTTTCATTAATTCTTTAATACCTTCTAACATTCTATCTTTAGTTTCTTTCCTTCTTTCTTTCTTGTTTTCTTTCATTTTAGCGTTAATACCTTCTAACGTTCAATCTTTAGATTCTATCTTTCTTTTTTGATATCTTTCATCCTAGCTTTAATACCTTCTAACATTCTATCTTTAGTTTCTTTCTTTCTTTCTTTCTTGATATCTTTCATTCTAGCTCTAATATATTCTCACATTCTGTCTTTAGATTCTTTCCTTCTTTCTTCTTTTCTTTCATTCTAGCTTTCATAACCTCTAACATTCTATCTTTAGTTTCTTTCTTTCTTGATATCTTTCATTAAAATATTAATACATTCAATCTTTAGTTTCTTTCTTTCTTTCTTAATATTTTTCATTCTAGCTTTAATACCTTCTAACATTCTATCTTTACTTTCTTTCTTTCTTTCTTCCTTGTTTTCGTTCATTTTAGCTTTAATACCTTCTAATATTCTATCATTAGTTTCTTTCTTTCTTTCTTGATTTCTTTCATTCTAGCTTTAATACTTTCTAACATTCTATCTTTAGTTAGTTTCTCTCTTCCTTTTCTTTCTTTCTTTCTAGTTTTCGTTCATTTTAGCTTTAATACCTTCTAATATTCTATCATTAGTTTCTTTCTTTCTTTCTTGATATCTTTTTTTTTAACTTTAATACCATCTAACATTCTATCTTTAGTTTCATTCTTTCTTGATATGTTTCATTCTTGCTTGAATACCTTCTTACATTCTATCTTTAGTTTCTTTCTTTCTTGATATCTTTCATTCTAATATTAATACATTCAATCTTTAGTTTCTTTCTTTCTTTCTTTCTTGATATTTTACATTCTAGCTTTAATACCTTCTAACATTCTATCTTTACTTTCTTTCTTTCTTTCTTCCTTGTTTTCGTTCATTTTAGCTTTAATACCTTCTAATATTCTATCATTAGTTTCTTTCTTTCCTTCTTGATTTCTTTCATTCTAGTTTTAATACTTTCTAACATTCTATCTTTAGTTAGTTTCTCTCTTCCTTATTTTTTCTTTCTTTCTAGTTTTCGTTCATTTTAGCTTTAATACCTTCTAATATTCTATCATTAGTTTCTTTCTTTCTTTCTTGATATCTTTCTTTTTAACTTTAATACCATCTAACATTCTATCTTTAGTTTCATTCTTTCTTGATATCTTTCATTCTTGCTTGAATACCTTCTTACATTCTATCTTTAGTTTCTTTCTTTCTTGATATCTTTCATTCTAATATTAATACATTCAATCTTTAGTTTCTTTCTTTCTTTCTTGATATTTTACATTCTAGCTTTAATACCTTCTAACATTCTATCTTTACTTTCTTTCTTTCTTTCTTTCTTCCTTGTTTTCGTTCATTTTAGCTCTAATACTTTCTAATATTCTATCATTAGTTTCTTTCTTTCTTTCTTGATTTCTTTCATTCTAGTTTTAATACTTTCTAACATTCTATCTTTAGTTAGTTTCTCTCTTCCTTATTTTTTCTTTCTTTCTAGTTTTCGTTCATTTTAGCTTTAATACCTTCTAATATTCTATCATTAGTTTCTTTCTTTCTTTCTTGATATCTTTCTTTTTAACTTTAATACCATCTAACATTCTATCTTTAGTTTCATTCTTTCTTGATATCTTTCATTCTTGCTTGAATACCTTCTTACATTCTATCTTTAGTTTCTATTTTTCTTTCTTTCTTTCCTGATTTCCTTCATTAATACTTAAATACCTTCTGACATTCTATCTTTAGTTTCTTTCCTTCTTTCTTTCTTCTTTTCTTTCATTTTAGCTTCAATAACTTCTAACGTTCTACCATTAGTTTCTTTCTTTCTTTCTTTCTTGATATCTTTCATTCTAGCTTTTTATACCTTCTAACATTCTACCTTTAGTTTCTTTCCTTCTTTCGTTCTTGTTTTCTTTCATTCTAGCTTTAATACCTTCTAACATTCAATCTTAATTTTCTTTCTTTCTTTCTTGATATATTTCATTCTAGCTTTAATACCTTCTAATATTCTATCTTTTAGTTTCTTTCTTTATTTCTTACTTTCTTTTTTGATAAATTTCATTCTAACTTTAATACGATCTAACATTCTATCTTTAGTTTCTTTCTTTCTTTCTTGATATCTTTTGTTCTAGCTTTAATACATTCTATCATTCTCTCTTTAGTTTCTTTCCTTCTTTCTTTCTTGTTTTCTTTCATTTTAGCTTTAATACCTTCTAACATTCTATCTTTAGTTTCTTTCTTTCTTTCTTTCTTGATATCTTTCATTCTAATTTTAATACCTTCTAATGTTCTGTCCTTAGTTTCTTTCTTTCTTTCTTTCTTTCTTGATTTCATTCAACAATGCTTTAAAGAATTCTGACATTCTATCTTTAGTTTCTTTCTTTCTTTCTTTCTTGATATCTTTCATTCTAGCTCTAATATATTCTAACATTCTGTCTTTAGATTCTTTCCTTCTTTCTTCTTTTCTTTCATTCTAGCTTTCATAACCTCTAACATTCTATCTTTAGTTTCTTTCTTTCTTGATATCTTTCATTAAAATATTAATACATTCAATCTTTAGTTTCTTTCTTTCTTTCTTAATATTTTTCATTCTAGCTTTAATACCTTCTAACATTCTATCTTTACTTTCTTTCTTTCTTTCTTCCTTGTTTTCGTTCATTTTAGCTTTAATACCTTCTAATATTCTATCATTAGTTTTTTTCTTTCTTTCTTGATTTCTTTCATTCTAGTTTTAATACTTTCTAACATTCTATCTTTAGTTTCATTCTTTCTTGATATCTTTCTTTCTTGCTTGAATACCTTCTTACATTCTATCTTTAGTTTCTTTCTATCTTTCTTGATTTCTTTCATTAATTCTTTAATACCTTCTAACATTCTATCTTTAGTTTCTTTCCTTCTTTCTTTCTTGTTTTCTTTCATTTTAGCGTTAATACCTTCTAACGTTCAATCTTTAGATTCTGTCTTTCTTTTTTGATATCTTTCATCCTAGCTTTAATACCTTCTAACATTCTATCTTTAGTTTCTTCCTTTCTTTCCTTCTATCTTGATTTCCTTCATTAATGCTTTAATACCTTCTGACATTCTATCTTTAGTTTCCTTCTTTCTTTCTTCATTTATTTCATTCATGCTTTAATACCTTCTAACATTCTATCTTTAGTTTCTTTCTTTCCTTCTTTCTTTCTTGATATATTTCGTTCTAACTTTAATACATTCTAACATTCTATCTAGGTTCTTTCCTTCTTTCTTTCTTGTTTTCCTTCATTCTAGCTTTAATACCTTATAAGATTCTATCTTTAGTTTCTTTCCTTCTTTCTTTCTTCTTTTCTTTCATTTTAGCTTCAATAACTTCTAACGTTCTACCATTAGTTTCTTTCTTTCTTTCTTTCTTTCTTGATATCTTTCATTCTAGCTTTTTATACCTTCTAACATTCTACCTTTAGTTTCTTTCCTTCTTTCGTTCTTGTTTTCTTTCATTCTAGCTTTAATACCTTCTAACATTCAATCTTAATTTTCTTTCTTTCTTTCTTGATATATTTCATTCTAGCTTTAATACCTTCTAATATTCTATCTTTTAGTTTCTTTCTTTATTTCTTACTTTCTTTTTTGATATATTTCATTCTAACTTTAATACGATCTAACATTCTATATTTAGTTTCTTTCTTTCTTTCTTGATATCTTTTGTTCTAGCTTTAATACATTCTATCACTCTATCTTTAGTTTCTTTCCTTCTTTCTTTCTTGTTTTCTTTCATTTTAGCTTTAATACCTTCTAACATTCTATCTTTAGTTTCTTTCTTTCTTTCTTTCTTGATATCTTTCATTCTAATTTTAATACCTTCTAATGTTCTGTCCTTAGTTTCTTTCTTTCTTTCTTTCTTTCTTTCTTTCTTTCTTTCTTGATTTCATTCAACAATGCTTTAAAAAATTCTGACATTCTATCTTTAGTTTCTTTCTTTCTTTCTTTCTTGATATCTTTCATTCTAGCTCTAATATATTCTAACATTCTGTCTTTAGATTATTTCCTTCTTTCTTCTTTTCTTTCATTCTAGCTTTCATAACCTCTAACATTCTATCTTTAGTTTCTTTCTTTTTTGATAGCTTTCATTAAAATATTAATACATTCAATCTTTAGTTTCTTTCTTTCTTTCTTAATATTTTTCATTCTAGCTTTAATACCTTCTAACATTCTATCTTTACTTTCTTTCTTTCTTTCTTTCTTCCTTGTTTTCGTTCATTTTAGCTTTAATACCTTCTAATATTCTATCATTAGTTTCTTTCTTTCTTTCTTGATTTCTTTCATTCTAGCTTTAATACTTTCTAACATTCTATCTTTAGTTAGTTTCTCTCTTCCTTATTTTTTCTTTCTTTCTAGTTTTCGTTCATTTTAGCTTTAATACCTTCTAATATTCTATCATTAGTTTCTTTCTTTCTTTCTTGATATCATTCTTTTTAACTTTAATACCATCTAACATTCTATCTTTAGTTTCATTCTTTCTTGATATCTTTCATTCTTGCTTGAATACCTTCTTACATTCTATCTTTAGTTTCTATTTTTCTTTCTTTCTTTCCTGATTTCCTTCATTAATATTTTAATACCTTCTGACATTCTATCTTTAGTTTCTTTCTTTCTTTCTTGATTTCTTTCATTCGTGCTTTAATACCTTCTAACATTCTATCTTTACTTTCTTTCTTTCTTTCTTTCTTGTTTTCGTTCATTTTAGCTTTCATATCCTCTAACATTCTATCTTTAGTTTCTTTCTTTCTTGATATCTTTCATTCTAATATTAATACATTCAATCTTTCGTTTCTTTCTTTCTTTCTTGATATTTTACATTCTAGCTTTAATACCTTCTAACATTCTATCTTTACTTTCTTTCTTTCTTTCATTCTTCCTTGTTTTCGTTCATTTTAGCTTTAATACCTTCTAATATTCTATCATTAGTTTCTTTCTTTCTTTCTTGATTTCTTTCATTTTAGTTTTAATACTTTCTAACATTCTATCTTTAGTTTCATTCTTTATTGATATCTTTCTTTCTTGCTTGAATACCTTCTTACATTCTATCTTTAGTTTCTTTCTTTCTTTCTTGATTTCTTTTATTCATGCTTTAATACCTTCTAACATTCTATCTTTAGTTTCTTTCCTTCTTTCTTTCTTGTTTTCTTTCATTTTAGCGTTAATACCTTCTAACGTTCAATCTTTAGTTTCTGTCTTTCTTTTTCGATATCTTTCATCTTAGCTTTAATACCTTGTAACATTCTATCTTTAGTTTCTTTCTTTCTTTCCTTCTATCTTGATTTACTTCATTAATGCTTTAATACCTTCTGACATTCTATCTTTAGTTTCCTTTTTTCTTTCTTGATTTATTTCATTCATGCTTTAATACCTTCTAACATTCTATCTTTAGTTTCTTTCTTTCTTTCTTTCTTGATATATTTCGTTCTATCTTTAATACATTCTAACATTCTATCTAGGTTCTTTCCTTCTTTCTTTCTTGTTTTCCTTCATTCTAGCTTTAATACGTTAGAAGATTCTATCTTTAGTTTCTTTCCTTCTGTCTTTCTTCTTTTCTTTCATTTTAGCTTCAATAACTTCTAACGTTCTACCATTAGTTTCTTTCTTTCTTTCTTTCTTTCTTGATATCTTTCATTCTAGCTTTTTATACCTTCTAACATTCTACCTTTAGTTTCTTTCCTTCTTTCGTTCTTGTTTTCTTTCATTCTAGCTTTAATACCTTCTAACATTCTATCTTAATTTTCTTTCTTTCTTTCTTGATATATTTCATTCTAGCTTTAATACCTTCTAATATTCTATCATTTAGTTTCTTTCTTTATTTCTTACTTTCTTTTTTGATATATTTCATTCTAACTTTAATACGATCTAACATTCTATCTTTAGTTTCTTTCTTTCTTTCTTGATATCTTTCGTTCTAGCTTTAATACATTCTATCATTCTATCTTTAGTTTCTTTCCTTTTTTCTTTCTTGTTTTCTTTCATTTTAGCTTTAATACCTTCTAACATTCTATCTTTAGTTTCTTTCTTTCTTTATTCTTGATATCTTTCATTCTAATTTTAATACCTTCTAATGTTCTGTCCTTAGTTTCTTTCTTTCTTTATTTCTTTCTTGATTTCATTCAACAATGCTTTAATAAATTCTGACATTCTATCTTTAGTTTCTTTCTTTCTTTCTTTCTTGATATCTTTCATTCTAGCTTTAATATATTCTAACATTCTGTCTTTAGATTCTTGCCTTCTTTCGTCTTTTCTTTCATTCTAGCTTTCATAACCTCTAACATTCTATCTTTAGTTTCTTTCTTTCTTGATATCTTTCATTAAACTATTAATACATTCAATCTTTAGTTTCTTTCTTTCTTTCTTAATATTTTTCATTCTAGCTTTAATACCTTCTAACAATCTATCTTTACTTTCTTTCTTTCTTTCTTTCTTCCTTGTTTTCGTTCATTTTAGCTGTAATACCTTCTAATATTCTATCTTTAGTTTCTTTCCTTCTTTCTTTCCTGTTTTCTTTCATTCTAGCTTTAATACCTTCTAACAAAAAAACTTTAGTTTCTTTCATTCTTTCTCTCTTGTTTTCTTTCATTCTAGCTTTAATACCTTCTAACATTCAATCTTTACTTTCTTTCTTTCTTTCTTGTTTTCATTCATTTTATCTTTAATACCTTCTAATATTCTATCATTAGTTTCTTTCTTTCTTTCTTGATTTCTTTCATTCTAGCTTTAATACTTTCTAACATTCTATCTTTAGTTAGTTTCTCTCTTTCTTTTTTTTCTTTCTTTCTTGTTTTCGTTCATTTTAGCTTTAATACCTTCTAATATTCTATCATTAGTTTCTTTCTTTCTTTCTTGATATCTTTCTTTTTAACTTTAATACCATCTAACATTCTATCTTTAGTTTCATTCTTTCTTGATATCTTTCATTCTTGCTTGAATACCTTCTTACATTCTATCTTTAGTTTCTTTCTTTCTTTCTTGATTTCCTTCATTAATTCTTGAATACTTTCTGACATTCTATCTTTAGTTTCTTTCTTTCTTGATTTCTTTCATTCATGCTTTAATACCTTCTTTCGTGATTTGACCCTTTTGACGTCCCACACCACTGGAACCTATGTGGCGTTGGACCCACATGTGCCTTGGTCTGTCCACCTAGACTCAGACCTCAGAGCACACCAGGGTAAAACTAATCTCTTTCCTTTCTTCCACTGCTGCCGCCAGGAGATCCCTAGATCCCCATAACTCCTTTAGAAAGAATCAGGTCCACTCTTTAATGAAATAGAAAGATCTTAAGTTTATTTGCTTATTTGTTTCAGTATTTTAATATTCAGTTCTATTCCGTCTCCCTTCCAGTCACTGGTCAATCACTTCTCAGATCTCCTACTATATTTTCATCATTCTAATCACGATCACATAAATCTCTGAACTCTCTAATCAAACTCCTTCCAAAACTCTGATCTCCCCCTTTTTCCCCCTCAGGCTCTGCCTCTTATACTCTGCATCTTGGCTCCGCCTCTCAGCAACATAAATATGCATGACTCACTCTAAGTAAACCTGAGCCATGACCACATTTAAAGGAGAACGCTACACCTTCTAACAATCTATCTTTAGTTTCTTTCCTTCTTTCTTTCATTTTAGCGTTAATACCTTCTAACGTTCAATCTTTAGATTCTGTCTTTCTTTTTTGATATCTTTCATCCTAGCTTTAATACCTTCTAACATTCTATCTTTCCTTTCTTTCTTTCTTTCTTCCTTGTTTTCGTTCATTTTAGCTTTAATACCTTCTAATATTCTATCTTTAGTTTCTTTCTTTCTTGATATCTTTCATTCTAATATTAATACATTCAATCTTTAGTTTCTTTCTTTCTTGATATTTTTCATTCTAGCTTTAATACCTTCTAACATTCTATCTTTACTTTCTTTCTTTCTTTCTTCCTTGTTTTCGTTCATTTTAGCTTTAAAACCTTCTAATATTCTATCATTAGTTTCTCTCTTTCTTTCTTGATTTCTTTCATTCTAGCTTTAATACTTTCTAACATTCTATCTTTAGTTAGTTTCTCTTTCTTTTTTTTCTTTCTTTCTTGTTTTCGTTCATTTTACCTTTAATACCTTCTGATATTCTCTCATTAGTTTCTTTCTTTCTTTCTTGATATCTTTCTTTTTAACTTTAATACCATCTAACATTCTATCTTTAGTTTCTTTCTTTCTTTCTTTCTTGATATCTTTCATTCTTGCTTGAATACCTTCTTACATTCTATCTTTAGTTTCTATTTTTCTTTCTTTCTTTCTTGATTTCCTTCATTAATGCTTTAATACCTTCTGACATTCTATCTTTAGTTTCTTTCTTTCTTTCTTGATTTCTTTCATTCATGCTTTAATAACTTCTAACATTCTATCTTTAGTTTCTTTCTTTCTTTCTTTCTTGTTTTCGTTCATTTTAGCTTTCATATCCTCTAACATTCTATCTATAGTTTCTTTCTTTCTTGATATCTTTCATTCTAATATTAATACATTCAATCTTTAGTTTCTTTCTTTCTTTCTTGATATTTTACATTCTAGCTTTAATACCTTCTAACATTCTATCTTTACTTTCTTTCTTTCTTTCTTTCTTCCTTGTTTTTGTTCATTTTAGCTTTAATACCTTCTAATATTCTATCATTAGTTTCTTTCTTTCTTTCTTGATATCTTTCTTTTTAATTTTAATACCATCTAACATTCTATCTTTAGTTTCATTCTTTCTTGATATCTTTCCTTCTTGCTTGAATACCTTCTTACATTCTATCTTAAGTTT
This sequence comes from Intellagama lesueurii, assembly GCA_037013535.1. Taxonomy (NCBI): domain Eukaryota; kingdom Metazoa; phylum Chordata; class Lepidosauria; order Squamata; family Agamidae; genus Intellagama; species Intellagama lesueurii. The sequence continues at coordinate 17,035,079 of JBAJHW010000013.1, forward strand.
CTTTCTTTCTTTCTTGATTTCCTTCATTAATTCTTTAATACCTTCTGACATTCTATCTTTAGTTTCTTTCTTTCTTTCTTGATTTCTTTCATTCATGCTTTAATACCTTCTAACATTCTATCTTTAGTTTCTTTCCTTCTTTCTTTCTTGTTTTCTTTCATTTTAGCGTTAATACCTTCTAACATTCAATCTTTAGATTCTGTCTTTCTTTTTTGATATCTTTCATCCTAGCTTTAATACCTTCTAACATTCTATCTTTAGTTTCTTTCTTTCTTTCCTTCTATCTTGATTTCCTTCATTTTTTAATTCCTTTCTTTTTAATTTTAATACCATCTAACATTCTATCTTTAGTTTCATTCTTTCTTGATATCTTTCCTTCCTGCTTGAATACCTTCTTACATTCTATCTTTAGTTTCTTTCTTTCTTTCCTTCTATCTTGATTTCCTTCATTAATGCTTTAATACCTTCTGACATTCTATCTTTAGTTTCTTTCTTTCTTTCTTGATTTCTTTCATTCATGCTTTAATACCTTCTAACATTCTATCTTCAGTTTCTTTTCTACTTCCTTTTTTTTTTCTTTCATTTTAGCGTTAATACCTTCTAACGTTCAATCTTTAGATTCTGTCTTTCTTTTTTGATATCTTTCATCCTAGCTTTAATACCTTCTAACATTCTATCTTTAGTTTCTTTCTTTCTTTATATCTTTCATTCTAATATTAATACATTCAATCTTTAGTTTCTTTCCTTCTTTCTTGATATTTTTCATTCTAGCTTTAATACCATCTAACATTCTATCTTTCCTTTCTTTCTTTCTTTCTTCTTTGTTTTCGTTCATTTTAGCTTTAATACCTTCTAATATTCTATCATTAGTTTCTTTCTTTCTTTCTTGATTTATTTCATTCTTGCTTGAATAACTTCTTACATTCTATCTTTAGTTTCTCTTTTTCTTTCTTTCTTTCTTGATTTCCTTCATTAATGCTTTAATACCTTCTGACATTCTATCTTTAGTTTCTTTCTTTCTTTCTTGATTTCTTTCATTCATGCTTTAATACCTTCTAACATTCTATCTTTACTTTCTTTCTTTCTTTCTTTCTTTTTTTAGTTCATTTTAGCTTTCATATCCTCTAACATTCTATCTATAGTTTCTTTCTTTCTTAATATCTTTCATTCTAATATTAATACATTCAATCTATAGTTTCTTTCTTTCTTTCTTGATATTTTACATTCTAGCTTTAATACCTTCTAACATTCTATCTTTACTTTCTTTCTTTCTTTCTTTCTTCCTTGTTTTCGTTCATTTTAGCTTTAATACCTTCTAATATTCTATCATTAGTTTCTTTCTTTCTTTCTTGATTACTTTCATTCTAGTTTTAATACTTTCTAACATTCTATCTTTAGTTAGTTTCTCTCTTTCTTTTTTTCTTTCTTTCTTGTTTTCGTTCATTTTAGCTTTAATACCTTCTAATATTCTATCATTAGTTTCTTTCTTTCTTTCTTGATATCTTTCTTTTTAATTTTAATACGATCTAACATTCTATCTTTAGTTTCATTCTTTCTTGATATCTTTCCTTCCTGCTTGAATACCTTCTTACATTCTATCTTAAGTTTCTTTCTTTCTTTCTTGATTTCCTTCATTAATTCTTTAATACCTTCTGACATTCTATCTTTAGTTTCTTTCTTTCTTTCTTGATATCTTTCTTTTTAACTTTAATACCATCTAACATTCTATCTTTAGTTTCTTTCTTTCTTTCTTTCTTGATATCTTTCATTCTTGCTTGAATACCTTCTTACATTCTATCTTTAGTTTCTATTTTTCTTTCTTTCTTTCTTGATTTCCTTCATTAATGCTTTAATACCTTCTGACATTCTATCTTTAGTTTCTTTCTTTCTTTCTTGATTTCTTTCATTCATGCTTTAATACCTTCTAACATTCTATATTTAGTTTCTTTCTTTCTTTCTTTCTTGTTTTCGTTCATTTTAGCTTTCATATCCTCTAACATTCTATCTATAGTTTCTTTCTTTCTTGATATCTTTCATTCTAATATTAATACATTCAATCTTTAGTTTCTTTCTTTCTTTCTTGATATTTTACATTCTAGCTTTAATACCTTCTAACATTCTATCTTTACTTTCTTTCTTTCTTTCTTTCTTCCTTGTTTTCGTTCATTTTAGCTTTAATACCTTCTAATATTCTATCATTAGTTTCTTTCTTTCTTTCTTGATTTCTTTCATTCTAGTTTTAATACTTTCTAACATTCCATCTTTAGTTAGTTTCTCTCTTTCTTTTTTCTTTCTCTCTTGTTTTCGTTCATTTTAGCTTTAATACCTTCTAATATTCTATCATTAGTTTCTTTCTTTCTTTCTTGTTATCTTTCCTTCTTGCTTGAATACCTTCTTACATTCTATCTTAAGTTTCTTTCTTTCTTTCTTGATTTCCTTCATTAATTCTTTAATACCTTCTGACATTCTATCTTTAGTTTCTTTCTTTCTTTCTTGATTTCTTTCATTCATGCTTTAATACCTTCTGACATTCTATCTTTAGTTTCTTTCCTTCTTTCTTTCTTGTTTTCTTTCATTTTAGCGTTAATACCTTCTAACGTTCAATCTTTAGATTCTGTCTTTCTTTTTTGATATCTTTCATCCTAGCTTTAATACCTTCTAACATTCTATCTTTAGTTTCTTTCTTTCTTTCCTTCTATCTTGATTTCCTTCATTAATGCTTTAATACCTTCTGACATTCTATCTTTAGTTTCTTTCTTGATTTCTTTCATTCATGCTTTAATACCTTCTAACATTCTATCTTTAGTTTCTTTCCTTCTTTCTTTCTTGTTTTCTTTCATTTTAGCGTTAATACCTTCTAACGTTCAATCTTTAGATTCTGTCTTTCTTTTTTGATATCTTTCATCCTAGCTTTAATACCTTCTAACATTCTATCTTTAGTTTCTTTCTTTCTTTCCTTCTATCTTGATTTCCTTCATTAATGCTTTAATACCTTCTGACATTCTATCTTTAGTTTCTTTCTTTCTTTCTTGATTTATTTCATTCATGCTTTAATACCTTCTAACATTCTATCTTTAGTTTCTTTCTTTCTTTCTTTCTTGATATCTTTCATTCTATCTTTAATACATTCTAACATTCTATCTAGGTTCTTAACTTCTTTCTTTCTTGTTTTCGTTCATTTTAGCTTTCATAACTTCTAACATTCTATCTTTAGTTTCTTTCTTTCTTGATATCTTTCATTCTAATATTAATACATTCAATCTTTAGTTTCTTTCTCTCTTTCTTGATATTTTTCATTCTAGCTTTAATACCTTCTAACATTAATTCTTTAGTTTCTGTCTTTCTTTCTTGATTTCCTTCATTCTAGCTTTAATACCTTATAAGATTCTATCTTTAGTTTCTTTCCTTCTTTCTTCTTTTCTTTCATTTTAGCTTCAATAACTTCTAACGTTCTACCATTAGTTTCTTTCTCTCTTTCTTTCTTTCTTTCTTGATATATTTCATTCTAGCTTTAATACCTTCTAATATTCTATCATTTAGTTTCTTTCTTTATTTCTTACTTTCTTTTTTGATATATTTCATTCTAACTTTAATACGATCTAACATTCTATCTTTAGTTTCTTTCTTTCTTTCTTGATATCTTTCGTTCTAGCTTTAATACATTCTATCATTCTATCTTTAGTTTCTTTCCTTCTTTCTTTCTTGTTTTCTTTCATTTTAGCTTTAATACCTTCTAACATTCTATCTTTAGTTTCTTTCTTTCTTTCTTTCTTGATATCTTTCATTCTAATTTTAATACCTTCTAATGTTCTGTCCTTAGTTTCTTTCTTTCTTTCTTTCTTTCTTGATTTCATTCAACAATGCTTTAATAAATTCTGACATTCTATCTTTAGTTTCTTTCTTTCTTTCTTTCTTTCTTAATATCTTTCATTCTAGCTTTAATATATTCTAACATTCTGTCTTTAGATTCTTTCCTTCTTTCTTCTTTTCTTTCATTCTAGCTTTCATAACCTCTAACATTCTATCTTTAGTTTCTTTCTTTCTTGATATCTTTCATTAAAATATTAATACATTCAATCTTTAGTTTCTTTCTTTCTTTCTTAATATTTTTCATTCTAGCTTTAATACCTTCTAACATTCTATCTTTACTTTCTTTCTTTCTTTCTTTCTTCCTTGTTTTCGTTCATTTTAGCTTTAATACCTTCTAATATTCTATCTTTAGTTTCTTTCCTTCTTTCTTTCCTGTTTTCTTTCATTCTAGCTTTAATACCTTCTAACATTCAAACTTTAGTTTCTTTCATTCTTTCTCTCTTGTTTTCTTTCATTCTAGCTTTAATACCTTCTAACATTCAATCTTTACTTTCTTTCTTTCTTTCTTGTTTTCGTTCATTTTAGCTTTAATACCTTCTAATATTCTATCATTAGTTTCTTTCGTTCTTTCTTGATTTCTTTCATTCTAGCTTTAATACTTTCTAACATTCTATCTTTAGTTAGTTTCTCTCTTTCTTTTTTTCTTTCTTTCTTGTTTTCGTTCATTTTAGCTTTAATACCTTCTAATATTCTATCATTAGTTTCTTTCTTTCTTTCTTGATATCTTTCTTTTTAACTTTAATACCATCTAACATTCTATCTTTAGTTTCATTCTTTCTTGATATCTTTCATTCTAGCTTTAATACCTTCTTACATTCTATCTTTAGTTTCTATTTTTCTTTCTTTCTTTCTTGATTTCCTTCATTAATGCTTTAATACCTTCTAACATTCTATCTTTAGTTTCTTTCTTTCTTTCTTTCTTGTTTTCGTTCATTTTAGCTTTCATATCCTCTAACATTCTATCTTTAGTTTCTTTCTTTCTTGATATCTTTCATTCTAATATTAATATATTCAATCTTTAGTTTCTTTCTTTCTTTCTTGATATTTTACATTCTAGCTTTAAAACCTTCTAACATTCTATCTTTACTTTCTGTCTTTCTTCCTTGTTTTCGTTCATTTTAGCTTTAATACCTTCTAATATTCTATCATTAGTTTCTTTCTTTCTTCCTTGATTTCTTTCATTCTAGTTTTAATACTTTCTAACATTCTATCTTTAGTTTCATTCTTTCTTGATATCTTTCCTTCCTGCTTGAATACCTTCTTACATTCTATCTTAAGTTTCTTTCTTTCTTTCTTGATTTCCTTCATTAATTCTTTAATACCTTCTGACATTCTATCTTTAGTTTCTTTCTTTCTTTCTTGATATCTTTCTTTTTAACTTTAATACCATCTAACATTCTATCTTTAGTTTCTTTCTTTCTTTCTTTCTTGATATCTTTCATTCTTGCTTGAATACCTTCTTACATTCTATCTTTAGTTTCTATTTTTCTTTCTTTCTTTCTTGATTTCCTTCATTAATGCTTTAATACCTTCTGACATTCTATCTTTAGTTTCTTTCTTTCTTTCTTGATTTCTTTCATTCATGCTTTAATACCTTCTAACATTCTATATTTAGTTTCTTTCTTTCTTTCTTTCTTGTTTTCGTTCATTTTAGCTTTCATATCCTCTAACATTCTATCTATAGTTTCTTTCTTTCTTGATATCTTTCATTCTAATATTAATACATTCAATCTTTAGTTTCTTTCTTTCTTTCTTGATATTTTACATTCTAGCTTTAATACCTTCTAACATTCTATCTTTACTTTCTTTCTTTCTTTCTTTCTTCCTTGTTTTCGTTCATTTTAGCTTTAATACCTTCTAATATTCTATCATTAGTTTCTTTCTTTCTTTCTTGATTTCTTTCATTCTAGTTTTAATACTTTCTAACATTCCATCTTTAGTTAGTTTCTCTCTTTCTTTTTTCTTTCTCTCTTGTTTTCGTTCATTTTAGCTTTAATACCTTCTAATATTCTATCATTAGTTTCTTTCTTTCTTTCTTGTTATCTTTCCTTCTTGCTTGAATACCTTCTTACATTCTATCTTAAGTTTCTTTCTTTCTTTCTTGATTTCCTTCATTAATTCTTTAATACCTTCTGACATTCTATCTTTAGTTTCTTTCTTTCTTTCTTGATTTCTTTCATTCATGCTTTAATACCTTCTAACATTCTATCTTTAGTTTCTTTCCTTCTTTCTTTCTTGTTTTCTTTCATTTTAGCGTTAATACTGTCGCGATTTGACCCTTTTTGGATCCCACACCTCTGGAACCTATGTGGCGTTGGACCCACTCGTGCCTTGGTCTGTCCACCTAGACTCAGACCTCAGAGCACACCAGGGCAAAACTGAACTCTTTCCTTTCTTCCACTGCTGCCACCAGGAGATCCCTAGATCCCCATAACTCCTTTAGAAAGAATCAGGTCCACTCTTTAATGAAATAGAAAGATCTTTAGTTTATTTGCTTATTTGTTTCAGTATTTTAATATTCAGTTCTATTCCTTCTCCCTTCCAGTCACTGGTCAATCACTTCTCAGATCTCCTACTATATTTTCATTAGTCTAATCACAATCACATAAATCTCTGAACTCTCTAATCAAACTCCTTCCAAAACTCTGATCTCATCTCCTCTCCTCTCAGGCTCTGCCTCTTATTCTCTGCCTCTTGGCTCCGCCTCTCAGCAACATAAATATGCATGACTCACTCTAACTAAACCTGAGCCATGACCACATTTAAAGGAGAACGCTACAGACCTCCCCCCTTACTTAGGTTTGTTTGTGCGGGGAAACACGTTTTTCCTCCTGAACAAACAGGTGCAATTGCTTAAACTTTTTTTAAGTTTCTCAAAACATTTTACCTTTCACATTTTTACTAAATATCAACCAAATACCTTACCTTATCATTTAATAATCACTACAATACTTTACCTTTTCATCTACTAATCAATAATATACATTACCTTATCATTTTACAGAATTTACAACCATACAGAAATCACGATCCTGAACTTTTACATAAATAATTAACTGTGAATTATAGTCCATTTCAGTTTATAATAAAAGTCCTGGTATCATTCATCTAGCCTCCTGGAAAGCACATTTGCGACAACGTTGTGGGCTTTCGAGGCAAGAACTGAGTCTCTGTTGCAAAGGCAAAATTTGCAAAGTCCAAGTCTCTCACTTTCCCGTCGTAGTCTGGCGCACCATGGACTGGTCCGGTTGTGGTCATCTCCTTCAGCTGGACACACCTCTGCTGGTACACAGGAGTCCCTCTGTTGACCACTGGCTCCTTCCTCCGCACCCTTTTCTGTCGACTGGCGGTCATCGGCCACTCGGTTGTCCACAGGATGTCATCTGCTGGTCGTTTTATAGTGACGTCATCTTTAAGTCTGGCTCGGGGCTTCACTTGCTCAGCTAGGGAAAGGGTAGGCAGTTCCCTCTTCTCCTCCCGAACATCTTTAGATGCATCCCTCTTTAAGGCATCAGGGCCTTCCTCCTTCTGTATCACATAATTGACATTGTTCAATTTTGTCACTACTTTATAGGGATCCTCCCAAGCTAATTGTAGCTTGTGACCTTTGACTGGCCTAAGCAAAAGAACTTCATCTTCAGGCCCAAAAGTTCTTTCACGGGCTTTCTTGTCATACCAGGTCTTCTGCTTAGTCTGGGCAGCCCTCAAGTTCTTTCTGGCTTTGGTCCTGTCCTGCCCAGTCCCTCGTCTCTGACAGACATCACACGTTTTACAGAAACAAGTAATCTGTTTGCCCATACCTGGCCAAAAGAAGTTCTGGCCAACCCGTCTTTTGGTTCTGGTGATCCCCATGTGAGCTCCAAATAAACTGCTGTGAGCTTGATTAATGATTTTCTCCCTGTATTTACTAGGGACCACTAATTGCTTTCGGGGTTCCCCTTTTCCTCGGTATGGAGTAGCTAACGTTTCCCTGTACAGAAGGTCTTTGGTTAAGCTAAAGCTCTCAGGGCACTCAGGAGACAGTACAGTGGGAGTCCTGGCAGCTTCAAAGCAAACTCCCAAGCTAATGTCCTCCTTCTGCTCCTGGGCAAAATTGTTATTTGTTTTGGGATTCTGTAGTAGCATGAGTTCTGCCTCAGCCCTATCAAGCTGGGTTGCCACGGTAACCGCTTCTAGGGCTCTCTCTGCTACAGTATCGGTTTGAGCTGCAGAGGGTGAGTTTTGACCCCCCTTTGAGCGGGTAAGCACTAACGCACTCTTGACATGCTCTATTAAATCCCAACCAAGGAGAAAAGCTGCTGGTATTTCATCTGACACAGCTACTTGCCACTTTCCAGACCAATTCTGGTATTCTACTGGTATCTCAGCCACTTTTAAAATCACGGTTTCCTTCCCAATTCCCTTTAAAGACATTTCTCTGCCAGGAATAATGTCATCCTGGGCTACTAAATTGGAATGGACAATGGAGATTTGAGATCCTGTATCTCTTATTGCAATGTACTTCTTTCCTTTCACAACTATCTCTTCACCTGCGTTTCTGAGAAGGGTCTGGTCATTGCTGATATAGAAACAATGGACCACTTGGGCTATAGGAATATCTTCCTCCTCATGGTCAGTAGAAGTGGTGGTGGTTATGGGATCAGGTCTCTGTCTACTATTTTCCTCCCCTGATTCCACTTGCTTGACACAATACACCTTTTTGGTTAGAGAATCATTTCTCTGCAAGTTGGGGTATGGTTGCCTACACTGGAATTGTAAGTGGCCTGGTTGCCCACAGTTAAAACATTTAAAATTCCTTTTGTCATTCTGAGGTACTTTGGCAAACCGTGCCTTAGGGTTTGATGTTTTTGGCGGGCTAGCCCTTGGCAACTTTGGGGAAGTCCCGCCCTGACCTTCTCTCTCAGGATTCCTGCTGAGGTAATTTTTATTAAAAGGCTTTTTATAGTTATTGTCCCAGTTTGGTTTATTTACTCTCAGCTCTGAAAATCTAGGGTTCCTGTAAGCATTAATCAAATCAGTTTGTTCTCCCGCTTCCCATAAATTTTTAGGATTCTTGTCCCTTACTAAATACCGTAGTTCTCCAGGTAATAGGGAGTAAAACTGTTCTAGCCCAATTAAATCCTTCAACTGTTCTAAAGAAGTGATCTCCTGTCTTTCAATCCACTTTTCCAGAGTCTGCGCCAATCTAGCTCCCAACTGAGAGTACGATTCATCCTGCTTTTTAGAGAGAGAGCGAAATTTTCGCCTCAGGTGTTCAGAGTTCAGACAAAATCTTGAATAAACCATCTTTTTATATGCCTCAAAATCTCTTGCCTTCTCGGGATTCATCTGGGCATATATTTCTGCCAGATCTCCGCTAACCTGCGCTCTTAAAACCATCATTCTATCCTCATTTCTGATTTCAAAGTCATTGCAGGTGCGTTCAAAAGCAATGAGGAAGGATTCAGGACAGTCCCCTCTTTTGTACTGGGGAAACTTCTTCAAATCTATCTTTGACAGGATTCCACCTCCCCCACTGTTGTTATTATTAAGGTTATTATTTAGAGCAGAAATCTCTAATTGTCTCATCTGTAGTTGAAAATTCATTTCCTTTTCTCTTAATTCTAGTTGTTTAGCTTCTGACTCAGCCTTGATTTCCAGGTCCCTTCTTCTCTCTTCCTGCTCAAATTGTCTGGCCTCCTGCTCAAATTGTCTGGCTTCCTGCTCAGCTCTGAGCTGTAGTTCCTTAAATTTAAATTCCCTTTCCAGTTTCCATCTCTCAAATTCTTGAGGGCTTAATTCCTTATGTCCCTCTGAGGTAACCTCAACGCCTATTTCCTTTTGGTCTCCCTCCAATTCCTGAGGCAACCCTTCAGACTCAGGACTCCCCCTTGTGGCGCGTTTGGGAGGCATCTTTTCCTTTTTGTTTATCTTTCTCTGAGGTGATTAGAGCAGCGTTCACAAATTTTCTTTTTAAAAGGACCTGTTTTTCTTATTTTACTTCCAGTTACTGATATAAATTTTTCAAGCCTTTTCTTTTAGTACTTTCCCTCAGATCTGCTATGACCTGGCTTCTGCCTTATCCACAACGCTCTCCTATCTCAGAGCCTGGGATTTCACAGCAAGCCCTCTGATTCTCAGATCCTGAGGTAAAACTCAGAAATTCCCTCTCAGAGAATTCAAGACTTTTCCTTAGGTTCTCTCCCTCAGATCTGCTATGACCTGGCTTCTGCCTTATCCACAGCGCTCTCCTATCTCAGAGCCTGGGATTTCAGAGCAAGCCCTCTGATCCTCAGATCCTGAGGTAATACTCAGAAATTTCCTCACAGAGTCGTTCCCTATCTTAGACCCCCCTGATCTGGGTTCTGAGGCCCCGCTACTAAGCTTTTCCCAAAAGCTCTAGCAGGAACCAAACCTCATTGCCACAGATCCTGTCTAAAAGGTACCCTTGACTCAATAAACTCTTTTATAAAGGCTTCACTGGATTTTTTTCAATAGGCTTCACTGGATTATTTCAATAGGCTTCACTGGATTACTTCGTATCCCGCCGCTGGACACCAATGTCGCGATTTGACCCTTTTTGGATCCCACACCTCTGGAACCTATGTGGCGTTGGACCCACTCGTGCCTTGGTCTGTCCACCTAGACTCAGACCTCAGAGCACACCAGGGCAAAACTGAACTCTTTCCTTTCTTCCACTGCTGCCACCAGGAGATCCCTAGATCCCCATAACTCCTTTAGAAAGAATCAGGTCCACTCTTTAATGAAATAGAAAGATCTTTAGTTTATTTGCTTATTTGTTTCAGTATTTTAATATTCAGTTCTATTCCTTCTCCCTTCCAGTCACTGGTCAATCACTTCTCAGATCTCCTACTATATTTTCATTAGTCTAATCACAATCACATAAATCTCTGAACTCTCTAATCAAACTCCTTCCAAAACTCTGATCTCATCTCCTCTCCTCTCAGGCTCTGCCTCTTATTCTCTGCCTCTTGGCTCCGCCTCTCAGCAACATAAATATGCATGACTCACTCTAACTAAACCTGAGCCATGACCACATTTAAAGGAGAACGCTACAAATACCTTCTAACGTTCAATCTTTAGATTCTGTCTTTCTTTTTTGATATCTTTCATCCTAGCTTTAATACCTTCTAACATTCTATCTTTAGTTTCTTTCTTTCTTTCCTTCTATCTTGATTTCCTTCATTAATGCTTTAATACCTTCTGACATTCTATCTTTAGTTTCTTTCTTGATTTCTTTCATTCATGCTTTAATACCTTCTAACATTCTATCTTTAGTTTCTTTCCTTCTTTCTTTCTTGTTTTCTTTCATTTTAGCGTTAATACCTTCTAACGTTCAATCTTTAGATTCTGTCTTTCTTTTTTGATATCTTTCATCCTAGCTTTAATACCTTCTAACATTCTATCTTTAGTTTCTTTCTTTCTTTCCTTCTATCTTGATTTCCTTCATTAATGCTTTAATACCTTCTGACATTCTATCTTTAGTTTCTTTCTTTCTTTCTTGATTTATTTCATTCATGCTTTAATACCTTCTAACATTCTATCTTTAGTTTCTTTCTTTCTTTCTTTCTTGATATCTTTCATTCTATCTTTAATACATTCTAACATTCTATCTAGGTTCTTAACTTCTTTCTTTCTTGTTTTCGTTCATTTTAGCTTTCATAACTTCTAACATTCTATCTTTAGTTTCTTTCTTTCTTGATATCTTTCATTCTAATATTAATACATTCAATCTTTAGTTTCTTTCTCTCTTTCTTGATATTTTTCATTCTAGCTTTAATACCTTCTAACATTAATTCTTTAGTTTCTGTCTTTCTTTCTTGATTTCCTTCATTCTAGCTTTAATACCTTATAAGATTCTATCTTTAGTTTCTTTCCTTCTTTCTTCTTTTCTTTCATTTTAGCTTCAATAACTTCTAACGTTCTACCATTAGTTTCTTTCTCTCTTTCTTTCTTTCTTTCTTGATATATTTCATTCTAGCTTTAATACCTTCTAATATTCTATCATTTAGTTTCTTTCTTTATTTCTTACTTTCTTTTTTGATATATTTCATTCTAACTTTAATACGATCTAACATTCTATCTTTAGTTTCTTTCTTTCTTTCTTGATATCTTTCGTTCTAGCTTTAATACATTCAATCATTCTATCTTTAGTTTCTTTCCTTCTTTCTTTCTTGTTTTCTTTCATTTTAGCTTTAATACCTTCTAACATTCTATCTTTAGTTTCTTTCTTTCTTTCTTTCTTGATATCTTTCATTCTAATTTTAATACCTTCTAATGTTCTGTCCTTAGTTTCTTTCTTTCTTTCTTTCTTTCTTGATTTCATTCAACAATGCTTTAATAAATTCTGACATTCTATCTTTAGTTTCTTTCTTTCTTTCTTTCTTTCTTAATATCTTTCATTCTAGCTTTAATATATTCTAACATTCTGTCTTTAGATTCTTTCCTTCTTTCTTCTTTTCTTTCATTCTAGCTTTCATAACCTCTAACATTCTATCTTTAGTTTCTTTCTTTCTTGATATCTTTCATTAAAATATTAATACATTCAATCTTTAGTTTCTATTTTTCTTTCTTTCTTTCTTGATTTCCTTCATTAATGCTTTAATACCTTCTAACATTCTATCTTTAGTTTCTTTCTTTCTTTCTTTCTTGTTTTCGTTCATTTTAGCTTTCATATCCTCTAACATTCTATCTTTAGTTTCTTTCTTTCTTGATATCTTTCATTCTAATATTAATATATTCAATCTTTAGTTTCTTTCTTTCTTTCTTGATATTTTACATTCTAGCTTTAAAACCTTCTAACATTCTATCTTTACTTTCTGTCTTTCTTCCTTGTTTTCGTTCATTTTAGCTTTAATACCTTCTAATATTCTATCATTAGTTTCTTTCTTTCTTCCTTGATTTCTTTCATTCTAGTTTTAATACTTTCTAACATTCTATCTTTAGTTTCATTCTTTCTTGATATCTTTCTTTCTTGCTTGAATACCTTCTTACATTCTATCTTTAGTTTCTTTCCTTCTTTCTTTCTTGTTTTCCTTCATTCTAGCTTTAATACCTTATAAGATTCTATCTTTAGTTTTTTTCCTTCTTTCTTTCATCTTTTCTTTCATTTTAGCTTCAATAACTTCTAACGTTCTACCATTAGTTTCTTTCTTTCTTTCTTTCTTTCTTTCTTGATATATTTCATTCTAGCTTTTTATACCTTCTAACATTCTACCTTTATTTTCTTTCCTTCTTTCATTCTAGTTTTCTTTCATTCTAGCTTTAATACCTTCTAACGTTCAATCTTAATTTTCTTTCTTTCTTTCTTGATATATTTCATTCTAGCTTTAATACCTTCTAATATTCTATCATTTAGTTTCTTTCTTTATTTCTTACTTTCATTTTTGATATATTTCATTCTAACTTTAATACAATCTAACATTCTATCTTTAGTTTCTTTCTTTCTTTCTTGATATCTTTCGTTCTAGCTTTAATACATTCTATCATTCTATCTTTAGTTTCTTTCCTTCTTTCTTTCTTGTTTTCTTTCATTTTAGCTTTAATACCTTCTAACATTCTATCTATAGTTTCTTTCTTTCTTTCTTTCTTGATATCTTTCATTCTAATTTTAATACCTTCTACTGTTCTGTCCTTAGTTTCTTTCTTTCTTTCTTTCTTTCTTGATTTCATTCAACAATGCTTTAATAAATTCTGACATTCTATCTTTAGTTTCTTTCTTTCTTTCTTTCTTGATATCTTTCATTCTAGCTTTAATATATTCTAACATTCTGTCTTTAGATTCTTTCCTTCTTTCTTCTTTTCTTTCATTCTAGCTTTCATAACCTCTAACATTCTATCTTTAGTTTCTTTCTTTCTTGATATCTTTCATTAAAATATTAATACATTCAATCTTTAGTTTCTTTCTTTCTTAATATTTTTCATTCTAGCTTTAATACCTTCTAACATTCTATCTTTACTTTCTTTCTTTCTTTCTTTCTTCCTTGTTTTCGTTCATTTTAGCTTTAATACCTTCTAATATTCTATCTTTATTTTCTTTCCTTCTTTCTTTCCTGTTTTCTTTCATTCTAGCTTTAATACCTTCTAACATTCAAACTTTAGTTTCTTTCATTCTTTCTCTCTTGTTTTCTTTCATTCTAGCTTTAATACCTTCTAACGTTCAATCTTTACTTTCTTTCTTTCTTTCTTGTTTTCGTTCATTTTAGCTTTAATACCTTCTAATATTCTATCATTAGTTTCTTTATTTCTTTCTTGATTTCTTTCATTCTAGCTTTAATACTTTCTAACATTCTATCTTTAGTTAGTTTCTCTCTTTCTTTTTTTCTTTCTTTCTTGTTTTCGTTCATTTTAGCTTTAATACCTTCTAATATTCTATTAGTTTCTTTCTTTCTTTCTTGATATCTTTCTTTTTAACTTTAATACCATCTAACATTCTATCTTTAGTTTCATTCTTTCTTGATATCTTTCATTCTTGCTTGAATACCTTCTTACATTCTATCTTTAGTTTCTTTCTTTCTTTCTTGATTTCCTTCATTAATTCTTTAATACCTTCTGACATTCTATCTTTAGTTTCTTTCTTTCTTGATTTCTTTCATTCATGCTTTAATACCTTCTAACATTCTATCTTTAGTTTCTTTCCTTCTTTCTTTCTTGTTTTCTTTCATTTTAGCGTTAATACCGTCTAACGTTCAATCTTTAGATTCTGTCTTTCTTTTTTGATATCTTTCATCCTAGCTTTAATACCTTCTAACATTCTATCTTTAGTTTCTTTCTTTCTTGATATCTTTCATTCTAATATTAATACATTCAATCTTTAGTTTCTTTCTTTTTTCTTGATATTTTTCATTCTAGCTTTAATACCTTCTAACATTCTATCTTTCCTTTCTTTCTTTCTTTCTTCCTTGTTTTCGTTTATTTTAGCTTTAATACCTTCTAACATTCAATCTTTACTTTCTTTCTTTCTTTCTTGTTTTCGTTCATTTTAGCTTTAATACCTTCTAATATTCTATCATTAGTTTCTTTCGTTCTTTCTTGATTTCTTTCATTCTAGCTTTAATGCTTTCTAACATTCTATCTTTAGTTAGTTTCTCTCTTTCTTTTTTTCTTTCTTTCTTGTTTTCGTTCATTTTAGCTTTAATACCTTCTAATATTCTATCATTAGTTTCTTTCTTTCTTTCTTGATATCTTTCTTTTTAACTTTAATACCATCTAACATTCTATCTTTAGTTTCATTCTTTCTTGATATCTTTCATTCTAGCTTTAATACCTTCTTACATTCTATCTTTAGTTTCTATTTTTCTTTCTTTCTTTCTTGATTTCCTTCATTAATGCTTTAATGCCTTCTAACATTCTATCTTTAGTTTCTTTCTTTCTTGATATCTTTCATTCTAATATTAATATATTCAATCTTTAGTTTCTTTCTTTCTTTCTTGATATTTTACATTCTAGCTTTAAAACCTTCTAACATTCTATCTTTACTTTCTTTCTTTCTTTCTTTCTTCCTTGTTTTCGTTCATTTTAGCTTTAATACCTTCTAATATTCTATCATTAGTTTCTTTCTTTCTTTCTTGATTTCTTTCATTCTAGTTTTAATACTTTCTAACATTCTATCTTTAGTTTCATTCTTTCTTGATATCTTTCTTTCTTGCTTGAATACCTTCTTACATTCTATCTTTAGTTTCTTTCCTTCTTTCTTTCATCTTTTCTTTCATTTTAGCTTCAATAACTTCTAACGTTCTACCATTAGTTTCTTTCTTTCTTTCTTTCTTTCTTTCTTGATATATTTCATTCTAGCTTTTTATACCTTCTAACATTCTACCTTTATTTTCTTTCCTTCTTTCATTCTAGTTTTCTTTCATTCTAGCTTTAATACCTTCTAACGTTCAATCTTAATTTTCTTTCTTTCTTTCTTGATATATTTCATTCTAGCTTTAATACCTTCTAATATTCTATCATTTAGTTTCTTTCTTTATTTCTTACTTTCTTTTTTGATATATTTCATTCTAACTTTAATACAATCTAACATTCTATCTTTAGTTTCTTTCTTTCTTTCTTGATATCTTTCGTTCTAGCTTTAATACATTCTATCATTCTATCTTTAGTTTCTTTCCTTCTTTCTTTCTTGTTTTCTTTCATTTTAGCTTTAATACCTTCTAACATTCTATCTATAGTTTCTTTCTTTCTTTCTTTCTTGATATCTTTCATTCTAATTTTAATACCTTCTACTGTTCTGTCCTTAGTTTCTTTCTTTCTTTCTTTCTTTCTTGATTTCATTCAACAATGCTTTAATAAATTCTGACATTCTATCTTTAGTTTCTTTCTTTCTTTCTTTCTTGATATCTTTCATTCTAGCTTTAATATATTCTAACATTCTGTCTTTAGATTCTTTCCTTCTTTCTTCTTTTCTTTCATTCTAGCTTTCATAACCTCTAACATTCTATCTTTAGTTTCTTTCTTTCTTGATATCTTTCATTAAAATATTAATACATTCAATCTTTAGTTTCTTTCTTTCTTAATATTTTTCATTCTAGCTTTAATACCTTCTAACATTCTATCTTTACTTTCTTTCTTTCTTTCTTTCTTCCTTGTTTTCGTTCATTTTAGCTTTAATACCTTCTAATATTCTATCTTTATTTTCTTTCCTTCTTTCTTTCCTGTTTTCTTTCATTCTAGCTTTAATACCTTCTAACATTCAAACTTTAGTTTCTTTCATTCTTTCTCTCTTGTTTTCTTTCATTCTAGCTTTAATACCTTCTAACGTTCAATCTTTACTTTCTTTCTTTCTTTCTTGTTTTCGTTCATTTTAGCTTTAATACCTTCTAATATTCTATCATTAGTTTCTTTATTTCTTTCTTGATTTCTTTCATTCTAGCTTTAATACTTTCTAACATTCTATCTTTAGTTAGTTTCTCTCTTTCTTTTTTTCTTTCTTTCTTGTTTTCGTTCATTTTAGCTTTAATACCTTCTAATATTCTATTAGTTTCTTTCTTTCTTTCTTGATATCTTTCTTTTTAACTTTAATACCATCTAACATTCTATCTTTAGTTTCATTCTTTCTTGATATCTTTCATTCTTGCTTGAATACCTTCTTACATTCTATCTTTAGTTTCTTTCTTTCTTTCTTGATTTCCTTCATTAATTCTTTAATACCTTCTGACATTCTATCTTTAGTTTCTTTCTTTCTTGATTTCTTTCATTCATGCTTTAATACCTTCTAACATTCTATCTTTAGTTTCTTTCCTTCTTTCTTTCTTGTTTTCTTTCATTTTAGCGTTAATACCGTCTAACGTTCAATCTTTAGATTCTGTCTTTCTTTTTTGATATCTTTCATCCTAGCTTTAATACCTTCTAACATTCTATCTTTAGTTTCTTTCTTTCTTGATATCTTTCATTCTAATATTAATACATTCAATCTTTAGTTTCTTTCTTTTTTCTTGATATTTTTCATTCTAGCTTTAATACCTTCTAACATTCTATCTTTCCTTTCTTTCTTTCTTTCTTCCTTGTTTTCGTTTATTTTAGCTTTAATACCTTCTAACATTCAATCTTTACTTTCTTTCTTTCTTTCTTGTTTTCGTTCATTTTAGCTTTAATACCTTCTAATATTCTATCATTAGTTTCTTTCGTTCTTTCTTGATTTCTTTCATTCTAGCTTTAATACTTTCTAACATTCTATCTTTAGTTAGTTTCTCTCTTTCTTTTTTTCTTTCTTTCTTGTTTTCGTTCATTTTAGCTTTAATACCTTCTAATATTCTATCATTAGTTTCTTTCTTTCTTTCTTGATATCTTTCTTTTTAACTTTAATACCATCTAACATTCTATCTTTAGTTTCATTCTTTCTTGATATCTTTCATTCTAGCTTTAATACCTTCTTACATTCTATCTTTAGTTTCTATTTTTCTTTCTTTCTTTCTTGATTTCCTTCATTAATGCTTTAATGCCTTCTAACATTCTATCTTTAGTTTCTTTCTTTCTTGATATCTTTCATTCTAATATTAATATATTCAATCTTTAGTTTCTTTCTTTCTTTCTTGATATTTTACATTCTAGCTTTAAAACCTTCTAACATTCTATCTTTACTTTCTTTCTTTCTTTCTTTCTTCCTTGTTTTCGTTCATTTTAGCTTTAATACCTTCTAATATTCTATCATTAGTTTCTTTCTTTCTTTCTTGATTTCTTTCATTCTAGTTTTAATACTTTCTAACATTCTATCTTTAGTTTCATTCTTTCTTGATATCTTTCTTTCTTGCTTGAATACCTTCTTACATTCTATCTTTAGTTTCTTTCCTTCTTTCTTTCATCTTTTCTTTCATTTTAGCTTCAATAACTTCTAACGTTCTACCATTAGTTTCTTTCTTTCTTTCTTTCTTTCTTGATATATTTCATTCTAGCTTTTTATACCTTCTAACATTCTACCTTTATTTTCTTTCCTTCTTTCGTTCTAGTTTTCTTTCATTCTAGCTTTAATACCTTCTAACATTCAATCTTAATTTTCTTTCTTTCTTTCTTGATATATTTCATTCTAGCTTTAATACCTTCTAATATTCTATCATTTAGTTTCTTTCTTTATTTCTTACTTTCTTTTTTGATATATTTCATTCTAACTTTAATACGATCTAACATTCTATCTTTAGTTTCTTTCTTTCTTTCTTGATATCTTTCGTTCTAGCTTTAATACATTCTATCATTCTATCTTTAGTTTCTTTCCTTCTTTCTTTCTTGTTTTCTTTCATTTTAGCTTTAATACCTTCTAACATTCTATCTATAGTTTCTTTCTTTCTTTCTTGATATCTTTCATTCTAATTTTAATACCTTCTACTGTTCTGTCCTTAGTTTCTTTCTTTC
Source organism: Intellagama lesueurii (assembly GCA_037013535.1). Classification (NCBI taxonomy): domain Eukaryota; kingdom Metazoa; phylum Chordata; class Lepidosauria; order Squamata; family Agamidae; genus Intellagama; species Intellagama lesueurii. Next base: position 17,053,793 of record JBAJHW010000013.1, read on the forward strand.
TTTATTTCTTTCTTGATTTCATTCAACAATGCTTTAATAAATTCTGACATTCTATCTTTAGTTTCTTTCTTTCTTTCTTTCTTGATATCTTTCATTCTAGCTTTAATATATTCTAACATTCTGTCTTTAGATTCTTTCCTTCTTTCTTCTTTTCTTTCATTCTAGCTTTCATAACCTCTAACATTCTATCTTTAGTTTCTTTCTTTCTTGATATCTTTCAATAAAATATTAATACATTCAATCTTTAGTTTCTTTCTTTCTTAATATTTTTCATTCTAGCTTTAATACCTTCTAACATTCTATCTTTACTTTATTTCTTTCTTTCTTTCTTCCTTGTTTTCGTTCATTTTAGCTTTAATACCTTCTAATATTCTATCTTTAGTTTCTTTCATTCTTTCTCTCTTGTTTTCTTTCATTCTAGCTTTAATACCTTCTAACATTCAATCTTTACTTTCTTTCTTTCTTTAATGTTTTTGTTCATTTTAGCTTTAATACCTTCTAATATTCTATCATTAGTTTCTTTCTTTCTTTCTTGATTTCTTTCATTCTAGCTTTAATACTTTCTAACATTCTATCTTTAGTTAGTTTCTCTCTTTCTTTTTTTCTTTCTTTCCTGTTTTCGTTCATTTTAGCTTTAATACCTTCTAATATTCTATCATTAGTTTCTTTCTTTCTTTCTTGATATCTTTCTTTTTAACTTTAATACCATCTAACATTCTATCTTTAGTTTCATTCTTTCTTGATATCTTTCCTTCTTGCTTGAATACCTTCTTACATTCTATCTTTAGTTTCTTTCTTTCTTTCTTGATTTCCTTCATTAATTCTTTAATACCTTCTGACATTCTATCTTTAGTTTCTTTCTTTCTTGATTTCTTTCATTCATGCTTTAATACCTTCTAACATTCTATCTTTAGTTTCTTTCCTTCTTTCTTTCTTGTTTTCTTTCATTTTAGCGTTAATACCGTCTAACGTTCAATCTTTAGATTCTGTCTTTCTTTTTTGATATCTTTCATCCTAGCTTTAATACCTTCTAACATTCTATCTTTAGTTTCTTTCTTTCTTGATATCTTTCATTCTAATATTAATACATTCAATCTTTAGTTTCTTTCTTTCTTTCTTGATATTTTTCATTCTAGCTTTAATACCTTCTAACATTCTATCTTTCCTTTCTTTCTTTCTTCCTTGTTTTCGTTCATTTTAGCTTTAATACCTTCTAATATTCTATCTTTAGTTTCTTTCTTTCTTGATATCTTTCATTCTAATATTAATACATTCAATCTTTAGTTTCTTTCTTTCTTTCTTGATATTTTTCATTCTAGCTTTAATACCTTCTAACATTCTATCTTTACTTTCTTTCTTTCTTTCTTCCTTGTTTTCGTTCATTTTAGCTTTAAAACCTTCTAATATTCTATCATTAGTTTCTTTCTTTCTTTCTTGATTTCTTTCATTCTAGCTTTAATACTTTCTAACATTCTATCTTTAGTTAGTTTCTCTCTTTCTTTTTTTTCTTTCTTTCTTGTTTTCGTTCATTTTACCTTTAATACCTTCTAATATTCTCACATTAGTTTCTTTCTTTTTTTCTTGATATCTTTCTTTTTAACTTTAATACCATCTAACATTCTATCTTTAGTTTCTTTCTTTCTTTCTTTCTTGATATCTTTCATTCTTGCTTGAATACCTTCTTACATTCTATCTTTAGTTTCTATTTTTCTTTCTTTCTTTCTTGATTTCCTTCATTAATGCTTTAATACCTTCTGACATTCTATCTTTAATTTCTTTCCTTCTTTCTTTCTTGTTTTCTTTCATTTTAGCTTTAATACCTTCTAACATTCTATCTTTAGTTTCTTTCTTTCTTTCTTTCTTGATATTTTCATTCTAATTTTAATACCTTCTAATGTTCTGTCCTTAGTTTCTTTCTTTCTTTATTTCTTTCTTGATTTCATTCAACAATGCTTTAATAAATTCTGACATTCTATCTTTAGTTTCTTTCTTTCTTTCTTTCTTGATATCTTTCATTCTAGCTTTAATACCTTCTAACATTCTATCTTTACTTTCTTTCTTTCTTTCTTTCTTCCTTGTTTTCGTTCATTTTAGCTTTAATACCTTCTAATATTCTATCTTTAGTTTCTTTCCTTCTTTCTTTCCTGTTTTCTTTCATTCTAGCTTTAATACCTTCTAACATTCAAACTTTAGTTTCTTTCATTCTTTCTCTCTTGTTTTCTTTCATTCTAGCTTTAATACCTTCTAACGTTTCATCTTTAATTTCTTTCTTTCTTTCTTGTTTTCGTTCATTTTAGCTTTAATACCTTCTAATATTCTATCATTAGTTTCTTTCTTTCTTTCTTGATTTCTTTCATTCTAGCTTTAATACTTTCTAACATTCTATCTTTAGTTAGTTTCTCTCTTTCTTTTTTTTCTTTCTTTCTTGTTTTCGTTCATTTTAGCTTTAATACCTTCTAATATTCTATCATTAGTTTCTTTATTTCTTTCTTGATTTCTTTCATTCTAGCTTTAATACTTTCTAACATTCTATCTTTAGTTAGTTTCTCTCTTTCTTTTTTTCTTTCTTTCTTGTTTTCGTTCATTTTAGCTTTAATACCTTCTAATATTCTATTAGTTTCTTTCTTTCTTTCTTGATATCTTTCTTTTTAACTTTAATACCATCTAACATTCTATCTTTAGTTTCATTCTTTCTTGATATCTTTCATTCTTGCTTGAATACCTTCTTACATTCTATCTTTAGTTTCTTTCTTTCTTTCTTGATTTCCTTCATTAATTCTTTAATACCTTCTGACATTCTATCTTTAGTTTCTTTCTTTCTTGATTTCTTTCATTCATGCTTTAATACCTTCTAACATTCTATCTTTAGTTTCTTTCCTTCTTTCTTTCTTGTTTTCTTTCATTTTAGCGTTAATACCGTCTAACGTTCAATCTTTAGATTCTGTCTTTCTTTTTTGATATCTTTCATCCTAGCTTTAATACCTTCTAACATTCTATCTTTAGTTTCTTTCTTTCTTGATATCTTTCATTCTAATATTAATACATTCAATCTTTAGTTTCTTTCTTTTTTCTTGATATTTTTCATTCTAGCTTTAATACCTTCTAACATTCTATCTTTCCTTTCTTTCTTTCTTTCTTCCTTGTTTTCGTTCATTTTAGCTTTAATACCTTCTAACATTCAATCTTTACTTTCTTTCTTTCTTTCTTGTTTTCGTTCATTTTAGCTTTAATACCTTCTAATATTCTATCATTAGTTTCTTTCTTTCTTTCTTGATATCTTTCTTTTTAACTTTAATACCATCTAACATTCTATCTTTAGTTTCATTCTTTCTTGATATCTTTCATTCTAGCTTTAATACCTTCTTACATTCTATCTTTAGTTTCTATTTTTCTTTCTTTCTTTCTTGATTTCCTTCATTAATGCTTTAATGCCTTCTAACATTCTATCTTTAGTTTCTTTCTTTCTTGATATCTTTCATTCTAATATTAATATATTCAATCTTTAGTTTCTTTCTTTCTTTCTTGATATTTTACATTCTAGCTTTAAAACCTTCTAACATTCTATCTTTACTTTCTTTCTTTCTTTCTTTCTTCCTTGTTTTCGTTCATTTTAGCTTTAATACCTTCTAATATTCTATCATTAGTTTCTTTCTTTCTTTCTTGATTTCTTTCATTCTAGTTTTAATACTTTCTAACATTCTATCTTTAGTTTCATTCTTTCTTGATATCTTTCTTTCTTGCTTGAATACCTTCTTACATTCTATCTTTAGTTTCTTTCCTTCTTTCTTTCATCTTTTCTTTCATTTTAGCTTCAATAACTTCTAACGTTCTACCATTAGTTTCTTTCTTTCTTTCTTTCTTTCTTTCTTGATATATTTCATTCTAGCTTTTTATACCTTCTAACATTCTACCTTTATTTTCTTTCCTTCTTTCGTTCTAGTTTTCTTTCATTCTAGCTTTAATACCTTCTAACATTCAATCTTAATTTTCTTTCTTTCTTTCTTGATATATTTCATTCTAGCTTTAATACCTTCTAATATTCTATCATTTAGTTTCTTTCTTTATTTCTTACTTTCTTTTTTGATATATTTCATTCTAACTTTAATACGATCTAACATTCTATCTTTAGTTTCTTTCTTTCTTTCTTGATATCTTTCGTTCTAGCTTTAATACATTCTATCATTCTATCTTTAGTTTCTTTCCTTCTTTCTTTCTTGTTTTCTTTCATTTTAGCTTTAATACCTTCTAACATTCTATCTATAGTTTCTTTCTTTCTTTCTTGATATCTTTCATTCTAATTTTAATACCTTCTACTGTTCTGTCCTTAGTTTCTTTCTTTCTTTATTTCTTTCTTGATTTCATTCAACAATGCTTTAATAAATTCTGACATTCTATCTTTAGTTTCTTTCTTTCTTTCTTTCTTGATATCTTTCATTCTAGCTTTAATATATTCTAACATTCTGTCTTTAGATTCTTTCCTTCTTTCTTCTTTTCTTTCATTCTAGCTTTCATAACCTCTAACATTCTATCTTTAGTTTCTTTCTTTCTTGATATCTTTCATTAAAATATTAATACATTCAATCTTTAGTTTCTTTCTTTCTTAATATTTTTCATTCTAGCTTTAATACCTTCTAACATTCTATCTTTACTTTCTTTCTTTCTTTCTTTCTTCCTTGTTTTCGTTCATTTTAGCTTTAATACCTTCTAATATTCTATCTTTAGTTTCTTTCATTCTTTCTCTCTTGTTTTCTTTCATTCTAGCTTTAATACCTTCTAACATTCAATCTTTACTTTCTTTCTTTCTTTAATGTTTTTGTTCATTTTAGCTTTAATACCTTCTAATATTCTATCATTAGTTTCTTTCTTTCTTTCTTGATTTCTTTCATTCTAGCTTTAATACTTTCTAACATTCTATCTTTAGTTAGTTTCTCTCTTTCTTTTTTTCTTTCTTTCTTGTTTTCGTTCATTTTAGCTTTAATACCTTCTAATATTCTATCATTAGTTTCTTTCTTTCTTTCTTGATATCTTTCTTTTTAACTTTAATACCATCTAACATTCTATCTTTAGTTTCATTCTTTCTTGATATCTTTCATTCTTGCTTGAATACCTTCTTACATTCTATCTTTAGTTTCTTTCTTTCTTTCTTGATTTCCTTCATTAATTCTTTAATACCTTCTGACATTCTATCTTTAGTTTCTTTCTTTCTTGATTTCTTTCATTCATGCTTTAATACCTTCTAACATTCTATCTTTAGTTTCTTTCCTTCTTTCTTTCTTGTTTTCTTTCATTTTAGCGTTAATACCGTCTAACGTTCAATCTTTAGATTCTGTCTTTCTTTTTTGATATCTTTCATCCTAGCTTTAATACCTTCTAACATTCTATCTTTAGTTTCTTTCTTTCTTGATATCTTTCATTCTAATATTAATACATTCAATCTTTAGTTTCTTTCTTTCTTTCTTGATATTTTTCATTCTAGCTTTAATACCTTCTAACATTCTATCTTTCCTTTCTTTCTTTCTTCCTTGTTTTCGTTCATTTTAGCTTTAATACCTTCTAATATTCTATCTTTAGTTTCTTTCTTTCTTGATATCTTTCATTCTAATATTAATACATTCAATCTTTAGTTTCTTTCTTTCTTTCTTGATATTTTTCATTCTAGCTTTAATACCTTCTAACATTCTATCTTTACTTTCTTTCTTTCTTTCTTCCTTGTTTTCGTTCATTTTAGCTTTAAAACCTTCTAATATTCTATCATTAGTTTCTTTCTTTCTTTCTTGATTTCTTTCATTCTAGCTTTAATACTTTCTAACATTCTATCTTTAGTTAGTTTCTCTCTTTCTTTTTTTTCTTTCTTTCTTGTTTTCGTTCATTTTACCTTTAATACCTTCTAATATTCTCACATTAGTTTCTTTCTTTTTTTCTTGATATCTTTCTTTTTAACTTTAATACCATCTAACATTCTATCTTTAGTTTCTTTCTTTCTTTCTTTCTTGATATCTTTCATTCTTGCTTGAATACCTTCTTACATTCTATCTTTAGTTTCTATTTTTCTTTCTTTCTTTCTTGATTTCCTTCATTAATGCTTTAATACCTTCTGACATTCTATCTTTAATTTCTTTCCTTCTTTCTTTCTTGTTTTCTTTCATTTTAGCTTTAATACCTTCTAACATTCTATCTTTAGTTTCTTTCTTCCTTTCTTTCTTGATATCTTTCATTCTAATTTTAATACCTTCTAATGTTCTGTCCTTAGTTTCTTTCTTTCTTTATTTCTTTCTTGATTTCATTCAACAATGCTTTAATAAATTCTGACATTCTATCTTTAGTTTCTTTCTTTCTTTCTTTCTTGATATCTTTCATTCTAGCTTTAATACCTTCTAACATTCTATCTTTACTTTCTTTCTTTCTTTCTTTCTTCCTTGTTTTCGTTCATTTTAGCTTTAATACCTTCTAATATTCTATCTTTAGTTTCTTTCCTTCTTTCTTTCCTGTTTTCTTTCATTCTAGCTTTAATACCTTCTAACATTCAAACTTTAGTTTCTTTCATTCTTTCTCTCTTGTTTTCTTTCATTCTAGCTTTAATACCTTCTAACGTTTCATCTTTACTTTCTTTCTTTCTTTCTTGTTTTCGTTCATTTTAGCTTTAATACCTTCTAATATTCTATCATTAGTTTCTTTCTTTCTTTCTTGATTTCTTTCATTCTAGCTTTAATACTTTCTAACATTCTATCTTTAGTTAGTTTCTCTCTTTCTTTTTTTTCTTTCTTTCTTGTTTTCGTTCATTTTAGCTTTAATACCTTCTAATATTCTATCATTAGTTTCTTTCTTTCTTTCTTGATATCTTTCTTTTTAACTTTAATACCATCTAACATTTTATCTTTAGTTTCATTCTTTCTTGATATCTTTCATTCTTGCTTGAATACCTTCTTACATTCTATCTTTAGTTTCTTTCTTTCTTTCTTGATTTCCTTCATTAATTCTTTAATACCTTCTGACATTCTATCTTTAGTTTCTTTCTTTCTTGATATCTTTCATCCTAGCTTTAATACCTTCTAACATTCTATCTTTAGTTTCTTTCTTTCTTTCCTTCTATCTTGATTTCCTTCATTAATGCTTTAATACCTTCTGACATTCTATCTTTAGTTTCTTTCCTACTTTCTTTCTTGTTTTCTTTCATTTTAGCGTTAATACCTTCTAACGTTCAATCTTTAGATTCTGTATTTCTTTTTTGATATCTTTCATCCTAGCTTTAATACCTTCTAACATTCTATCTTTAGTTTCTTTCTTTCTTTATATCTTTCATTCTAATATTAATACATTCAATCTTTAGTTTCTTTCCTTCTTTCTTGATATTTTTCATTCTAGCTTTAATACCATCTAACATTCTATCTTTCCTTTCTTTCTTTCTTTCTTCTTTGTTTTCGTTCATTTTAACTTTAATACCTTCTAATATTCTATCTTTAGTTTCTTTCTTTCTTGATATCTTTCATTCTAATATTAATACATTCAATCTTCAGTTTCTTTCTTTCTTTCTTGATATTTTTCATTCTAGCTTTAATACCTTCTAACATTCTATCTTTACTTTCTTTCTTTCTTTCTTCCTTGTTTTCGTTCATTATAGCTTTAAAACCTTCTAATATTCTATCATTAGTTTCTTTCTTTCTTTCTTGATTTCTTTCATTCTAGCTTTAATACTTTCTAACATTCTATCTTTAGTTAGTTTCTCTCTTTCTTTTTTTTCTTTCTTTCTTGTTTTCGTACATTTTACCTTTAATACCTTCTAATATTCTCTCAGTTTCTTTCTTTTTTTCTTGATATCTTTCTTTTTAACTTTAATACCATCTAACATTCTATCTTTAGTTTCTTTCTTTCTTTCTTTCTTGATATCTTTCATTCTTGCTTGAATACCTTCTTACATTCTATCTTTAGTTTCTATTTTTCTTTCTTTCTTTCTTGATTTCCTTCATTAATGCTTTAATACCTTCTGACATTCTATCTTTAGTTTCTTTCCTTCTTTCTTGATTTCTTTCATTCATGCTTTAATACCTTCTAACATTCTATCTTTACTTTCTTTCTTTCTTTCTTTCTTGTTTTCGTTCATTTTAGCTTTCATATCCTCTAACATTCTATCTATAGTTTCTTTCTTTCTTTCTTGATATCTTTCATTCTAATTTTAATACCTTCTACTGTTCTGTCCTTAGTTTCTTTCTTTCTTTATTTCTTTCTTGATTTCATTCAACAATGCTTTAATAAATTCTGACATTCTATCTTTAGTTTCTTTCTTTCTTTCTTTCTTGATATCTTTCATTCTAGCTTTAATATATTCTAACATTCTGTCTTTAGATTCTTTCCTTCTTTCTTCTTTTCTTTCATTCTAGCTTTCATAACCTCTAACATTCTATCTTTAGTTTCTTTCTTTCTTGATATCTTTCATTAAAATATTAATACATTCAATCTTTAGTTTCTTTCTTTCTTAATATTTTTCATTCTAGCTTTAATACCTTCTAACATTCTATCTTTACTTTCTTTCTTTCTTTCTTTCTTCCTTGTTTTCGTTCATTTTAGCTTTAATACCTTCTAATATTCTATCTTTAGTTTCTTTCATTCTTTCTCTCTTGTTTTCTTTCATTCTAGCTTTAATACCTTCTAACATTCAATCTTTACTTTCTTTCTTTCTTTAATGTTTTTGTTCATTTTAGCTTTAATACCTTCTAATATTCTATCATTAGTTTCTTTCTTTCTTTCTTGATTTCTTTCATTCTAGCTTTAATACTTTCTAACATTCTATCTTTAGTTAGTTTCTCTCTTTCTTTTTTTCTTTCTTTCTTGTTTTCGTTCATTTTAGCTTTAATACCTTCTAATATTCTATCATTAGTTTCTTTCTTTCTTTCTTGATATCTTTCTTTTTAACTTTAATACCATCTAACATTCTATCTTTAGTTTCATTCTTTCTTGATATCTTTCATTCTTGCTTGAATACCTTCTTACATTCTATCTTTAGTTTCTTTCTTTCTTTCTTGATTTCCTTCATTAATTCTTTAATACCTTCTGACATTCTATCTTTAGTTTCTTTCTTTCTTGATTTCTTTCATTCATGCTTTAATACCTTCTAACATTCTATCTTTAGTTTCTTTCCTTCTTTCTTTCTTGTTTTCTTTCATTTTAGCGTTAATACCGTCTAACGTTCAATCTTTAGATTCTGTCTTTCTTTTTTGATATCTTTCATCCTAGCTTTAATACCTTCTAACATTCTATCTTTAGTTTCTTTCTTTCTTGATATCTTTCATTCTAATATTAATACATTCAATCTTTAGTTTCTTTCTTTCTTTCTTGATATTTTTCATTCTAGCTTTAATACCTTCTAACATTCTATCTTTCCTTTCTTTCTTTCTTCCTTGTTTTCGTTCATTTTAGCTTTAATACCTTCTAATATTCTATCTTTAGTTTCTTTCTTTCTTGATATCTTTCATTCTAATATTAATACATTCAATCTTTAGTTTCTTTCTTTCTTTCTTGATATTTTTCATTCTAGCTTTAATACCTTCTAACATTCTATCTTTACTTTCTTTCTTTCTTTCTTCCTTGTTTTCGTTCATTTTAGCTTTAAAACCTTCTAATATTCTATCATTAGTTTCTTTCTTTCTTTCTTGATTTCTTTCATTCTAGCTTTAATACTTTCTAACATTCTATCTTTAGTTAGTTTCTCTCTTTCTTTTTTTTCTTTCTTTCTTGTTTTCGTTCATTTTACCTTTAATACCTTCTAATATTCTCACATTAGTTTCTTTCTTTTTTTCTTGATATCTTTCTTTTTAACTTTAATACCATCTAACATTCTATCTTTAGTTTCTTTCTTTCTTTCTTGATATCTTTCATTCTTGCTTGAATACCTTCTTACATTCTATCTTTAGTTTCTATTTTTCTTTCTTTCTTTCTTGATTTCCTTCATTAATGCTTTAATACCTTCTGACATTCTATCTTTAATTTCTTTCCTTCTTTCTTTCTTGTTTTCTTTCATTTTAGCTTTAATACCTTCTAACATTCTATCTTTAGTTTCTTTCTTTCTTTCTTGATATCTTTCATTCTAATTTTAATACCTTCTAATGTTCTGTCCTTAGTTTCTTTCTTTCTTTATTTCTTTCTTGATTTCATTCAACAATGCTTTAATAAATTCTGACATTCTATCTTTAGTTTCTTTCTTTCTTTCTTTCTTGATATCTTTCATTCTAGCTTTAATACCTTCTAACATTCTATCTTTACTTTCTTTCTTTCTTTCTTTCTTCCTTGTTTTCGTTCATTTTAGCTTTAATACCTTCTAATATTCTATCTTTAGTTTCTTTCCTTCTTTCTTTCCTGTTTTCTTTCATTCTAGCTTTAATACCTTCTAACATTCAAACTTTAGTTTCTTTCATTCTTTCTCTCTTGTTTTCTTTCATTCTAGCTTTAATACCTTCTAACGTTTCATCTTTACTTTCTTTCTTTCTTTCTTGTTTTCGTTCATTTTAGCTTTAATACCTTCTAATATTCTATCATTAGTTTCTTTCTTTCTTTCTTGATTTCTTTCATTCTAGCTTTAATACTTTCTAACATTCTATCTTTAGTTAGTTTCTCTCTTTCTTTTTTTTCTTTCTTTCTTGTTTTCGTTCATTTTAGCTTTAATACCTTCTAATATTCTATCATTAGTTTCTTTCTTTCTTTCTTGATATCTTTCTTTTTAACTTTAATACCATCTAACATTTTATCTTTAGTTTCATTCTTTCTTGATATCTTTCATTCTTGCTTGAATACCTTCTTACATTCTATCTTTAGTTTCTTTCTTTCTTTCTTGATTTCCTTCATTAATTCTTTAATACCTTCTGACATTCTATCTTTAGTTTCTTTCTTTCTTGATATCTTTCATCCTAGCTTTAATACCTTCTAACATTCTATCTTTAGTTTCTTTCTTTCTTTCCTTCTATCTTGATTTCCTTCATTAATGCTTTAATACCTTCTGACATTCTATCTTTAGTTTCTTTCCTACTTTCTTTCTTGTTTTCTTTCATTTTAGCGTTAATACCTTCTAACGTTCAATCTTTAGATTCTGTATTTCTTTTTTGATATCTTTCATCCTAGCTTTAATACCTTCTAACATTCTATCTTTAGTTTCTTTCTTTCTTTATATCTTTCATTCTAATATTAATACATTCAATCTTTAGTTTCTTTCCTTCTTTCTTGATATTTTTCATTCTAGCTTTAATACCATCTAACATTCTATCTTTCCTTTCTTTCTTTCTTTCTTCTTTGTTTTCGTTCATTTTAACTTTAATACCTTCTAATATTCTATCTTTAGTTTCTTTCTTTCTTGATATCTTTCATTCTAATATTAATACATTCAATCTTCAGTTTCTTTATTTCTTTCTTGATATTTTTCATTCTAGCTTTAATACCTTCTAACATTCTATCTTTACTTTCTTTCTTTCTTTCTTCCTTGTTTTCGTTCATTATAGCTTTAAAACCTTCTAATATTCTATCATTAGTTTCTTTCTTTCTTTCTTGATTTCTTTCATTCTAGCTTTAATACTTTCTAACATTCTATCTTTAGTTAGTTTCTCTCTTTCTTTTTTTTCTTTCTTTCTTGTTTTCGTTCATTTTACCTTTAATACCTTCTAATATTCTCTCATTAGTTTCTTTCTTTTTTTCTTGATATCTTTCTTTTTAACTTTAATACCATCTAACATTCTATCTTTAGTTTCTTTCTTTCTTTCTTTCTTGATATCTTTCATTCTTGCTTGAATACCTTCTTACATTCTATCTTTAGTTTCTATTTTTCTTTCTTTCTTTCTTGATTTCCTTCATTAATGCTTTAATACCTTCTGACATTCTATCTTTAGTTTCTTTCTTTCTTTCTTGATTTCTTTCATTCATGCTTTAATACCTTCTAACATTCTATCTTTACTTTCTTTCTTTCTTTCTTTCTTGTTTTCGTTCATTTTAGCTTTCATATCCTCTAACATTCTATCTATAGTTTCTTTCTTTCTTGATATCTTTCATTCTAATATTAATACATTCAATCTTTAGTTTCTTTCTTTCTTTCTTGATATTTTACATTCTAGCTTTAATACCTTCTAACATTCCATCTTTACTTTCTTTCTTTCTTTCTTCCTTGTTTTCGTTCATTTTAGCTGTAATACCTTCTAATATTCTATCATTAGTTTCTTTCTTTCTTTCTTGATTACTTTCATTCTAGTTTTAATACTTTCTAACATTCTATCTTTAGTTAGTTTCTCTCTTTCTTTTTTTCCTTCTTTCTTGTTTTCGTTCATTTTAGCTTTAATACCTTCTAATATTCTATCATTAGTTTCTTTCTTTCTTTCTTGATATCTTTCTTTTTAATTTTAATACCATCTAACATTCTATCTTTAGTTTCATTCTTTCTTGATATCTTTCCTTCTTGCTTGAATACCTTCTTACATTCTATCTTAAGTTTCTTTCTTTCTTTCTTGATTTCCTTCATTAATTCTTTAATACCTTCTGACATTCTATCTTTAGTTTCTTTCTTTCTTTCTTGATTTCTTTCATTCATGCTTTAATACCTTCTAACATTCTATCTTTAGTTTCTTTCCTTCTTTCTTTCTTGTTTTCTTTCATTTTAGCGTTAATATCTTCTAACGTTCAATCTTTAGATTCTGTCTTTCTTTTTTGATATCTTTCATCATAGCTTTAATACCTTCTAACATTCTATCTTTAGTTTCTTTCTTTCTTTCCTTCTATCTTGATTTCCTTCATTAATGCTTTAATACCTTCTGACATTCTATCTTTAGTTTCTTTCTTTGTTTCTTGATTTCTTTCATTCATGCTTTAATACCTTCTAACATTCTATCTTTAGTTTTTTGCCTACTTTCTTTCTTGTTTTCTTTCATTTTAGCGTTAATACCTTCTAACGTTCAATCTTTAGATTCTGTCTTTCTTTTTTGATATCTTTCATTCTAGCTTTAATACCTTCTAACATTCTATCTTTAGTTTCTTTCTTTCTTTCCTTCTATCTTGATTTCCTTCATTAATGCTTTAATACCTTCTGACATTCTATCTTTAGTTTCTTTCTTTCTTTCTTGATTTATTTCATTCATGCTTTAATACCTTCTAACATTCTATCTTTAGTTTCTTTCTTTCTTTCTTTCTTCCTTGTTTTTGTTCATTTTAGCTTTAATACCTTCTAATATTCTATCATTAGTTTCTTTCTTTCTTTCTTGATTTCTTTCATTCTAGTTTTAAGACTTTCTAACATTCTATCTTTAGATAGTTTCTCTCTTTCTTTTTTTTTCTTTCTTTCTTGTTTTCGTTCATTTTAGCTTTAATACCTTCTAATATTCTATCATTAGTTTCTTTCTTTCTTTCTTGATATCTTTCTTTTTAATTTTAATACCATCTAACATTCTATCTTTAGTTTCATTCTTTCTTGATATCTTTCCTTCTTGCTTGAATACCTTCTTACATTCTATCTTTAGTTTCTTTCTTTCTTTCTTGATTTCCTTCATTAATTCTTTAATACCTTCTGACATTCTATCTTTAGTTTCTTTCTTTGTTTCTTGATTTCTTTCATTCATGCTTTAATACCTTCTAACATTCTATCTTTAGTTTTTTGCCTACTTTCTTTCTTGTTTTCTTTCATTTTAGCGTTAATACCTTCTAACGTTCAATCTTTAGATTCTGTCTTTCTTTTTTGATATCTTTCATTCTAGCTTTAATACCTTCTAACATTCTATCTTTAGTTTCTTTCTTTCTTTCCTTCTATCTTGATTTCCTTCATTAATGCTTTAATACCTTCTGACATTCTATCTTTAGTTTCTTTCTTTCTTTCTTGATTTATTTCATTCATGCTTTAATACCTTCTAACATTCTATCTTTAGTTTCTTTCTTTCTTTCTTTCTTCCTTGTTTTTGTTCATTTTAGCTTTAATACCTTCTAATATTCTATCATTAGTTTCTTTCTTTCTTTCTTGATTTCTTTCATTCTAGTTTTAAGACTTTCTAACATTCTATCTTTAGATAGTTTCTCTCTTTCTTTTTTTTTCTTTCTTTCTTGTTTTCGTTCATTTTAGCTTTAATACCTTCTAATATTCTATCATTAGTTTCTTTCTTTCTTTCTTGATATCTTTCTTTTTAATTTTAATACCATCTAACATTCTATCTTTAGTTTCATTCTTTCTTGATATCTTTCCTTCTTGCTTGAATACCTTCTTACATTCTATCTTTAGTTTCTTTCTTTCTTTCTTGATTTCCTTCATTAATTCTTTAATACCTTCTGACATTCTATCTTTAGTTTCTTTCTTTCTTTCTTGATTTCTTTCATTCATGCTTTAATACCTTCTAACATTCTATCTTTAGTTTCTTTCCTTCTTTCTTTCTTGTTTTCTTTCATTTTAGCGTTAATACCTTCTAACGTTCAATCTTTAGATTCTGTCTTTCTTTTTTGATATCTTTCATCCTAGCTTTAATACCTTCTAACATTCTATCTTTAGTTTCTTTCTTTCTTTCCTTCTATCTTGATTTCCTTCATTAATGCTTTAATACCTTCTGACATTCTATCTTTAGTTTCTTTCTTTCTTTCTTGATTTCTTTCATTCATGCTTTAATACCTTCTAACATTCTATCTTTAGTTTCTTTCCTACTTTCTTTCTTGTTTTCTTTCATTTTAGCGTTAATACCTTCTAACGTTCAATCTTTAGATTCTGTCTTTCTTTTTTTATATCTTTCATCCTAGCTTTAATACCTTCTAACATTCTATCTTTAGTTTCTTTCTTTCTTTATATCTTTCATTCTAATATTAATACATTCAATCTTTAGCTTCTTTCCTTCTTTCTTGATATTTTTCATTCTAGCTTTAATACCATCTAACATTCTATCTTTCCTTTCTTTCTTTCTTTCTTCCTTGTTTTCGTTCATTTTAGCTTTAATACCTTCTAATATTCTATCTCTAGTTTCTTTCTTTCTTGATATCTTTCATTCTAATATTAATACATTCAATCTTCAGTTTCTTTCTTTCTTTCTTGATATTTTTCATTCTAGCTTTAATACCTTCTAACATTCTATCTTTACTTTCTTTCTTTCTTTCTTCCTTGTTTTCGTTCATTATAGCTTTAAAACCTTCTAATATTCTATCATTAGTTTCTTTCTTTCTTTCTTGATTTCTTTCATTCTAGCTTTAATACTTTCTAACATTCTATCTTTAGTTAGTTTCTCTCTTTCTTTTTTTTCTTTCTTTCTTGTTTTCGGTCATTTTACCTTTAATACCTTCTAATATTCTCTCATTAGTTTCTTTCTTTTTTTCTTGATATCTTTCTTTTTAACTTTAATACCATCTAAAATTCTATCTTTAGTTTCTTTCTTTCTTTCTTTCTTGATATCTTTCATTCTTGCTTGAATACCTTCTTACATTCTATCTTTAGTTTCTATTTTTCTTTCTTTCTTTCTTGATTTCCTTCTTTAATGCTTTAATACCTTCTGACATTCTATCTTTAGTTTCTTTCTTTCTTTCTTGATTTCTTTCATTCATGCTTTAATACCTTCTAACATTCTATATTTAGTTTCTTTCTTTCTTTCTTTCTTGTTTTCGTTCATTTTAGCTTTCATATCCTCTAACATTCTATCTATAGTTTCTTTCTTTCTTGATATCTTTCATTCTAATATTAATACATTCAATCTTTAGTTTCTTTCTTTCTTTCTTGATATTTTACATTCTAGCTTTAATACCTTCTAACATTCTATCTTTACTTTCTTTCTTTCTTTCTTTCTTCCTTGTTTTCGTTCATTTTAGCTTTAATACCTTCTAATATTCTATCATTAGTTTCTTTCTTTCTTTCTTGATTTCTTTCATTCTAGTTTTAATACTTTCTAACATTCCATCTTTAGTTAGTTTCTCTCTTTCTTTTTTTCTTTCTCTCTTGTTTTCGTTCATTTTAACTTTAATACCATCTAACATTCTATCTTTAGTTTCTTTCTTTCTTTCTTTCTTGATATCTTTCATTCTTGCTTGAATACCTTCTTACATTCTATCTTTAGTTTCTATTTTTCTTTCTTTCTTTCTTGATTTCCTTCATTAATGCTTTTATACCTTCTGACATTCTATCTTTAGTTTCTTTCTTTCTTTCTTGATTTCTTTCATTCATGCTTTAATACCTTCTAACATTCTATCTTTACTTTCTTTCTTTCTTTCTTTCTTGTTTTCGTTCATTTTAGCTTTCATATCCTCTAACATTCTATCTATAGTTTCTTTCTTTCTTGATATCTTTCATTCTAATATTAATACATTCAATCTTTAGTTTCTTTCTTTCTTTCTTGATATTTTACATTCTAGCTTTAATACCTTCTAACATTCTATCTTTACTTTCTTTCTTTCTTTCTTCCTTGTTTTCGTTCATTTTAGCTTTAATACCTTCTAATATTCTATCATTAGTTTCTTTCTTTCTTTCTTGATTACTTTCATTCTAGTTTTAATACTTTCTAACATTCTATCTTTAGTTAGTTTCTCTCTTTCTTTTTTTCTTTCTTTCTTGTTTTCGTTCATTTTAGCTTTAATACCTTCTAATATTCTATCATTAGTTTCTTTCTTTCTTTCTTGATATCTTTCTTTTTAATTTTAATACCATCTAACATTCTATCTTTAGTTTCATTCTTTCTTGATATCTTTCCTTCTTGCTTGAATACCTTCTTACATTCTATCTTAAGTTTCTTTCTTTCTTTCTTGATTTCCTTCATTAATTCTTTAATACCTTCTGACATTCTATCTTTAGTTTCTTTCTTTCTTTCTTGATTTCTTTCATTCATGCTTTAATACCTTCTAACATTCTATCTTTAGTTTCTTTCCTTCTTTCTTTCTTGTTTTCTTTCATTTTAGCGTTAATACCTTCTAACGTTCAATCTTTAGATTCTGTCTTTCTTTTTTGATATCTTTCATCCTAGCTTTAATACCTTCTAACATTCTATCTTTAGTTTCTTTCTTTCTTTCCTTCTATCTTGATTTCCTTCATTAATGCTTTAATACCTTCTGACATTCTATCTTTAGTTTCTTTCTTTGTTTCTTGATTTCTTTCATTCATGCTTTAATACCTTCTAACATTCTATCTTTAGTTTTTTTCCTACTTTCTTTCTTGTTTTCTTTCATTTTAGCGTTAATACCTTCTAACGTTCAATCTTTAGATTCTGTCTTTCTTTTTTGATATCTTTCATTCTAGCTTTAATACCTTCTAACATTCTATCTTTAGTTTCTTTCTTTCTTTCCTTCTATCTTGATTTCCTTCATTAATGCTTTAATACCTTCTGACATTCTATCTTTAGTTTCTTTCTTTCTTTCTTGATTTATTTCATTCATGCTTTAATACCTTCTAACATTCTATCTTTAGTTTCTTTCTTTCTTTCTTTCTTCCTTGTTTTTGTTCATTCTAGCTTTAATACCTTCTAATATTCTATCATTAGTTTCTTTCTTTCTTTCTTGATTTCTTTCATTCTACTTTTAAGACTTTCTAACATTCTATCTTTAGATAGTTTCTCTCTTTCTTTTTTTTTCTTTCTTTCTTGTTTTCGTTCATTTTAGCTTTAATACCTTCTAATATTCTATCATTAGTTTCTTTCTTTCTTTCTTGATATCTTTCTTTTTAATTTTAATACCATCTAACATTCTATCTTTAGTTTCATTCTTTCTTGATATCTTTCCTTCTTGCTTGAATACCTTCTTACACTCTATCTTTAGTTTCTATTTTTCTTTCTTTCTTTCTTGATTTCCTTCTTTAATGCTTTAATACCTTCTGACATTCTATCTTTAGTTTCTTTCTTTCTTTCTTGATTTCTTTCATTCATGCTTTAATACCTTCTAACATTCTATCTTTAGTTTCATTCTTTCTTGATATCTTTCCTTCTTGCTTGAATACCTTCTTACATTCTATCTTTAGTTTCTTTCTTTCTTTCTTGATTTCCTTCATTAATTCTTTAATACCTTCTGACATTCTATCTTTAGTTTCTTTCTTTCTTTCTTGATTTCTTTCATTCATGCTTTAATACCTTCTAACATTCTATCTTTAGTTTCTTTCCTTCTTTCTTTCTTGTTTTCTTTCATTTTAGCGTTAATACCTTCTAACGTTCAATCTTTAGATTCTGTCTTTCTTTTTTGATATCTTTCATCCTAGCTTTAATACCTTCTAACATTCTATCTTTAGTTTCTTTCTTTCTTTCCTTCTATCTTGATTTCCTTCATTAATGCTTTAATACCTTCTGACATTCTATCTTTAGTTTCTTTCTTTCTTTCTTGATTTCTTTCATTCATGCTTTAATACCTTCTAACATTCTATCTTTAGTTTCTTTCCTACTTTCTTTCTTGTTTTCTTTCATTTTAGCGTTAATACCTTCTAACGTTCAATCTTTAGATTCTGTCTTTCTTTTTTTATATCTTTCATCCTAGCTTTAATACCTTCTAACATTCTATCTTTAGTTTCTTTCTTTCTTTATATCTTTCATTCTAATATTAATACATTCAATCTTTAGCTTCTTTCCTTCTTTCTTGATATTTTTCATTCTAGCTTTAATACCATCTAACATTCTATCTTTCCTTTCTTTCTTTCTTTCTTCCTTGTTTTCGTTCATTTTAGCTTTAATACCTTCTAATATTCTATCTCTAGTTTCTTTCTTTCTTGATATCTTTCATTCTAATATTAATACATTCAATCTTCAGTTTCTTTCTTTCTTTCTTGATATTTTTCATTCTAGCTTTAATACCTTCTAACATTCTATCTTTACTTTCTTTCTTTCTTTCTTCCTTGTTTTCGTTCATTATAGCTTTAAAACCTTCTAATATTCTATCATTAGTTTCTTTCTTTCTTTCTTGATTTCTTTCATTCTAGCTTTAATACTTTCTAACATTCTATCTTTAGTTAGTTTCTCTCTTTCTTTTTTTTCTTTCTTTCTTGTTTTCGGTCATTTTACCTTTAATACCTTCTAATATTCTCTCATTAGTTTCTTTCTTTTTTTCTTGATATCTTTCTTTTTAACTTTAATACCATCTAAAATTCTATCTTTAGTTTCTTTCTTTCTTTCTTTCTTGATATCTTTCATTCTTGCTTGAATACCTTCTTACATTCTATCTTTAGTTTCTATTTTTCTTTCTTTCTTTCTTGATTTCCTTCTTTAATGCTTTAATACCTTCTGACATTCTATCTTTAGTTTCTTTCTTTCTTTCTTGATTTCTTTCATTCATGCTTTAATACCTTCTAACATTCTATATTTAGTTTCTTTCTTTCTTTCTTTCTTGTTTTCGTTCATTTTAGCTTTCATATCCTCTAACATTCTATCTATAGTTTCTTTCTTTCTTGATATCTTTCATTCTAATATTAATACATTCAATCTTTAGTTTCTTTCTTTCTTTCTTGATATTTTACATTCTAGCTTTAATACCTTCTAACATTCTATCTTTACTTTCTTTCTTTCTTTCTTTCTTCCTTGTTTTCGTTCATTTTAGCTTTAATACCTTCTAATATTCTATCATTAGTTTCTTTCTTTCTTTCTTGATTTCTTTCATTCTAGTTTTAATACTTTCTAACATTCCATCTTTAGTTAGTTTCTCTCTTTCTTTTTTTCTTTCTCTCTTGTTTTCGTTCATTTTAACTTTAATACCATCTAACATTCTATCTTTAGTTTCTTTCTTTCTTTCTTTCTTGATATCTTTCATTCTTGCTTGAATACCTTCTTACATTCTATCTTTAGTTTCTATTTTTCTTTCTTTCTTTCTTGATTTCCTTCATTAATGCTTTTATACCTTCTGACATTCTATCTTTAGTTTCTTTCTTTCTTTCTTGATTTCTTTCATTCATGCTTTAATACCTTCTAACATTCTATCTTTACTTTCTTTCTTTCTTTCTTTCTTGTTTTCGTTCATTTTAGCTTTCATATCCTCTAACATTCTATCTATAGTTTCTTTCTTTCTTGATATCTTTCATTCTAATATTAATACATTCAATCTTTAGTTTCTTTCTTTCTTTCTTGATATTTTACATTCTAGCTTTAATACCTTCTAACATTCTATCTTTACTTTCTTTCTTTCTTTCTTC
The DNA here is from genome assembly GCA_037013535.1 of Intellagama lesueurii. NCBI lineage: Eukaryota > Metazoa > Chordata > Lepidosauria > Squamata > Agamidae > Intellagama > Intellagama lesueurii. The sequence continues at coordinate 17,073,858 of JBAJHW010000013.1, forward strand.
CTTGTTTTCGTTCATTTTAGCTTTAATACCTTCTAATATTCTATCATTAGTTTCTTTCTTTCTTTCTTGATTACTTTCATTCTAGTTTTAATACTTTCTAACATTCTATCTTTAGTTAGTTTCTCTCTTTCTTTTTTTCTTTCTTTCTTGTTTTCGTTCATTTTAGCTTTAATACCTTCTAATATTCTATCATTAGTTTCTTTCTTTCTTTCTTGATATCTTTCTTTTTAATTTTAATACCATCTAACATTCTATCTTTAGTTTCATTCTTTCTTGATATCTTTCCTTCTTGCTTGAATACCTTCTTACATTCTATCTTAAGTTTCTTTCTTTCTTTCTTGATTTCCTTCATTAATTCTTTAATACCTTCTGACATTCTATCTTTAGTTTCTTTCTTTCTTTCTTGATTTCTTTCATTCATGCTTTAATACCTTCTAACATTCTATCTTTAGTTTCTTTCCTTCTTTCTTTCTTGTTTTCTTTCATTTTAGCGTTAATACCTTCTAACGTTCAATCTTTAGATTCTGTCTTTCTTTTTTGATATCTTTCATCCTAGCTTTAATACCTTCTAACATTCTATCTTTAGTTTCTTTCTTTCTTTCCTTCTATCTTGATTTCCTTCATTAATGCTTTAATACCTTCTGACATTCTATCTTTAGTTTCTTTCTTTGTTTCTTGATTTCTTTCATTCATGCTTTAATACCTTCTAACATTCTATCTTTAGTTTTTTTCCTACTTTCTTTCTTGTTTTCTTTCATTTTAGCGTTAATACCTTCTAACGTTCAATCTTTAGATTCTGTCTTTCTTTTTTGATATCTTTCATTCTAGCTTTAATACCTTCTAACATTCTATCTTTAGTTTCTTTCTTTCTTTCCTTCTATCTTGATTTCCTTCATTAATGCTTTAATACCTTCTGACATTCTATCTTTAGTTTCTTTCTTTCTTTCTTGATTTATTTCATTCATGCTTTAATACCTTCTAACATTCTATCTTTAGTTTCTTTCTTTCTTTCTTTCTTCCTTGTTTTTGTTCATTCTAGCTTTAATACCTTCTAATATTCTATCATTAGTTTCTTTCTTTCTTTCTTGATTTCTTTCATTCTACTTTTAAGACTTTCTAACATTCTATCTTTAGATAGTTTCTCTCTTTCTTTTTTTTTCTTTCTTTCTTGTTTTCGTTCATTTTAGCTTTAATACCTTCTAATATTCTATCATTAGTTTCTTTCTTTCTTTCTTGATATCTTTCTTTTTAATTTTAATACCATCTAACATTCTATCTTTAGTTTCATTCTTTCTTGATATCTTTCCTTCTTGCTTGAATACCTTCTTACACTCTATCTTTAGTTTCTATTTTTCTTTCTTTCTTTCTTGATTTCCTTCTTTAATGCTTTAATACCTTCTGACATTCTATCTTTAGTTTCTTTCTTTCTTTCTTGATTTCTTTCATTCATGCTTTAATACCTTCTAACATTCTATATTTAGTTTCTTTCTTTCTTTCTTTCTTGTTTTCGTTCATTTTAGCTTTCATATCCTCTAACATTCTATCTATAGTTTCTTTCTTTCTTGATATCTTTCATTCTAATATTAATACATTCAATCTTTAGTTTCTTTCTTTCTTTCTTGATATTTTACATTCTAGCTTTAATACCTTCTAACATTCTATCTTTACTTTCTTTCTTTCTTTCTTTCTTCCTTGTTTTCGTTCATTTTAGCTTTAATACCTTCTAATATTCTATCATTAGTTTCTTTCTTTCTTTCTTGATTTCTTTCATTCTAGTTTTAATACTTTCTAACATTCCATCTTTAGTTAGTTTCTCTCTTTCTTTTTTTCTTTCTCTCTTGTTTTCGTTCATTTTAACTTTAATACCATCTAACATTCTATCTTTAGTTTCTTTCTTTCTTTCTTTCTTGATATCTTTCATTCTTGCTTGAATACCTTCTTACATTCTATCTTTAGTTTCTATTTTTCTTTCTTTCTTTCTTGATTTCCTTCATTAATGCTTTAATACCTTCTGACATTCTATCTTTAGTTTCTTTCTTTCTTTCTTGATTTCTTTCATTCATGCTTTAATACCTTCTAACATTCTATCTTTACTTTCTTTCTTTCTTTCTTTCTTGTTTTCGTTCATTTTAGCTTTCATATCCTCTAACATTCTATCTATAGTTTCTTTCTTTCTTGATATCTTTCATTCTAATATTAATACATTCAATCTTTAGTTTCTTTCTTTCTTTCTTGATATTTTACATTCTAGCTTTAATACCTTCTAACATTCTATCTTTACTTTCTTTCTTTCTTTCTTCCTTGTTTTCGTTCATTTTAGCTTTAATACCTTCTAATATTCTATCATTAGTTTCTTTCTTTCTTTCTTGATTACTTTCATTCTAGTTTTAATACTTTCTAACATTCTATCTTTAGTTAGTTTCTCTCTTTCTTTTTTTCTTTCTTTCTTGTTTTCGTTCATTTTAGCTTTAATACCTTCTAATATTCTATCATTAGTTTCTTTCTTTCTTTCTTGATATCTTTCTTTTTAATTTTAATACCATCTAACATTCTATCTTTAGTTTCATTCTTTCTTGATATCTTTCCTTCTTGCTTGAATACCTTCTTACATTCTATCTTAAGTTTCTTTCTTTCTTTCTTGATTTCCTTCATTAATTCTTTAATACCTTCTGACATTCTATCTTTAGTTTCTTTCTTTCTTTCTTGATTTCTTTCATTCATGCTTTAATACCTTCTAACATTCTATCTTTAGTTTCTTTCCTTCTTTCTTTCTTGTTTTCTTTCATTTTAGCGTTAATACCTTCTAACGTTCAATCTTTAAATTCTGTCTTTCTTTTTTGATATCTTTCATCCTAGCTTTAATACCTTCTAACATTCTATCTTTAGTTTCTTTCTTTCTTTCCTTCTATCTTGATTTCCTTCATTAATGCTTTAATACCTTCTGACATTCTATCTTTAGTTTCTTTCTTTGTTTCTTGATTTCTTTCATTCATGCTTTAATACCTTCTAACATTCTATCTTTAGTTTTTTTCCTACTTTCTTTCTTGTTTTCTTTCATTTTAGCGTTAATACCTTCTAACGTTCAATCTTTAGATTCTGTCTTTCTTTTTTGATATCTTTCATTCTAGCTTTAATACCTTCTAACATTCTATCTTTAGTTTCTTTCTTTCTTTCCTTCTATCTTGATTTCCTTCATTAATGCTTTAATACCTTCTGACATTCTATCTTTAGTTTCTTTCTTTCTTTCTTGATTTATTTCATTCATGCTTTAATACCTTCTAACATTCTATCTTTAGTTTCTTTCTTTCTTTCTTTCTTCCTTGTTTTTGTTCATTCTAGCTTTAATACCTTCTAATATTCTATCATTAGTTTCTTTCTTTCTTTCTTGATTTCTTTCATTCTACTTTTAAGACTTTCTAACATTCTATCTTTAGATAGTTTCTCTCTTTCTTTTTTTTTCTTTCTTTCTTGTTTTCGTTCATTTTAGCTTTAATACCTTCTAATATTCTATCATTAGTTTCTTTCTTTCTTTCTTGATATCTTTCTTTTTAATTTTAATACCATCTAACATTCTATCTTTAGTTTCATTCTTTCTTGATATCTTTCCTTCTTGCTTGAATACCTTCTTACATTCTATCTTTAGTTTCTTTCTTTCTTTCTTGATTTCCTTCATTAATTCTTTAATACCTTCTGACAATCTATCTTTAGTATCTTTCTTTCTTTCTTGATTTCTTTCATTCATGCTTTAATACCTTCTAACATTCTATCTTTAGTTTCTTTCCTTCTTTCTTTCTTGTTTTCTTTCATTTTAGCGTTAATACCTTCTAACGTTCAATCTTTAGATTCTGTCTTTCTTTTTTGATATCTTTCATCCTAGCTTTAATACCTTCTAACATTCTATCTTTAGTATCTTTCTTTCTTTCCTTCTATCTTGATTTCCTTCATTAATGCTTTAATATCTTCTGACATTCTATCTTTAGTTTCTTTCTTTCTTTCTTGATTTCTTTCATTCATGCTTTAATACCTTCTAACATTCTATCTTTAGTTTCTTTCCTACTTTCTTTCTTGTTTTCTTTCATTTTAGCGTTAATACCTTCTAACGTTCAATCTTTAGATTCTGTCTTTCTTTTTTGATATCTTTCATCCTAGCTTTAATACCTTCTAACATTCTATCTTTAGTTTCTTTCTTTCTTTATATCTTTCATTCTAATATTAATACATTCAATCTTTAGTTTCTTTCCTTCTTTCTTGATATTTTTCATTCTAGCTTTAATACCATCTAACATTCTATCTTTCCTTTCTTTCTTTCTTTCTTTCTTCCTTGTTTTCGTTCATTTTAGCTTTAATACCTTCTAATATTCTATCTTTTGTTTCTTTCTTTCTTGATATCTTTCATTCTAATATTAATACATTCAATCTTCAGTTTCTTTCTTTCTTTCTTGATATTTTTCATTCTAGCTTTAATACCTTCTAACATTCTATCTTTACTTTCTTTCTTTCTTTCTTCCTTGTTTTCGTTCATTATAGCTTTAAAACCTTCTAATATTCTATCATTAGTTTCTTTCTTTCTTTCTTGATTTCTTTCATTCTAGCTTTAATACTTTCTAACATTCTATCTTTAGTTAGTTTCTCTCTTTCTTTTTTTTCTTTCTTTTTTGTTTTCGGTCATTTTACCTTTAATACCTTCTAATATTCTCTCATTAGTTTCTTTCTTTTTTTCTTGATATCTTTCTTTTTAACTTTAATACCATCTAACATTCTATCTTTAGTTTCTTTCTTTCTTTCTTTCTTGATATCTTTCATTCTTGCTTGAATACCTTCTTACATTCTATCTTTAGTTTCTATTTTTCTTTCTTTCTTTCTTGATTTCCTTCTTTAATGCTTTAATACCTTCTGACATTCTATCTTTAGTTTCTTTCTTTCTTTCTTGATTTCTTTCATTCATGCTTTAATACCTTCTAACATTCTATCTTTAGTTTCTTTCTTTCTTTCTTTCTTGATATCTTTCATTCTTGCTTGAATACCTTCTTACATTCTATCTTTAGTTTCTATTTTTCTTTCTTTCTTTCTTGATTTCCTTCTTTAATGCTTTAATACCTTCTGACATTCTATCTTTAGTTTCTTTCTTTCTTTCTTGATTTCTTTCATTCATGCTTTAATACCTTCTAACATTCTATATTTAGTTTCTTTCTTTCTTTCTTTCTTGTTTTCGTTCATTTTAGCTTTCATATCCTCTAACATTCTATCTATAGTTTCTTTCTTTCTTGATATCTTTCATTCTAATATTAATACATTCAATTTTTAGTTTCTTTCTTTCTTTCTTGATATTTTACATTCTAGCTTTAATACCTTCTAACATTCTATCTTTACTTTCTTTCTTTCTTTCTTTCTTCCTTGTTTTCGTTCATTTTAGCTTTAATACCTTCTAATATTCTATCATTAGTTTCTTTCTTTCTTTCTTGATTTCTTTCATTCTAGTTTTAATACTTTCTAACATTCCATCTTTAGTTAGTTTCTCTCTTTCTTTTTTTCTTTCTCTCTTGTTTTTGTTCATTTTAGCTTTAATACCTTCTAATATTCTATCATTAGTTTCTTTCTTTCTTTCTTGATATCTTTCCTTCTTGCTTGAATACCTTCTTACATTCTATCTTAAGTTTCTTTCTTTCTTTCTTGATTTCCTTCATTAATTCTTTAATACCTTCTGACATTCTATCTTTAGTTTCTTTCTTTCTTTCTTGATTTCTTTCATTCATGCTTTAATACCTTCTAACATTCTATCTTTAGTTTCTTTCCTACTTTCTTTCTTGTTTTCTTTCATTTTAGCGTTAATACCTTCTAACGTTCAATCTTTAGATTCTGTCTTTCTTTTTTGATATCTTTCATCCTAGCTTTAATACCTTCTAACATTCTATCTTTAGTTTCTTTCTTTCTTTATATCTTTCATTCTAATATTAATACATTCAATCTTTAGTTTCTTTCCTTCTTTCTTGATATTTTTCATTCTAGCTTTAATACCATCTAACATTCTATCTTTCCTTTCTTTCTTTCTTTCTTTCTTCCTTGTTTTCGTTCATTTTAGCTTTAATACCTTCTAATATTCTATCTTTTGTTTCTTTCTTTCTTGATATCTTTCATTCTAATATTAATACATTCAATCTTCAGTTTCTTTCTTTCTTTCTTGATATTTTTCATTCTAGCTTTAATACCTTCTAACATTCTATCTTTACTTTCTTTCTTTCTTTCTTCCTTGTTTTCGTTCATTATAGCTTTAAAACCTTCTAATATTCTATCATTAGTTTCTTTCTTTCTTTCTTGATTTCTTTCATTCTAGCTTTAATACTTTCTAACATTCTATCTTTAGTTAGTTTCTCTCTTTCTTTTTTTTCTTTCTTTCTTGTTTTCGGTCATTTTACCTTTAATACCTTCTAATATTCTCTCATTAGTTTCTTTCTTTTTTTCTTGATATCTTTCTTTTTAACTTTAATACCATCTAACATTCTATCTTTAGTTTCTTTCTTTCTTTCTTTCTTGATATCTTTCATTCTTGCTTGAATACCTTCTTACATTCTATCTTTAGTTTCTATTTTTCTTTCTTTCTTTCTTGATTTCCTTCTTTAATGCTTTAATACCTTCTGACATTCTATCTTTAGTTTCTTTCTTTCTTTCTTGATTTCTTTCATTCATGCTTTAATACCTTCTAACATTCTATCTTTAGTTTCTTTCTTTCTTTCTTTCTTGATATCTTTCATTCTTGCTTGAATACCTTCTTACATTCTATCTTTAGTTTCTATTTTTCTTTCTTTCTTTCTTGATTTCCTTCTTTAATGCTTTAATACCTTCTGACATTCTATCTTTAGTTTCTTTCTTTCTTTCTTGATTTCTTTCATTCATGCTTTAATACCTTCTAACATTCTATATTTAGTTTCTTTCTTTCTTTCTTTCTTGTTTTCGTTCATTTTAGCTTTCATATCCTCTAACATTCTATCTATAGTTTCTTTCTTTCTTGATATCTTTCATTCTAATATTAATACATTCAATCTTTAGTTTCTTTCTTTCTTTCTTGATATTTTACATTCTAGCTTTAATACCTTCTAACATTCTATCTTTACTTTCTTTCTTTCTTTCTTTCTTCCTTGTTTTCGTTCATTTTAGCTTTAATACCTTCTAATATTCTATCATTAGTTTCTTTCTTTCTTTCTTGATTTCTTTCATTCTAGTTTTAATACTTTCTAACATTCCATCTTTAGTTAGTTTCTCTCTTTCTTTTTTTCTTTCTCTCTTGTTTTTGTTCATTTTAGCTTTAATACCTTCTAATATTCTATCATTAGTTTCTTTCTTTCTTTCTTGATATCTTTCCTTCTTGCTTGAATACCTTCTTACATTCTATCTTAAGTTTCTTTCTTTCTTTCTTGATTTCCTTCATTAATTCTTTAATACCTTCTGACATTCTATCTTTAGTTTCTTTCTTTCTTTCTTGATTTCTTTCATTCCTGCTTTAATACCTTCTAACATTCTATCTTTAGTTTCTTTCCTTCTTTCTTTCTTGTTTTCTTTCATTTTAGCGTTAATACCTTCTAACGTTCAATCTTTAGATTCTGTCTTTCTTTTTTGATATCTTTCATCCTAGCTTTAATACCTTCTAACATTCTATCTTTAGTTTCTTTCTTTCTTTCCTTCTATCTTGATTTCCTTCATTAATGCTTTAATACCTTCTGACATTCTATCTTTAGTTTCTTTCTTTCTTTCTTGATTTCTTTCATTCATGCTTTAATACCTTCTAACATTCTATCTTTAGTTTCTTTCCTTCTTTCTTTCTTGTTTTCTTTCATTTTAGCGTTAATACCTTCTAACGTTCAATCTTTAGATTCTGTCTTTCTTTTTTGATATCTTTCATCCTAGCTTTAATACCTTCTAACATTCTATCTTTAGTTTCTTTCTTTCTTTCCTTCTATCTTGATTTCCTTCATTAATGCTTTAATACCTTCTGACATTCTATCTTTAGTTGTTCTTTCTTTCTTTCTTGATTTATTTCATTCATGCTTTAATACCTTCTAACATTCTATCTTTAGTTTCTTTCCTTCTTTCTTTCTTGTTTTCTTTCATTTTAGCGTTAATACCTTCTAACGTTCAATCTTTAGATTCTGTCTTTCTTTTTTGATATCTTTCATCCTAGCTTTAATACCTTCTAACATTCTATCTTTAGTTTCTTTCTTTCTTTCCTTCTATCTTGATTTCCTTCATTAATGCTTTAATATCTTCTGACATTCTATCTTTAGTTTCTTTCTTTCTTTCTTGATTTCTTTCATTCATGCTTTAATACCTTCTAACATTCTATCTTTAGTTTCTTTCCTACTTTCTTTCTTGTTTTCTTTCATTTTAGCGTTAATACCTTCTAACGTTCAATCTTTAGATTCTGTCTTTCTTTTTTGATATCTTTCATCCTAGCTTTAATACCTTCTAACATTCTATCTTTAGTTTCTTTCTTTCTTTATATCTTTCATTCTAATATTAATACATTCAATCTTTAGTTTCTTTCCTTCTTTCTTGATATTTTTCATTCTAGCTTTAATACCATCTAACATTCTATCTTTCCTTTCTTTCTTTCTTTCTTTCTTCCTTGTTTTCGTTCATTTTAGCTTTAATACCTTCTAATATTCTATCTTTAGTTTCTTTCTTTCTTGATATCTTTCATTCTAATATTAATACATTCAATCTTCAGTTTCTTTCTTTCTTTCTTGATATTTTTCATTCTAGCTTTAATACCTTCTAACATTCTATCTTTACTTTCTTTCTTTCTTTCTTCCTTGTTTTCGTTCATTATAGCTTTAAAACCTTCTAATATTCTATCATTAGTTTCTTTCTTGATTTCTTTCATTCTAGCTTTAATACTTTCTATCATTCTATCTTTAGTTAGTTTCTCTCTTTCTTTTTTTTCTTTCTTTCTTGTTTTCGGTCATTTTACCTTTAATACCTTCTAATATTCTCTCATTAGTTTCTTTCTTTTTTTCTTGATATCTTTCTTTTTAAGTTTAATACCATCTAACATTCTATCTTTAGTTTCTTTCTTTCTTTCTTTCTTGATATCTTTCATTCTTGCTTGAATACCTTCTTACATTCTATCTTTAGTTTCTATTTTTCTTTCTTTCTTTCTTGATTTCCTTCTTTAATGCTTTAATACCTTCTGACATTCTATCTTTAGTTTCTTTTCTTTCTTTCTTGATTTCTTTCATTCATGCTTTAATACCTTCTAACATTCTATATTTAGTTTCTTTCTTTCTTTCTTTCTTGTTTTCGTTCATTTTAGCTTTCATATCCTCTAACATTCTATCTATAGTTTCTTTCTTTCTTGATATCTTTCATTCTAATATTAATACATTCAATCTTTAGTTTCTTTCTTTCTTTCTTGATATTTTACATTCTAGCTTTAATACCTTCTAACATTTTATCTTTACTTTCTTTCTTTCTTTCTTTCTTCCTTGTTTTCGTTCATTTTAGCTTTAATACCTTCTAATATTCTATCATTAGTTTCTTTCTTTCTTTCTTGATTTCTTTCATTCTAGTTTTAATACTTTCTAACATTCCATCTTTAGTTAGTTTCTCTCTTTCTTTTTTCTTTCTCTCCTGTTTTCGTTTCATTTTAGCTTTAATACCTTCTAATATTCTATCATTAGTTTCTTTCTTTCTTTCTTGATATCTTTCCTTCTTGCTTGAATACCTTCTTACATTCTATCTTAAGTTTCTTTCTTTCTTTCTTGATTTCCTTCATTAATTCTTTAATACCTTCTGACATTCTATCTTTAGTTTCTTTCTTTCTTTCTTGATTTCTTTCATTCATGCTTTAATACCTTCTAACATTCTATCTTTAGTTTCTTTCCTTCTTTCTTTCTTGTTTTCTTTCATTTTAGCGTTAATACCTTCTAACGTTCAATCTTTAGATTCTGTCTTTCTTTTTTGATATCTTTCATCCTAGCTTTAATACCTTCTAACATTCTATCTTTAGTTTCTTTCTTTCTTTCCTTCTATCTTGATTTCCTTCATTAATGCTTTAATACCTTCTGACATTCTATCTTTAGTTTCTTTCTTTCTTTCTTGATTTATTTCATTCATGCTTTAATACCTTCTAACATTCTATCTTTAGTTTCTTTCTTTCTTTCTTTCTTGATATCTTTCATTCTATCTTTAATACATTCTAACATTCTATCTAGGTTCTTTCCTTCTTTCTTTCTTGTTTTCGTTCATTTTAGCTTTCATAACTTCTAACATTCTATCTTTAGTTTCTTTCTTTCTTGATATCTTTCATTCTAATATTAATACATTCAATCTTTAGTTTCTTTCTCTCTTTCTTGATATTTTTCATTCTAGCTTTAATACCTTCTAACATTCAATCTTTAGTTTCTGTCTTTCTTTCTTGATTTCCTTCATTCTAGCTTTAATACCTTATAAGATTCTATCTTTAGCTTCTTTCCTTCTTTCTTCTTTTCTTTCATTTTAGCTCAATAACTTCTAACGTTCTACCATTAGTTTCTTTCTCTCTTTCTTTCTTTCTTTCTTGATATCTTTCATTCTAGCTATTTATACCTTCTAACATTCTACCTTTAGTTTCTTTCCTTCTTTCGTTCTTGTTTTCTTTCATTCTAGCTTTAATACCTTCTAACATTCAATCTTAATTTTCTTTCTTTCTTTCTTGATATATTTCATTCTAGCTTTAATACCTTCTAATATTCTATCATTTAGTTTCTTTCTTTATTTCTTACTTTCTTTTTTGATATATTTCATTCTAACTTTAATACGATCTAACATTCTATCTTTAGTTTCTTTCTTTCTTTCTTGATATCTTTCGTTCTAGCTTTAATACATTCTATCATTCTATCTTTAGTTTCTTTCCTTCTTTCTTTCTTGTTTTCTTTCATTTTAGCTTTAATACCTTCTAACATTCTAACTTTAGTTTCTTTCTTTCTTTCTTTCTTGATATCTTTCATTCTAATTTTAATACCTTCTAATGTTCTGTCCTTAGTTTCTTTCTTTCTTTATTTCTTTCTTGATTTCATTCAACAATGCTTTAATAAATTCTGACATTCTATCTTTAGTTTCTTTATTTCTTTCTTTCTTGATATCTTTCATTCTAGCTTTAATATATTCTAACATTCTGTCTTTAGATTCTTTCCTTCTTTCTTCTTTTCTTTCATTCTAGCTTTCATAACCTCTAACATTCTATCTTTAGTTTCTTTCTTTCTTGATATCTTTCATTAAAATATTAATACATTCAATCTTTAGTTTCTTTCTTTCTTTCTTAATATTTTTCATTCTAGCTTTAATACCTTCTAACATTCTATCTTTACTTTCTTTCTTTCTTTCTTTCTTCCTTGTTTTCCTTCATTTTAGCTTTAATACCTTCTAATATTCTATCTTTAGTTTCTTTCCTTCTTTCTTTCCTGTTTTCTTTCATTCTAGCTTTAATACCTTCTAACATTCAAACTTTAGTTTCTTTCATTCTTTCTCTCTTGTTTTCTTTCATTCTAGCTTTAATACCTTCTAACATTCAATCTTTACTTTCTTTCTTTCTTTCTTGTTTTCGTTCATTTTAGCTTTAATACCTTCTAATATTCTATCATTAGTTTCTTTCGTTCTTTCTTGATTTCTTTCATTCTAGCTTTAATACTTTCTAACATTCTATCTTTAGTTAGTTTCTCTCTTTCTTTTTTCTTTCTTTCTTGTTTTCGTTCATTTCAGCTTTAATACCTTCTAATATTCTATCATTAGTTTCTTTCTTTCTTTCTTGATATCTTTCTTTTTAATTTTAATACCATCTAACATTCTATCTTTAGTTTCATTCTTTCTTGATATCTTTCATTCTAGCTTTAATACCTTCTTACATTCTATCTTTAGTTTCTATTTTTCTTTCTTTCTTTCTTGATTTCCTTCATTAATGCTTTAATACCTTCTAACATTCTATCTTTAGTTCTTTCTTTCTTTCTTTCTTCTTTTCGTTCATTTTAGCTTTCATATCCTCTAACATTCTATCTTTAGTTTCTTTCTTTCTTGATATCTTTCATTCTAATATTAATATATTCAATCTTTAGTTTCTTTCTTTCTTTCTTGATATTTTACATTCTAGCTTTAAAACCTTCTAACATTCTATCTTTACTTTCTTTCTTTCTTTCTTTCTTCCTTGTTTTCGTTCATTTTAGCTTTAATAACTTCTAATATTCTATCATTAGTTTCTTTCTTTCTTTCTTGATTTCTTTCATTCTAGTTTTAATACTTTCTAACATTCTATCTTTAGTTTCATTCTTTCTTGATATCTTTCTTTCTTGCTTGAATACCTTCTTACATTCTATCTTTAGTTTCTTTCCTTCTTTCTTTCTTGTTTTCCTTCATTCTAGCTTTAATACCTTATAAGATTCTATCTTTAGTTTTTTTCCTTCTTTCTTTCATCTTTTCTTTCATTTTAGCTTCAATAACTTCTAACGTTCTACCATTAGTTTCTTTCTTTCTTTCTTTCTTTCTTTCTTGATATATTTCATTCTAGCTTTTTATACCTTCTAACATTCTACCTTTATTTTCTTTCCTTCTTTCGTTCTAGTTTTCTTTCATTCTAGCTTTAATACCTTCTAACATTCAATCTTAATTTTCTTTCTTTCTTTCTTGATATATTTCATTCTAGCTTTAATACCTTCTAATATTCTATCATTTAGTTTCTTTCTTTATTTCTTACTTTCTTTTTTGATATATTTCATTCTAACTTTAATACGATCTAACATTCTATCTTTAGTTTCTTTCTTTCTTTCTTGATATCTTTCGTTCTAGCTTTAATACATTCTATCATTCTATCTTTAGTTTCTTTCCTTCTTTCTTTCTTGTTTTCTTTCATTTTAGCTTTAATACCTTCTAACATTCTATCTATAGTTTCTTTCTTTCTTTCTTTCTTGATATCTTTCATTCTAATTTTAATACCTTCTAATGTTCTGTCCTTAGTTTCTTTCTTTCTTTATTTCTTTCTTGATTTCATTCAACAATGCTTTAATAAATTATGACATTCTATCTTTAGTTTCTTTCTTTCTTTCTTCATATCTTTCATTCTAGCTTTAATATATTCTAACATTCTGTCTTTAGATTCTTTCCTTCTTTCTTCTTTTCTTTCATTCTAGCTTTCATAACCTCTAACATTCTATCTTTAGTTTCTTTCTTTCTTGATATCTTTCATTAAAATATTAATACATTCAATCTTTAGTTTCTTTCTTTCTTTCTTAATATTTTTCATTCTAGCTTTAATACCTTCTAACATTCTATCTTTACTTTCTTTCTTTCTTTCTTTCTTCCTTGTTTTCCTTCATTTTAGCTTTAATACCTTCTAATATTCTATCTTTAGGTTCTTTCCTTCTTTCTTTCCTGTTTTCTTTCATTCTAGCTTTAATACCTTCTAACATTCAAACTTTAGTTTCTTTCATTCTTTCTCTCTTGTTTTCTTTCATTCTAGCTTTAATACATTCTAACATTCAATCTTTACTTTCTTTCTTTCTTTCTTGTTTTCGTTCATTTTAGCTTTAATACCTTCTAATATTCTATCATTAGTTTCTTTCGTTCTTTCTTGATTTCTTTCATTCTAGCTTTAATACTTTCTAACATTCTATCTTTAGTTAGTTTCTCTCTTTCTTTTTTCTTTCTTTCTTGTTTTCGTTCATTTCAGCTTTAATACCTTCTAATATTCTATCATTAGTTTCTTTCTTTCTTTCTTGATATCTTTCTTTTTAACTTTAATACCATCTAACATTCTATCTTTAGTTTCATTCTTTCTTGATATCTTTCATTCTAGCTTTAATACCTTCTTACATTCTATCTTTAGTTTCTATTTTTCTTTCTTTCTTTCTTGATTTCCTTCATTAATGCTTTAATGCCTTCTAACATTCTATCTTTAGTTTCTTTCTTTCTTTCTTCCTTGTTTTCGTTCATTTTAGCTTTAATAACTTCTAATATTCTATCATTAGTTTCTTTCTTTCTTTCTTGATTTCTTTCATTCTAGTTTTAATACTTTCTAACATTCTATCTTTAGTTTCATTCTTTCTTGATATCTTTCTTTCTTGCTTGAATACCTTCTTACATTCTATCTTTAGTTTCTTTCCTTCTTTCTTTCTTGTTTTCCTTCATTCTAGCTTTAATACCTTATAAGATTCTATCTTTAGTTTTTTTCCTTCTTTCTTTCATCTTTTCTTTCATTTTAGCTTCAATAACTTCTAACGTTCTACAATTAGTTTCTTTCTTTCTTTCTTTCTTTCTTTCTTGATATATTTCATTCTAGCTTTTTATACCTTCTAACATTCTACCTTTATTTTCTTTCCTTCTTTCGTTCTAGTTTTCTTTCATTCTAGCTTTAATACCTTCTAACATTCAATCTTAATTTTCTTTCTTTCTTTCTTGATATATTTCATTCTAGCTTTAATACCTTCTAAAATTCTATCATTTAGTTTCTTTCTTTATTTCTTACTTTCTTTTTTGATATATTTCATTCTAACTTTAATACGATCTAACATTCTATCTTTAGTTTCTTTCTTTCTTTCTTGATATCTTTCGTTCTAGCTTTAATACATTCTATCATTCTATCTTTAGTTTCTTTCCTTCTTTCTTTCTTGTTTTCTTTCATTTTAGCTTTAATACCTTCTAACATTCTATCTATAGTTTCTTTCTTTCTTTCTTTCTTGATATCTTTCATTCTAATTTTAATACCTTCTACTGTTCTGTCCTTAGTTTCTTTCTTTCTTTATTTCTTTCTTGATTTCATTCAACAATGCTTTAATAAATTCTGACATTCTATCTTTAGTTTCTTTCTTTCTTTCTTTCTTGATATCTTTCATTCTAGCTTTAATATATTCTAACATTCTGTCTTTAGATTCTTTCCTTCTTTCTTCTTTTCTTTCATTCTAGCTTTCATAACCTCTAACATTCTATCTTTAGTTTCTTTCTTTCTTGATATCTTTCATTAAAATATTAATACATTCAATCTTTAGTTTCTTTCTTTCTTAATATTTTTTCATTCTAGCTTTAATACCTTCTAACATTCTATCTTTACTTTCTTTCTTTCTTTCTTTCTTCCTTGTTTTCGTTCATTTTAGCTTTAATACCTTCTAATATTCTATCTTTAGTTTCTTTCCTTCTTTCTTTCCTGTTTTCTTTCATTCTAGCTTTAATACCTTCTAACATTCAAACTTTAGTTTCTTTCATTCTTTCTCTCTTGTTTTCTTTCATTCTAGCTTTAATACCTTCTAACATTCAATCTTTACTTTCTTTCTTTCTTGATTTCTTTCATTCATGCTTTAATACCTTCTAACATTCTATCTTTAGTTTCTTTCCTTCTTTCTTTCTTGTTTTCTTTCATTTTAGCGTTAATACCGTCTAACGTTCAATCTTTAGATTCTGTCTTTCTTTTTTGATATCTTTCATCCTAGCTTTAATACCTTCTAATATTCTATCTTTAGTTTCTTTCTTTCTTGATATCTTTCATTCTAATATTAATACATTCAATCTTTAGTTACTTTCTTTCTTTCTTGATATTTTTCATTCTAGCTTTAATAACTTCTAACATTCTATCTTTACTTTCTTTCTTTCTTTCTTCCTTGTTTTCGTTCATTTTAGCTTTAAAACCTTCTAATATTCTATCATTAGTTTCTTTCTTTCTTTCTTGATTTCTTTCATTCTAGCTTTAATACTTTCTAACATTCTATCTTTAGTTAGTTTCTTTCTTTCTTTTTTTTCTTTCTTTCTTGTTTTCGTTCATTTTACCTTTAATACCTTCTAATATTCTCTCATTAGTTTCTTTCTTTTTTTCTTGATATCTTTCTTTTTAACTTTAATACCATCTAACATTCTATCTTTAGTTTCTTTCTTTCTTTCTTTCTTGATATCTTTCATTCTTCCTTGAATACCTTCTTACATTCTATCTTTAGTTTCTATTTTTCTTTCTTTCTTTCTTGATTTCCTTCATTAATGCTTTAATACCTTCTGACATTCTATCTTTAGTTTCTTTCCTTCTTTCTTTCTTGTTTTCTTTCATTTTAGCTTTAATACCTTCTAACATTCTATCTTTAGTTTCTTTCTTTCTTTCTTTCTTGATATCTTTCATTCTAATTTTAATACCTTCTAATGTTCTGTCCTTAGTTTCTTTCTTTCTTTATTTCTTTCTTGATTTCATTCAACAATGCTTTAATAAATTCTGACATTCTATCTTTAGTTTCTTTATTTCTTTCTTTCTTGATATCTTTCATTCTAGCTTTAATATATTCTAACATTCTGTCTTTAGATTCTTTCCTTCTTTCTTCTTTTCTTTCATTCTAGCTTTCATAACCTCTAACATTCTATCTTTAGTTTCTTTCTTTCTTGATATCTTTCATTAAAATATTAATACATTCAATCTTTAGTTTCTTTCTTTCTTTCTTAATATTTTTCATTCTAGCTTTAATACCTTCTAACATTCTATCTTTACTTTCTTTCTTTCTTTCTTTCTTCCTTGTTTTCGTTCATTTTAGCTTTAATACCTTCTAATATTCTATCTTTAGTTTCTTTCCTTCTTTCTTTCCTGTTTTCTTTCATTCTAGCTTTAATACCTTCTAACATTCAAACTTTAGTTTCTTTCATTCTTTCTCTCTTGTTTTCTTTCATTCTAGCTTTAATACCTTCTAACATTCAATCTTTACTTTCTTTCTTTCTTGATTTCTTTCATTCATGCTTTAATACCTTCTAACATTCTATCTTTAGTTTCTTTCCTTCTTTCTTTCTTGTTTTCTTTCATTTTAGCGTTAATACCGTCTAACGTTCAATCTTTAGATTCTGTCTTTCTTTTTTGATATCTTTCATCCTAGCTTTAATACCTTCTAATATTCTATCTTTAGTTTCTTTCTTTCTTGATATCTTTCATTCTAATATTAATACATTCAATCTTTAGTTACTTTCTTTCTTTCTTGATATTTTTCATTCTAGCTTTAATAACTTCTAACATTCTATCTTTACTTTCTTTCTTTCTTTCTTCCTTGTTTTCGTTCATTTTAGCTTTAAAACCTTCTAATATTCTATCATTAGTTTCTTTCTTTCTTTCTTGATTTCTTTCATTCTAGCTTTAATACTTTCTAACATTCTATCTTTAGTTAGTTTCTTTCTTTCTTTTTTTTCTTTCTTTCTTGTTTTCGTTCATTTTACCTTTAATACCTTCTAATATTCTCTCATTAGTTTCTTTCTTTTTTTCTTGATATCTTTCTTTTTAACTTTAATACCATCTAACATTCTATCTTTAGTTTCTTTCTTTCTTTCTTTCTTGATATCTTTCATTCTTCCTTGAATACCTTCTTACATTCTATCTTTAGTTTCTATTTTTCTTTCTTTCTTTCTTGATTTCCTTCATTAATGCTTTAATACCTTCTGACATTCTATCTTTAGTTTCTTTCCTTCTTTCTTTCTTGTTTTCTTTCATTTTAGCTTTAATACCTTCTAACATTCTATCTTTAGTTTCTTTCTTTCTTTCTTTCTTGATATCTTTCATTCTAATTTTAATACCTTCTAATGTTCTGTCCTTAGTTTCTTTCTTTCTTTATTTCTTTCTTGATTTCATTCAACAATGCTTTAATAAATTCTGACATTCTATCTTTAGTTTCTTTATTTCTTTCTTTCTTGATATCTTTCATTCTAGCTTTAATATATTCTAACATTCTGTCTTTAGATTCTTTCCTTCTTTCTTCTTTTCTTTCATTCTAGCTTTCATAACCTCTAACATTCTATCTTTAGTTTCTTTCTTTCTTGATATCTTTCATTAAAATATTAATACATTCAATCTTTAGTTTCTTTCTTTCTTTCTTAATATTTTTCATTCTAGCTTTAATACCTTCTAACATTCTATCTTTACTTTCTTTCTTTCTTTCTTTCTTCCTTGTTTTCGTTCATTTTAGCTTTAATACCTTCTAATATTCTATCTTTAGTTTCTTTCCTTCTTTCTTTCCTGTTTTCTTTCATTCTAGCTTTAATACCTTCTAACATTCAAACTTTAGTTTCTTTCATTCTTTCTCTCTTGTTTTCTTTCATTCTAGCTTTAATACCTTCTAACGTTCAATCTTTACTTTCTTTCTTTCTTTCTTGTTTTCGTTCATTTTAGCTTTAATACCTTCTAATATTCTATCATTAGTTTCTTTCTTTCTTTCTTGATTTCTTTCATTCTAGCTTTAATACTTTCTAACATTCTATCTTTAGTTAGTTTCTCTCTTTCTTTTTTTTCTTTCTTTCTTGTTTTCGTTCATTTTAGCTTTTATACCTTCTAATATTCTATCATTAGTTTCTTTCTTTCTTTCTTGATATCTTTCTTTTTAACTTTAATACCATCTAACATTCTATCTTTAGTTTCATTCTTTCTTGATATCTTTCATTCTTGCTTGAAGACCTTCTTACATTCTATCTTTAGTTTCTTTCTTTCTTTCTTGATTTCCTTCATTAATTCTTTAATACCTTCTGACATTCTATCTTTAGTTTCTTTCTTTCTTGATTTCTTTCATTCATGCTTTAATACCTTCTAACATTCTATCTTTAGTTTCTTTCCTTCTTTCTTTCTTGTTTTCTTTCATTTTAGCGTTAATACCGTCTAACGTTCAATCTTTAGATTCTGTCTTTCTTTTTTGATATCTTTCATCCTAGCTTTAATACCTTCTAACATTCTATCTTTAGTTTCTTTCTTTCTTGATATCTTTCATTCTAATATTAATACATTCAATCTTTAGTTTCTTTCTTTCTTTCTTGATATTTTTCATTCTAGCTTTAATACCTTCTAACATTCTATCTTTCCTTTCTTTCTTTCTTTCTTCCTTGTTTTCGTTCATTTTAGCTTTAATACCTTCTAATATTCTATCTTTAGTTTCTTTCTTTCTTGATATCTTTCATTCTAATATTAATACATTCAATCTTTAGTTTCTTTCTTTCTTTCTTGATATTTTTCATTCTAGCTTTAATACCTTCTAACATTCTATCTTTACTTTCTTTCTTTCTTTCTTTCTTGATATCTTTCATTCTTGCTTGAATACCTTCTTACATTCTATCTTTATTTTCTATTTTTCTTTCTTTCTTTCTTGATTTCCTTCATTAATGCTTTAATACCTTCTGACATTCTATCTTTAGTTTCTTTTTTTCTTTCTTGATTTCTTTCATTCATGCTTTAATAGCTTCTAACATTCTATCTTTAGTTTCTTTCTTTCTTTCTTTCTTGTTTTCGTTCATTTTAGCTTTCATATCCTCTTACATTCTATCTATAGTTTCTTTCTTTCTTGATATCTTTCATTCTAATATTAATACATTCAATCTTTAGTTTCTTTCTTGATATTTTACATTCGAGCTTTAATACCTTCTAACATTCTATCTTTACTTTCTTTCTTTCTTTCTTCCTTGTTTTTGTTCATTTTAGCTTTAATACCTTCTAATATTCTATCATTAGTTTCTTTCTTTCTTTCTTGATTTCTTTCATTCTAGTTTTAATACTTTCTAACATTCTATCTTTAGTTAGTTTCTCTCTTTCTTTTTTTTCTTTCTTGTTTTCGTTCATTTTAGCTTTAATACCTTCTAATATTCTATCATTAGTTTCTTTCTTTCTTTCTTGATATCTTTCTTTTTAATTTTAATACCATCTAACATTCTATCTTTAGATTCATTCTTTCTTGATATCTTTCCTTCTTGCTTGAATACCTTCTTACATTCTATCTTAAGTTTCTCTCTTTCTTTCTTGATTTCCTTCATTAATTCTTTAATACCTTCTGACATTCTATCTTTAGTTTCTTTCTTTCTTTCTTGATTTCTTTCATTCATGCTTTAATACCTTCTAACATTCTATCTTTAGTTTCTTTCCTTCTTTCTTTCTTGTTTTCTTTCATTTTAGCGTTAATACCATCTAACGTTCAATCTTTAGATTCTGTCTTTCTTTTTTGATATCTTTCATTCTAGCTTTAATACCTACTAACATTCTATCTTTAGTTTCTTTCTTTCTTTCCTTCTATCTTGATTTCCTTCATTAATGCTTTAATACCTTCTAACATTCTATCTTTAGTTTCTTTCCTTCTTTCTTTCTTGTTTTCTTTCATTTTAGCATTAATACCTTCTAACGTTCAATCTTTAGATTCTGTCTTTCTTTTTTGATATCTTTCATCCTAGCTTTAATACTTTCTAACATTCTATCTTTAGTTTCTTTCTTTCTTAATATCTTTCATTCTAATATTAATACATTCAATCTTTAGTTTCTTTCCTTCTTTCTTGATATTTTTCATTCTAGCTTTAATACCATCTAACATTCTATCTTTCCTTTCTTTCTGTCTTTCTTTCTTGTTTTCGTTCATTTTACCTTTAATACCTTCTAATAGTCTCTCATTAGTTTCTTTCTTTTTTTCTTGATATCTTTCTTTTTAACTTTAATACCATCTAACATTCTATCTTTATTTTCTTTCTTTCTTTCTTTCTTGATATCTTTCATTCTTGTTTGAATACCTTCTTACATTCTATCTTTAGTTTCTATTTTTCTTTCTTTCTTTCTTGATTTCCTTCATTATTGCTTTAATACCTTCTGACATACTATCTTTAGTTTCTTTCTTTCTTTCTTGATTTCTTTCATTCATGCTTTAATACCTTCTAACATTCTATCTTTAGTTTCTTTCTTTCTTTCTTTCTTGTTTTCGTTCATTTTAGCTTTCATATCCTCTAACATTCTATCTATAGTTTCTTTCTTTCTTGATATCTTTCATTCTAATATTAATACATTCAATCTTTAGTTTCTTTCTTTCTTGATATTTTACATTCTAGCTTTAATACCATCTAACATTCTATCTTTACTTTCTTTCTTTCTTTCTTTCTTCCTTGTTTTCGTTCATTTTAGCTTTAATACCTTCTAATATTCTATCATTAGTTTCTTTCTTTCTTTCTTGATTTCTTTCATTCTAGTTTTAATACTTTCTAACATTCTATCTTTAGTTAGTTTCTCTCTTTCTTTTTTTCTTTCTTTCTTGTTTTCGTTCATTTTAGCTTTAATACCTAATATTCTATCATTAGTTTCTTTCTTTCTTTCTTGATATCTTTCTTTTTAATTTTAATACCATCTAACATTCTATCTTTAGTTTCATTCTTTCTTGATATCTTTCCTTCTTGCTTGAATACCTTCTTACATTCTATCTTAAGTTTCTTTCTTTCTTTCTTGACTTCCTTCATTAATTCTTTAATACCTTCTGACATTCTATCTTTAGTTTCTTTCCTTCTTTCCTTCTATCTTGATTTCCTTCATTAATGCTTTAATACCTTCTGACATTCTATCTTTAGTTTCTTTCTTTCTTTCTTGATTTCTTTCATTCATGCTTGAATACCTTCTAACATTCTATCTTTAGTTTCTTTCCTACTTTCTTTCTTTTTTCTTTCATTTTAGCGTTAATACCTTCTAACGTTCAATCTTTACATTCTGTCTTTCTTTTTTGATATCTTTCATCCTAGCTTTAATACCTTCTAACATTCTATCTTTAGTTTCTTTCTTTCTTTATATCTTTCATTCTAATATTAATACATTCAATCTTTAGTTTCTTTCCTTCTTTCTTGATATTTTTCATTCTAGCTTTAATACCTTCTAACATTCAATCTTTACTTTCTTTCTTTCTTTCTTTCTTGTTTTCGTTCATTTTAGCTTTAATTCCTTCTAATTTTCTATCATTAGTTTCTTTCTTTCTTTCTTGATTTCTTTCATTCTAGCTTTAATACTTTCTAACATTCTATCTTTAGTTAGTTTCTCTCTTTCTTTTTTTCTTTCTTTCTTGTTTTCGTTCATTTTAGCTTGAATACCTTCTAATATTCTATCATTAGTTTCTTTCTTTCTTTCTTGATATCTTTCTTTTTTACTTTAATACCATCTAACATTCTATCTCTAGTTTCATTCTTTCTTGATATCTTTCATTCTTGCTTGAATAATTTCTTACATTCTATCTTTAGTTTCTTTCCTTCTTTCTTTCTTGTTTTCTTTCATTTTAGCGTTAATACCTTCTAACGTTCCATCTTTAGATTCTGTCTTTCTTTTTTGATATCTTTCATCCTAGCTTTAATACCTTCTAACATTCTATCTTTAGTTTCTTTCTTTCTTGATATCTTTCATTCTAATATTAATACATTCAATCTTTAGTTTCTTTCTTTCTTTCTTGATATTCTTCATTCTAGCTTTAATACCTTCTAACATTCTATCTTTACTTTCTTTCTTTCTTTCTTCCTTGTTTTCGTTCATTTTAGCTTTAATACCTTCTAATATTCTATCTTTAGTTTCTTGTCTTCTTTCTTTCCTGTTTTCTTTCATTCTAGCTTTAATACCTTCTAACATTCAATCTTTCTTTCTTTCTTTCTTTCTTTCTTGTTTTCGTTCATTTTAGCTTTAAAACCTTCTAATATTCTATCATTAGTTTCTTTCTTTCTTTCTTTCTTGATATCTTTCATTCTATCTTTAATACATTGTAACATTCTATCTAGGTTCTTTCCTTCTTTCTTTCTTGTTTTCGTTCATTTTAGCTTTCATAACTTCTAACATTCAATCTTTAGTTTCTTTCTTTCTTTCTTGATATTTTTCATTCTAGCTTTAATACCTTTTAACATTCTACCTTTACTTTCTTTCTTCCTTCCTTCCTTCCTTGTTTTCGTTCATTTTAGCTTTAATACCTTCTAATATTCAATCATTAGTTTCTTTCTTTCTTTCTTGATATCTTTCATTCTAGCTTTAATACCTTCTAACATTCTATCTTTAGTTTCTGTCTTTCTTTCTTGATTTCCTTCATTCTAGCTTTAATACCTTATAAGATTCTATCTTTATTTTCTTTCCTTTCTTTCTTCTTTTCTTTCATTTTAGCTTCAATAACTTCTAACGTTCCACCATTAGTTTCTTTCTTTCTTTCTTTCTTGATATCTTTCATTCTAGCTTTTTATACCTTCTAACATTCTACCTTTAGTTTCTTTCCTTCTTTCGTTCCTGTTTTCTTTCATTCTAGCTTTAATACCTTCTAACATTCAATCTTAATTTTCTTTCTTTCTTTCTTGATATATTTCATTCTAGCTTTAATACCTTCTAATATTCTATCATTTAGTTTCTTTATTTCTTACTTTCTTTTTTGATATATTTCATTCTAACTTTAATACGATCTAACATTCTATCTTTAGTTTCTTTCTCTCTTTCTTGATATCTTTCGTTCTAGCTTTAATACATTCTATCATTCTATCTTTAGTTTCTTTCCTTCTTTCTTTCTTGTTTTCTTTCATTTTAGCTTTAATACCTTCTAACATTCTATCTTTAGTTTCTTTCTTTCTTTCTTTCTTGATATCTTTCATTCTAATTTTAATACCTTCTAATGTTCTGTCCTTAGTTTCTTTCTTTCTTCATTTCTTTCTTGATTTCATTCAACAATGCTTTAATACCTTCTGACATTCTATCTTTAGTTTCTTTCTTTCTTTCTTTCTTGATATCTTTCATTCTAGCTTTAATATATTCTAACATTCTGTCTTTAGATTCTTTCCTTCTTTCTTCTTTTCTTTCATTCTAGCTTTCATAACCTCTAACATTCTATCTTTAGTTTCTTACTTGATATCTTTCATTAAAATATTAATACATTCAATCTTTAGTTTCTTTCTTTCTTTCTTAATATTTTTCATTCTAGCTTTAGTACCTTCTAACATTCTATCTTTACTTTCTTTCTTTCTTTCTTTCTTCCTTCCTTGTTTTCGTTCATTTTCGCTTTAATACCTTCTAATATTCTATCTTTAGTTTATTTCCTTCTTTCTTTCCTGTTTTCTTTCATTCTAGCTTTAATACCTTCTAACATTCAAACTTTAGTTTCTTTCCTTCTTTCTCTCTTGTTTTCTTTCATTCTAGCTTTAATACCTTCTAACATTCAATCTTTACTTTCTTTCTTTCTTTCTTCCTTGTTTTCGTTCATTTTAGCTTTAATACCGTCTAATATTCTATCTTTAGTTTCTTGTCTTCTTTCTTTCCTGTTTTCTTTCATTCTAGCTTTAATACCTTCTAACATTCAAACTTTAGTTTCTTTCCTTCTTTCTTTCTTGTTTTCTTTCATTCTAGCTTTAATACCTGCTAACATTCAATCTTTACTTTCTTTCTTTCTTGTTTTCTTTCATTCTAGCTTTAATACCTTCTAATATTCTATCATTAGTTAGTTTCTCTCTTTCTTTTTTTTCTTTCTTTCTTGTATTCGTTCATTTTACCTTTAATACCTTCTTATATTCTCTCATTAGTTTCTTTCTTTTTTTCTTGATATCTTTCTTTTTAACTTTAATACCATCTAACATTCTATCTTTAGTTTCTTTCTTTCTTTCTTTCTTGATATCTTTCATTCTTTCTTGAATATCTTCTTACATTCTATCTTTAGTTTCTTTCTTTCTTTCTTTCTTGTTTTTGTTCATTTTAGCTTTCATATCCTCTAACATTCTATCTTTAGTCTCTTTCTTTCTTGATATCTTTCATTCTAATATTAATACATTCAATCTTTAGTTTCTTTCTTTCTTTCTTGATATTTTACATTCTAGCTTTAATACCTTCTAACATTCTATCTTTACTTTCTTTCTTTCTTTCTTTCTTCCTTGTTTTCGTTCATTTTAGCTTTAATACCTACTAATATTCTATCATTAGTTTCTTTCTTTCTTTCTTGATTTCTTTCATTCTAGTTTTAATCCTTTCTAACATTCTATCTTTAGTTAGTTTCTCTCTTTCTTTTTTTTCTTTCTTTCTTGTTTTCTTTCATTTTAGTTTTAATACCTTCTAATATTCTATCATTAGTTTCTTTCTTTCTTTCTTGATATCTTTCTTTTTAATTTTAATACCATCTAACATTCTATCTTTAGTTTCATTCTTTCTTGATATCTTTCTTTCTTGCTTCAATACCTTCTTACATTCTATCTTTAGTTTCTTTCTTTCTTTCTTGATTTCCTTCATTAATTCTTTAATACCTTCTAACATTCTATCTTTACTTTCTTTCTTTCTTTCGTTCTTTCTTCCTTGTTTTCGTTCATTTTAGCTTTATTACCTTCTAATATTCTATCATTAGTTTCTTTCTTTCTTGATTTCTTTCATTCATGGTTTAATACCATCTAACATTCTATCTTTAGTTTCTTTCCTTCTTTCTTTCTTGTTTTCTTTCATTTTAGCGTTAATACCTTCTAACGTTCAATCTTTAGATTCTATCTTTCTTTTTTGATATCTTTCATCTTAGCTTTAATACCTTCTAACATTCTATCTTTAGTTTCTTTCTTTCTTTCCTTCTATCTTGATTTCCTTCATTAATGCTTTAATACCTTCTGACATTCTCTCTTTAGTTTCTTTCTTTCTTTCTTGATTTATTTAATTCATGCTTTAATACCTTCTAACATTCTATCTTTAGTTTCTTTTTTTCTTTCTTTCTTTCTTGATATCTTTAATTCTATCTTTAATACTTTCTAACATTCTATCTAGGTTCTTTCCTTCTTTCTTTCTTGTTTTCGTTCATTTTAGCTTTCATTACTTCTAACATTCTATCTTTAGTTTCTTTCTTTCTAGATATCTTTCATTCTAATATTAATTCATTCAAACTTTAGTTTCTTTCATTCTTTCTTGTTATTTTTCATTCTAGCTTTAATACCTTCTAACATTCTATCTTTACTTTCTTCCTTTCTTCCTTCGTTCCTTGTTTTCGTTCATTTTAGCTTTAATACCTTCTAATATTCTATCATTAGTTTCTTTCTTTCTTTCTTGATATCTTTCATTCTAGCTTTAATACCTTCTAACATTCAATCTTCAGTTTCTGTCTTTCTTTCTTGATTTCCTTCATTCTAGCTTTAATACCTTATAAGATTCTATCTTTAGTTTCTTTCCTTCTTTCTTTCTTCTTTTCTTTCATTTTAGCTTCAATAACTTCTAACGTTCTACCATTAGTTTCTTTCTTTCTTTCTTTCTTGATATCTTTCATTCTAGCTTTAATACCTTCTAACATTCTATTTTTGGTTTCTTTCCTTCTTTCTTTGTTGTTTTCTTTCATTTCAGCTTTAATACCTTCTAACGTTCTATCTTTAGTTTCTTTCTTTCTTTCTTTCTTGATATCTTTCATTCTAATTTTAATACCTTCTAACGTTCTGTCTTTAGTTTCTTTCTTTCTTTCTTCATATCTTTCATTCTAGCTTTAATACCTTCTAACATTCTATCTTTAGTTTCTTTCCTTCTTTCTTTCTTGTTTTCTTTCATTCTAGCTTTAATATCTTCTAACATTCAATCTTTAGTTTCTTTCTTTCTTTCGTTCTTGATATCTTTCATTCTAATTTAATACATTCTTACATTCTATCTTTAGGTTCTTCCTTTCTTTCTTTCTTTCTTGATTTCTTTAATTCTAGCTTTAATAACTTCTGACATTTTATCATTAGTTTCTTTCTTTCTTTCTTGATATCTTTCATTCAAGCTTTAATACCTTCTAACATTCAATCTTTAGTTTCTGTCTTTCTTTCTTGATTTCCTTCATTCTAGCTTTAATACCTTATAAGATTCTATCTTTAGTTTCTTTCCTTCTTTCTTTCTTCTTTTCTTTCATTTTAGCTTCAATAACTTCTAACGTTCTACCATTAGTTTCTTTCTTTCTTTCTTTCTTGATATCTTTCATTCTAGCTTTTTATACCTTCTAACATTCTACCTTTATTTTCTTTCCTTCTTTCGTTCTTGTTTTCTTTCATTCTAGCTTTAATACCTTCTAACATTCAATCTTAATTCTCTTTCTTTCTTTCTTGATATATTTCATTCTAGCTTTAATACCTTCTAATATTCTATCATTTAGTTTCTTTCTTTATTTCTTACTTTCTTTTTTTGATATATTTCATTCTAACTTTAATACTATCTAACATACTATCTTAAGTTTCTTTCTTTCTTTCTTGATATCTTTCGTTCTAGCTTTAATACCTTCTAACATTCAATCTTTTGTTTCTTTCATTCTTGTTTTCATTCATTTTAGCTTTAATACCATCTAACGTTCTACCTTTAGTTTCTTTCTTTCTTTCTTTCTTGATATCTTTTATTCTAATTTTAAAACCTTCTAACATTTCGTCTTTAGTTTCTTTCTTTCTTTCTTTCTTGATATCTTTCATTCTTGCTTTAATACCTTCTGACATTCTATTTTTAGTTTTTTTCTTTCTTTCTTTCTTGATATCTTTCATTCTCATTTTAATACATTCTTACATTCTATCTTTAGTTTCTTTCTTTCTTTCGTGATATCTTTCATTCTAGCTTTAATACCTTCTGACATTCTATCTTTAGTATTTTTTACTTTCTCGATTTCTTTCATTCTAGCTTTAATACCTTCTAACATTCAATCCTTCCTTCCTTTCTTTCTTTCTTGTTTTCTTTCATTTTAGCTTTAATACCTTCTAATATTCTATCATTAGTTTCTTTATTTCTTTCTTTCTTGATATCTTTCATTATAGATTTAATACTTTCTAACATTCTAACTAAAGTTTCTTTTCTTCTTTCTTTCTTGTTTTCTTTCATTCTAGATTTAATACCTTCTAACATTCAATCTTTAGTTTCTTTCCTTCTTTCTTTCTTGTTTTCTTTTATTCTAGCTTTAATACCTTCTAACATTCAATCTTTAGTTTCTTTCTTTCTTTCTTGATTTCCTTCATTCTAGCTTTAATACCTTATAAGATTCTATCTTTAGTTTCTTTCCTTCTTTCTTTCTTCTTTTCTTTCATTTTAGCTTCAATAACTTCTAACGTTCTACCATTAGTTTCTTTCTTTCTTTCTTTCTTGATATCTTTCATTCTAGCTTTAATACCTTCTAACATTCTATCTTTAGTTTCTTTCCATCTTTCTTTGTTGTTTTCTTTCATTTTAGCTTTAATACCTTCTGACATTCTATCTTTATTTTCTTTCTTTCTTTCTTTCTTGATATCTTTCATTCTAATTTTAATACCTTCTTACATTCTATCTTTAGTTTCTTTCTTTCTTTCTTTCTTGATTTCATTCATTAATGCTTTAATACCTTCTGACATTCTATCTTTAGTTTCTTTCTTTCTTTCTTTCTTGATATCTTTCATTCTAATTTTACTACATTCTTACATTCTATCTTTAGTTTCTTTCTTACTTACTTTCTTTCTTGATTTCTTTCATTCCAGCTTTAATACCTTCTGACATTCTATCTTTAGTATTTTTTTTCTTTCTAACTCGATTTCTTTCATTCTAGCTTTAATACCTTCTAACATTCAATCTTTAGTTTCTTTCTTTCTTTCTTGTTTTCGTTCACTTTAGCTTTAATACCTTCTCATATTCTATCATTAGTTTCTTTCGTTCTTTCTTTCTTCCTTGATATCTTTCATTCTAATTTTAATAACTTCTAACGTTCTACCATTAGTTTCTTTCTTTCTTTCTTTCTTGATATCTTTCATTCTAGCTTTAATACCTTCTAACATTCTATTTTTGGTTTCTTTCCTTCTTTCTTTGTTGTTTTCTTTCATTTCAGCTTTAATACCTTCTAACGTTCTATCTTTAGTTTCTTTCTTTCTTTCTTTCTTGATATCTTTCATTCTAATTTTAATACCTTCTAACGTTCTGTCTTTAGTTTCTTTCTTTCTTTCTTCATATCTTTCATTCTAGCTTTAATACCTTCTAACATTCTATCTTTAGTTTCTTTCCTTCTTTCTTTCTTGTTTTCTTTCATTCTAGCTTTAATATCTTCTAACATTCAATCTTTAGTTTCTTTCTTTCTTTCGTTCTTGATATCTTTCATTCTAATTTAATACATTCTTACATTCTATCTTTAGGTTCTTCCTTTCTTTCTTTCTTTCTTGATTTCTTTAATTCTAGCTTTAATAACTTCTGACATTTTATCATTAGTTTCTTTCTTTCTTTCTTGATATCTTTCATTCAAGCTTTAATACCTTCTAACATTCAATCTTTAGTTTCTTTCTTTCTTTCTTGATATCTTTCCTTCTATCTTTAATACATTCTAACATTCTATCTAGGTTCTTTCCTTCTTTCTTTCTTGTTTTCGTTCATTTTAGCTTTCATAATTTCTAACATTCTATCTTTAGTTTCTTTCTTTCTTGATATCTTTCATTCTAATATTAATACATTCAATCTTTAGTTTCTTTCTTTCTTTCTTGATATTTTTCATTCTAGCTTTAGTACCTTCTAACATTCTATCTTTACTTTCTTTCTTCCTTCCTTCCTTCCTTGTTTTCGTTCATTTTAGCTTTAATACCTTCTAATATTCTATCATTAGTTTCTTTCTTTCTTTCTTGATATCTTTCATTCTAGCTTTAATACCTTCTAACATTCAATCTTTAGTTTCTTTCTTTCTTTCTTGATTTCCTTCATTCTAGCTTTAATAACTTATAAGATTCTATCTTTAGTTTCTTTCCTTCTTTCATTCTTCTTTTCTTTCATTTTAGCTTCAATAACTTCTAACGTTCTACCATTAGTTTCTTTCTTTCTTTCTTTCTTGATATCTTTCATTCTAGCTTTTTATACCTTCTAACATTCTACCTTTAGTTTCTTTCCTTCTTTCGTTCTTGTTTTCTTTCATTCTAGCTTTAATACCTTCTAACATTCAATCTTAATTCTCTTTCTTTCTTTCTTGATATATTTCATTCTAGCTTTAATACCTTCTAATATTCTATCATTTAGTTTCTTTCTTTATTTCTTACTTTCTTTTTTTGATATATTTCATTCTAACTTTAATACTATCTAACATTCTATCTTAAGTTTCTTTCTTTCTTTCTTGATATCTTTCGTTCTAGCTTTAATACCTTCTAACATTCAATCTTTAGTTTCTTTCTTTCTTGTTTTCATTCATTTTAGCTTTAATACCATCTAACGTTCTACCTTTAGTTTCTTTCTTTCTTTCTTTCTTGATATCTTTTATTCTAATTTTAAAACCTTCTAACATTTTGTCTTTAGTTTCTTTCTTTCTTTCTTTCTTGATATCTTTCATTCTTGCTTTAATACCTTCTGACATTCTATTTTTAGTTTCTTTCTTTCTTTCTTGATATCTTTCATTCTAATTTTAATACATTCTTACATTCTATCTTTAGTTTCTTTCTTTCATGATATCTTTCATTCTAGCTTTAATACCTTCTAACATTCAATCCTTCCTTTCTTTCTTTCTTTCTTGTTTTCGTTCATTTTAGCTTTAATACCTTCTAATATTCTATCATTAGTTTCTTTCTTTCTTTCTTTCTTGATATCTTTCATTCTAGATTTAATACTTTCTAACATTCTAACTAAAGTTTCTTTTCTTCTTTCTTTCTTGTTTTCTTTCATTCTAGATTAAATACCTTCTAACATTCAATCTTTAGTTTCTTTCCTTCTTTCTTTCTTGTTTGCTTTTATTCTAGCTTTAATACCTTCTAACATTCAATCTTTAGTTTCTTTCTTTCTTTCTTGATTTCCTTCATTCTAGCTTTAATACCTTATAAGATTCTATCTTTAGTTTCTTTCCTTCTTTCTTTCTTCTTTTCTTTCATTTTAGCTTCAATAACTTCTAACGTTCTACCATTAGTTTCTTTCTTTCTTTCTTTCTTGATATCTTTCATTCTAACTTTAATACCTTCTAACATTCTATCTTTAGTTTCTTTCCATCTTTCTTTGTTGTTTTCTTTCATTTTAGCTTTAATACCTTCTAACGTTCTATCTTTATTTTCTTTCTTTCTTTCTTTCTTGATATCTTTCATTCTAATTTTAATACCTTCTTACATTCTATCTTTAGTTTCTTTCTTTCTTTCTTTCTTGATTTCATTCATTAATGCTTTAATACCTTCTGACATTCTATCTTTAGTTTCTTTCTTTCTTTCTTTCTTGATATCTTTCATTCTAATATTACTACATTCTTACATTCTATCTTTAGTTTCTTTCTTACTTTCTTTCTTTCTTGATTTCTTTCATTCCAGCTTTAATACCTTCTGACATTCTATCTTTAGTATTTTTTTTCTTTCTAACTCGATTTCTTTCATTCTAGCTTTAATACCTTCTAACATTCAATCTTTAGTTTCTTTCTTTCTTTCTTGTTTTCGTTCATTTTAGCTTTAATACCTTCTAATATTCTATCATTAGTTTCTTTCGTTCTTTCTTTCTTCCTTGATATCTTTCATTCTAATTTTAATAACTTCTAACGTTCTACCTTTAGTTTCTTTCTTTCTTTCTTTCTTTATATCTTTCATTCTAATTTTAATACCTTCTTACATTCTATCTTTACTTTCTTTCTTTCTTTCTTTCTTGATTTCATTCATTAATGCTTTAATACCTTCTAACATTCAATCTTTACTTTCTTTCTTTCTTTCTTGTTTTCGTTCATTTTAGCTTTAATACCTTCGAATATTCTATCATTAGTTTCTTTCTTTCTTTCTTGATTTCTTTCATTCTAGCTTTAATACCTTCTGACATTCTATCTTTAGTATTTTTTACTTTCTCGATTTCTTTCATTCTAGCTTTAATACCTTCTAACATTCAATCTTTACTTTCTTTCTTTCTTTCTTGTTTTCGTTCATTTTAGCTTTAATACCTTCTAATATTCTATCATTAGTTTCTTTCTTTATTTCTTTCTTGATATCTTTCATTCTAGATTTAATGCTTTCTAACATTCTAACTAAAGTTTATTTTCTTCTTTCTTTCTCGTTTTCTTTCATTCTAGCTTTAATACCTTCTGACATTCAATCTTTAGTTTCTTTCCTTCTTTCTTTCTTTTTTTCTTTTATTCTAGCTTTAGTACCTTCTAACATTCAATCTTTATTTTCTTTCCTTCTTTCTTTCTCGTTTTCTTTCATTCTAGCTTTAATACCTTCTAACATTCAATCTTTAGTTTCTCTCCTTCTTTCTTTCTTGTTTTCTATCATTCTAGCTTTAATACCTTCTAACATTCAATCTTTACTTTCTTTCTTTCTTTCTTTCTTGTTTTCGTTCATTTTAGCTTTAATACCTTCTAATATTCTCTCATTAGTTGATTTCTTTCTTTGTTGATTTCTTTCATTCTATCTTTTATTCTTTCTAAAATTCTATCTTTATTTAGTTTCTCTTTCTTTTTTTCTTTCTTTCTTGTTTTCGTTCATTTTAGCTTTAATACCTTCTAATATTCTATCATTAGTTTCTTTCTTTCTTCCTTGATATCTTTCTTTTTAACTTTAATACCATCTAACATTATATCTTCAGTTTCTTTCTTTCTTTCTTTCTTGATATCTTTCATTCTTGCTTGAATATGTTCTTACATTGTATCTTTAGTTTCTTTCTTTCTTTCTTTCTTTCTTGATTTCCTTCATTAATGCTTTAATACCTTCTGACATTCTATCTTTAGTTTCTTTCTTTCTTTCTTGATTTATTTCATTCATGCTTTAATACCTTCTAACATTCTATCTTTAGTTTCTTTCTTTCTTTCTTTCTTTCTTGATATCTTTCCTTCTATCTTTAATACATTCTAACATTCTATCTAGGTTCTTTCCTTCTTTCTTTCTTGTTTTCGTTCATTTTAGCTTTCATAACTTCTAACATTCTATCTTTAGTTTCTTTCTTTCTTGATATCTTTCATTCTAATATTAATACATTCAATCTTTAGTTTCTTTCTTTCTTTCTTGATATTTTTCATTCTAGCTTTAGTACCTTCTAACATTCTATCTTTACTTTCTTTCTTCCTTCCTTCCTTCCTTGTTTTCGTTCATTTTAGCGTTAATACCTTCTAATATTCTATCATTAGTTTCTTTCTTTCTTTCTTCATATCTTTCATTTTTGCTTTAATACCTTCTGACATTCTATCTTTAGTTTCTTTCTTTCTTTCTTTCTTGATTTCATTCATTGATGCTTTAATACCTTCTGACATTCTATCTTTAGTTTCTTTCTTTCTTTCTTTCTTGATATCTTTCATTCTAATTTTACTACATTCTTACATTCTATCTTTAGTTTCTTTCTTACTTTCTTTCTTTCTTGATTTCTTTCATTCCAGCTTTAATACCTTCTGACATTCTATCTTTAGTATTTTTTTTCTTTCTAACTCGATTTCTTTCATTCTAGCTTTAATACCTTCTAACATTCAATCTTTAGTTTCTTTCTTTCTTTCTTGTTTTCGTTCACTTTAGCTTTAATACCTTCTCATATTCTATCATTAGTTTCTTTCGTTCTTTCTTTCTTCCTTGATATCTTTCATTCTAATTTTAATAACTTCTAACGTTCTACCATTAGTTTCTTTCTTTCTTTCTTTCTTGATATCTTTCATTCTAGCTTTAATACCTTCTAACATTCTATTTTTGGTTTCTTTCCTTCTTTCTTTGTTGTTTTCTTTCATTTCAGCTTTAATACCTTCTAACGTTCTATCTTTAGTTTCTTTCTTTCTTTCTTTCTTGATATCTTTCATTCTAATTTTAATACCTTCTAACGTTCTGTCTTTAGTTTCTTTCTTTCTTTCTTCATATCTTTCATTCTAGCTTTAATACCTTCTAACATTCTATCTTTAGTTTCTTTCCTTCTTTCTTTCTTGTTTTCTTTCATTCTAGCTTTAATATCTTCTAACATTCAATCTTTAGTTTCTTTCTTTCTTTCGTTCTTGATATCTTTCATTCTAATTTAATACATTCTTACATTCTATCTTTAGGTTCTTCCTTTCTTTCTTTCTTTCTTGATTTCTTTAATTCTAGCTTTAATAACTTCTGACATTTTATCATTAGTTTCTTTCTTTCTTTCTTGATATCTTTCATTCAAGCTTTAATACCTTCTAACATTCAATCTTTAGTTTCTGTCTTTCTTTCTTGATTTCCTTCATTCTAGCTTTAATACCTTATAAGATTCTATCTTTAGTTTCTTTCCTTCTTTCTTTCTTCTTTTCTTTCATTTTAGCTTCAATAACTTCTAACGTTCTACCATTAGTTTCTTTCTTTCTTTCTTTCTTGATATCTTTCATTCTAGCTTTTTATACCTTCTAACATTCTACCTTTATTTTCTTTCCTTCTTTCGTTCTTGTTTTCTTTCATTCTAGCTTTAATACCTTCTAACATTCAATCTTAATTCTCTTTCTTTCTTGATATATTTCATTCTAGCTTTAATACCTTCTAATATTCTATCATTTAGTTTCTTTCTTTATTTCTTACTTTCTTTTTTTGATATATTTCATTCTAACTTTAATACTATCTAACATTCTATCTTAAGTTTCTTTCTTTCTTTCTTGATATCTTTCGTTCTAGCTTTAATACCTTCTAACATTCAATCTTTTGTTTCTTTCATTCTTGTTTTTATTCATTTTAGCTTTAATACCATCTAACGTTCTACCTTTAGTTTCTTTCTTTCTTTCTTTCTTGATATCTTTTATTCTAATTTTAAAACCTTCTAACATTTCGTCTTTAGTTTCTTTCTTTCTTTCTTTCTTGATATCTTTCATTCTTGCTTTAATACCTTCTGACATTCTATTTTTAGTTTCTTTCTTTCTTTCTTTCTTGATATCTTTCATTCTAATTTTAATACATTCTTACATTCTATCTTTAGTTTCTTTCTTTCTTTCGTGATATCTTTCATTCTA
Organism: Intellagama lesueurii; assembly: GCA_037013535.1. NCBI lineage: Eukaryota > Metazoa > Chordata > Lepidosauria > Squamata > Agamidae > Intellagama > Intellagama lesueurii. Next base: position 17,108,390 of record JBAJHW010000013.1, read on the forward strand.
GCTTTAATACCTTCTGACATTCTATCTTTAGTATTTTTTACTTTCTCGATTTCTTTCATTCTAGCTTTAATACCTTCTAACATTCAATCCTTCCTTCCTTTCTTTCTTTCTTGTTTTCTTTCATTTTAGCTTTAATACCTTCTAATATTCTATCATTAGTTTCTTTCTTTCTTTCTTTCTTGATATCTTTCATTATAGATTTAATACTTTCTAACATTCTAACTAAAGTTTCTTTTCTTCTTTCTTTCTTGTTTTCTTTCATTCTAGATTTAATACCTTCTAACATTCAATCTTTAGTTTCTTTCCTTCTTTCTTTCTTGTTTTCTTTTATTCTAGCTTTAATACCTTCTAACATTCAATCTTTAGTTTCTTTCTTTCTTTCTTGATTTCCTTCATTCTAGCTTTAATACCTTATAAGATTCTATCTTTAGTTTCTTTCCTTCTTTCTTTCTTCTTTTCTTTCATTTTAGCTTCAATAACTTCTAACGTTCTACCATTAGTTTCTTTCTTTCTTTCTTTCTTGATATCTTTCATTCTAGCTTTAATACCTTCTAACATTCTATCTTTAGTTTCTTTCCATCTTTCTTTGTTGTTTTCTTTCATTTTAGCTTTAATACCTTCTAACGTTCTATCTTTATTTTCTTTCTTTCTTTCTTTCTTGATATCTTTCATTCTAATTTTAATACCTTCTTACATTCTATCTTTAGTTTCTTTCTTTCTTTCTTTCTTGATTTCATTCATTAATGCTTTAATACCTTCTGACATTCTATCTTTAGTTTCTTTATTTCTTTCTTTCTTGATATCTTTCATTCTAATTTTACTACATTCTTACATTCTATCTTTAGTTTCTTTCTTACTTACTTTCTTTCTTGATTTCTTTCATTCCAGCTTTAATACCTTCTGACATTCTATCTTTAGTATTTTTTTTCTTTCTAACTCGATTTCTTTCATTCTAGCTTTAATACCTTCTAACATTCAATCTTTAGTTTCTTTCTTTCTTTCTTGTTTTCGTTCATTTTAGCTTTAATACCTTCTCATATTCTATCATTAGTTTCTTTCGTTCTTTCTTTCTTCCTTGATATCTTTCATTCTAATTTTAATAACTTCTAACGTTCTACCTTTAGTTTCTTTCTTTCTTTCTTTCTTTATATCTTTCATTCTAATTTTAATACCTTCTTACATTCTATCTTTACTTTCTTTCTTTCTTTCTTTCTTGATTTCATTCATTAATGCTTTAATACCTTCTAACATTCAATCTTTACTTTCTTTCTTTCTTTCTTGTTTTCGTTCATTTTAGCTTTAATACCTTCGAATATTCTACCATTAGTTTCTTTCTTTCTTTCTTGATTTCTTTCATTCTAGCTTTAATACCTTCTGACATTCTATCTTTAGTATTTTTTACTTTCTCGATTTCTTTCATTCTAGCTTTAATACCTTCTGACATTCAATCTTTAGTTTCTTTCCTTCTTTCTTTCTTTTTTCTTTTATTCTAGCTTTAATACCTTCTAACATTCAATCTTTATTTTCTTTCCTTCTTTCTTTCTCGTTTTCTTTCATTCTAGCTTTAATACCTTCTAACATTCAATCTTTAGTTTCTCTCCTTCTTTCTTTCTTGTTTTCTATCATTCTAGCTTTAATACCTTCTAACATTCAATCTTTACTTTCTTTCTTTCTTTCTTTCTTGTTTTCGTTCATTTTAGCTTTAATACCTTCTAATATTCTATCATTAGTTTCTTTCTTTCTTTCTTGATATCTTTCTTTTTAACTTTAATACCATCTAACATTATATCTTCAGTTTCTTTCTTTCTTTCTTTCTTGATATCTTTCATTCTTGCTTGAATACGTTCTTACATTGTATCTTTAGTTTCTTTCTTTCTATCTTTCTTTCTTGATTTCCTTCATTAATGCTTTAATACCTTCTGACATTCTATCTTTAGTTTCTTTCTTTCTTTCTTGATTTATTTCATTCATGCTTTAATACCTTCTAACATTCTATCTTTAGTTTCTTTCTTTCTTTCTTTCTTTCTTGATATCTTTCCTTCTATCTTTAATACATTCTAACATTCTATCTAGGTTCTTTCCTTCTTTCTTTCTTGTTTTCGTTCATTTTAGCTTTCATAATTTCTAACATTCTATCTTTAGTTTCTTTCTTTCTTGATATCTTTCATTCTAATATTAATACATTCAATCTTTAGTTTCTTTCTTTCTTTCTTGATATTTTTCATTCTAGCTTTAGTACCTTCTAACATTCTATCTTTACTTTCTTCCTTCCTTCCTTCCTTCCTTGTTTTCGTTCATTTTAGCTTTAATACCTTCTAATATTCTATCATTAGTTTCTTTCTTTCTTTCTTGATATCTTTCATTCTAGCTTTAATACCTTCTAACATTCAATCTTTAGTTTCTTTCTTTCTTTCTTGATTTCCTTCATTCTAGCTTTAATAACTTATAAGATTCTATCTTTAGTTTCTTTCCTTCTTTCATTCTTCTTTTCTTTCATTTTAGCTTCAATAACTTCTAACGTTCTACCATTAGTTTCTTTCTTTCTTTCTTTCTTGATATCTTTCATTCTAGCTTTTTATACCTTCTAACATTCTACCTTTAGTTTCTTTCCTTCTTTCGTTCTTGTTTTCTTTCATTCTAGCTTTAATACCTTCTAACATTCAATCTTAATTCTCTTTCTTTCTTTCTTGATATATTTCATTCTAGCTTTAATACCTTCTAATATTCTATCATTTAGTTTCTTTCTTTATTTCTTACTTTCTTTTTTTGATATATTTCATTCTAACTTTAATACTATCTAACATTCTATCTTAAGTTTCTTTCTTTCTTTCTTGATATCTTTCGTTCTAGCTTTAATACCTTCTAACATTCAATCTTTAGTTTCTTTCTTTCTTGTTTTCATTCATTTTAGCTTTAATACCATCTAACGTTCTACCTTTAGTTTCTTTCTTTCTTTCTTTCTTGATATCTTTTATTCTAATTTTAAAACCTTCTAACATTTTGTCTTTAGTTTCTTTCTTTCTTTCTTTCTTGATATCTTTCATTCTTGCTTTAATACCTTCTGACATTCTATTTTTAGTTTCTTTCTTTCTTTCTTGATATCTTTCATTCTAATTTTAATACATTCTTACATTCTATCTTTAGTTTCTTTCTTTCATGATATCTTTCATTCTAGCTTTAATACCTTCTAACATTCAATCCTTCCTTTCTTTCTTTCTTTCTTGTTTTCGTTCATTTTAGCTTTAATACCTTCTAATATTCTATCATTAGTTTCTTTCTTTCTTTCTTTCTTGATATCTTTCATTCTAGATTTAATACTTTCTAACATTCTAACTAAAGTTTCTTTTCTTCTTTCTTTCTTGTTTTCTTTCATTCTAGATTAAATACCTTCTAACATTCAATCTTTAGTTTCTTTCCTTCTTTCTTTCTTGTTTGCTTTTATTCTAGCTTTAATACCTTCTAACATTCAATCTTTAGTTTCTTTCTTTCTTTCTTGATTTCCTTCATTCTAGCTTTAATACCTTATAAGATTCTATCTTTAGTTTCTTTCCTTCTTTCTTTCTTCTTTTCTTTCATTTTAGCTTCAATAACTTCTAACGTTCTACCATTAGTTTCTTTCTTTCTTTCTTTCTTGATATCTTTCATTCTAACTTTAATACCTTCTAACATTCTATCTTTAGTTTCTTTCCATCTTTCTTTGTTGTTTTCTTTCATTTTAGCTTTAATACCTTCTAACGTTCTATCTTTATTTTCTTTCTTTCTTTCTTTCTTGATATCTTTCATTCTAATTTTAATACCTTCTTACATTCTATCTTTAGTTTCTTTCTTTCTTTCTTTCTTGATTTCATTCATTAATGCTTTAATACCTTCTGACATTCTATCTTTAGTTTCTTTCTTTCTTTCTTTCTTGATATCTTTCATTCTAATATTACTACATTCTTACATTCTATCTTTAGTTTCTTTCTTACTTTCTTTCTTTCTTGATTTCTTTCATTCCAGCTTTAATACCTTCTGACATTCTATCTTTAGTATTTTTTTTCTTTCTAACTCGATTTCTTTCATTCTAGCTTTAATACCTTCTAACATTCAATCTTTAGTTTCTTTCTTTCTTTCTTGTTTTCGTTCATTTTAGCTTTAATACCTTCTAATATTCTATCATTAGTTTCTTTCGTTCTTTCTTTCTTCCTTGATATCTTTCATTCTAATTTTAATAACTTCTAACGTTCTACCTTTAGTTTCTTTCTTTCTTTCTTTCTTTATATCTTTCATTCTAATTTTAATACCTTCTTACATTCTATCTTTACTTTCTTTCTTTCTTTCTTTCTTGATTTCATTCATTAATGCTTTAATACCTTCTAACATTCAATCTTTACTTTCTTTCTTTCTTTCTTGTTTTCGTTCATTTTAGCTTTAATACCTTCGAATATTCTATCATTAGTTTCTTTCTTTCTTTCTTGATTTCTTTCATTCTAGCTTTAATACCTTCTGACATTCTATCTTTAGTATTTTTTACTTTCTCGATTTCTTTCATTCTAGCTTTAATACCTTCTAACATTCAATCTTTACTTTCTTTCTTTCTTTCTTGTTTTCGTTCATTTTAGCTTTAATACCTTCTAATATTCTATCATTAGTTTCTTTCTTTATTTCTTTCTTGATATCTTTCATTCTAGATTTAATGCTTTCTAACATTCTAACTAAAGTTTATTTTCTTCTTTCTTTCTCGTTTTCTTTCATTCTAGCTTTAATACCTTCTGACATTCAATCTTTAGTTTCTTTCCTTCTTTCTTTCTTTTTTTCTTTTATTCTAGCTTTAGTACCTTCTAACATTCAATCTTTATTTTCTTTCCTTCTTTCTTTCTCGTTTTCTTTCATTCTAGCTTTAATACCTTCTAACATTCAATCTTTAGTTTCTCTCCTTCTTTCTTTCTTGTTTTCTATCATTCTAGCTTTAATACCTTCTAACATTCAATCTTTACTTTCTTTCTTTCTTTCTTTCTTGTTTTCGTTCATTTTAGCTTTAATACCTTCTAATATTCTCTCATTAGTTGATTTCTTTCTTTGTTGATTTCTTTCATTCTATCTTTTATTCTTTCTAAAATTCTATCTTTATTTAGTTTCTCTTTCTTTTTTTCTTTCTTTCTTGTTTTCGTTCATTTTAGCTTTAATACCTTCTAATATTCTATCATTAGTTTCTTTCTTTCTTCCTTGATATCTTTCTTTTTAACTTTAATACCATCTAACATTATATCTTCAGTTTCTTTCTTTCTTTCTTTCTTGATATCTTTCATTCTTGCTTGAATATGTTCTTACATTGTATCTTTAGTTTCTTTCTTTCTTTCTTTCTTTCTTGATTTCCTTCATTAATGCTTTAATACCTTCTGACATTCTATCTTTAGTTTCTTTCTTTCTTTCTTGATTTATTTCATTCATGCTTTAATACCTTCTAACATTCTATCTTTAGTTTCTTTCTTTCTTTCTTTCTTTCTTGATATCTTTCCTTCTATCTTTAATACATTCTAACATTCTATCTAGGTTCTTTCCTTCTTTCTTTCTTGTTTTCGTTCATTTTAGCTTTCATAACTTCTAACATTCTATCTTTAGTTTCTTTCTTTCTTGATATCTTTCATTCTAATATTAATACATTCAATCTTTAGTTTCTTTCTTTCTTTCTTGATATTTTTCATTCTAGCTTTAGTACCTTCTAACATTCTATCTTTACTTTCTTTCTTCCTTCCTTCCTTCCTTGTTTTCGTTCATTTTAGCGTTAATACCTTCTAATATTCTATCATTAGTTTCTTTCTTTCTTTCTTCATATCTTTCATTTTTGCTTTAATACCTTCTGACATTCTATCTTTAGTTTCTTTCTTTCTTTCTTTCTTGATTTCATTCATTGATGCTTTAATACCTTCTGACATTCTATCTTTAGTTTCTTTCTTTCTTTCTTTCTTGATATCTTTCATTCTAATTTTACTACATTCTTACATTCTATCTTTAGTTTCTTTCTTACTTTCTTTCTTTTTTGATTTCTTTCATTCCAGCTTCAATACCTTCTGACATTCTATCTTTAGTATTTTTTTTCTTTCTAACTCAATTTCTTTCATTCTAGCTTTAATACCTTCTAACATTCAATCTTTAGTTTCATTCTTTCTTTCTTGTTTTCGTTCATTTTAGCTATAATAACTTCTAATATTCTATCATTAGTTTCTTTCGTTCTTTCTTTCTTCCTTGATATCTTTCATTCTAATTTTAATAACTTCTAACGTTCTACCTTTAGTTTCTTTCTTTCTTTCTTTCTTTACATCTTTCATTCTAATTTTAATACCTTCTTACATTCTATCTTTACTTTCTTTCTTTCTTTCTTTCTTGATTTCATTCATTAATGCTTTAATACCTTCTGACATTCTATCTTTAGTTTCTTTCTTTCTTTCTTTCTTGATATCTTTCATTCTAGATTTAATACCTTCTAACATTCTATCTTTAGTTTCTTTCCTTCTTTCTTTCTTTTTTTCTTTCATTCTAGCTTTAATACCTTCTAACATTCAATCTTTAGTTTCTTTCCTTCTTTCTTTCTTGTTTTCTTTCATTCTAGCTTTAATACCTTCTAACATTCAATCTTTACTTTCTTTCTTTCTTTCTTGTTTTCGTTCATTTTAGCTATAATAACTTCTAATATTCTATCATTAGTTTCTTTCTTTCTTTGATATCTTTCTTTTTAACTTTAATACCATCTAACAATCTATCTTCAGTTTATTTCTTTCTTTCTTTCTTGATATCTTTCATTCTTGCTTGCATACCTTCTTACATTCTATCTTTAGTTTCTTTCTTTCTTTCTTTCTTTCTTTCTTTCTTGATTTCCTTCATTAATGCTTTAATACCTTCTGACATTCTATCTTTAGTTTCTTTCTTTCTTCCTTTCTTGATATCTTTCATTCTAATTTTAATACCTTCTAACGTTCTGTCTTTAGTTTGTTTCTTTATTTCTTTCTTGATATCTTTCATTCTCTCTTTAATACCTTCTTACATTCTATCTTTAGTTTCTTTCTTTCTTTCTTTCTTGATTTCATTCATTAATGCTTTAATACCTGGTGACATTCTATCTTTAGTTTATTTCTTTCTTTCTTTCTTGATATCTTTCATTCTAATTTTACTACATTCTTACATTCTATCTTTAGTTTCTTTCTTACTTTCTTTCTTTCTTGATTTCTTTCATTCCAGCTTCAATACCTTCTGACATTCTATCTTTAGTATTTTTTTTCTTTCTAACTCAATTTCTTTCATTCTAGCATTAATACCTTATAACATTCAATCTTTAGTTTCTTTCTTTCTTTCTTGTTTTCGTTCATTTTCGCTTTAATCCCTTCTAATATTCTATCATTAGTTTCTTTCGTTCTTTCTTTCCTTGATATCTTTCATTCTAATTTTAATAACTTCTAACGTTCTACCTTTAGTTTCTTTCTTTCTTTCTTTCTTTACATCTTTCATTCTAATTTTAATACCTTCTTACATTCTATCTTTACTTTCTTTCTTTCTTTCTTTCTTGATTTCATTCATTAATGCTTTAATACCTTCTGACATTCTATCTTTAGTTTCTTTCTATCTTTCTTTCTTGATATCTTTCATTCTAGATTTAATACCTTCTAACATTCTATCTTTAGTTTCTTTAATTCTTTCTTTCTTTTTTCTTTCATTCTAGCTTTAATACCTTCTAACATTCAATCTTTAGTTTCTTTCCTTCTTTCTTTCTTGTTTTCTTTCATTCTAGCTTTAATACCTTCTAACATTCAATCTTTACTTTCTTTCTTTCTTGTTTTCGTTCATTTTAGCTTTAATAACTTCTAATATTCTATCATTAGTTTCTTTCTTTCTTTGATATCTTTCTTTTTAACTTTAATACCATCTAACAATCTATCTTCAGTTTATTTCTTTCTTTCTTTCTTTATATCTTTCATTCTTGCTTGAATACCTTCTTACATTCTATCTTTAGTTTCTTTCTTTCTTTCTTTCTTTCTTTCTTGATTTCCTTCATTAATGCTTTAATACCTTCTGACATTCTATCTTTAGTTTCTTTCTTTCTTCCTTTCTTGATATCTTTCTTTCTAATTTTAATACCTTCTAACGTTCTGTCTTTAGTTTGTTTCTTTATTTCTTTCTTGATATCTTTCATTCTCTCTTTAATACCTTCTTACATTCTATCTTTAGTTTCTTTCTTTCTTTCTTTCTTTATTTCATTCATTAATGCTTTAATACCTTTTGACATACTATCTTTAGTTTCTTTCTTTCTTTCTTTCTTGATTTCTTTAATTCTAGCTTTAATACCTTCTGACATTCTATCTTAAGTTTCTTTCTTTCTTTCTTGATATCTTTTATTCTAGCTTTAATACCTTCTGACATTCTGTCTTTAGTATTTTTTTTCTTTCTTTCTCGATTTCTTTCATTCTAGCTTTAATACCTTCTATCATTCAATCTTTAGTTTCTTTCTCTCTTTCTTGTTTTCGTTCATTTTAGGTTTAATACCTTCTAATATTCTATCATTAGTTTCTTTCTTTCTTTCTTTCTTGATATCTTTCATTCTAGATTTAATACTTTCTAACATTCTAACTAAAGTTTCTTTTCTTCTTTCTTTCTCGTTTTCTTTCATTCTAGCTTTAATACCTTCTAACATTCAATCTTTAGTTTCTTTCTTTCTTTCTTTCTTGTTTTCTTTCATTCTAGCTTTAATACCTTCTAACATTCAATCTTTAGTTTCTTTCTTTCTTTCTTTTTTGTTTTGTATCATTCTAGCTTTAATACCTACTAACATTCTATCTTTAGTTTCTTTCTTTCTTTCTTGATATCTTTCATTCTAATTTTAATACCTTCAAACGTTCTGTCTTTAGTTTGTTTCTTTATTTCTTTCTTGAAATCTTTCATTCTTGTTTTAATACCTTCTTACATTCTATCTTTATTTTCTTTCTTTCTTTCTTGATTTCATTCATTAATGCTTTAATAGCTTCTGACATTCTATCTTTAGTTTCTTTCTTTCTTTCTTGATATCTTTCATTCTAATTTTAATACATTCTTACATTCTATCTTTAGTTTCTTTCTTTCTTTCTTTCTTTCTTGATTTCTTTAATTCTAGCTTTAATACCTTCTGACATTCTATCTTTAGTTTCTTTCTATCTTTCTTGATATCTTTAATTCTAGCTTTAATACCTTCTGACATTCTGTCTTTAGTATTTTTTACTTTCTTTCTCGATTTCTTTCATTCTAACTTTAATACCTTCTAACATTCAATCTTTACTTTCTTTCTTTCTTTCTTGTTTTCATTCATTTTAGCTTTAATACCTTCTAATATTCTATCATTAGTTTCTTTCTTTCTTTCTTTCTTGATATCTTTCATTCTAGATTTAATACTTTCTAACATTCTAACTAAAGTTTCTTTTCTTCTTTCTTTCTCGTTTTCTTTCATTCTAGCTTTAATACCTTCTAACATTCAATCTTTAGTTTCTTTCCTTCCTTCTTTCTTGTTTTCTTTCATTCTAGCTTTAATATCTTCTAACATTCAATCTTTAGTTTCTTTCCTTCTTTCTTTCTTGTTTTGTATCATTCTAGCTTTAATACCTTCTAACTTTCTATCTTTAGTTTCTTTCTTTATTTCTTTCTTGATATCTTTCATTCTAATTTTAATACCTTCTAACGTTCTTTCTTTAGTTTGTTTCTTTATTTCTTTCTTGAAATCTTTCATTCTTGCTTTAATACCTTCTTACATTCTATCTTTAGTTTCTTTCTTTCTTTCTTTCTTGCTTGATTTCTTTAATTCGAGCTTTAATACCTTCTGACATTCTATCTTAATTTCTTTCTTTCTTGATATCTTTCATTCTAGCTTTAATACCTTCTGACATTCTATCTTTAGTATTTTTTTTTCTCACTCGATTTCTTTCATTCTAGCTTTAATACCATCTAACATTCAATCTTTAGGTTCTTTCTTCCTTTCTTGTTTTCGTTCATTTTAGCTTTAATACCTTCTAATATTCTATCATTAGTTTCGTTCTTTCTTTCTTTCTTTCTTTCTTGATATCTTTCATTCTAATTTTAATACCATCTAACATTCTATCTTTCGTTTCTTTCTTTCTTTCTTTCTTTCTTGATATCTTTCATTCTAGATTCAATACCTTCTAACTAAAGTTTCTTTTATTCTTTCTTTCTTGTTTTCTTTCATTTTAGCTTTAATAGCATCTAACGTTCTACCTCTAGTTTCTTTCTTTCTTTCTTGATATCTTTCATTCTAATTTTAATAACTTCTAACATTCTGTCTTTAGTTTCTTTCTTTCTTTCTTTCTTGATATCTTTCATTCTAATTTTAATACATTCTTACATTCTATCTTTAGTTTCTTTCTTTCTTTCTTTCTTCATTTCTTTCATTCTAGCTTTAATACCTTCTAACATTCAATCTTTACTTTCTTTCCTTCTTGATATCTTTCATTCTACCTTTAATACCTTCTAAAATTGTATCTTTACTTTCTATTTTTCTTTCTTTCTTTCTTGTTTTCGTTTATTTTAGCTTTAATACCTTATAATATTCTATCGTTAGTTTCTTTCTTTCTTTCTTTCTTGATATCTTTCATTCTAGCTTTAATACTTTCTAACATTCGAACTAAAGTTTCTTTTTTCTTTCTTTCTTGTTTTCTTTCATTTTAGCTTTAATACCATCTAACGTTCTACCTTTATTTTCTTTCTTTCTTTCTTTCTTTCTTGATATCTTTCATTCTAGATTTATTACCTTCTAACATTCTATATTTAGTTTCTTTCCTTCTTCCTTTCTCATTTTATTTAATTCTAGCTTTAATACCTTCTAACATTCAATCTTTAGTTTCTTTCCTTCTTTCTTTCTTGTTTTGTATCATTCTAGCTTTAATACCTTCTAACATTCAATCTTTACTTTCTTTCTTTCTTTCTTTCTTGATTTCTTTCATTCTAGCTTTAATACTTTCAAACATTCTATTTTTAGTGAGTTTCTCTCTTTCTTTTTTTTCTTTCTTTCCTGTTTTCGTTCATTTTAGCTTTAATACCTTCTAATATTCTATTAGTTTCTTTCCTTCTTGATCTCTTTCTTTTTAACTTTAATACCATCTAAAATTCTATCTTCAGTTTATTTATTTATTTCGTTCTTGATATCTTTCATTCTTGCTTGAATAACTTCTTACATTCTATCTTTAGTTTCTTTCTTTCTTTCTTTCTTGATTTCCTTCATTAATGCTTTAATAACTTCTGAAATTCTATTTTTAGTTTCTTTCTTTCTTTCTTTCTTGATTTATTTCATTAATGCTTTAATACCTTGTGACATTCTATCTTTAGTTTCTTTCTTTCTTTCTTTCTTGATATCTTTCATTCTAATTTTAATACATTCTTACATTCTAGCTTTAGTTTGTTTCTTTATTTCTTTCTTGATATTCTTTCATTCTTGCTTTAATATCTTCTTACATTCTATCTTTAGTTTCTTTCTTTCTTTCTTGATTTCATTCATTAATGCTTTAATACCTTGTGACATTCTATCTTTAGTTTCTTTCTTTCTTTCTTTCTTGATATCTTTCATTCTAATTTTAATACATTCTTACATTCTATCTTTAGTTTCTTTCTTTGTTTCTTTCTTTCTTGATTTTCTTCATTAATGCTTTAATAACTTCTGAAATTCTATCTTTAGTTTCTTTCTTTCTTTCTTGATTTCTTTCATTCATGCTTTAATACCTTCTAACGTTCTATCTTTAGTTTCTTTCTTTCTTTCTTTCTTGATTTCTTTCATTAATGCTTTAATACCTTGTGACATTCTATCTTTAGTTTCTTTCTTTCTTTCTTTCTTGATTTATTTCATTAATGCTTTAATACCTTGTGACATTCTATCTTTAGTTTCTTTCTTTCTTTCTTTCTTGATATCTTTCATTCTAATTTTAATACATTCTTACATTCTAGCTTTAGTTTGTTTCTTTATTTCTTTCTTGATATTCTTTCATTCTTGCTTTAATATCTTCTTACATTCTATCTTTAGTTTCTTTCTTTCTTTCTTGATTTCATTCATTAATGCTTTAATACCTTGTGACATTCTATCTTTAGTTTCTTTCTTTCTTTCTTTCTTGATATCTTTCATTCTAATTTTAATACATTCTTACATTCTATCTTTAGTTTCTTTCTTTGTTTCTTTCTTTCTTGATTTTCTTCATTAATGCTTTAATAACTTCTGAAATTCTATCTTTAGTTTCTTTCTTTCTTTCTTGATTTCTTTCATTCATGCTTTAATACCTTCTAACGTTCTATCTTTAGTTTCTTTCTTTCTTTCTTTCTTGATTTCTTTCATTAATGCTTTAATACCTTGTGACATTCTATCTTTAGTTTCTTTCTTTCTTTCTTTCTTGATATCTTTCATTCTAATTTTAATACATTCTTACATTCTATCTTTAGTTTCTTTCTTTCTTTCTTTCTTGATATCTTTCATTCTTGCTTTAACACCTTCTTACATTCTATCTTTAGTTTCTTTCTTTCTTTCTTGATTTCATTCATTAATGCTTTAATACCTTGTGACATTCTATCTTTAGTTTCTTTCTTTCTTTCTTGATATCTTTCATTCTAATTTTAATACATTCTTACATTCTATCTTTAGTTTCTTTCTTTCTTTCTTTCTTGATTTCTTTAATTCTAGCTTTAATACCTTCTGACATTCTATCTTTAGTATTTTTTTTCTTTCTTTCTCGATTTCTTTCATTTTAGCTTTAATAACTTCTAATATTCTATCATTAGTTTCTTTCTTTCTTTCCTTCTTTCGTGATATCTTTCATTCTAACTTTAATACCTTCTAACATTCAATCTTTAGTTTCTTTCTCTCTTTCTTTCTTGTTTTCGTTCATTTTAGCTTTAATACCTTCTGACATTCTATCTTTAGTTTTTTTTCTTTCTTTCTCGAGTTCTTTCATTCTAGCTTTAATACCTTCTAACATTCAATCTTTAGTTTCTTTCTTTCTTTCTTGATTTCTTTCATTCATGCTTTAATACCTTCTAATATTCTATCTTTAGTTTCTTTCCTTCTTTCTTTCTTGTTTTCTTTCATTTTAGCGTTAATACCTTCTAACGTTCTATCTTTAGATTCTGTCTTTCATTTTTGATATCTTTCATCCTACCTTTAATACCTTCTAACATTCTATCTTTAGTTTCTTTCTTTCTTTATTTCTTGATTTCCTTCATTAATGCTTTAATACCTTCTGACATTCTATCTTTAGTTTCTTTCTTTCTTTATTTCTTTCATTCATGCTTTAATAACTTCTAATATTCTATCTTTAGTTTCTTTCTTTCTTTCTTTCTAGACATCTTTCATTCTAGGTTTAATACATTCTAACATTCTATCTTTAGATTCTTTCCTTCTTTCTTTTTTTCCCCGTTCATTTTAGCTTTAATACCTTCTAATATTCTATCATTAGTTTCTTTCTTTCTTTCTTGATATCTTTCATTCTAGCTTTAATATCTTCTAACATTCAATCTTAAGTTTCTTTCTTTCTTTCTTGATATCTTTCATTCTAGCTTTAATACCTTCTAACATTCTATCTTTACTTTCTGTCTTTCTTTCTTTCTTTCTTGATTTCTTTTATTCTAGCTTTAATACCTTCTGACATTCTATCTTTAGTTTCTTTCTTTCTTTCTTGATATCTTTAATTCTAGCTTTAATACCTTATGACATACTATCTTTAGTATTTTTTTTCTTTCTTTCTCGATTTCTTTCATTCTAGCTTTAATACCTTCTAACATTCAATCTTTAGTTTCTTTCTTTCTTTCTTTCTTGTTTTCGTTCATTTTAGCTTTAATACCTTCTAATAATCTATCATTAGTTTCTTTCTTTCTTTCTTTCTTTCTTGATATCTTTCATTCTAACTTTAATACCATCTAACATTCTATCTTTAGTTTCTTTCTTTCTTTCTTTCTTTATATCTTTCATTCTAGCTTTAATACCTTCCAACGTTCCATCTTTATTTTCTTTCCTTCTTTCTTTCTTGTTTTCTTTCATTTTAGCTTTAATACCTTTTAACGTTCTATCTTTAGTTTCTTTCTTTCTTTCTTGATATCTTTCATTCTAATTTTAATACCTTCTAACGTTCTGTCTTTAGTTTGTTTCTTTATTTCCTTCTTGATATCTTTCATTCTTGCTTTAATACCTTCTTACATTCTATCTTTAGTTTCTTTCTTTCTTTCTTTCTTGATTTCATTCATTAATGCTTTAATACCTTCTGACATTCTATCTTTAGTATTTTTCTTTCTTTCTTTCTTGATAACTTTCATTCTAATTTTAATACATTCTTACATTCTATCTTTAGTTTCTTTCTTTCCTTCTTTCTTTCTTTCATGATTTTTTTAATTCTAGCTTTAATACCTTCTGACATGCTATCTTTAGTTACTTTCTTTCATTCTTGATATCTTTCATTCTAGCTTTAATACCTTCTGTCATTCTAGCTTTAGAATTTTTTTTCTTTTTCTCGATTTCTTTCATTCTAGCATTAATACCTTCTAACATTCAATCTTTTGTTTCTTTCTTACTTTCTTGTTTCCGTTGATTTTAGCTTTAATACCTTCTAATATTCTATAATTAGTTTCTTTCTTTCTTTCATTCTTGATATCTTTTATTCTAATTTTAATACCATCTAACATTCTATCTTTCGTTTCTTTCTTTCTTTCTTGATATCTTGCATTCTAGCTTGAATAACTTTTAACATTCTAACTAAAGTTTCTTTTCTTCTTTCTTTCTTGTTTTCTTTCATTTTAGCTTTAATACCATCTAACATTCTACCTTTAGTTTCTTTCTTTATTTCCTTCTTGATATCTTTCATTCTTGCTTCAATACCTTCTTACATTCTATCTTTAGTTCCTTTCTTTCTTTCTTTCTTGATATCTTTCATTCTAATTTTAATACCTTCTAACATTCTAGCTTTCGTTTCGTTCTTTCTTTCTTTCTTGATATCTTTCATTCTAATTTTTATTGATTCTTACATTCTACCTTCCGTTTCTTTCTTTCTTTCTTACTTTCATGATTTCTTTAATTCTGGCTTTCATACCTTCTGACATTCTATCTTTAGTTTCTTTCTATCATTCTTGATATCTTTCATTCTAGCTTTAATACCTTCTGACATTCTATCTTTAGTATTTTTTTTCTTTTTCTCGATTTCTTTCATTCTAGCTTTAATACCTTGTAACATTCAATCTTTAGTTTCTTTCTTACTTTCTTGTTTTAGTTCATTTTAGCTTTAATACCTTCTAATATTCTATCATTAGTTTCTTTCTTTCTTTCTTGATATCTTTGATTCTTATTTTAATACCATTTAACATTCTATCTTTTGTTTCTTTCTTTCTTTCTTGATGTCTTTCATTCTAGCTGGAACACCTTCTAACATTCTGACTAAAGTTTCTTTTCTTCTTTCTTTCTTATTTTCTTTCATTTTAGCTTTAATACCATCTAACGATCTACCTTTAGTTTCTTTCTTTCTTTCTTTCTTGATTTCCTTCATTAATGCTTTAATAACTTCTGAAATTCTATCTTTAGTTTCTTTCCTTCTTTCTTGATTTCTTTCATTCATGCTTTAATACCTTCTAACGTTCTATCTTTAGTTTCTTTCTTTCTTTCTTTCTTGATTTCTTTCATTCATGCTTTAATACCTTCTAACGTTCTATCTTTAGTTTCTTTCTTTCTTTCTTTCTTGATATCTTTCATTCTAATTTTAATACATTCTTACATTCTATCTTTAGTTTGTTTCTTTATTTCTTTCTTGATATCTTTCATTCTTGCTTTAATACCTTCTTACATTCTATCTTTAGTTTCTTTCTTTCTTTCTTGATTTCATTCGTTAATGCTTTAATACCTTGTGACATTCTATCTTTAGTTTCTTTCTTTCTTTCTTTCTTGATATCTTTCATTCTAATTTTAATACATTCTTACATTCTATCTTTAGTTTCTTTCTTTCTTTCTTTCTTTCTTGATTTCTTTAATTCTAGCTTTAATACCTTCTGACATTCTATCTTTAGTATTTTTTTTCTTTCTTTCTCGATTTCTTTCATTCTAGCTTTAATACCTTCTAACATTCAATCTTTAGTTTCTTTCTCTCTTTCATGTTTTCGTTCATTTTAGCTTTAATACCTTCTAATATTCTATCATTAGTTTCTTTCTTTCTTTCCTTCTTTCGTGATATCTTTCATTCTAACTTTAATACCTTCTAACATTCAATCTTTAGTTTCTTTCTCTCTTTCTTTCTTGTTTTCGTTCATTTTAGCTTTAATACCTTCTGATATTCTATCTTTAGTATTTTTTTTCTTTCTTTCTCGATTTCTTTCATTCTAGCTTTAATACCTTCTAACATTCAATCTTTAGTTTCTTTCTTTCTTTCTTGATTTCTTTCATTCATGCTTTAATACCTTCTAATATTCTATCTTTAGTTTCTTTCCTTCTTTCTTTCTTGTTTTCTTTCATTTTAGCGTTAATAACTTCTAACGTTCTATCTTTAGATTCTGTCTTTCATTTTTGATATCTTTCATCCTACCTTTAATAACTTCTAACATTCTATCTTTAGTTTCTTTCTTTCTTTCTTTCCTGATTTACTTCATTAATGCTTTAATACCTTCTGACATTCTATCTTTAGTTTCTTTCTTTCTTTATTTCTTTCATTCATGCTTTAATAACTTCTAATATTCTATCTTTAGTTTCTTTCTTTCTTTCTTTCTAGACATCTTTCATTCTAGGTTTAATACATTCTAACATTCTATCTTTAGATTCTTTCCTTCTTTCTTTTTTTTCCCGTTCATTTTAGCTTTAATACCTTCTAATATTCTATCATTAGTTTCTTTCTTTCTTTCTTCATATCTTTCATTCTAGCTTTAATATCTTCTAACATTCAATCTTAAGTTTCTTTCTTTCTTTCTTGATATCTTTCATTCTAGCTTTAATACCTTCTAACATTCTATCTTTACTTTCTGTCTTTCTTTCTTTCTTTCTTGATTTCTTTTATTCTAGCTTTAATACCTTCTGACATTCTATCTTTAGTTTCTTTCTTTCTTTCTTGATATCTTTCATTCTAGCTTTAATACCTTCTAACATTCTATCTTTAGTTTCTGTCTTTCTTTCTTTCTTGATATGTTTCATTCTAGCTTTAATACATTCTAACATTCTATCTTTAGTTTCTTTCTTTCTTGTTATCTTTCATTCTAAGTTTAATACATTGTAACATTATATCTTTACTCTGTTTCTTTCTTTCTTTCCTGATATCTTTCATTCTCGCTTTAATACCTTCTAACGTTCTATCTTTAGTTTCTCTCTTTCTCTCTTTTTTGATATCTTTCATTCTAATTTAAATACCTTCTTACGTTCTATCTTTAGTTTCTTTCTTTCTTTCTTTCTTTCTTGATATCTTTCATTCTAGCTTTATTACATTCCTACATTCTGTCTTTAGTTTCTTTCTTTCTTCCTTCATTTCTTGATTTCTTTCATTCTAGTGTCATTACCTTCTGACATTCTATCTTTAGTTTCATTCTTTCTTTCTTGATATCTTTCATTCTAGCTTTAATATATTCTAACATTCTATCTTTAGTTTCTTTCTTTCTAGATATCTTTTATTCTATCTTTAATACCTTTTAACAATCTATCTTTAGATTGTTTCTTTCTTTCTTGATTTCTTTAATGCTAGCTTTAATACCTTCTTACATTCTATCTTTAGTTTGATTCTTTCTTTCTTTCTTGATATCTTTCATTCTCGCTTTAATACCTTCTAACATTCTATCTTTACTTTCTTTTTTTCTTTCATTCTTTCTCTCTTTCTTTCTTGTTTTCGTTCATTTTATCTTTAATACCTTCTAATATTCTATCATTCGTTTATTTGTTTCTTTCTTTCTAATCATCTTTCATTCTAATTTTAATAGCATCTAACATTCTATCATTAGTTACTTTCGTTCTTTCTTTCTTGATATCTTTCATTCTAGCTTTAATATCTTCTAACATTCTATCTCTAGTTTCTTTCCTTCTTTCTTTCTTGTTTTCTTTAATTTTAGCTTTAATACCTTCTAACGTTCTATCTTTAGTTTGTCTCTTTCTTTCTTTCTTGATATCTTTCATTCTAGCTTTAATACCTTCTAACATTCTATCTTTAGTTTCTTTTTGTATTTCTTGATATTTTTCCATTCTAGCTTTAATACCTTCTAACATTCTATCTTTAGTTTCTTTCCTTCTTTCTTTCTGGTTTTCTTTCATTCTAGCTTTAATACCTTCTAACATTCAATCTTTAGTTTCTTTCTATATTTTTTTATATTTTTCCATTCTAGCTTTAATACCTTCTCACATTCTATCTTTACTTTCTTTCTTTCTTTCTTTCTTCTTTTCGTTCATTTTAGCTTTAATACCTTCTAATATTCTATCATTAGTTTCTTTCTTTCTTTCTTGATATCTTTCATTCTAACTTTAATACCATCTAACATTCTATCTTTAGTTTCTTTCTTTCTTTTTTGATATCTTTCATTCTAGCTTTAATACCTTCTAACATTCTATCTCTAGTTTCGTTCCTTCTTTCTTTCTTGTTTTCTTTCATTTTAGCTTTAAATACCTTCTAACGTTCTATCTTTAGTTTCTTTCTTTCTTTCATTCCTGATATCTTTTATTCTAACTTTAATACCATCTAACATTCTATCTTTAGTTTCTTTCTTTCTTTCTTGATATCTTTCATTCTAGCTTTAATAACTTCTAAGATTCCATCTTTAGTTTCTTTCTTTCTTTCTTGATATTTTTCATTCTAGCTTTAATACCTTCTAACATTCAATCTTAATTTTCTTTCTTTCTTTCTTGATATATTTCATTCTAGCTTTAGTACCTTCTAATATTATATCATTTAGTTTCTTTCTTTCTTACTTTCTTTCTTGATATATTTTATTCTTACTTTATTACATTCTAACATTCTATCTTTAGTTTCTTTCTTTCTTTCTTGATATCTTTCATTCTAGCTTTAATACCTTCTAACATTCTACCTTTCGTTTCTTTCCTTCTTTTTTCTTGATATCTTTCATTCTAGCTTTAATACCTTCTAACATTCTATCTTTCGTTTCTTTCCTTCTTTCTTTCTTGATTTCTTTCATTCATGCTTTAATACCTTCTAACATTCTATCTTTAGTTTCTTTCTTTCTTTCTTTCTTGATATCTTTCATTCTAGCTTTAATACATTCTAACATTCTATCTTTAGATTCTTTCTCTCTTTTTTTTTGTATTTGTTCATTCAAGCTTTAATACCTTCTAACATTCAATCTTTAGTTTCCTTCTTCCTTTCTTCTTTTCTTTCATTCTAATTTTAATTAGTTCTCACATTCAATCTTAAGTTTCTTTCTTACTTTCTTTGTTGATATCTTTCATTCTAATTTTAATACATTCTTACATTCTATCTTTAGTTTCTTTCTTTCTTTCTTTCTTTCTTTCTTTCTTTAATTCTAGCTTTAATAACTTCTGACATTCTTTCTTTAGTTTCTTTCTTTCTTTCTTGATATCTTTCATTCTGCTTTAATACCTTCTGACATTCTATTTCTAGTATTTTTTCTTTCTTATTTGATTTCTTTCATTCTAGCTTTAATACCTTCTAACATTCAATCTTTAGTTTCTTTCTTTCTTTCTTTCTTGTTTTCTTTCATTCTAGCTTTAATACCTTCTAACATTCTATCCTTAGTTTCTTTCCTTCTTTCGTTCCTTTTTTTTATTCATTCTACCTTTAATACCTTCTAACATTCAATCTTTATTTTCTTCCTTTCTTTTTTGATATCTTTCATTCTAGCTTTAATACCTTCTAACATTCTATGTTTAGTTTCTTTCTTTCTTTCTTGATATCTTTCATTCTAGCTTTAATACCTTCTAACATTCCATCTTTAGTTTCTTTGCTTCTTTCTTTCTTGTTTTCTTTCATTTTAGCTTTATTACCTTCTAACGTTCTATCTTTAGTTTCTTTCTTTCTTTCTTTCTTTCTTGACATCTTTCATTCTAATTTTAATACCTCCTAACGTTCTGTCTTTACTTTCTTTCTGTCTTTCTTTCTTGATCTCATTCAATAATGCTTTAATACCTTCTGACATTCTATCTGTAGTTTCTTTCTTTCTTGATTTCTTTCATTCATGCTTTAATACCTTCTAACATTCAATCTTTAGTTTCTTTCTTTCTTTCTTGATATCTTTCATTCTAACTTTAATACATTCTAACATTCTATCTTTAGATTATTTCCTTCTTTCTTTCTTTTTTTGTTCATTTTAGCTTTAATACCTTCTGACATTCTAGCTTTAGTTTCTTTCTTTCTTGATATCTTTCATTCTAATTTTAATACATTCTATCTTTAGTTTCTTTCTTTCTTTCTTTCTTGATTTCTTTCATTCTAGCTTTAATACCTTCTGACATTCTATCTTTATTTCCTTTATTTCTTTCTTTCTTTCTTGACATCTTTCATTCTAATTTTAATACCTTCTAAAGTTCTGTCTTTAGTTTCTTTCCTTCTTTCTTTCTTGTTTTCTTTCATTCTAGCTCTAATACCTTCTAACATTCAATCTTAAGTTTCTTTCTTACTTTCTTTCTTGATATCTTTCATTCTAATTTTAATACATTCTTACATTCTATATTTAGTTTCTTTCTTTCTTTCTTTTTTTTGATTTCTTTAATTCTGGCTTTAATAACTTCTGACATTCTATCTTTAGTTTCTTTTTTTCTTTCTTGATATCTTTCATTCTGCTTTAATATCTTTTGACATTCTATTTTTAGTATTTTTTCTTTCTTATTCGATTTCTTTCATTCTAGCTTTACCTTCTAACATTCAATCTTTAGTTTCTTTCTTTCGTTCTTTTTTTCTTTCATTCTAGCTTTAATAACTTCTAACATTCAATCTTAATTTTCTTTCTTTTTTGTTATATTTCATTCTAGCTTTAATACCTTCTAATATTCTATCATTTAGTTTCTTTCTTTCTTACTTTCTTGATATATTTCATTCTTACTTTAATACTATCTAACATTCTGTCTTTAGTTTCTTTCTTTTTTTCTTGATATCTTTCATTCTAGCTTTAACACATTCTAACATTCTATCTTTAATTTCTTTTTTTCTTGATATCTTTCATTCTAATTTTAAGAAATTCTATCTTTACTTTCTTTCTTTCTTTCTTTCTTTCTTTCTTTATATGTTTTATTCTAGCTTTAATACCTTCTGACATTCTATCTTTAGTATTTTTTTCTTTCTTTCTCGATTTCTTTCATTCTAGCTTTAATACCTTCTAACATTCAATCTTTAGTTTCCTTCTTCCTTTCTTCTTTTCATTCATTCTAATTTTAATTAGTTCTAACATTCAATCTTAAGTTTCTTTCTTACTTTCTTTGTTGATATCTTTCATTCTAATTTTAATACATTCTTACATTCTATCTTTAGTTTCTTTCTTTCTTTCTTTCTTTCTTTCTTTCTTTCTTTCTTTCTTTAATTCTAGCTTTAATAACTTCTGACATTCTTTCTTTAGTTTCTTTCTTTCTTTCTTGATATCTTTCATTCTGCTTTAATAAATTCTGACATTCTATTTCTAGTATTTTTTCTTTCTTATTCGATTTCTTTCATTCTAGCTTTAATACCTTCTAACATTCAATCTTTAGTTTCTTTCTTTCTTTCTTTCTTGTTTTCTTTCATTCTAGCTTTAATACCTTCTAACATTCTATCCTTAGTTTCTTTCCTTCTTTCGTTCCTTTTTTTTATTCATTCTAGCTTTAATACCTTCTAACATTCAATCTTTATTTTCTTCCTTTCTTTTTTGATATCTTTCATTCTAGCTTTAATACCTTCTAATATTCTATCATTTAGTTTCTTTCTTTCTTTCTTTCTTGATATATTTCATTCTTACTTTAATACTATCTAACATTCTATCTTTAGTTTCTTTCTTTCTTTCTTGATATCTTTCATTCTAGCTTTAATACCTTCTAACATTCCATCTTTAGTTTCTTTCCTTCTTTCTTTCTTGTTTTCTTTCATTTTAGCTTTATTACCTTCTAACGTTCTATCTTTAGTTTCTTTCTTTCTTTCTTTCTTTCTTGACATCTTTCATTCTAATTTTAATACCTCCTAACGTTCTGTCTTTACTTTCTTTCTTTCTTTCTTTCTTGATCTCATTCAATAATGCTTTAATACCTTCTGACATTCTATCTGTAGTTTCTTTCTTTCTTGATTTCTTTCATTCATGCTTTAATACCTTCTAACATTCAATCTTTAGTTTATTTCTTTCTTGATATCTTTCTTTCTAGCTTTAATACATTCTAACATTCTATCTTTAGATTATTTCCTTCTTTCTTTCTTTTTTTGTTCATTTTAGCTTTAATACCTTCTGACATTCTATCTTTAGTTTCTTTCTTTCTTGATATCTTTCATTCTAATTTTAATACATTCTATCTTTAGTTTCTTTCTTTCTTTCTTGATTTCTTTCATTCTAGCTTTAATACCTTCTGACATTCTATCTTTATTTCCTTTATTTCTTTCTTTCTTTCTTGACATCTTTCATTCTAATTTTAATACCTTCTAAAGTTCTGTCTTTAGTTTCTTTCCTTCTTTCTTCCTTGTTTTCTTTCATTCTAGCTTTAATACCTTCTAACATTCAATCTTAAGTTTCTTTCTTACTTTCTTTCTTGATATCTTTCATTCTAATTTTAATACATTCTTACATTCTATATTTAGTTTCTTTCTTTCTTTCTTTTTTTTTCGATTTCTTTAATTCTGGCTTTAATAACTTCTGACATTCTATCTTTAGTTTCTTTCTTTCTTTCTTGATATCTTTCATTCAGCTTTAATATCTTCTGACATTCTATTTTTAGTATTTTTTCTTTCTTATTCGATTTCTTTCATTCTAGCTTTACCTTCTAACATTCAATCTTTAGTTTCTTTCTTTCTTTCTTCTTTTCTTTCATTCTAGCTTTAATAACTTCTAACATTCTATCTTTAGTTTCTTTCCTTCCTTAGTTCTTTTTTTCTTTCATTCTAGCTTTTATACCTTCTAACATTCAATCTTAATTTTCTTTCTTTTTTGTTATATTTCATTCTAGCTTTAATACCTTCTAATATTCTATCATTTAGTTTCTTTCTTTCTTTCTTTCTTGATATATTTCATTCTTACTTTAATACTATCTAACATTCTGTCTTTAGTTTCTTTCTTTTTTTCTTGATATCTTTCATTCTAGCTTTAACACCTTCTAACATTCTATCTTTAATTTCTTTTTTTCTTGATATCTTTCATTCTAATTTTAATAAATTCTATCTTTAGTTTCTTTCTTTCTTTCTTTCTTTCTTGATATATTTCATTCTAGCTTTAATACCTTCTGACATTCTATCTTTAGTATTTTTTCTTTCTTTCTCGATTTCTTTCATTCTAGCTTTAATACCATCTAATATTCAATCTTTAGTTTCTTTCTTTCTTTCTTGATATTTTTCATTCTAGCTTTAATACCTTCTAACATTCAATCTTAATTTTCTTTCTTTCTTTCTTGATATATTTCATTCTAGCTTTAGTACCTTCTAATATTATATCATTTAGTTTCTTTCTTTCTTTCTTTCTTGATATATTTCATTCTAGCTTTAATACCTTCTAACATTCAATCTTTAGTTTCTTTCTTTCTTTCTTGATATTTTTCATTCTAGCTTTAATACCTTCTAACATTCAATCTTAATTTTCTTTCTTTCTTTCTTGATATATTTCATTCTAGCTTTAGTATCTTCTAATATTATATCATTTAGTTTCTTTCTTTCTTTCTTTCTTGATATATTTCATTCTAATTTTAATACATTCTTACATTCTATCTTTAGTTTCTTTCTTTCTTTCTTTCTTTCTTGATTTCTTTAATTCTAGCTTTAATAACTTCTGACATTCTTTCTTTAGTTTCTTTCTTTCTTTCTTGATATCTTTAATTCTGCTTTAATACCTTCTGACATTCTATTTCTAGTATTTTTTCTTTCTTATTCGATTTCTTTCATTCTAGCTTTAATACCTTCTAACATTCAATCTTTAGTTTCTTTCTTTCTTTCTTTCTTGTTTTCTTTCATTCTAGCTTTAATACCTTCTAACATTCTATCCTTAGTTTCTTTCCTTCTTTCGTTCCTTTTTTTTATTCATTCTAGCTTTAATACCTTCTAACATTCAATCTTTATTTTCTTTCTTTCTTTTTTGATATCTTTCATTCTAGCTTTAATACCTTCTAATATTCTATCATTTAGTTTCTTTCCTTCTTTCTTTCTTGTTTTCTTTCATTCTAGCTTTAATACCTTCTAACATTCAATCTTATGTTTCTTTCTTACTTTCTTTCTTGATATCTTTCATTCTAATTTTAATACATTCTTACATTCTATATTTAGTTTCTTTCTTTCTTTCTTTTTTTTTTGATTTCTTTAATTCTGGCTTTAATAACATCTGACATTCTATCTTTAGTTTCTTTCTTTCTTTCTTGATATCTTTCATTCTGCTTTAATATCTTCTGACATTCTATTTTTAGTATTTTTTCTTTCTTATTCGATTTCTTTCATTCTAGTTTTCATACCTTCTAACATTCAATCTTTAGTTTCTTTCTTTCTTTCTTCTTTTCTTTCATTCTAGCTTTAATACCTTCTAACATTCAATCTTTATTTTCTTCCTTTCTTTTTTGATATCTTTCATTCTAGCTTTAATACCTTCTAATATTCTATCATTTAGTTTCTTTCTTTCTTTCTTTCTTTCTTGATATATTTCATTCTTACTTTAATACTATCTAACATTATATCTTTAGTTTCTTTCTTTCTTTCTTGATATCTTTCATTCTAGCTTTAATACCTTCTAACATTCCATCTTTAGTTTCTTTCCTTCTTTCTTTCTTGTTTTCTTTCATTTTAGCTTTATTACCTTCTAACGTTCTATCTTTAGTTTCTTTCTTTCTTTCTTTCTTTCTTGACATCTTTCATTCTAATTTTAATACCTCCTAACGTTCTGTCTTTAGTTTCTTTCTTTCTTTCTTTCTTGATCTCATTCAATAATGCTTTAATACCTTCTGGCATTCTATCTGTAGTTTCTTTCTTTCTTGATTTCTTTCATTCATGCTTTAATACCTTCTAACATTGAATCTTTAGTTTCTTTCTTTCTTTCTTGATATCTTTCATTCTAGCTTTAATACAGTCTAACATTCTACCTTTAGATTATTTCCTTCTTTCTTTCTTTTTTTGTTCATTTTAGCTTTAATACCTTCTGACATTCTAGCTTTAGTTTCTTTCTTTCTTGATATCTTTCATTCTAAGATTAATACATTCTATCTTTAGTTTCTTTCTTTCTTTCTTTCTTGATTTCTTTCATTATAGCTTTAATACCTTCTGACATTCTATCTTTATTTCCTTTCTTTCTTTCTTTCTTTCTTGACATCTTTCATTCTAATTTTAATACCTTCTAAAGTTCTGTCTTTAGTTTCTTTCTTTCTTTCTTTCTTGATCTCATTCAATAATGCTTTAATACCTTCTGACATTCTATCTGTAGTTTCTTTCTTTCTTGATTTCTTTCATTCATGCTTTAATACCTTCTAACATTCAATCTTTAGTTTCTTTCTTTCTTTCTTGATATCTTTCATTCTAGCTTTAATACATTCTAACATTCTATCTTTAGATTATTTCCTTCTTTCTTTCTTTTTTTGTTCATTTTAGCTTTAATACGATCTGACATTCTAGCTTTAGTTTCTTTCTTTCTTGATATCTTTCATTCTAATTTTAATACATTCTATCTTTAGTTTCTTTCTTTCTTTGTTTCTTGATTTTTTTCATTCTAGCTTTAATACCTTCTGACATTCTATCTTTATTTCCTTTATTTCTTTCTTTCTTTCTTGACATCTTTCATTCTAATTTTAATACCTTCTAAAGTTCTGTCTTTAGTTTCTTTCCTTCTTTCTTTCTTGTTTTCTTTCATTCTAGCTTTAATACCTTCTAACATTCAATCTTAAGTTTCTTTCTTACTTTCTTTCTTGATATCTTTCATTCTAATTTTAATACATTCTTACATTCTATATTTAGTTTCTTTTTTTCTTTCTTTTTTTTTGATTTCTTTAATTCTGGCTTTAATAACTTCTGACATTCTATCTTTAGTTTCTTTCTTTCTTTCTTGATATCTTTCATTCTGCTTTAATATCTTCTGACATTCTATTTTTAGTATTTTTTCTTTCTTATTCGATTTTTTTCATTCTAGCTTTACCTTCTAACATTCAATCTTTAGTTTCTTTCTTTCTTTCTTCTTTTCTTTCATTCTAGCTTTAATAACTTCTAACATTCTATCTTTAGTTTCTTTCCTTCCTTCGTTCTTTTTTTCTTTCATTCTAGCTTTTATACCTTCTAACATTCAATCTTAATTTTCTTTCTTTTTTGTTATATTTCATTCTAGCTTTAATACCTTCTAATATTCTATCATTTAGTTTCTTTCTTTCTTTCTTGATATATTTCATTGTTTCTTTAATACTATCTAACATTCTGTCTTTAGTTTCTTTCTTTTTTTCTTGATATCTTTCATTCTAGCTTTAACACCTTCTAACATTCTATCTTTAATTTCTTTTTTTCTTGTTATCTTTCATTCAAATTTTAATAAATTCTATCTTTAGTTTCTTTCTTTCTTTCTTTCTTTCTTTCTCGATTTCTTTCAGTCTAGCTTTAATACCTTCTAACATTCAATCTTTAGTTTCTTTCTTTCTTTCTTGATATTTTTCATTCTAGCTTTAATACCTTCTAACATTCAATCTTAATTTTCTTTCTTTCTTTCTTGATATATTTCATTCTAGCTTTAGTACCTTCTAATATTATATCATTTAGTTTCTTTCTTTCTTTCTTTCTTGATATATTTCATTCTTACTTTATTACATTCTAACATTCTATCTTTAGTTTCTTTCTTTCTTTCTTGATATATTTCATTCTAGCTTTAATACCTTCTAATATTCTATCATTTAGTTTCTTTCTTTCTTTCTTTCTTGATATATTTCATTCTTACTTTATTACATTCTAACATTCTATCTTTAGTTTCTTTCTTTCTTTCTTGATATCTTTCATTCTAGCTTTAATTCCTTCTAACATTCTATCTTTAGGTTCTTTCCTTCTTTCTTTCTTGTGTTCTTTCATTCTAGCTTTAATACCTTCTAACATTCAATCTTAAGTTTCTTTCTTACTTTCTTTCTTGATATCTTTCATTCTAATTTTAATACATTCTTACATTCTATCTTTAGTTTCTTTCTTTCTTTCTTTTTTTTAATTTCTTTAATTCTGGCTTTAATAACTTCTGACATTCTATCTTTAGTTTCTTTCTTTCTTTCTTGATATCTCTCATTCTGCTTTAATATCTTCTGACATTCTATTTTTAGTATTTTTTCTTTCTTATTCGATTTCTTTCATTCTAGTTTTAATACCTTCTAACATTCAATCTTTAGTTTCTTTCTTTCTTTCTTCTTTTCTTTCATTCTAGCTTTAATACCTTCTAACATTCTAGCTTTAGTTTCTTTCCTTCTTTCGTTCTTTTTTTCTTTCATTCTAGCTTTTATACCTTCTAACATTCAATCTTAATTTTCTTTCTTTTTTTTATATTTCATTCTAGCTTTAATACCTTCTAATATTCTATCATTTAGTTTCTTTCTTTCTTTCTTTCTTGATATATTTCATTCTTACTTTAATACTATCTAACATTCTGTCTTTAGTTTCTTTCTTTTTTTCTTGATATCTTTCATTCTAGCTTTAACACCTTCTAACATTCTATCTTTAGTTTCTTTTTTTCTTGATATCTTTCATTCTAATTTTAATACATTCTATCTTTAGTTTCTTTCTTTCTTTCTTTCTTTTTTGATTTCTTTCATTCTAGCTTTAATACCTTCTGACATTCAATCTTTAGTTTCTTTCTTTCTTTCTTGATATTTTTCATTCTAGCTTTAATACCTTCTAACATTCAATCTTTAGTTTCTTTCTTTCTTTCTTGATATTTTTCATTCTATCTTTAGTATCTTCTAATATTATATCATTTAGTTTCTTTCTTTCTTTCTTTCTTGATATATTTCATTCTTACTTTATTACATTCTAACATTCTATCTTTAGTTTCTTTCTTTCTTTCTTGATATCTTTCATTCTTGCTTTAATACCTTCTAACATTCTATCTTTAGTTTCTTACCTTCTTTCTTTCTTGATATCTTTCATTCTAATTTAAATACCTTCTAACGTTCTGTCTTTAGTTTCTTTCTTTCTTTCTTTAGTTCTTGATCTCATTAAATAATGCTTTAATACCTTCTGACATTCTATCTGTAGTTTCTTTCTTTCTTGATTTCTTTCATTCATGCTTTAACACATTCTAACATTCTATCTTTAGATTCTTTCCTTCTTTCTTTCTTGTTTTTGTTCAATTTTGCTTTAATAATTTCTGACATTCTATCTTTAGTTTCTTTCTTTCTTGATATATTTCATTCTAATTTTAATACATTCTATCTTTAGTTTCTTTCTTTCTTTCTTGATATATTTCATTCTAGCTTTAATACCTTCTAATATTCTATCATTTAATTTCTTTCTTTCTTTCTTTCTTGATATATTTCATTCTTACTTTAATACTATCTAACATTCTATCTTTAGTTTCTTTCTTTCTTTCTTGATATCTTTCATTCTAGCTTTAATACCTTCCAACGTTCTGTCTTCAGTTTCTTTCTTTCTTTCTTTCTTTCTTGATCTCATTCAATAATGCTTGAATACCTTTTGACATTCTATCTGTAGTTTCTTTCTTTCTTGTTTTCTTTCATTTTAGCTTCAATAACTTCTAACGTTCTATCTTTAGTTTCTTTCTTTCTTTCTTTCTTGACATCTTTCATTCTAATTTTAATACCTTCTAACGTTCTGTCTTTAGTTTCTTTCTTTCTTTCTTTCTTGATCTCATTCAATAATGCTTTAATACCTTCTGACATTCTATCTGTAGTTTCTTTCTTCCTTGATTTCTTTCATTCATGCTTTAATACATTCTAACATTCTATCTTTAGATTCTTTGATTCTTTCTTTCTTTTTTTTGTTCATTTTAGCTTTAATACCTGCTGACATTCTATCTTTAGTTTCTTTCTTTCTTGCTATCTTTCATTCTAATTTTAATACATTCTATCTTTAGTTTCTTTCTTTCTTTCTTTCTTTCTTGATTTCTTTCATTCTAGCTTTAATACCTTCTGACATTCTATCTTTATTTTCTTTCTTTCTTTCTTTCTTTCTTGATATATTCATTCTTACTTCAATACTATCTAACATTCTATCTTTAGTTTCTTTCCTTCTTTCTTGTTTTCTTTCATTTTAGCTTTAATACCTTCTAACGTTCTATCTTTAGTTTCTTTCTTTCTTTCTTGATATCTCTCATTCTAATTTTAATACCATCTAACGTTCTGACTTTAGTTTCTTTCTTTCTTTCTTTCTTGATCTCATTCAATAATTCTTTAATACCTTCTGACATTCTAGCTGTAGTTTCTTTTTTTCTTTCTTGATTTCTTTCATTCATACTTTAATACCTTATAACATTCTATCTTTAGTTTCTTTCTTTCTTTCTTGTTTTCTTTCATTCTAGCTTTAATATCTTCTGACATTCTATCTTTAGTATTTTTTTCTTTCTTTCTCGATTTCTTTCATTCTAGCTTTAATACCTTCTAACATTCAATCTTTAGTTTCTTTCTTTCTTGATATTTTTCATTCTAGCTTTAATACCTTCTAACATTCTATCTTTACTTTCTTTCTTTCTTTCTTTCTTTCTTTCTTGTTTTCGGTCATTTTAGCTTTAATACCTTCTAATATTCTATCATTGGTTTCTTTCTTTCTTTCTTACTTCATATCTTTCATTCCAATTTTAATACCATCTAACATTGTTTCTTTAGTTTCTATCTTTCTTTCTTTTTTGATATCTTTCATTCTAGCTTTAATACCTTCTAACATTCTATCCTTAGTTTCTTTTCTTCTTTCTTGTTTTCTTTCATGCTTTAATACCTTCTAACATTCAATCTTTAGTTTCATTCCTTCTTTCTTTCTAGTTTTCTTTCATTATAGCTTTAATACCTTCTAACATTCAATCTTAATTTTCTTTCTTTCTTTCTTGATATATTTCATTCTAGATTTAATACCTTCTAATATTCTATCATTTAGTTTCTTTCGTTCTTTCTTTCTTGATATCTTTCATTCTAGCTTTAATATCTTCTAACATTTTATCTTTAGTTTGTTTCTTTCTTTCTTTCTTGATATCTTTCATTCTAGCTTTAATACCTTCTAACATTCTATCTTTAGTTTCTTTCCTTCTTTCTTTCTTGTTTTCTTTCATTCTAGCTTTAATACCTTCTAACATTCAATCTTTATTTTCTTTCTTTCTTGTTTTCTTTCATTCTAGCTTTAATATCTTCCAACATTCTATCTTTAGTTTCTTTCCTTCTTTCGTTCTTTTTTCTTTCATTCTAGCTTTAATACCTTCTAACATTCAAAGTTAATTTTCTTTCTTTCTTTCTTGATATATTTCATTCTAGCTTTAATACCTTCTAATATTCTATCATTTAGTTTCTTTCTTTCGTTCTTTCTTGATATATTTCGTTCTTACTTTATTACATTCTAACATTCTATCTTTAGTTTCTTTCTTTCTTTCTTGATATCTTTCATTCTAGCTTTAATACCTTCTAACGTTCTGTCTTTAGTTTCTTTCTTTCTTTCTTTCTTTCTTTCTTGTTCTCATTCAATAATTCTTTAATACCTTCTGACATTCTAGCTGTAGTTTCTTTTTTTCTTCCTTGATTTCTTTCATTCATGCTTTAATACCTTATAACATTCTATCTTTAGTTTCTTTCTTTCTTTCTTGATATCTTTCATTCTAGCTTTAATACCTTCTAATATTCTATCTTTACTTTCTTTCTTTCTTTCTTTCTTTCTTGTTTACGTTCATTTTAGCTTTAATACCTTCTAATATTCTATCATTAGTTTCTTTCTTTGTTTGTTTCTTTCTTGATATCTTTCATTCTAACTTTAATACCATCTAACATTCTATCTTTAGTTTCTTTCTTTCTTTCTTTCTCGATATCTTTCATTCTAGCTTTAATGCCTTCTAACATTCTATCTTTAATTTCTTTCTTTCTTGCTTGCTTGATTTCCTTCATTCATGCTTTAATACCTTCTGACATTCTATCTTTAGTTTCTTTCTTTCTTTCTTTCTTGATTTCTTTCATTCATGCTTTAATACCTTCTCACATTCTATCTTTATTTTCTTTCTTTCTTTCTTTCTCTCTTGATATCTTTCATTCTAATTTTAATACATTCTTACATTCTATCTTTAGTTTCTTTTTTTCTTTCTTTCTTTCTTTCTTTCTTTCATTCTATTTTTAATACCTTGTGACAGTATATCTTTTGTTTCTTTCTTTCTTTCTTGATATCTTTCATTCTAGCTTTTATAACTTCTGACATTCTATCATTAGTTTTTTTTCTTTCTTTCTCGATTTCTTTCATTGTAGCTTTAATGCCTTCTAACATTCAATCTAGTTTCTTTCTTTCTTGATATTTTTCATTCTAGCTTTAATACCTTCTAACATTCTATCTTTAGTTTCTTTGGTTCTTTCTTTCTTTCTTTCTTTCTTGTTTTCGTTCATTTTTGCTTCAATACCTTCTAATATTTTGTCATTAGTTTCTTTCTTTATCTCTTTCATTCTAATTTTAATACATTCTTACATTCTATCTTTAGTTTCTTTCTTTCTTTCTTGATTTCTTTCATTCTAGCTTTAATAACTTCTGACAATCTATCTTTTGTTTCTTTCTTTCTTTCTTGATATCTTCCATTCCAGCTTTTATAACTTCTAACGTTCTATCATTAGTTTTTTTCTTTCTTTCTCGATTTCTTTCATTGTAGCTTTAATGCCTTCTAACATTGAATCTTTAGTTTCTTTCTTTCTTGATATCTTTCATTCTAGCTTTAATATCTTCTAACATTTTATCTTTAGTTTGTTTCTTTCTTTCTTTCTTGATATCTTTCATTCTAGCTTTAATACCTTCTAACATTCTATCTTTAGTTTCTTTCCTTCTTTCTTTCTTGTTTTCTTTCATTCTAGCTTTAATACCTTCTAACATTCAATCTTTAGTTTCTTTCTTTCTTTCTTGATATTTTTCATTCTAGCTTTAATACCTTCTAACATTCAATCTTTAGTTTCTTTCTTTCTTTCTTGATATTTTTCATTCTAGTTTTAGTATCTTCTAATATTATATCATTTAGTTTCTTTCTTTCTTTCTTTCTTGATATATTTCATTCTTACTTTATTACATTCTAACATTCTATCTTTAGTTTCTTTCTTTCTTTCTTGATATCTTTCATTCTTGCTTTAATACCTTCTAACATTCTATCTTTAGTTTCTTACCTTCTTTCTTTCTTGATATCTTTCATTCTAATTTAAATACCTTCTAACGTTCTGTCTTTAGTTTCTTTCTTTCTTTCTTTAGTTCTTGATCTCATTAAATAATGCTTTAATACCTTCTGACATTCTATCTGTAGTTTCTTTCTTTCTTGATTTCTTTCATTCATGCTTTAACACATTCTAACATTCTATCTTTAGATTCTTTCCTTCTTTCTTTCTTGTTTTTGTTCAATTTTGCTTTAATAATTTCTGACATTCTATCTTTAGTTTCTTTCTTTCTTGATATGTTTCATTCTAACTTTAATACATTCTATCTTTAGTTTCTTTCTTTCTTTCTTGATATATTTCATTCTAGCTTTAATACCTTCTAATATTCTATCATTTAATTTCTTTCTTTCTTTCTTTCTTGATATATTTCATTCTTACTTTAATACTATCTAACATTCTATCTTTAGTTTCTTTCTTTCTTTCTTGATATCTTTCATTCTAGCTTTAATACCTTCTAACGTTCTGTCTTTAGTTTCTTTCTTTCTTTCTTTCTTTCTTGATCTCATTCAATAATGCTTGAATACCTTTTGACATTCTATCTGTAGTTTCTTTCTTTCTTGTTTTCTTTCATTTTAGCTTCAATAACTTCTAACGTTCTATCTTTAGTTTCTTTCTTTCTTTCTTGACATCTTTCATTCTAATTTTAATACCTTCTAACGTTCTGTCTTTAGTTTCTTTCTTTCTTTCTTTCTTGATCTCATTCAATAATGCTTTAATACCTTCTGACATTCTATCTGTAGTTTCTTTCTTCCTTGATTTCTTTCATTCATGCTTTAATACATTCTAACATTCTATCTTTAGATTCTTTGATTCTTTCTTTCTTTTTTTTGTTCATTTTAGCTTTAATACCTGCTGACATTCTATCTTTAGTTTCTTTCTTTCTTGCTATCTTTCATTCTAATTTTAATACATTCTATCTTTAGTTTCTTTCTTTCTTTCTTTCTTGATTTCTTTCATTCTAGCTTTAATACCTTCTGACATTCTATCTTTATTTTCTTTCTTTCTTTCTTTCTTTCTTGATATATTCATTCTTACTTCAATACTATCTAACATTCTATCTTTAGTTTCTTTCCTTCTTTCTTGTTTTCTTTCATTTTAGCTTTAATACCTTCTAACGTTCTATCTTTAGTTTCTTTCTTTCTTTCTTGATATCTCTCATTCTAATTTTAATACCATCTAACGTTCTGACTTTAGTTTCTTTCTTTCTTTCTTTCTTGATCTCATTCAATAATTCTTTAATACCTTCTGACATTCTAGCTGTAGTTTCTTTTTTTCTTTCTTGATTTCTTTCATTCATACTTTAATACCTTATAACATTCTATCTTTAGTTTCTTTCTTTCTTTCTTGTTTTCTTTCATTCTAGCTTTAATATCTTCTGACATTCTATCTTTAGTATTTTTTTCTTTCTTTCTCGATTTCTTTCATTCTAGCTTTAATACCTTCTAACATTCAATCTTTAGTTTCTTTCTTTCTTGATATTTTTCATTCTAGCTTTAATACCTTCTAACATTCTATCTTTACTTTCTTTCTTTCTTTCTTTCTTTCTTTCTTGTTTTCGGTCATTTTAGCTTTAATACCTTCTAATATTCTATCATTGGTTTCTTTCTTTCTTTCTTACTTCATATCTTTCATTCCAATTTTAATACCATCTAACATTGTTTCTTTAGTTTCTATCTTTCTTTCTTTTTTGATATCTTTCATTCTAGCTTTAATACCTTCTAACATTCTATCCTTAGTTTCTTTTCTTCTTTCTTTCTTGTTTTCTTTCATGCTTTATTACCTTCTAACATTCAATCTTTAGTTTCATTCCTTCTTTCTTTCTAGTTTTCTTTCATTATAGCTTTAATACCTTCTAACATTCAATCTTAATTTTCTTTCTTTCTTTCTTGATATATTTCATTCTAGATTTAATACCTTCTAATATTCTATCATTTAGTTTCTTTCGTTCTTTCTTTCTTGATATCTTTCATTCTAGCTTTAATATCTTCTAACATTTTATCTTTAGTTTGTTTCTTTCTTTCTTTCTTGATATCTTTCATTCTAGCTTTAATACCTTCTAACATTCTATCTTTAGTTTCTTTCCTTCTTTCTTTCTTGTTTTCTTTCATTCTAGCTTTAATACCTTCTAACATTCAATCTTTATTTTCTTTCTTTCTTGTTTTCTTTCATTCTAGCTTTAATATCTTCTAACATTCTATCTTTAGTTTCTTTCCTTCTTTCGTTCTTTTTTCTTTCATTCTAGCTTTAATACCTTCTAACATTCAAAGTTAATTTTCTTTCTTTCTTTCTTGATATATTTCATTCTAGCTTTAATACCTTCTAATATTCTATCATTTAGTTTCTTTCTTTCGTTCTTTCTTGATATATTTCGTTCTTACTTTATTACATTCTAACATTCTATCTTTAGTTTCTTTCTTTCTTTCTTGATATCTTTCATTCTAGCTTTAATACCTTCTAACGTTCTGTCTTTAGTTTCTTTCTTTCTTTCTTTCTTTCTTTCTTGTTCTCATTCAATAATTCTTTAATACCTTCTGACATTCTAGCTGTAGTTTCTTTTTTTCTTCCTTGATTTCTTTCATTCATGCTTTAATACCTTATAACATTCTATCTTTAGTTTCTTTCTTTCTTTCTTGATATCTTTCATTCTAGCTTTAATACCTTCTAATATTCTATCTTTACTTTCTTTCTTTCTTTCTTGTTTACGTTCATTTTAGCTTTAATACCTTCTAATATTCTATCATTAGTTTCTTTCTTTGTTTGTTTCTTTCTTGATATCTTTCATTCTAACTTTAATACCATCTAACATTCTATCTTTAGTTTCTTTCTTTCTTTCTTTCTCGATATCTTTCATTCTAGCTTTAATGCCTTCTAACATTCTATCTTTAATTTCTTTCTTTCTTGCTTGCTTGATTTCCTTCATTCATGCTTTAATACCTTCTGACATTCTATCTTTAGTTTCTTTCTTTCTTTCTTTCTTGATTTCTTTCATTCATGCTTTAATACCTTCTCACATTCTATCTTTATTTTCTTTCTTTCTTTCTTTCTCTCTTGATATCTTTCATTCTAATTTTAATACATTCTTACATTCTATCTTTATTTTTTTTTCTTTCTTTCTTTCTTTCTTTCTTTCATTCTATTTTTAATACCTTGTGACAGTATATCTTTTGTTTCTTTCTTTCTTTCTTGATATCTTTCATTCTAGCTTTTATAACTTCTGACATTCTATCATTAGTTTTTTTTCTTTCTTTCTCGATTTCTTTCATTGTAGCTTTAATGCCTTCTAACATTCAATCTAGTTTCTTACTTTCTTGATATTTTTCATTCTAGCTTTAATACCTTCTAACATTCTATCTTTAGTTTCTTTGGTTCTTTCTTTCTTTCTTTCTTTCTTGTTTTCGTTCATTTTAGCTTTAATACCTTCTAATATTTTGTCATTAGTTTCTTTCTTTATCTCTTTCATTCTAATTTTAATACATTCTTACATTCTATCTTTAGTTTCTTTCTTTCTTTCTTGATTTCTTTCATTCTAGCTTTAATAACTTCTGACAATCTATCTTTTGTTTCTTTCTTTCTTTCTTGATATCTTCCATTCCAGCTTTTATAACTTCTAACGTTCTATCATTAGTTTTTTTCTTTCTTTCTCGATTTCTTTCATTGTAGCTTTAATGCCTTCTAACATTGAATCTTTAGTTTCTTTCTTTCTTGATATCTTTCATTCTAGCTTTAATATCTTCTAACATTTTATCTTTAGTTTGTTTCTTTCTTTCTTTCTTGATATCTTTCATTCTAGCTTTAATACCTTCTAACATTCTATCTTTAGTTTCTTTCCTTCTTTCTTTCTTGTTTTCTTTCATTCTAGCTTTAATACCTTCTAACATTCAATCTTTAGTTTCTTTCTTTCTTGTTTTCTTTCATTCTAGCTTTAATACCTTCTAACATTCTATCTTTAGTTTCTTTCCTTCTTTCGTTCTTTTTTCTTTCATTCTAGCTTTAATACCTTCTAACATTCAAAGTTAATTTTCTTTCTTTCTTTCTTGATATATTTCATTCTAGCTTTAATACCTTCTAATATTCTATCATTTAGTTTCTTTCTTTCGTTCTTTCTTGATATATTTCGTTCTTACTTTATTACATTCTAACATTCTATCTTTAGTTTCTTGCTTTCTTTCTTGATATCTTTCATTCTAGCTTTAATACCTTCTAACGTTCTGTCTTTAGTTTCTTTCTTTCTTTCTTTCTTTCTTTCTTGATCTCATTCAATAATTCTTTAATACCTTCTGACATTCTAGCTGTAGTTTCTTTTTTTCTTCCTTGATTTCTTTCATTCATGCTTTAATACCTTATAACATTCTATCTTTAGTTTCTTTCTTTCTTTCTTTCTTGATATCTTTCATTCTAGCTTTATTACATTCTAACATTCTACCTTTAGATTCTTTCCTTCTTTCTTTCTTGTTTTCGTTCATTTTAGCTTGAACACCTTCTAACATTCTATCTTTAGTTTCTTTCTTTCTTTCTTGTTTTCTTTCATTCTAGCTTTAATATCTTCTGACATTCTATCTTTAGTATTTTTTTCTTTCTATCTCGATTTCTTTCATCCTAGCTTTAATACCTTCTTACATTCAATCTTTAGTTTCTTTCTTTCTTTCTTGATATTTTTCATTCTAGCTTTAATACCTTCTAATATTCTATCTTTACTTTCTTTCTTTCTTTCTTTCTTCTTTTCGGTCATTTTAGCTTTAATACCTTCTAATATTCTATCATTAGTTTCTTTCTTTCTTTCTTACTTCATATCTTTCATTCTAATTTTAATACCATCTAACATTCTATCTTTAGTTTCTATCTTTCTTTCTTTCTTGATATCTTTCATTCTAGCTTTAATACCTTCTAACATTCAAAGTTAATTTTCTTTCTTTCTTTCTTGATATATTTCATTCTAGCTTTAATACCTTCTAATATTCTATCATTTAGTTTCTTCCTTTCTTCCTTTCTTGATATATTTCGTTCTTACTTTATTACATTCTATCTTTAGTTTCTTTCTTTCTTTCTCGATTTCTTTCATTCCAGCTTTAATACCTTCTAACATTCAATCTTTAGTTTTGTTCTTTCTTTCTTGATATCTTTCATTCTAGCTTTAATACCTTCTAACATTCTATCTTTAGTTACTTTCCTTGTTTTTTTCCTGTTTTCTTTCATTTTAGCTTTAATACCTTCTTATGTTCTATCTTTAGTTTCTTTCTTTCTTTCTTTCTTTATCTCTTTCATTCTAATTTTAATACATTCTTACATTCTATCTTTAGTTTCTTTCTTTCCTTCTTTCTTTCTTTCTTTCTTTCTTTCTTGATATCTTTCATTCCAGCTTTAATACATTCTAACATTCAAATTTAGTCTCTTTCTTTCTTGATTTTTTAATTCTAGCTTTAATACCTTCTTACATTCTATCTTTAGTTTGTATCTTTCTTTCTTTCTTGATATCTTTCATTCTCTCTTGAATACCTTCTAACATTCTATCTTTCTTTCTTTCTTTTTTCTTTCTTTCTTTCTTTCTTGTTTTCGTTTATTTTAGCATTAATACCTTCTAATATTCTATACTTAGTTTCTTTCTTTCTTTCTTGATATCTTTCATTCTAGCTTTAATACATTCTAACATTCAAATTTAGTTTCTTTCTTTCTTGATTTCTTAAATTTTAGCTTTAATACATTCTTACATTCTATCTTTACTTTGTATCTTTCTTTCTTTCTTGATATCATTCATTCTAGCTTTAATACCTTCTAACATTCTATCTCTACTTTCTTTTTTTCTTTCTTTCTTTCTCTCTTGTTTTCATTCATTTTAGCTTCATTACCTTCTAATATTCTATCATTAGTTTCTTTCTTTCTTTCTTTCTTGATATCTTTCATTCTAGCTTTAATAACTTATAACATTCTATCTTTAGTTTCTTTAATTCTTTCTTGATATCTTTCATTCTAGCTTTAATACCTTCTAATATTCTATCTTTACTTTCTTTCTTTCTTTCTTTCTTGTTTACGTTCATTTTAGCTTTAATACCTTCTAATATTCTATCATTAGTTTCTTTCTTTGTTTGTTTCTTTCTTGATATCTTTCATTCTAACTTTAATACCATCTAACATTCTATCTTTAGTTTCTTTCTTTCTTTCTTTCTCGATATCTTTCATTCTAGCTTTAATGCCTTCTAACATTCTATCTTTAATTTCTTTCTTTCTTGCTTGCTTGATTTTCCTTAATTCATGCTTTAATAATTACTGACATTCTATCTTTAGTTTCTTTCTTTCTTTCTTTCTTGATTTCTTTCATTCATGCTTTAATACCTTCTCACATTCTATCTTTATTTTCTTTCTTTCTTTCTTTCTCTCTTGATATCTTTCATTCTAATTTTAATACATTCTTACATTCTATCTTTAGTTTCTTTTTTTTTTTCTTTCTTTCTTTCATTCTATTTTTAATACCTTGTGACAGTATATCTTTTGTTTCTTTCTTTCTTTCTTGATATCTTTCATTCTAGCTTTTATAACTTCTGACATTCTATCATTAGTTTTTTTTCTTTCTTTCTCGATTTCGTTCATTGTAGCTTTAATGCCTACTAACATTCAATCTAATTTCTTTCTTTCTTTCTTGATATCTTTCATTCTAGCTTTTATAACTTCTGACATTCTAGCATTAGTTTTTTTTCTTTCTTTCTCGATTTCTTTCATTCTAGCTTTAATACCTTCTAACATTCTATCTTTAGTTTCTTTGGTTCTTTCTTTCTTTCTTTCTTTCTTGTTTTCGTTCATTTTAGCTTTAATACCTTCTAATATTTTGTCATTAGTTTCTTTCTTTATCTCTTTCATTCTAATTTTAATACATTCTTACATTCTATCTTTAGTTTCTTTCTTTCTTTCTTGATTTCTTTCATTCTAGCTTTAATAACTTCTGACAATCTATCTTTTGTTTCTTTCTTTCTTTCTTGATATCTTCCATTCCAGCTTTTATAACTTCTAACGTTCTATCATTAGTTTTTTTCTTTCTTTCTCGATTTCTTTCATTGTAGCTTTAATGCCTTCTAACATTGAATCTTTAGTTTCTTTCTTTCTTGATATCTTTCATTCTAGCTTTAATATCTTCTAACATTTTATCTTTAGTTTGTTTCTTTCTTTCTTTCTTGATATCTTTCATTCTAGCTTTAATACCTTCTAACATTCTATCTTTAGTTTCTTTCCTTCTTTCTTTCTTGTTTTCTTTCATTCTAGCTTTAATACCTTCTAACATTCAATCTTTATTTTCTTTCTTTCTTGTTTTCTTTCTTGATATCTTTCATTCTAGCTTTAATACCTTATAACATTTTATCTTTAGTTTCCTTCTTTCTTTCCTGATATCTTTCATTCTAGCTTTAATACTTTCTAACATTCTATCTTTACTTTCTTTCTTTCTTTCTTTCTTTCT
Source organism: Intellagama lesueurii (assembly GCA_037013535.1). Classification (NCBI taxonomy): domain Eukaryota; kingdom Metazoa; phylum Chordata; class Lepidosauria; order Squamata; family Agamidae; genus Intellagama; species Intellagama lesueurii. The sequence continues at coordinate 17,148,262 of JBAJHW010000013.1, forward strand.
TTTTTTCCCCGCTCATTTACCTTTAATACCTTTTAATATTCTATCATTACTTTCTTTCTTTCTTTCTTTCTTGATTTCTTTCATTCTAGCTTTAATACCTTCAAACTTTCAATCTTTACTTTCTTTCTTTCTTTCTTGTTTTCGTTCATTTTAGCTTTAATACCTTCTAATATTCTAGCATTAGTTTCTTTCTTTCTTTCTTTCTTTCTTGATATCTTTCATTCTAGCTTTAATACCTTCTAACATTCTATCTTTAGTTTCTTTCCTTCTTTCTTTCTTGTTTTCTTTCATTTTAGCTTTAATACCTTCTTATGATCTATCTTTAGTTTCTTTCTTTCTTTCTTTATCTCTTTCATTCTAATTTTAATACATTCTTACATTCTATCTTTAGTTTCTTTCTTTCTTTCTTGATTTCTTTCATTCTAGCTTTAATAACTTCTGACAATCTATCTTTTGTTTCTTTCTTTCTTTCTTGATATCTTCCATTCTAGCTTTTATAACTTCTAACGTTCTATCATTAGTTTTTTCTTTCTTTCTCGATTTCTTTCATTGTAGCTTTAATGCCTTCTAACATTGAATCTTTAGTTTCTTTCTTTCTTGATATTTTTCATTCTAGCTTTAATACCTTCTAACATTCTATCTTTACTTTCTTTGGTTCTTTCTTTCTTTCTTGTTTTTGTTTATTTTAGCTTTAATAACTTCTAATATTCTATCATTAGTTTCTTTCTTTCTTTCTTTCTTGATATCATTCATTCCAATTTTAATACCATCTAACATTCTATCTTTAGTTTCTTTCTTTCTTTCTTTCTTTCTTGATATCTTTCATTGTAGTTTTTATACCTTCTAACGTTCTACCTTTAGTTTCTTTCTTTCTTTTTTTCTTGATATCCCTCATTCTAGCTTTAATACCTTCTAACATTCAATCTTTAGTTTCCTTCTTTCTTTCCTGATTTCTTTCATTCTACCTTTAATACCTTATAACATTCTATCTTTTGTTTCTTTCTTTCTTTATTGTTTTCGCTCATTTTAGCTTTAATAACTTTTAATATTCTATCTTTAGTTTCTTTCTTTCTTTGTTTCTTGATATCTTTCATACTAGCTTTAATTCCATCTAACGTTCTAACTTTAGTTTCTTTCTTTCTTTCTTTCTTGATTTCTTTCATTCTAGCTTTAATATGTTCTTACATTCTATCTTTAGTTTCTTTCTTTCTTTCTTGATTTCCTTCATTCATGCTTTAATACCTTCTGACATTCTATCTTTAGTTTCTTTCTTTCTTTCTTGTTTTCTTTCATTCTAGCTTTAATATCTTCTAACATTGAATCTTTAGTTTCCTTCTTTCTTTCATTAATATCTTTCATTCTAGCTTTAATTCCGTCTGACATTCTATCTTTATTTTCTTTCTTTCTTTCTTTCTTGATATCTTTCATTCTTGCTTTAATACCTTTTGACATTCTATCTTTAGTTTCTTTCTTTCTTTCTTGATATCTTTCATTCCAGCTTTAATACCTTCTAACATTCTATCTTTACTTTCTTTCTTTCTGTCTTTCTTTCTTTCTTGTTTTCGTTCATTTTAGCTTTATTACCTTCTAATATTCTATGATTAGTTTCTTTCTTTCTTGATGTCTTTCATTCTAATTTTAGTACCTTCTAACGTTCTGTCTTTAGTTTCTTTCTTTCTTTCTTGATATCTCATTCTTGCTTTAATACCCTCTAACATTCTATCTTTAGTTTCTTTCCTTCTTTCTTTCTTGTTTTCTTTCATTCTAGCTTTAATACTTTCTAACATTCCATCTTTAGTTTCTTTCTTTCTTTCTTGATATCTTTCATTCTAGCTTTAATACCTTCTAACATTCTATCTTTACTTTCTTTCTTTCTTTCTTTCTTTCTTTCTTTCTTTCCTTCTTTCTTGTTTTCGTTCATTTTAGCTTTCATACCTTCTAACATTCTATCATTAGTTTCTTTTTTACTTTATTTCTTTCTTGATATCTTTCATTCTAACTTTAATACCATCTAACATTCTATCTTTAGTTCCTTTCTTTCTTTCTTTCTTGATATCTTTCATTCTAACTTTAATACCATCTAACATTCTATCTTTAGTTTCTTTCCTTCTTTCTTTCTTGTTTTCTTTCATTTTAGCTTTAATACCTTCTAACGTTCTATCTTTAGATTCTTTCTTTCTTCCTTGATATCTTTCATTCTAATTTTAGTACCTTCTAACGTTCTGTCTCTAGTTTCTTTCTTTCTTTCTTGATATCTTTCATTCTTGCTTTAATACCTTCTTACATTCTATCTTCAATTTCTTTCTTTCTTGATTTCCTTCATTTATGCTTTACAACCTTCTGACATTCTATTTTTAGTTTCTTTCTTCCTTGATTTCTTTCATTCATGCTTTAATATCTTCTAACATTCAATCTTTTATTTCTTTCTTTCTTTCTTTATATCTTTCATTCTCGCTTTAATACCATCTAACAGTCTATCTTTAGTTTCTTTCTTTCTTTCTTTCTTGATATCTTTCATTTCTAGCTTTAAAACCTTCTAACATTCTATCTTTAGTTTCTTTCCTTCTTTTTTTCTTTTTTTCTTTCATTTTAGCTTTAATACCTTTTAATGTCCTATATTTAGTTTCTTTCTTTCTTTCTTTCTTTCTTGATACATTTCGTTTTAATTTTAATACCATCTAACATTCTATCTTTAGTTTCTATCTTTCTTTCTTTCTTGATATCTTTCATTCTAGCTTTAATACCTTCTAACATTCTATCTTTAGTTTCTTTCCTTCTTTCTTTCTTGTTTTCATTCATTCTAGCTTTAATACCTTCTAACGTTCTGTCTTTAGTTTCTTTCTTTCTTTCTTTCTTTCTTTCTTGTTCTCATTCAATAATTCTTTAATACCTTCTGACATTCTAGCTGTAGTTTCTTTTTTTCTTCCTTGATTTCTTTCATTCATGCTTTAATACCTTATAACATTCTATCTTTAGTTTCTTTCTTTCTTTCTTGATATCTTTCATTCTAGCTTTAATACCTTCTAATATTCTATCTTTACTTTCTTTCTTTCTTTCTTGTTTACGTTCATTTTAGCTTTAATACCTTCTAATATTCTATCATTAGTTTCTTTCTTTGTTTGTTTCTTTCTTGATATCTTTCATTCTAACTTTAATACCATCTAACATTCTATCTTTAGTTTCTTTCTTTCTTTCTTTCTCGATATCTTTCATTCTAGCTTTAATGCCTTCTAACATTCTATCTTTAATTTCTTTCTTTCTTGCTTGCTTGATTTCCTTCATTCATGCTTTAATACCTTCTGACATTCTATCTTTAGTTTCTTTCTTTCTTTCTTTCTTGATTTCTTTCATTCATGCTTTAATACCTTCTCACATTCTATCTTTATTTTCTTTCTTTCTTTCTTTCTCTCTTGATATCTTTCATTCTAATTTTAATACATTCTTACATTCTATCTTTATTTTTTTTTTCTTTCTTTCTTTCTTTCTTTCTTTCATTCTATTTTTAATACCTTGTGACAGTATATCTTTTGTTTCTTTCTTTCTTTCTTGATATCTTTCATTCTAGCTTTTATAACTTCTGACATTCTATCATTAGTTTTTTTTCTTTCTTTCTCGATTTCTTTCATTGTAGCTTTAATGCCTTCTAACATTCAATCTAGTTTCTTACTTTCTTGATATTTTTCATTCTAGCTTTAATACCTTCTAACATTCTATCTTTAGTTTCTTTGGTTCTTTCTTTCTTTCTTTCTTTCTTGTTTTCGTTCATTTTAGCTTTAATACCTTCTAATATTTTGTCATTAGTTTCTTTCTTTATCTCTTTCATTCTAATTTTAATACATTCTTACATTCTATCTTTAGTTTCTTTCTTTCTTTCTTGATTTCTTTCATTCTAGCTTTAATAACTTCTGACAATCTATCTTTTGTTTCTTTCTTTCTTTCTTGATATCTTCCATTCCAGCTTTTATAACTTCTAACGTTCTATCATTAGTTTTTTTCTTTCTTTCTCGATTTCTTTCATTGTAGCTTTAATGCCTTCTAACATTGAATCTTTAGTTTCTTTCTTTCTTGATATCTTTCATTCTAGCTTTAATATCTTCTAACATTTTATCTTTAGTTTGTTTCTTTCTTTCTTTCTTGATATCTTTCATTCTAGCTTTAATACCTTCTAACATTCTATCTTTAGTTTCTTTCCTTCTTTCTTTCTTGTTTTCTTTCATTCTAGCTTTAATACCTTCTAACATTCAATCTTTAGTTTCTTTCTTTCTTGTTTTCTTTCATTCTAGCTTTAATACCTTCTAACATTCTATCTTTAGTTTCTTTCCTTCTTTCGTTCTTTTTTCTTTCATTCTAGCTTTAATACCTTCTAACATTCAAAGTTAATTTTCTTTCTTTCTTTCTTGATATATTTCATTCTAGCTTTAATACCTTCTAATATTCTATCATTTAGTTTCTTTCTTTCGTTCTTTCTTGATATATTTCGTTCTTACTTTATTACATTCTAACATTCTATCTTTAGTTTCTTGCTTTCTTTCTTGATATCTTTCATTCTAGCTTTAATACCTTCTAACGTTCTGTCTTTAGTTTCTTTCTTTCTTTCTTTCTTTCTTTCTTGATCTCATTCAATAATTCTTTAATACCTTCTGACATTCTAGCTGTAGTTTCTTTTTTTCTTCCTTGATTTCTTTCATTCATGCTTTAATACCTTATAACATTCTATCTTTAGTTTCTTTCTTTCTTTCTTTCTTGATATCTTATTTAATTTACATTCTAACATTCTACCTTTAGATTCTTTCCTTCTTTCTTTCTTGTTTTCGTTCATTTTAGCTTGAACACCTTCTAACATTCTATCTTTAGTTTCTTTCTTTCTTTCTTGTTTTCTTTCATTCTAGCTTTAATATCTTCTGACATTCTATCATTAGTATTTTTTTCTTTCTTTCTCGATTTTCTTTCATCCTAGCTTTAATACCCTTCTTACATTCAATCTTTAGTTTCTTTCTTTCCTTTCTTGATAATTTTTCATTCTAGCTTTAATACCTTCTAATATTCTATCTTTACTTTCTTTCTTTCTTTTCTTTCTTCTTTTCGGTCATTTTAGCTTTAATACCTTCTAATATTCTATCATTAGGTTTCTTTCTTTCTTTCTTACTTCATATCTTTCATTCTAATTTTAATACCATCTAACATTCTATCTTTAGTTTCTATCTTTCTTTCTTTCTTGATATCTTTCATTCTAGCTTAATACCTTCTAACATTCAAAGTTAATTTTCTTTCTTTCTTTCTTGATATATTTCATTCTAGCTTTAATACCTTCTAATATTCTATCATTTAGTTTCTTCCTTTCTTCCTTTCTTGATATATTTCGTTCTTACTTTATTACATTCTATCTTTAGTTTCTTTCTTTCTTTCTCGATTTCTTTCATTCCAGCTTTAATACCTTCTAACATTCAATCTTTAGTTTTGTTCTTTCTTTCTTGATATCTTTCATTCTAGCTTAATACCTTCTAACATTCTATCTTTAGTTACTTTCCTTGTTTTTTTTCCTGTTTTCTTTCATTTTAGCTTTAATACCTTCTTATGTTCTATCTTTAGTTTCTTTCTTTCTTTCTTTCTTTATCTCTTTCATTCTAATTTTAATACATTCTTACATTCTATCTTTAGTTTCTTTCTTTCCTTCTTTCTTTCTTTCTTTCTTTCTTTCTTGATATCTTTCATTCCAGCTTTAATACATTCTAACATTCAAATTTAGTCTCTTTCTTTCTTGATTTTTTAATTCTAGCTTTATTACCTTCTTACATTCTATCTTTAGTTTGTATCTTTCTTTCTTTCTTGATATCTTTCATTCTCTCTTGAATACCTTCTAACATTCTATCTTTTCTTTCTTTCTTTTTTTCTTTCTTTCTTTCTTTCTTGTTTTCGTTTATTTTAGCATTAATACCTTCTAATATTCTATACTTAGTTTCTTTCTTTCTTTCTTGATATCTTTCATTCTAGCTTTAATACATTCTAACATTCAAATTTAGTTTCTTTCTTTCTTGATTTCTTAAATTTTAGCTTTAATACATCTTACATTCTATCTTTACTTTGTATCTTTCTTCTTTCTTGATATCATTCATTCTAGCTTTAATACCTTCTAACATTCTATCTCTACTTTTCTTTTTTTCTTTCTTTCTTTCTCTCTTGTTTTCATTCATTTTAGCTTCATTACCTTCTAATATTCTATCATTAGTTTCTTTCTTTCTTTCTTTCTTGATATCTTTCATTCTAGCTTTAATAACTTATAACATTCTATCTTTAGTTTCTTTAATTCTTTCTTGATATCTTTCATTCTAGCTTTAATACCTTCTAATATTCTATCTTTACTTTCTTTCTTTCTTTCTTTCTTGTTTACGTTCATTTTAGCTTTAATACCTTCTAATATTCTATCATTAGTTTCTTTCTTTGTTTGTTTCTTTCTTGATATCTTTCATTCTAACTTTAATACCATCTAACATTCTATCTTTAGTTTCTTTCTTTCTTTCTTTCTCGATATCTTTCATTCTAGCTTTAATGCCTTCTAACATTCTATCTTTAATTTCTTTCTTTCTTGCTTGCTTGATTTTCCTTAATTCATGCTTTAATAATTACTGACATTCTATCTTTAGTTTCTTTCTTTCTTTCTTTCTTGATTTCTTTCATTCATGCTTTAATACCTTCTCACATTCTATCTTTATTTTCTTTCTTTCTTTCTTTCTCTCTTGATATCTTTCATTCTAATTTTAATACATTCTTACATTCTATCTTTAGTTTCTTTTTTTCTTTCTTTCTTTCTTTCATTCTATTTTTAATACCTTGTGACAGTATATCTTTTGTTTCTTTCTTTCTTTCTTGATATCTTTCATTCTAGCTTTTATAACTTCTGACATTCTATCATTAGTTTTTTTTCTTTCTTTCTCGATTTCGTTCATTGTAGCTTTAATGCCTACTAACATTCAATCTAATTTCTTTCTTTCTTTCTTGATATCTTTCATTCTAGCTTTTATAACTTCTGACATTCTAGCATTAGTTTTTTTTCTTTCTTTCTCGATTTCTTTCATTCTAGCTTTAATACCTTCTAACATTCTATCTTTAGTTTCTTTGGTTCTTTCTTTCTTTCTTTCTTTCTTGTTTTCGTTCATTTTAGCTTTAATACCTTCTAATATTTTGTCATTAGTTTCTTTCTTTATCTCTTTCATTCTAATTTTAATACATTCTTACATTCTATCTTTAGTTTCTTTCTTTCTTTCTTGATTTCTTTCATTCTAGCTTTAATAACTTCTGACAATCTATCTTTTGTTTCTTTCTTTCTTTCTTGATATCTTCCATTCCAGCTTTTATAACTTCTAACGTTCTATCATTAGTTTTTTTCTTTCTTTCTCGATTTCTTTCATTGTAGCTTTAATGCCTTCTAACATTGAATCTTTAGTTTCTTTCTTTCTTGATATCTTTCATTCTAGCTTTAATATCTTCTAACATTTTATCTTTAGTTTGTTTCTTTCTTTCTTTCTTGATATCTTTCATTCTAGCTTTAATACCTTCTAACATTCTATCTTTAGTTTCTTTCCTTCTTTCTTTCTTGTTTTCTTTCATTCTAGCTTTAATACCTTCTAACATTGAATCTTTATTTTCTTTCTTTCTTGTTTTCTTTCTTGATATCTTTCATTCTAGCTTTAATACCTTATAACATTTTATCTTTAGTTTCCTTCTTTCTTTCCTGATATCTTTCATTCTAGCTTTAATACTTTCTAACATTCTATCTTTACTTTCTTTCTTTCTTTCTTTCTTTCTTTTTTTCCCCGCTCATTTACCTTTAATACCTTTTAATATTCTATCATTACTTTCTTTCTTTCTTTCTTTCTTGATTTCTTTCATTCTAGCTTTAATACCTTCAAACTTTCAATCTTTACTTTCTTTCTTTCTTTCTTGTTTTCGTTCATTTTAGCTTTAATACCTTCTAATATTCTAGCATTAGTTTCTTTCTTTCTTTCTTTCTTTCTTGATATCTTTCATTCTAGCTTTAATACCTTCTAACATTCTATCTTTAGTTTCTTTCCTTCTTTCTTTCTTGTTTTCTTTCATTTTAGCTTTAATACCTTCTTATGATCTATCTTTAGTTTCTTTCTTTCTTTCTTTATCTCTTTCATTCTAATTTTAATACATTCTTACATTCTATCTTTAGTTTCTTTCTTTCTTTCTTGATTTCTTTCATTCTAGCTTTAATAACTTCTGACAATCTATCTTTTGTTTCTTTCTTTCTTTCTTGATATCTTCCATTCTAGCTTTTATAACTTCTAACGTTCTATCATTAGTTTTTTCTTTCTTTCTCGATTTCTTTCATTGTAGCTTTAATGCCTTCTAACATTGAATCTTTAGTTTCTTTCTTTCTTGATATTTTTCATTCTAGCTTTAATACCTTCTAACATTCTATCTTTACTTTCTTTGGTTCTTTCTTTCTTTCTTGTTTTTGTTTATTTTAGCTTTAATAACTTCTAATATTCTATCATTAGTTTCTTTCTTTCTTTCTTTCTTGATATCATTCATTCCAATTTTAATACCATCTAACATTCTATCTTTAGTTTCTTTCTTTCTTTCTTTCTTTCTTGATATCTTTCATTGTAGTTTTTATACCTTCTAACGTTCTACCTTTAGTTTCTTTCTTTCTTTTTTTCTTGATATCCCTCATTCTAGCTTTAATACCTTCTAACATTCAATCTTTAGTTTCCTTCTTTCTTTCCTGATTTCTTTCATTCTACCTTTAATACCTTATAACATTCTATCTTTTGTTTCTTTCTTTCTTTATTGTTTTCGCTCATTTTAGCTTTAATAACTTTTAATATTCTATCTTTAGTTTCTTTCTTTCTTTGTTTCTTGATATCTTTCATACTAGCTTTAATTCCATCTAACGTTCTAACTTTAGTTTCTTTCTTTCTTTCTTTCTTGATTTCTTTCATTCTAGCTTTAATATGTTCTTACATTCTATCTTTAGTTTCTTTCTTTCTTTCTTGATTTCCTTCATTCATGCTTTAATACCTTCTGACATTCTATCTTTAGTTTCTTTCTTTCTTTCTTGTTTTCTTTCATTCTAGCTTTAATATCTTCTAACATTGAATCTTTAGTTTCCTTCTTTCTTTCATTAATATCTTTCATTCTAGCTTTAATTCCGTCTGACATTCTATCTTTATTTTCTTTCTTTCTTTCTTTCTTGATATCTTTCATTCTTGCTTTAATACCTTTTGACATTCTATCTTTAGTTTCTTTCTTTCTTTCTTGATATCTTTCATTCCAGCTTTAATACCTTCTAACATTCTATCTTTACTTTCTTTCTTTCTGTCTTTCTTTCTTTCTTGTTTTCGTTCATTTTAGCTTTATTACCTTCTAATATTCTATGATTAGTTTCTTTCTTTCTTGATGTCTTTCATTCTAATTTTAGTACCTTCTAACGTTCTGTCTTTAGTTTCTTTCTTTCTTTCTTGATATCTCATTCTTGCTTTAATACCCTCTAACATTCTATCTTTAGTTTCTTTCCTTCTTTCTTTCTTGTTTTCTTTCATTCTAGCTTTAATACTTTCTAACATTCCATCTTTAGTTTCTTTCTTTCTTTCTTGATATCTTTCATTCTAGCTTTAATACCTTCTAACATTCTATCTTTACTTTCTTTCTTTCTTTCTTTCTTTCTTTCTTTCCTTCTTTCTTGTTTTCGTTCATTTTAGCTTTCATACCTTCTAACATTCTATCATTAGTTTCTTTTTTACTTTATTTCTTTCTTGATATCTTTCATTCTAACTTTAATACCATCTAACATTCTATCTTTAGTTCCTTTCTTTCTTTCTTTCTTGATATCTTTCATTCTAACTTTAATACCATCTAACATTCTATCTTTAGTTTCTTTCCTTCTTTCTTTCTTGTTTTCTTTCATTTTAGCTTTAATACCTTCTAACGTTCTATCTTTAGATTCTTTCTTTCTTCCTTGATATCTTTCATTCTAATTTTAGTACCTTCTAACGTTCTGTCTCTAGTTTCTTTCTTTCTTTCTTGATATCTTTCATTCTTGCTTTAATACCTTCTTACATTCTATCTTCAATTTCTTTCTTTCTTGATTTCCTTCATTTATGCTTTACAACCTTCTGACATTCTATTTTTAGTTTCTTTCTTCCTTGATTTCTTTCATTCATGCTTTAATATCTTCTAACATTCAATCTTTTATTTCTTTCTTTCTTTCTTTATATCTTTCATTCTCGCTTTAATACCATCTAACAGTCTATCTTTAGTTTCTTTCTTTCTTTCTTTCTTGATATCTTTCATTTCTAGCTTTAAAACCTTCTAACATTCTATCTTTAGTTTCTTTCCTTCTTTTTTTCTTTTTTTCTTTCATTTTAGCTTTAATACCTTTTAATGTCCTATATTTAGTTTCTTTCTTTCTTTCTTTCTTTCTTGATATCTTTCGTTTTAATTTTAATACCATCTAACATTCTATCTTTAGTTTCTATCTTTCTTTCTTTCTTGATATCTTTCATTCTAGCTTTAATACCTTCTAACATTCTATCTTTAGTTTCTTTCCTTCTTTCTTTCTTGTTTTCATTCATTCTAGCTTTAATACCTTCTAACATTCAATCTTTAGTTTCTTTCTTTCTTTCTTGTTTTCTTTCATTCTAGCTTTAATACCTTCTAACATTCTATCTTTAGTTTCTTTCCTTCTTTCGTTCTTTTTTCTTTCATTCTAGCTTTAATACCTTCTAATATTCAAAGTTAATTTTCTTTCTTTCTTTCTTGATATATTTCATTCTAGCTTTAATACCTTCTAATATTCTATCATTTAGTTTCTTTCCTTCTTGATATATTTCGTTCTTACTTTATTACATTCTAACATTCTATCTTTAGTTTCTTTCTTTCTTTCTTGATATCTTTCATTCTAGCTTTAATACCTTCTAACATTCTATCTCTACTTTCTTTCTCTCTTTCTTTCTTTCTTGTTTTCATTCATTTTAGCTTTCTTACCTTCTAATATTCTGTCATTAGTTTCTTTCTTTCTTTCTTTCTTGACATCTTTCATTCTAGCTTTAATACCTTCTAACATTCAATCTTTAGTTTCGTTCTTTCTTTCTTGATATTTTACATTCTGGCTTTAATACATTGTAACATTCTATATTTAGTTACTTTCCTTGTTTTTTTCCTGTTTTCTTTCATTTTAGCTTTAATACCTTCTTATGTTCTATCTTTAGTTTCTTTCTTTCTTTCTTTCTTTATCTCTTTCATTCTAATTTTAATACATTCTTACATTCTATCTTTAGTTTCTTTCTTTCTTTCTTTCTTTCTTGATATCTTTCATTCTAGCTTTAATACATTCTAACATTCAAATTTAGTCTCTTTCTTTCTTGATTTCTTTAATTCTAGCTTTAATACCTTCTTACATTCTATCTTTAGTTTGTATCTATCTTTCTTTCTTGATATCTTTCATTCTCTCTTTAATACCTTCTAACATTCTATCTTTACTTTCTTTCTTTCTTTCTTTCTTTCTTTCTTGTTTTCGTTTATTTTAGCATTAATACCTTCTAATATTCTATAATTAGTTTCTTTCTTTCTTTCTTGATATCTTTCATTCTAGCTTTAATACATTCTAACATTCAAATTTAGTTTCTTTCTTTCTTGATTTTTTAAATTCTAGCTTTAATACCGTCTAACATTCTATCTTTACTTTGTATCTTTCTTTCTTTCTTTCTCTCATGTTTTCATTCATTTTAGCTTCATTACCTTCTAATATTCTATCATTAGTTTCTTTCTTTCTTTCTTTCTTGATATCTTTCATTCTAGCTTTAATAACTTATAACATTCTATCTTTAGTTTCTTTCCTTCTTTCTTGATATCTTTCATTCTAGCTTTAATACCTTCTAACATTCTATCTTTACTTTCTTTCTTTCTTTCTTGTTTACGTTCATTTTAGCTTTAATACCTTCTAATATTCTATCATTAGTTTCTTTCTTTGTTTGTTTCTTTCTTGATATCTTTCATTCTAACTTTAATACCATCTAACATTCTATCTTTAATTTCTTTCTTTCTTGCTTGCTTGATTTCCTTCATTCATGCTTTAATACCTTCTGACATTCTACCTTTAGTTTCTTTCTTTCTTTCTTGATTTCTTTCATTCATGCTTTAATACCTTCTGACATTCTATCTTTATTATCTTTCTTTCTTTCTTTCTTTCTTTCTTGATATCTGTCATTCTAGCTTTAATACATTCTAACATTCTATCTTTAGATTCTTTCCTTCTTTATCTCTTGTTTTCGTTCATTTTAGCTTTAATAACTTCTAACATTCTATCTTTAGTTTCTTTCTTTCTTTCTCTCTTGATATCTTTCATTCTAATTTTAATACATTCTTACATTCTATCTTTAGTTTCTTTCTTTCTTTCTTTCTTTCTTGATTTCTTTCATTCTATCTTTAATACCTTCTGACAGTATATCTTTTGTTTCTTTCTTTCTTTCTTGATATCTTTCATTCTAGCTTTTATAACTTCTGACATTCTATCATTAGTTTTTTTTCATTCTTTCTCGATTTCTTTCATTGTAGCTTAAATGCCTTCTAACATTCAATCTAGTTTCTTTCTTTCTTGATATTTTTCATTCTAGCTTTAATACCTTCTAACATTCTATCTTTAGTTTCTTTCGTTCTTTCTTTCTTTCTTTCTTTCTTTCTTTCTTTCTTGTTTTCGTTCATTTTAGCTTTAATACCTTCTAATATTTTGTCATTAGTTTCTTTCTTTCTTTCTTTATATCTTTCATTCTAATTTTAATACATTCTTACATTCTATCTTTAGTTTCTTTCTTTCTTTCTTTCTTTCTTGATTTCTTTCATTCTATCTTTAATACCTTCTGACATTCTATCATTAGTTTTTTTTCATTCTTTCTCAATTTCTTTCATTGTAGCTTTAATGCCTTCTAACATTCAATCTAGTTTCTTTCTTGCTTGCTTTAATTCCATTTGACATTCTATCTTTATTTTCTTTCTTTCTTTCTTTCTTGATATCTTTCATTCTAGCTTTTATAACTTCTGACATTCTATCATTAGTTTTTTTTCATTCTTTCTCAATTTCTTTCATTGTAACTTTAATGCCTGCCTTAAAACATTCAATCTAGTTTCTTTCTTTCTTGATATTTTTCATTCTAGCTTTAATACCTTCTAACATTCTATCTTTAGTTTCTTTGGTTCTTTCTTTCTTTCTTTCTTTCTTGTTTTCGTTCATTGTAACTTTAATGCCTTCTAACATTCTATCTTTAGTTTCTTTTCTTCTTTCTTTCTTGTTTTCTTTCTTTTTAGCATTAATACCTTCTAACGTTCTACCTTTAGTTTCTTTCTTTCTTTCTTTCTTGATATCTTTCATTCTAGCTTTAATACCTTATAACATTTTATCTTTAGTTTCCTTCTTTCTTTCCTGATATCTTTCATTCTAGCTTTAATACTTTCTAACATTCTATCTTTACTTTCTTTCTTTCTTTCTTTCTTTCTTTCTTTCTTTCGCTCATTTAACTTTAATACCTTTTAATATTCTATCATTAGTTTCTTTCTTTCTTTCTTTCTTTCATTCTAGCTTTAATACCTTCAAACATTCGATCTTTACTTTCTTTCTTTCTTTCTTGTTTTCGTTCATTTTAGCTTTAATACCTTCTAATACTCTATCATTAGCTTCTTTCTTTCTTTCTTTCTTTCTTGATATCTTTCATTCTAGCTTTAATACCTTCTAACATTCTATCTTTAGTTTCTTTCCTTCTTTCTTTCTTGTTTTCTTTCATTTTAGCTTTAATACCTTCTTATGATCTATCTTTAGTTTCTTTCTTTCTTTATCTCTTTCATTCTAATTTTAATACATTCTTACATTCTATCTTTAGTTTCTTTCTTTCTTTCTTCCTTTCTTTCTTGATTTCTTACATTCTATCTTTAATACCTTCTGACAGTATATCTTTTGTTTCTTTCTTTCTTTCTTGATATCTTCCATTCTAGCTTTTATAACTTCTAATGTTCTATCATTAGTTTTTTTTCTTTCTTTTTCGATTTCTTTCATTATAGCTTTAAAGCCTTCTAACATTCAATCTTTAGTTTCTTTCTTTCTTGATATTTTTCATTCTAGCTTTAATACCTTCTAACATTCTATCTTTACTTTCTTTGGTTCTTTCTTTCTTTCTTGTTTTTGTTTATTTTAGCTTTAATAACTTCTAATATTCTATCATTAGTTTCTTTCTTTCTTTCTTTCTTGATATCTTTCATTCCAATTTTAATACCATCTAACATTCTATCTTTAGTTTCTTTCTTTCTTTCTTTCTTTCTTTCTTTCTTGATATCTTTCATTGTAGCTTTTATACCTTCTAACGTTCTACCTTTAGTTTTTTTTCTTTCTTTTTTTCTTGATATCCTTCATTCTAGCTTTAATACCTTCTAACATTCAATCTTTAGTTTCCTTCTTTCTTTCCTGATTTCTTTCATTCTAGCTTTAATACTTTATAACATTCTTTCTTTTCTTTCTTTCTTTCTTTATTGTTTTCGCTCATTTTAGCTTTAATAACTTTTAATATTCTATCATTAGTTTCTTTCTTTCTTTCTTTCTTGTTTTCGTTCATTTTAGCTTTAATACCTTCTAATATTCTATCATTAGTTTCTTTCTGTCTTTGTTTCTTGATATCTTTCATTCTAGCTTTAATTCCATCTAACGTTCTAACTTTAGTTTCTTTCTTTCTTTCTTTCTTGATTTCTTTCATTCTAGCTTTAATATGTTCTTACATTCTATCTTTAGTTTCTTTCTTTCTTTCTTTCTTGATTTCCTTCATTCATGCTTTAATACCTTCTGACATTCTATCTTTAGTTTCTTTCTTTCTTTCTTGTTTTCTTTTATTCTAGCTTTAATATCTTCTAACATTGAATCTTTAGTTTCCTTCTTTCTTTCATTAATATCTTTCATTCGAGCTTTAATTCCATCTGACATTCTATCTTTATTTTCTTTCTTTCTTTCTTTCTTGATATCTTTCAATCTAACTTTAATAACTTTTGACATTCTATATTTAGTTTCTTTCTTTCTTTCTTGATATCTTTCATTCTAGCTTTAATACATTCTAACATTCTATCGTTTCTTTCTTTCTTTCCTGATATCTTTCATTCTTGCTTTAATAACTTTTAACATTCTATCTTTACTTTCTTTCTTTCTGTCTTTCTTTCTTTCTTGTTTTCGTTCATTTTAGCTTTATTACCTTCTAATATTCTATCATTAGTTTCTTTCTTTCTTGATGTCTTTCATTCTAATTTTAGTACCTTCTAACGTTCTGTCTTTAGTTTCTTTCTTTCTTTCTTGATATCTTTCATTCTTGCTTTAATACCCTCTAACATTCTATCTTTAGTTTCTTTCCTTCTTTCTTTCTTGTTTTCTTTCATTCTAGCTTTAGTTTCTTTCTTTCTTTCTTTCTTGATATCTTTCATTCCAGCTTTAATACCTTCTAACATTCTATCTTTACTTTCTTTCTTTCTGTCTTTCTTTCTTTCTTGTTTTCGTTCATTTTAGCTTTATTACCTTCTAATATTCTATCATTAGTTTCTTTCTTTCTTGATGTCTTTCATTCTAATTTTAGTACCTTCTAACGTTCTGTCTTTAGTTTCTTTCTTTCTTTCTTGATATCTTTCATTCTTGCTTTAATACCCTCTAACATTCTATCTTTAGTTTCTTTCCTTCTTTCTTTCTTGTTTTCTTTCATTCTAGCTTTAATACTTTCTAACATTCCATCTTTAGTTTCTTTCTTTCTTTCTTGATATCTTTCATTCTAGCTTTAATATCTTCTAACATTATATCTTTACTTTCTTTCTTTCCTTCTTTCTTGTTTTCGTTCATTTTAGCTTTAATACCTTCTAACATTCTATCATTAGTTTTTTTTTTACTTTATTTCTTTCTTGATATCTTTCATTCTAACTTTAATACCATCTAACATTCTATCTTTAGTTCCTTTCTTTCTTTCTTTCTTGATATCTTTCATTCTAACTTTAATACCATCTAACATTCTATCTTTAGATTCTTTCCTTCTTTCTTTCTTGTTTTCTTTCATTTTAGCTTTAATACCTTCTAACGTTCTATCTTTAGATTCTTTCTTTCTTTCTTGATATCTTTCATTCTAATTTTAGTACCTTCTAACGTTCTGTCTTTAGTTTCTTTCTTTCTTTCTTGATATCTTTCATTCTTGCTTTAATACCTTCTTACATTCTATCTTTAATTTCTTTCTTTCTTGATTTCCTTCATTCATGCTTTACTGCCTTCTGACATTCTATCTTTAGTTTCTTTCTTTCTTCCTTGATTTCTTTCATTCTAGCTTTAATACCTTTTAACATTCTATCTTTACTTTCTTTCTTCCTTTCTTTCTTGTTTTCGTTCATTTTAGCTTTAATTCCTTCTAATATTCTATCATTACTTTCTTTCTTTCCTTGTTTCTTTCTTCATACCTTTCATTCTAACTTTAATACCATCTAACATTCTATCTTTAGTTTCTTTCTTTCTTTCTTGATATCTTTCATTCTAGCTTTAATGACTTTTAACATTCTATCTTTAGTTTCTTTCCTTCTTTCTTGGTTTTCTTTCATTTTAGCTTTAATACCTTCTAACGTTCAATCTTTAGTTTCTTTCTTTCTTTCTTGATATCTTTCATTTTAATTTTAATACCTTCTAACGTTCTGTCTTTAGTTTCATTCTTTCTTTCTCGATTTCTTTCATTCTAGCTTTAATACCTTCTAACAATCAATCTTTAGTTTCTTTCTTTCTTTCTTGATATTTTTCATTCTAGCTTTAATACCTTCTAACATTCTATCTTTAGTTTCTTTCCTTCTTTTTTTCTTGTTTTCTTTCATTTTAGCTTTAATACCTTTTAATGTCCTATATTTAGTTTCTTTCTTTCTTTCTTTCTTGATATCTTTCATTCTATCTTTAATACCTTCTGACATTCTATCTTCAGTTTCTTTCTTTCTTCATATCTTTCATTCTAGCTTTAATACCTTCTAACGTTCTTTCTTTAGTTTCTTTCTTTCTTGATATCTTTCATTCTAATTTTAATACCTTCTAACATTCTGTCTTTCGTTTCTTTCTATCTTTCTTTCTTGATATCTTTCATTCTTGCTTTAATACCTTCTAACATTCTATATTTACTTTCTTTTTTTCTGTCTTTCTTTCTTTCTTGTTTTCGCTCATTTTAGCTTTATTACCTTCTAATATTCTATCATTAGTTTCTTTCTTTCTTGATATCTTTCATTCTAGCTTCAATACCTTCTAAAATTCTATCTTTAGTTTCTTTCCTTCTTTCTTTCTTGTTTTCTTTCATTTTAGCTTTAATACCTTCTAACTTTCTATCTTTAGTTTCTTTCTTTCTTTCTTGTTTTCTTTCATTCTAGCTTTAATGCTTTCTAACATTCCATCTTTAGTTTCTTTCTTTCTTACTTGATATCTTTCATTCTAGCTTTAATACCTTCTTACATTCTATCTTTACTTTCTTTCTTTCTTTCTTTTTTTCGTTCATTTTAGCTTTATTACCTTCTAATATTCTATCATTAGTTTCTTTCTTTCTTGATATCTTTCATTCTAGCTTCAGTACCTTCTAACATTCTATCTTTAGTTTCTTTCTTTCTTTCTTGTTTTCTTTCATTCTAGCTTTAATGCTTTCTAACATTCCATCTTTAATTTCTTTCTTTCTTTCTTGATATCTTTCATTCTAATTTTAGTACCTTCTAACCTTCTGTCTTTAGATTCCTTCTTTCTTTCCTGATTTCTTTCATTCTAGCTTTAATGCTTTCTAACATTCTATATTTACTTTCTTTCTTTCTTTCTTTCTTTCTTTCTTTCTTGTTTTCGCTCATTTTAGCTTTAATACCTTCTAATCTTCTATCATTAGTTTCTTTCTTTCTTTCTTTCTTGATTTCCTTTATTCTAGCTTTAATACCTTCTACCATTCAATCTTTACTTTCTTTCCTTCTTGTTTTCGTTCATTTTAGCTTTAATACATTCTAATATTCTATCATTAGTTTCTTTCTTTCTTTCTTGATATCTTTCATTCTAATTTTAGTACCTTCTAACGTTCTGTCTTTAGTTTCCTTCTTTCTCTCCTGATATCTTTCATTCTAGCTTTAATTCCATCTAACGTTCTAACTTTAGTTTCTTTCTTTCTTTCTTTCTTTCTTCATTTCTTTCATTCTAGCTTTAATACGTTCTGACATTCTATCTTTAGTTTCTTTCTTTCTTTCTTGATATCTTTCATTCTAGCTTTAATATCTTTTAACAATCTATCTTTAGTTTGTTTCTTTCTTTCTTGATTTCTTTAATTCTAGCTTTAATACTTTCTTACAATCTATCTTTAGTTTCTTTCTTTCTTTCTTGATTTCCTTCATTCATGCTTTAATACCTTCTGACATTCTATCTTTAGTTTCTTTCTTTCTTTCTTGTTTTCTTTCATTCTAGCTTTAATACCTTCTAACATTCAATCTTTAGTTTCCTTCTTTCTTTCTTGATAGCTTTCATTCTAGCTTTAATTCCATTTTACATTCTATCTTTATTTTCTTTCTTTCTTTCTTTCTTTCTTGATATCTTTCATTCTAGCTTTAATACCTTCTGACATTCTATCTTTAGTTTCTTTCTTTCTTTCTTGATATCTTTCATTCTAGCTTTAATACATTCTAACATTCTATCTTTAGTTTCTTTCTTTCTTTCTTGATATCTTTCATTCTAGCTTTAATACCTTCTAACATTCTATCTTTAGTTTCTTTCCTTCTTTCTTTCTTGTTTTTCTTTCAATCTTGCTTTAATACCTTCTTACATTCTATCTTTAATTTCTTCTTTCTTGATTTCCTTCATTCATACTTTAATACCTTCTGACATTCTATCTTTAGTTTTCTTTCTTTCTTCCTTGATTTCTTTCATTCATGCTTTAATATCTTCTAACATTCAATCTTTTATCTCTTTCTTTCTTTCTTGATATCTTTCATACCTTGATTTCTTTCATTCTTGCTTTAATACCTTTCTTACATTCTATCTTTAATTTCTTTCTTTCTTGATTTCCCATTCATGCTTTAATACCTTTTAACATTCTATCTTTACTTTCTTTCTTTCTTTCTTTTTTTCTTGTTTCGCTCATTTTAGCTTTAATTTCTTCTAATATTCTATCATTAGTTTCTTTCTTTCTTTGTTTCTTTCTTCATATCTTTCATTCTAACTTATAATACCATCTAACATTCTATCTTTAGTTTCTTTCTTTCTTTCTTGATATCTTTCATTCTAGCTTTAATGCCTTTTAACATTCTATCTTTAGTTTTCTTTCCTTCCTTCTTGGTTTTCTTTCATTTTAGCTTTAATACCTTGTAACGTTCGATCTTTAGTTTCTTTCATTCTTTCTTGATATATTTCATTTTAATTTTAATACCTTCTAACGTTCTGTCTTTAGTTTCTTTCCTTCTTTCTTTCTTGTTTTCTTTCATTTTAGGTTTAATACCTTCTAACGTTCTATCTTTAGTTTCTTTCTTTCTATCTTTCTTGTTTTCTTTCATTCTAGTTTTAAATACTTTCTATCATTCCATCTTTAGTTTCTTCTTTTTTTCTTGATATCTTTCATTCTAGCTTTAATACCTTCTAACATTCTATTTTTACTTTCTTTCTTTCTTTCTTTCTTGTTTTCATTCATTTTAGCTTTAATACCTTCTAACGTTCTATCTTTAGATTCTTTCTTTCTTACTTGATATCTTTCATTCTAATTTAGTACCTTCTAACGTTCTGTCTTTAGTTTCCTTCTTTCTTTCCTGATTTCTTTCAATCTAGCTTTAATACTTCTAAAATTCTATATTTACTTTCTTTCTTTCTTTCTTTCTTCTTTTGGCTCATTTTAGCTTTAATACCTTCGAATATTCTATCATTAGTTTCTTTCTTTCTTTCTTGATTTCCTTTATTCTAGCTTTAATACCTTCTACCATTCAATCTTTACTTTCTTTCTTTCTTTCTTGTTTTCGTTCATTTTAGCTTTAATACATTCTATATTCTATCATTAGTTACTTTCTGTCTTTCTTTCCTGATATCTTTCATTCTAGCTTTAATTCCATCTAACGTTCTAACTTTAGTTTCTTTCTTTCTGTCTTTCTTTCTTGATTTCTTTTATTCTAGCTTTAATACGTTCTGACATTCTATCTTTAGTTTCTTTCTTTTTTTCTTGATATCTTTCATTCTAGCTTTAATATCTTTTAACAATCTATCTTTAGTTTGTTTCTTTCTTTCTTGATTTCTTTAATTCTAGCTTTAATACTTTCTTAAATTCTATCTTTAGTTGATTTCTTTCTTTCTTTCTTTCTTGAGTTCCTTCATTCATGCTTTTAATACCTTCTGACATTCTATCTTTTGTTTCTTTTCTTTCTTTCTTGTTTTCTTTCATTCTAGCTTTAATACCTTCTAACAGTTCATCTTTAGTTTCCTTCTTTCTTTCTTGATATCTTTCCTTCTAGCTTTAATTCCATTTGACATTCTATCTTTATTTTCTTTCTTTCTTTCTTTCTTGATATCTTTCATTCTAGCTTTAATACCTTCTGACATTCTATCTTTAGTTCTTTCTTTCTTTCTTGATATCTTTCATTCTAGCTTTAATACATTCTAACATTCTATCTTTTGTTTCTTTCTTTCTTGATATCTTTCATTCTAGTTTTAATAACTTTTAATAATCTATCTTTAGTTTGTTTCTTCCTTTCTTTCTTGATATCTTTCATTCTAGCTTTAATACCTTCTAACATTCTATCTTTACTTTCTTTCTTTCTTTCTTTCTTTCTTGTTTTTGTTCATTTTAGCTTTAATACCTTGAACATTCCATCATTAGTTTCTTTCTTTCTTTATTTCTTTCTTGATATCTTTCATTCTAACTTTAATACCATCTAAAATTCTATCTTTAGTTCCTTCCTTCCATTCTTTCTTTCTTTCTTGATATCTTTCATTCTAGCTTCAATAACTTCTGACATTCTATCTTTAGTTTCTTTCCTTCTTTCTTTCTTGGTTTTCTTTCATTTTAGCTTTAATACCTTCTAACGTTCTATCTTTAGTTTCTTTCTTTCTTTCTTGATATCTTTCATTCTAGCTTTAATACCTTCTAACATTCTATCTTTACTTTCTTTCTTTCTTTCTTTCTTGTTTTCGTTCATTTTAGGTTTAATATATTCTAACATTCTATCGTTTGTTTCTTTCTTGTTTCTTTCTTGATATCTTTCATTCTAACTTTAATACCATCTAACATTCTATCTTTAGTTTCTTTCTTTCTTTCTTGATATCTTTCATTCTAGCTTTAAGGCCTTCTAACATTCTATCTTTAGTTTGTTTCTTTCTTTCTTTCTTGTTTTCTTTCATTTTAGGTTTAATACCTTCTATCGTTCTATCTTTAGTTTCTTTCTTTCTTTCTTGATATCTTTCATTCTAATTTTAATAACTTATAACGTTCTGCCATTAGTTTCTTTCTTTCTTTCTTGATATCTTTCATTCTTGCTTTAATACCTTCTTACATTCTATCTTTAATTTCTTTCTTTCTTTCTTGATTTTCTTCATAAATGCTTTAATACCTTCTGACATTCTATCTTCAGTTTCTTTCTTTCTTTCTTGATTTCTTTCATTCATGCTTTAATACCTTCTAACATTCAATCTTTAAGTTCTTTCTTTCTTTCTTGATATCTTTCATTCTAGCTTTAATACCTTCTAACATTCAATCTTTAGTTCCTTCTTCCTTTCTTGATATCTTTCATTCTAGCTTTGTCCATCTGACATTCTATCCTTATTTTCTTTCTTTCTTTCTTTATTTCTTGATATCTTTCATTCTAGCTTTAATACCATCTGACATTCTATCTTTAGTTTCCTTCTTTAATTCCTGATTTCTTTCATTCTAGCTTTAATACTTTATAACATTCTATCTTTACTTTCTTTCTTTCTTTCTTTCTTGTTTTAAGCTCATTTTAGCTATAATACCTTCTAATATTCTATCATTAGTTTCTTTCTTTCTTCCTTTCTTGATTTCCTTTATACTAGCTTTAATACCTTCTACCATTCAATCTTTACTTTCTTTCTTTCTTTCTTCTTTTTGTTCATTTTAGCTTTAATACCTTCTAACATTCAATCTTTAGTTTCCTTCTTTCTTTCTTGATATCTTTCATTCTAGCTTTAATACTTTCTTACATTCTATCTTTAGTTTCTTTCTTTCTTTCTTTCTTGATTTCCTTCATTCATGCTTTAATACCTTCTGACATTCTATCTTTAGTTTCTTTCTTTCTTTCTTTCTTTTTTCATTCTAGCTTTAATACCTTCTAACATTCAATCTTTAGTTTCCTTCTTTCTTTCTTGATATCTTTCATTCTAGCTTTAATTCCATCTGACATTCTATCTTTATTTTCTTTCTTTCTTTCTTTCTTGATATCTTTCATTCTAGCTTTAATACCTTCTGACATTCTATCTTTAGTTTCTTTCTTTTTTTCTTGATATCTTTCATTCTAGCTTTAATACATTCTAACATTCTATCTTTTGTTTCTTTCTTTCTTTCTTGATATCTTTCATTCTAGCTTTAATACATTCTAACATTCTATCTTTTGTTTCTTTCTTTCTTGATATCTTTCATTCTAGCTTTAATAACTTTTAACAATCTATCTTTAGTTTGTTTCTTTCTTTCTTTCTTGATATCTTTCATTCTAACTTTAATACCAATTAACATTCTATCTTTAGTTTCTTTCCTTCTTTCTTTCTTGTTTTCTTTCATTTTAGCTTTAATACCTTCTAACGTTCTATCTTTAGATTCTTTCTTTCTTTCTTGATATCTTTCATTCTAATTTTAATACCTTCTAACGTTCTGTCATTAGTTTCTTTCTTTCTTTCTTGATATCTTTCATTCTTGCTTTAATACCTTCTTACATTATATCTTTAATTTCTTTCTTTCTTTCTTGATTTCCTTCATAAATGCTTTAATACCTTCTGACATTCTATCTTCAGTTTCTTTCTTTTTTTCTTGATTTCTTTCGTTCATGCTTTAATACCTTCTAACATTCAATCTTTAATTTCTTTCTTTCTTTCTTGATATCTTTCATTCTAGCTTTAATACCTTATTACATTCAATCTTTAGTTTCCTTCTTTCTTTCTTGATATCTTTCATTCTAGCTTTAATACCATCTGACATTCTATCTTTACTTTCTTTCTTTCTTTCTTCTTTTTGTTCATTTTAGCTTTAATACCTTCTAACATTCAATCTTTAGTTTCCTTCTTTCTTTCTTGATATCTTTCATTCTAGCTTTAATACTTTCTTACATTCTATCTTTAGTTTCTTTCTTTCTTTCTTTCTTGATTTCCTTCATTCATGCTTTAATACCTTCTGACATTCTATCTTTAGTTTCTTTCTTTCTTTCTTTCTTTTTTCATTCTAGCTTTAATACCTTCTAACATTCAATCTTTAGTTTCCTTCTTTCTTTCTTGATATCTTTCATTCTAGCTTTAATTCCATCTGACATTCTATCTTTATTTTCTTTCTTTCTTTCTTTCTTGATAACTTTCATTCTAGCTTTAATACCTTCTGACATTCTATCTTTAGTTTCTTTCTTTTTTTCTTGATATCTTTCATTCTAGCTTTAATACATTCTAACATTCTATCTTTTGTTTCTTTCTTTCTTTCTTGATATCTTTCATTCTAGCTTTAATACATTCTAACATTCTATCTTTTGTTTCTTTCTTTCTTGATATCTTTCATTCTAGCTTTAATAACTTTTAACAATCTATCTTTAGTTTGTTTCTTTCTTTCTTTCTTGATATCTTTCATTCTAACTTTAATACCAATTAACATTCTATCTTTAGTTTCTTTCCTTCTTTCTTTCTTGTTTTCTTTCATTTTAGCTTTAATACCTTCTAACGTTCTATCTTTAGATTCTTTCTTTCTTTCTTGATATCTTTCATTCTAATTTTAATACCTTCTAACGTTCTGTCATTAGTTTCTTTCTTTCTTTCTTGATATCTTTCATTCTTGCTTTAATACCTTCTTACATTATATCTTTAATTTCTTTCTTTCTTTCTTGATTTCCTTCATAAATGCTTTAATACCTTCTGACATTCTATCTTCAGTTTCTTTCTTTTTTTCTTGATTTCTTTCGTTCATGCTTTAATACCTTCTAACATTCAATCTTTAATTTCTTTCTTTCTTTCTTGATATCTTTCATTCTAGCTTTAATACCTTATTACATTCAATCTTTAGTTTCCTTCTTTCTTTCTTGATATCTTTCATTCTAGCTTTAAGTCCATCTGAAATTCTATCTTTATTTTCTTTCTTTCTTTCTTTCTTGATATCTTTCATTCTAGCTTTAATACCATCTGACATTCTATCTTTAGTTTCTTTCTTTCTTTCTTGATATCTTTCATTCTAGCTTTAATGCTTTTTAACATTCTATCTTTACTTTCTTTCTTTCCTTCTTTCTTGGTTTCGCTCATTTTAGCTATAATACCTTCTAATATTCTATCATTAGTTTCTTTCTTTCTTTTTTTCTTGATTTCCTTTATACTAGCTTTAATACCTTCTACCATTCAATCTTTACTTTCTTTCTTTCTTTCTTTCTTGTTTTTTTTCATTTTAGCTTTAATAAATTCTAACATTCAATCTTTAGTTTCCTTCTTTCTTTCTTGATATCTTTCATTCTAGCTTTAATACTTTCTTACATTCTATCTTTAGTTTCTTTCCTTCTTTCTTTCTTGATTTCCTTCATTCATGCTTTAATACCTTCTGACATTCTATCTTCAGTTTCTTTCTTTCTTTCTTGATTTCTTTCATTCATGCTTTAATACCTTCTGACATTCAATCTTTAATTTCTTTCTTTCTTTCTTGATATCTTTCATTCTAGCTTTAATACCTTCTAACATTCAATCTTTAGTTTCCTTCTTTCTTTCTTGATATCTTTCATTCTTGCTTTAAGTCCATCTGACATTCTATCTTTATTTTCTTTCTTTCTTTCTTTCTTTCTTTCTTGATATCTTTCATTCTAGCTTTAATACAATCTGACATTCTATCTTTAGTTTCTTTCTTTCCTTCTTGATATCTTTCATTCTAGCTTTAATGCTTTTTAACATTCTATCTTTAGTTTCCTTCTTTCTTTCCTGATTTCTTTCATTCTAGCTTTAATACTTTATAACATTCTATCTTTACTTTCTTTCTTTCCTTCTTTCTTGTTTTCGCTCATTTTAGCTTTAATACCTTCTAATATTCTATCATTAGTTTCTTTCTTTCTTCCTTTCTTGATTTCCTTTATACTAGCTTTAATACCTTCTACCATTCAATCTTTACTTTCTTTCTTTCTTTCTTGTTTTTGTTCATTTTAGCTTTAATACCTTCTAACATTCAATCTTTATTTTCCTTCTTTCTTTCTTGATACCTTTCATTCTAGCTTTAATACTTTCTTACATTTTATCTTTAGTTTCTTACTTTCTTTCTTGATTTCCTTCATTCATGCTTTAATACCTTCTGATATTCTATCTTTAGTTTCTTTCTTTCTTGTTTTCTTTCATTCTAGCTTTAATACCTTCTAACATTCAATCTTTAGTTTCCTTCTTTCTTTCATGATATCTTTCATTCTAGCTTTAATTCCATCTGACATTCTATCTTTATTTTCTTTCTTTCTTTCTTTCTTGATATCTTTCATTCTTGCTTTAATACCTTCTTACATTCTATCTTTAATTTCTTTCTTTCTTTCTTGATCTCCTTCATAAATGCTTTAATACCTTCTGACATTCTATCTTCAGTTTCCTTCTTTCTTTCTTGATTTCTTTCATTCATGCTTTAATACCTTCTAACATTCAATCTTTAATTTCTTTCTTTCTTTCTTGATATCTTTCATTCTAGCTTTAATACCTTCTAACATTCAATCTTTAGTTTCCTTCTTTCTTTCTTGATATCTTTCATTCTAGATTTAAGTCCATCTGACATTCTATCTTTATTTTCTTTCTTTCTTTCTTTCTTTCTTTCTTTCTTTCTTTCTTTCTTTCTTTCTTTCTTTCTTTCTTGATATCTTTCATTCTAGCTTTAATACCATCTGACATTCTATCTTTACTTTCTTTCTTTCTTTCTTGATATCTTTCATTCTAGCTTTAATGCTTTTTAACATTCTATCTTTACTTTCTTTCTTTCCTTCTTTCTTGTTTTCGCTCATTTTAGCTTTAATACCTTCTAATATTCTATCATTAGTTTCTTTCTTTCTTCCTTTCTTGATTTCCTTTTTACTAGCTTTAATACCTTCTACCATTCAATCTTTACTTTCTTTCTTTCTTTCTTGTTTTTGTTCATTTTAGCTTTAATACCTTCTAACATTCAATCTTTAGTTTCCTTCTTTCATTCTTGATATCTTTCATTCTAGCTTTAATACTTTCTTACATTCTATCTTTAGTTTCTTTCTTTCTTTCTTGATTTCCTTCATTCATGCTTTAATACCTTCTGACATTCTATCTTTAGTTTCTTTCTTTCTTTCTTGTTTTCTTTCATTCTAGCTTTAATACCTTCTAACATTCAATCTTTAGTTTCCTTCTTTCTTTCTTGATATCTTTCATTCTAGCTTTAATTCCATCTGACATTCTATCTTTATTTTCTTTCTTTCTTGATACCTTTCATTCTAGCTTTAATACCTTCAGACATTCTATCTTTATTTTCTTTCTTTCTTTCTTGATATCTTTCATTCTAGCTTTAATACATTCTAACATTCTATCTTTAGTTTCTTTCTTTCTTTCTTGATATCTTTCATTCTAGCTTTAATACATTCTAACATTCTATCTTTTGTTTCTTTCTTTCTTGATATCTTTCATTCTAGCTTTAATACCTTCTAACATTCAATCTTTAGTTTCCTTCTTTCTTTCTTGATATCTTTCATTCTAGCTTTAATTCCATCTGACATTCTATCTTTATTTTCTTTCTTTCTTTCTTTCTTTCTTGATATCTTTCATTTTAGCTTTAATACCATCTGACATTCTATCTTTAGTTTCTTTCTTTCTTTCTTGATATCTTTCATTCTAGCTTTAATGCTTTTTAACATTCTATCTTTAGTTTACTTCTTTCTTTCCTGATTTCTTTCATTCTAGCTTTAATACTTTCTAACATAATATCTTTACTTTCTTTCTTTCTTGTTTTCTCTCATTTTAGCTTTAATACCTTCTAATATTCTATCATTAGTTTCTTTCTTTCTTCCTTTCTTGATTTCCTTTATTCTAGCTTTAATACCTTCTACCATTCAATCTTTACTTTCTTTCTTTCTTTCTTGTTTTCGTTCATTTTAGCTTTAATACCTTTTAACATTCAATCTTTAGTTGCCTTCTTTCTTTCTTGATATCTTTCATTCATGCTTTAATACCTTCTGACATTCTATCTTTAGTTTCTTTCTTTCTTTCTTGTTTTCTTACATTCTAGCTTTAATACCTTCTAACATTCAATCTTTCGTTTCCTTCTTTCTTTCTTGATATCTTTCATTCTAGCTTTAATACATTCTAACATTCTATCTTTAGTTTCTTTCTTTCTTTCTTTCTTGATATCTTTCATTCTAGCTTTAATACCTTCTGACATTCTATCTTTAGTTTCTTTCTTTCTTTCTTGATATCTTTCATTCCAGCTTTAATACATTCTAACATTCTATCTTTTGTTTCTTTCTTTCTTGATATCTTTCATTCTAGCTTTAATAACTTTTAACAATCTATCTTTAGTTTGTTTCTTTCTTTCTTTCTTGATATCTTTCATTCTAGCTTTAATACCTTCTAACATTTTATCTTTACTTTCTTTCCTTCTGTGTTTCTTTCTTTTTTGTTTTCGTTCATTTTTGCTTTATTACCTTCTAATATTCTATCATTGGTTTCTTTCTTTCTTGATATCTTTCATTTTAGCTTTAATACCATCTGACATTCTATCTTTAGTTTCTTTCTTTCTTTCTTGATATCTTTCATTCTAGCTTTAATGCTTTTTAACATTCTATCATTTGTTTCCTTCTTTCTTTCCTGATTTCTTTCATTCTAGCTTTAATACTTTCTAACATTCTATCTTTACTTTCTTTCTTTCTTTCTTTCTTGTTTTCGCTAATTTTAGCTTTAATACCTTCTAATATTCTATCATTAATTTCTTTCTTTCTTCCTTTCTTGATTTCCTTTTATTCTAGCTTTAATACCTTCTACCATTCAATCTTTACTTTCTTTCTTTCTTTCTTGTTTTCGTTCATTTTAGCTTTAATACCTTCTAACATTCAGTCTTTAGTTTCCTTCTTTCTTTCTTGATATCTTTCATTCTAGCTTTAATACTTTCTTACATTCTATCTTTAGTTTCTTTCTTTCTTTCTTGTTTTCTTTCATTCTAGATTTAATAATTTCTAACATTCAATCTTTAGTTTCCTTCTTTCTTTCTTGATATCTTTCATTCTACCTTTAATACGTTCTGACATTATATCTTTAGTTTCTTTCTTTCTTTCTTTCTTTCTTGATATCTTTCATTCTAGCTTTAATACCTTCTGACATTCTATCTTTAGTTTCTTTCTTTCTTGATATCTTTCATTCCAGCTTTAATACATTCTAACATTCTATCTTTTGTTTCTTTCTTTCTTGATATCTTTCATTCTAGCTTTAATATCTTTTAACAATCTATCTTTAGATTCTTTCTTTCTTTCTTTCTTGATATCTTTCATTCTACCTTTAATACCGTCTAACATTTTATCTTTACTTTCTTTCCTTCTGTTTCTTTTTTTTCCCGTTCATTTTAGCTTTATTATCTTCTAATATTCTATCATTAGTTTCTTTCTTTCTTGATATCTTTCATTCTAGCTTCAATACCTTCTAACATTCTATCTTTAGTTTCTTTCCTTCTTTCTTTCTTGTTTTCTTTCATTTTAGATTTAATACCTTCTAACGTTCTATCTTTAGTTTCTTTCTTTCTTTCTTTCTTGTTTTCTTTCATTCTAGCTTTAATATTTTCTAACATTCCATCTTTTGTTTCTTTCTTTCTTTCTTGATATCTTTCATTCTGCTTTAATACCTTCAAACATTCTATCTTTACTTTCTTTCTCTCTTTCTTTCTTTCTTGTTTTCATTCATTTTAGCTTTATTACCTTCTAATATTCTATCATTAGTTTCTTTCTCTCTTTCTTTCTTGTTTTCTTTCATTCTAGCTTTAATACTTTCTAACATTCCATCTTTAGATTCTTTCTTTCTTTCTTGATATCTTTCATTCTAGCTTTAATACCTTCTAACATTTTATCTTTACTTTCTTTCCTTCTGTGTTTCTTTCTTTTTTGTTTTCGTTCATTTTAGCTTTATTACCTTCTAATATTCTATCTTTAGTTTCTTTCTTTCTTTCTTTCTTGTTTTCTTTCATTCTAGCTTTAATACTTTCTAACATTCCAGCTTTCGTTTCTTTCTTTCTTTCTTGATATCTTTCATCCTAGCTTTAAAACCTTCAAATATTCTATCTTTACTTTCTTTTTTTTGTTTCCTTCTTTCTTCTTTTCGTTCATTTTAGCTTTAATATATTCTAACATTCTATCATTTGTTTCTTTCTTTCTTTGTTTCTTTCTTGATATCTTTCATTCTAACTTTAATACCATCTAACATTCTATCTTTAGTTTCTTTCTTTCTTTCTTGATATCTTTCATTCTAGCTTTAAGGCCTTCTAACATTCTATCTTTAGTTTCTTTCTTTCTTTCTTTCTTGTTTTCTTTCATTTTAGGTTTAATACCTTCTAACGTTCTATCTTTAGTTTCTTTCTTTCTTTCTTGATATCTTTCATTCTAATTTTAATACCTTCTAACGTTCTGTCATTAGTTTCTTTCTTTCTTTCTTGATATCTTTCATTCTTGCTTTAATACCTTCTTACATTCTATCTTCAGTTTCTTTCTTTCTTTCATGATTTCTTTCATTCATGCTTTTATACCTTCTAACATTCAATCTTTAATTTCTTTCTTTCTTTCTTGATATCTTTCATTCTAGCTTTAATACCTTCTAACATTCAATCTTTAGTTTCCTTCTTTCTTTCTTGATATCTTTCATTCTAGCTTTAAGTCCATCTGACATTCTCTCTTTATTTTCTTTCTTTCTTTCTTTCTTTCTTTCTTGATATCTTTCATTCTAGCTTTAATACCATCTGACATTCTATCTTTAGTTTCCTTCTTTCTTTCCTGATTTCTTTCATTCTAGCTTTAATACTTTATAACATTCTATCTTTACTTTCTTTCTTTCTTTCTTTCTTGTTTTCGCTCATTTTAGCTTTATTACCTTCTAATATTCTATCATTAGTTTCTTTCTTTCTTGATATCTTTCATTCTAGCTTCAATACCTTCTAACATTCTATCTATAGTTTCTTCCCTTCTTTCTTTCTTGTTTTCTTTCATTTTAGCTTTAATACTTTCTAACATTCCATCTTTCGTTTCTTTCTTTCTTTCTTGATATCTTTCATTCTAGCTTTAATACCTTCAAACATTCTATCTTTACTTACTTTCTTTCTTTCTTTCTTTCTTTATTGTTTTCGTTCATTTTAGCTTTAATATATTCTAACATTCTATCATTTGTTTCTTTCTTTCTTTGTTTCTTTCTTGATTTCTTTCATTCTAACTTTAATACCATCTAACATTATATCTTTAGTTTCTTTCTTTCTTTCTTGATATCTTTCATTCTAGCTTTAAGGCCTTCTAACATTCTATCTTTAGTTTCTTTCTTTCTTGTTTTCTTTCATTTTAGGTTTAATACCTTCTAACGTTCTATCTTTAGTTTCTTTCTTTCTTTCTTGATATCTTTCATTCTAATTTTAATACCTTCTAACGTTCTGTCATTAGTTTCTTTCTTTCTTTCTTGATATCTTTCATTCTTGCTTTAATACCTTCTTACATTCTATCTTTAATTTCTTTCTTTCTTTCTTGATTTCCTTCATAAATGCTTTAATACCTTCTGACATTCTATCTTCAGTTTCTTTCTTTCTTTCTTGATATCTTTCATTCTAGCTTTAATACCTTCTAACATTCAATCTTTAGTTTCCTTCTTTCTTTCTTGATGTCTTTCATTCTAGCTTTAAGTCCATCTGACATTCTATCTTTATTTTCTTTCTTTCTTTCTTTCTTTCTGTCTTGATATCTTTCATTCTAGCTTTAATACATTCTAACATTCTATCTTTTGTTTCTTTCTTTCTTGATATCTTTCATTCTAGCTTTAATAACTTTTAACAATCTATTTTTAGTTTGTTTCTTTCTTTCTTTCTTGATATCTTTCATTCTAGCTTTAATACCTTCTAACATTTTATCTTTACTTTATTTCTATCTATCTATCTTTCTTTTTTTGTTTTCGTTCATTTTAGCTTTATTACCTTCTAATATTCTATCATTAGTTTCTTTTTTTCTTTATTTCTTTCTTGATATCTTTCATTCTAACTTTAATACCATCTAACATTCTATCTTTAGTTCCTTTCTTTCTTTCTTTCTTGATATCTTTCATTCTAACTTTAATACCATCTAACATTCTATCTTTAGTTTCTTTCCTTCTTTCTTTCTTGTTTTCTTTAATTTTAGCTTTAATACCTTCTAACGTTCTATCTTTAGATTCTTTCTTTCTTTCTTGATATCTTTCATTCTAATTTTAATACCTTCTAACGTTCTGTCATTAGTTTCTTTCTTTCTTTCTTGATATGTTTCATGCTTGCTTTAATACCTTCTTACATTCTATCTTTAATTTCTTTCTTTCTTTCTTGATTTCCTTCATAAATGCTTTAATACCTTCTGACATTCTATCTTCAGTTTCTTTCTTTCTTTCTTGATTTCTTTCATTCTAGCTTTAATACCTTCTAACATTCAATCTTTAGTTTCCTTCTTTCTTTCTTGATATCTTTCATTATAGCTTTAAGTCCATCTGACATTCTATCTTTAGTTTCTTTCTTTCTTTCTTGATATCTTTCATTCTAGCTTTAATGCTTTTTAACATTCTATCTTTAGTTTCCTTCTTTCTTTCCTGATTTCTTTCATTCTAGCTTTAATACTTTATAACATTCTATCTTTACTTTCTTTCTTTCCTTCTTTCTTGTTTTTGCTCATTTTAGCTTTAATACCTTCTAATATTCTATCATTAGTTTCTTTCTTTCTTCCTTTCTTGATTTCCTTTATACTAGCTTTAATACCTTCTACCATTCAATCTTTACTTTCTTTCTTTCTATCTTGTTTTTGTTCATTCTAGCTTTAATACCTTCTAACATTCAATCTTTAGTTTCCTTCTTTCTTTCATGATATCTTTCATTCTAGCTTTAATTCCATCTGACATTCTATCTTTATTTTCTTTCTTTCTTTCTTTCTTGATATCTTTCATTCTTGCTTTAATACCTTCTTACATTCTATCTTTTATTTCTTTCTTTCTTTCTTGATTTCCTTCATAAATGCTTTAATACCTTCTGACATTCTATCTTCAGTTTCCTTCTTTCTTTCTTGATTTCTTTCATTCATGCTTTAATACCTTCTAACATTCAATCTTTAATTTCTTTCTTTCTTTCTTGATATCTTTCATTCTAGCTTGAATACCTTCTAACATTCAATCTTTAGTTTCCTTCTTTCTTTCTTGATATCTTTCATTCTAGATTTAAGTCCATCTGACATTCTATCTTTATTTTCTTTCTTTCTTTCTTTCTTTCTTTCTTTCTTTCTTTCTTTCTTTCTTTCTTTCTTGATATCTTTCATTCTAGCTTTAATACCATCTGACATTCTATCTTTACTTTCTTTCTTTCTTTCTTGATATCTTTCATTCTAGCTTTAATGCTTTTTAACATTCTATCTTTACTTTCTTTCTTTCCTTCTTTCTTGTTTTCGCTCATTTTAGCTTTAATACCTTCTAATATTCTATCATTAGTTTCTTTCTTTCTTCTTTTCTTGATTTCCTTTATACTAGCTTTAACACCTTCTACCATTCAATCTTAACTTTCTTTCTTTCTTTCTTTCTTGTTTTTGTTCATTTTAGCTTTAATACCTTCTAACATTCAATCTTTAGTTTCCTTCTTTCTTTCATGATATCTTTCATTCTAGCTTTAATACTTTCTTACATTCTATCTTTAGTTTCTTTCCTTCTTTCTTTCTTGATTTCCTTCATTCATGCTTTAATACCTTCTGATATTCTATCTTCAGTTTCTTTCTTTCTTTCTTGATTTCTATCATTCATGCTTTAATACCTTCTAACATTCAATCTTTAATTTCTTTCTTTCTTTCTTGATATCTTTCATTCTAGCTTTAATACCTTCTAACATTCAATCTTTAGTTTCCTTCTTTCTTTCTTGATATCTTTCATTCTAGCTTTAAGTCCATCTGACATTCTATCTTTATTTTCTTTCTTTCTTTCTTTCTTTCTTGATATCTTTCATTCTTGCTTTAAGTCCATCTGACATTCTATCTTTATTTTCTTTCTTTCTTTCTTTCTTTCTTTCTTGATATCTTTCATTCTAGCTTTAATACAATCTGACATTCTATCTTTAGTTTCTTTCTTTCCTTCTTGATATCTTTCATTCTAGCTTTAATGCTTTTTAACATTCTATCTTTAGTTTCCTTCTTTCTTTCCTGATTTCTTTCATTCTAGCTTTAATACTTTATAACATTCTATCTTTACTTTCTTTCTTTCCTTCTTTCTTGTTTTCGCTCATTTTAGCTTTAATACCTTCTAATATTCTATCATTAGTTTCTTTCTTTCTTCCTTTCTTGATTTCCTTTATACTAGCTTTAATACCTTCTACCATTCAATCTTTACTTTCTTTCTTTCTTTCTTGTTTTTGTTCATTTTAGCTTTAATACCTTCTAACATTCAATCTTTATTTTCCTTCTTTCTTTCTTGATACCTTTCATTCTAGCTTTAATACTTTCTTACATTTTATCTTTAGTTTCTTACTTTCTTTCTTGATTTCCTTCATTCATGCTTTAATACCTTCTGATATTCTATCTTTAGTTTCTTTCTTTCTTGTTTTCTTTCATTCTAGCTTTAATACCTTCTAACATTCAATCTTTAGTTTCCTTCTTTCTTTCATGATATCTTTCATTCTAGCTTTAATTCCATCTGACATTCTATCTTTATTTTCTTTCTTTCTTTCTTTCTTGATATCTTTCATTCTTGCTTTAATACCTTCTTACATTCTATCTTTAATTTCTTTCTTTCTTTCTTGATCTCCTTCATAAATGCTTTAATACCTTCTGACATTCTATCTTCAGTTTCCTTCTTTCTTTCTTGATTTCTTTCATTCATGCTTTAATACCTTCTAACATTCAATCTTTAATTTCTTTCTTTCTTTCTTGATATCTTTCATTCTAGCTTTAATACCTTCTAACATTCAATCTTTAGTTTCCTTCTTTCTTTCTTGATATCTTTCATTCTAGATTTAAGTCCATCTGACATTCTATCTTTATTTTCTTTCTTTCTTTCTTTCTTTCTTTCTTTCTTTCTTTCTTTCTTTCTTTCTTTCTTTCTTTCTTTCTTTCTTGATATCTTTCATTCTAGCTTTAATACCATCTGACATTCTATCTTTACTTTCTTTCTTTCTTTCTTGATATCTTTCATTCTAGCTTTAATGCTTTTTAACATTCTATCTTTACTTTCTTTCTTTCCTTCTTTCTTGTTTTCGCTCATTTTAGCTTTAATACCTTCTAATATTCTATCATTAGTTTCTTTCTTTCTTCCTTTCTTGATTTCCTTTTTACTAGCTTTAATACCTTCTACCATTCAATCTTTACTTTCTTTCTTTCTTTCTTGTTTTTGTTCATTTTAGCTTTAATACCTTCTAACATTCAATCTTTAGTTTCCTTCTTTCATTCTTGATATCTTTCATTCTAGCTTTAATACTTTCTTACATTCTATCTTTAGTTTCTTTCTTTCTTTCTTGATTTCCTTCATTCATGCTTTAATACCTTCTGACATTCTATCTTTAGTTTCTTTCTTTCTTTCTTGTTTTCTTTCATTCTAGCTTTAATACCTTCTAACATTCAATCTTTAGTTTCCTTCTTTCTTTCTTGATATCTTTCATTCTAGCTTTAATTCCATCTGACATTCTATCTTTATTTTCTTTCTTTCTTGATACCTTTCATTCTAGCTTTAATACCTTCAGACATTCTATCTTTATTTTCTTTCTTTCTTTCTTGATATCTTTCATTCTAGCTTTAATACATTCTAACATTCTATCTTTAGTTTCTTTCTTTCTTTCTTGATATCTTTCATTCTAGCTTTAATACATTCTAACATTCTATCTTTTGTTTCTTTCTTTCTTGATATCTTTCATTCTAGCTTTAATACCTTCTAACATTCAATCTTTAGTTTCCTTCTTTCTTTCTTGATATCTTTCATTCTAGCTTTAATTCCATCTGACATTCTATCTTTATTTTCTTTCTTTCTTTCTTTCTTTCTTGATATCTTTCATTTTAGCTTTAATACCATCTGACATTCTATCTTTAGTTTCTTTCTTTCTTTCTTGATATCTTTCATTCTAGCTTTAATGCTTTTTAACATTCTATCTTTAGTTTACTTCTTTCTTTCCTGATTTCTTTCATTCTAGCTTTAATACTTTCTAACATAATATCTTTACTTTCTTTCTTTCTTGTTTTCTCTCATTTTAGCTTTAATACCTTCTAATATTCTATCATTAGTTTCTTTCTTTCTTCCTTTCTTGATTTCCTTTATTCTAGCTTTAATACCTTCTACCATTCAATCTTTACTTTCTTTCTTTCTTTCTTGTTTTCGTTCATTTTAGCTTTAATACCTTTTAACATTCAATCTTTAGTTGCCTTCTTTCTTTCTTGATATCTTTCATTCATGCTTTAATACCTTCTGACATTCTATCTTTAGTTTCTTTCTTTCTTTCTTGTTTTCTTACATTCTAGCTTTAATACCTTCTAACATTCAATCTTTCGTTTCCTTCTTTCTTTCTTGATATCTTTCATTCTAGCTTTAATACATTCTAACATTCTATCTTTAGTTTCTTTCTTTCTTTCTTTCTTGATATCTTTCATTCTAGCTTTAATACCTTCTGACATTCTATCTTTAGTTTCTTTCTTTCTTTCTTGATATCTTTCATTCCAGCTTTAATACATTCTAACATTCTATCTTTTGTTTCTTTCTTTCTTGATATCTTTCATTCTAGCTTTAATAACTTTTAACAATCTATCTTTAGTTTGTTTCTTTCTTTCTTTCTTGATATCTTTCATTCTAGCTTTAATACCTTCTAACATTTTATCTTTACTTTCTTTCCTTCTGTGTTTCTTTCTTTTTTGTTTTCGTTCATTTTAGCTTTATTACCTTCTAATATTCTATCATTGGTTTCTTTCTTTCTTGATATCTTTCATTTTAGCTTTAATACCATCTGACATTCTATCTTTAGTTTCTTTCTTTCTTTCTTGATATCTTTCATTCTAGCTTTAATGCTTTTTAACATTCTATCATTTGTTTCCTTCTTTCTTTCCTGATTTCTTTCATTTTAGCTTTAATACTTTCTAACATTCTATCTTTACTTTCTTTCTTTCTTTCTTTCTTGTTTTCGCTAATTTTAGCTTTAATACCTTCTAATATTCTATCATTAATTTCTTTCTTTCTTCCTTTCTTGATTTCCTTTTATTCTAGCTTTAATACCTTCTACCATTCAATCTTTACTTTCTTTCTTTCTTTCTTGTTTTCGTTCATTTTAGCTTTAATACCTTCTAACATTCAGTCTTTAGTTTCCTTCTTTCTTTCTTGATATCTTTCATTCTAGCTTTAATACTTTCTTACATTCTATCTTTAGTTTCTTTCTTTCTTTCTTGTTTTCTTTCATTCTAGATTTAATAATTTCTAACATTCAATCTTTAGTTTCCTTCTTTCTTTCTTGATATCTTTCATTCTACCTTTAATACGTTCTGACATTATATCTTTAGTTTCTTTCTTTCTTTCTTTCTTTCTTGATATCTTTCATTCTAGCTTTAATACCTTCTGACATTCTATCTTTAGTTTCTTTCTTTCTTGATATCTTTCATTCCAGCTTTAATACATTCTAACATTCTATCTTTTGTTTCTTTCTTTCTTGATATCTTTCATTCTAGCTTTAATATCTTTTAACAATCTATCTTTAGATTCTTTCTTTCTTTCTTTCTTGATATCTTTCATTCTACCTTTAATACCGTCTAACATTTTATCTTTACTTTCTTTCCTTCTGTTTCTTTTTTTTCCCGTTCATTTTAGCTTTATTATCTTCTAATATTCTATCATTAGTTTCTTTCTTTCTTGATATCTTTCATTCTAGCTTCAATACCTTCTAACATTCTATCTTTAGTTTCTTTCCTTCTTTCTTTCTTGTTTTCTTTCATTTTAGATTTAATACCTTCTAACGTTCTATCTTTAGTTTCTTTCTTTCTTTCTTTCTTGTTTTCTTTCATTCTAGCTTTAATATTTTCTAACATTCCATCTTTTGTTTCTTTCTTTCTTTCTTGATATCTTTCATTCTGCTTTAATACCTTCAAACATTCTATCTTTACTTTCTTTCTCTCTTTCTTTCTTTCTTGTTTTCATTCATTTTAGCTTTATTACCTTCTAATATTCTATCATTAGTTTCTTTCTCTCTTTCTTTCTTGTTTTCTTTCATTCTAGCTTTAATACTTTCTAACATTCCATCTTTAGATTCTTTCTTTCTTTCTTGATATCTTTCATTCTAGCTTTAATACCTTCTAACATTTTATCTTTACTTTCTTTCCTTCTGTGTTTCTTTCTTTTTTGTTTTCGTTCATTTTAGCTTTATTACCTTCTAATATTCTATCTTTAGTTTCTTTCTTTCTTTCTTTCTTGTTTTCTTTCATTCTAGCTTTAATACTTTCTAACATTCCAGCTTTCGTTTCTTTCTTTCTTTCTTGATATCTTTCATCCTAGCTTTAAAACCTTCAAATATTCTATCTTTACTTTCTTTTTTTTGTTTCCTTCTTTCTTCTTTTCGTTCATTTTAGCTTTAATATATTCTAACATTCTATCATTTGTTTCTTTCTTTCTTTGTTTCTTTCTTGATATCTTTCATTCTAACTTTAATACCATCTAACATTCTATCTTTAGTTTCTTTCTTTCTTTCTTGATATCTTTCATTCTAGCTTTAAGGCCTTCTAACATTCTATCTTTAGTTTCTTTCTTTCTTTCTTTCTTGTTTTCTTTCATTTTAGGTTTAATACCTTCTAACGTTCTATCTTTAGTTTCTTTCTTTCTTTCTTGATATCTTTCATTCTAATTTTAATACCTTCTAACGTTCTGTCATTAGTTTCTTTCTTTCTTTCTTGATATCTTTCATTCTTGCTTTAATACCTTCTTACATTCTATCTTCAGTTTCTTTCTTTCTTTCATGATTTCTTTCATTCATGCTTTTATACCTTCTAACATTCAATCTTTAATTTCTTTCTTTCTTTCTTGATATCTTTCATTCTAGCTTTAATACCTTCTAACATTCAATCTTTAGTTTCCTTCTTTCTTTCTTGATATCTTTCATTCTAGCTTTAAGTCCATCTGACATTCTCTCTTTATTTTCTTTCTTTCTTTCTTTCTTTCTTTCTTGATATCTTTCATTCTAGCTTTAATACCATCTGACATTCTATCTTTAGTTTCCTTCTTTCTTTCCTGATTTCTTTCATTCTAGCTTTAATACTTTATAACATTCTATCTTTACTTTCTTTCTTTCTTTCTTTCTTGTTTTCGCTCATTTTAGCTTTATTACCTTCTAATATTCTATCATTAGTTTCTTTCTTTCTTGATATCTTTCATTCTAGCTTCAATACCTTCTAACATTCTATCTATAGTTTCTTCCCTTCTTTCTTTCTTGTTTTCTTTCATTTTAGCTTTAATACTTTCTAACATTCCATCTTTCGTTTCTTTCTTTCTTTCTTGATATCTTTCATTCTAGCTTTAATACCTTCAAACATTCTATCTTTACTTACTTTCTTTCTTTCTTTCTTTCTTTATTGTTTTCGTTCATTTTAGCTTTAATATATTCTAACATTCTATCATTTGTTTCTTTCTTTCTTTGTTTCTTTCTTGATTTCTTTCATTCTAACTTTAATACCATCTAACATTATATCTTTAGTTTCTTTCTTTCTTTCTTGATATCTTTCATTCTAGCTTTAAGGCCTTCTAACATTCTATCTTTAGTTTCTTTCTTTCTTGTTTTCTTTCATTTTAGGTTTAATACCTTCTAACGTTCTATCTTTAGTTTCTTTCTTTCTTTCTTGATATCTTTCATTCTAATTTTAATACCTTCTAACGTTCTGTCATTAGTTTCTTTCTTTCTTTCTTGATATCTTTCATTCTTGCTTTAATACCTTCTTACATTCTATCTTTAATTTCTTTCTTTCTTTCTTGATTTCCTTCATAAATGCTTTAATACCTTCTGACATTCTATCTTCAGTTTCTTTCTTTCTTTCTTGATATCTTTCATTCTAGCTTTAATACCTTCTAACATTCAATCTTTAGTTTCCTTCTTTCTTTCTTGATGTCTTTCATTCTAGCTTTAAGTCCATCTGACATTCTATCTTTATTTTCTTTCTTTCTTTCTTTCTTTCTGTCTTGATATCTTTCATTCTAGCTTTAATACATTCTAACATTCTATCTTTTGTTTCTTTCTTTCTTGATATCTTTCATTCTAGCTTTAATAACTTTTAACAATCTATTTTTAGTTTGTTTCTTTCTTTCTTTCTTGATATCTTTCATTCTAGCTTTAATACCTTCTAACATTTTATCTTTACTTTATTTCTATCTATCTATCTTTCTTTTTTTGTTTTCGTTCATTTTAGCTTTATTACCTTCTAATATTCTATCATTAGTTTCTTTTTTTCTTTATTTCTTTCTTGATATCTTTCATTCTAACTTTAATACCATCTAACATTCTATCTTTAGTTCCTTTCTTTCTTTCTTTCTTGATATCTTTCATTCTAACTTTAATACCATCTAACATTCTATCTTTAGTTTCTTTCCTTCTTTCTTTCTTGTTTTCTTTAATTTTAGCTTTAATACCTTCTAACGTTCTATCTTTAGATTCTTTCTTTCTTTCTTGATATCTTTCATTCTAATTTTAATACCTTCTAACGTTCTGTCATTAGTTTCTTTCTTTCTTTCTTGATATGTTTCATGCTTGCTTTAATACCTTCTTACATTCTATCTTTAATTTCTTTCTTTCTTTCTTGATTTCCTTCATAAATGCTTTAATACCTTCTGACATTCTATCTTCAGTTTCTTTCTTTCTTTCTTGATTTCTTTCATTCTAGCTTTAATACCTTCTAACATTCAATCTTTAGTTTCCTTCTTTCTTTCTTGATATCTTTCATTATAGCTTTAAGTCCATCTGACATTCTATCTTTAGTTTCTTTCTTTCTTTCTTGATATCTTTCATTCTAGCTTTAATGCTTTTTAACATTCTATCTTTAGTTTCCTTCTTTCTTTCCTGATTTCTTTCATTCTAGCTTTAATACTTTATAACATTCTATCTTTACTTTCTTTCTTTCCTTCTTTCTTGTTTTTGCTCATTTTAGCTTTAATACCTTCTAATATTCTATCATTAGTTTCTTTCTTTCTTCCTTTCTTGATTTCCTTTATACTAGCTTTAATACCTTCTACCATTCAATCTTTACTTTCTTTCTTTCTATCTTGTTTTTGTTCATTCTAGCTTTAATACCTTCTAACATTCAATCTTTAGTTTCCTTCTTTCTTTCATGATATCTTTCATTCTAGCTTTAATTCCATCTGACATTCTATCTTTATTTTCTTTCTTTCTTTCTTTCTTGATATCTTTCATTCTTGCTTTAATACCTTCTTACATTCTATCTTTTATTTCTTTCTTTCTTTCTTGATTTCCTTCATAAATGCTTTAATACCTTCTGACATTCTATCTTCAGTTTCCTTCTTTCTTTCTTGATTTCTTTCATTCATGCTTTAATACCTTCTAACATTCAATCTTTAATTTCTTTCTTTCTTTCTTGATATCTTTCATTCTAGCTTGAATACCTTCTAACATTCAATCTTTAGTTTCCTTCTTTCTTTCTTGATATCTTTCATTCTAGATTTAAGTCCATCTGACATTCTATCTTTATTTTCTTTCTTTCTTTCTTTCTTTCTTTCTTTCTTTCTTTCTTTCTTTCTTTCTTTCTTTCTTTCTTGATATCTTTCATTCTAGCTTTAATACCATCTGACATTCTATCTTTACTTTCTTTCTTTCTTTCTTGATATCTTTCATTCTAGCTTTAATGCTTTTTAACATTCTATCTTTACTTTCTTTCTTTCCTTCTTTCTTGTTTTCGCTCATTTTAGCTTTAATACCTTCTAATATTCTATCATTAGTTTCTTTCTTTCTTCTTTTCTTGATTTCCTTTATACTAGCTTTAACACCTTCTACCATTCAATCTTAACTTTCTTTCTTTCTTTCTTTCTTGTTTTTGTTCATTTTAGCTTTAATACCTTCTAACATTCAATCTTTAGTTTCCTTCTTTCTTTCATGATATCTTTCATTCTAGCTTTAATACTTTCTTACATTCTATCTTTAGTTTCTTTCCTTCTTTCTTTCTTGATTTCCTTCATTCATGCTTTAATACCTTCTGATATTCTATCTTCAGTTTCTTTCTTTCTTTCTTGATTTCTATCATTCATGCTTTAATACCTTCTAACATTCAATCTTTAATTTCTTTCTTTCTTTCTTGATATCTTTCATTCTAGCTTTAATACCTTCTAACATTCAATCTTTAGTTTCCTTCTTTCTTTCTTGATATCTTTCATTCTAGCTTTAAGTCCATCTGACATTCTATCTTTATTTTCTTTCTCTCTTTCTTTCTTTCTTGATATCTTTCATTCTAGCTTTAATACCATCTGACATTCTATCTTTAGTTTCTTTCTTTCTTTCTTGATATCTTTCATTCTAACTTTAAAGCTTTTTAACATTCTATCTTTAATTTCCTTCTTTCTTTCCTGATTTCTTTCATTCTAGCTTTAATACTTTATAACATTCTATCTTTACTTTCTTTCTTTCCTTCTTTCTTGTTTTCGCTCATTTTAGCTTTAATACCTTCTAATATTCTATCATTAGTTTCTTTCTTTCTTCCTTTCTTGATTTCCTTTTTACTAGCTTTAATACCTTCTACCATTCAATCTTTACTTTCTTTCTTTCTTTCTTGTTTTTGTTCATTTTAGCTTTAATACCTTCTAACATTCAATCTTTAGTTTCCTTCTTTCATTCTTGATATCTTTCATTCTAGCTTTAATACTTTCTTACATTCTATCTTTAGTTTCTTTCTTTCTTTCTTGATTTCCTTCATTCATGCTTTAATACCTTCTGACATTCTATCTTTAGTTTCTTTCTTTCT
Organism: Intellagama lesueurii; assembly: GCA_037013535.1. Lineage (NCBI taxonomy): Eukaryota > Metazoa > Chordata > Lepidosauria > Squamata > Agamidae > Intellagama > Intellagama lesueurii. Next base: position 17,190,607 of record JBAJHW010000013.1, read on the forward strand.
TTCTTGTTTTCTTTCATTCTAGCTTTAATTCCATCTGACATTCTATCTTTATTTTCTTTCTTTCTTTCTTTCTTGATATCTTTCATTCTAGCTTTAATACCTTCTGACATTCTATCTTTATTTTCTTTCTTTCTTTCTTGATATCTTTCATTCTAGCTTTAATACATTCTAACATTCTATCTTTAGTTTCTTTCTTTCTTTCTTGATATCTTTCATTCTAGCTTTAATACATTCTAACATTCTATCTTTTGTTTCTTTCTTTCTTGATATCTTTCATTCTAGCTTTAATACCTTCTAACATTCAATCTTTAGTTTCCTTCTTTCTTTCTTGATATCTTTCATTCTAGCTTTAATTCCATCTGACATTCTATCTTTATTTTCTTTCTTTCTTTCTTTCTTTCTTGATATCTTTCATTTTAGCTTTAATACCATCTGACATTCTATCTTTAGTTTCTTTCTTTCTTTCTTGATATCTTTCATTCTAGCTTTAATGCTTTTTAACATTCTATCTTTAGTTTCCTTCTTTCTTTCCTGATTTCTTTCATTCTAGCTTTAATACTTTCTAACATTCTATCTTTACTTTCTTTCTTTCTTGTTTTCTCTCATTTTAGCTTTAATACCTTCTAATATTCTATCATTAGTTTCTTTCTTTCTTCCTTTCTTGATTTCCTTTATTCTAGCTTTAATACCTTCTACCATTCAATCTTTACTTTCTTTCTTTCTTTCTTGTTTTCGTTCATTTTAGCTTTAATACCTTCTAACATTCAATCTTTAGTTTCCTTCTTTCTTTCTTGATATCTTTCATTCTAGCTTTAATACTTTCTTACATTCTATCTTTAGTTTCTTTCTTTCTTTCTTGATATCTTTCATTCATGCTTTAATACCTTCTGACATTCTATCTTTAGTTTCTTTCTTTCTTTCTTCTTTTCTTACATTCTAGCTTTAATACCTTCTAACATTCAATCTTTAGTTTCCTTCTTTCTTTCTTGATATCTTTCATTCTAGCTTTAATACCTTCTGACATTCTATCTTTAGTTTCTTTCTTTCTTTCTTGATATCTTTCATTCCAGCTTTAATACATTCTAACATTCTATCTTTTGTTTCTTTCTTTCTTGATAACTTTCATTCTAGCTTTAATAACTTAACAATCTATCTTTAGTTTGTTTCTTTCTTTCTTTCTTGATATCTTTCATTCTAGCTTTAATACCTTCTAACATTTTATCTTTACTTTCTTTCCTTCTGTGTTTCTTTCTTTTTTGTTTTCGTTCATTTTAGCTTTATTACCTTCTAATATTCTATCATTAGTTTCTTTCTTTCTTGATATCTTTCATTTTAGCTTTAATACCATCTGACATTCTATCTTTAGTTTCTTTCTTTCTTTCTTGATATCTTTCATTCTAGCTTTAATGCTTTTTAACATTCTATCTTTAGTTTCCTTCTTTCTTTCCTGATTTCTTTCATTCTAGCTTTAATACTTTCTAACATTCTATCTTTACTTTCTTTCTTTCTTTCTTTCTTGTTTTCGCTAATTTTAGCTTTAATACCTTCTAATATTCTATCATTAATTTCTTTCTTTCTTCCTTTCTTGATTTCCTTTTATTCTAGCTTTAATACCTTCTACCATTCAATCTTTACTTTCTTTCTTTCTTTCTTGTTTTCGTTCATTTTAGCTTTAATACCTTCTAACATTCAATCTTTAGTTTCCTTCTTTCTTTCTTGATATCTTTCATTCTAGCTTTAATACTTTCTTACATTCTATCTTTAGTTTCTTTCTTTCTTTATTCTTGATTTCCATCATTCATGCTTTAATACCTTCTGACATTCTATCTTTAGTTTCTTTCTTTCTTTCTTGTTTTCTTTCATTCTAGATTTAATAATTTCTAACATTCAATCTTTAGTTTCCTTCTTTCTTTCTTGATATCTTTCATTCTAGCTTTAATACGTTCTGACATTATATCTTTAGTTTCTTTCTTTCTTTCTTTCTTTCTTGATATCTTTCATTCTAGCTTTAATACCTTCTGACATTCTATCTTTAGTTTCTTTCTTTCTTGATATCTTTCATTCCAGCTTTAATACATTCTAACATTCTATCTTTTGTTTCTTTCTTTCTTGATATCTTTCATTCTAGCTTTAATAACTTTTAACAATCTATCTTTAGTTTCTTTCTTTCTTTCTTTCTTGATATCTTTCATTCTACCTTTAATACCGTCTAAGATTTTATCTTTACTTTCTTTCCTTCTGTGTTTCTTTTTTTTTCCGTTCATTTTAGCTTTATTATCTTCTAATATTCTATCATTAGTTTCTTTCTTTCTTGATATCTTTCATTCTAGCTTCAATACCTTCTAACATTCTATCTTTAGTTTCTTTCCTTCTTTCTTTCTTGTTTTCTTTCATTTTAGATTTAATACCTTCTAACGTTCTATCTTTAGTTTCTTTCTTTCTTTCTTTCTTGTTTTCTTTCATTCTAGCTTTAATACTTTCTAACATTCCATCTTTCGTTTCTTTCTTTCTTTCTTGATATCTTTCATTCTGCTTTAATACCTTCAAACATTCTATCTTTACTTTCTTTCTCTCTTTCTTTCTTTCTTGTTTTCGTTCATTTTAGCTTTAATACCTTCTAACATTATATCTTTACTTTCTTTCTTTCTGTCTTTCTTTCTTTCTTGTTTTCGTTCATTTTAGCTTTATTACCTTCTAATATTCTATCATTAGTTTCTTTCTCTCTTTCTTTCTTGTTTTCTTTCATTCTAGCTTTAATACTTTCTAACATTCCATCTTTAGATTCTTTCTTTCTTTCTTGATATCTTTCATTCTAGCTTTAATACCTTCTAACATTTTATCTTTACTTTCTTTCCTTCTGTGTTTCTTTCTTTTTTGTTTTCGTTCATTTTAGCTTTATTACCTTCTAATATTCTATCATTAGTTTCTTTCTTTCTTGATATCTTTCATTCTAGCTTCAATACCTTCTAACATTCTATCTTTAGTTTCTTTCCTTCTTTCTTTCTTGTTTTCTTTCATTTTACCTTTAATACCTTCTAACGTTCTATCTTTAGTTTCTTTCTTTCTTTCTTTCTTGTTTTCTTTCATTCTAGCTTTAATACTTTCTAACATTCCAGCTTTCGTTTCTTTCTTTCTTTCTTGATATCTTTCATTCTAGCTTTAAAACCTTCAAATATTCTATCTTTACTTTCTTTTTTTTGTTTCCTTCTTTCTTCTTTTCGTTCATTTTAGCTTTAATATATTCTAAAATTCTATCATTTGTTTCTTTCTTTCTTTGTTTCTTTCTTGATATCTTTCATTCTAACTTTAATACCATCTAACATTCTATCTTTAGTTTCTTTCTTTCTTTCTTGATATCTTTCATTCTAGCTTTAAGGCCTTCTAACATTCTATCTTTAGTTTGTTTCTTTCTTTCTTTCTTGTTTTCTTTCATTTTAGGTTTAATACCTTCTAACGTTCTATCTTTAGTTTCTTTCTTTCTTTCTTGATATCTTTCATTCTAATTTTAATACCTTCTAACGTTCTGTCATTAGTTTCTTTCTTTCTTTCTTGATATCTTTCATTCTTGCTTTAATACCTTCTTACATTCTATCTTCAGTTTCTTTCTTTCTTTCATGATTTCTTTCATTCATGCTTTTATACCTTCTAACATTCAATCTTTAATTTCTTTCTTTCTTTCTTGATATCTTTCATTCTAGCTTTAATACCTTCTAACATTCAATCTTTAATTTCCTTCTTTCTTTCTTGATATCTTTCATTCTAGCTTTAAGTCCATCTGACATTCTATCTTTCTTTTCTTTCTTTCTTTCTTTCTTTCTTGATATCTTTCATTCTAGCTTTAATACCATCTGACATTCTATCTTTAGTTTCCTTCTTTCTTTCCTGATTTCTTTCATTCTAGCTTTAATACTTTATAACATTCTATCTTTACTTTCTTTCTTTCTTTCTTTCTTTCTTGTTTTCGCTCATTTTAGCTTTATTACCTTCTAATATTCTATCATTAGTTTCTTTCTTTCTTGATATCTTTCATTCTAGCTTCAATACCTTCTAACATTCTATCTATAGTTTCTTTCCTTCTTTCTTTCTTGTTTTCTTTCATTTTAGCTTTAATACTTTCTAACATTCCATCTTTCGTTTCTTTCTTTCTTTCTTGATATCTTTCATTCTAGCTTTAATACCTTCAAACATTCTATCTTTACTTACTTACTTTCTTTCTTTCTTTCTTTATTGTTTTCGTTCGTTTTAGCTTTAATATATTCTAACCTTCTATCATTTGTTTCTTTCTTTCTTTGTTTCTTTCTTGATATCTTTCATTCTAACTTTAATACCATCTAACATTCTATCTTTAGTTTCTTTCTTTCTTTCTTGATATCTTTCATTCTAGCTTTAAGGCCTTCTAACATTCTATCTTTAGTTTGTTTCTTTCTTTCTTTCTTGTTTTCTTTCATTTTAGGTTTAATACCTTCTAACGTTCTATCTTTAGTTTCTTTCTTTCTTTCTTGATATCTTTCATTCTAATTTTAATACCTTCTAACGTTCTGTCATTAGTTTCTTTCTTTCTTTCTTGATATCTTTCATTCTTGCTTTAATACCTTCTTACATTCTATCTTTAATTTCTTTCTTTCTTTCTTGATTTCCTTCATAAATGCTTTAATACCTTCTGACATTCTATCTTCAGTTTCTTTCTTTCTTTCTTGATATCTTTCATTCTAGCTTTAATACCTTCTAACATTCAATCTTTAGTTTCCTTCTTTCTTTCTTGATGTCTTTCATTCTAGCTTTAAGTCCATCTGACATTCTATCTTTATTTTCTTTCTTTCTTTCTTTCTTTCTGTCTTGATATCTTTCATTCTAGCTTTAATACATTCTAACATTCTATCTTTTGTTTCTTTCTTTCTTGATATCTTTCATTCTAGCTTTAATAACTTTTAACAATCTATCTTTAGTTTGTTTCTTTCTTTCTTGATATCTTTCATTCTAGCTTTAATACATTCTAACATTCTATCTTTTGTTTCTTTCTTTCTTGATATCTTTCATTCTAGCTTTAATAACTTTTAACAATCTATCTTTAGTTTGTTTCTTTCTTTCTTGATTTCTTTCATTCATGCTTTAATACCTTCTAACATTCAATCTTTAATTTCTTTCTTTCTTTCTTGATATCTTTCATTCTAGCTTTAATACCTTCTAACATTCAATCTTTAGTTTCCTTCTTTCTTTCTTGATATCTTTCATTATAGCTTTAAGTCCATCTGACATTCTATCTTTAGTTTCTTTCTTTCTTTCTTGATATCTTTCATTCTAGCTTTAATGCTTTTTAACATTCTATCTTTAGTTTCCTTCTTTCTTTCCTGATTTCTTTCATTCTAGCTTTAATACTTTCTAACATTCTATCTTTACTTTCTTTCTTTCTTTCTTTCTTGTTTTCGCTAATTTTAGCTTTAATACCTTCTAATATTCTATCATTAATTTCTTTCTTTCTTCCTTTCTTGATTTCCTTTTATTCTAGCTTTAATACCTTCTACCATTCAATCTTTACTTTCTTTCTTTCTTTCTTGTTTTCGTTCATTTTAGCTTTAATACCTTCTAACATTCAATCTTTAGTTTCCTTCTTTCTTTCTTGATATCTTTCATTCTAGCTTTAATACTTTCTTACATTCTATCTTTAGTTTCTTTCTTTCTTTCTTGTTTTCTTTCATTCTAGATTTAATAATTTCTAACATTCAATCTTTAGTTTCCTTCTTTCTTTCTTGATATCTTTCATTCTACCTTTAATACGTTCTGACATTATATCTTTAGTTTCTTTCTTTCTTTCTTTCTTTCTTGATATCTTTCATTCTAGCTTTAATACCTTCTGGCATTCTATCTTTAGTTTCTTTCTTTCTTGATATCTTTCATTCCAGCTTTAATACATTCTAACATTCTATCTTTTGTTTCTTTCTTTCTTGATATCTTTCATTCTAGCTTTAATATCTTTTAACAATCTATCTTTAGATTCTTTCTTTCTTTCTTTCTTGATATCTTTCATTCTACCTTTAATACCGTCTAACATTTTATCTTTACTTTCTTTCCTTCTGTTTCTTTTTTTTCCCGTTCATTTTAGCTTTATTATCTTCTAATATTCTATCATTAGTTTCTTTCTTTCTTGATATCTTTCATTCTAGCTTCAATACCTTCTAACATTCTATCTTTAGTTTCTTTCCTTCTTTCTTTCTTGTTTTCTTTCATTTTAGATTTAATACCTTCTAACGTTCTATCTTTAGTTTCTTTCTTTCTTTCTTTCTTGTTTTCTTTCATTCTAGCTTTAATATTTTCTAACATTCCATCTTTTGTTTCTTTCTTTCTTTCTTGATATCTTTCATTCTGCTTTAATACCTTCAAACATTCTATCTTTACTTTCTTTCTCTCTTTCTTTCTTTCTTGTTTTCATTCATTTTAGCTTTATTACCTTCTAATATTCTATCATTAGTTTCTTTCTCTCTTTCTTTCTTGTTTTCTTTCATTCTAGCTTTAATACTTTCTAACATTCCATCTTTAGATTCTTTCTTTCTTTCTTGATATCTTTCATTCTAGCTTTAATACCTTCTAACATTTTATCTTTACTTTCTTTCCTTCTGTGTTTCTTTCTTTTTTGTTTTCGTTCATTTTAGCTTTATTACCTTCTAATATTCTATCATTAGTTTCTTTCTTTCTTGATATCTTTCATTCTAGCTTCAATACCTTCTAACATTCTATCTTTAGTTTCTTTCCTTCTTTCTTTCTTGTTTTCTTTCATTTTACCTTTAATACCTTCTAACGTTCTATCTTTAGTTTCTTTCTTTCTTTCTTTCTTGTTTTCTTTCATTCTAGCTTTAATACTTTCTAACATTCCAGCTTTCGTTTCTTTCTTTCTTTCTTGATATCTTTCATCCTAGCTTTAAAACCTTCAAATATTCTATCTTTACTTTCTTTTTTTTGTTTCCTTCTTTCTTCTTTTCGTTCATTTTAGCTTTAATATATTCTAACATTCTATCATTTGTTTCTTTCTTTCTTTGTTTCTTTCTTGATATCTTTCATTCTAACTTTAATACCATCTAACATTCTATCTTTAGTTTCTTTCTTTCTTTCTTGATATCTTTCATTCTAGCTTTAAGGCCTTCTAACATTCTATCTTTAGTTTCTTTCTTTCTTTCTTTCTTGTTTTCTTTCATTTTAGGTTTAATACCTTCTAACGTTCTATCTTTAGTTTCTTTCTTTCTTTCTTGATATCTTTCATTCTAATTTTAATACCTTCTAACGTTCTGTCATTAGTTTCTTTCTTTCTTTCTTGATATCTTTCATTCTTGCTTTAATACCTTCTTACATTCTATCTTCAGTTTCTTTCTTTCTTTCATGATTTCTTTCATTCATGCTTTTATACCTTCTAACATTCAATCTTTAATTTCTTTCTTTCTTTCTTGATATCTTTCATTCTAGCTTTAATACCTTCTAACATTCAATCTTTAGTTTCCTTCTTTCTTTCTTGATATCTTTCATTCTAGCTTTAAGTCCATCTGACATTCTCTCTTTATTTTCTTTCTTTCTTTCTTTCTTTCTTGATATCTTTCATTCTAGCTTTAATACCATCTGACATTCTATCTTTAGTTTCCTTCTTTCTTTCCTGATTTCTTTCATTCTAGCTTTAATACTTTATAACATTCTATCTTTACTTTCTTTCTTTCTTTCTTTCTTGTTTTCGCTCATTTTAGCTTTATTACCTTCTAATATTCTATCATTAGTTTCTTTCTTTCTTGATATCTTTCATTCTAGCTTCAATACCTTCTAACATTCTATCTATAGTTTCTTCCCTTCTTTCTTTCTTGTTTTCTTTCATTTTAGCTTTAATACTTTCTAACATTCCATCTTTCGTTTCTTTCTTTCTTTCTTGATATCTTTCATTCTAGCTTTAATACCTTCAAACATTCTATCTTTACTTACTTTCTTTCTTTCTTTCTTTCTTTATTGTTTTCGTTCATTTTAGCTTTAATATATTCTAACATTCTATCATTTGTTTCTTTCTTTCTTTGTTTCTTTCTTGATTTCTTTCATTCTAACTTTAATACCATCTAACATTATATCTTTAGTTTCTTTCTTTCTTTCTTGATATCTTTCATTCTAGCTTTAAGGCCTTCTAACATTCTATCTTTAGTTTCTTTCTTTCTTTCTTTCTTGTTTTCTTTCATTTTAGGTTTAATACCTTCTAACGTTCTATCTTTAGTTTCTTTCTTTCTTTCTTGATATCTTTCATTCTAATTTTAATACCTTCTAACGTTCTGTCATTAGTTTCTTTCTTTCTTTCTTGATATCTTTCATTCTTGCTTTAATACCTTCTTACATTCTATCTTTAATTTCTTTCTTTCTTTCTTGATTTCCTTCATAAATGCTTTAATACCTTCTGACATTCTATCTTCAGTTTCTTTCTTTCTTTCTTGATATCTTTCATTCTAGCTTTAATACCTTCTAACATTCAATCTTTAGTTTCCTTCTTTCTTTCTTGATGTCTTTCATTCTAGCTTTAAGTCCATCTGACATTCTATCTTTATTTTCTTTCTTTCTTTCTTTCTTTCTGTCTTGATATCTTTCATTCTAGCTTTAATACATTCTAACATTCTATCTTTTGTTTCTTTCTTTCTTGATATCTTTCATTCTAGCTTTAATAACTTTTAACAATCTATCTTTAGTTTGTTTCTTTCTTTCTTTCTTGATATCTTTCATTCTAGCTTTAATACCTTCTAACATTTTATCTTTACTTTATTTCTATCTATCTATCTTTCTTTTTTTGTTTTCGTTCATTTTAGCTTTATTACCTTCTAATATTCTATCATTAGTTTCTTTTTTTCTTTATTTCTTTCTTGATATCTTTCATTCTAACTTTAATACCATCTAACATTCTATCTTTAGTTCCTTTCTTTCTTTCTTTCTTGATATCTTTCATTCTAACTTTAATACCATCTAACATTCTATCTTTAGTTTCTTTCCTTCTTTCTTTCTTGTTTTCTTTAATTTTAGCTTTAATACCTTCTAACGTTCTATCTTTAGATTCTTTCTTTCTTTCTTGATATCTTTCATTCTAATTTTAATACCTTCTAACGTTCTGTCATTAGTTTCTTTCTTTCTTTCTTGATATGTTTCATGCTTGCTTTAATACCTTCTTACATTCTATCTTTAATTTCTTTCTTTCTTTCTTGATTTCCTTCATAAATGCTTTAATACCTTCTGACATTCTATCTTCAGTTTCTTTCTTTCTTTCTTGATTTCTTTCATTCTAGCTTTAATACCTTCTAACATTCAATCTTTAGTTTCCTTCTTTCTTTCTTGATATCTTTCATTATAGCTTTAAGTCCATCTGACATTCTATCTTTAGTTTCTTTCTTTCTTTCTTGATATCTTTCATTCTAGCTTTAATGCTTTTTAACATTCTATCTTTAGTTTACTTCTTTCTTTCCTGATTTCTTTCATTCTAGCTTTAATACTTTATAACATTCTATCTTTACTTTCTTTCTTTCCTTCTTTCTTGTTTTTGCTCATTTTAGCTTTAATACCTTCTAATATTCTATCATTAGTTTCTTTCTTTCTTCCTTTCTTGATTTCCTTTATACTAGCTTTAATACCTTCTACCATTCAATCTTTACTTTCTTTCTTTCTATCTTGTTTTTGTTCATTCTAGCTTTAATACCTTCTAACATTCAATCTTTAGTTTCCTTCTTTCTTTCATGATATCTTTCATTCTAGCTTTAATTCCATCTGACATTCTATCTTTATTTTCTTTCTTTCTTTCTTTCTTGATATCTTTCATTCTTGCTTTAATACCTTCTTACATTCTATCTTTTATTTCTTTCTTTCTTTCTTGATTTCCTTCATAAATGCTTTAATACCTTCTGACATTCTATCTTCAGTTTCCTTCTTTCTTTCTTGATTTCTTTCATTCATGCTTTAATACCTTCTAACATTCAATCTTTAATTTCTTTCTTTCTTTCTTGATATCTTTCATTCTAGCTTGAATACCTTCTAACATTCAATCTTTAGTTTCCTTCTTTCTTTCTTGATATCTTTCATTCTAGATTTAAGTCCATCTGACATTCTATCTTTATTTTCTTTCTTTCTTTCTTTCTTTCTTTCTTTCTTTCTTTCTTTCTTTCTTTCTTTCTTGATATCTTTCATTCTAGCTTTAATACCATCTGACATTCTATCTTTACTTTCTTTCTTTCTTTCTTGATATCTTTCATTCTAGCTTTAATGCTTTTTAACATTCTATCTTTACTTTCTTTCTTTCCTTCTTTCTTGTTTTCGCTCATTTTAGCTTTAATACCTTCTAATATTCTATCATTAGTTTCTTTCTTTCTTCTTTTCTTGATTTCCTTTATACTAGCTTTAACACCTTCTACCATTCAATCTTAACTTTCTTTCTTTCTTTCTTTCTTGTTTTTGTTCATTTTAGCTTTAATACCTTCTAACATTCAATCTTTAGTTTCCTTCTTTCTTTCATGATATCTTTCATTCTAGCTTTAATACTTTCTTACATTCTATCTTTAGTTTCTTTCCTTCTTTCTTTCTTGATTTCCTTCATTCATGCTTTAATACCTTCTGATATTCTATCTTCAGTTTCTTTCTTTCTTTCTTGATTTCTATCATTCATGCTTTAATACCTTCTAACATTCAATCTTTAATTTCTTTCTTTCTTTCTTGATATCTTTCATTCTAGCTTTAATACCTTCTAACATTCAATCTTTAGTTTCCTTCTTTCTTTCTTGATATCTTTCATTCTAGCTTTAAGTCCATCTGACATTCTATCTTTATTTTCTTTCTTTCTTTCTTTCTTTCTTGATATCTTTCATTCTAGCTTTAATACCATCTGACATTCTATCTTTAGTTTCTTTCTTTCTTTCTTGATATCTTTCATTCTAACTTTAAAGCTTTTTAACATTCTATCTTTAATTTCCTTCTTTCTTTCCTGATTTCTTTCATTCTAGCTTTAATACTTTATAACATTCTATCTTTACTTTCTTTCTTTCCTTCTTTCTTGTTTTCGCTCATTTTAGCTTTAATACCTTCTAATATTTTATCATTAGTTTCTTTCTTTCTTCCTTTCTTGATTTCCTTTTTACTAGCTTTAATACCTTCTACCATTCAATCTTTACTTTCTTTCTTTCTTTCTTGTTTTTGTTCATTTTAGCTTTAATACCTTCTAACATTCAATCTTTAGTTTCCTTCTTTCATTCTTGATATCTTTCATTCTAGCTTTAATACTTTCTTACATTCTATCTTTAGTTTCTTTCTTTCTTTCTTGATTTCCTTCATTCATGCTTTAATACCTTCTGACATTCTATCTTTAGTTTCTTTCTTTCTTTCTTGTTTTCTTTCATTCTAGCTTTAATTCCATCTGACATTCTATCTTTATTTTCTTTCTTTCTTTCTTTCTTGATATCTTTCATTCTAGCTTTAATACCTTCTGACATTCTATCTTTATTTTCTTTCTTTCTTTCTTGATATCTTTCATTCTAGCTTTAATACATTCTAACATTCTATCTTTAGTTTCTTTCTTTCTTTCTTGATATCTTTCATTCTAGCTTTAATACATTCTAACATTCTATCTTTTGTTTCTTTCTTTCTTGATATCTTTCATTCTAGCTTTAATACCTTCTAACATTCAATCTTTAGTTTCCTTCTTTCTTTCTTGATATCTTTCATTCTAGCTTTAATACCATCTGACATTCTATCTTTAGTTTCTTTCTTTCTTTCTTGATATCTTTCATTCTAACTTTAAAGCTTTTTAACATTCTATCTTTAGTTTCCTTCTTTCTTTCCTGATTTCTTTCATTCTAGCTTTAATACTTTCTAACATTCTATCTTTACTTTCTTTCTTTCTTGTTTTCTCTCATTTTAGCTTTAATACCTTCTAATATTCTATCATTAGTTTCTTTCTTTCTTCCTTTCTTGATTTCCTTTATTCTAGCTTTCATACCTTCTACCATTCAATCTTTACTTTCTTTCTTTCTTTCTTGTTTTCGTTCATTTTAGCTTTAATACCTTCTAACATTCAATCTTTAGTTTCCTTCTTTCTTTCTTGATATCTTTCATTCTAGCTTTAATACTTTCTTACATTCTATCTTTAGTTTCTTTCTTTCTTTCTTGATATCTTTCATTCATGCTTTAATACCTTCTGACATTCTATCTTTAGTTTCTTTCTTTCTTTCTTCTTTTCTTACATTCTAGCTTTAATACCTTCTAACATTCAATCTTTAGTTTCCTTCTTTCTTTCTTGATATCTTTCATTCTAGCTTTAATAGATTCTAACATTCTATCTTTAGTTTCTTTCTTTCTTTCTTTCTTGATATCTTTCATTCTAGCTTTAATACCTTCTGACATTCTATCTTTAGTTTCTTTCTTTCTTTCTTGATATCTTTCATTCCAGCTTTAATACATTCTAACATTCTATCTTTTGTTTCTTTCTTTCTTGATAACTTTCATTCTAGCTTTAATAACTTAACAATCTATCTTTAGTTTGTTTCTTTCTTTCTTTCTTGATATCTTTCATTCTAGCTTTAATACCTTCTAACATTTTATCTTTACTTTCTTTCCTTCTGTGTTTCTTTCTTTTTTGTTTTCGTTCATTTTAGCTTTATTACCTTCTAATATTCTATCATTAGTTTCTTTCTTTCTTGATATCTTTCATTTTAGCTTTAATACCATCTGACATTCTATCTTTAGTTTCTTTCTTTCTTTCTTGATATCTTTCATTCTAGCTTTAATGCTTTTTAACATTCTATCTTTAGTTTCCTTCTTTCTTTCCTGATTTCTTTCATTCTAGCTTTAATACTTTCTAACATTCTATCTTTACTTTCTTTCTTTCTTTCTTTCTTGTTTTCGCTAATTTTAGCTTTAATACCTTCTAATATTCTATCATTAATTTCTTTCTTTCTTCCTTTCTTGATTTCCTTTTATTCTAGCTTTAATACCTTCTACCATTCAATCTTTACTTTCTTTCTTTCTTTCTTGTTTTCGTTCATTTTAGCTTTAATACCTTCTAACATTCAATCTTTAGTTTCCTTCTTTCTTTCTTGATATCTTTCATTCTAGCTTTAATACTTTCTTACATTCTATCTTTAGTTTCTTTCTTTCTTTATTCTTGATTTCCATCATTCATGCTTTAATACCTTCTGACATTCTATCTTTAGTTTCTTTCTTTCTTTCTTGTTTTCTTTCATTCTAGATTTAATAATTTCTAACATTCAATCTTTAGTTTCCTTCTTTCTTTCTTGATATCTTTCATTCTAGCTTTAATACGTTCTGACATTATATCTTTAGTTTCTTTCTTTCTTTCTTTCTTTCTTGATATCTTTCATTCTAGCTTTAATACCTTCTGACATTCTATCTTTAGTTTCTTTCTTTCTTGATATCTTTCATTCCAGCTTTAATACATTCTAACATTCTATCTTTTGTTTCTTTCTTTCTTGATATCTTTCATTCTAGCTTTAATAACTTTTAACAATCTATCTTTAGTTTCTTTCTTTCTTTCTTTCTTGATATCTTTCATTCTACCTTTAATACCGTCTAAGATTTTATCTTTACTTTCTTTCCTTCTGTGTTTCTTTTTTTTCCCGTTCATTTTAGCTTTATTATCTTCTAATATTCTATCATTAGTTTCTTTCTTTCTTGATATCTTTCATTCTAGCTTCAATACCTTCTAACATTCTATCTTTAGTTTCTTTCCTTCTTTCTTTCTTGTTTTCTTTCATTTTAGATTTAATACCTTCTAACGTTCTATCTTTAGTTTCTTTCTTTCTTTCTTTCTTGTTTTCTTTCATTCTAGCTTTAATACTTTCTAACATTCCATCTTTCGTTTCTTTCTTTCTTTCTTGATATCTTTCATTCTGCTTTAATACCTTCAAACATTCTATCTTTACTTTCTTTCTCTCTTTCTTTCTTTCTTGTTTTCGTTCATTTTAGCTTTAATACCTTCTAACATTATATCTTTACTTTCTTTCTTTCTGTCTTTCTTTCTTTCTTGTTTTCGTTCATTTTAGCTTTATTACCTTCTAATATTCTATCATTAGTTTCTTTCTCTCTTTCTTTCTTGTTTTCTTTCATTCTAGCTTTAATACTTTCTAACATTCCATCTTTAGATTCTTTCTTTCTTTCTTGATATCTTTCATTCTAGCTTTAATACCTTCTAACATTTTATCTTTACTTTCTTTCCTTCTGTGTTTCTTTCTTTTTTGTTTTCGTTCATTTTAGCTTTATTACCTTCTAATATTCTATCATTAGTTTCTTTCTTTCTTGATATCTTTCATTCTAGCTTCAATACCTTCTAACATTCTATCTTTAGTTTCTTTCCTTCTTTCTTTCTTGTTTTCTTTCATTTTACCTTTAATACCTTCTAACGTTCTATCTTTAGTTTCTTTCTTTCTTTCTTTCTTGTTTTCTTTCATTCTAGCTTTAATACTTTCTAACATTCCAGCTTTCGTTTCTTTCTTTCTTTCTTGATATCTTTCATTCTAGCTTTAAAACCTTCAAATATTCTATCTTTACTTTCTTTTTTTTGTTTCCTTCTTTCTTCTTTTCGTTCATTTTAGCTTTAATATATTCTAAAATTCTATCATTTGTTTCTTTCTTTCTTTGTTTCTTTCTTGATATCTTTCATTCTAACTTTAATACCATCTAACATTCTATCTTTAGTTTCTTTCTTTCTTTCTTGATATCTTTCATTCTAGCTTTAAGGCCTTCTAACATTCTATCTTTAGTTTGTTTCTTTCTTTCTTTCTTGTTTTCTTTCATTTTAGGTTTAATACCTTCTAACATTCTATCTTTAGTTTCTTTCTTTCTTTCTTGATATCTTTCATTCTAATTTTAATACCTTCTAACGTTCTGTCATTAGTTTCTTTCTTTCTTTCTTGATATCTTTCATTCTTGCTTTAATACCTTCTTACATTCTATCTTCAGTTTCTTTCTTTCTTTCATGATTTCTTTCATTCATGCTTTTATACCTTCTAACATTCAATCTTTAATTTCTTTCTTTCTTTCTTGATATCTTTCATTCTAGCTTTAATACCTTCTAACATTCAATCTTTAATTTCCTTCTTTCTTTCTTGATATCTTTCATTCTAGCTTTAAGTCCATCTGACATTCTATCTTTATTTTCTTTCTTTCTTTCTTTCTTTCTTGATATCTTTCATTCTAGCTTTAATACCATCTGACATTCTATCTTTAGTTTCCTTCTTTCTTTCCTGATTTCTTTCATTCTAGCTTTAATACTTTATAACATTCTATCTTTACTTTCTTTCTTTCTTTCTTTCTTTCTTGTTTTCGCTCATTTTAGCTTTATTACCTTCTAATATTCTATCATTAGTTTCTTTCTTTCTTGATATCTTTCATTCTAGCTTCAATACCTTCTAACATTCTATCTATAGTTTCTTTCCTTCTTTCTTTCTTGTTTTCTTTCATTTTAGCTTTAATACTTTCTAACATTCCATCTTTCGTTTCTTTCTTTCTTTCTTGATATCTTTCATTCTAGCTTTAATACCTTCAAACATTCTATCTTTACTTACTTACTTTCTTTCTTTCTTTCTTTATTGTTTTCGTTCGTTTTAGCTTTAATATATTCTAACCTTCTATCATTTGTTTCTTTCTTTCTTTGTTTCTTTCTTGATATCTTTCATTCTAACTTTAATACCATCTAACATTCTATCTTTAGTTTCTTTCTTTCTTTCTTGATATCTTTCATTCTAGCTTTAAGGCCTTCTAACATTCTATCTTTAGTTTGTTTCTTTCTTTCTTTCTTGTTTTCTTTCATTTTAGGTTTAATACCTTCTAACGTTCTATCTTTAGTTTCTTTCTTTCTTTCTTGATATCTTTCATTCTAATTTTAATACCTTCTAACGTTCTGTCATTAGTTTCTTTCTTTCTTTCTTGATATCTTTCATTCTTGCTTTAATACCTTCTTACATTCTATCTTTAATTTCTTTCTTTCTTTCTTGATTTCCTTCATAAATGCTTTAATACCTTCTGACATTCTATCTTCAGTTTCTTTCTTTCTTTCTTGATATCTTTCATTCTAGCTTTAATACCTTCTAACATTCAATCTTTAGTTTCCTTCTTTCTTTCTTGATGTCTTTCATTCTAGCTTTAAGTCCATCTGACATTCTATCTTTATTTTCTTTCTTTCTTTCTTTCTTTCTGTCTTGATATCTTTCATTCTAGCTTTAATACATTCTAACATTCTATCTTTTGTTTCTTTCTTTCTTGATATCTTTCATTCTAGCTTTAATAACTTTTAACAATCTATCTTTAGTTTGTTTCTTTCTTTCTTGATATCTTTCATTCTAGCTTTAATACATTCTAACATTCTATCTTTTGTTTCTTTCTTTCTTGATATCTTTCATTCTAGCTTTAATAACTTTTAACAATCTATCTTTAGTTTGTTTCTTTCTTTCTTGATTTCTTTCATTCATGCTTTAATACCTTCTAACATTCAATCTTTAATTTCTTTCTTTCTTTCTTGATATCTTTCATTCTAGCTTTAATACCTTCTAACATTCAATCTTTAGTTTCCTTCTTTCTTTCTTGATATCTTTCATTATAGCTTTAAGTCCATCTGACATTCTATCTTTAGTTTCTTTCTTTCTTTCTTGATATCTTTCATTCTAGCTTTAATGCTTTTTAACATTCTATCTTTAGTTTCCTTCTTTCTTTCCTGATTTCTTTCATTCTAGCTTTAATACTTTATAACATTCTATCTTTACTTTCTTTCTTTCCTTCTTTCTTGTTTTTGCTCATTTTAGCTTTAATACCTTCTAATATTCTATCATTAGTTTCTTTCTTTCTTCCTTTCTTGATTTCCTTTATACTAGCTTTAATACCTTCTACCATTCAATCTTTACTTTCTTTCTTTCTATCTTGTTTTTGTTCATTTTAGCTTTAATACCTTCTAACATTCAATCTTTAGTTTCCTTCTTTCTTTCTTGATATCTTTCATTCTAGCTTTAATACTTTCTTACATTCTATCTTTAGTTTCTTTCTTTCTTTCTTGATATCTTTCATTCTTGCTTTAATACCTTCTTACATTCTATCTTTAGTTTCTTTCTTTCTTTCTTTCTTGATTTCCTTCATTCATGCTTTAATACCTTCTGACATTCTATCTTTAGTTTCTTTCTTTCTTGTTTTCTTTCATTCTAGCTTTAATACCTTCTAACATTCAATCTTTAGTTTCCTTCTTTCTTTCGATATCTTCCATTCTAGCTTTAATTCCATCTGACATTCTATCTTTATTTTCTTTCTTTCTTTCTTTCTTGATATCTTTCATTCTAGCTTTAATACCTTCTGACATTCTATCTTTAGTTTCTTTCTTTCTTTATTGATATCTTTCATTCTAGCTTTAATATATTCTAACATTCTATCTTTAGTTTCTTTCTTTCTTTCTTGATATCTTTCATTCTAGCTTTAATACATTCTAACATTCTATCTTTTGGTTTTTTCTTTCTTGATATCTTTCATTCTAGCTTTAATACGTTCTGACATTCTATCTTTAGTTTCTTTCTTTCTTACTTTCTTTCTTGTTATCTTTCATTCTAGCTTTAATACCTTCTGACATTCTATCTTTAGTTTCTTTCTTTCTTTCTTGATATCGTTCATTCCAGCTTTAATACATTCTAACATTCTATCTTTTGTTTCTTTCTTTCTTGATATCTTTCATTCTAGCTTTAATAACTTTTAAGAATCTATCTTTACTTTGTTTCTTTCTTTCTTTCTTGAGATCTTTCATTCTAGCTTTAATACCTTCTAACATTTTATCTTTACTTTCTTTCCTTCTGTGTTTCTTTCTTTTTTGTTTTCGTTCATTTTAGCTTTATTACCTTCTAATATTCTATCATTAGTTTCTTTCTTTCTTGATATCTTTCATTTTAGCTTTAATACCATCTGACATTGTATCTTTAGTTTCTTTCTTTCTTTCTTGATATCTTTCATTCTAGCTTGAATGCTTTTTAACATTCTATCTTTAGTTTCCTTCTTTCTTTCCTGATTTCTTTCATTCCAGCTTTAATACTTTCTAACATTCTATCTTTACTTTCTTTCTTTCTTTCTTGTTTTCGCTAATTTTAGCTTTTATACCTTCTAATATTCTATCATTAATTTCTTTCTTTCTTGCTTTCTTGATTTCCTTTATTCTAGCTTTAATACCTTCTACCATTCAATCTTTACTTTCTTTCTTTCTTTCTTGTTTTCGTTCATTTTAGCTTTAATACCTTCTAACATTCAATCTTTAGTTTCCTTCTTTCTTTCTTGATATCTTTCATCTAGCTTTAATACTTTCTTACATTCTATCTTTAGTTTCTTTCTTTCTTGATATCTTTCATTCTTGCTTTAATACCTTCTTACATTCTATCTTTAGTTTCTTTCTTTCTTTATTCTTGATTTCCATCATTCATGCTTTAATACCTTCTGACATTCTATCTTTAGTTTCTTTCTTTCTTGTTTTCTTTCATTCTAGCTTTAATAATTTCTAACATTCAATCTTTAGTTTCCTTCTTTCCTTCTTGATATCTTTCATTCTAGCTTTAATACGTTCTGACATTATATCTTTAGTTTCTTTCTTTCTTTCTTTCTTTTTTGATATCTTTCATTCTAGCTTTAATACCTTCTGACATTCTATCTTTAGTTTCTTTCTTTCTTGATATCTTTCATTCCAGCTTTAATACATTCTAACATTCTATCTTTTGTTTCTTTCTTTCTTGATATCTTTCATTCTAGCTTTAATAACTTTTAACAATCTATCTTTAGTTTCTTTCTCTCTTTCTTTCTTGATATCTTTCATTCTAGCTTTAATACTTTCTAACATTCCATCTTTCGTTTCTTTCTTTCTTTCTTGATATCTTTCATTCTGCTTTAATACCTTCAAACATTCTATCTTTACTTTCTTTCTCTCTTTCTTTCTTTCTTGTTTTCGTTCATTTTAGCTTTAATACCTTCTAACATTATATCTTTACTTTCTTTCTTTCTGTCTTTCTTTCTTTCTTGTTTTCGTTCATTTTAGCTTTATTACCTTCTAATATTCTATCATTAGTTTCTTTCTCTCTTTCTTTCTTGTTTTCTTTCATTCTAGCTTTAATACTTTCTAACATTCCATCTTTAGATTCTTTCTTTCTTTCTTGATATCTTTCATTCTAGCTTTAATACCTTCTAACATTTTATCTTTACTTTCTTTCCTTCTGTGTTTCTTTCTTTTTTGTTTTCGTTCATTTTAGCTTTATTACCTTCTAATATTCTATCATTAGTTTCTTTCTTTCTTGATATCTTTCATTCTAGCTTCAATACCTTCTAACATTCTATCTTTAGTTTCTTTCCTTCTTTCTTTCTTGTTTTCTTTCATTTTACCTTTAATACCTTCTAACGTTCTATCTTTAGTTTCTTTCTTTCTTTCTTTCTTGTTTTCTTTCATTCTAGCTTTAATACTTTCTAACATTCCAGCTTTCGTTTCTTTCTTTCTTTCTTGATATCTTTCATTCTAGCTTTAAAACCTTCAAATATTCTATCTTTACTTTCTTTTTTTTGTTTCCTTCTTTCTTCTTTTCGTTCATTTTAGCTTTAATATATTCTAACATTCTATCATTTGTTTCTTTCTTTCTTTGTTTCTTTCTTGATATCTTTCATTCTAACTTTAATACCATCTAACATTCTATCTTTAGTTTCTTTCTTTCTTTCTTGATATCTTTCATTCTAGCTTTAAGGCCTTCTAACATTCTATCTTTAGTTTGTTTCTTTCTTTCTTGTTTTCTTTCATTTTAGGTTTAATATCTTCTAACGTTCTATCTTTAGTTTCTTTCTTTCTTTCTTGATATCTTTCATTCTAATTTTAATACCTTCTAACGTTCTGTCATTAGTTTCTTTCTTTCTTTCTTGATATCTTTCATTCTTGCTTTAATACCTTCTTACATTCTATCTTCAGTTTCTTTCTTTCTTTCTTGATTTCTTTCATTCATGCTTTTATACCTTCTAACATTCAATCTTTAATTTCTTTCTTTCTTTCTTGATATCTTTCATTCTAGCTTTAATACCTTCTAACATTCAATCTTTAGTTTCCTTCTTTCTTTCTTGATATCTTTCATTCTAGCTTTAAGTCCATCTGACATTCTATCTTTATTTTCTTTCTTTCTTTCTTTCTTTCTTGATATCTTTCATTCTAGCTTTAATACCATCTGACATTCTATCTTTAGTTTCCTTCTTTCTTTCCTGATTTCTTTCATTCTAGCTTTAATACTTTATAACATTCTATCTTTACTTTCTTTCTTTCTTTCTTTCTTTCTTGTTTTCGCTCATTTTAGCTTTATTACCTTCTAATATTCTATCATTAGTTTCTTTCTTTCTTGATATCTTTCATTCTAGCTTCAATACCTTCTAACATTCTATCTATAGTTTCTTTCCTTCTTTCTTTCTTGTTTTCTTTCATTTTAGCTTTAATACTTTCTAACATTCCATCTTTCGTTTCTTTCTTTCTTTCTTGATATCTTTCATTCTAGCTTTAATACCTTCAAACATTCTATCTTTACTTACTTTCTTTCTTTCTTTCTATCTTTATTGTTTTCCTTCATTTTAGCTTTAATATATTCTAACATTCTATCATTTGTTTCTTTCTTTCTTTGTTTCTTTCTTGATATCTTTCATTCTATCTTTAATACCATCTAACATTCTATCTTTAGTTTCTTTCTTTCTTTCTTGATATCTTTCATTCTAGCTTTAAGGCCTTCTAACATTCTATCTTTAGTTTCTTTCTTTCTTTCTTGTTTTCTTTCATTTTAGGTTTAATACCTTCTAACGTTCTATCTTTAGTTTCTTTCTTTCTTTCTTGATATCTTTCATTCTAATTTTAATACCTTCTAACGTTCTGTCATTAGTTTCTTTCTTTCTTTCTTGATATCTTTCATTCTTGCTTTAATACCTTCTTACATTCTATCTTTAATTTCTTTCTTTCTTTCTTGATTTCCTTCATAAATGCTTTAATACCTTCTGACATTCTATCTTCAGTTTCTTTCTTTCTTTCTTGATATCTTTCATTCTAGCTTTAATACCTTCTAACATTCAATCTTTAGTTTCCTTCTTTCTTTCTTGATGTCTTTCATTCTAGCTTTAAGTCCATCTGACATTCTATCTTTATTTTCTTTCTTTCTTTCTTTCTGTCTTGATATCTTTCATTCTAGCTTTAATATATTCTAACATTCTATCTCTTGTTTCTTTCTTTCTTGATATCTTTCATTCTAGCTTTAATAACTTTTAACAATCTATCTTTAGTTTCTTTCTTTCTTTCTTTCTTGATATCTTTCATTCTAGCTTTAATACCTTCTAACATTTTATCTTTACTTTATTTCTATCTATCTATCTTTCTTTTTTTGTTTTCGTTCATTTTAGCTTTATTACCTTCTAATATTCTATCATTAGTTTCTTTTTTTCTTTATTTCTTTCTTGATATCTTTCATTCTAACTTTAATACCATCTAACATTCTATCTTTAGTTCCTTTCTTTCTTTCTTTCTTGATATCTTTCATTCTAACTTTAATACCATCTAACATTCTATCCTTAGTTTCTTTCCTTCTTTCTTTCTTGTTTTCTTTCATTTTAGCTTTAATACCTTCTAACGTTCTAACTTTAGATTCTTTCTTTCTTTCTTGATATCTTTCATTCTAATTTTAATACCTTCTAACGTTCTGTCATTAGTTTCTTTCTTTCTTTCTTGATATGTTTCATTCTTGCTTTAATACCTTCTTACATTCTATCTTTAATTTCTTTCTTTCTTTCTTGATTTCCTTCATAAATGCTTTAATACCTTCTGACATTCTATCTTCAGTTTCTTTCTTTCTTTCTTGATTTCTTTCATTCATGCTTTAATACCTTCTAACATTCAATCTTTAATTTCTTTCTTTCTTTCTTGATATCTTTCATTCTAGCTTTAATACCTTCTAACATTCAATCTTTAGTTTCCTTCTTTCTTTCTTGATATCTTTCATTATAGCTTTAAGTCCATCTGACATTCTATCTTTATTTTCTTTCTCTCTTTCTTTCTTTCTTGATATCTTTCATTCTAGCTTTAATACCATCTGACATTTTATCTTTAGTTTCTTTCTTTCTTTCTTGATATCTTTCATTCTAGCTTTAATGCTTTTTAACATTCTATCTTTAGTTTCCTTCTTTCTTTCCTGATTTCTTTCATTCTAGCTTTAATACTTTATAACATTCTATCTTTACTTTCTTTCTTTCCTTCTTTCTTGTTTTTGCTCATTTTAGCTTTAATACCTTCTAATATTCTATCATTAGTTTCTTTCTTTCTTCCTTTCTTGATTTCCTTTATACTAGCTTTAATACCTTCTACCATTCAATCTTTACTTTCTTTCTTTCTATCTTGTTTTTGTTCATTTTAGCTTTAATACCTTCTGACAGTCTATCTTTAGTTTCTTTCTTTCTTGTTTTCTTTCATTCTAGCTTTAATACCTTCTAACATTCAATCTTTAGTTTCCTTCTTTCTTTCTTGATATCTTCCATTCTAGCTTTAATTCCATCTGACATTCTATCTTTATTTTCTTTCTTTCTTTCTTTCTTGATATCTTTCATTCTAGCTTTAATACCTTCTGACATTCTATCTTTAGTGTCTTTCTTTCTTTCTTGATATCTTTCATTCTAGCTTTAATACATTCTAACATTCTATCTTTAGTTTCTTTCTTTCTTGATATCTTTCATTCTAGCTTTAATACATTCTAACATTCTATCTTTTGTTTCTTTCTTTCTTGATATCTTTCATTCTAGCTTTAATATGTTCTGACATTCTATCTTTAGTTTCTTTCTTCCTTACTTTCTTTCTTGTTATCTTTCATTCTAGCTTTAATACCTTCTGACATTCTATCTTTAGTTTCTTTCTTTCTTTCTTGATATCGTTCATTCCAGCTTTAATACATTCTAACATTCTATCTTTTGTTTCTTTCTTTCTTGATATCTTTCATTCTAGCTTTAATAACTTTTAAGAATCTATCTTTCCTTTGTTTCTTTCTTTCTTTCTTGAGATCTTTCATTCTAGCTTTAATGCTTTTTAACATTCTATCTTTAGTTTCCTTCTTTCTTTCCTGATTTCTTTCATTCTAGCTTTAATACTTTCTAACATTCTATCTTTACTTTCTTTCTTTCTTTCTTTCTTGTTTTCGCTAATTTTAGCTTTTATACCTTCTAATATTCTATCATTAATTTCTTTCTTTCTTCCTTTCTTGATTTCCTTTATTCTAGCTTTAATACCTTCTACCATTCAATCTTTACTTTCTTTCTTTCTTTCTCGTTTTCGTTCATTTTAGCTTTAATACCTTCTAACATTCAATCTTTAGTTTCCTTCTTTCTTTCTTGATATCTTTCATCTAGCTTTAATACTTTCTTACATTCTATCTTTAGTTTCTTTCTTTCTTGATATCTTTCATTCTTGCTTTAATACCTTCTTACATTCTATCTTTAGTTTCTTTCTTTCTTTATTCTTGATTTCCATCATTCATGCTTTAATACCTTCTGACATTCTATCTTTAGTTTCTTTCTTTCTTTCTTGTTTTCTTTCATTCTAGCTTTAATAATTTCTAACATTCAATCTTTAGTTTCCCTCTTTCTTTCTTGATATCTTTCATTCTAGTTTTAATACGTTCTGACATTATATCTTTAGTTTCTTTCTTTCTTTCTTTCTTTCTTGATATCTTTCATTCTAGCTTTAATACCTTCTGACATTCTATCTTTAGTTTCTTTCTTTCTTGATATCTTTCATTCCAGCTTTAATACATTCTAACATTCTATCTTTTGTTTCTTTCTTTCTTGATATCTTTCATTCTAGCTTTAATAACTTTTAACAATCTATCTTTAGTTTCTTTCTCTCTTTCTTTCTTGATATCTTTCATTCTAGCTTTAATACCTTCTAACATTTTATCTTTACTTTCTTTCCTTCTGTGTTTCTTTTTTTTTTCCGTTCATTTTAGCTTTATTACCTTCTAATATTCTATCATTAGTTTCTTTCTTTCTTGATATCTTTCATTCTAGCTTCAATACCTTCTAACATTCTATCTTTAGTTTCTTTCCTTCTTTCTTTCTTGTTTTCTTTCATTCTAGCTTTAATACTTTCTAACATTCCATCTTTCGTTTCTTTCTTTCTTTCTTGATATCTTTCATTCTTCTTTAATACCTTCAAACATTCTATCTTTACTTTCTTTCTTTCTTTCTTTCTTTCTTGTTTTCGTTCATTTTAGCTTTAATACCTTCTAACATTATATCTTTACTTTCTTTCTGTCTTTCTTTCTTTCTTGTTTTCGTTCATTTTAGCTTTATTACCTTCTAATATTCTATCATTAGTTTCTTTCTCCCTTTCTTTCTTGTTTTCTTTCATTCTAGCTTTAATACTTTCTAACATTCCATCTTTCGTTTCTTTCTTTCTTTCTTGATATCTTTCATTCTAGCTTTAATACCTTCAAACATTCTATCTTTACTTACTTTCTTTCTTTCTTTCTTTCTTTATTGTTTTCGTTCATTTTAGCTTTAATATATTCTAACATTCTATCATTTGTTTCTTTCTTTCTTTGTTTCTTTCTTGATATCTTTCATTCTAACTTTAATAACATCTAACATTCTATCTTTAGTTTCTTTCTTTCTTTCTTGATATCTTTCATTCTAGCTTTAAGGCCTTCTAACATTCTATCTTTAGTTTGGTTCTTTCTTTCTTTCTTGTTTTCTTTCATTTTAGGTTTAATACCTTCTAACGTTCTATCTTTAGTTTCGTTCTTTCTTTCTTGATATCTTTCATTCTAATTTTAATACCTTCTAACGTTCTGTCATTAGTTTCTTTCTTTCTTTCTTGATATCTTTCATTCTTGCTTTAATACCTTCTTACATTCTATCTTTAATTTCTTTCTTTCTTTCTTGATTTCCTTCATAAATGCTTTAATACCTTCTGACATTCTATCTTCAGTTTCTTTCTTTCTTTCTTGATATCTTTCATTCTAGCTTTAATACCTTCTAACATTCAATCTTTAGTTTCCTTCTTTCTTTCTTGATGTCTTTCATTCTAGCTTTAAGTCCATCTGACATTCTATCTTTATTTTCTTTCTTTCTTTCTTTCTTTCTTTCTGTCTTGATATCTTTCATTCTAGCTTTAATACATTCTAACATTCTATCTTTTGTTTCTTTCTTTCTTGATATCTTTCATTCTAGCTTTAATAACTTTTAACAATCTAACTTTAGTTTGTTTCTTTCTTTCTTTCTTGATATCTTTCATTCTAGCTTTAATACCTTCTAACATTTTATCTTTACTTTATTTCTATCTATCTATCTTTCTTTTTTTTGTTTTCGTTCATTTTAGCTTTATTACCTTCTAATATTCTATCATTAGTTTCTTTTTTTCTTTATTTCTTTCTTGATATCTTTCATTCTAACTTTAATACCATCTAACATTCTATCTTTAGTTCCTTTCTTTCTTTCTTTCTTGATATCTTTCATTCTAACTTTAATACCATCTAACATTCTATCTTTAGTTTCTTTCCTTCTTTCTTTCTTGTTTTCTTTCATTTTAGCTTTAATACCTTCTAACGTTCTATCTTTAGATTCTTTCTTTCTTTCTTGATATCTTTCATTCTAATTTTAATACCTTCTAACGTTCTGTCATTAGTTTCTTTCTTTCTTTCTTGATATGTTTCATTCTTGCTTTAATACCTTCTTACATTCTGTCTTTAATTTCTTTCTTTCTTTCTTGATTTCCTTCATAAATGCTTTAATACCTTCTGACATTCTATCTTCAGTTTCTTTCTTTCTTTCTTGATTTCTTTCATTCTAGCTTTAATACCTTCTAACATTCAATCTTTAGTTTCCTTCTTTCTTTCTTGATGTCTTTCATTCTAGCTTTAAGTCCATCTGACATTCTATCTTTATTTTCTTTCTTTCTTTCTTTCTTTCTTTCTTTCTGTCTTGATATCTTTCATTCTAGCTTTAATACATTCTAACATTCTATCTTTTGTTTCTTTCTTTCTTGATATCTTTCATTCTAGCTTTAATAACTTTTAACAATCTAACTTTAGTTTGTTTCTTTCTTTCTTTCTTGATATCTTTCATTCTAGCTTTAATACCTTCTAACATTTTATCTTTACTTTATTTCTATCTATCTATCTTTCTTTTTTTTGTTTTCGTTCATTTTAGCTTTATTACCTTCTAATATTCTATCATTAGTTTCTTTTTTTCTTTATTTCTTTCTTGATATCTTTCATTCTAACTTTAATACCATCTAACATTCTATCTTTAGTTCCTTTCTTTCTTTCTTTCTTGATATCTTTCATTCTAACTTTAATACCATCTAACATTCTATCTTTAGTTTCTTTCCTTCTTTCTTTCTTGTTTTCTTTCATTTTAGCTTTAATACCTTCTAACGTTCTATCTTTAGATTCTTTCTTTCTTTCTTGATATCTTTCATTCTAATTTTAATACCTTCTAACGTTCTGTCATTAGTTTCTTTCTTTCTTTCTTGATATGTTTCATTCTTGCTTTAATACCTTCTTACATTCTATCTTTAATTTCTTTCTTTCTTTCTTGATTTCCTTCATAAATGCTTTAATACCTTCTGACATTCTATCTTCAGTTTCTTTCTTTCTTTCTTGATTTCTTTCATTCATGCTTTAATACCTTCTAACATTCAATCTTTAATTTCTTTCTTTCTTTCTTGATATCTTTCATTCTAGCTTTAATACCTTCTAACATTCAATCTTTAGTTTCCTTCTTTCTTTCTTGATATCTTTCATTATAGCTTTAAGTCCATCTGACATTCTATCTTTATTTTCTTTCTCTCTTTCTTTCTTTCTTGATATCTTTCATTCTAGCTTTAATACCATCTGACATTCTATCTTTAGTTTCTTTCTTTCTTTCTTGATATCTTTCATTCTAGCTTTAATGCTTTTTAACATTCTATCTTTAGTTTCCTTCTTTCTTTCCTGATTTCTTTCATTCTAGCTTTAATACTTTATAACATTCTATCTTTACTTTCTTTCTTTCCTTCTTTCTTGTTTTTGCTCATTTTAGCTTTAATACCTTCTAATATTCTATCATTAGTTTCTTTCTTTCTTCCTTTCTTGATTTCCTTTATTCTAGCTTTAATACCTTCTACCATTCAATCTTTACTTTCTTTCTTTCTTTCTTGTTTTCGTTCATTTTAGCTTTAATACCTTCTAACATTCAATCTTTAGTTTCCTTCTTTCTTTCTTGATATCTTTCATTCTAGCTTTAATACTTTCTTACATTCTATCTTTAGTTTCTTTCTTTCTTTCTTGATATCTTTCATTCTTGCTTTAATACCTTCTTACATTCTATCTTTAGTTTCTTTCTTTCTTTCTTTCTTGATTTCCTTCATTCATGCTTTAATACCTTCTGACATTCTATCTTTAGTTTCTTTCTTTCTTGTTTTCTTTCATTCTAGCTTTAATACCTTCTAACATTCAATCTTTAGTTTCCTTCTTTCTTTCTTGATATCTTCCATTCTAGCTTTAATTCCATCTGACATTCTATCTTTATTTTCTTTCTTTCTTTCTTTCTTGATATCTTTCATTCTAGCTTTAATACCTTCTGACATTCTATCTTTAGTTTCTTTCTTTCTTTCTTGATATCTTTCATTCTAGCTTTAATACATTCTAACATTCTATCTTTAGTTTCTTGCTTTCTTTCTTGATATCTTTCATTCTAGCTTTAATACATTCTAACATTCTATCTTTTGTTTCTTTCTTTCTTGATATCTTTCATTCTAGCTTTAATACGTTCTGACATTCTATCTTTAGTTTCTTTCTTTCTTACTTTCTTTCTTGTTATCTTTCATTCTAGCTTTAATACCTTCTGACATTCTATCTAGTTTCTTTCTTTCTTTCTTGATATCGTTCATTCCAGCTTTAATACATTCTAACATTCTATCTTTTGTTTCTTTCTTTCTTGATATCTTTCATTCTAGCTTTAATAACTTTTAAGAATCTATCTTTACTTTGTTTCTTTCTTTCTTTCTTGAGATCTTTCATTCTAGCTTTAATACCTTCTAACATTTTATCTTTACTTTCTTTCCTTCTGTGTTTCTTTCTTTTTTGTTTTCGTTCATTTTAGCTTTATTACCTTCTAATATTCTATCATTAGTTTCTTTCTTTCTTGATATCTTTCATTTTAGCTTTAATACCATCTGACATTCTATCTTTAGTTTCTTTCTTTCTTTCTTGATATCTTTCATTCTAGCTTTAATGCTTTTTAACATTCTATCTTTAGTTTCCTTCTTTCTTTCCTGATTTCTTTCATTCTAGCTTTAATACTTTCTAACATTCTATCTTTACTTTCTTTCTTTCTTTCTTTCTTGTTTTCGCTAATTTTAGCTTTTATACCTTCTAATATTGCCCTCCCAGGCCCCGAAATGAAGACACCAGACAGTAGTATGGATTAAATACGGGCCACACTTTATTAACTCAATTCAGACAAATTCAGTGTCCTCTTCAACTGAGGGGGCCTGCGGTAGTGCGGAGAAATGCAGGGCATCCACGATACCCTAATCAGTCAATGGGCGAGTCCCAGGCCCCCAGGTTCCAGCTGTCTTAATGACAGCAGGAACCCGGCCGGCCTCTAGTAAACACCCCAGACCTCGAGCCATCTTCATTTGATGACTGTCGGTCCGAAAGTGGCCCAGCGCATCTTCCCGCCGCCGGCCCTGTAATCGCACGATCCGCAGAGCCGGGAGGTCGGATGCGCTGTTGGCTTTCCATAATTATCAAAGGGACACACCGAGACAACCAGTTTTTTTCCCGCACTACCCGCCACAGCATAGGGACTAGTCGAGACTAAGTCCCATGCCCGCCATACAACCCAGCTCAGAAAGCAGGCCCCCTGTTATATCTTCAAGAAAAATGTCCAGTCCTGTGTCTGACAGGTGTATGCCATCGCTACGAAAATATTCTGAGTGAGAAGTTTGGATCCTGTGGTGGTTGACCACTGATCCGAGGCCGCCGCTGCAGACACCTCTACACACTTCCCTATTGACCCGACGTCGGGCCCTATTTATCTTTTCAGTGTTCTGTGTACCTCGCCAGGCTAAACGCGGGATGATATTGGACCATACTATTCGTATAGCAGGATACTTTTCCTTCAGTTTCTTGAGATCTCTCAATATATCAAGTATGACCGCCTTACCAGACAATTTGGGCAAATCGTTGCCTCCCAAATGAACTAATAAAATGTCTGGTGGCATAGAGCCGAAAGACGTCATCCTGCCGAGCTGGATCCAATGCATGCCACGCATGCCTCTCCATGTAACCATCGCATGGGCTCCAAGCCCCAAATCTTTCCCCCACGGGGAAGATGCGGCGTAACGTGCCGCCCAAAACACATAACTGTGGCCGATGATCATAACTTGCCTGCGGCCTTCCCGTCTCTCGAAACCTGAAATGATATAAACAAACCCTGCCTATACGTTAGGAAGAGGTCTAATGTATTTGTGATAACAAGCTGACGACCAGCGCCCCAACTGTTTAATTTGATCTGTGTTGTAACCCATAGCCGCTGCCGTTGATGCTGCTCCAATCCGAAAGGAATGCGTTCCGAATCTCATATCTTTCAATCCTATCCTCCCTAGTGCCTTGCCAGTCAGTGCCCAAAACTGATATTTCGTAAATGGTGACCCATCTATATGCTGAAAAAATTGTCCAGGTTTTGAACCCCTCAATTCCACAAATTCCTGCACTGCCTTTACCGGACAAATGCCTCGTACTCTACATTGCCCTAATGTTAGATGTTTGCCTTTGCCCCGTGGGTCTGTTTTAGACCGTCTAATAGTGATTGTTAACTGTCCATCCTGTACAATGACGTCCCCAAATTGTAACGCCCTCTGTGAATTATCATTCTTTCCCATTGCAACGAGCTCACTAATCCTCAGTGCCCCAAAAAAGGCCACCAATGCAGCTGCGTGAACCAACGTCACCTCATAATGGTCCCTACACAATGCGCTCCATTGTTCACATAGGCGGCCAAGGAGCTCCGGAGAGATGGGTGTCCTATTATCCCGTACTCTCCCTCTTTCCCTGGCCCAACCTTCCAGCATCTTCCTAATGCGAAAGTCCCCAGAAAAATCCCGGTGACCGTTTGATTTAGCATGGAAGGCCAGGGCTGCCAGTTTTCCTTGAATGGTCCCTGTCGCTAACCCCCTCCTATGCCAAAATATTATGAATTGCTGGAGGTGTTCCACTGGAACCGGCCATGTTTGTTCTAGCTTCGCTGACTCCCTAAATTCAAAAAATTCTGTACCTGCTGCTATATAACCCTTTTTTGTCCTCGGGGCCAGTGCAAGATCTATTGCTCTCGACGCCTCCTCACGCCAATCTGCCAGACCTCCGCTGGAAGCACTTCTGGCAGATCCCTGGCCTCCGGTGCCAGTTCCCTGAAACGCTTGATCTGTTGGCGTGAGAGAGCATCAGCTATCTGATTGTCAAGACCCGGGACGTGCCGGGCGTGCACCATAACATTAAACTGCAACGCCCTCAGGGTGAAAGCCCTGACTAAATACATAACCCTTTCTGAATGTGATGTCAGATTGTTAATGATGTGTACCACTGCTTGGTTATCACACCAAAAACGAACTACAGTGTTCGCCCATTCTTCCGCCCAGAGCCAAAGGGCCCCGACAATCGGAAAAAATTCTAAGAACGTCAAGTCCCTCGTTATGCCTTCCTGGTGCCATTCTTCGGGCCAAATGCCTGCGCACCATCTACCACGAAAATAAATTCCAAATCCCAAAGTCCCAGCGGCGTCAGAGTTTACCTGCACATCCGCTTTTAGGTTAAGTTCGGACCTCCAGAAGGAAACCCCATTGAACTGATCCAGAAATTGTTTCCAAACTGCAAGGTCTTCCTTCATACCTTTGGTGACTCTGGTTCTGTGCATTGGCCGTTTTAAGCCTGACATAGCTCCACACAGCCGCCTCAAAAAGGCGCGACCTGGTGCAATTACTTTGCACGCAAAGTTCAGGTATCCCACTATTTCCTGTAACTCTTTTAATGTCACTTTTTTCTTTCTTATTAAACCACTAAGCCTATTCCTAATGTTTGATAATTTGTCCTGAGGCAGCCTTGAAGTCTGCTGAAGTGTATCGAGCTCAATACCCAGGAAAGTCAGTGATGTCGCTGGCCCTTCCGTCTTCTCCTCTGCCAAGGGCAAACCTATCTCAAGGGCCATCTCACGGAAGGCCTCCAAGATCAATCTACATTTTCCTGAATTTGCTTTACCACAAAAAAGGAAATCATCTAGGTAATGAGCAGTCGAATTACAGCCCACTCTTTGCCTAACTAGCCATTCAATGAAAGTGCTAAATTTTTCAAAAGCGGCACACGAAATTGAGCACCCCATAGGTAGGGCCCTATCTATGTAATATTGCCCTTGAAATTGAAAACCCAATAAATTAAAGTCTAATGGGTGGACTGGCAAAATCCGGAAAGCTGACTTAACATCCGCCTTTGCCAGTTCAGCACCCACTCCGCAGGCCCTAATCATCCTAACTGCCTCATCGAAGGAGGTGTATCTCACCGAACAAAGTTCCTGGGGAATCGCGTCGTTAACTGACGTCCCCTCTGGAAATGATAGGTGATGTATTAGGCGAAATTCACCTGGGGCTTTCTTGGGGACAATCCCCAACGGCGACACCCTCAGGTTAGCTATGGGCAGTTCCTCAAAGGGTCCCAGGACCCTACCTTCCCGAACCTCCTTTTTAATCTTTTCTAATACTATAGCTTCCATCCCTTTCACAGATTTAAGGTTTTTGGCCATAAAGGCTGTTCTGACACCTAAAGCTGGAATCCGGAACCCATATCTAAAACCCAATCTCAAATATTCAGCATCGCCCCTTCTTGGATAGTCTGTTAAGCACTTTTCTAGTATTGAAATTTTAATTGGTGTGGGCCCCCTTTCCAGGGGCACCGCCGCTCCCTTCGGGTTTCTTACCGGTTCCTCCCTGTTTGTTTTGTCGTTGTGCCCCTGCTTTAAAGCAGGATACGTTAGGGTGCTTCCCCCCACAGGTAATACAGTCGTGTCTAAACCTGCAGGGGTGTCTGGCACAAAAGCCCCTAGAGTTGTACTCATAGCAGGGCAGGCGGGGTTGAACTACCTGTCCCGCCCCTGGGCGGGCGCTAACGTTCCCAGTAAATTTCTTATTCAGATGGCCACTATCAAATCTATCGCCTAAGCTGCACTTGGCTGGCGTCATATGCTGTAGCCAAAGCCCTGGGTGTGGCTCATCCCATCGTAAATCGGGCCTGATGGCGCTTTTCATTCTAAACGCTTCATCGTAACGAAGCCAAGCCTGCCCAGCAAAATCTGAATTTGCCCTACAGATAATGTCAAAATATTGAAACAACGCTGATGCTTTCCACGGTTGAGCCTTAACCAAAACACCTGCGTATATGGTAAAGCCCGTGATCCAATTAGGCCAATTTCTATCAGGCTTTTTCCTTCTATGTTTTTCTTTTAATTTCTCGTCATCTTTGTCAATCTCCTTGATTTCTACCTCGCGGTTAACCAGATCGTAAAAATCCAGGAATTCACCTTTCCAAATCTTTTCTTTAACCGCTGGGGTCAAATGGTCTCCCAACGGCGTACTGTAGTCAGCATAAGGCAGCGCCGCTAGTGGGACCGTATTGTACCCTGTGTTGGGTACTGAAGGGTGTTGCCATGTCCCTGTGCCCTTAACATCACCAGTTGCCTCAGCCGTGTGAGCCGTCACACCATGCGGGCTCCACCCGCAACAATGTGGGCTCACTGGAGGCCAAAAACAGCCAGGCCACCCTCCGAGTGAATTTCCACAATGTGTAGGTGCAATATGTGCTTGTTGTGTGCCGCCAGCCCAAGGCCATGTGGCCGAAGTAGACTGGGTGTTGTGCATGGCCGAACACTCACCGCAAGAAGGTGTCGGTGTCCCAAGGGGCTCCACCGCCTGATGTGAGCTTGCACTGGGCTCCTCTGGGAGGTCGTATCTGGCTGGAGCTTCCTCTACCATTTCCTGAACTTCAGCCACTTCTCTCATCCCAGATCTTCGACCGCCAGGCCTCCTGGTCACTGCAGCAGCTCTTCCTTCCACGGCCTGATCCTTACTTCCGTGACCCTGTTGGGATTCTAATGCGGTAAAACGGTCCATGAGTTGCTGTGTTAAAATCCTTAGCTCCACCTTGCGGCGGCTCTTAGTATCCCTAACCGCTCTGCGGGGAATGACCTCCCTTTGTGGAGAAGCCCTTCTAGCCATCCTCTGAGCCTCTAACTTAGATAGTTTTTCTTGGAGGTCTTGCAGAATCCCCCATGACTCCTCCTCAGAAGATGAGGATTCCCGTGGAGAAATCTGAGGAACCGCCCTCTGACGTTTTGCTGGCGTCTTTCCTGTCTTAACTCCGCTTCCCTTCTTGGGCGGCATGATATCTAATCAGCCCCAAAGGTATCTCCTCAATGCGTAGAACAATTACAAAAATTTGTCCACAGTTTGTGAACCTTCCACCTTTACAGCTAATGTCCAGCAGGTGTCACCTCAACCCTGCCTTGTACCTGGACCTGATGATAAAGCTGTAGTATGTTAATATTCTCACTTTTAATCAAGTAATTGTTTTTTCCTTAGTTTTTTTTTTTTTTTTTTGGTTATAATTATCACTATTGTATTATTGTTTGTTTCTAAATTTCTGTTATTATTCTTCTGCTCCTTCAAATTTTTCCAGAAGCCAATGTCCTGTGTCAATAGATTACCAGAATAGTCTCAATTAAATTTTCCCTTATACCACTGTACTCCTACCACTCTATAGTCTATGTAATTCAAAATGCTCTTAATCATAAACTTGAACCTGGAATGCTTATTCCCCTCAACCAATTTGCTTTAACCTACTGATGAGAAACTACTATTTGTAACTGTGAACCCCCACCATAAACTATTAATATGAATGATTATTCCCCTTATGTAAACTGCTTTTAACCACTGATAGTAAATCAATATTTTTAAACTGTGAAAACTTTACAATGAACTGATTAATAAGAATGATTATTCCCCTTATGTAACTTGCTTTTAACCACTAATATTACACTAATATTATAACTATAAAACCCTTACAATGAACTGTTGAATATGCAATTAATTATCCCACACACAAAATGGCGGACGGCAAAGAAAAGTGCGGGAAAAGGGGGAATACAAAATGGCGTCCGCTTGTTCTCACACAACCGAAAGCAGCCGACTGAAACCACGACTTAACTTTTAAAACAACGAAATTCCCCCAAACAGTATACAATCCCCAACCAGCTTTACTTAAGGTTCCCAACAAACAAACAATAACCCTGAACTCGCCGCGGCGGGGCGACCCGCCCCGCCGCTCCCGCCCTTCCGATCTGCAGTAATGAACTGGATTAAATCTATTCTTCTAATGAAATTCTTTCTGCTGTATTTAAACCCTGCCTAGCTCAGGTGCCTACAAACACCAGGAGGGAGCCTAAAGCCACCCTCCTTCAAACCGCAAGCTCCGCTGCCCAAACGAACTCCGTTCCTGCTCGGGCTCCACCTCAACACCGCAATGCCCGAACGAAAAGGAGAACGCGTCGGGGGCGAGTTTTACCTTTTATACCCACTCGCCCCCTCCCTTCTTCACATGTGACCCGGTCCTGTCTGGCATCATCCGGGACCATGGAGGGCAAAGACCGGCCTCGCATTTCAAGGACTCGCTTCGTCCTTCATGCGGCCGAATACTTCTATCATTAATTTCTTTCTTTCTTCCTTTCTTGATTTCCTTTATTCTAGCTTTAATACCTTCTACCATTCAATCTTTACTTTCTTTCTTTCTTTCTTGTTTTCGTTCATTTTAGCTTTAATACCTTCTAACATTCAATCTTTAGTTTCCTTCTTTCTTTCTTGATATCTTTCATCTAGCTTTAATACTTTCTTACATTCTATCTTTAGTTTCTTTCTTTCTTGATATCTTTCATTCTTGCTTTAATACCTTCTTACATTCTATCTTTAGTTTCTTTCTTTCTTTATTCTTGATTTCCATCATTCATGCTTTAATACCTTCTGACATTCTATCTTTAGTTTCTTTCTTTCTTTCTTGTTTTCTTTCATTCTAGCTTTAATAATTTCTAACATTCAATCGTTAGTTTCCTTCTTTCTTTCTTGATATCTTTCATTCTAGCTTTAATACGTTCTGACATTATATCTTTAGTTTCTTTCTTTCTTTCTTTCTTTCTTGATATCTTTCATTCTAGCTTTAATACCTTCTGACATTCTATCTTTAGTTTCTTTCTTTCTTGATATCTTTCATTCCAGCTTTAATACATTCTAACATTCTATTTTTTTTCTTTCTTTCTTGATATCTTTCATTCTAGCTTTAATAACTTTTAACAATCTATCTTTAGTTTCTTTCTCTCTTTCTTTCTTGATATCTTTCATTCTAGCTTTAATACCTTCTAACATTTTATCTTTACTTTCTTTCCTTCTGTGTTTCTTTTTTTTTCCGTTCATTTTAGCTTTATTACCTTCTAATATTCTATCATTAGTTTCTTTCTTTCTTGATATCTTTCATTCTAGCTTCAATACCTTCTAACATTCTATCTTTAGTTTCTTTCCTTCTTTCTTTCTTGTTTTCTTTCATTTTAGATTTAATTCCTTCTAACGTTCTATCTTTAGTTTCCTTCTTTCTTTCTTTCTTGTTTTCTTTCATTCTAGCTTTAATACTTTCTAACATTCCATCTTTCGTTTCTTTCTTTCTTTCTTGATATCTTTCATTCTGCTTTAATACCTTCAAACATTCTATCTTTACTTTCTTTCTTTCTTTCTTTCTTTCTTGTTTTCGTTCATTTTAGCTTTAATACCTTCTAACATTATATCTTTACTTTCTTTCTTTCTGTCTTTCTTTCTTTCTTGTTTTCGTTCATTTTAGCTTTATTACCTTCTAATATTCTATCATTAGTTTCTTTCTCTCTTTCTTTCTTGTTTTCTTTCATTCTAGCTTTAATACTTTCTAACATTCCATCTTTAGATTCTTTCTTTCTTTCTTGATATCTTTCATTCTAGCTTTAATACCTTCTAACATTTTATCTTTACTTTCTTTCCTTCTGTGTTTCTTTCTTTTTTGTTTTCATTCATTTTAGCTTTATTACCTTCTAATATTCTATCATTAGTTTCTTTCATTCTTGATATCTTTCATTCTAGCTTCAATACCTTCTAACATTCTATCTTTAATTTCTTTCCTTCTTTCTTTCTTGTTTTCTTTCATTTTACCTTTAATACCTTCTAACGTTCTATCTTTAGTTTCTTTCTTTCTTTCTTTCTTGTTTTCTTTCATTCTAGCTTTAATACTTTCTAACATTCCAGCTTTCGTTTCTTTCTTTCTTTCTTGATATCTTTCATTCTAGCTTTAATACCTTCAAATATTCTATCTTTACTTTCTTTTTTTGTTTCCTTCTTTCTTCTTTTCGTTCATTTTAGCTTTAATATATTCTAACATTCTATCATTTGTTTCTTTCTTTCTTTGTTTCTTTCTTGATATCTTTCATTCTAACTTTAATACCATCTAACATTCTATCTTTAGTTTCTTTCTTTCTTTCTTGATATCTTTCATTCTAGCTTTAAGGCCTTCTAACATTCTATCTTTATTTTGTTTCTTTCTTTCTTTCTTGTTTTCTTTCATTTTAGGTTTAATACCTTCTAACGTTCTATCTTTAGTTTCTTTTTTTCTTTATTGATATCTTTCATTCTAATTTTAATACCTTCTAACGTTCTGTCATTAGTTTCTTTCTTTCTTTCTTGATATCTTTCATTCTTGCTTTAATACCTTCTTACATTCTATCTTTAATTTCTTTCTTTCTTTCTTGATTTCCTTCATAAATGCTTTAATACCTTCTGACATTCTATCTTCAGTTTCTTTCTTTCTTTCTTGATTTCTTTCATTCATGCTTTAATACCTTCTAACATTCAATCTTTAATTTCTTTCTTTCTTTCTTGATATCTTTCATTCTAGCTTTAATACCTTCTAACATTCAATCTTTAGTTTCCTTCTTTCTTTCTTGATATCTTTCATTCTAGCTTTAAGTCCATCTGACATTCTATCTTTATTTTCTTTCTTTCTTTCTTTCTTTCTTGATATCTTTCATTCTAGCTTTAATACCATCTGACATTCTATCTTTAGTTTCCTTCTTTCTTTCCTGATTTCTTTCATTCTAGCTTTAATACTTTATAACATTCTATCTTTACTTTCTTTCTTTCTTTCTTTCTTTCTTGTTTTCGCTCATTTTAGCTTTATTACCTTCTAATATTCTATCATTAGTTTCTTTCTTTCTTGATATCTTTCATTCTAGCTTCAATACCTTCTAACATTCTATCTATAGTTTCTTTCCTTCTTTCTTGATATCTTTCATTCTAGCTTTAAGCCTTCTAACATTCTATCTTTAGTTTCTTTCTTTCTTTCTTTCTTGTTTTCTTTCATTTTAGGTTTAATACCTTCTAACGTTCTATCTTTAGTTTCTTTCTTTCTTTCTTGATATCTTTCATTCTAATTTTAATACCTTCTAACGTTCTGTCATTAGTTTCTTTCTTTCTTTCTTGATATCTTTCATTCTTGCTTTAATACCTTCTTACATTCTATCTTTAATTTCTTTCTTTCTTTCTTGATTTCCTTCATAAATGCTTTAATACCTTCTGACATTCTATCTTCAGTTTCTTTCTTTCTTTCTTGATATCTTTCATTCTAGCTTTAATACCTTCTAACATTCAATCTTTAGTTTCCTTCTTTCTTTCTTGATGTCTTTCATTCTAGCTTTAAGTCCATCTGACATTCTATCTTTATTTTCTTTCTTTCTTTCTTTCTTTCTGTCTTGATATCTTTCATTCTATCTTTAATACATTCTAACATTCTATCTTTTGTTTCTTTCTTTCTTGATATCTTTCATTCTAGCTTTAATAACTTTTAACAATCTATCTTTAGTTTGTTTCTTTCTTTCTTTCTTGATATCTTCCATTCTAGCTTTAATACCTTCTAACATTTTATCTTTACTTTATTTCTATCTATCTATCTTTCTTTTTCTTGTTTTCGTTCATTTTAGCATTATTACCTTCTAATATTCTATCATTAGTTTCTTTTTTTCTTTATTTCTTTCTGGATATCTTTCATTCTAACTTTAATACCATTTAACATTCTATCTTTAGTTCCTTTCTTTCTTTCTTTCTTGATATCTTTCATTCTAACTTTAATACCATCTAACATTCTATCTTTAGTTTCTTTCCTTCTTTCTTTCTTGTTTTCTTTCATTTTAGCTTTAATACCTTCTAACGTTCTATCTTTAGATTCTTTCTTTCTTTCTTGATATCTTTCATTCTAATTTTAATACCTTCTAACGTTCTGTCATTAGTTTCTTTCTTTCTTTCTTGATATGTTTCATTCTTGCTTTAATACCTTCTTACATTCTATCTTTAATTTCTTTCTTTCTTTCTTGATTTCCTTCATAAATGCTTTAATACCTTCTGACATTCTATCTTCAGTTTCTTTCTTTCTTTCTTGATTTCTTTCATTCATGCTTTAATACCTTCTAACATTCAATCTTTAATTTCTTTCTTTCTTTCTTGATATCTTTCATTCTAGCTTTAATACCTTCTAACATTCAATCTTTAGTTTCCTTCTTTCTTTCTTGATATCTTTCATTATAGCTTTAAGTCCATCTGACATTCTATCGTTATTTTCTTTCTCTCTTTCTTTCTTTCTTGATATCTTTCATTCTAGCTTTAATACCATCTGACATTCTATCTTTAGTTTCTTTCTTTCTTTCTTGATATCTTTCATTCTAGCTTTAATGCTTTTTAACATTCTATCTTTAGTTTCCTTCTTTCTTTCCTGATTTCTTTCATTCTAGCTTTAATACTTTATAACATTCTATCTTTACTTTCTTTCTTTCCTTCTTTCTTGTTTTTGCTCATTTTAGCTTTAATACCTTCTAATATTCTATCATTAGTTTCTTTCTTTCTTCCTTTCTTGATTTCCTTTATACTAGCTTTAATACCTTCTACCATTCAATCTTTACTTTCTTTCTTTCTATCTTGTTTTTGTTCATTTTAGCTTTAATACCTTCTAACATTCAATCTTTAGTTTCCTTCTTTCTTTCTTGATATCTTTCATTCTAGCTTTAATACTTTCTTACATTCTATCTTTAGTTTCTTTCTTTCTTTCTTGATATCTTTCATTCTTGCTTTAATACCTTCCTACGTTCTATCTTTAGTTTCTTTCTTTCTTTCTATCTTTATTTCCTTCATTCATGCTTTAATACCTTCTGACATTCTATCTTTAGTTTCTTTCTTTCTTGATTTCTTTCATTCATGCTTTAATACCTTGTAACATTCTATCTTTAGTTTCTTTCTTTCTTTCCTGATATCTTTCATTCTAGCTTTAATACATTCTAACATTCTATGTTTTCTTTCTTTCTTTCTTGATATCTTTCATTCTAGCTTTAATACCTTCTTACCTTCTATCTTTAGTTTCTTTCTTTCTTTATTCTTGATTTCCATCATTCATGCTTTAATACCTTCTGACATTCTATCTTTAGTTTCTTTCTTTCTTTCTTGTTTTCTTTCATTCTAGCTTTAATACCTTCTAACATTCAATCTTTAGTTTCCTTCTTTCTGTCTTTCTTCCTTGTTTTCGTTCATTTTAGCTTTATTACCTTCTAATATTCTATCATTAGTTTCTTTCTTTCTTTCTTTCTTGTTTTCTTTCATTCTAGCTTTAATACTTTCTAACATTCCATCTTTAGATTCTTTCTTTCTTTCTTGATATCTTTCATTCTAGCTTTATTACCATCTAAAATTCTATCTTTAGTTCCTTTCTTTCTTTCTTTCTTTCTTGATATCTTTCATTCTAGCTTTAATACCTTCTAACATTCTATCTTTACTTTCTTTCTTAATTTCTTTCTTTCTTGTTTTCGTTCATTTTAGCTTTAATACCTTCTAACATTCTATCATTAGTTTCTTTCTTTCTTTCTTTCTTGATATCTTTCATTCTAACTTTAATACCATCTAAAATTCTATCTTTAGTTCCTTTCTTTCTTTCTTTCTTTCTTGATATCTTTCATTCTAGCTTCAATGCCTTCTAACATTCTATCTTTAGTTTCTTTCCTTCTTTCTTTCTTGTGTTCTTTCATTTTAGCTTTAATACCTTCTAACGTTGTATCTTTAGTTTCTTTCTTTCTTTCTTTCTTTCTTTCTTGATCTTTCATTCTAATTTTAATACATTCTTACATTCTATCTTTAGTTTCTTTCTTTCTTTCTTTTTTGATTTCTTTCATTCTAGCTTCAATACCTTCTGACATTCTATCTTTAGTTTCTTTCTTTCTTTCTTGATATCTTTCATTCTAGCTTTAATACCTTCTAACATTCAATCTTTAGTTTCCTTCTTTCTTTCTTGATGTCTTTCATTCTAGCTTTAAGTCCATCTGACATTCTATCTTTATTTTCTTTCTTTCTTTCTTTCTTTCTGTCTTGATATCTTTCATTCTATCTTTAATACATTCTAACATTCTATCTTTTGTTTCTTTCTTTCTTGATATCTTTCATTCTAGCTTTAATAACTTTTAACAATCTATCTTTAGTTTGTTTCTTTCTTTCTTTCTTGATATCTTCCATTCTAGCTTTAATACCTTCTAACATTTTATCTTTACTTTATTTCTATCTATCTATCTTTCTTTTTCTTGTTTTCGTTCATTTTAGCATTATTACCTTCTAATATTCTATCATTAGTTTCTTTTTTTCTTTATTTCTTTCTGGATATCTTTCATTCTAACTTTAATACCATTTAACATTCTATCTTTAGTTCCTTTCTTTCTTTCTTTCTTGATATCTTTCATTCTAACTTTAATACCATCTAACATTCTATCTTTAGTTTCTTTCCTTCTTTCTTTCTTGTTTTCTTTCATTTTAGCTTTAATACCTTCTAACGTTCTATCTTTAGATTCTTTCTTTCTTTCTTGATATCTTTCATTCTAATTTTAATACCTTCTAACGTTCTGTCATTAGTTTCTTTCTTTCTTTCTTGATATGTTTCATTCTTGCTTTAATACCTTCTTACATTCTATCTTTAATTTCTTTCTTTCTTTCTTGATTTCCTTCATAAATGCTTTAATACCTTCTGACATTCTATCTTCAGTTTCTTTCTTTCTTTCTTGATTTCTTTCATTCATGCTTTAATACCTTCTAACATTCAATCTTTAATTTCTTTCTTTCTTTCTTGATATCTTTCATTCTAGCTTTAATACCTTCTAACATTCAATCTTTAGTTTCCTTCTTTCTTTCTTGATATCTTTCATTATAGCTTTAAGTCCATCTGACATTCTATCGTTATTTTCTTTCTCTCTTTCTTTCTTTCTTGATATCTTTCATTCTAGCTTTAATACCATCTGACATTCTATCTTTAGTTTCTTTCTTTCTTTCTTGATATCTTTCATTCTAGCTTTAATGCTTTTTAACATTCTATCTTTAGTTTCCTTCTTTCTTTCCTGATTTCTTTCATTCTAGCTTTAATACTTTATAACATTCTATCTTTACTTTCTTTCTTTCCTTCTTTCTTGTTTTTGCTCATTTTAGCTTTAATACCTTCTAATATTCTATCATTAGTTTCTTTCTTTCTTCCTTTCTTGATTTCCTTTATACTAGCTTTAATACCTTCTACCATTCAATCTTTACTTTCTTTCTTTCTATCTTGTTTTTGTTCATTTTAGCTTTAATACCTTCTAACATTCAATCTTTAGTTTCCTTCTTTCTTTCTTGATATCTTTCATTCTAGCTTTAATACTTTCTTACATTCTATCTTTAGTTTCTTTCTTTCTTTCTTGATATCTTTCATTCTTGCTTTAATACCTTCCTACGTTCTATCTTTAGTTTCTTTCTTTCTTTCTATCTTTCTTTCCTTCATTCATGCTTTAATACCTTCTGACATTCTATCTTTAGTTTCTTTCTTTCTTGATTTCTTTCATTCATGCTTTAATACCTTGTAACATTCTATCTTTAGTTTCTTTCTTTCTTTCTTGATATCTTTCATTCTAGCTTTAATACATTCTAACATTCTATGTTTTGTTTCTTTCTTTCTTGATATCTTTCATTCTAGCTTTAATACCTTCTTACCTTCTATCTTTAGTTTCTTTCTTTCTTTATTCTTGATTTCCATCATTCATGCTTTAATACCTTCTGACATTCTATCTTTAGTTTCTTTCTTTCTTTCTTGTTTTCTTTCATTCTAGCTTTAATACCTTCTAACATTCAATCTTTAGTTTCCTTCTTTCTGTCTTTCTTCCTTGTTTTCGTTCATTTTAGCTTTATTACCTTCTAATATTCTATCATTAGTTTCTTTCTTTCTTTCTTTCTTGTTTTCTTT
Source organism: Intellagama lesueurii (assembly GCA_037013535.1). Taxonomy (NCBI): domain Eukaryota; kingdom Metazoa; phylum Chordata; class Lepidosauria; order Squamata; family Agamidae; genus Intellagama; species Intellagama lesueurii. The sequence goes on from JBAJHW010000013.1 coordinate 17,233,035, forward strand.
CATTCTAGCTTTAATACTTTCTAACATTCCATCTTTAGATTCTTTCTTTCTTTCTTGATATCTTTCATTCTAGCTTTATTACCATCTAAAATTCTATCTTTAGTTCCTTTCTTTCTTTCTTTCTTTCTTGATATCTTTCATTCTAGCTTTAATACCTTCTAACATTCTATCTTTACTTTCTTTCTTAATTTCTTTCTTTCTTGTTTTCGTTCATTTTAGCTTTAATACCTTCTAACATTCTATCATTAGTTTCTTTCTTTCTTTCTTTCTTGATATCTTTCATTCTAACTTTAATACCATCTAAAATTCTATCTTTAGTTCCTTTCTTTCTTTCTTTCTTTCTTGATATCTTTCATTCTAGCTTCAATGCCTTCTAACATTCTATCTTTAGTTTCTTTCCTTCTTTCTTTCTTGTGTTCTTTCATTTTAGCTTTAATACCTTCTAACGTTGTATCTTTAGTTTCTTTCTTTCTTTCTTTCTTTCTTTCTTGATCTTTCATTCTAATTTTAATACATTCTTACATTCTATCTTTAGTTTCTTTCTTTCTTTCTTTTTTGATTTCTTTCATTCTAGCTTCAATACCTTCTGACATTCTATCTTTAGTTTCTTTCTTTCTTTCTTGATATCTTTCATTCTAGCTTTAATACCTTCTAACATTCTATCTCTACTTTCTTTCTTTCTTTCTTTCTTTCTTTCTTTCTTTCTTTCTTTCTTTCTTTCTTGTTTTCATTCATTTTAGCTTTATTACCTTCTAATATTATATCATTAGTTTCTTTCTTTCTTTCTTGATATATTTCATTCTCTCTTTAATACCTTCTAACATTCTATCTTTACTTTCTTTCGTTCTTTCTTTCTTGTTTTCATTTATTTTAGCTTTAATACCTTCTAATATTCTATCATTAGTTTCTTTCTTTCTTTTTTTCATGATATCTTTCATTCTAGCTTTAATATATTCTAACATTCAAATTTAGTTTCTTTTTTTCTTGATTTCTTTAATTCTAGCTTTAATACCTTCTTACATTCTATCTTTAGTTTATATCTTTCTTTCTTTCTTGATATCATTCATTCTAGCTTTAATACCTTCCTACATTCTATCATTAGTTTCTTTCTTTCTTTCTTTCTTGATTTCATTCATTCTACCTTTAATATTTTCTAAAACTCTATCTTTAGTTTCTTTCTTTCTTTCTTTCTTTCTTGATATCTTTCATTTTAGCTTTAATATCTTCTAACATTCTATCTTTAGTTTCCTTCTTTCTTTCTTGATATCATTCATTCTAGCTTTAATTCCATCTGACATTCTAACTTTAGTTTCTTTCTTTCTTTCTTTCTTGTTTTCTTTCATTCTAGCTTTAATACCTTCTGACATTCAATCTTTAGTTTCCTTCTTTCTTTCTTGATATCTTTCATTCTCGCTTTAATTCCATCTGAAATTCTATCTTTATTTTCTTTCTTTCTTTCTTTCTTGATATCTTTCATTCTAGCTTTAATACCTTCTGACATTCTTTCTTTAGTTTCTTTCTTTCTTTCTTGATATCTTTCATTCTAGCTTTAATACATTCTAACATTCTATCTTTAGTTTCTTTCTTTCTTTCTTGATATCTTTCATTCTAGCTTTAATACATTCTAACATTCTATCTTTTGTTTCTTTCTTTCTTGATATCTTTCATTCTAGCTTTAATACCTTCTTACATTCTATCTTTAGTTTCTTTCTTTCTTTCTTTCTTTCTTGATATCATTCATTCTAGCTTTAATACCTTCTTACATTCTATCTTTAATTTCTTTCTTTCTTTCTTGATTTCCTTCATAAATGCTTTAATACCTTCTGACATTCTATCTTCAGTTTCTTTCTTTCTTTCTTGATTTCTTTCATTCATGCTTTAATACCTTCTTACATTCTATCTTTAGTTTCTTTCTTTCTTTCTTTCTTTCTTGATATCTTTCATTCTAGCTTTAATACATTCTAACATTCTATCTTTTGTTTCTTTCTTTCTTGATATCTTTCATTCTAGCTTTAATACCTTCTTACATTCTATCTTTAGTTTCTTTCTTTCTTTCTTTCTTTCTTGATATCATTCATTCTAGCTTTAATACCTTCTTACATTCTATCTTTAATTTCTTTCTTTCTTTCTTGATTTCCTTCATAAATGCTTTAATACCTTCTAACATTCAATCTTTAATTTCTTTCTTTCTCTTGATATCTTTCATTCTAGCTTTAATACCTTCTAACATTCAATCTTTAGTTTCCTTCTTTCTTTCTTGATATCTTTCATTATAGCTTTAATACCTTCTGACATTCTATCTTCAGTTTCTTTCTTTCTTTCTTGATTTCTTTCATTCATGCTTTAATACCTTCTCACATTCAATCTTTAATTTCTTTCTTTCTTTCTTGATATCTTTCATTCTAGGTTTAATACCTTCTAACATTCAATCTTTAGTTTCCTTCTTTCTTTCTTGATATCTTTCATTCTAGCTTTAAGTCCATCTGACATTCTATCTTTATTTTCTTTCTTTCTTTCTTTCTTTCTTGATATCTTTCATTCTAGCTTTAATACCATCTGAAATTCTATCTTTAGTTTCCTTCTTTCTTTCCTGATTTCTTTCATTCTAGCTTTAATACTTTATAACATTTTATCTTTACTTTCTTTCTTTCTTTTTTTCTTATTTTTGCTCATTTTAGCTTTATTACCTTCTAATATTCTATCATTAGTTTCTTTCTTTCTTGATATCTTTCATTCTAGCTTCAATACCTTCTAACATTCTATCTTTAGTTTCTTTCCTTCTTTCTTTCTTGTTTTCTTTCATTTTAGCTTTAATACTTTCTAACATTCCATCTTTCGTTTCTTTCTTTCTTTCTTGATATCTTTCATTCTAGCTTTAATACCTTCAAACATTCTATCTTTACTTTCTTTCTTTCTTTATTGTTTTCGTTCATTTTAGCTTTAATATATTCTAACATTCTATCATTTGTTTCTTTCTTTCTTTGTTTCTTTCTTGATATCTTTCATTCTAACTTTAATACCATCTAACATTCTATCTTTAGTTTCTTTCTTTCTTTCTTGATATCTTTCATTCTAGCTTTAAGGCCTTCTAACATTCTATCTTTAGTTTGTTTCTTTCTTTCTTTCTTGTTTTCTTTCATTTTAGGTTGAATACCTTCTAACGTTCTATCTTTAGTTTCTTTCTTACTTTCTTGATATCTTTCATTCTAATTTTAATACCTTCTAACGTTCTGTCATTAGATTCTTTCTTTCTTGATATCTTTCATTCTTGCTTTAATACCTTCTTACATTCTATCTTTAATTTCTTTCTTTCTTTCTTGATTTCCTTCATAAATGCTTTAATAAATTCTGACATTCTATCTTCAGTTTCTTTCTTTCTTTCTTGGTATCTTTCATTCTAGCTTTAATACCTTCTAACATTCAATCTTTAGTTTCCTTCTTTCTTTCTTGATATCTTTCATTCTAGCTTTAAGTTCATATAACATTCTATCTTTATTTTCTTTCTTTCTTTCTTTCTGTCTTGATATCTTTCATTCTAGCTTTAATACATTCTAACATTCTATCTTTTGTTTCTTTCTTTCTTGATATCTTTCATTCTAGCTTTAATAACTTTTAACAATCTATCTTTAGTTTGTTTCTTTCTTTCTTTCTTCATATCTTTTGTTCTAGCTTTAATACCTTCTAACATTTTATCTTTACTTTCTTTCTTTCTATCTATCTTTCTTTTTTTTGTTTTCGTTCATTTTAGCTTGATTACCTTCTAATATTCTATCATTAGTTTCTTTTTTTCTTTATTTCTTTCTTGATATCTTTCATTCTAACTTTAATACCATCTAACATTCTATCTTTAATTTCTTTCCTTCTTTCTTTCTTGTTTTCTTTCATTTTTGCTTTAATACCTTCTAACGTTCTATCTTTAGATTCTTTCTTTCTTTCTTGATATCTTTCATTCTAATTTTAATACCTTCTAACGTTCTGTCATTAGTTTCTTTCTTTCTTTCTTGATATCTTTCATTCTTGCTTTAATACCTTCTTACATTCTATCTTTAATTTCTTTCTTTCTTTCTTGATTTCCTTCATAAATGCTTTAATACCTTCTGACATTCTATCTTCAGTTTCTTTCTTTCTTTTTTGATTTCTTTCATTCATGCTTTAATACCTTCTAACATTCAATCTTTAATTTCTTTCTTTCTTTCTTGATTTCTTTCAATCATGCTTTAATACCTTCTAACATTCAATCTTTAGTTTCCTTCTTTCTTTCTTGATATCTTTCATTATAGCTTTAAGTCCATCTGACATTCTATCTTTATTTTCTTTCTTTCTTTCTTTCTTGTTATCTTTCATTCTAGCTTTAATACCATCTGACATTCTATCTTTAGTTTCTTTCTTTCTTTCTTGATATCTTTCATTCTAGCTTTAAGGCCTTCTAACATTCTATCTTTAGTTTGTTTCTTTCTTTCTTTCTTGTTTTCTTTCATTTTAGGTTTAATACCTTCTAACGTTCTATCTTTAGTTTCTTCCTTTCTTTCTTGATATCTTTCATTCTAATTTTAATACCTTCTAACGTTCTGTCATTAGTTTCTTTCTTTCTTTCTTGATATCTTTCATTCTTGCTTTAATACCTTCTTACATTCTATCTTTAATTTCTTTCTTTCTTTCTTGATTTCCTTCATAAATGCTTTAATACCTTCTGAAATTCTATCTTCAGTTTCTTTCTTTCTTTCTTGATATCTATCATTCTAGCTTTAATACCTTCTAACATTCAATCTTTAGTTTCCTTCTTTCTTTCTTGATATCTTTCATTCTAGCTTTAAGTCCATCTGACATTCTATCTTTATTTTCTTTCTTTCTTTCTTTCTTTCTGTCTTGATATCTTTCATTCTAGCTTTAATACATTCTAGCATTCTATCTTTTGTTTCTTTCTTTCTTGATATCTTTCATTCTAGCTTTAATAACTTTTAACAATCTATCTTTAGTTTGTTTCTTTCTTTCTTTCTTGATATCTTTCATTCTAACTTTAATACCATCTAACATTCTATCTTTAGTTCCTTTCTTTCTTTCTTTCTTGATATCTTTCATTCTAACTTTAATACCATCTAACATTCTATCTTTAGTTTCTTTCCTTCTTTCTTTCTTGTTTTCTTTCATTTTAGCTTTAATACCTTCTAACGTTCTATCTTTAGATCCTTTCTTTCTTTCTTGATATCTTTCATTCTAATTTTAATACCTTCTAACGTTCTGTCATTAGTTTCTTTCTTTCTTTCTTGATATCTTTCATTCTTGCTTTAATACCTTCTTACATTCTATCTTTAATTTCTTTCTTTCTTTCTTGATTTCCTTCATAAATGCTTTAATACCTTCTGACATTCTATCTTCAGTTTCTTTCTTTCTTTCTTGATTTCTTTCATTCATGCTTTAATACCTTCTAACATTCAATCTTTAATTTCTTTCTTTCTTTCTTGATATCTTTCATTCTAGCTTTAATACCTTCTAACATTCAATCTTTAGTTTCCTTCTTTCTTTCTTGATATCATTCATTATAGCTTTAATACCTTCTGACATTCTATCTTCAGTTTCTTTCTTTCTTTCTTGATTTCTTTCATTCATGCTTTAATACCTTCTAACATTCAATCTTTAATTTCTTTCTTTCTTTATTGTTTTCGTTCATTTTAGCTTTAATATATTCTAACATTCTATCATTTGTTTCTTTCTTTCTTTGTTTCTTTCTTGATATCTTTCATTCTAACTTTAATACCATCTAACATTCTATCTTTAGTTTCTTTCTTTCTTTCTTGATATCTTTCATTCTAGCTTTAAGGCCTTCTAACATTCTATCTTTAGTTTGTTTCTTTCTTTCTTTCTTGTTTTCTTTTATTTTAGGTTGAATACCTTCTAACGTTCTATCTTTAGTTTCTTTCTTACTTTCTTGATATCTTTCATTCTAATTTTAATACCTTCTAACGTTCTGTCATTAGATTCTTTCTTTCTTGATATCTTTCATTCTTGCTTTAATACCTTCTTACATTCTATCTTTAATTTCTTTCTTTCTTTCTTGATTTCCTTCATAAATGCTTTAATAAATTCTGACATTCTATCTTCAGTTTCTTTCTTTCTTTCTTGGTATCTTTCATTCTAGCTTTAATACCTTCTAACATTCAATCTTTAGTTTCCTTCTTTCTTTCTTGATATCTTTCATTCTAGCTTTAAGTCCATCTGACATTCTATCTTTATTTTCTTTCTTTCTTTCTTTCTTTCTTTCTTTCTGTCTTGATATCTTTCATTCTAGCTTTAATACATTCTAACATTCTATCTTTTGTTTCTTTCTTTCTTGATATCTTTCATTCTAGCTTTAATAACTTTTAACAATCTATCTTTAGTTTGTTTCTTTCTTTCTTTCTTCATATCTTTTGTTCTAGCTTTAATACCTTCTAACATTTTATCTTTACTTTCTTTCTTTCTATCTATCTTTCTTTTTTTTGTTTTCGTTCATTTTAGCTTGATTACCTTCTAATATTCTATCATTAGTTTCTTTTTTTCTTTCTTTCTTTCTTGATATCTTTCATTCTAACTTTAATACCATCTAACATTCTATCTTTAGTTTCTTTCCTTCTTTCTTTCTTGTTTTCTTTCATTTTAGCTTTAATACCTTCTAACGTTCTATCTTTAGATTCTTTCTTTCTTTCTTGATATCTTTCATTCTAATTTTAATACCTTCTAACGTTCTGTCATTAGTTTCTTTCTTTCTTTCTTGATATCTTTCATTCTTGCTTTAATACCTTCTTACATTCTATCTTTAATTTCTTTCTTTCTTTCTTGATTTCCTTCATAAATGCTTTAATACCTTCTGACATTCTATCTTCAGTTTCTTTCTTTCTTTCTTGATTTCTTTCATTCATGCTTTAATACCTTCTAACATTCAATCTTTAATTTCTTTCTTTCTTTCTTGATTTCTTTCAATCATGCTTTAATACCTTCTAACATTCAATCTTTAGTTTCCTTCTTTCTTTCTTGATATCTTTCATTATAGCTTTAAGTCCATCTGACATTCTATCTTTATTTTCTTTCTTTCTTTCTTTCTTGTTATCTTTCATTCTAGCTTTAATACCATCTGACATTCTATCTTTAGTTTCTTTCTTTCTTTCTTGATATCTTTCATTCTAGCTTTAAGGCCTTCTAACATACTATCTTTAGTTTGTTTCTTTCTTTCTTTCTTGTTTTCTTTCATTTTAGGTTTAATACCTTCTAACGTTCTATCTTTAGTTTCTTCCTTTCTTTCTTGATATCTTTCATTCTAATTTTAATACCTTCTAACGTTCTGTCATTAGTTTCTTTCTTTCTTTCTTGATATCTTTCATTCTTGCTTTAATACCTTCTTACATTCTATCTTTAATTTCTTTCTTTCTTTCTTGATTTCCTTCATAAATGCTTTAATACCTTCTGAAATTCTATCTTCAGTTTCTTTCTTTCTTTCTTGATATCTATCATTCTAGCTTTAATACCTTCTAACATTCAATCTTTAGTTTCCTTCTTTCTTTCTTGATATCTTTCATTCTAGCTTTAAGTCCATCTGACATTCTATCTTTATTTTCTTTCTTTCTTTCTTTCTTTCTGTCTTGATATCTTTCATTCTAGCTTTAATAACTTTTAATAATCTATCTTTAGTTTGTTTCTTTCTTTCTTTCTTGATATCTTTCATTCTAACTTTAATACCATCTAACATTCTATCTTTAGTTCCTTTCTTTCTTTCTTTCTTGATATCTTTCATTCTAACTTTAATACCATCTAACATTCTATCTTTAGTTTCTTTCCTTCTTTCTTTCTTGTTTTCTTTCATTTTAGCTTTAATACCTTCTAACGTTCTATCTTTAGATTCTTTCTTTCTTTCTTGATATCTTTCATTCTAATTTTAATACCTTCTAACGTTCTGTCATTAGTTTCTTTCTTTCTTTCTTGATATCTTTCATTCTTGCTTTAATACCTTCTTACATTCTATCTTTAATTTCTTTCTTTCTTTCTTGATTTCCTTCATAAATGCTTTAATACCTTCTGACATTCTATCTTCAGTTTCTTTCTTTCTTTCTTGATTTCTTTCATTCATGCTTTAATACCTTCTAACATTCAATCTTTAATTTCTTTCTTTCTTTCTTGATATCTTTCATTCTAGCTTTAATACCTTCTAACATTCAATCTTTAGTTTCCTTCTTTCTTTCTTGATATCATTCATTATAGCTTTAATACCTTCTGACATTCTATCTTCAGTTTCTTTCTTTCTTGATTTCTTTCATTCATGCTTTTATACCTTCTAACATTCAATCTTTAATTTCTTTCTTTCTTTCTTGATATCTTTCATTCTAGGTTTAATACCTTCTAACATTCAATCTTTAGTTTCCTTCTTTCTTTCTTGATATCTTTCATTCTAGCTTTAAGTCCATCTGACATTCTATCTTTATTTTCTTTCTTTCTTTCTTTCTTTCTTGATATCTTTCATTCTAGCTTTAATACCTTCTTACATTCTATCTTTAATTTCTTTCTTTCTTTCTTGATTTCCTTCATAAATGCTTTAATACCTTCTGACATTCTATCTTCAGTTTCTTTCTTTCTTTCTTGATTTCTTTCATTCATGCTTTAATACCTTCTAACATTCAATCTTTAATTTCTTTCTTTCTTTCTTGATTTCTTTCATTCATGCTTTAATACCTTCTAACATTCAATCTTTAGTTTCCTTCTTTCTTTCTTGATATCTTTCATTATAGCTTTAAGTCCATCTGACATTCTATCTTTATTTTCTTTCTTTCTTTCTTTCTTGTTATCTTTCATTCTAGCTTTAATACCATCTGACATTCTATCTTTAGTTTCTTTCTTTCTTTCTTGATATCTTTCATTCTAGCTTTAAGGCCTTCTAACATTCTATCTTTAGTTTCTTTCTTTCTTTCTTTCTTGTTTTCTTTCATTTTAGGTTTAATACCTTCTAACGTTCTATCTTTAGTTTCTTTCTTTCTTTCTTGATATCTTTCATTCTAATTTTAATACCTTCTAACGTTCTGTCATTAGTTTCTTTCTTTCTTTCTTGATATCTTTCATTCTTGCTTTAATACCTTCTTACATTCTATCTTTAATTTCTTTCTTTCTTTCTTGGTTTCCTTCATAAATGCTTTAATACCTTCTGAAATTCTATCTTCAGTTTCTTTCTTTCTTTCTTGATATCTATCATTCTAGCTTTAATACCTTCTAACATTCAATCTTTAGTTTCCTTCTTTCTTTCTTGATATCTTTCATTCTAGCTTTAAGTCCATCTGACATTCTATCTTTATTTTCTTTCTTTCTTTCTTTCTGTCTTGATATCTTTCATTCTAGCTTTAATACATTCTAACATTCTATCTTTTGTTTCTTTCTTTCTTGATATCTTTCATTCTAGCTTTAATAACTTTTAACAATCTATCATTAGTTTGTTTCTTTCTTTCTTTCTTGATATCTTTCATTCTAACTTTAATACCATCTAACATTCTATCTTTAGTTCCTTTCTTTCTTTCTTTCTTGATATCTTTCATTCTAACTTTAATACCATCTAACATTCTATCTTTAGTTTCTTTCCTTCTTTCTTTCTTGTTTTCTTTCATTTTAGCTTTAATACCTTCTATCTTTAGATTCTTTCTTTCTTTCTTGATATCTTTCATTCTAATTTTAATACCTTCTAACGTTCTGTCATTAGTTTCTTTCTTTCTTTCTTGATATCTTTCATTCTTGCTTTAATACCTTCTTACATTCTATCTTTAATTTCTTTCTTTCTTTCTTGATTTCCTTCATAAATGCTTTAATACCTTCTGACATTCTATCTTCAGTTTCTTTCTTTCTTTCTTGATTTCTTTCATTCATGCTTTAATACCTTCTAACATTCAATCTTTAATTTCTTTCTTTCTTTCTTGATATCTTTCATTCTAGCTTTAATACCTTCTAACATTCAATCTTTAGTTTCCTTCTTTCTTTCTTGATATCATTCATTATAGCTTTAATACCTTCTGACATTCTATCTTCAGTTTCTTTCTTTCTTTCTTGATTTCTTTCATTCATGCTTTAATACCTTCTAACATTCAATCTTTAATTTCTTTCTTTCTTTCTTGATATCTTTCATTCTAGGTTTAATACCTTCTAACATTCAATCTTTAGTTTCCTTCTTTCTTTCTTGATATCTTTCATTCTAGCTTTAAGTCCATCTGACATTCTATCTTTATTTTCTTTCTTTCTTTCTTTCTTTCTTGATATCTTTCATTCTAGCTTTAATACCATCTGACATTCTGTCTTTAGTTTCCTTCTTTCTTTCCTGATTTCTTTCATTCTAGCTTTAATACTTTATAACATTCTATCTTTACTTTCTTTCTTTCTTTCTTTCTTTCTTGTTTTCACTCATTTTAGCTTTATTACGTTCTAATATTCTATCATTAGTTTCTTTCTTTCTTGATATCTTTCATTCTAGCTTCAATACCTTCTAACATTCTATCTTTAGTTTCTTTCCTTCTTTCTTTCTTGTTTTCTTTCATTTTAGCTTTAATACTTTCTAACATTCCATCTTTCGTTTCTTTCTTTCTTTCTTGATATCTTTCATTCTAGCTTTAATACCTTCAAACATTCGATCTTTACTTTCTTTCTTTCTTTCCTTATAATTTTCGTTCATTTTAGCTTTAATATATTCTAACATTCTATCATTTGTTTCTTTCTTTCTTTGTTTCTTTCTTGATATCTTTCATTCTAACTTTAATACCATCTAACATTCTATCTTTAGTTTGTTTCTTTCTTTCTTTCTTGTTTTCTTTCATTTTAGGTTTAATACCTTCTAACGTTCTATCTTTAGTTTCTTTCTATCTTTCTTGATATCTTTCATTCTTGCTTTAATACCTTCTTACATTCTATCTTTAATTTCTTTCTTTCTTTCTTGATTTCCTTCATAAATGCTTTAATAAATTCTGACATTCTATCTTCAGTTTCTTTCTTTCTTTCTTGATATCTTTCATTCTAGCTTTAATACCTTCTAACATTCAATCTTTAGTTTCCTTCTTTCTTTCTTGATATCTTTCATTCTAGCTTTAAGTCCATCTGACATTCTATCTTTATTTTCTTTCTTTCTTTCTTTCTGTCTTGATATCTTTCATTCTAGCTTTAATACATTCTAACATTCTATCTTTTGTTTCTTTCTTTCTTGATATCTTTCATTCTAGCTTTAATAACTATTAACAATCTATCTTTAGTTTCTTTCTTTCTTTCTTTCTTGATATCTTTCATTCTAGCTTTAATACCTTCTAACATTTTATCTTTACTTTCTTTCTATCAATCTTTCTTTTTTTTGTTTTTGTTCATTTTAGCTTTATTACCTTCTAATATTCTCTCATTAGTTTCTTTTTTTCTTTATTTCTTTCTTGATGTCTTTCATTCTAACTTTAATACCATCTAACATTCTATCTTTAGTTCCTTTCTTTCTTTCTTTCTTGATATCTTTCATTCTAACTTTAATACCATCTAACATTCTATCTTTAGTTTCTTTCCTTCTTTCTTTCTTGTTTTCTTTCATTTTAGCTTTAATACCTTCTAACGTTCTATCTTTAGATTCTTTCTTTCTTTCTTGATATCTTTCATTCTAATTTTAATACCTTCTAACGTTCTGTCATTAGTTTCTTTCTTTCTTTCTTGATATCTTTCATTCTTGCTTTAATACCTTCTTACATTCTATCTTTAATTTCTTTCTTTCTCTCTTGATTTCCTTCATAAATACTTTAATACCTTCTGACATTCTATCTTGTTTCTTTCTTTCTTTCTTGATTTCTTTCATTCATGCTTTAATACCTTCTAACATTCAATCTTTAATTTCTTTCTTTCTTTCTTGATATCTTTCATTCTAGCTTTAATACCTTCTAACATTCAATCTTTAGTTTCCTTCTATCTTTCTTGATATCTTTCATTATAGCTTTAAGTCCATCTGACATTCTATCTTTATTTTCTTTCTTTCTTTCTTTCTTTCTTGATATCTTTCATTCTAGCTTTAATACCATCTGACATTCTATCTTTAGTTTCTTTCTTTCTTTCTTGATATCTTTCATTCTAGCTTTAATGCTTTTTAACATTCTATCTTTAGTTTCCTTCTTTCTTTCCTGATTTCTTTCATTCTAGCTTTAATACTTTATAACATTCTATCTTTACTTTCTTTCTTTCCTTCTTTCTTGTTTTCGCTCATTTTAGCTTTAATACCTTCAAATATTCTATCATTAGTTTCTTTCTTTCTTCCTTTCTTGATTTCCTTTATACTAGCTTGAATTCCTTCTACCATTCAATCTTTAGTTTCCTTCTTTCTTTCTTTATATCTTTCATTCTAGCTTTAATACTTTCTTACATTCTATCTTTAGTTTCTTTCTTTCTTGATATCTTTCATTCTTGCTTTAATACCTTCTTACATTCTATCTTTAGTTTCTTTCTTTCTTTCTTTCTTGATTTCCTTCATTCATGCTTTAATACCTTCTGACATTCTATCTTTAGTTTCTTTCTTTCTTTCTTGTTTTCTTTCATTCTAGCTTTAATACCTTCTAACATTCAATCTTTAGTTTCCTTCTTTCTTTCTTGATATCTTTCATTCTAGCTTTAATTCCATCTGACATTCTATCTTTAGTTTCTTTCTTTCTTTCTTTCTTGATATCTTTCATTCTAGCTTTAATACCTTCTGACATTCTATCTTTAGTTTCTTTCTTTCTTTCTTGATATCTTTCATTCTAGCTTTAATACATTCTAACATTCTATCTTTACTTTCTTTCTTTCTTTCTTGTTTTCGTTCATTTTAGCTTTAATACCTTCTAACATTCAATCTTTAGTTTCCTTCTTTCTTTCCTGATATCTTTCATTCTTGCTTTAATACCTTCTTACATTCTATCTTTAGTTTCTTTCTTTCTTTATTCTTGATTTCCATCATTCATGCTTTAATACCTTCTAACATTCAATCTTTAGTTTCCTTCTTTCTTTCTTGATATCTTTCATTCTAGCTTTAATACGTTCTGACATTCTATCTTTAGTTTCTTTCTTTCTTTCTTGATATCTTTCATTCCAGCTTTAATACATTCTAACATTCTAACTTTTGTTTCTTTCTTTCTTGATATCTTTCATTCTAGCTTTAATAACTTTTAACAATCTATCTTTAGTTTGTTTCTTTCTTTCTTTCTTGATATCTTTCATTCTAGCTTTAATACCTTCTAACATTTTATCTTTACTTTCTTTCTATCAATCTTTCTTTTTTTTGTTTTCGTTCATTTTAGCTTTATTACCTTCTAATATTCTCTCATTAGTTTCTTTTTTTCTTTATTTCTTTCTTGATGTCTTTCATTCTAACTTTAATACCATCTAACATTCTATCTTTAGTTCCTTTCTTTCCTTCTTTCTTGATATCTTTCATTCTAACTTTAATACCATCTAACATTCTATCTTTAGTTTCTTTCCTTCTTTCTTTCTTGTTTTCTTTCATTTTAGCTTTAATACCTTCTAACGTTCTATCTTTAGATTCTTTCTTTCTTTCTTGATATCTTTCATTCTAATTTTAATACCTTCTAACGTTCTGTCATTAGTTTCTTTCTTTCTTTCTTGATATCTTTCATTCTTGCTTTAATACCTTCTTACATTCTATCTTTAATTTCTTTCTTTCTCTCTTGATTTCCTTCATAAATGCTTTAATACCTTCTGACATTCTATCTTCAGTTTCTTTCTTTCTTTCTTGATTTCTTTCATTCATGCTTTAATACCTTCTAACATTCAATCTTTAGTTTCCTTCTATCTTTCTTGATATCTTTCATTATAGCTTTAAGTCCATCTGACATTCTATCTTTATTTTCTTTCTTTCTTTCTTTCTTTCTTGATATCTTTCATTCTAGCTTTAATACCATCTGACATTCTATCTTTAGTTTCTTTCTTTCTTTCTTGATATCTTTCATTCTAGCTTTAATGCTTTTTAACATTCTATCTTTAGTTTCCTTCTTTCTTTCCTGATTTCTTTCATTCTAGCTTTAATACTTTATAACATTCTATCTTTACTTTCTTTCTTTCCTTCTTTCTTGTTTTCGCTCATTTTAGCTTTAATACCTTCAAATATTCTATCATTAGTTTCTTTCTTTCTTCCTTTCTTGATTTCCTTTATACTAGCTTTAATACCTTCTACCATTCAATCTTTAGTTTCCTTCTTTCTTTCTTTATATCTTTCATTCTAGCTTTAATACTTTCTTACATTCTATCTTTAGTTTCTTTCTTTCTTGATATCTTTCATTCTTGCTTTAATACCTTCTTACATTCTATCTTTAGTTTCTTTCTTTCTTTCTTTCTTGATTTCCTTCACTCATGCTTTAATACCTTCTGACATTCTATCTTTAGTTTCTTTCTTTCTTTCTTGTTTTCTTTCATTCTAGCTTTAATACCTTCTAACATTCAATCTTTAGTTTCCTTCTTTCTTTCTTGATATCTTTCATTCTAGCTTTAATTCCATCTGACATTCTATCTTTATTTTCTTTCTTTCTTTCTTTCTTGATATCTTTCATTCTAGCTTTAATACCTTCTGACATTCTATCTTTAGTTTCTTTCTTTCTTTCTTGATATCTTTCATTCTAGCTTTAATACATTCTAACATTCTATCTTTACTTTCTTTCTTTCTTTCTTGTTTTCGTTCATTTTAGCTTTAATACCTTCTAACATTCAATCTTTAGTTTCCTTCTTTCTTTCCTGATATCTTTCATTCTTGCTTTAATACCTTCTTACATTCTATCTTTAGTTTCTTTCTTTCTTTATTCTTGATTTCCATCATTCATGCTTTAATACCTTCTAACATTCAATCTTTAGTTTCCTTCTTTCTTTCTTGATATCTTTCATTCTAGCTTTAATACGTTCTGACATTCTATCTTTAGTTTCTTTCTTTCTTTCTTGATATCTTTCATTCCAGCTTTAATACATTCTAACATTCTATCTTTTGTTTCTTTCTTTCTTGATATCTTTCATTCTAGCTTTAATAACTTTTAACAATCTATCTTTAGTTTGTTTCTTTCTTTCTTTCTTGATATCTTTCATTCTAGCTTTAATACCTTCTAACATTTTATCTTTACTTTCTTTCCTTCTGTGTTTCTTTCTTTTTTGTTTTCGTTCATTTTAGCTTTATTACCTTCTAATATTCTATCATTAGTTTCTTTCTTTCTTAATATCTTTCATTCTAGCTTCAATACCTTCTAACATTCTATCTTTAGTTTCTTTCCTTCTTTCTTTCTTGTTTTCTTTCATTTTAGATTTAATACCTTCTAACGTTCTATCTTTAGTTTCTTTCTTTCTTTCTTTCTTGTTTTCTTTCATTCTAGCTTTAATACTTTCTAACATTCCATCTTTAGATTCTTTCTTTCTTTCTTGATATCTTTCATTCTAGCTTTAATACCTTCTAACATTTTATCTTTACTTTCTTTCCATCTGTGTTTCTTTCTTTTTTGTTTTCGTTCATTTTAGCTTTATTATCTTCTAATATTCTATCATTAGTTTCTTTCTTTCTTGATATCTTTAATTCTAGCTTCAATACCTTCTAAAATTCTATCTTTAGTTTCTTTCCTTCTTTCTTTCTTGTTTTCTTTCATTTTAGCTTTAATACCTTCTAACGTTCTATCTTTAGTTTCTTTCTTTCTTTCTTTCTTGTTTTCTTTCATTCTAGCTTTAATACCTTCTAACATTCTATGTTCACTTTCTTTCTTCCTTGTTTTCGTTCATTTTAGCTTTAATATATTCTAACATTCTATCATTTGTTTCTTTCTTTGTTTCTTTCTTGATATCTTTCATTCTAACTTTAATACCATCTAACATTCTATCTTTAATTTCTTTCTTTCTTTCTTGATTTCCTTCATAAATGCTTTAATACCTTCTAACATTCAATCTTTAGTTTCCTTCTTTCTTTCTTGATATCTTTCTTCTAGCTTTAAGTCCATCTGACATTCTATCTTTATTTTCTTTCTTTCTTTCTTTCTTGATATCTTTCATTCTAGCTTTAATACCATCTGACATTCTATCTTTAGTTTCCTTCTTTCTTTCCTGATTTCTTTCATTCTAGCTTTAATACTTTATAACATTCCATCTTTACTTTCTTTCTTTCTTTCTTTCTGGTTTTCGCTCATTTTAGCTTTAATACCTTCTAATATTCTATCATCAGTTTCTTTCTTTCTTCCTTTCTTGATTTCCTTTATACTAGCTTTAATATCTTCTAACATTCAATCTTTAGTTTCCTTCTTTCTTTCTTGATATCTTTCATTCTAACTTTAATACTTTCTTACATTCTATCTTTAGTTTCTTTCTTTCTTTCTTTCTTGATTTCCTTCATTCATGCTTTAATACCTTCTGACATTCTATGATTAGTTTTTTTCTTTCTTTCTTGTTTTCTTTCATTCTAGCTTTAATACCTTCTAACATTCAATCTTTAGTTTCCTTCTTTCTTTCTTGATATCTTTCATTCTAGCTTTAATTCCATCTGACATTCTATCTTTATTTTCTTTCTTTCTTTCTTTCTTGATATCTTTCATTCTAGCTTTAATACCTTCTGACATTCTATCTTTAGTTTCTTTCTTTCTTTCTTGATATCTTTCATTCTAGCTTTAATACATTCTAACATTCTATCTTTACTTTCTTTCTTTCTTTCTTGTTTTCGTTCATTTTAGCTTTAATACCTTCTAACATTCAATCTTTAGTTTCCTTCTTTCTTTCCTGATATCTTTCATTCTTGCTTTAATACCTTCTTACATTCTATCTTTAGTTTCTTTCTTTCTTTATTCTTGATTTCCATCATTCATGCTTTAATACCTTCTAACATTCAATCTTTAGTTTCCTTCTTTCTTTCTTGATATCTTTCATTCTAGCTTTAATACGTTCTGACATTCTATCTTTAGTTTCTTTCTTTCTTTCTTGATATCTTTCATTCCAGCTTTAATACATTCTAACATTCTATCTTTTGTTTCTTTCTTTCTTGATATCTTTCATTCTAGCTTTAATAACTTTTAACAATCTATCTTTAGTTTGTTTCTTTCTTTCTTTCTTGATATCTTTCATTCTAGCTTTAATACCTTCTGACATTTTATCTTTACTTTCTTTCCTTCTGTGTTTCTTTCTTTTTTGTTTTCGTTCATTTTAGCTTTATTACCTTCTAATATTCTATCATTAGTTTCTTTCTTTCTTAATATCTTTCATTCTAGCTTCAATACCTTCTAACATTCTATCTTTAGTTTCTTTCCTTCTTTCTTTCTTGTTTTCTTTCATTTTAGATTTAATACCTTCTAACGTTCTATCTTTAGTTTCTTTCTTTCTTTCTTTCTTGTTTTCTTTCATTCTAGCTTTAATACTTTCTAACATTCCATCTTTAGATTCTTTCTTTCTTTCTTGATATCTTTCATTCTAGCTTTAATACCTTCTAACATTTTATCTTTACTTTCTTTCCATCTGTGTTTCTTTCTTTTTTGTTTTCGTTCATTTTAGCTTTATTACCTTCTAATATTCTATCATTAGTTTCTTTCTTTCTTGATATCTTTAATTCTAGCTTCAATACCTTCTAACATTCTATCTTTAGTTTCTTTCCTTCTTTCTTTCTTGTTTTCTTTCATTTTAGCTTTAATACCTTCTAACGTTCTATCTTTAGTTTCTTTCTTTCTTTCTTTCTTGTTTTCTTTCATTCTAGCTTTAATACCTTCTAACATTCTATGTTCACTTTCTTTCTTCCTTGTTTTCGTTCATTTTAGCTTTAATATATTCTAACATTCTATCATTTGTTTCTTTCTTTGTTTCTTTCTTGATATCTTTCATTCTAACTTTAATACCATCTAACATTCTATCTTTAATTTCTTTCTTTCTTTCTTGATTTCCTTCATAAATGCTTTATTACCTTCTAACATTCAATCTTTAGTTTCCTTCTTTCTTTCTTGATATCTTTCATTCTAGCTTTATGTCCATCTGACATTCTATCTTTATTTTCTTTCTTTCTTTCTTTCTTGATATCTTTCATTCTAGCTTTAATACCATCTGACATTCTATCTTTAGTTTCCTTCTTTCTTTCCTGATTTCTTTCATTCTAGCTTTAATACTTTATAACATTCCATCTTTACTTTCTTTCTTTCTTTCTTTCTGGTTTTCGCTCATTTTAGCTTTAATACCTTCTAATATTCTATCATCAGTTTCTTTCTTCCTTTCTTGATTTCCTTTATACTAGCTTTAATACCTTCTAACATTCAATCTTTAGTTTCCTTCTTTCTTTCTTGATATCTTTCATTCTAACTTTAATACTTTCTTACATTCTATCTTTAGTTTCTTTCTTTCTTTCTTTCTTTATTTCCTTCATTCATGCTTTAATACCTTCTGACATTCTATGATTAGTTTCTTTCTTTCTTTCTTGTTTTCTTTCATTCTAGCTTTAATACCTTCTAACATTCAATCTTTAGTTTCCTTCTTTCTTTCTTGATATCTTTCATTCTAGCTTTAATACCTTCTAACATTTTATCTTTACTTTCTTTCTTTCTAACTATCTTTCTTTTTTGTTTTCGTTCATTTTAGCTTCATTACCTTCTAATATTCTATCATTAGTTTCTTTCTTTCTTGATATCTTTCATTCTAGCTTCAATACCTTCTAACATTCAATCTTTAGTTTCCTTCTTTCTTTCTTGATATCTTTCATTCTAGCTTTAATTCCATCTGACATTCTATCTTTATTTTCTTTCTTTCTTTCTTTCTTGATATCTTTCATTTTAGCTTTAATACCATCTGACATTCTATCTTTAGTTTCTTTCTTTCTTTCTTGATATCTTTCATTCTAGCTTTAATGCTTTTTAACATTCTATCTTTAGTTTCCTTCTTTCTTTCCTGATTTCTTTCATTCTAGCTTTAATACTTTCTAACATTCTATCTTTACTTTCTTTCTTTCTTTCTTGTTTTCGCTAATTTTAGCTTTAATACCTTCTAATATTCTATCATTAATTTCTTTCTTTCTTCCTTTCTTGATTTCCTTTATTCTAGCTTTAATACCTTCTACCATTCAATCTTTACTTTCTTACTTTCTTTCTTGTTTTCGTTCATTTTAGCTTTAATACCTTCTAACATTCAATCTTTAGTTTCCTTCTTTCTTTCTTGATATCTTTCATTCTAGCTTTAATACTTTCTTGCATTCTATCTTTAGTTTCTTTCTTTCTTTCTTGATATCTTTCATTCTTGCTTTAATACCTTCTTACATTCTATCTTTAGTTTCTTTCTTTCTTTATTCTTGATTTCCATCATTCATGCTTTAATACCTTCTGACATTCCATCTTTCGTTTCTTTCTTTCTTTCTTGATATCTTTCATTCTGCTTTAATACCTTCAAACATTCTATTTTTACTTTCTTTCTTTCTTTCTTTCTTGTTTTCGTTCATTTTAGCTTTAATACGTTCTAACATTATATCTTTACTTTCTTTCTTTCTCTCTTTCTTTCTTTCTTGTTTTCGTTCATTTTAGCTTTATTACCTTCTAATATTCTATCATTAGTTTCTTTCTTTCTTTCTTTCTTGTTTTCTTTCATTCTAGCTTTAATACTTTCTAACATTCCATCTTTAGATTCTTTCTTTCTTTCTTGATATCTTTCATTCTAGCTTTAATACCTTCTAACATTTTATCTTTACTTTCTTTCCTTCTGTGTTTCTTTCTTTTTTGTTTTCGTTCATTTTAGCTTTATTACATTCTAATATTCTATCATTAGTTTCTTTCTTTCTTGATATCTTTCATTCTAGCTTCCATACCTTCTAACATTCTATCTTTAGTTTCTTTCCTTCTTTCTTTCTTGTTTTCTTTCATTTTAGCTTTAATACCTTCTAACGTTCTATCTTTAGTTTCTTTCTTTCTTTCTTTCTTGTTTTCTTTCATTCTAGCTTTAATACTTTCTAACATTCCAGCTTTCGTTTCTTTCTTTCTTTCTTGATATCTTTCATTCTAGCTTTAATACCTTCAAATATTCTATCTTTACTTTCTTTCTTTCTTTCCTTCTTTCTTGTTTTCGTTCATTTTAGCTTTAATATATTCTAACATTCTCTCATTTGTTTCTTTCTTTGTTTGTTTCTTTCATGATATCTTTCATTCTAACTTTAATACCATCTAACATTCTATCTTTAGTTTCTTTCTTTCTTTCTTGATATCTTTCAGTCTAGCTTTAAGGCCTTCTAACATTCTATCTTTAGTTTGTTTCTTTCTTTCTTTCTTGTTTTCTTTCATTTTAGGTTTAATACCTCCTAACGTTCTATCTTTAGTTTCTTTCTTTCTTTCTTGATATCTTTCATTCTAATTTTAATACCTTCTAACGTTCTGTCATTAGTTTCTTTCTTTCTTTCTTGATATCTTTCATTCTTGCTTTAATACCTTCTTACATTCTATCTTTAATTTCTTTCTTTCTTTCTTGATTTAATTCATAAATGCTTTAATACCTTCTGACATTCTATCTTCAGTTTCTTTCTTTCTTTCTTGATATCTTTCATTCTAGCTTTAATACCTTCTAACATTCAATCTTTAGTTTCCTTCTTTCTTTCTTGATATCTTTCATTCTAGCTTTAAGTCCATCTGACATTCTATCTTTATTTTCTTTCTTTCTTTCTTTCTTTCTGTCTTGATATCTTTCATTCTAGCTTAAATACATTCGAACATTCAATCTTTTGTTTCTTTCTTTCTTGATATCTTTCATTGTAGCTTTAATAACTTTTAACAATCTATCTTTAGTTTGTTTCTTTCTTTCTTTCTTGATATCTTTCATTCTAGCTTTAATACCTTCTAACATTTTATCTTTACTTTCTTTCTTTCTATCTTTCTTTTTTTGTTTTCGTTCATTTTAGCTTTATTACCTTCTAATATTCTATCATTAGTTTCTTTTTTTCTTTATTTCTTTCTTGATATCTTTCATTCTAACTTTAATACCATCTAACATTCTATCTTTAGTTCCTTTCTTTCTTTCTTTCTTGATATCTTTCATTCTATCTTTAATACCATCTAACATTCTATCTTTAGTTTCTTTCCTTCTTTCTTTCTTGTTTTCTTTCATTTTAGCTTTAATACCTTCTAACGTTCTATCTTTAGATTCTTTCTTTCTTGATATCTTTCATTCTAATTTTAATACCTTCTAACATTCTTTCATTAGTTTCTTTCTTTCTTTCTTGATATCTTTCATTCTTGCTTTAATACCTTCTTACATTCTATCTTTAATTTCTTTCTTTCTTTCTTGATTTCCTTCATAAATGCTTTAATACCTTCTGACATTCTATCTTCAGTTTCTTTCTTTCTTTCTTGATTTCTTTCATTCATGCTTTAATACCTTCTAACATTCAATCTTTAATTTTTTTCTTTCTTGATATCTTTCATTCTAGCTTTAATACCTTCTAACATTCTATCTTTAGTTTCCTTCTTTCTTTCTTGATATCTTTCATTATAGCTTTAAGTCCATCTGACATTCTATCTTTATTTTCTTTCTTTCTTTCTTTCTTTCTTGATATCTTTCATTCTAGCTTTAATACCATCTGACATTCTATCTTTAGTTTCTTTCTTTCTTTCTTGATATCTTTCATTCTAGCTTTAATGCTTTTTAACATTCTATCTTTAGTTTCCTTTTTTCTTTCCTGATTTCTTTCATTCCAGCTTTAATACTTTATAACATTCTATCTTTACTTTCTTTCTTTCCTTCTTTCTTGTTTTCGCTCATTTTAACTTTAATACCTTCTAATATTCTATCATTAGTTTCTTTCTTTCTTCCTTTCTTGATTTCCTTTATACTAGCTTTAATACCTTCTACCATTCAATCTTTACTTTCTTTCTTTCTTGTTTTTGTTCATTTTAGCTTTAATACCTTCTAACATTCAATCTTTAGTTTCCTTCTTTCTTTCTTGATATCTTTCATTCTAGCTTTAATACTTACTTACATTCTATCTTTAGTTTCTTTCTTTCTTTCTTGATATCTTTTATTCTTGCTTTAATACCTTCTTACATTCTATCTTTAGTTTCTTTCTTTCTTGTTTTCTTTCATTCTAGCTTTAATACCTTCTAACATTCAATCTTTAGTTTCCTTCTTTCTTTCTTGATATCTTTCATTCTAGCTTTAATTCCATCTGACATTCTATCTTTATTTTCTTTCTTTCTTTCTTTTTTGATATCTTTCATTCTAGCTTTAATACCTTCTGACATTCTATCTTTAGTTTCTTTCTTTCTTTCTTGATATCTTTCATTCTAGCTTTAATACATTCTAACATTCTATCTTTAGTTTCTTTCTTTCTTTCTTGATATCTTTCATTCTAGCTTTAATACATTCTAACATTCTATCTTTTGTTTCTTTCTTTCTTGATATCTTTCATTCTACCTTTAATACCTTCTTACATTCTATCTTTAGTTTCTTTCTTTCTTTATTCTTGATTTCCATCATTCATGCTTTAATACCTTCTGACATTCTATCTTTAGTTTCTTTCTTTCTTTCTTGTTTTCTTTCATTCTAGCTTTAATACCTTCTAACATTCAATCTTTAGTTTCTTTCTTTCTTTCTTTCTTTCTTTCTTTCTTGATATCATTCATTCCAGCTTTAATACATTCTAACATTCTATCTTTTGTTTCTTTCTTTCTTGATATCTTTCATTCTAGCTTTAATAACTTTTAACAATCTATCTCTAGTTTCTTTCTTTCTTTCTTTCTTGATATCTTTCATTCTAGCTTTAATACCTTCTAACATTATATCTTTACTTTCCTTCTGCGTTTCTTTCTTTTTTGTTTTCGTTCATTTTAGCTTTATTACCTTCTAATATTCTATCATTAGTTTCTTTCTTTCTTGATATCTTTCATTCTAGCTTCAATACCTTCTAACATTCTATCTTTAGTTTCTTTCCTTCTTTCTTTCTTGTTTTCTTTCATTTTAGATTTAATACCTTCTAACGTTCTATCTTTAGTTTCTTTCTTTCTTTCTTTCTTGTTTTCTTTCATTCTAGCTTTAAAACTTTCTAACATTCCATCTTTCGTTTCTTTCTTTCTTTCTTGATATCTTTCATTCTAGCTTTAATACCTTCAAACATTCTATCTTTACTTTCTTTCTTTCTTTCTTTCTTTCTTTCTTGTTTTCGTTCATTTTAGCTTTAATATCTTCTAACATTCTATCATTAGTTTCTTTCTTTCTTTCTTGATATCTTTCATTCTAGCTTTCATACATTCTAACATTCTATTTTTTGTTTCTTTCTTTCTTGATATCTTTCATTCTAGTTTTAATAACTTTTAACAATCTATCTTTAGTTTCTTTCTTTCTTTCTTTCTTGATATCTTTCATTTTAGCTTTCATACATTCTAACATTCTATCTTTTGTTTCTTTCTTTCTTGATATCTTTCATTCTAGTTTTAATAACTTTTAACAATCTATCTTTACTTTCTTTCTTTCTGTCTTTCTTTCTTTCTTGTTTTCGTTCATTTTAGTTTTATTACCTTCTAATATTCTATCATTAGTTTCTTTTTTCTTTCTTTCTTGTTTTCTTTCATTCTAGCTTTAATACTTTCTAACATTCCATCTTTAGATTCTTTCTTTCTTTCTTGATATCTTTCATTCTAGCTTTAATACCTTCTAACATTCTATCTTTACTTTCTTTCTTAATTTCTTTCTTTCTTGTTTTCGTTCATTTTAGCTTTAATACCTTCTAACATTCTATCATTAGTTTCTTTCTTTCTTTATTTCTTTCTTGATATCTTTCAATCTAACTTTAATACCATCTAAAATTCTATCTTTAGTTCCTTTCTTTCTATCTTTCTTTCTTGATATCTTTCATTCTAGCTTCAATACCTTCTAACATTCTATCTTTAGTTTCTTTCCTTCTTTCTTTCTTGTTTTCTTTCATTTTAGCTTTAATACCTTCTAACGTTGTATCTTTAGTTTCTTTCTTTCTTTCTTTCTTTCTTTCTTGTTTTCTTTCATTCTAGCTTTAATACTTTCTAACATTCCATCTTTAGTTTCTTTCTTTCTTTCTTGATATCTTTCATTCTAGCTTTAATACCTTCTAACATTCTATCAATACTTTCTTTCTTTCTTTCTTTCTTGTTTTCGTTCATTTTAGCTTTAATACCTTCTAACATTCTATCATTAGTTTCTTTCTTTCTTTCTTTCTTGATATATTTCATTCTAGCTTTAATACCTTCTAACATTCTATATTTACTTTCTTTCTTTCTGTCTTTCTTTCTTTCTTGTTTTCGTTCATTTTAGCTTTATTACCTTCTAATATACTATCATTAGTTTCTTTCTTTCTTGATATCTTTCATTCTAGCTTCAATACCTTATAACATTCTATCTTTAGTTTCTTTCCTTCTTTCTTTCTTGTTTTCTTTCATTTTAGCGTTAATACCTTCTAATGTTCTATCTTTTGTTTCTTTCATTCTTTCTTGTTTTCTTTCATTCTAGCTTTAATACTTTCTAACATTCCATCTTTAGTTTCTTTCTTTCTTTCTTGATATCTTTCATTCTAGCTTTAATACCTTCTAACATTCTATCTTTAGTTTCTTTCCTTCTTTCTTTCTTGATATCTATCATTCTAGCTTTACGGCCTTCTAACATTCTATCTTTAGTTTCTTTCTTTCTTTCTTTCTTGTTTTCTTTCATTTTAGCGTTAATACCTTCTAACGTTCTATCTTTAGTTTCTTTCTTTCTTTCTTGTTTTCGTTTATTTTAGCTTTAATACCTTCTAACATTCTATCATTTGTAACTTTCTTTCTTTGTTTCTTTCTTGATATGTTTCATTGTAACTTTAATACCATCTAATATTCTATCTTTAGTTTCTTTCTTTCTTTCTTTCTTGATATCTATCATTCTAGCTTTACGGCCTTCTAACTTTCTATCTTTAGTTTGTTTCTTCCTTTCTTTCTTGTTTTCTTTCATTTTAGGTTTAATACCTTCTAACGTTCTATCTTTAGTTTTTTCTTTCTTTCTTGATATCTTTCATTCTAATTTTAATACCTTCTAACGTTCTGTCATTAGTTTCTTTCTTTCTTGATATCTTTCATTCTTGCTTTAATACCTTCTTACATTCTATCTTTAATTTCTTTCTTTCTTTCTTGATTTCCTTCAGAAATCCTTTAATACCTTCTGACATTCTATCTTCAGTTTCCTTCTTTCTTTCTTGATTTCTTTCATTAATGCTTTAATACCTTCTAACATTCAATCTTTAGTTTCCTTCTTTCTTTCTTGATATCTTTCATTCTAGCTTAAATTCCATCAGACATTCTATCTTTAATTTCTTTCTTTCTTGATTTCCTTCATTCTTGCTTTAATACATTCTGACATTCTATCTTTAGATTCTTTCTTTCTTTCTTGATATCTTTCATTTTAATTTTAATACCTTCTAACGTTCTGTCTTTAGTTTCATTCTTTCTTTCTCGATTTCTTTCATTCTAGCTTTAATACTTTCTAACATTCCACCTTTAGTTTCTTTCTTTCTTTCTTGATATTGTTCATTCTAGCTTTAATACCTTCTAACATTCTATATTTATTTATTTTTTCTCTTTCTTGTTTTCGTTCATTTTAGCTTTAATACCTTCTAATATTCTATCATTAGTTTCTTTCTTTCTTTCTTTCTTTCTTGATATCTTTCATTCTCGCTTTAATACCATCCAACAGTCTATGTTTAGTTTCTTTCTTTCTTTCTTTCTTGATATCTTTCATTTCTAGCTTTAATACTTTCTAACATTCTATCTTTAGTTTCTTTCCTTCTTTTTTTCTTGTTTTCTTTCATTTTAGCTTTAATACCTTCTAATGTCTTATATTTAGTTTCTTTCTTTCTTTCTTGATCTCTTTCATTCTAATTTTAATACATTCTTACATTCTATCTTTAGTTTCTTTCTTTCTTTCTTTTTTGATTTCTTTCATTCTAGCTTCAATACCTTCTAATATTATATCATTAGTTTCTTTCTTTCTTTCTTTCTTGATATATTTCATTCTAGCTTTAATACCTTCTAACATTCTATCTTTAGTTTCTCTCCTTACTTCTTTTTTGTTTTATTTCATTTTAGCGTTATTACCTTCTAAAGTTCTATCTTTAGTTTCTTTCTTTCTTTCTTGATATCTTTCATTCTCTCTTTAATACCTTCTAACATTCTATCTTTACTTTCTTTCGTTCTTTCTTTCTTGTTTTCATTTATTTTAGCTTTAATACCTTCTAATATTCTATCATTAGTTTCTTTCTTTCTTGATATCTTTCATTCTAGCTTCAATACCTTCTAACATTCTACCTTTAGTTTCTTTCCTTCTTTCGTTCTTGTTTTCTTTCATTTTAGCGTTAATACCTTCTAACGTTCTATCTTTAGTTTCTTTCTTTCTTTCTTGTTTTCTTTCATTCTAGCTTTAATACTTTCTAACATTCCATCTTTAGTTTCTTTCTTTCTTTCTTGATATCTTTCATTCTAGCTTTAATACCTTCTAACATTCTATCTTTACTTTCTTTCTTTCTTTCTTTCATTCTTGTTTTCGCTCATTTTAGCTTTAATACCTTCTAACATTCTATCATTTGTTTCTTTCTTTCTTTGTTTCTTTCTTGATATCTTTCATTGTAACTTTAATACCATCTAACATTTTATCTTTAGTTTCTTTCTTTCTTGATATCTTTCATTCTAGCTTTAAGGCCTTCTAACATTCTATCTTTAGTTTGTTTCTTTCTTTCTTGATATCTTTCATTCTAATTTTAATACCTTCTAACGTTCTGTAATTAGTTTCTTTCTTTCTTTCTTGATATCTTTCATTCTTGCTTCAATACCTTCTAACATTCTATCTTTAATTTCTTTCTTTCTTTCTTGATTTCCTTCATAAATGCTTTAATACCTTCTGAAATTCTATCTTCAGTTTCTTTCTTTCTTTCTTGATTTCTTTCATTCATGCTTTAATACCTTCTAACATTCAATCTTTAATTTCTTTCTTTCTTTCTTGATATCTTTCATTCTAGCTTTAATACCTTCTAACATTCAATCTTTAGTTTCCTTCTTTCTTTCTTGATATCTTTCATTCTAGCTTTAAGTCCATCTGACATTCTATCTTTATTTTCTTTATTTCTTTCTTTCTTTCTTTCTTTCTTTCTTGATATCTTTCATTCTAGCTTTAATACCATCTGACATTCTATCTTTAGTTTCTTTCTTTCTTTCTTGATATCTTTCATTCTAGCTTTAATGCTTTTTAACATTATCTTTAGTTTCCTTCTTTCTTTCCTGATTTCTTTCATTCTAGCTTTAATACTTTATAACATTCTATCTTTACTTTCTTTCTTTCTTTCTTTCTTTCTTGTTTTCGCTATTTTAACTTTAATACATTCTAATATTGTATCATTAGTTTCTTTCTTTCTTCCTTTCTTGATATCTTTCATTATAGCTTTAATATCTTCTAACATTCAATCTTTAGTTTCCTTCTTTCTTTCTTGATATCATTCATTCTAGCTTTAATTCCATCTGACATTCTATCTTTATTTTCTTTCTTTCTTTCTTTCTTTCTTGATATCTTTCATTCTAGGTTTAATACCTTCTGACATTCTATCTTTAGTTTCTTTCTTTCTTTCTTTGTTGATATATTTCATTCTAGCTTTAATACCTTCTAACATTCTATATTTACTTTCTTTCTTTCTGTCTTTCTTTCTTTCTTGTTTTCGTTCATTTTAGCTTTATTACCTTCTAATATTCTATCATTAGTTTCTTTCTTTCTTGATATCTTTCATTCTAGCTTCAATACCTTCTAACATTCTACCTTTAGTTTCTTTCCTTCTTTCGTTCTTGTTTTCTTTCATTTTAGCGTTAATACCTTCTAACGTTCTATCTTTAGTTTCTTTCTTTCTTTCTTGTTTTCTTTCATTCTAGCTTTAATACTTTCTAACATTCCATCTTTAGTTTCTTTCTTTCTTTCTTGATATCTTTCATTCTAGCTTTAATACCTTCTAACATTCTATATTTACTTTCTTTCTTTCTGTCTTTCTTTCTTTCTTGTTTTCTTTCATTCTAGCTTTAATACTTTCTAACATTCCATCTTTACTTTCTTTCTTTCTTTCTTTCATTCTTGTTTTCGTTGATTTTAGCTTTAATACCTTCTAACATTCTATCATTTGTTTCTTTCTTTCTTTGTTTCTTTCTTGATATCTTTCATTGTAACTTTAATACCATCTAACATTTTATCTTTAGTTTCTTTCTTTCTTGATATCTTTCATTCTAGCTTTAAGGCCTTCTAACATTCTATCTTTAGTTTGTTTCTTTCTTTCTTGATATCTTTCATTCTAATTTTAATACCTTCTAACGTTCTGTAATTAGTTTCTTTCTTTCTTTCTTGATATCTTTCATTCTTGCTTTAATACCTTCTTACATTCTATCTTTAATTTCTTTCTTTCTTTCTTGATTACCTTCATAAATGCTTTAATACCTTCTGAAATTCTATCTTCAGTTTCTTTCTTTCTTTCTTGATTTCTTTCATTCATGCTTTAATACCTTCTAACATTCAATCTTTAGTTTCCTTCTTTCTTTCTTGATATCTTTCATTCTAGCTTTAAGTCCATCTGACATTCTATCTTTATTTTCTTTATTTCTTTCTTTCTTTCTTTCTTTCTTGATATCTTTCATTCTAGCTTTAATACCATCTGACATTCTATCTTTAGTTTCTTTCTTTCTTTCTTGATATCTTTCATTCTAGCTTTAATGCTTTTTAACATTATCTTTAGTTTCCTTCTTTCTTTCCTGATTTCCTTCATTCTAGCTTTAATACTTTATAACATTCTATTTTTTCTTTCTTTCTTTCTTTCTTTCTTTCTTGTTTTCGCTATTTTAACTTTAATACATTCTAATATTGTATCATTAGTTTCTTTCTTTCTTCCTTTCTTGATTTCCTTTATACTAGCTTTAATACCTTCTAACATTCAATCTTTAGTTTCCTTCTTTCTTTCTTGATATCTTTCATTCTAGCTTTAATACTTTCTTACATTCTCTCTTTAGTTTCTTTCTTTCTTGATTTCTTTCATTCATGCTTTAATACCTTCTGACATTCTATCTTTAGTTTCTTTCTTTCTTTCTTTCTTTCTTTCTTTCATTCTAGCTATAATACCTTCTAACATTCAATCTTTAGTTTCCTTCTTTCTTTCTTGATATCTTTCATTCTAGCTTTAATACATTCTAACATTCTATCTTTAGTTTCTTTCTTTCTTTCTTTCTTGATATCTTTTAATTCTAGCTTTAATACCTTCTAACATTTTATCTTTACTTTCTTTCTTTCTATCTATCTTTCTTTTTTGTTTTCGTTCATTTTAGCTTTATTACCTTCTAATATTCTATCATTCGTTTCTTTCTTTCTTGATATCTTTCATTCTAGCTTCAATACCTTCTGACATTCAATCTTTAGTTTCCTTCTTTCTTTCTTGATATCATTCATTCTAGCTTTAATTCCATCTGACATTCTATCTTTATTTTCTTTCTTTCTTTCTTTCTTTCTTGATATCTTTCATTCTAGGTTTAATACCTTCTGACATTCTATCTTTAGTTTCTTTCTTTCTTTCTTTGTTGATATATTTCATTCTAGCTTTAATACCTTCTAACATTCTATATTTACTTTCTTTCTTTCTGTCTTTCTTTCTTTCTTGTTTTCGTTCATTTTAGCTTTATTACCTTCTAATATTCTATCATTAGTTTCTTTCTTTCTTGATATCTTTCATTCTAGCTTCAATACCTTCTAACATTCTACCTTTAGTTTCTTTCCTTCTTTCGTACTTGTTTTCTTTCATTTTAGCGTTAATACCTTCTAACGTTCTATCTTTAGTTTCTTTCTTTCTTTCTTGTTTTCTTTCATTCTAGCTTTAATACTTTCTAACATTCCATCTTTAGTTTCTTTCTTTCTTTCTTGATATCTTTCATTCTAGCTTTAATACCTTCTAACATTCTATATTTACTTTCTTTCTTTCTGTCTTTCTTTCTTTCTTGTTTTCTTTCATTCTAGCTTTAATACTTTCTAACATTCCATCTTTACTTTCTTTCTTTCTTTCTTTCATTCTTGTTTTCGTTGATTTTAGCTTTAATACCTTCTAACATTCTATCATTTGTTTCTTTCTTTCTTTGTTTCTTTCTTGATATCTTTCATTGTAACTTTAATACCATCTAACATTTTATCTTTAGTTTCTTTCTTTCTTGATATCTTTCATTCTAGCTTTAAGGCCTTCTAACATTCTATCTTTAGTTTGTTTCTTTCTTTCTTGATATCTTTCATTCTAATTTTAATACCTTCTAACGTTCTGTAATTAGTTTCTTTCTTTCTTTCTTGATATCTTTCATTCTTGCTTTAATACCTTCTTACATTCTATCTTTAATTTCTTTCTTTCTTTCTTGATTACCTTCATAAATGCTTTAATACCTTCTGAAATTCTATCTTCAGTTTCTTTCTTTCTTTCTTGATTTCTTTCATTCATGCTTTAATACCTTCTAACATTCAATCTTTAGTTTCCTTCTTTCTTTCTTGATATCTTTCATTCTAGCTTTAAGTCCATCTGACATTCTATCTTTATTTTCTTTATTTCTTTCTTTCTTTCTTTCTTTCTTGATATCTTTCATTCTAGCTTTAATACCATCTGACATTCTATCTTTAGTTTCTTTCTTTCTTTCTTGATATCTTTCATTCTAGCTTTAATGCTTTTTAACATTATCTTTAGTTTCCTTCTTTCTTTCCTGATTTCTTTCATTCTAGCTTTAATACTTTATAACATTCTATTTTTTTCTTTCTTTCTTTCTTTCTTTCTTTCTTTCTTGTTTTCGCTATTTTAACTTTAATACATTCTAATATTGTATCATTAGTTTCTTTCTTTCTTCCTTTCTTGATTTCCTTTATACTAGCTTTAATACCTTCTAACATTCAATCTTTAGTTTCCTTCTTTCTTTCTTGATATCTTTCATTCTAGCTTTAATACTTTCTTACATTCTCTCTTTAGTTTCTTTCTTTCTTGATTTCTTTCATTCATGCTTTAATACCTTCTGACATTCTATCTTTAGTTTCTTTCTTTCTTTCTTTCTTTCTTTCTTTCATTCTAGCTATAATACCTTCTAACATTCAATCTTTAGTTTCCTTCTTTCTTTCTTGATATCTTTCATTCTAGCTTTAATACATTCTAACATTCTATCTTTAGTTTCTTTCTTTCTTTCTTTCTTGATATCTTTTAATTCTAGCTTTAATACCTTCTAACATTTTATCTTTACTTTCTTTCTTTCTATCTATCTTTCTTTTTTGTTTTCGTTCATTTTAGCTTTATTACCTTCTAATATTCTATCATTCGTTTCTTTCTTTCTTGATATCTTTCATTCTAGCTTCAATACCTTCTGACATTCAATCTTTAGTTTCCTTCTTTCTTTCTTGATATCTTTAATTCTAGCTTTAATTCCATCTGACATTCTATCTTTATTTTCTTTCTTTCTTTCTTGATATCTTTCATTTTAGCTTTAATACCATCTGACATTCTATCTTTAGTTTCTTTCTTTCTTTCTTGATATCTTTCATTCTAGCTTTAATGCTTTTTAACATTCTATCTTTAGTTTCCTTCTTTCTTTCCTGATTTCTTTCATTCTAGCTTTAATACTTTCTAACATTCTATCTTTACTTTCTTTCTTTCTTGTTTTCGCTCATTTTAGCTTTAATACCTTCTAATATTCTATCATTAGTTTCTTTCTTTCTTCCTTTCTTAAATTCCTTTATTCTAGCTTTAATACCTTCTACCATTCAATCTTTACTTTCTTTCTTTCTTGTTTTCGTTCATTTTAGCTTTAATACCTTCTAACATTCAATCTTTAGTTTCCTTCTTTCTTCCTTGATATCTTTCATTCTAGCTTTAATACTTTCTTACATTCTATCTTTAGTTTCTTTCTTTCTTTCTTGATATCTTTCATTCTTGCTTTAATACCTTCTTACATTCTATCTTTAGTTTCTTTCTTTCTTTCTTTCTTGATTTCCATCATTCATGCTTTAATAACTTCTGACATTCTATCTTTAGTTTCTTTCTTTCTTTCTTGTTTTCTTTCATTCTAGCTTTAATACCTTCTAACATTCAATCTTTAGTTTATTTCTTTCTTTCTTGATATCTTTCATTCTAGCTTTAATATGTTCTGACATTCTATCTTTAGTTTCTTTCTTTCTTTCTTTCTTGATATCTTTCATTCTAGCTTTAATACCTTCTGACATTCTATCTTTAGTTTCTTTCTTTCTTTCTTGATATCCTTCATTCCAGCTTTAATACATTCTAACATTCTATCTTTTGTTTCTTTCTTTCTTGATATCTTTCATTCTAGATTTAATAACGTTTAACAATCTATCTTTAGTTTCTTTCTTTCTTTCTTGATATCTTTGATTCTAGCTTTAATACCTTCTAACATTTTATCTTTACTTTCTTTCCTTCTGTCTTTCTTTCTTTTTTGTTTTCGTTCATTTTAGCTTTATTACCTTCTAATATTCTATCATTCGTTTCTTTCTTTCTTGATATCTTTCATTCTAGCTTCAATACCTTCTAACATTCTATCTTTAGTTTCTTTCCTTCTTTCTTTCTTGTTTTCTTTCATTTTAGCTTTAATACCTTCTAACGTTCTATCTTTAGTTTCTTTCTTTCTTTCTTTCTTGTTTTCTTTCATTCTCGGTTTAATACTTTCTAACATTCCATCTTTCGTTTCTTTCTTTCTTTCTTGATAGCTTTCATTCTAGCTTTAATACCTTCTAACATTCTATCTTTACTTTCTTTCTTTCTTTCTTTCTTGTTTTCATTCATTTTAGCTTTAATACCTTCTAACATTCTATCATTAGTTTCTTTCTTTCTTTCTTTCTTTCTTGATATCTTTCATTTCAATTTTAATACCATCTACCATTCTATCTTTAGTTTCTTTCTTTCTTTCTTTCTTGATATCTTTCATTGTAACTTTAATACCTTCTAACATTCTATCTTTAGTTTCTTTTCTTCTTTCTTTCTTGTTTTCTTTCATTTTAGCATGAATACCTTCTAACGTTCTACCTTTAGTTTCTTTCTTTATTTCTTTCTTTCTTGATATCTTTCATTCTAGCTTTAATTCCTTCCAACATTCAATCTTTAGTTTCCTTCTTTCTTTCCTGATTTCTTTCATTCTAGCTTTAATACTTTCTAACATTCTATCTTTACTTTCGTTCTTTCTTTCTTTCTTGATATCTTTCATTCTAGCTTTAATACCTTCTAACATTCTATCTTTAGTTTCTTTCCTTCTTTCTTTCTTGTTTTCTTTCATTTTAGCTTTAATACCTTCTTATGTTCTATCTTTAGTTTCCTTCTTTCTTTCTTTATCTCTTTCATTCTAATTTTAATAATTCTTACATTCTATCTTTAGTTTCTTTCTTTCTTTCTTGATTTCTTTCATTCTAGATTTAATACTTTCTGATATTCTATCTTTAGTTTCTTTCTTTCTTTCTTGATATCTTTCATTCTAGCTTTAATACATTCTAACATTCAAATTTAGTCTCTTTCTTTCTTGATTTCTTTAATTCTAGCTTTAACACCTTTTTACATTCTATCTTAAGTTTGTACCTTTCTTTCTTTCTTGATATCTCCCATTCTCTCT
Organism: Intellagama lesueurii; assembly: GCA_037013535.1. NCBI lineage: Eukaryota > Metazoa > Chordata > Lepidosauria > Squamata > Agamidae > Intellagama > Intellagama lesueurii. The sequence continues at coordinate 17,266,631 of JBAJHW010000013.1, forward strand.
AGAATACCTTCTAACATTCTATCTTTACTTTCTTTCTTTCTTTCTTTCTTTCTTTCTTTCTTTCTTTCTTTTTTTCATTTATTTTAGCTTTAATACATTCTAATATTCTATCATTAGTTTCTTTGTTTCTTTCTTGATATCTTTCATTCTAGCTTTAATACATTCTAACATTCAAATTTAGTTTCTTTCTTTCTTGATTTCTTTAATTCTATCTTTAATACCTTCTTACATTCTATCTTTAGTTTGTATCTTTCTTTGCCCCCCCAGTCCCGGAATAAAGACGCGAGACAGTGATATGGATTAAATACGGGCCACACTTTATTAATTCAAATCAAATCAATCTATATCTTCAAACATTATCAAAAGAGAGGGCCTGCTGTAGTGCGGAAACAGGAGAAGGCGGGGGTATCCCAATACCCCCTGATCCGCCATTGGGCGAGTCCCCGGCCCCAGGTTCCAGCGGTCTTAAAGACAGCAGGAACCCGACCGGCCACTAATAAACACCCCAGACCTCAAGACATCTTTAATTGATGACTGTTGGTCCGGAAGTGGCCCAGCGCATCATCCCTGCACCGGCCCTGTAATCGCACGATCCGCAGAGCCGGGAGTTCGGATGCGCTGTTGGCTTACCTGAATTACAAACGGGACACACCGAGACTACCTGTTTTTCCGCACTACCCGCCACAGCATAAGGACTAGCCTAGCTATGTCCTATGCCCGCCACAGAGCCCCTCGAGCTCGACAAGCAGGCCCCCTTTAATATCTTCCAGGAATATGTCCATACCTGCATCAGACAGGTGGACACCATCACTTTGGAAAATTCAGTGTTGCTTAATTGGATCCTATGGTGAAAAATCACCGATCTGAGGCCGCCGCTGCAGACACCTCTACAAACTTGTGTTAATGCCCCGCAGGGCCTTGTTAACATCACCAATATTCCGGGCGCCTCGTCAGGCTAACCGCGGAATGATCGTGGACGACACGATCCGCATCGCAGGATAACGAGGCCGCTGCTGCAGACACCTCTATCACATCTGTTAACGCCCCACGGGCCTTGTTAACATCGCCAATATTCCGGGCGCCTCCTCAGGCTAACCGCGGAATGATCGTGGACGACACGATCCGCATTGCATGATAACGAGGCCGCCGCTGCAGACACCTCTATCACATCTGTTAACGCCCCACGGGCCTTGTTGACATCGCCAATATTCCGGGCACCTCCTCAGGCTAACCGCGGAATGATCGTGGACCACACGATCCGCATCACAGGATACCTGGCATTCAACCAGTAAGGTCTCGCAGAATGTCCAGGATCAATACCTTACCTGATGATCCAGACAGAACATTGTCTCCAAGGTAAATTACAAGAACATCTGGTGGAGACTGGTCAAATGCTGTCATCGTGCCAAGATGGATCCACTGCTTGCCACACAGGCTATGTGTGCATGTGCTCAAAGCTCTAGATCGCTCCCACATGGGGATGAGGCAGCATAGTACTCTGCCCAATAAACAAACTATATCCAACGGTCCTTATGTGCTTCTGCCTTCACACCATAACGAACCTGCAATGACATAAATGTCCTCTGCCTACAATATGTTAGATAGGGTTCAGAGGTACGTCCGAGAACTAAAAGAAGACCACTGGCCTAGCTATTCAATTTGGTCAATGCTATACCTAGGGCTGTTGCTGTAGATGCCACTCCGGTCCTAAAAGAGTGAGTCACCACATCCTATGCCCTTAACCCGAACCTTGTCCAACTCTAGCTTTGTCAATTTGTTAACTGATGTTTAGTCACGATGACTTAACAGTGTGTTGGAGAAATTATCCTACTTCTTAGCCCCTAGGTTTGATAAATGCCTACATGGCCGTAACGAGGCAGGTGCCCAATACCGCCATGCCCCAAGACCAACTGCTTCCCGTTGCCTATTTGATCAGCCTTGGATCGCCCAAAAGTGATTCTAAATGACCATCCTGGACTCGAATGTCCTGTCTCTGTAAGGCTATCGAGAGGTGTCTGCCTTCATTCCTGCCACTAACTCACTGGTCCTGAGGGCACCGAAAATTGCTATTAAGGTAGCTTGTCTTAAACAAATGCCATCACAAAATTATCTCTACAACTGTCCCGTTGCTCACATATGCACTCCATAAGAGATAGGGAAGTAGGTGTTCTGATCAAAAACACCCTCCCCCACTCCTTAGGCCACCCCTACTAACCTTTTCTGTATCCTATAATCCCGTGAAATATCCCTATCCAGTTATATTTGCTTGAAAAGCCAGCACCGACAGCCTACCTTGAAATGGTGCCTGGAGCTAACTTTTTTGTATGAAGGAACATTATAAATTGCTGCAATTATTCTACTGGAGCCAGCCAAACCTGCTCCAGTTCCAGCAACCTAGTACTCTGGAATCCTCTTCACACCACTCTGCCAGACCCCCAAAGGAAGAAATTCTGGCAGCTCCCTAACATCTGGGGCAAACGCCCTAACAGCTCGATCTACTGGCGTGAGAGAGCCTCAGCCATTCTGTTATCTAAACCAGGTGCATGGCAGGCATACACTATTATAATAAATCGCAATGCTCATGGAGTAAAAGTACTAACTAAATCCATCACGCTCTCGTAATCTGACGAGAGGTTGTATATAAAGCAGACAACCGTTTGGTTGTTAAACCAAAAAATGGACCATTTAATTTGACCACTCTTCCGCCCAGAGCCACAAGACCCTTCCAAGTTTACCTGAAAATCCACTTCCAGGCTGAAATTAAATCTACAAAAGGAGGCCATATTAAAATTCTCAAGGAAATGTATTCATACAAGGAGATCTTCCTTCATACCTTTGTCACTCTGGTCCTCTGCATGGGCTGCTTAAGCCCTTCGGCATTGCAGGGACACCATAGGAAAGCACGGGCCAGTGCTACTACTCTGCACGCGAAGCTTAAATACCCCGCTATCCTTGTAACTCCGTAAAAAATGCTTTCCCTACATAGGCAATCCTAACTCTAACTTTAAGGTCAACCCCATTTTACCATGAGGCATCTGTGAAGTTTGCTGCAGCGTGTCGAGATCAATCAAGAGGTGTATCTAAAAGCGCACAGTTCCGGAGGGATGGCGTCGTAACTGACATTCCCTCCGGATAGGACAGGTGATGCATTAATTAAAATCACCGGGTGCCTTGGTTACTATTCCTAAAGAGAAAACGCTCGATTATGCCATGGGCTGCTCAGAAAAAAGGGGTCCTAGGACCCTACCTTCCTACACCTCTTTATCAATTTTATAATAGCCTCCAAGCCAGCTATCGACTGGAGGCTTTTAGCCAAAGCAGTTCAACTATTGCAGGGGTTCTAAACCCGTATCAATACCCTAAAGTAAGTACTGCACGCCCTCCATGTGAGATATGTCCGTAACCAAGCTTCCAGCACTTCACTCTAATTGGGCTGGTTCCCCTTGCCAGGGGTATCCCCGCCACCGCTAGGCTTTTGCCTCCTCCTATTCCCTTGTTCTGACTCTGGGAACCCGCTTTAATATAGATAAAGTTCGAATGCTGCCCACCGCAAGTGATGCATTCATGCCAAAACTTACATGGCCTTCTGGAACAAACAAACAGACAAACAAACAAAACCCGTGGGGTTGTATGCGAAACATGGCAGACGGGGCGGAAGTGCCTACCCTGCTACAAGGTGGGGAGTTTGTGAGGTAACAATTTTTCTGTTTAGATGGCCGCTATCAAATCTGTCTGCTGTATTGGGCCTAGCCAGGGTCATGTGTTGTAACCACAAACCTGGCTGCGGCTCATCCCGACGCAGGTCGGGCTGAATGGAAATATTGAAGCAGTGCGAAAGTTCTCCAAGGCTGAGCCTTCACTAGTACTCCAGCATAGATAATTTATTTTTTATTTTATTTTTTCCAATGGCTAGAGTAGTTCCCATAAGGCAAAGCCGCTGAGGGAACGGTATTGTAGCCTGTCTTTGGCACTGACGGGTATTGCCACTCAATGGTGGTAGTCCCTACATTGGCTGTACCTGCAGCCAGAGGAGCTGCAGATGACGTACTCCATCCACAAAGTGTGTATTAGCATAAGGCCAAGCTACACTGGGTAACCCCGTGGGCAGTACAGTGTAGGGTGTGAATGTGGCATGTGCATAAAGAGAACCGCAGGCCCCTGGCTAAGCCGGCGGGGTTGTTTGTGTGCAGTGCGCAGCTGAAGACTCACCGAATGATGCAGCAGCTGTGCTGGAATCATCCAACACTGTGATGTGCTACCACCCGCCTCATCTGTCACGTCGTACCCGACCTGTGGCACAGCACTTGCTCCAGACGTCCCCATGCCGGATACCCTTCCACACCTTCTGACACTGGAGACCTTGGGGGTAGCTGAAGCTCCTTCTGATACCGCAGCCTCCTTGACCTAAGGGACCTGTACAGCTTCTAAGGCAACAAAACGCTCCATCAAATCTTGAGCCAAAGATTTCAAATTAGCCTTCCGCCGGGCCTTAGTGTCCCTAGCCAAACTGCGAGGAGAAACCTCGTGTTGCTGAGGTGTTTGTTTTGCCAACCTCTGCGCCTCTAGGGCCGAATTTTTTATTTTGTAATTTCCTCACATCGGCCATGATTCCTCAGAAGAGGATGATTGTTCAGGTGATACCTGTTTACAGGTCACTTTTAGCTGGTTTATTATTATTATTATTATTATTATTATTATTATTATTATTATTATTATTATTATTATTATTATTATTATTATTATTATTATTATTATTATTATTATTATTATTATTATTATTATTATTAAATTTATACCGCGCCCCTTCGTGGGAGTCATTATGACCCAAATTGACCTAAGGTTATACTCACCTGTTCAGTATGAGCTATCACTCCTTAACTGCCCACTAATAACCCTTCTTATCTTATCACAAAAGTCTTATCAACCAACCACTAGATGGCGCCCTATCAAGCTTATCCCTATACCTATATAATGGGATAAAATATTAATGATAATTTATAATCCAATATCCACTGTGAATCAAGTTATGAAACCTAATGAATTCTAGTAATTATGTAATACCAAATTGATTTATAGAATTTTATTCAGTAATTAAAACTAAAAACCTTTGAAGCTAACCCCCCCAATTAATTCTATCAGCTAATTATATTCGAATTTATTCCTTTCTTAATCTAAGTATTGATTTAAGATATTCAAATTAAACAATAATCAATAAATTCCACCAGTCTATAAATAATATTAATCTTAGCAATTAAGCTGTAATTAAATTTATTCTATATAAAACCACGCAATGTAATTAATATTATATATTACACTTAACAATTAGTCTGTATATATATATATATATATATATATATATATTCTATGTAGCCAGCCAATAAACAACCTTATATATTAATTATTATTAACTATTACTAATTAACCTGTGATTAAATTTATTAAATATAAACTGGGCAATAATACTATTACCCTATATCACTGCTAACAACCCTCAGTCGTTGCCAATAACAAACCGGTAAGTCAAAATGGCGGGCGAGATAAAAAAGGCGCGAAAAGTGCAACCAATAGGCGTCACCTGGGCAATAATACCCCTTATTAATAATAACTTAAACAGCACAGAAAACAAATGAACACATAATGCATTAGCTCAGGAGATGCCTAGAAACGTTCACCCAGCCAAAGTAAACTACAGTGTGGTGAACTAAAACAGATCGTCCCGTCGCACCACGGCGGGCGGGAACCCGCCCCGCCGCTTCTCGCCTCTCTCACCCTTAACACCCAATAAATACTCCAATAAATCTAATAATAAAAGCTTCTAAGTCAACAAACACAGGAAAACCCTCAAGTCTTAGTATCAAGCAGCAAAGATCGCTAATAAAGTCTAAACTAAACAATATTTAAACAAAAACAAACAGCTCGCCCCCACGGTCCGCGCCGCGCCGCCGCCGCCGCGGGCGCAAAACCACGCCGCTGTTTCTCGCCTCTCTCGCCCTTAAGTAAATTAAAGAAAACAATAATAAATCAATAAATCCTTAAACAGGATTCTAAACTAAACGATACAACCCAGGGAGGGAGCGAAAAGTCGCCCTCCCGTCATGAACTGCCACCGCTTTTTTCCTCTGTCAAGCTAACGCAACCGTTCTTTCCAAGCCCCGACACTCCGTCCTCTTCGGTGCCCAAACAGGAAAGAGGGCGATCAAGGGGGAGTGCTTCCTTAAATAACCGCACTCCAATACTCAAACCAGTCACGTGACCCGGGACAGTCTCACGCCATCCAGGACGGTGGGGCAAACATCAGCTACGCTGTTCCAGGACGGCGGACAGCCCGTCCAGCGGCTGAAACCTTCTTTCTTTCTTGATATCATCCAATCTAGCTTTAATACCTTCCAACATTCTATCTCTACTTTCTTTCTTTCTTTCTTTCTTTCTTTCTTTCTTTCTTTCTTTCTTTCTTTCTTTCTTTCTTTCTTTCTTTCTTTCTTGTTTTCATTCATTTTAGCTTTATTACCTTCTAATATTCTATCATTAGTTTCTTTCATTCTTTGTTCTTGATACCTTTCACTCTAGCTTTATTACCTTCTAACATTCTATTTTTAGTTTCTTTCCTTCTTTTTTTGTTTTCTTTCATTTTAGCGTTAATACCTTCTAACGTTCTATGTTTAGTTTGTTTCTTTTTTTCTTTCTTGATATCTTTCATTCTAGCTTTAATACCTTCTAACATTCAATCTTTAGTTTCTTTCTTTCTATCTTGATATTTTTCATTCTTGCTTTAATACCTTCTAACATTCTATCTTTACTTTTTTTCTTTCTTCTTTACGTTCATTTTAACTTTAATACCTTCTAATATTCTATTATAAGTTTCTTTCTTTCTTTGTTTCTTTCTTAATATCTTTCATTCTAATTTTAATACCATTTAACATTCTATCTTTAGTTTCTTTCTTTCTTTCTTTCTTGATATCTTTCATTCTAGCTTTAATGCCTTCTAACATTCTATCTTTAGTTTCTTTCCTTCTTTCTTTCTTGTTTTCTTTCATTTTAGCTTTAATACCTTCTAACGTTCTTTCTTTAGTTTCTTTCTTTCTTGATATCTTTCATTCTAATTTTAATACCTTCTAACATTCTGTCTTTCGTTTCTTTCTTTCTTTCTTTCTTGATATCTTTCATTCTTCCTTTAATACCTTCTTAAATTCTATCTTTAGTTTCTTTCTTTCTTTCTTTCTTGATATCTGTCATTCTAGCTTTAATACATTCTAACATTCTATCTTTAGATTCTTTCCTTCTTTCTCTCTTATTTTCGTTCATTTTAGCTTTAATAACTTCTAACATTCTATCTTTAGTTTCTTTCTTTCTTTCTTTCTTGATATCTTTCATTCTAATTTTAATACATTCCTACATTCTATCTTTAGTTTCTTTCTTTCTGTCTGTCTTTCTTTCTTGATATCTTTCATTCTATCTTTAATAACTTCTGACAGTCTATCTTTTGTTTCTTTCTTTCTTTCTTGATATCTTTCATTCTAGCTTTTATAACTTCTAACGTTCTATCATTAGTTTTTTTTCTTTCTTTCTCGATTTCTTTCATTGTAGCTTTAATGCCTTCTAACATTCAATCTTTATTTTCTTTCTCTCTTGATATTTTTCATTCTAGCTTTAATACCTTCTAACATTCTCTCTTTAGTTTCTTTGGTTCTTTCTTTCTTTCTTGTTTTTGTTTATTTTAGCTTTAATACCTTCTAATATTCTATCATTAGTATCTTTCTTTCTTTTTTCTTGATATCTTTCATTCTAGCTTTATTACCTTCTAACATTCTATTTTTAGTTTCTTTCCTTCTTTTTTGTTTTCTTTCATTTTAGCGTTAATACCTTCTAACGTTCTATGTTTAGTTTGTTTCTTTTTTCTTTCTTGATATCTTTCATTCTAGCTTTAATACCTTCTAACATTCAATCTTTAGTTTCTTACTTTCTATCTTGATATTTTTCATTCTAGCTTTAATACCTTCTAACATTCTATCTCTAGTTTCTTTGGTTCTTTCTTTCTTTCTTGTTTTTGTTTATTTTAGCTTTAATACCTTCTAATATTCTATCATTAGTTTCTTTCTTTCTTTTTTCTTGATATCTTTCATTCTAGCTTTATTACCTTCTAACATTCTATTTTTAGTTTCTTTCCTTCTTTTTTGTTTTCTTTCATTTTAGCGTTAATACCTTCTAACGTTCTATGTTTAGTTTGTTTCTTTTTTCTTTCTTGATATCTTTCATTCTAGCTTTAATACCTTCTAACATTCAATCTTTAGTTTCTTTCTTTCTATCTTGATATTTTTCATTCTTGCTTTAATACCTTCTAACATTCTATCTTTACTTTCTTTCTTTCTTCTTTACGTTCATTTTAGCTTTAATACCTTCTAATATTCTATTATAAGTTTCTTTCTTTCTTTGTTTCTTTCTTAATATCTTTCATTCTAATTTTAATACCATCTAACATTCTATCTTTAGTTTCTTTCTTTCTTTCTTTCTTGATATCTTTCATTCTAGCTTTAATGCCTTCTAACATTCTATCTAGTTTCTTTCCTTCTTTCTTTCTTGATTTCTTTCATTTTAGCTTTAATACCTTCTAACGTTCTTTCTCTAGTTTCTTTCTTTCTTTCTTGATATCTTTCATTCTAATTTTAATACCTTCTAACATTCTGTCTTTCGTTTCTTTCTTTCTTTCTTTCTTGATATCTTTCATTCTTGCTTTAATACCTTCTTACATTCTATCTTTAGTTTCTTTCTTTCTTTCTTGATATCTGTCATTCTAGCTTTAATACATTCTAACATTCTATCTTTAGATTCTTTCCTTCTTTCTCTCTTATTTTCGTTCATTTTAGCTTTAATAACTTCTAACATTCTATCTTTAGTTTCTTTCTTTCTTTCTTTCTTGATATCTTTCATTCTAATTTTAATACATTCCTACATTCTATCTTTAGTTTCTTTCTTTCTTTCTTTCTTACTTGATTTCTTTCATTCTATCTTTAATAACTTCTGACAGTCTATCTTTTGTTTCTTTCTTTCTTTCTTGATATCTTTCATTCTAGCTTCTTTAACTTCTAACGTTCTATCATTAGTTTTTTTTTCTTTCATTCTCAATTTCTTTCATTGTAGCTTTAATGCCTTCTAACATTCAATCTTTATTTTCTTTCTCTCTTGATATTTTTCATTCTAGCTTTAATACCTTCTAACATTCTATCTTTAGTTTCTTTGGTTCTTTCTTTCTTACTTGTTTTTGTTTATTTTAGCTTTAATACCTTCTAATATTCTATCATTAGTTTCTTTCTTTCTTTCTTTCTTTCTTGATATCTTTCATTCCAATTTTAATACCATCTAACATTCTATCTTTAGTTTCTTTCTTTCTTTCTTTCTTCATATCTTTCATTGTAGCTTTAATACCTTCTAATATTCTAACTTTAGTTTCTTTTCTTCTTTCTTTATTGTTTTCTTTCATTTTAGCATTAATACCTTCTAAAGTTCTACATTTCGTTTCTTTCTTTCTTTCTTTCTTGATATCTTTCATTCTATCTTTAATACCTTCTAACATTCAATCTTTAGTTTCCTTCTTTCTTTCCTGATTTCTTTCATTCTAGCTTTAATACTTTATAACATTCTATCTTTACTTTCTTTCTTTCTTTCTCTCTTATTTTCGCTCATTATAGCTTTAATAACTTTTAATATTCTATCATTCGTTTCCTTCTTTCTTTCTTTCTTGATTTCCTTTATTCTAGCTTTAATTCCATCTAACGTTCTAACTTTAGTTTCTTTCTTTCTTTCTTTCTTTCTTGATTTCTTTCATTCTAGCTTTAATACGTTCTGACATTCTATCTTTAGTTTCTTTCTTTCCTTCTTGATATCTTTCATTCTAGCTTTAATACATTCTAACATTCTATCTTTTGTTTCTTTCTTTCTTAATATCTTTCATTCTAGCTTTAATAACTTTTAACAATCTATCTTTAGTTTGTTTCTTTCTTTCTTGATTTCTTTAATTCTAGCTTTAATACTTTCTTACATTCTATCTTTAGTTTCTTTCTTTCTTTCTTTCTTTCTTGATATCTTTTATTCTTGCTTTAATACCTTCTTACATTCTATCTTTAGTTTCTTTCTTTCGTTCTTGATTTCCTTCATTCATGCTTTAATACCTTCTGACATTCTTTCTTTAGTTTCTATCTTTCTTTCTTGTTTTCTTTCATTCTAGCTTTAATATCTTCTAACATTCAATCTTTAGTTTCCTTCTTTCTTTCTTGATATATTTCATCCTAGCTTTAATTCCATGTGACATTCTATCTTTATTTTCTTTCTTTCTTTCTTTCTTGATATCTTTCATTCTAGCTTTAATACCTTCTGACATTCTATCTTTAGTTTCTTTCTTTCTTTCTTGATATCTTTCATTCTAGCTTTAATACATTCTAACATTCTATCTTTTGTTTCTTTCTTTCTTGATATCTTTCATTCTAGCTTTAATAACTTTTAACATTCTATCTTTAGTTTGTTTCTTTCTTCCTTTCTTGATATCTTTCATTCTAGCTTCAATACCTTCTAACATTCTATCTTTACTTTCTTTCTTTCTTTCTTTCTTTCTTGTTTTCGTTCATTCTAGCTTTAAGGCCTTCTAACATTCTATCTTTAGTTTCTTTCTTTCTTGTTTTCTTTCATTCATGCTTCAATACCTTCTAACGTTCTATCTTTAGTTTCTTTCTTTCTTTCTTTCTTGTTTTCTTTCATTTTAGCTTTAATACATTCTAACGTTCTATCTGTAGTTTCTTTCTTTCTTTCTTGATATCTTTCATTCTAATTTTAATACCTTCTAAAATTCTGTCTTTAGTTTCTTTCTTTCTTTCTTGATATCTTTCATTCTTGCTTTAATACCTTCTTACATTCTCTCTTTAATTTCTTTCTTTCTTTCTTGATTTCCTTCATTCATGCTTTAATACCTTCTGACATTCTATCTTTAGTTTCTTTCTTTCTTTCTTGATTTCTTTCATTCATGCTTTAATACCTTCTAACATTCAATCTTTAATTTCTTTCTTTCTTTCTTGATATCTTTCATTCTCGCTTTAATACCTTCTAACATTCTATCTATACTTTCTTTCTTTCTTTCTTGTTTTCGTTCATTTTAGCTTTAATAACTTCTAAAATTCTATCATTAGTTTCTTTCTTTCTTTCTTGATATCTTTCATTTTAGCTTTAATATCTTCTAACATTCAATCTTTAGTTTCCTTCTTTCTTTCTTGATATCTTTCATTCTAGCTTTAATTCCATCTGACATTCTATCTTTATTTTCTTTCTTTCTTTCTTTCTTTCTTGATATCTTTCATTCTAGCTTTAAAACCTTCTGACATTCTATCTTTAGTTTCTTTCTTTCTTGATATCTTTCATTCTTGCTTTAATACATTCTAACATTCTATCTTTTGTTTCTTTCTTTCTTGATATCTTTCATTCTAGCTTTAATAACTTTTAACAATCTATCTTTAGTTTGTTTGTTTCTTTCTTTCTTGATATCTTTCATTCTAGCTTTAATACCTTCTTACGTTAAGTTTTTAGTTTCCTTCTTTCTTTCTTGATTTCTTTCATTCCAGCGTTAATACCTTCTGACATTCTATTTTTAGTTTCTTTCTTTCTTTCTTGATATCTTTCATTCTAGCTTTAATACCTTCTAACATTCTGTCTTTAGTTTCTTTCTTTCTTTCTTTCTTGATATCTTTCATTTTCTCTTTAATATCTTCTAACATTCAATCTTTAGTTTCCTTCTTTCTTTCTTGATATCTTTCATTCTAGCTTTAATATATTCTAGCATTCAAATTCAGTCTCCTTCTTTCTTGATTTCTTTAATTCTAGCTTTAATACCTTCTTACATTCTATCTTTAGTTTATATCTTTCTTTCTTTCTTGATATCATACATTCTAGCTTTAATACCTTCTAACATTCTATCTCTACTTTCTTTCTCTCTTTCTTTCTATCTTGTTTTCATTCATTTTAGCTTTCTTACCTTCTAATATTCTGTCATTAGTTTCTTTCTTTCTTTCTTTCTTGATATCTTTCATTCTAGCTTTAATACCTTCTAAAATTCTATCTTTAGTTTCTTTCTTTCTTTCTTTCTTGATATCTTTCATTCTAGCTTTAATTCCATCTGACATTCTATCTTTATTTTCTTTCTTTCTTTCTTTCTTTCTTTCTTGATATCTTTCATTCTAGCTTTAATACCTTCTAACATTCTATCTTTAGTTTCTTTCTTTCTTTCTTGTTTTCTTTCATTTTAGCTTTAATACCTTCTAACGTTCTATCTTTAGTTTATTTCTTTCTTTCTTGATATCTTTCATTCTAATTTTAGTACCTTCTAACGTTCTGTCTTTAGTTTCTATCATTCTTTCTCGATTTCTTTCATTCTAGCTTTAATACCTTCTAACATTCAATCTTTAGTTTCTTTCTTTCCTTCTTGATATTTTTCATTCTAGCTTTAATACCTTCTAACATTCTATATTTACTTTCTTTCTTTCTCTTTCTTGTTTTCGTTCATTTTAGCTTTAATACCTTCTAATATTCTATCATTAGTTTCTTTCTTTCTTTCTTTCTTTCTTTCTTTCTTTCTTTCTTTCTTTCTTTCTTTCTTTCTTTCTTTCTTTCTTTCTTTCTTTCTTTCTTGATATCTTTCATTCTAGCTTTAATACCATCTAACATTCTATCTGTAATTTCTTTCTTTCTTTCTTTCTTGATATCTTTCATTCCAACTTTAATACATTCTAACATTCAAATTTAGTCTCTTTCTTTCTTGATTTCTTTAATTCTAGCTTTAATACCTTCTTACATTCTATCTTTAGTTCGTATCTTCCTTTCTTTCTTGATATTTTTCATTCTATCCTTAATACCTTCTAACAGTCTATCTATACTTTCTTTTGTTCTTTCTTTCTTTCTTGTTTTCGTTTATTTTAGCTTTAATACCTTCTAATATTCTATCATTAGTTTCTTTCTTTCTTTCTTTCATGATATCTTTCATTCTAGCTTTAATACATTCTAACATTCAAATTTAGTTTCTTTCTTTCTTGATTTCTTTAATTCTAGCTTTAATACCTTCTTACATTCTATCTTTAGTTTATATCTTTCTTTCTTTCTTGATATCATTCATTCTAGCTTTAATACCTTCTAACATTCTATCTCTACTTTCTTTCTCTCTCTCTTTCTTTCTTGTTTTCTTTTATTTTAGCTTCAATAACTTCTAACGTTCTATCTTTAGTTTCTTTCTTTCTTTCTTTTTTTCTTTCATTTTAGCTTTAAAACCTTCTTACCTTCTATCTGTAGTTTCTTTCTTTATTTCTTGATATCTTTCATTCTAATTTTAATACCTTCTAATGTTCTGTCTTTAATTTCTTTCTTTCTTTCTTGATATCTTTCATTCTTGCTTTAATACCTTCTTACATTCTATCTTTAATTTCTTTCTTTCTTTCTTGATTTCCTTCATTCATGCTTTAATACCTTCTGACATTCAATCTTTAATTTCTTTCTTTCTTTCTTGATATATTTCATTCTAGCTTTAATACCTTCTAACTTTCTATCTTTACTTTCTTTCTTTCTTTCTTTCTTGTTTTCGTTCATTTTAGCTTTAATAACTTCTAAAATTCAATCATTGGTTTCTTTCTTTCTTTCTTTCTTGATTTCCTTTATTCTAGCTTTAATACCTTCTACCATTCAATCTTTACGTTCTTTCTTTCTTTCTTGATATCTTTCATTCTAGCTTTAATGCCTTCTAACATTCTATCTTTAGTTTCTTTCCTTCTTTCTTTCTTGTTTTCTTTCATTTTAGCTTTAATACCTTCTAACGTTCTATCTTTAGTTTCTTTCTTTCTTTCTTTCTTGATATCTTTCATTCTAGCTTTAATATATTCTAGCATTCAAATATATTCTCCTTCTTTCTTGATTTCTTTAATTCTAGCTTTAATACCTTCTAACATTCTATCTCTACTTTCTTTCTCTCTTTCTTTCTTTCTTGTTTTCATTCATTTTAGCTTTCTTACCTTCTAATATTCTGTCATTAGTTTCTTTCTTTCTTTCTTTCTTGATATCTTTCATTTTAGCTTTAATATCTTCTAACATTCAATCCTTAGTTTCCTTCTTTCTTTCTTGATATCTTTCATTCTAGCTTTAATTCCATCTGACATTCTACCTTTATTTTTTTCTTTCTTACTTTCTTTCTTGATATATTTCATTCTAGCATTAATAACTTCTGACATTCTATCTTTAGTTTCTTTCTTTCTTTCTTGATATCTTTCATTCTAGCTTTAATAACTTTTAACAATCTATCTTTAGTTTGATTCTTTCTTTCTTTCTTGACATCTTTCATTCTAGCTTTAATACCTTGTTTTCATTCATTTTAGCTTTCTTACCTTCTAATATTCTATCATTAGTTTCTTTCTTTCTTTCTTTCTTTCTTGATATCTTTCATTCTAGCTTTAATACCTTCTAACATTCTGTCTTTAGTTTCTTTCTTTCTTTCTTTCTTGATATCTTTCATTCCAGCTTTAAGGCCTTCTAACATTCTATCTTTAGTTTCTTTCTTTCTTGTTTTCTTTCATTTTAGCTTTAATACCTTCTAACGTTCAATCTTTAGTTTCTTTCTTTCTTGATATCTTTCATACTAGCTTGAATACCTTCTAACATTCTATCTTTTCTTTCTTTCTTTCTTTCTTTCTTGATATCTTTCATTCCAGCTTTAAGGACTTCTAACATTCTATCTTTAGTTTCTTTCTTTCTTGTTTTCTTTCATTTTAGCTTTAATACCTTCTAACGTTCAATCTTTAGTTTCTTTCTTTCTTGATATCTTTCATACTAGCTTGAATACCTTCTAACATTCTATCTTTTCTTTCTTTCTTTCTTTCTTTCTTGTTTTCGTTCATTTTAGCTTTAATACTTTTTTAACATTCTATCATTAGTTTCTTTCTTTCTTTCTTGATATCTTTCATTCTAGCTTTAAGGCCTTCTAACATTCTCTCTTTAGTTTCTTTCTTTCTTGTTTTCTTTCATTTTAGCTTTAATACCTTCTAACGTTCTATGTTTAGTTTCTTTCTTTCTTTCTTTCTTGTTTTCTTTCATTTTAGCTTTAATACCTTCTTACCTTCTATCTGTAGTTTCTTTCTTTCTTTCTTGATATCTTTCATTCTAATTTTAATGCCTTCTAACATTCTGTCTTTAGTTTCTTTCTTTCTTTCTTTCTTGATATCTTTCATTCTTGCTTTAATTCCTTCTTAAATTCTATCTTTAATTTCTTTCTTTCTTTCTTGATTTCCTTCACTCATCCTTTAAAACCTTCTGACATTCTATCTTTAGTTTCTTTCTTTCTTTCTTGATTTCTTTCATTCATGCTTTAATACCTTCTAACATTCAATCTTTAATTTCTTTCTTTCTTTCTTGATATCTTTCATTCTAGCTTAAATACCTTCTACCATTCAATCTTTACTTTCTTTCTTTCTTTCTTTCCTGATTTCTTTCATTCTAGCTTTAATACTTTCTAACATTCTATATTTACTTTCTTTCTTTCTTTCTTGTTTACGCTCATTTTAGCTTTAATACCTTCTAACATTCTATCTTTACTTTCTTTCTTTCTTTCTTTCTTTCTTTTTTCATTTATTTTAGCTTTAATACCTTCTAATATTCTATCATTAGTTTCTTTGTTTCTTTCTTGATATCTTTCATTCTAGCTTTAATACATTCTAACATTCAAATTTAGTTTCTTTCTTTCTTGATTTCTTTAATTCTATCTTTAATACCTTCTTACATTCTATCTTTAGTTTGTATCTTTCTTTCTTTCTTTCTTGATATCATCCAATCTAGCTTTAATACCTTCCAACATTCTATCTCTACTTTCTTTCTTTCTTTCTTTCTTTCTTTCTTTCTTTCTTTCTTTCTTTCTTTCTTTCTTACTTTCTTTCTTTCTTGTTTTCATTCATTTTAGCTTTATTACCTTCTAACATTTTATCATTTGTTTTTGTTTTTCATTCTTTTTTCTTGATATCTTTCATTCTAGCTTTATTACCTTCTAACATTCTATTTTTAGTTTCTTTCCTTCTTTTTTTTGTTTTCGTTCATTTTAGCTTTAATACCTTCTAACATTCTATCATTCTTTTCTTTCTTTCTTTCTTGATATCTTTCATTCTAGCTTTAAGGCCTTCTAACATTCTCTCTTTAGTTTCTCTCTCTCTTTTTTTCTTTCATTTTAGCGTTAATACCTTCTAACGTTCTATGTTTAGTTTGTTTCTTTTTTTCTTTCTTGATATCTTTCATTCTAGCTTTAATACCTTCTAACATTCAATCTTTAGTTTCTTTCTTTCTATCTTGATATTTTTCATTCTTGCTTTAATACCTTCTAACATTCTATCTTTAGTTTCTTTCTTTCTTTCTTTCTTGATATTTTTCATTCTAGCTTTAATGCCTTCTAACATTCTATCTTTAGTTTCTTTCCTTCTTTCTTTCTTGTTTTCTTTCATTTTAGCTTTAATACCTTCTAACGTTCTTTCTTTAGTTTCTTTCTTTCTTTCTTGATATCTTTCATTCTAATTTTAATACCTTCTAACATTCTGTATTTCGTTTCTTTCTTTCTTTCTTTCTTGATATCTTTCATTCTTGCTTTAATACCTTCTTACATTCTATCTTTAGTTTCTTTCTTTCTTTCTTTCTTGATATCTGTCATTCTAGCTTTAATACATTCTAACATTCTATCTTTAGATTCTTTCCTTCTTTCTCTCTTATTTTCGTTCATTTTAGCTTTATTAACTTCTAACATTCTATCTTTAGTTTCTTTCTTTCTTTCTTGATATCTTTCATTCTAATTTTAATACATTCCTACATTCTATCTTTAGTTTCTTTCTTTCTTTCTGACTTTCTTTCTTGATTTCCTTCATTCTATCTTTAATAACCTCTGACAGTCTATCTTTTGTTTCTTTCTTTCTTTCTTGATATCTTTCATTCTAGCTTTTATAACTTCTAACGTTCTATCATTAGTTTTTTTTCTTTCTCGATTTCTTTCATTGTAGCTTTAATGCCTTCTAACATTCAATCTTTATTTTCTTTCTCTCTTGATATTTTTCATTCTAGCTTTAATACCTTCTAACATTCTATCTTTAGTTTCTTTGGTTCTTTCTTTCTTTCTTGTTTTGTTTATTTTAGCTTTAATACCTTCTAATATTCTATCATTAGTTTCTTTCTTTCTTTCTTTCTTGATATCTTTCATTCCAATTTTAATACCACCTAACATTCTATCTTTAGTTTCTTTCTTTCTTTCTTGATATCTTTCATTGTAGCTTTAATACCTTCTAATATTCTAAGTTTAGTTTCTTTTCTTCTTTCTTTATTGTTTTCTTTCATTTTAGCATTAATACCTTCTAACGTTCTACCTTTCGTTTCTTTCTTTCTTTCTTTCTTGATATCTTTCATTCTATCTTTAATACCTTCTAACATTCAATCTTTAGTTTCCTTCTTTCTTTCCTGATTTCATTCATTCTAGCTTTAATACTTTATAACATTCTATCTTTACTTTCTTTCTTTCTATCTTATTTTCGCTCATTATAGCTTTAATAAATTTTAATATTCTATCATTCGTTTCCTTCTTTCTTTCTTTCTTGATATCTCATTCTAGCTTTAATTCCATCTAACGTTCTAACTTTAGTTTCTTTCTTTCTTTCTTTCTTTCTTGATTTCTTTCATTCTAGCTTTAATACGTTCTGACATTCTATCTTTAGTTTCTTTCTTTCCTTCTTGATATCTTTCATTCTAGCTTTAATACATTCTAACATTCTATCTTTTGTTTCTTTCTTTCTTGATATCTTTCATTCTAGCTTTAATAACTTTTAACAATCTATCTTTAGTTTGTTTCTTTCTTTCTTGATTTCTTTAATTCTAGCTTTAATACTTTCTTACATTCTATCTTTAGTTTCTTTCTTTCTTTCTTTCTTGATATCTTTTATTCTTCCTTTAATACCTTCTTACATTCTATCTTTAGTTTCTTTCTTTCTTTCTTGATTTCCTTCATTCATGCTTTAATACCTTCTGACATTCGATCTTTAGTTTCTATCTTTCTTTCTTGTATTCTTTCATTCTAGCTTTAATATCTTCTAACATTCAATCTTTAGTTTCCTTCTTTCTTTCTTGATATATTTCATTCTAGCTTTAATTCCATGTGACATTCTATCTTTATTTTCTTTCTTTCTTTCTTTCTTGATATCTTTCATTCTAGCTTTAATACCTTCTGACATTCTATCTTTAGTTTCTTTCTTTCTTTCTTGATATCTTTCATTCTAGCTTTAATACCTTCTGACATTCTATCTTTAGTTTCTTTCTTTCTTTCTTGATATCTTTCATTCTAGCTTTAATACCTTCTTACGTTAAATCTTTACTTTCCTTCTTTCTTTCTTGATTTCTTTCATTCTAGCTTTAATACCTTCTGACATTGTATTTTTAGTTTCTTTCTTTCTTTCTTGATATCTTTCATTCTAGCTTCAATACCTTCTAACATTCTGTCTTTAGTTTCTTTCTTTCTTTCTTTCTTGATAACTTTCATTTTAGCTTTAATATCTTCTAACATTCAATCTTTAGTTTCCTTCTTTCTTTCTTGATATCTTTCATTCTAGCTTTAATTCCATCTGACATTCTATCATTATTTTCTTTCTTTCTTTCTTTCTTGATATCTTTCATTCTAGCTTTAATACCTTCTAACTTTCTATCTTTAGTTTCTTTCTTTCTTGTTTTCTTTCATTTTAGCTTTAATACATTCTAACGTTCTATCTGTAGTTTCTTTCTTTCTTTCTTGATATCTTTCATTCTAATTTTAATACCTTCTTACATTCTCTCTTTAATTTCTTTCTTTCTTTCTTGATTTCCTTCATTCATGCTTTAATACCTTCTTACCTTCTATCTGTAGTTTCTTTCTTTCTTTCTTGATATCTTTCATTCTAATTTTAATGCCTTCTAACGTTCTGTCTTTAGTTTCTTTCTTTCTTTCTTTCTTGATATCTTTCATTCTTGCTTTAATTCCTTCTTAAATTCTATCTTTAATTTCTTTCTTTCTTTCTTGATTTCCTTCACTCATCCTTTAAAACCTTCTGACATTCTATCTTTAGTTTCTTTCTTTCTTTCTTGATTTCTTTCATTCATGCTTTAATACCTTCTAACATTCAATCTTTAATTTCTTTCTTTCTTTCTTGATATCTTTCATTCTAGCTTAAATACCTTCTACCATTCAATCTTTACTTTCTTTCTTTCTTTCTTTCCTGATTTCTTTCATTCTAGCTTTAATACTTTCTAACATTCTATATTTACTTTCTTTCTTTCTTTCTTGTTTACGCTCATTTTAGCTTTAATACCTTCTAACATTCTATCTTTACTTTCTTTCTTTCTTTCTTTCTTTCTTTTTTCATTTATTTTAGCTTTAATACCTTCTAATATTCTATCATTAGTTTCTTTGTTTCTTTCTTGATATCTTTCATTCTAGCTTTAATACATTCTAACATTCAAATTTAGTTTCTTTCTTTCTTGATTTCTTTAATTCTATCTTTAATACCTTCTTACATTCTATCTTTAGTTTGTATCTTTCTTTCTTTCTTTCTTGATATCATCCAATCTAGCTTTAATACCTTCCAACATTCTATCTCTACTTTCTTTCTTTCTTTCTTTCTTTCTTTCTTTCTTTCTTTCTTTCTTTCTTTCTTTCTTTCTTTCTTTCTTTCTTTCTTACTTTCTTTCTTTCTTGTTTTCATTCATTTTAGCTTTATTACCTTCTAACATTTTATCATTTGTTTTTGTTTTTCATTCTTTTTTCTTGATATCTTTCATTCTAGCTTTATTACCTTCTAACATTCTATTTTTAGTTTCTTTCCTTCTTTTTTTTGTTTTCGTTCATTTTAGCTTTAATACCTTCTAACATTCTATCATTCTTTTCTTTCTTTCTTTCTTGATATCTTTCATTCTAGCTTTAAGGCCTTCTAACATTCTCTCTTTAGTTTCTCTCTCTCTTTTTTTCTTTCATTTTAGCGTTAATACCTTCTAACGTTCTATGTTTAGTTTGTTTCTTTTTTTCTTTCTTGATATCTTTCATTCTAGCTTTAATACCTTCTAACATTCAATCTTTAGTTTCTTTCTTTCTATCTTGATATTTTTCATTCTTGCTTGAATACCTTCTAACATTCTATCTTTTCTTTCTTTCTTTCTTTCTTTCTTGATATCTTTCATTCCAGCTTTAAGGACTTCTAACATTCTATCTTTAGTTTCTTTCTTTCTTGTTTTCTTTCATTTTAGCTTTAATACCTTCTAACGTTCAATCTTTAGTTTCTTTCTTTCTTGATATCTTTCATACTAGCTTGAATACCTTCTAACATTCTATCTTTTCTTTCTTTCTTTCTTTCTTTCTTGTTTTCGTTCATTTTAGCTTTAATACTTTTTTAACATTCTATCATTAGTTTCTTTCTTTCTTTCTTGATATCTTTCATTCTAGCTTTAAGGCCTTCTAACATTCTCTCTTTAGTTTCTTTCTTTCTTGTTTTCTTTCATTTTAGCTTTAATACCTTCTAACGTTCTATGTTTAGTTTCTTTCTTTCTTTCTTTCTTGTTTTCTTTCATTTTAGCTTTAATACCTTCTTACCTTCTATCTGTAGTTTCTTTCTTTCTTTCTTGATATCTTTCATTCTAATTTTAATGCCTTCTAACATTCTGTCTTTAGTTTCTTTCTTTCTTTCTTTCTTGATATCTTTCATTCTTGCTTTAATTCCTTCTTAAATTCTATCTTTAATTTCTTTCTTTCTTTCTTGATTTCCTTCACTCATCCTTTAAAACCTTCTGACATTCTATCTTTAGTTTCTTTCTTTCTTTCTTGATTTCTTTCATTCATGCTTTAATACCTTCTAACATTCAATCTTTAATTTCTTTCTTTCTTTCTTGATATCTTTCATTCTAGCTTAAATACCTTCTACCATTCAATCTTTACTTTCTTTCTTTCTTTCTTTCCTGATTTCTTTCATTCTAGCTTTAATACTTTCTAACATTCTATATTTACTTTCTTTCTTTCTTTCTTGTTTACGCTCATTTTAGCTTTAATACCTTCTAACATTCTATCTTTACTTTCTTTCTTTCTTTCTTTCTTTCTTTTTTCATTTATTTTAGCTTTAATACCTTCTAATATTCTATCATTAGTTTCTTTGTTTCTTTCTTGATATCTTTCATTCTAGCTTTAATACATTCTAACATTCAAATTTAGTTTCTTTCTTTCTTGATTTCTTTAATTCTATCTTTAATACCTTCTTACATTCTATCTTTAGTTTGTATCTTTCTTTCTTTCTTTCTTGATATCATCCAATCTAGCTTTAATACCTTCCAACATTCTATCTCTACTTTCTTTCTTTCTTTCTTTCTTTCTTTCTTTCTTTCTTTCTTTCTTTCTTTCTTTCTTTCTTACTTTCTTTCTTTCTTGTTTTCATTCATTTTAGCTTTATTACCTTCTAACATTTTATCATTTGTTTTTGTTTTTCATTCTTTTTTCTTGATATCTTTCATTCTAGCTTTATTACCTTCTAACATTCTATTTTTAGTTTCTTTCCTTCTTTTTTTTGTTTTCGTTCATTTTAGCTTTAATACCTTCTAACATTCTATCATTCTTTTCTTTCTTTCTTTCTTGATATCTTTCATTCTAGCTTTAAGGCCTTCTAACATTCTCTCTTTAGTTTCTCTCTCTCTTTTTTTCTTTCATTTTAGCGTTAATACCTTCTAACGTTCTATGTTTAGTTTGTTTCTTTTTTTCTTTCTTGATATCTTTCATTCTAGCTTTAATACCTTCTAACATTCAATCTTTAGTTTCTTTCTTTCTATCTTGATATTTTTCATTCTTGCTTTAATACCTTCTAACATTCTATCTTTAGTTTCTTTCTTTCTTTCTTTCTTGATATTTTTCATTCTAGCTTTAATGCCTTCTAACATTCTATCTTTAGTTTCTTTCCTTCTTTCTTTCTTGTTTTCTTTCATTTTAGCTTTAATACCTTCTAACGTTCTTTCTTTAGTTTCTTTCTTTCTTTCTTGATATCTTTCATTCTAATTTTAATACCTTCTAACATTCTGTATTTCGTTTCTTTCTTTCTTTCTTTCTTGATATCTTTCATTCTTGCTTTAATACCTTCTTACATTCTATCTTTAGTTTCTTTCTTTCTTTCTTTCTTGATATCTGTCATTCTAGCTTTAATACATTCTAACATTCTATCTTTAGATTCTTTCCTTCTTTCTCTCTTATTTTCGTTCATTTTAGCTTTAATAACTTCTAACATTCTATCTTTAGTTTCTTTCTTTCTTTCTTGATATCTTTCATTCTAATTTTAATACATTCCTACATTCTATCTTTAGTTTCTTTCTTTCTTTCTGACTTTCTTTCTTGATTTCCTTCATTCTATCTTTAATAACCTCTGACAGTCTATCTTTTGTTTCTTTCTTTCTTTCTTGATATCTTTCATTCTAGCTTTTATAACTTCTAACGTTCTATCATTAGTTTTTTTTCTTTCTCGATTTCTTTCATTGTAGCTTTAATGCCTTCTAACATTCAATCTTTATTTTCTTTCTCTCTTGATATTTTTCATTCTAGCTTTAATACCTTCTAACATTCTATCTTTAGTTTCTTTGGTTCTTTCTTTCTTTCTTGTTTTGTTTATTTTAGCTTTAATACCTTCTAATATTCTATCATTAGTTTCTTTCTTTCTTTCTTTCTTGATATCTTTCATTCCAATTTTAATACCACCTAACATTCTATCTTTAGTTTCTTTCTTTCTTTCTTGATATCTTTCATTGTAGCTTTAATACCTTCTAATATTCTAAGTTTAGTTTCTTTTCTTCTTTCTTTATTGTTTTCTTTCATTTTAGCATTAATACCTTCTAACGTTCTACCTTTCGTTTCTTTCTTTCTTTCTTTCTTGATATCTTTCATTCTATCTTTAATACCTTCTAACATTCAATCTTTAGTTTCCTTCTTTCTTTCCTGATTTCATACATTCTAGCTTTAATACTTTATAACATTCTATCTTTACTTTCTTTCTTTCTATCTTATTTTCGCTCATTATAGCTTTAATAAATTTTAATATTCTATCATTCGTTTCCTTCTTTCTTTCTTTCTTGATATCTCATTCTAGCTTTAATTCCATCTAACGTTCTAACTTTAGTTTCTTTCTTTCTTTCTTTCTTTCTTGATTTCTTTCATTCTAGCTTTAATACGTTCTGACATTCTATCTTTAGTTTCTTTCTTTCCTTCTTGATATCTTTCATTCTAGCTTTAATACATTCTAACATTCTATCTTTTGTTTCTTTCTTTCTTGATATCTTTCATTCTAGCTTTAATAACTTTTAACAATCTATCTTTAGTTTGTTTCTTTCTTTCTTGATTTCTTTAATTCTAGCTTTAATACTTTCTTACATTCTATCTTTAGTTTCTTTCTTTCTTTCTTTCTTGATATCTTTTATTCTTCCTTTAATACCTTCTTACATTCTATCTTTAGTTTCTTTCTTTCTTTCTTGATTTCCTTCATTCATGCTTTAATACCTTCTGACATTCGATCTTTAGTTTCTATCTTTCTTTCTTGTATTCTTTCATTCTAGCTTTAATATCTTCTAACATTCAATCTTTAGTTTCCTTCTTTCTTTCTTGATATATTTCATTCTAGCTTTAATTCCATGTGACATTCTATCTTTATTTTCTTTCTTTCTTTCTTTCTTGATATCTTTCATTCTAGCTTTAATACCTTCTGACATTCTATCTTTAGTTTCTTTCTTTCTTTCTTGATATCTTTCATTCTAGCTTTAATACCTTCTGACATTCTATCTTTAGTTTCTTTCTTTCTTTCTTGATATCTTTCATTCTAGCTTTAATACCTTCTTACGTTAAATCTTTACTTTCCTTCTTTCTTTCTTGATTTCTTTCATTCTAGCTTTAATACCTTCTGACATTGTATTTTTAGTTTCTTTCTTTCTTTCTTGATATCTTTCATTCTAGCTTCAATACCTTCTAACATTCTGTCTTTAGTTTCTTTCTTTCTTTCTTTCTTGATAACTTTCATTTTAGCTTTAATATCTTCTAACATTCAATCTTTAGTTTCCTTCTTTCTTTCTTGATATCTTTCATTCTAGCTTTAATTCCATCTGACATTCTATCATTATTTTCTTTCTTTCTTTCTTTCTTGATATCTTTCATTCTAGCTTTAATACCTTCTAACTTTCTATCTTTAGTTTCTTTCTTTCTTGTTTTCTTTCATTTTAGCTTTAATACATTCTAACGTTCTATCTGTAGTTTCTTTCTTTCTTTCTTGATATCTTTCATTCTAATTTTAATACCTTCTTACATTCTCTCTTTAATTTCTTTCTTTCTTTCTTGATTTCCTTCATTCATGCTTTAATACCTTCTGACATTCAATCTTTAGTTTCTTTCTTTCTTTCTTGATATCTTTCATTCTAGCTTTAATACCTTCGAACATTCTATCTATACTTTCTTTCTTTCTTTCTTTCTTTCTTTCTTGTTTTCGTTCATTTTAGCTTTAATAACTTCTAAAATTCTATCATTAGTTTCTTTCTTTCTTTCTTGATATCTTTCATTTTAGCTTTAATATCTTATAACATTCAATCTTTAGTTTCCTTTTTTCTTTCTTGATATCTTTCATTCTAGCTTTAATTCCATCTGACATTCTATCTTTATTTTCTCTCTTTCTTTCTTGATATCTTTCATTCTAGCTTAAATACCTTCTACCATTCAATCTTTACTTTCTTTCTTTCTTTCTTTCCTGATTTCTTTCATTCTAGCTTTAATACTTTCTAACATTCTATATTTACTTTCTTTCTTTCTTTCTTGTTTACGCTCATTTTAGCTTTAATACCTTCTAACATTCTATCTTTACTTTCTTTCTTTCTTTCTTTCTTTCTTTTTTCATTTATTTTAGCTTTAATACCTTCTAATATTCTATCATTAGTTTCTTTGTTTCTTTCTTGATATCTTTCATTCTAGCTTTAATACATTCTAACATTCAAATTTAGTTTCTTTCTTTCTTGATTTCTTTAATTCTATCTTTAATACCTTCTTACATTCTATCTTTAGTTTGTATCTTTCTTTCTTTCTTTCTTGATATCATCCAATCTAGCTTTAATACCTTCCAACATTCTATCTCTACTTTCTTTCTTTCTTTCTTTCTTTCTTTCTTTCTTTCTTTCTTTCTTTCTTTCTTTCTTTCTTTCTTTCTTTCTTACTTTCTTTCTTTCTTGTTTTCATTCATTTTAGCTTTATTACCTTCTAACATTTTATCATTTGTTTTTGTTTTTCATTCTTTTTTCTTGATATCTTTCATTCTAGCTTTATTACCTTCTAACATTCTATTTTTAGTTTCTTTCCTTCTTTTTTTTGTTTTCGTTCATTTTAGCTTTAATACCTTCTAACATTCTATCATTCTTTTCTTTCTTTCTTTCTTGATATCTTTCATTCTAGCTTTAAGGCCTTCTAACATTCTCTCTTTAGTTTCTCTCTCTCTTTTTTTCTTTCATTTTAGCGTTAATACCTTCTAACGTTCTATGTTTAGTTTGTTTCTTTTTTTCTTTCTTGATATCTTTCATTCTAGCTTTAATACCTTCTAACATTCAATCTTTAGTTTCTTTCTTTCTATCTTGATATTTTTCATTCTTGCTTTAATACCTTCTAACATTCTATCTTTAGTTTCTTTCTTTCTTTCTTTCTTGATATTTTTCATTCTAGCTTTAATGCCTTCTAACATTCTATCTTTAGTTTCTTTCCTTCTTTCTTTCTTGTTTTCTTTCATTTTAGCTTTAATACCTTCTAACGTTCTTTCTTTAGTTTCTTTCTTTCTTTCTTGATATCTTTCATTCTAATTTTAATACCTTCTAACATTCTGTATTTCGTTTCTTTCTTTCTTTCTTTCTTGATATCTTTCATTCTTGCTTTAATACCTTCTTACATTCTATCTTTAGTTTCTTTCTTTCTTTCTTTCTTGATATCTGTCATTCTAGCTTTAATACATTCTAACATTCTATCTTTAGATTCTTTCCTTCTTTCTCTCTTATTTTCGTTCATTTTAGCTTTAATAACTTCTAACATTCTATCTTTAGTTTCTTTCTTTCTTTCTTGATATCTTTCATTCTAATTTTAATACATTCCTACATTCTATCTTTAGTTTCTTTCTTTCTTTCTGACTTTCTTTCTTGATTTCCTTCATTCTATCTTTAATAACCTCTGACAGTCTATCTTTTGTTTCTTTCTTTCTTTCTTGATATCTTTCATTCTAGCTTTTATAACTTCTAACGTTCTATCATTAGTTTTTTTTCTTTCTCGATTTCTTTCATTGTAGCTTTAATGCCTTCTAACATTCAATCTTTATTTTCTTTCTCTCTTGATATTTTTCATTCTAGCTTTAATACCTTCTAACATTCTATCTTTAGTTTCTTTGGTTCTTTCTTTCTTTCTTGTTTTGTTTATTTTAGCTTTAATACCTTCTAATATTCTATCATTAGTTTCTTTCTTTCTTTCTTTCTTGATATCTTTCATTCCAATTTTAATACCACCTAACATTCTATCTTTAGTTTCTTTCTTTCTTTCTTGATATCTTTCATTGTAGCTTTAATACCTTCTAATATTCTAAGTTTAGTTTCTTTTCTTCTTTCTTTATTGTTTTCTTTCATTTTAGCATTAATACCTTCTAACGTTCTACCTTTCGTTTCTTTCTTTCTTTCTTTCTTGATATCTTTCATTCTATCTTTAATACCTTCTAACATTCAATCTTTAGTTTCCTTCTTTCTTTCCTGATTTCATTCATTCTAGCTTTAATACTTTATAACATTCTATCTTTACTTTCTTTCTTTCTATCTTATTTTCGCTCATTATAGCTTTAATAAATTTTAATATTCTATCATTCGTTTCCTTCTTTCTTTCTTTCTTGATATCTCATTCTAGCTTTAATTCCATCTAACGTTCTAACTTTAGTTTCTTTCTTTCTTTCTTTCTTTCTTGATTTCTTTCATTCTAGCTTTAATACGTTCTGACATTCTATCTTTAGTTTCTTTCTTTCCTTCTTGATATCTTTCATTCTAGCTTTAATACATTCTAACATTCTATCTTTTGTTTCTTTCTTTCTTGATATCTTTCATTCTAGCTTTAATAACTTTTAACAATCTATCTTTAGTTTGTTTCTTTCTTTCTTGATTTCTTTAATTCTAGCTTTAATACTTTCTTACATTCTATCTTTAGTTTCTTTCTTTCTTTCTTTCTTGATATCTTTTATTCTTCCTTTAATACCTTCTTACATTCTATCTTTAGTTTCTTTCTTTCTTTCTTGATTTCCTTCATTCATGCTTTAATACCTTCTCACATTCGATCTTTAGTTTCTATCTTTCTTTCTTGTATTCTTTCATTCTAGCTTTAATATCTTCTAACATTCAATCTTTAGTTTCCTTCTTTCTTTCTTGATATATTTCATTCTAGCTTTAATTCCATGTGACATTCTATCTTTATTTTCTTTCTTTCTTTCTTTCTTGATATCTTTCATTCTAGCTTTAATACCTTCTGACATTCTATCTTTAGTTTCTTTCTTTCTTTCTTGATATCTTTCATTCTAGCTTTAATACCTTCTGACATTCTATCTTTAGTTTCTTTCTTTCTTTCTTGATATCTTTCATTCTAGCTTTAATACCTTCTTACGTTAAATCTTTACTTTCCTTCTTTCTCTCTTGATTTCTTTCATTCTAGCTTTAATACCTTCTGACATTGTATTTTTAGTTTCTTTCTTTCTTTCTTGATATCTTTCATTCTAGCTTCAATACCTTCTAACATTCTGTCTTTAGTTTCTTTCTTTCTTTCTTTCTTGATAACTTTCATTTTAGCTTTAATATCTTCTAACATTCAATCTTTAGTTTCCTTCTTTCTTTCTTGATATCTTTCATTCTAGCTTTAATTCCATCTGACATTCTATCATTATTTTCTTTCTTTCTTTCTTTCTTGATATCTTTCATTCTAGCTTTAATACCTTCTAACTTTCTATCTTTAGTTTCTTTCTTTCTTGTTTTCTTTCATTTTAGCTTTAATACATTCTAACGTTCTATCTGTAGTTTCTTTCTTTCTTTCTTGATATCTTTCATTCTAATTTTAATACCTTCTTACATTCTCTCTTTAATTTCTTTCTTTCTTTCTTGATTTCCTTCATTCATGCTTTAATACCTTCTGACATTCAATCTTTAGTTTCTTTCTTTCTTTCTTGATATCTTTCATTCTAGCTTTAATACCTTCGAACATTCTATCTATACTTTCTTTCTTTCTTTCTTTCTTTCTTTCTTGTTTTCGTTCATTTTAGCTTTAATAACTTCTAAAATTCTATCATTAGTTTCTTTCTTTCTTTCTTGATATCTTTCATTTTAGCTTTAATATCTTATAACATTCAATCTTTAGTTTCCTTTTTTCTTTCTTGATATCTTTCATTCTAGCTTTAATTCCATCTGACATTCTATCTTTATTTTCTCTCTTTCTTTCTTTCTTTCTTGATATCTTTCATTCTAGCCTTCTGACATTCTATCTTTAGTTTCTTTCTTTCTTGATATCTTACATTCTCGCTTTAATAACTTTTAACAATCTATCTTTAGTTTGTTTGTTTCTTTCTTTCTTGATATCTTTCATTCTAGCTTTAATACCTTCTTACGTTAAGTCTTTAGTTTCCTTCTTTCTTTCTTGATTTCTTTCATTCTAGCTTTAATACCTTCTGACATTCCATTTTTAGTTTCTTTCTTTCTTTCTTGATATCTTTCATTCTAGCTTTAATACCTTCTAACATTCTGTCTTTAGTTTCTTTCTTTCTTTCTTTCTTGATATCTTTCATTATATCTTTAATATCTTCTAACATTCAATCTTTAGTTTCCTTCTTTCTTTCTTGATATCTTTCATTCTAGCTTTAATATATTCTAGCATTCAAATTTAGTCTCCTTCTTTCTTGATTTCTTTAATTCTAAGTTTAATACCTTCTTACATTCTATCTTTAGTTTATATCTTTCTTTCTTTCTTGATATCTTACATTCTAGCTTTAATACCTTCTAACATTCTATCTCTACTTTCTTTCTCTCTTTCTTTCTATCTTGTTTTCATTCATTTTAGCTTTCTTACCTTCTAATATTCTGTCATTAGTTTCTTTCTTTCTTTCTTTTTTGATATCTTTCATTCTAGCTTTAATACCTTCTAACATTCTATCTTTAGTTTCTTTCTTTCTTTCTTTCTTGATATCTTTCATTTTAGCTTTAATATCTTCTAACATACAATCTTTAGTTTTCTTCTTTCTTTCTTGATATCTTTCATTCTAGCTTTAATACCTTCTAACGTTCTATCTTTAGTTTATTTCTTTCTTTCTTGATATCTTTCATTCTAATTTTAATACCTTCTAACGTTCTGTCTTTAGTTTCTATCATTCTTTCTCGATTTCTTTCATTCTAGCTTTAATACCTTCTAACATTCAATCTTTAGTTTCTTTCTTTCCTTCTTGATATTTTCCATTCTAGCTTTAATACCTTCTAACATTCTATATTTACTTTCTTTCTTTCTCTTTCTTGTTTTCGTTCATTTTAGCTTTAATACCTTCTAATATTCTATCATTAGTTTCTTTCTTTCTTTCTTTCTTTCTTTCTTTCCTGATATCTTTAATTCTAGCTTTAATACCATCTAACATTCTATCTGTAATTTCTTTCTTTCTTTCTTGATATCTTTCATTCCAACTTGAATACATAACATTCAAATTTAGTCTCTTTCTTTCTTGATTTCTTTAATTCTAGATTTAATACCTTCTTACATTCTATCTTTAGTTCGTATCTTCCTTTCTTTCTTGATATCTTTCATTCTCTCCTTAATACCTTCTAACAATCTAGCTATACTTTCTTTCGTTCTTTCTTTCTTTCTTTCTTGTTTTCGTTTATTTTAGCTTCAAAACCTTCTAATATTCTATCATTAGTTTCTTTCTTTCTTTCTTTCATGATATCTTTCATTCTAGCTTTAATACATTCTAACATTCAAATTTAGTTTCTTTCTTTCTTGATTTCTTTAATTCTAGCTTTAATACCTTCTTACATTCTATCTTTAGTTTATATCTTTCGTTCTTGATATCATTCATTCTAGCTTTAATATCTTCTAACATTCTATCGCTACTTTCTTTCTCTCTTTCTTTCTTGTTTTCTTTCATTTTAGCTTCAATAACTTCTAACGTTCTATCTTTAGTTTCTTTCTTTCTTTCTTTCTTTCTTTTTTTCTCTCATTTTAGCTTTAAAACCGTCTAACGTTCTATCTGTAGTTTCTTTCTTTCTTTCTTGATATCTTTCATTCTAATTTTAATACCTTCTAAAGTTCTGTCTTTAATTTCTTTCTTTCTTTCTTGATTTCCTTCATTCATGCTTTAATACCTTCTGACATTCAATCTTTAATTTCTTTCTTTCTTTCTTGATATCTTTCATTCTAGCTTTAATACCTTCTAAATTTCTATCTTTACTTTCTTTCTTTCTTTCTTTCTTTCTTTCTTTCTTGTTTTCGTTCATTTTAGCTTTAATAACTTCTAAAATTCAATCATTGGTTTCTTTCTTTCTTTCTTTCTTGATTTCCTTTATTCTAGCTTTAAAACCTTCTACCATTCAATCTTTACGTTCTTTCTTTCTTTCTTGATATCTTTCATTCTAGCTTTAATGCCTTCTAACATTCTATCTTTAGTTTCTTTCTTTCTTTCTTTCTTGATATTTTTCATTCTAGCTTTAATGCCTTCTAACATTCTATCTTTAGTTTCTTTCCTTCTTTCTTTCTTGTTTTCTTTCATTTTAGCTTTAATACCTTCTAACGTTCTTTCTTTAGTTTCTTTCTTTCTTTCTTGATATCTTTCATTCTAATTTTAATACCTTCTAACATTCTGTCTTTCGTTTCTTTCTTTCTTTCTTTCTTGATATCTTTCATTCTTGCTTTAATACCTTCTTACATTCTATCTTTAGTTTCTTTCTTTCTTTCTTTCTTGATATCTTTCATTTTAGCTTTAATATCTTCTAACATACAATCTTTAGTTTTCTTCTTTCTTTTTTGATATCTTTCATTCTAGCTTTAATACCTTCTAACGTTCTATCTTTAGTTTATTTCTTTCTTGTTTTCTTTCATTTTAGCTTTAATACCTTCTAACGTTCTGTCTTTAGTTTCTCTCATTCTTTCTCGATTTCTTTCATTCTAGCTTTAATACCTTCTAACATTCAATCTTTAGTTTCTTTCTTTCCTTCTTGATATTTTCCATTCTAGCTTTAATACCTTCGAACATTCTATATTTACTTTCTTTCTTTCTCTTTCTTGTTTTCGTTCATTTTAGCTTTAATACCTTCTAATATTCTATCATTAGTTTCTTTCTTTCTTTCTTTCTTTCTTTCTTGATATCTTTCATTCTAGCTTTAATACCATCTAACATTCTATCTGTAATTTCTTTCTTTCTTTCTTGATATCTTTCATTCCAACTTTAATACATTCTAACATTCAAATTTAGTCTCTTTCTTTCTTGATTTCTTTAATTCTAGATTTAATACCTTCTTACATTCTATCTTTAGTTCGTATCTTCCTTTCTTTCTTGATATCTTTCATTCTCTCCTTAATACCTTCTAACAATCTAGCTATACTTTCTTTCGTTCTTTCTTTCTTTCTTGTTTTCGTTTATTTTAGCTTTAATACCTTCTAATATTCTATCATTAGTTTCTTTCTTTCTTTCTTTCATGATATCTTTCATTCTAGCTTTAATACATTCTAACATTCAAATTTAGTTTCTTTCTTTCTTGATTTCTTTAATTCTAGCTTTAATACCTTCTTACATTCTATCTTTAGTTTATATCTTCCATTCTTGATATCATTCATTCTAGCTTTAATATCTTCTAACATTCTATCTCTACTTTCTTTCTCTCTTTCTTTCTTGTTTTCTTTCATTTTAGCTTCAATAACTTCTAACGTTCTATCTTTAGTTTCTTTCTTTCTTTCTTTCTTTTTTTCTCTCATTTTAGCTTTAAAACCGTCTAACGTTCTATCTGTAGTTTCTTTCTTTCTTTCTTGATATCTTTCATTCTAATTTTAATACCTTCTAAAGTTCTGTCTTTAATTTCTTTCTTTCTTTCTTGATTTCCTTCATTCATGCTTTAATACCTTCTGACATTCAATCTTTAATTTCTTTCTTTCTTTCTTGATATCTTTCATTCTAGCTTTAATACCTTCTAACTTTCTATCTTTAGTTTCTTTCTTTCTTGTTTTCTTTCATTTTAGCTTTAATACATTCTAACGTTCTATCTGTAGTTTCTTTCTTTCTTTCTTGATATCTTTCATTCTAATTTTATTACCTTCTAACGTTCTGTCTTTAGTTTCTTTCTTTCTTTCTTGATATCTTTCATTCTTGCTTTAAAACCTTCTTACATTCTCTCTTTAATTTCTTTCTTTCTTTCTTGATTTCCTTCATTCATGCTTTAATACCTTCTGACATTCTATCTTTAGTTTCCTTTTTTCTTTCTTGATATCTTTCATTCTAGCTTTAATTCCATCTGACATTCTATCTTTATTTTCTTTCTTTCTTTCTTTCTTTCTTGATATCTTTCATTCTAGCCTTCTGACATTCTATCTTTAGTTTCTTTCTTTCTTGATATCTTTCATTCTCGCTTTAATAACTTTTAACAATCTATCTTTAGTTTGTTTGTTTCTTTCTTTCTTGATATCTTTCATTCTAGCTTTAATACCTTCTTACGTTAAGTCTTTAGTTTCCTTCTTTCTTTCTTGATTTCTTTCATTCTAGCTTTAATACCTTCTGACATTCCATTTTTAGTTTCTTTCTTTCTTTCTTGATATCTTTCATTCTAGCTTTAATACCTTCTAACATTCTGTCTTTAGTTTCTTTCTTTCTTTCTTTCTTGATATCTTTCATTATATCTTTAATATCTTCTAACATTCAATCTTTAGTTTCCTTCTTTCTTTCTTGATATCTTTCATTCTAGCTTTAATATATTCTAGCATTCAAATTTAGTCTCCTTCTTTCTTGATTTCTTTAATTCTAGCTTTAATACCTTCTTACATTCTATCTTTAGTTTATATCTTTCTTTCTTTCTTGATATCTTACATTCTAGCTTTAATACCTTCTAACATTCTATCTCTACTTTCTTTCTCTCTTTCTTTCTATCTTGTTTTCATTCATTTTAGCTTTCTTCCCTTCTAATATTCTGTCATTAGTTTCTTTCTTTCTTTCTTTCTTGATATCTTTCATTCTAGCTTTAATACCTTCTAACATTCTATCTTTAGTTTCTTTCTTTCTTTCTTTCTTGATATCTTTCATTTTAGCTTTACTATCTTCTAACATACAATCTTTAGTTTTCTTCTTTCTTTCTTGATATCTTTCATTCTAGCTTTAATACCTTCTAACATTCTATCTTTAGTTTATTTCTTTCTTTCTTGATATCTTTCATTCTAATTTTAATACCTTCTAACGTTCTGTCTTTAGTTTCTATCATTCTTTCTCGATTTCTTTCATTCTAGCTTTAATACCTTCTTACATTCTATCTTTAGTTTATATCTTTCGTTCTTGATATCATTCATTCTAGCTTTAATATCTTCTAACATTCTATCTCTACTTTCTTTCTCTCTTTCTTTCTTGTTTTCTTTCATTTTAGCTTCAATAACTTCTAACGTTCTATCTTTAGTTTCTTTCTTTCTTTCTTTCTTTTTTTCTCTCATTTTAGCTTTAAAACCGTCTAACGTTCTATCTGTAGTTTCTTTCTTTCTTTCTTGATATCTTTCATTCTAATTTTAATACCTTCTAAAGTTCTGTCTTTAATTTCTTTCTTTCTTTCTTGATTTCCTTCATTCATGCTTTAATACCTTCTGACATTCAATCTTTAATTTCTTTCTTTCTTTCTTGATATCTTTCATTCTAGCTTTAATACCTTCTAACTTTCTATCTTTACTTTCTTTCTTTCTTTCTTTCTTTCTTTCTTTCTTTCTTGTTTTCGTTCATTTTAGCTTTAATAACTTCTAAAATTCAATCATTGGTTTCTTTCTTTCTTTCTTTCTTGATTTCCTTTATTCTAGCTTTAAAACCTTCTACCATTCAATCTTTACGTTCTTTCTTTCTTTCTTGATATCTTTCATTCTAGCTTTAATGCCTTCTAACATTCTATCTTTAGTTTCTTTCTTTCTTTCTTTCTTGATATTTTTCATTCTAGCTTTAATACATTCTAACATTCTATCTTTAGATTCTTTCCTTCTTTCTCTCTTATTTTCGTTCATTTTAGCTTTAATAACTTCTAACATTCTATCTTTAGTTTCTTTCTTTCTTTCTTGATATCTTTCATTCTAATTTTAATACCTTCTAACATTCTGTCTTTCGTTTCTTTCTTTCTTTCTTTCTTGATATCTTTCATTCTTGCTTTAATACCTTCTTACATTCTATCTTTAGTTTCTTTCTTTCTTTCTTTCTTGATATCTGTCATTCTAGCTTTAATACATTCCTACATTCTATCTTTAGTTTCTTTCTTTCTTTCTGACTTTCTTTCTTGATTTCCTTCATTCTATCTTTAATAACCTCTGACAGTCTATCTTTTGTTTCTTTCTTTCTTTCTTGATATCTTTCATTCTAGCTTTTATAACTTCTAACGTTCTATCATTAGTTTTTTTTCTTTCTCGATTTCTTTCATTGTAGCTTTAATGCCTTCTAACATTCAATCTTTATTTTCTTTCTCTCTTGATATTTTTCATTCTAGCTTTAATACCTTCTAACATTCTATCATTAGTTTCTTTGGTTCTTTCTTTCTTTCTTGTTTTTGTTTATTTTAGCTTTAATACCTTCTAATATTCTATCATTAGTTTCTTTCTTTCTTTCTTTCTTGATATCTTTCATTCCAATTTTAATACCACCTAACATTCTATCTTTAGTTTCTTTCTTTCTTTCTTGATATCTTTCATTGTAGCTTTAATACCTTCTAATATTCTAACTTTAGTTTCTTTTCTTCTTTCTTTATTGTTTTCTTTCATTTGAGCATTAATACCTTCTAACGTTCTACCTTTCGTTTCTTTCTTTCTTTCTTTCTTGATATCTTTCATTCTATCTTTAATACCTTCTAACATTCAATCTTTAGTTTCCTTCTTTCTTTCCTGATTTCATTCATTCTAGCTTTAATACTTTATAACATTCTATCTTTACTTACTTTCTTTCTTTCTTATTTTCGCTCATTATAGCTTTAATAAATTTTAATATTCTATCATTCGTTTCCTTCTTTCTTTCTTTCTTGATTTCCTTTATTCTAGCTTTAATACCTTCTACCATTCAATCTTTTCTTTCTTTCTTTCTTTCTTGTTTTCGTTCATTTTAGCTTTAATACCTTCTAATATTCTATCATTAGTTTCTTTCTGTCTTTCTTTCTTGATATCTCATTCTAGCTTTAATTCCATCTAACGTTCTAACTTTAGTTTCTTTCTTTCTTTCTTTCTTTCTTGATTTCTTTCATTCTAGCTTTAATACGTTCTGACATTCTATCTTTAGTTTCTTTCTTTCCTTCTTGATATATTTCATTCTAGCTTTAATACATTCTAACATTCTATCTTTTGTTTCTTTCTTTCTTGATATCTTTCATTCTAGCTTTAATAACTTTTAACAATCTATCTTTAGTTTGTTTCTTTCTTGATTTCTTTAATTCTAGCTTTAATACTTTCTTACATTCTATCTTTAGTTTCTTTCTTTCTTTCTTTCTTTCTTTCTTGATATTTTTTATTCTTCCTTTAATACCTTCTTACATTCTATCTTTAGTTTCTTTCTTTCTTTCTTGATTTCCTTCATTCATGCTTTAATACCTTCTGACATTCGATCTTTAGTTTCTATCTTTCTTTCTTGTATTCTTTCATTCTAGCTTTAATATCTTCTAACATTCAATCTTTAGTTTCCTTCTTTCTTTCTTGATATATTACATTCTAGCTTTAATTACATGTGACATTCTATCTTTATTTCCTTTCTTTCTTTCTTTCTTGATATCTTTCATTCTAGCTTTAATACATTGTAACATTCTATCTTTTGTTTCTTTCTTTCTTGATATCTTTCATTCTAGCTTTAATTCCATGTGACATTCTATCTTTATTTTCTTTCTTTCTTTCTTTCTTGATATCTTTCATTCTAGCTTTAATACCTTCTAACTTTCTATCTTTAGTTTCTTTCTTTCTTGTTTTCTTTCATTTTAGCTTTAATACATTCCAGCGTTCTATCTGTAGTTTCTTTCTTTCTTTCTTGATATCTTTCATTCTAATTTTAATACCTTCTAACGTTCTGTCTTTAGTTTCTTTCTTTCTTTCTTGATATCTTTCATTCTTGCTTTAATACCTTCTTACATTCTCTCTTTAATTTCTTTCTTTCTTTCTTGATTTCCTTCATTCATGCTTTAATACCTTCTGACATTCTATCTTTAGTTTCTTTCTTTCTTTCTTGATATCTTTCATTCTAGCTTTAATACCTTCGAACATTCTATCTATACTTTCTTTCTTTCTTTCTTTCTTGTTTTCGTTCATTTTAGCTTTAATAACTTCTAAAATTCTATCATTAGTTTCTTTCTTTCTTTCTTGATATCTTTCATTTTAGCTTTAATATCTTCTAACATTCAATCTTTAGTTTCCTTCTTTCTTTCTTGATATCTTTCATTCTAGCTTTAATTCCATCTGACATTCTATCTTTATTTTCTTTCTTTCTTTCTTTCTTTCTTGATATCTTTCATTCTAGCCTTCTGACATTCTGTCTTTAGTTTCTTTCTTTCTTGATATCTTTCATTCTCGCTTTAATAACTTTTAACAATCTATCTTTAGTTTGTTTCTTTCTTTCTTGATATCTTTCATTCTAGCTTTAATACCTTCTTACGTTAAGTCTTTAGTTTCCTTCTTTCTTTCTTGATTTCTTTCATTCTAGCTTTAATACCTTCTGACATTCCATTTTTAGTTTCTTTCTTTCTTTCTTGATATCTTTCATTCTAGCTTTAATACCTTCTAACATTCTGTCTTTAGTTTCTTTCTTTCTTTCTTTCTTGATATCTTTCATTATATCTTTAATATCTTCTAACATTCAATCTTTAGTTTCCTTCTTTCTTTCTTGATATCTTTCATTCTAGCTTTAATATATTCTAGCATTCAAATTTAGTCTCCTTCTTTCTTGATTTCTTTAATTCTAGCTTTAATACCTTCTTACATTCTATCTTTAGTTTATATCTTTCTTTCTTTCTTGATATCTTACATTCTAGCTTTAATACCTTGTAACATTCTATCTCTACTTTCTTTCTCTCTTTCTTTCAATCTTGTTTTCATTCATTTTAGCTTTCTTACCTTCTAATATTCTGTCATTAGTTTCTTTCTTTCTTTCTTTCTTGATATCTTTCATTCTAGCTTTAATACCTTCTAACATTCTATCTTTAGTTTCTTTCTTTCTTTCTTTCTTGATATCTTTCATTTTAGCTTTAATATCTTCTAACATACAATCTTTAGTTTTCTTCTTTCTTTCTTGATATCTTTCATTCTAGCTTTAATAGCTTCTAACGTTCTATCTTTAGTTTATTTCTTTCTTTCTTGATATCTTTCATTCTAATTTTAATACCTTCTAACGTTCTGTCTTTAGTTTCTATCATTCTTTCTCGATTTCTTTCATTCTAGCTTTAATACCTTCTAACATTCAATCTTTAGTTTCTATCTTTCCTTCTTGATATTTTCCATTCTAGCTTTAATACCTTCTAACATTCTATATTTACTTTCTTTCTTTCTTTTTCTTGTTTTCGTTCATTTTAGCTTTAATACCTTCTAATATTCTATCATTAGTTTCTTTCTTTCTTTCTTTCTTTCTTTCTTTCTTTCTTACTTTCTTTCTTTCTTTCTTGATATCTTTCATTCTAGCTTTAATACCATCTAACATTCTATCTGTAATTTCTTTCTTTCTTTCTTGATATCTTTCATTCCAACTTTAATACATTCTAACATTCAAATTTAGTCTTTTTCTTTCTTGATTTCTTTAATTCTAGATTTAATACCTTCTTACATTCTATCTTTAGTTCGTATCTTCCTTTCTTTCTTGATATCTTTCATTCTCTCCTCAATACCTTCTAACAATCTAGCTATACTTTCTTTCGTTCTTTCTTTCTTTCTTGTTTTCGTTTATTTTAGCTTTAATACCTTCTAATATTCTATCATTAGTTTCTTTCTTTCTTTCTTTCATGATATCTTTCATTCTAACTTTAATACATTCTAACATTCAAATTTAGTTTCTTTCTTTCTTGATTTCTTTAATTCTAGCTTTAATACCTTCTTACATTCTATCTTTTGTTTATATCTTTCGTTCTTGATATCATTCATTCTAGCTTTAATATCTTCTAACATTCTATCTCTACTTTCTTTCTCTCTTTCTTTCTTGTTTTCTTTCATTTTAGCTTCAATAACTTCTAACGTTCTATCTTTAGTTTCTTTCTTTCTTTCTTTCTTTCTTTTTTCTCTCATTTTAGCTTTAAAACCGTCTAACGTTCTATCTGTAGTTTCTTTCTTTCTTTCTTGATATCTTTCATTCTAATTTTAATACCTTCTAAAGTTCTGTCTTTAATTTCTTTCTTTCTTTCTTGATTTCCTTCATTCATGCTTTAATACCTTCTGACATTCAATCTTTAATTTCTTTCTTTCTTTCTTGATATCTTTCATTCTAGCTTTAATACCTTCTAACTTTCTATCTTTACTTTCTTTCTTTCTTTCTTTCTTTCTTTCTTTCTTGTTTTCGTTCATTTTAGCTTTAATAACTTCTAAAATTCAATCATTGGTTTCTTTCTTTCTTTCTTTCTTGATTTCCTTTATTCTAGCTTTAATACCTTCTACCATTCAATCTTTACGTTCTTTCTTTCTTTCTTGATATCTTTCATTCTAGCTTTAATACCTTCGAACATTCTATCTATACTTTCTTTCTTTCTTTCTTTCTTGTTTTCGTTCATTTTAGCTTTAATAACTTCTAAAATTCTATCATTAGTTTCTTTCTTTCTTTCTTGATATCTTTCATTTTAGCTTTAATATCTTCTAACATTCAATCTTTAGTTTCCTTCTTTCTTTCTTGATATCTTTCATTCTAGCTTTAATTCCATCTGACATTCTATCTTTATTTTCTTTCTTTCTTTCTTTCTTTCTTGATATCTTTCATTCTAGCCTTCTGACATTCTGTCTTTAGTTTCTTTCTTTCTTGATATCTTTCATTCTCGCTTTAATAACTTTTAACAATCTATCTTTAGTTTGTTTCTTTCTTTCTTGATATCTTTCATTCTAGCTTTAATACCTTCTTACGTTAAGTCTTTAGTTTCCTTCTTTCTTTCTTGATTTCTTTCATTCTAGCTTTAATACCTTCTGACATTCCATTTTTAGTTTCTTTCTTTCTTTCTTGATATCTTTCATTCTAGCTTTAATACCTTCTAACATTCTGTCTTTAGTTTCTTTCTTTCTTTCTTTCTTGATATCTTTCATTATATCTTTAATATCTTCTAACATTCAATCTTTAGTTTCCTTCTTTCTTTCTTGATATCTTTCATTCTAGCTTTAATATATTCTAGCATTCAAATTTAGTCTCCTTCTTTCTTGATTTCTTTAATTCTAGCTTTAATACCTTCTTACATTCTATCTTTAGTTTATATCTTTCTTTCTTTCTTGATATCTTACATTCTAGCTTTAATACCTTGTAACATTCTATCTCTACTTTCTTTCTCTCTTTCTTTCAATCTTGTTTTCATTCATTTTAGCTTTCTTACCTTCTAATATTCTGTCATTAGTTTCTTTCTTTCTTTCTTTCTTGATATCTTTCATTCTAGCTTTAATATCTTCTAACATTCTATCTTTAGTTTCTTTCTTTCTTTCTTTCTTGATATCTTTCATTTTAGCTTTAATATCTTCTAACATACAATCTTTAGTTTTCTTCTTTCTTTCTTGATATCTTTCATTCTAGCTTTAATAGCTTCTAACGTTCTATCTTTAGTTTATTTCTTTCTTTCTTGATATCTTTCATTCTAATTTTAATACCTTCTAACGTTCTGTCTTTAGTTTCTATCATTCTTTCTCGATTTCTTTCATTCTAGCTTTAATACCTTCTAACATTCAATCTTTAGTTTCTATCTTTCCTTCTTGATATTTTCCATTCTAGCTTTAATACCTTCTAACATTCTATATTTACTTTCGTTCTTTCTTTTTCTTGTTTTCGTTCATTTTAGCTTTAATACCTTCTAATATTCTATCATTAGTTTCTTTCTTTCTTTCTTTCTTTCTTTCTTTCTTACTTTCTTTCTTTCTTTCTTGATATCTTTCATTCTAGCTTTAATACCATCTAACATTCTATCTGTAATTTCTTTCTTTCTTTCTTGATATCTTTCATTCCAACTTTAATACATTCTAACATTCAAATTTAGTCTTTTTCTTTCTTGATTTCTTTAATTCTAGATTTAATACCTTCTTACATTCTATCTTTAGTTCGTATCTTCCTTTCTTTCTTGATATCTTTCATTCTCTCCTTAATACCTTCTAACAATCTAGCTATACTTTCTTTCGTTCTTTCTTTCTTTCTTGTTTTCGTTTATTTTAGCTTTCATACCTTCTAATATTCTATCATTAGTTTTTTTCTTTCTTTCTTTCATGATATCTTTCATTCTAACTTTAATACATTCTAACATTCAAATTTAGTTTCTTTCTTTCTTGATTTCTTTAATTCTAGCTTTAATACCTTCTTACATTCTATCTTTTGTTTATATCTTTCGTTCTTGATATCATTCATTCTAGCTTTAATATCTTCTAACATTCTATCTCTACTTTCTTTCTCTCTTTCTTTCTTGTTTTCTTTCATTTTAGCTTCAATAACTTCTAACGTTCTATCTTTAGTTTCTTTCTTTCTTTCTTTCTTTCTTTTTTCTCTCATTTTAGCTTTAAAACCGTCTAACGTTCTATCTGTAGTTTCTTTCTTTCTTTCTTGATATCTTTCATTCTAATTTTAATACCTTCTAAAGTTCTGTCTTTAATTTCTTTCTTTCTTTCTTGATTTCCTTCATTCATGCTTTAATACCTTCTGACATTCAATCTTTAATTTCTTTCTTTCTTTCTTGATATCTTTCATTCTAGCTTTAATACCTTCTAACTTTCTATCTTTACTTTCTTTCTTTCTTTCTTTCTTTCTTTCTTGTTTTCGTTCATTTTAGCTTTAATAACTTCTAAAATTCAATCATTGGTTTCTTTCTTTCTTTCTTTCTTGATTTCCTTTATTCTAGCTTTAATACCTTCTACCATTCAATCTTTACGTTCTTTCTTTCTTTCTTGATATCTTTCATTCTAGCTTTAATGCCTTCTAACATTCTATCTTTAGTTTCTTTCCTTCTTTCCTTCATGTTTTCTTTCATTTTAGCTTTAATACCTTCTAACGTTCTATCTTTAGTTTCTTTCTTTCTTTCTTTCTTGATATCTTTCATTCTAGCTTTAATATATTCTAGCATTCAAATTTAGTCTCCTTCTATCTTGATTTCTTTAATTCTAGCTTTAATACCTTCTAACATTCTATCTCTACTTTCTTTCTCTCTTTCTTTCTTTCTTGTTTTCATTCATTTTAGCTTTCTTACCTTCTAATATTCTGTCATTAGTTTCTTTCTTTCTTTCTTTCTTGATATCTTTCATTTTAGCTTTAATATCTTCTAACATTCAATCCTTAGTTTCCTTCTTTCTTTCTTGATATCTTTCATTCTAGCTTTAATTCCATCTGACATTCTATCTTTATTTTTTTTCTTTCTTTCTTTCTTTCTTGATATCTTTCATTCTAGCATTAATAACTTCTGACATTCTAGCTTTAGTTTGTTTCTTTCTTTCTTGATATCTTTCATTCTAGCTTTAATAACTTTTAACAATCTATCTTTAGTTTGATTCTTTCTTTCTTTCTTGATATCTTTCATTCTAGCTTTAATACCTTGTTTTCATTCATTTTAGCTTTCTTACCTTCTAATATTCTATCATTAGTTTCTTTCTTTCTTTCTTTCTTGATGTCTTTCATTCTAGCTTTAATACCTTCTAACATTCTGTCTTTAGTTTCTTTCTTTCTTTCTTTCTTGATATCTTTCATTCCAGCTTTAAGGCCTTCTAACATTCTATCTTTAGTTTCTTTCTTTCTTGTTTTCTTTCATTTTAGTTTTAATACCTTATAACGTTCTATCTTTAGTTTCTTTCTTTCTTTCTTGATATCTTTCATTCTAGCTTGAATACCTTCTAACATTCTATCTTTTCTTTCTTTCTTTCTTTCTTTCTTGTTTTCGTTCATTTTAGCTTTAATACCTTCTAACGTTCTATGTTTAGTTTCTTTCTTTCTTTCTTTCTTGTTTTATTTCATTTTAGCTTTAATACCTTCTTACCTTCTATCTGTAGTTCCTTTCTATCTTTCTTGATATCTTTCATTCTAATTTTAATGCCTTCTAACGTTCTGTCTTTAGTTTCTTTCTTTCTTCCTTGATATCTTTCATTCTTGCTTTAATACCTTCTTACATTCTATCTTTAATTTCTTTCTTTCTTTCTTGATTTCCTTCACTCATCCTTTAAAACCTTCTGACATTCTATCTTTAGTTTCTTTCTTTCTTTCTTGATTTCTTTCATTCATGCTTTAATACCTTCTAACATTCAATCTTTAATTTCTTTCTTTCTTTCTTGATATCTTTCATTCTAGCTTTAATACCTTCTAACATTCAATCTTTAGTTTCTTTCTTTCCTTCTTGATATTTTTCATTCTAGCTTTAATACCTTCTAACATTCTATATTTACTTTCTTTCTTTCTCTTTCTTATTTTCGTTC
The DNA here is from genome assembly GCA_037013535.1 of Intellagama lesueurii. Taxonomy (NCBI): domain Eukaryota; kingdom Metazoa; phylum Chordata; class Lepidosauria; order Squamata; family Agamidae; genus Intellagama; species Intellagama lesueurii. The sequence continues at coordinate 17,309,508 of JBAJHW010000013.1, forward strand.
ATTTTAGCTTTAATACCTTCTAATATTCTATCATTAGTTTCTTTCTTTCTTTCTTTCTTTCTTTCTTTCTTTCTTGATATCTTTCATTCGAGCTTTAATACCATCTAACATTCTATCTGTAATTTCTTTCTTTCTTTCTTGATATCATTCATTCCAACTTTAATACATTCTAACATTCAAATTTAGTCTCTTTCTTTATTGATTTCTTTAATTCTAGATTTAATACCTTCTTACATTCTATCTTTAGTTCGTATCTTCCTTTCTTTCTTGATATCTTTCATTCTCTCCTTAATACCTTCTAACAGTCTAGCTATACTTTCTTTCGTTCTTTCTTTCTTTCTTGTTTTCGTTTATTTTAGCTTTAATACCTTCTAATATTCTATCATTAGTTTCTTTCTTTCTTTCATGATATCTTTCATTCTAGCTTTAATACATTCTAACATTCAAATTTAGTTTCTTTCTTTCTTGATTTCTTTAATTCTAGCTTTAATACCTTCTTACATTCTATCTTTAGTTTATATCTTTCGTTCTTGATATCATTCATTCTAGCTTTAATACCTTCTAACATTCTATCTCTACTTTCTTTCTCTCTTTCTTTCTTGTTTTCTTTCATTTTAGCTTCAATAACTTCTAACGTTCTATCTTTAGTTTCTATCTTTCTTTCTTTCTTTCTTTTTTTCTCTCATTTTAGCTTTAAAACCGTCTAACGTTCTATCTGTAGTTTCTTTCTTTCTTTCTTGATATCTTTCATTCTAATTTTAATACCTTCTAAAGTTCTGTCTTTAATTTCTTTCTTTCTTTCTTGATTTCCTTCATTCATGCTTTAATACCTTCTGACATTCAATCTTTAATTTCTCTCTTTCTTTCTTGATATCTTTCATTCCAGCTTTAAGGCCTTCTAACATTCTATCTTTAGTTTCTTTCTTTCTTGTTTTCTTTCATTTTAGCTTTAATACCTTCTAACGTTCTATCTTTAGTTTCTTTCTTTCTTTCTTGATATCTTTCATTCTAGCTTGAATACCTTCTAACATTCTATCTTTTCTTTCTTTCTTTCTTTCTTGTTTTCGTTCATTTTAGCTTTAATACCTTCTAACATTCTATCATTAGTTTCTTTCTTTCTTTCTTGATATCTTTCATTCTAGCTTTAAGGCCTTCTAACATTCTCTCTTTAGTTTCTTTCTTTCTTGTTTTCTTTCATTTTAGCTTTAATACCTTCTAACGTTCTATGTTTAGTTTCTTTCCTTCTTTCTTTCTTGTTTTCTTTCATTTTAGCTTTAATACCTTCTTACCTTCTATCTGTAGTTTCTTTCTTTCTTTCTTGATATCTTTCATTCTAATTTTAATGCCTTCTAACGTTCTGTCTTTAGTTTCTTTCTTTCTTCCTTGATATCTTTCATTCTTGCTTTAATACCTTCTTACATTCTATCTTTAGTTTCTTTCTTTCTTTCTTGATTTCTTTCATTCATGCTTTAATACCTTCTAACATTCAATCTTTAATTTCATTCTTTCTTTCTTGATATCTTTCATTCTAGCTTTAATACCTTCTACCATTCAATCTTTACTTTCTTTCTTTCTTTCTTGATATCTTTCATTCTAGCTTTAATGCCTTTTAACATTCTATCTTTAGTTTCCTTCTTTCTTTCCTGATTTCTTTCATTCTAGCTTTAATACTTCCTAACATTCTATATTTACTTTCTTTATTTCTTTCATGTTTACGCTCATTTTAGCTTTAATACCTTCTAATATTCTATCATTAGTTTCTTTCTTTCTTTCTTTCTTGATTTCCTTTATTCTAGCTTTAAAACCTTCCACCATTCAATCTTTACTTTCTTTCTTTCTTTCTTGTTTTCGTTCATTTTAGCTTTAATACCTTCTAATATTCTATCATTAGTTTCTTTCTTTCTTTCTTTCTTGATATCTTTCATTCTAGCTTTAATTCGATCTAACGTTCTAACTTTAGTTTCTTTCTTTCTTTCTTTCTTGATTTCTTTCATTCTAGCTTTAATACGTTCTGACATTCTATCTTTAGTTTCTTTCTTTCTTTCTTGATATCTTTCATTCTAACTTTAATATCTTTTAACAATCTATCATTAGTTTGTTTCTTTCTTTCTTGATTTCTTTAATTCTAGCTTTAATACTTTCTTACATTCTATCTTTAGTTTCTTTCTTTCTTGACATCTTTCATTCTAGCTTCAATACCTTCTAACGTTCTATATTTAGTTTCTTTCTTTCTTTCTTGTTTTCTTTCATTCTAGCTTTCATACTTTCTAACATTCCATCTTTAGTTTCTTTCTTTCTTTCTTGATGTCTTTCATTCTAGCTTTAATAACTTCTAACATTCTATCTTTACTTTCTTTCTTTCTTTCTTTCTTGCTTTCGTTCATTTTAGCTTTAATACCTTCTAACATTCTATCATTAGTTTCTTTCTTTCTTTGTTTCTTTCTTGATATATTTCATTCTAACTTTAATACCATCTAACATTCTATCTTTAGTTTCTTTCCTTCTTTCTTTCTTGTTTTCTTTCATTTTAGCTTTAATACCTTCTTACCTTCTATCTGTAGTTTCTTTCTTTCTTTCTTGATACCTTTCATTCTAATTTTAATACCTTCTAACATTCTGTCTTTAGTTTCTTTCTTTCTTTCTTGATATCTTTCGTTCTAGCTTTAATACCTTCTAACATTCTATCATTAGTTTCTTTCTTTCTTTGTTTCTTTCTTGATAACTTTCATTCTAACTTTAATACCATCTAACATTCTATCTTTAGTTTCTTTCTTTCTTTCTTTCTTTCTTTCTTGATATCTTTCATTCTAGCTTTAAGGATTTCTAACAGTCTATCTTTAGTTTCTTTCCTTCTTTCTTTCTTCTTCTCTTTCATTTTATCTTTAATACCTTCTAAAGTTCTATCTTTAGTTTCTTTCTTTCTTTCTTGATATCTTTCATTCTAATTTTAATACCTTCTGACATTCTATCTTTAGTTTCTTTCTTGATATTTTTCATTCTAGCTTTAATGCCTTCTAACATTCTATATTTACTTCCTTTCTTTCTCTTTCTTGTTTTCGTTCATTTTAGCTTTAATTCCTTCTAATATTCTATCATTAGTTTCTTTCTTTCTTTCTTGAAATCTTTCATTCTAGCTTTAATACCATCTAACATTCTATCTTTAGATTCTTTCCTTCTTTTTTTCCTGTTTTCTTTCATTTTAGCTTTAATAACTTCTAATGTCCTATATTTAGTTTCTTTCTTTCTTTCTTGATCTCTTTCATTCTAATTTTCAGACATTCTTACATTCTATCTTTAGTTTCTTTCTTTCTTTCTTTCTTTCTTGATTTCTTTCATTCTAGCTTTAATACCTTCTGACATTCTATCTTTAGTTTGTATCTTTCTTTCTTTCTTGATATCTTTCATTCTAACTTTATTACCTTCTAACATTCTATCTTTACTTTCTGTCTTTCTTTCTTTCTTTCTTGTTTTCGTTTATTTTTGCTTTAATACCTTCTAATATTCTATTATTAGTTTCTTTCTTTCTCTCCTTCTTGATTTCTTTCATTCTAGCTTTAGTGCCTTCTGACATTCTATCTTTAGTTTCTTTCTTTCTTTCTTTATATCTTTCATTCTAGCTTTAATACATTCTAACATTCAAATTTAGTTTCTTTCTTTCTTGATTTCTTAAATTCTAGCTTTAATACCTTCTTACATTATATCTTTAGTTTGTATCTTTCTTTCTTTCTTGATATCATTTATTTTAGCTTTAATACCTTCTAACATTCTATCTCTACTTTCTTTCTTTCATTCTTTCTTTCTTTCTTTCTTTCTTGTTTTCATTCATTTTAGCTTTATAACCTTCTAATATTCTATCATTAGTTTCTTTCTTTCTTTCTTTCTTGATATCTTTCATTCTAGCTTTAATACCTTCTAACATTCTATCTTTACTTTCTTTCGTTCTTTCTTTCCTTCTTGTTTTCGTTTATTTTATCTTTAATACCCTCTAATATTCTATCATTAGTTTCTTTCTTTCTTTCTTTCTTTCATGATATCTTTCATTCTAGCTTTAATACATTCTAACATTCAAATTTAGTATCTTTCTTTCTTTCTTGATATCTTTCATTCTAGCTTTAATATCTTCTAACATTCAATCTTTAGTTTCCTTCTTTCTTTCTTGATATCTTTCATTTTAGCTTTAATTCCATCTGACATTCTATCTTTAGTTTCTTTCTTTCTTTCTTTCTTGATATCTTTCATTCTAGCTTTAATACCTTCTGACATTCTATCTTTAGTTTCTTTCTTTCTTGATATCTTTCATTCTTGCTTTAATACATTCTAACATTCTATCTTTTGTTTCTTTCTTTCTTGATATCTTTCATTCTAGCTTTAATAACTTTTAACAATCTATCTTTATTTTCTTTCTTTCTTTCTTTCTTGATATCTTTCATTCTAGCTTTAATACCTTCTTACGTTAAATCTTTACTTTCCTTCTTTCTTTCTTGATTTCTTTCATTCTAGCTTTAATACCTTCTGACATTGTATTTTTAGTTTCTTTCTTTCTTTCTTGATATCTTTCATTCTAGCTTCAATACCTTCTAACATTCTGTCTTTAGTTTCTTTCTTTCTTTCTTTCTTGATATCTTTCATTTTAGCTTTAATATCTTCTAACATTCAATCTTTAGTTTCCTTCTTTCTTTCTTGATATCTTTCATTCTAGCTTTAATTCCATCTGACATTCTATCATTATTTTCTTTCTTTCTTTCTTTCTTGATATCTTTCATTCTAGCTTTAATACCTTCTGACATTCTATCTTTAGTTTCTTTCTTTCTTTCTTGATATCTTTCATTCTAGCTTTAATACATTCTAACATTCTATCTTTTGTTTCTTTCTTTCTTGATATCTTTCATTCTAGCTTTAATAACTTTTACCAATCTATCTTTAGTTTCTTTCTTTCTTTCTTGATATCTTTCATTCCAGCTTTAATACCTTCTTACGTTAAATCTTTACTTTCCTTCTTTCTTTCTTGATTTCTTTCATTCTAGCTTTAATAACTTTTGACATTCTATCTTTATTTTCTTTCTTTCTTTCTTCATATCTTTTATTCTAGCTTTAATATATTCTAGCATTCAAATTTAGTTTCCTTCTTTCTTGATTTCTTTAATTCTATCTTTAATAACTTCTTACATTCTATCTTTAGTTTATATCTTTCTTTCTTTCTTGATATCATACATTCTGGCTTTAATACCTTCTAACATTCTATCTCTACTTTCTTTCTCTCTTTCTTTCTTGTTTTCATTCATTTTAGCTTTCTTACCTTCTAATATTCTGTCATTAGTTTCTTTCTTTCTTTCTTGATATCTTTCATTCTAGCTTTAATACCTTCTGACATTCTAACTTTAGTTTCTTTCCTTCTTTCTTTCTTGATATCTTTCATTTTCGCTTTAATATCTTCTAACATTCAATCTTTAGTTTCCTTCTTTCTTTCTTGATATCTTTCATTCTACCTTTAATTCCATGTGACATTCTAGCTTTACTTTCTTTCTTTCTTTGTTTCTTTCTTGATATCTTTCATTCTAGCTTTAATACCTTCTGACATTCTAGCTTTAGTTTCTTTCTTTCTTGATATCTTTCATTCTAGCATTAATACATTCTAACATTCTATCTTTTGTTTCTTTCTTTCTTGATATCTTTCATTCTAGCTTTAATAACTTTTAACAATCTATCTTTAGTTTGATTCTTTCATTCTTTCTTGATATTTTTCATTCTAGCTTTAATACCTTCTAACATTCTATCTTTACTTTCTTTCTTTCTGTCTTTCTTTCTTTCTTGTTTTCGTTCATTTTAGCTTTATTACCTTCTGATATTCTATCATTAGTTTCTCTCTTTCTTGATATCTTTCATTCTAGCTTCAATACCTTCTAACATTCTATCTTTAGTTTCTTTCCTTCTTTCTTTCTTCTTTTCTTTCATTTTAGCTTTAATACCTTCTAAAGTTCTATCTTTAGTTTCTTTCTTTCTTTCTTGATATATTTCATTCTAATTTTAATACCTTCTGACATTCTATCTTTAGTTTCTTTCTTTCTTTCATGATATTTTTCATTCTAGCTTTAATGCCTTCTAACATTCTATATTTACTTTCTTTCTTTCTCTTTCTTGTTTTCGTTCATTTTAGCTTTAATTCCTTCTAATATTCTATCATTAGTTTCTTTCTTTCTTTCTTGATATCTTTCATTCTAGCTTTAATACCATCTAACATTCTATCTTTAGTTTCTTTCCTTCTTTTTTTCCTGTTTTCTTTCATTTTAGCTTTAATACCTTCTAATGTCCTATATTTAGTTTCTTTCTTTCTTTCTTGATCTCTTTCATTCTAATTTTCAGACATTCTTATATTCTATCTTTAGTTTCTTTCTTTCTTTCTTTCTTTCTTGATTTCTTTCATTCTAGCTTTAATACCTTCTAACATTCTATCTTTACTTTCTTTCGTTCTTTCTTTCCTTCTTGTTTTCGTTTATTTTATCTTTAATACCCTCTAATATTCTATCATTAGTTTCTTTCTTTCTTTCTTTCTTTCATGATATCTTTCATTCTAGCTTTAATACATTCTAACATTCAAATTTAGTATCTTTCTTTCTTTCTTGATATCTTTCATTCTAGCTTTAATATCTTCTAACATTCAATCTTTAGTTTCCTTCTTTCTTTCTTGATATCTTTCATTTTAGCTTTAATTCCATCTGACATTCTATCTTTAGTTTCTTTCTTTCTTTCTTTCTTGATATCTTTCATTCTAGCTTTAATACCTTCTGACATTCTATCTTTAGTTTCTTTCTTTCTTGATATCTTTCATTCTTGCTTTAATACATTCTAACATTCTATCTTTTGTTTCTTTCTTTCTTGATATCTTTCATTCTAGCTTTAATAACTTTTAACAATCTATCTTTATTTTCTTTCTTTCTTTCTTTCTTGATATCTTTCATTCTAGCTTTAATACCTTCTTACGTTAAATCTTTACTTTCCTTCTTTCTTTCTTGATTTCTTTCATTCTAGCTTTAATACCTTCTGACATTGTATTTTTAGTTTCTTTCTTTCTTTCTTGATATCTTTCATTCTAGCTTCAATACCTTCTAACATTCTGTCTTTAGTTTCTTTCTTTCTTTCTTTCTTGATATCTTTCATTTTAGCTTTAATATCTTCTAACATTCAATCTTTAGTTTCCTTCTTTCTTTCTTGATATCTTTCATTCTAGCTTTAATTCCATCTGACATTCTATCATTATTTTCTTTCTTTCTTTCTTTCTTGATATCTTTCATTCTAGCTTTAATACCTTCTGACATTCTATCTTTAGTTTCTTTCTTTCTTTCTTGATATCTTTCATTCTAGCTTTAATACATTCTAACATTCTATCTTTTGTTTCTTTATTTCTTGATATCTTTCATTCTAGCTTTAATAACTTTTACCAATCTATCTTTAGTTTCTTTCTTTCTTTCTTGATATCTTTCATTCCAGCTTTAATACCTTCTTACGTTAAATCTTTACTTTCCTTCTTTCTTTCTTGATTTCTTTCATTCTAGCTTTAATACCTTTTGACATTCTATCTTTATTTTCTTTCTTTCTTTCTTGATATCTTTTATTCTAGCTTTAATATATTCTAGCATTCAAATTTAGTTTCCTTCTTTCTTGATTTCTTTAATTCTATCTTTAATAACTTCTTACATTCTATCTTTAGTTTATATCTTTCTTTCTTTCTTGATATCATACATTCTGGCTTTAATACCTTCTAACATTCTATCTCTACTTTCTTTCTCTCTTTCTTTCTTGTTTTCATTCATTTTAGCTTTCTTACCTTCTAATATTCTGTCATTAGTTTCTTTCTTTCTTTCTTGATATCTTTCATTCTAGCTTTAATACCTTCTAACATTCTAACTTTAGTTTCTTTCCTTCTTTCTTTCTTGATATCTTTCATTTTCGCTTTAATATCTTCTAACATTCAATCTTTAGTTTCCTTCTTTCTTTCTTGATATCTTTCATTCTAGCTTTAATTCCATCTGACATTCTAGCTTTACTTTCTTTCTTTCTTTCTTTCTTTCTTGATATCTTTCATTCTAGCTTTAATACCTTCTGACATTCTAGCTTTAGTTTCTTTCTTTCTTGATATCTTTCATTCTAGCATTAATACATTCTAACATTCTATCTTTTGTTTCTTTCTTTCTTGATATCTTTCATTCTAGCTTTAATAACTTTTAACAATCTATCTTTAGTTTGATTCTTTCATTCTTTCTTGATATTTTTCATTCTAGCTTTAATACCTTCTAACATTCTATCTTTACTTTCTTTCTTTCTGTCTTTCTTTCTTTCTTGTTTTCGTTCATTTTAGCTTTATTACCTTCTGATATTCTATCATTAGTTTCTCTCTTTCTTGATATCTTTCATTCTAGCTTCAATACCTTCTAACATTCTATCTTTAGTTTCTTTCCTTCTTTCTTTCTTCTTTTCTTTCATTTTAGCTTTAATACCTTCTAAAGTTCTATCTTTAGTTTCTTTCTTTCTTTCTTGATATCTTTCATTCTAATTTTAATACCTTCTGACATTCTATCTTTAGTTTCTTTCTTTCTTTCATGATATTTTTCATTCTAGCTTTAATGCCTTCTAACATTCTATATTTACTTTCTTTCTTTCTCTTTCTTGTTTTCGTTCATTTTAGCTTTAATTCCTTCTAATATTCTATCATTAGTTTCTTTCTTTCTTTCTTGATATCTTTCATTCTAGCTTTAATACCATCTAACATTCTATCTTTAGTTTCTTTCCTTCTTTTTTTCCTGTTTTCTTTCATTTTAGCTTTAATACCTTCTAATGTCCTATATTTAGTTTCTTTCTTTCTTTCTTGATCTCTTTCATTCTAATTTTCAGACATTCTTACATTCTATCTTTAGTTTCTTTCTTTCTTTCTTTCTTTCTTTCTTGATTTCTTTCATTCTAGCTTTAATACCTTCTGACATTCTATCTTTAGTTTCTTTCTTTCTTTCTTGATATCTTTCATTCTAGCTTTAATATATTCTAGCATTCAAATTTAGCCCCCTTCTTTCTTGATTTCTTTAATTCTAGCTTTAATAACTTCTTACATTCTATCTTTAGTTTGTATCTTTCTTTCTTTCTTGATATCTTTCATTCTAACTTTATTACCTTCTAACATTCTATCTTTACTTTCTGTCTTTCTTTCTTTCTTTCTTGTTTTCGTTTATTTTTGCTTTAATACCTTCTAATATTCTGTTATTAGTTTCTTTCTTTCTCTCCTTCTTGATTTCTTTCATTCTAGCTTTAATGCCTTCTGACATTCTATCTTTAGTTTCTTTCTTTCTTTCTTTATATCTTTCATTCTAGCTTTAATACATTCTAACATTCAAATTTAGTTTCTTTCTTTCTTGATTTCTTAAATTCTAGCTTTAATACCTTCTTACATTATATCTTTAGTTTGTATCTTTCTTTCTTTCTTGATATCATTTATTTTAGCTTTAATACCTTCTAACATTCTATCTCTACTTTCTTTCTTTCTTTCTTTCTTGTTTTCATTCATTTTAGCTTTATTACCTTCTAATATTCTATCATTAGTTTCTTTCTTTCTTTCTTTCTTGATATCTTTCATTCTAGCTTTAATACCTTCTAACATTCTATCTTTACTTTCTTTCGTTCTTTCTTTCCTTCTTGTTTTCGTTTATTTTAGCTTTAATACCCTCTAATATTCTATCATTAGTTTCTTTCTTTCTTTCTTTCTTTCATGATATCTTTCATTCTAGTTTTAATACATTCTAACATTCAAATTTAGTATCTTTCTTTCTTTCTTGACATCTTTCATTCTAGCTTTAATATCTTCTAACATTCAATCTTTAGTTTCCTTCTTTCTTTCTTGATATCTTTCATTTTAGCTTTAATTCAATCTGACATTCTATCTTTATTTTCTTTCTTTCTTTCTTTCTTGATATCTTTCATTCTAGCTTTAATACCTTCTGACATTCTATCTTTAGTTTCTTTCTTTCTTGATATCTTTCATTCTTGCTTTAATACATTCTAACATTCTATATTTTGTTTCTTTCTTTCTTGATATCTTTCATTCTAGCTTCAATAACTTTTAACAATCTATCTTTATTTTCTTTCTTTCTTTCTTTCTTGATATCTTTCATTCTAGCTTTAATACCTTCTTACGTTAAATCTTTACTTTCCTTCTTTCTTTCTTGATTTCTTTCATGCTAGCTTTAATACCTTCTGACATTGTATTTTTAGTTTCTTTCTTTCTTTCTTTCTTGATATCTTTCATTCTAGGTTTAATACCTTCTAACATTCTATCTTTACTTTCTTTCGTTCTTTCTTTCCTTCTTGTTTTCGTTTATTTTAGCTTTAATACCCTCTAATATTCTATCATTAGTTTCTTTCTTTCTTTCTTTCTTTCATGATATCTTTCATTCTAGTTTTAATACATTCTAACATTCAAATTTAGTATCTTTCTTTCTTTCTTGACATCTTTCATTCTAGCTTTAATATCTTCTAACATTCAATCTTTAGTTTCCTTCTTTCTTTCTTGATATCTTTCATTTTAGCTTTAATTCAATCTGACATTCTATCTTTATTTTCTTTCTTTCTTTCTTTCTTGATATCTTTCATTCTAGCTTTAATACCTTCTGACATTCTATCTTTAGTTTCTTTCTTTCTTGATATCTTTCATTCTTGCTTTAATACATTCTAACATTCTATCTTTTGTTTCTTTCTTTCTTGATATCTTTCATTCTAGCTTCAATAACTTTTAACAATCTATCTTTATTTTCTTTCTTTCTTTCTTTCTTGATATCTTTCATTCTAGCTTTAATACCTTCTTACGTTAAATCTTTACTTTCCTTCTTTCTTTCTTGATTTCTTTCATTCTAGCTTTAATACCTTCTGACATTGTATTTTTAGTTTCTTTCTTTCTTTCTTGATATCTTTCATTCTAGCTTCAATACCTTCTAACATTCTGTCTTTAGTTTCTTTCTTTCTTTCTTTCTTGATATCTTTCATTTTAGCTTTAATATCTTCTAACATTCAATCTTTAGTTTCCTTCTTTCTTTCTTGATATCTTTCATTCTAGCTTTAATAATTTTTACCAATCTATCTTTAGTTTCTTTCTTTCATTCTTGATATCTTTCATTCCAGCTTTAATACCTTCTTACGTTAAATCTTTACTTTAGTTCTTTCTTTCTTGATTTCTTTCATTCTAGCTTTAATACCTTTTGACATTCTATCTTTATTTTCTTTCTTTCTTTCTTGATATCTTTTATTCTAGCTTTAATATATTCTAGCATTCAAATTTAGTCTCCTTCTTTCTTGATTTCTTTAATTCTAGCTTTAATAACTTCTTACATTCTATCTTTAGTTTATATCTTTCCTTCTTTCTTGATATCATACATTCTGGCTTTAATACCTTCTAACATTCTATCTCTACTTTCTTTCTCTCTTTCTTTCTTGTTTTCATTCATTTTAGCTTTCTTACCTTCTAATATTCTGTCATTAGTTTCTTTCTTTCTTTCTTGATATCTTTCATTCTAGCTTTAATACCTTCTAACATTCTAACTTTAGTTTCTTTCCTTCTTTCTTTCTTGATATCTTTCATTTTCGCTTTAATATCTTCTAACATTCAATCTTTAGTTTCCTTCTTTCTTTCTTGATATCTTTCATTCTAGCTTTAATTCCATCTGACATTCTAGCTTTAGTTTCTTTCTTTCTTTGTTTCTTTCTTGATATCTTTCATTCTAGCTTTAATACCTTCTGACATTCTAGCTTTAGTTTCTTTCTTTCTTGATATCTTTCATTCTAGCTTTAATAACTTTTAACAATCTATCTTTAGTTTGATTCTTTCTTTCTTTCTTGATATTTTTCATTCTAGCTTTAATACCTTCTAACATTCTATCTTTACTTTCTTTCTTTCTGTCTTTCTTTCTTTCTTGTTTTCGTTCATTTTAGCTTTATTACCTTCTGATATTCTATCATTAATTTCTCTCTTTCTTGATATCTTTCATTCTAGCTTCAATACCTTCTAACATTCTATCTTTAGTTTCTTTCCTTCTTTCTTTCTTCTTTTCTTTCATTTTAGCTTTAATACCTTCTAAAGTTCTATCTTTAGTTTCTTTCTTTCTTTCTTGATATCTTTCATTCTAATTTTAATACCTTCTGACATTCTATCTTTAGTTTCTTTCTTTCTTTCATGATATTTTTCATTCTAGCTTTAATGCCTTCTAACATTCTATATTTACTTTCTTTCTTTCTCTTTCTTGTTTTCGTTCATTTTAGCTTTAATTCCTTCTAATATTCTATCATTAGTTTCTTTCTTTCTTTCTTGATATCTTTCATTCTAGCTTTAATACCATCTAACATTCTATCTTTAGTTTCTTTCCTTCTTTTTTTCCTGTTTTCTTTCATTTTAGCTTTAATACCTTCTAATGTCCTATATTTAGTTTCTTTCTTTCTTTCTTGATCTCTTTCATTCTAATTTTCAGACATTCTTACATTCTATCTTTAGTTTCTTTCTTTCTTTCTTTCTTTCTTGATTTCTTTCATTCTAGCTTTAATACCTTCTGACATTCTATCTTTAGTTTCTTTCTTTCTTTCTTGATATCTTTCATTCTATCTTTAATATATTCTAGCATTCAAATTAAGCCTCCTTCTTTCTTGATTTCTTTAATTCTAGCTTTAATAACTTCTTACATTCTATCTTTAGTTTGTATCTTTCTTTCTTTCTTGATATCTTTCATTCTATCTTTATTGCCTTCTAACATTCTATCTTTACTTTCTGTCTTTCTTTCTTTCTTTCTTGTTTTCGTTTATTTTTGCTTTAATACCTTCTAATATTCTATTATTAGTTTCTTTCTTTCTCTCCTTCTTGATTTCTTTCATTCTAGCTTTAATGCCTTCTGACATTCTATCTTTAGTTTCTTTCTTTCTTTCTTTATATCTTTCATTCTAGCTTTAATAAATTCTAACATTCAAATTTAGTTTCTTTCTTTCTTGATTTCTTAAATTCTAGCTTTAATACCTTCTTACATTATATCTTTAGTTTGTATCTTTCTTTCTTTCTTGATATCATTTATTTTAGCTTTAATACCTTCTAACATTCTATCTTTACTTTCTGTCTTTCTTTCTTTCTTTCTTGTTTTCGTTTATTTTAGCTTTATTACCTTCTAATATTCTATCATTAGTTTCTTTCTTTCTTTCTTTCTTGATATCTTTCATTCTAGCTTTAATACCTTCTAACATTCTATCTTTACTTTCTTTCGTTCTTTCTTTCCTTCTTGTTTTCGTTTATTTTAGCTTTAATACCCTCTAATATTCTATCATTAGTTTCTTTCTTTCTTTCTTTCTTTCATGATATCTTTCATTCTAACTTTAATACATTCCAACATTCAAATTTAGTATCTTTCTTTCTTTCTTGATATCTTTCATTTTAGCTTTAATATCTTCTAACATTCAATCTCTAGTTTCCTTCTTTCTTTCTTGATATCTTTCATTCTTGCTTGAATACATTCTAACATTCTATCTTTTGTTTCTTTCTTTCTTGATATCTTTCATTCTAGCTTTAATAACTTTTAACAATCTATCTTTATTTTCTTTCTTTCTTTCTTTCTTGATATCTTTCATTCTAGCTTTAATACCTTCTTACGTTAAATCTTTACTTTCCTTCTTTCTTTCTTGATTTCTTTCATTCTAGCTTTAATACCTTCTGACATTGTATTTTTAGTTTCTTTCTTTCTTTCTTGATATCTTTCATTCTAGCTTCAATACCTTCTAACATTCTGTCTTTAGTTTCTTTCTTTCTTTCTTTCTTTCTTGATATCTTTCATTTTAGCTTTAATATCTTCTAACATTCAATCTTTAGTTTCCTTCTTTCTTTCTTGATATCTTTCATTCTAGCTTTAATTCCATCTGACATTCTATCATTATTTTCTTTCTTTCTTTCTTTCTTTCTTGATATTTTTCATTCTAGCTTTAATACCTTCTGACATTCTATCTTTAGTTTCTTTCGTTCTTTCTTGATATCTTTCATTCTAGCTTTAATACATTCTAACATTCTATCTTTTGTTTCTTTCTTTCTTGATATCTTTCATTCTAGCTTTAATAACTTTTACCAATCTATCTTTAGTTTCTTTCTTTCTTTCTTGATATCTTTCATTCCAGCTTTAATACCTTCTTACGTTAAATCTTTACTTTCCTTCTTTCTTTCTTGATTTCTTTCATTCTAGCTTTAATACCTTTTGACATTCTATCTTTATTTTCTTTCTTTCTTTCTTGATATCTTTTATTCTAGCTTTAATATATTCTAGCATTCAAATTTAGTCTCCTTCTTTCTTGATTTCTTTAATTCTAGCTTTAATAACTTCTTACATTCTATCTTTAGTTTATATCTTTCTTTCTTTCTTGATATCATACATTCTGGCTTTAATACCTTCTAACATTCTATCTCTACTTTCTTTCTCTCTTTCTTTCTTTCTTGTTTTCATTCATTTTAGCTTTCTTACCTTCTAATATTCTGTCATTAGTTTCTTTCTTTCTTTCTTGATATCTTTCATTCTAGCTTTAATACCTTCTAACATTCTAACTTTAGTTTCTTTCCTTCTTTCTTTCTTGATATCTTTCATTTTCGCTTTAATATCTTCTAACATTCAATCTTTAGTTTCCTTCTTTCTTTCTTGATATCTTTCATTCTAGCTTTAATTCCATCTGACATTCTAGCTTTAGTTTCTTTCTTTCTTTGTTTTTTTCTTGATATCTTTCATTCTAGCTTTATTACCTTCTGATATTCTATCATTAGTTTCTCTCTTTCTTGATATCTTTCATTCTAGCTTCAATACCTTCTAACATTCTATCTTTAGTTTCTTTCCTTCTTTCTTTCTTGTTTTCTTTCATTTTAGCTTTAATACCTTCTAACGTTCTATCTTTAGTTTCTTTCTTTCTTTCTTTATTGTTTTCTTTCATTCTAGCTTTAATACTTTCTAACATTCCATCTTTAGTTTCTTTCTTTCTTTCTTGATATCTTTCATTCTAGTTTTAATACCTTCTAACATTCTATCATTAGTTTCTTTCTTTCTTTGTTTCTTTCTTGATATCTTTCATTCTAACTTTAATACCATCTAACATTCTATTTTTATTTTCTTTCTTTCTTTCCTGAGATCTTTCATTCTAGCTTTAAGGCCTTCTAACATTCTATCTTTAGTTTCTATCTTTCTTTTTCGATTTCTTTCATTCTAGCTTTAATAAATTCTAACATTCAATCTTTAGTTTCTTTTTTACTTTCTTGATATTTTTCATTCTAGCTTTAATACCTTCTAACATTCAATCTTTCGTTTCCTTCTTTCTTTCCTGATTTCTTTCATTCTAGCTTTACTACGTTCTGACATTCTATCTTTAGTTTCCTTCTTTCTTTCTTGATATATTTCATTCTAACTTTAATTCCATGTGACATTCTATCTTTATTTTCTTTTTTTCTAACTTTCTTGATATCTTTCATTCTAGCTTTAATACCTTCTGACATTCTATCTTTAGTTTCTTTCTTTCTTTCTTGATATCTTTCATTCTAGCTTTAATACATTCTAACATTCTATCTTTTGGTTCTTTCTTTCTTGATATCTTTCATTCTAGCTTTAATAACTTTTAACAATCTATCTTTAGTTTGTTTCTTTCTTTCTTTCTTGATATCTTTCATTCTAGCTTCAATACCTTCTAACATTCTATCTTTAGTTTCTTTCCTTCTTTCTTTCTTGTTTTCCTTCATTTTAGCTATAATACCTTCTAACGTTCTATCTTTAGTTTCTTTCTATCTTTCTTTCTTTCTTGATATCTTTCATTCTAGCTTGAATACCTTCTAACATTCTATCTTTACTTTCTTTCTTTCTTTCTTTCTTTCTTTCTTGTTTTCGTTCATTTTAGCTTTAATACCTTCTAACATTCTATCATTAGTTTCTTTCTTTCTTGATGTCTTTCATTCTAGCTTTAAGGCCTTCTAACGTTCTATCTTTAGTTTCTTTCTTTCTTTCTTTCTTGATATCTTTCATTCTAATTTTAATATATTCCTACATTCTATCTTTAGTTTCTTTCTTTCTTTCTGTCTTTCTTTCTTGATTTCTTTCATTCGATCTTTAATAACTTCTGACAGTCTATCTTTTCTTTCTTTCTTTGATTCTTGATATCTTTCATTCTAGCTTTTATAACTTCTAAATTTCTATCATTAGTTTTTTTTTCTTTCTTTCTCGATTTCTTTCATTGTAGCTTTAATGCCTTCTAACATTCAATCTTTATTTTCTTTCTCTCTTGATATTTTTTATTCTAGCTTTAATACCTTCTAACATTCTATCTTTAGTTTCTTTGGTTCTTTCTTTCTTTCTTGTTTTTGTTTATTTTAGCTTTAATCCCTTCTAATATTCTATCATTAGTTTCTTTCTTTCTTTCTTTCTTGATATCTTTCATTCCAATTTTAATACCATCTAACATTCTATCTTTAGTTTCTTTCTTTCTTTCTTTCTTTCTTGATATCTTTCATTCTATCTTTAATACCTTCTAACATTCAATCTTTAGTTTCTTTTCTTCTTTCTTTATTGTTTTCTTTCATTTTAGCATTAATACCTTCTAACGTTCTACCTTTCGTTTCTTTCTTTCTTTCTTGATATCTTTCATTCTATCTTTAATACCTTCTAACATTCAATCTTTAGTTTCTATCTTTCTTTCCTGATTTCTTTCATTCTAGCTTTAATACTTTATAACATTCTATCTTTACTTTCTTTCTTTCTTTCTTATTTTCGTTCATTTTAACTTTAATACCTTCTAGTATTCTATCATTAGTTTCTTTCTGTCTTTCTTTCTTGATATCTCATTCTAGCTTTAATTCCATCTAACGTTCTAACTTTAGTTTCTTTCTTTCTTTCTTTCTTTCTTGATTTCTTTCATTCTAGCTTTAATACGTTCTGACATTCTATCTTTAGTTTCTTTCTTTCTTTCTTGATATCTTTCATTCTAGCTTTAATACATTCTAACATTCTATCTTTTGTTTCTTTCTTTCTTGATATCTTTCATTCTAGCTTTAATAACTTTTAACAATCTATCTTTAGTTTGTTTCTTTCTTTCTTTCTTGATATCTTTCATTCTAGCTTCAATACCTTCTAACATTCTATCTTTAGTTTCTTTCCTTCTTTCTTTCTTGATATCTTTCATTCTAGCTTGAATACCTTCTAACATTCTATCTTTACTTTCTTTCTTTCTTTCTTTCTTGTTTTCGTTCATTTTAGCTTTAATACCTTCTAACATTCTATCATTAGTTTCTTTCTTTCTTGATGTCTTTCATTCTAGCTTTAAGGCCTTCTAACATTCTATCTTTAGTTCCTTTCTTTCTTGTTTTCTTTCATTCATGCTTCAATACCTTCTAACATTCTATATTTAGTTTCTTTCTTTCTTTCTTTCTTGTTTTCTTTCATTTTAGCTTTAATATCTTCTAACATTCAATCTTTAGTTTCCTTCTTTCTTTCTTGATATCTTTCATTTTAGCTTTAATTCCATCTGACATTCTATCTTTATTTTCTTTCTTTCTTTCTTTCTTGATATCTTTCATTCTAGCTTTAATACCTTCTGACATTCTATCTTTAGTTTCTTTCTTTCTTGATATCTTTCATTCTTGCTTGAATACATTCTAACATTCTATCTTTTGTTTCTTTCTTTCTTGATATCTTTCATTCTAGCTTTAATAACTTTTAACAATCTATCTTTATTTTCTTTCTTTCTTTCTTGATATCTTTCATTCTTGCTTTTATACCTTCTTACATTCTCTCTTTAATTTCTTTCTTTCTTTCTTGATTTCCTTCATTCATCCTTTAATACCTTCTGACATTCTATCTTTAGTTTCTTTCTTTCTTTTTTGATTTCTTTCATTCATGCTTTAATACCTTCTAACATTCTATCTATACTTTCTTTCTTTCTTTCTTTCTTGTTTTCGTTCATTTTAGCTTTAATAACTTCTAAAATTCTATCATTAGTCTCTTTCTTTCTTTCTTGATATCTTTCATTTTAGCTTTAATATCTTCTAACATTCAATCTTTAGTTTCCTTCTTTCTTTCTTGATATCTTTCATTCTAGCTTTAATTCCATCTGACATTCTATCTTTATTTTCTTTCTTTCTTTCTTTCTTTCTTTCTTGATATCTTTCATTCTTGCTTTAATACATTCTAACATTCTATCTTTTGTTTCTTTCTTTCTTGATATCTTTCATTCTAGCTTTAATAACTTTTAACAATCTATCTTTAGTTTGTTTGTTTCTTTCTTTCTTGATATCTTTCATTCTAGCTTTAATACCTTCTTATGTTAAATCTTTAGTTTCCTTCTTTCTTTATTGTTTTCTTTCATTCTAGCTTCAATACCTTCTAACATTCTATCTTTAGTTTCTTTCCTTCTTTCTTTCTTGTTTTCTTTCATTTTAGCTTTAATACCTTCTAACGTTCTATCTTTAGTTACTTTCTTTCTTTCTTTCTTGATATCTTTCATTCTAACTTTAATACCATCTAACATTCTATCTTTATTTTCTTTCTTTCTTTTCTGAGATCTTTCATTCTTACTTTAAGGCCTTCTAACATTCTATCTTTAGTTTCTTTCTTTCTTTCTTGTTTTCTTTCATTTTAGCTTTAATACCTTCTAACGTTCTATCTTTAGTTTATTTCTTTCTTTCTTGATATCTTTCATTCTAATTTTAATACCTTCTAACGTTCTGTCTTTAGTTTCTATCTTTCTTTCTCGATTTCTTTCATTCTAGCTTTAATAAATTCTAACATTCAATCTTTAGTTTCTTTTTTTCTTTCTTGATATTTTTCATTCTAGCTTTAATACCTTCTAACATTCTATATTTACTTTCTTTCTCTTTCCTGTTTTCGTTCATTTTATCTTTAATAACTTCTAATATTCTATCATTAGTTTCTTTCTTTCTTTCTTTCTTTCTTTCTTTCTTGATATCTTTCATTCTAGCTTTAATACCATCTAACATTCTATCTGTAGTTTCTTTCTTTTTTCTTTCTTGATATCTTTCATTCTACCTTTAATACATTCTAACATTCAAATTTAGTCTCTTTCTTTCTTGATTTCTTTAATTCTAGCTTTAATACCTTCTTACATTCTATCTTTAGTTCGTATCTTCATTTCTTTCTTGATATCTTTCATTCTCTCTTTAATACCTTCTAACATTCTATCTTTACTTTCTTTCGTTCTTTCTTTCTTGATATTTTTCATTCTAGCTTTAATACCAACTAACATTCTATCTTTACTTTCTTTCGTTCTTTCTTTCTTTCTTGTTTTCGTTTATTTTAGCTTTAATACCTTCTAATATTCTATCATTAGTTTCTTTCTTTCTTTCTTTCATGCTATCTTTCATTCTAGCTTTAATACATTCTAACCTTCAAATTTAGTTTCTTTCTTTCTTGATTACTTTAATTCTAGCTTTAATACCTTCTTACATTCTATCTTTAGTTTATATCTTTCTTTCTTTCTTGATATCATTCATTCTTGCTTTAATACCGTCTAACATTCTATCTCTACTTTCTTTCTCTCTCTCTTTCTTTCTTGTTTTCTTTCATTTTAGCTTTAATACCTTCTAACGTTCTATCTTTACTTTCTTTCTTTCTTTCTTGATATCTTTCATTCTAGCTTTAATGCCTTCTAACATTCTATCTTAAGTTTCTTTCTTTCTTTCTTTCTTGTTTTCTTTCACTTTAGCTTTAATACCTTCTAACGTTCTATCTTTCTTTCTTTCTTTCTTTCTTGATATCTTTCATTCTAGCTTGAATACCTTCTAACATTCTATCTTTACTTTCTTTCTTTCTTTCTTGTTTTCGTTCATTTAACTTTAATACCTTCTAACATTCTATCATTAGTTTCTTTCTTTCTTTCTTGATATCTTTCATTCTAGCTTTAAGGCCTTCTAACATTCTATCTTTAGTTTCTTTCTTTCTTGTTTTCTTTCATTTTAGCTTTAATACCTTCTAACGTTCTATCTTTAGTTTCTTTCTTTCTTTTTTTTCTTTCTTGTTTTCTTTCATTTTAGCTTTAATACCTTCTAACCTTCTATCTGTAGTTTCTTTCTTTATTTCTTGATATCTTTCATTCTAATTTTCATACCTTCTAAGGTTCTGTCTTTAGTTTCTTTCTTTCTTTCTTGATATCTTTCATTCTTGCTTTAATATCATCTTACATTCTATCTTTAATTTCTTTCTTTCTTTCTTGATTTCCTTCACTCATTCTTTAAAACCTTCTGACATTCTATCTTTAGTTTCTTTCTTTCTTTCTTGATTTCTTTCACTCATGCTTTAATACCTTCTAACATTCAATCTTTAATTTCTTTCTTTCTTTCTTGATATCTTTCATTCTAGCTGTAATACCTTCTAACATTCTATCTTTACTTTCTTTCTGTCTTTCTTTCTTGTTTTCGTTCATTTTTGCTTTTATACCTTCTAAAATTCTATCATTAGTTTCTTTCTTTCTTTCTTTCTTGATTTCCTTTATTCTAGCTTTAATACCTTCTACCATTCAATCTTTACTTTCTTTCTTTCTTTCTTTCTTGATATCTTTCATTCTAGCTTTAATGCCTTTGAACATTCTATCTTTAGTTTCCTTCTTTCTTTCCTGATTTCTTTCATTCTAGCTTTAATACTTTCTAACATTCTATATTTACTTTCTTTCTTTCTGTCTTTCTTTCTTGTTTTCGCTCATTTTAGCTTTAATACCTTCTAATATTCTATCATTAGTTTCTTCCTTTCTTTCTTTCTTGATTTCCTTTATTCTAGCTTTAATACCTTCTACCATTCAATCTTTACTTTCTTTCTTTCTTTCTTTCTTGATATCTTTCATTCTAGCTTTAATGCCTTTGAACATTCTATCTTTAGTTTCCTTCTTTCTTTCCTGATTTCTTTCATTCTAGCTTTAATACTTTCTAACATTCTATATTTACTTTCTTTCTTTCTGTCTTTCTTTCTTGTTTTCGCTCATTTTAGCTTTAATACCGTCTAATATTCTATCATTAGTTTCTTTCTGTCTTTCTTTCTTGATATCTTTCATTCTAGCTTTAATTCCATCTAACGTTCTAACTTTAGTTTCTTTCCTTCTTTCTTTCTTTCTTGATTTCTTTCATTCTAGCTTTAATACGTTCTGACATTCTATCTTTAGTTTCTTTCTTTCTTTCTTGATATCTTTCATTCTAGCTTTAATATCTTTTAACAATCCATCTTTAGTTTGTTTCTTTCTTTCTTGATTTCTTTAATTCTAGCTTTAATACTTTCTTACATTCTATCTTTAGTTTCTTTCTTTCTTTCTTGATATCTTTCATTCTTGCTTTAATATCTTCTTACATTCTATCTTTAGTTTCTTTCTGTCTTTCTTTCTTGATTTCCTTCATTCATGCTTTAATACCTTCTGACATTCTATCTTTAGTTTCTTTCTTTCTTTCTTGTTTTCTTTCATTCTAGCTTTAATACCTTCTAACATTCAATCTTTAGTTTCCTTCTTTCTTTCTTGATATCTTTCATTCTAGCTTTAATTCCATCTGACATTCTATCTTTATTTTCTTTCTTTCTTTCTTTCTTTCTTCATATCTTTCATTCTAGCTTTAATATATTCTAACATTCTATCTTTTGTTTCTTTCTTTCTTGATATATTTCATTCTAGCTTTAATAACTTTTTACAATCTATCTTTAGTTCCTTTCTTTCTTTCTTTCTTGATCTCTTTCATTCTAGCTTTAATACCTTCTAACATTATATCTTTATTTTCTTTCTTTCTGTTTCTTTCTTACTTGTTTTCGTTCATTTTAGCTTTATTACCTTCTAATATTCTTTCATTAATTTCTTTCTTTCTTGATACCTTTCATTTTAGCTTCAATACCTTCTAACATTCTATCCTTAGTTTCTTTCCTTCTTTCTTTCTTGTTTTCTTTCATTTTAGCTTTAATACCTTCTAACGTTCTATCTTAAGTTTCTTTCTTTCTTTCTTTCTTTCTTGTTTTCTTTCATTCTAGCTTTAATACTTTCTAAAATTCCATCTTTAGTTTCTATCTTTCTTTCTTGATATCTTTCATTCTAGCTTTAAAACCTTCTAACATTCTATCTTTACTTTCTTTCTTTCTTTCTTGTTTTCGTTCATTTTAGCTTTAATACCTTCTAACATTCTATCATTAGTTTCTTTCTTTCTTTGTTTCTTTCTTGATATCTTTCATTCTAACTTTAATACCATCTAACATTCTATCTTTAGTTCCTTTCTTTCGTTCTTTCTTTCTTGATATCTTTCATTCTATCTTTAAGGCCTTCTTACATTCTATCTTTAGTTTCTTTCTTTCTTTCTTGATATCTTTCATTCTAATTTTAATACCTTCTAACGTTCTGTCTTTAGTTTCTTTCTTTCTTTCTTGATATCTTTCATTCTTGCTTTAATACCTTCTTACATTCTATCTTTAATTTCTTTCTTTCGTGATTTCCTTCATTCATGCTTTAATACCTTCTGACATTCTATCTTTAGTTTCTTTCTTTCTTTGTTGATGTTTTTCATTCTAACTTTAATACCTTCTAACATTCTATATTTACTTTGTTTCATTCTCTTTCTTGTTTTCGTACATTTTAGCTTTAATACCTTCTAACGTTCTATCTTTAGTTTCTTTCCTTCTTTTTTCTTGATATCTTTCATTCTAAGTTTAATACCATCTAACATTCTATCTTTAGTTTCTTTCCTTCTTTCTTTCTTGATATATTTCATTCTAGCTTTAATACCATCTAATATTCTATCTTTAGTTTTTTCTTTCTTTCTTTCTTGATATCTTTCATTTCTAGCTTTAATACCTTCTAACATTCTATCTTTAGTTTCTTTCCTTCTTTTTTCTTGTTTTCTTTCATTTTAGCTTTAATACCTTCTAATGTCCTATATTTAGTTTCTTTCTTTCTTTCTTGATCTCTTTCATTCTAATTTTAAGACATTCTTACATTCTATCTTTAGTTTCTTTCTTTCTTTCTTTCTTTCTTGATTTCTTTAATTCTAGCTTTAATACCTTCTTACATTCTATCTTTAGTTTCTTTCTTTCTTTCTTTCTTTCTTTCTTTCTTCTTTTCGTTTATTTTAGCTTTTATAACTTCTAATATTCTATTATTAGTTTCTTTCTTTTTTTCTTTCTTTCTTGATATCTTTCATTCTAGCTTTAATACATTCTAACATTCAAATTTAGTTTCTTTCTTTCTTGGTTTCTTTAATTCTAGCTTTAATACCTTCTTACATTATATCTTTAGTTTGTATCTTTCTTTCTTTCTTTCTTGATATCATTCATTCTAGCTTTAATACCTTCTAACATTCTATCTCTACTTTCTTTCTTTCTTGTTTTCATTCATTTTAGCTTTAATACCTTCTACCATTCAATCTTTACTTTCTTTCTTTTTCTTGATATCTTTCATTCTAGCTTTAATGCCTTCTAACATTCTATCTTTAGTTTCTTTCCTTCTTTCTTTCTTGTTTTCTTTCATTTTAGCTTTAATACCTTCTAACGTTCTATTTTTAGTTTCTTTCGTTCTTTCTTTCTTGATATCTTTCATTCTAGCTTTAATTCCATCTAACGTTCTAACTTTAGTTTCTTTCTTTCTTTCTTTCTTTCTTGATTTCTTTCATTCTAGCTTTAATACGTTCTGACATTCTATCTTTAGTTTCTTTCTTTCTTTCTTGATATCTTTCATTCTAGCTTTTATATCTTTTAACAATCCATCTTTAGTTTGTTTCTTTCTTTCTTGATTTCTTTAATTCTAGCTTTAATACTTTCTTACATTCTATCTTTAGTTTCTTCCTTTCTTTCTTGATATCTTTCATTCTTGCTTTAATATCTTCTTACATTCTATCTTTAGTTTCTTTCCTTCTTTTTTCTTGATATCTTTCATTCTAAGTTTAATACCATCTAACATTCTATCTTTAGTTTCTTTCCTTCTTTCTTTCTTGATATATTTCATTCTAGCTTTAATACCATCTAATATTCTATCTTTAGTTTTTTCTTTCTTTCTTTCTTGATATCTTTCATTTCTAGCTTTAATACCTTCTAACATTCTATCTTTAGTTTCTTTCCTTCTTTTTTCTTGTTTTCTTTCATTTTAGCTTTAATACCTTCTAATGTCCTATATTTAGTTTCTTTCTTTCTTTCTTGATCTCTTTCATTCTAATTTTAAGACATTCTTACATTCTATCTTTAGTTTCTTTCTTTCTTTCTTTCTTTCTTGATTTCTTTAATTCTAGCTTTAATACCTTCTTACATTCTATCTTTAGTTTCTTTCTTTCTTTCTTTCTTTCTTTCTTTCTTCTTTTCGTTTATTTTAGCTTTTATAACTTCTAATATTCTATTATTAGTTTCTTTCTTTTTTTCTTTCTTTCTTGATATCTTTCATTCTAGCTTTAATACATTCTAACATTCAAATTTAGTTTCTTTCTTTCTTGGTTTCTTTAATTCTAGCTTTAATACCTTCTTACATTATATCTTTAGTTTGTATCTTTCTTTCTTTCTTTCTTGATATCATTCATTCTAGCTTTAATACCTTCTAACATTCTATCTCTACTTTCTTTCTTTCTTGTTTTCATTCATTTTAGCTTTAATACCTTCTACCATTCAATCTTTACTTTCTTTCTTTTTCTTGATATCTTTCATTCTAGCTTTAATGCCTTCTAACATTCTATCTTTAGTTTCTTTCCTTCTTTCTTTCTTGTTTTCTTTCATTTTAGCTTTAATACCTTCTAACGTTCTATTTTTAGTTTCTTTCGTTCTTTCTTTCTTGATATCTTTCATTCTAGCTTTAATTCCATCTAACGTTCTAACTTTAGTTTCTTTCTTTCTTTCTTTCTTTCTTGATTTCTTTCATTCTAGCTTTAATACGTTCTGACATTCTATCTTTAGTTTCTTTCTTTCTTTCTTGATATCTTTCATTCTAGCTTTTATATCTTTTAACAATCCATCTTTAGTTTGTTTCTTTCTTTCTTGATTTCTTTAATTCTAGCTTTAATACTTTCTTACATTCTATCTTTAGTTTCTTCCTTTCTTTCTTGATATCTTTCATTCTTGCTTTAATATCTTCTTACATTCTATCTTTAGTTTCTTTCTTTCTTTCTTATTTTCTATCATTCTAGCTTTAATACCTTCTAACATTCAATCTTTAGTTTCCTTCTTTCTTTCTTGATATCTTTCATTCTAGCTTTAATTCCATCTGACATTCTATCTTTATTTTCTTTCTTTCTTTCTTTCTTTCTTGATATCTTTCATTCTAGCTTTAATACATTCTAACATTCTATCTTTTGTTTCTTTCTTTCTTGATATCTTTCATTCTAGTTTTAATAACTTTTAACAATCTATCTTTAGTTTCTTACTTTCTTTCTTTCTTGATATCTTTCATTCTAGCTTTATTACCTTCTAACATCATATCTTTACTTTCTTTCTCTCTGTTTCTTTCTTTCTTGTTTTCGTTCTTTTTAGCTTTATTACCTTCTAATATTCTATCATTAGTTTCTTTCTTTCTTGATATCTTTTATTCTAGCTTCAATACCTTCTAACATTCTATCTTTAGTTTCTTTCCTTCTTTCTTTCTTGTTTTCTTTCATTTTAGCTTTAATACCTTCTAACGTTCTATCTTTAGTTTCTTTCTTTCTTTCTTTCTTGTTTTCTTTCATTCTAGTTTTAATACTGTCTAACATTCCATCCTTAGTTTCTTTCTTTCTTTCTTGATATCTTTCATTCTAGCTTTAATACATTCTAACATTCTATCTTTTGTTTCTTTCTTTCTTGATATCTTTCATTCTAGCTTTAATAACTTTTAACAATCTATCTTTAGTTTCTTTCTTTCTTTCTTTCTTGATCTCTTTCATTCTAGCTTTAATACCTTCTAACATTATATCTTTACTTTCTTTCTTTCTGTTTCTTTCTTATTTGTTTTCGTTCATTTTAGCTTTATTACCTTCTAATATTCTATCATTCGTTTCTTTCTTTCTTGATATCTTTTATTCTAGCTTCAATACCTTCTAACGTTCTATCTTAAGTTTCTTTCTTTCTTTCTTTCTTGTTTTCTTTCATTCTAGCTTTAATACTTTCTAACATTCCATCTTTAGTTTCTTTCTTTCTTTCTTGATATCTTTCATTCTAGCTTTAATACCTTCTAACATTCTATCTTTCTTTCTTTCTTTCTTTCTTTCTTTCTTGTTTTCGTTCATTTTAGCTTTAATACCTTCTAACATTCTATCATTAGTTTCTTTCTTTCTTTCTTTCTTGATATCTTTCATTCTAAGTTTAATACCTTCTTACATTCTATCTTTTTTTTCTTTTTTTTTTCCTTTTTATTATTATTATTATGTATAAAATCCATCTATGCTTATTTAACATCGTGTCACCTGGGTTCAGCTTATAATCCTTTGTTAATACAACTACAGTATATATTAGGCTCTTAATCCATACAACGTGTTTCTAGCCATTGATAAAACAAGTTCCATGTTTGATAATATTCTGTATCTTCCTTTCCTCTGATTTTCAATGTCAGTCTATCCATTTCGGCGCAGTCCAATATCTTTTTAATTATTTCTTGATCTGTAGGTGTTTCTTCATTTTTCCAGTGTTGTGCAAATGTAATCCTTGCAGCTGTTAAGATATGCAGTATTAAATATACGTTTTGTTTATCAACACTTTCTGGTATTATACCTAATAAAAAGAGTTCTGGTTTAAAATCTACATGTTTTTTGGTTATTTTAACAAGCCATATATGTACTTTTTTCCAAAAATTGTTTGTTTTATCACAGGTCCACCAAAGATGATAATAAGTTCCAGTTTTTTTATGACATTTCCAGCATTTACTTGACCTATTAGGGTACATTTTAGCTAGTCTATCGGGTGGTAAATGCCATCTATAAAACATTTTATATAGGTTCTCTTTATACGATGTTGCCATTGTCATTTTATAGTTTCTAGACCACAGTTTTTGCCATTTTTCAAAGTTAATATTATATCCAAAAATTTTTGCCCATTGAACCATCGTTTCTTTGACCTGTTCATCTTCCATTTTCCAATTTAAAAGAAATTTATATATTTTCCTAATTAATTTATCATCTGATGTTAACATTGTTTGGTCAAACATTGTCTGTTCTTTATAAAAATCATACATTTTTGAGTCCCTTTCATATCTAGATTGTATTTGCATTATGGGCCACCACGATGCGTCTAATCCCTGGTCTATAAGGTCTTGTTTCGATTTTAATCTCCTGTCTGTATCTAAGATATCTGCATAAGTCAAAATTTTTTCAAAGTTCAGAAGATTGGGATGAACAAATGCTTCTATAGGCGAAACCCATCCTGGTATTTTTGTGTACATTTTCAATTTTATCTTTTCCCATATTATATACAAGGAGTTTCTAATATAGTGGTTTTGAAAATACCTGTGGGTTTTACCTTTCTGATACCATAAAAAGGCATGCCAACCTAACTGTAAATCATGCCCTTCTAAATACAAAAGTCTTTTGTTTTTCAGACAAATCCATTCTTTCAGCCACATTAGGACAGATGCTTGATAGTATAAGGTCCAGTCCGGTAAACCAAAGCCTCCTTTTTCCTTGGATTCTTGGAGCATTTTCAATTTTATTCTGGCTTTCTTCCCTTGCCAAATAAATTTTAATATCGCTTTATTTAGATCATCAAAATATTTCTTCTCTATTTTCACTGGCACTGTTTGAAACAGAAAGAGTAGTTTTGGCAAGATGTTCATTTTGATTGTTGCAATTCTTCCTAGTAATGATAATTGTAGATTTTTCCATTTTTCTAGGTCCATTTTTATTTGGTTAAGTAGTTTTATGTAATTATCTTCTTTTATAGTTACGCATCTGGCAGTTAAATATATTCCAAGGTATTTAACTTTTTTAACTATTTGTAGGTCTGACATCTCTGAGAGTTGATTTTTTTGTTTGGCTGTTAAATTTTTCACTATAACTTTAGTTTTTTCTTTGTTTATCTTCAATCCTGCTACTTTTCCGAATTCATCAATTTTCTCCAATAGTCTCAATGTTGTTTCCAACGGATCTTCCAAAATAAACACCAAGTCATCTGCAAATGCTTGTAATTTATAACTCTCGTCCTTTATTTTGGTGCCTTTGATTTCTGGATCATTCCTCACATTTCTATTTAATACTTCCAAAGTTAATATGAATAACAATGGAGAGAGCGGACATCCCTGTCTAGTGCCTTTTTTTATATTAATATTATCCGTCAATTCACCATTTACAATTACTTTAGCTATTTGTTCATTATAGATTGTCTCAATTGCATTTATGAAGTTTGTGCCAAAGTCCATAGCTTTTATTTGCTGTTTCATAAATTGCCAATTCATATTATCAAATGCTTTTTGGGCATCCAGAAATATTAATGCCATTTGTTTCTCTGTATGCACCTCATAATATTCTAATATGTCTAAGATTATCCTTAGGTTGTACCTTAGTTGTCTTTTTGGCAAAAATCCATTTTGGTCTGAATGAATGAACTCCATTAAGAATTTTTTCAATCTTTCGGCTATAATTACTGCGAAGATTTTATAGTCGACATTCAATAATGATATTGGTCTAAAAATTTTTATTTGTGTAGAGTCCGTATCTTCTTTTGGTATTAGGGTGATATATGCCTCTAGCCATGTCTTGGGTATTTTAGCTTCTAATAGAACTTCGTTGCAGACCTCTTTTATTGGTAGGCTTAATATATCTTGGAAGGATTTATAAAATTCCGCTGGTAATCAGTCTGGTCCTGGGGTTTTATCATTTTTTTGTTTTTTAATGGCTTCTATTATTTCCATCATTGTTATTTTCTCATTTAGGCGACTTTTGATGTTTTCTGGTACTTTAGGGAGGTTTGCTTTTTCGATATATTGTATTGTTTTTTCAAGGGAAAATTCTTGAATATCATACAGATTAGCATAATATTCTTTAGTTATTTTTTTTATTTTCTCTTTTTGATATTGTAAATTTCCATTTTCATCTTGTAGCTTCCTTATTAATCTTTTTTGTTTTTCTTTTTTCAATCTATAGGATAGCCATCTTCCAGGTTTGTTGGCATTCTCAAAGAAATTTTGTTTAGCCCTTTTAACTTGTTGAGCTAATTCTTCTGATTCTATTAAGTTTAATTTATGTTTCACTATCTCCATCTGGTTTTTAAGGATTTTCTTCTGCGGTTCTTTTCGTAGTTCTAGCTCCAGTTTTTTAAATTCTTCCTTCAGTTTTGTAAGTTGTTGGTTTTTTTCTTTATTCCTTTTGGCTATATATGATATGGCTAATCCTCTGAAATATGCTTTGGCTGTGTCCCAAATCGTTTGGAGTGATGTTTCCTCTTTTTTATTTTCTTTGAAGAAGAATTCCATTTCTTTTTTAGTTCTTTCCACAAATTCTTTATCCTTCAATATTCCCTGATTTAAGGTCCATCTTGTCTTTTCTTTTTTCTCTCCTTTCCACCGCATTTTCATTGGATTATGATCTGCCCAAATATTGGTTTCTATTTCTACTTCCTGTATTTCAGTTTTTAATTCTGAGGATAGCCAGATCATATCTATTCTCGACCAAGATTCATGCCTGTTTGAGTAGAAGGTAAATTGAGAGCTTTTAGTGTTTGTTTCTCTCCATATATCCTGTAATCCTAGTTCTTCTGCCATCTGAAAGAAAATTTTTGGAAGTCTTTTCCTTCCCTTTTTCCCTTTTTTACCACTTTTGTAGTCAAGTCTCTCATCTACAATTGCATTGAAGTCTCCTAATATGCAAATATTTTGATATTCTTTTTCCACTATTGTTTTATATAGCTTACGATAGAATTTTTCTTGGTTACTATTAGGTGCATATATTGCTATCATCAAAATCTTTTTTTGGTTTATTGTTATTTCTACCATTAAGATTCTCCCTTCTTCATCTGAATAGATATGTTTAGAGTTTAGCTTTTCTTTCACATATAAAGCTACCCCTCTTTTCTTTTGTTGTGCAGCTGAGTAGTAGAGTTTCCCAATCTTCGGGTAAATCAAATATTTGTAATGTTGCTGTTTAATGTGCGTTTCTTGAAGACAGATTATATCTGTTTTAGTTTTTTGTAGTTTTGAGAAGACGTGATTCCTTTTTCTTGGTGCATTCAGGCCGTTGATGTTCACTGAGAAAATCCCAATTTCGTTCTCCATTTTATTTACTTGTATTTAGGTTTTGTTGCCCTGGTATTCCTTTTTTCTCTTTGTATTTTGTACAGATCTTGTTCAATATCCTTTTTCTGACTCTCTTCTTCACTTAGTTCACTCTCCTCTTCTGGTGTTTTCTCTCTCTGTTTTCCACTTTCTTCTTCATTTATATCTTGCCCCTGTGCTTCTTCTTCGAAGAAGGTTATATGTTTTTCAAGAAATTCTCTTGCTTTATGGGTGGAGTCAAGCCTATATCTTCTTGAATTCCAGTTGATCAGTATCCCTTTAGGTACCAGCCGTCTAAAATTCACTCCTTTCCTATTCAGTTTGGTAGTCAAAAATTGATATTGTTTCCTCCCCTCTCTTATTCTCCAAGGTATCTGTTTCAATACCACAATTTCCTTTTGTCTGTATTGTATTGGGTCTTCATTGGTCCTTCGCAGTATTTCATCTCTTGTCGATCTTTTCATAAACTTTACGTGTACTTCACGTGGTATTCTATTCTTCTTGGCATAACTTGAATTTAATCGATATATTTGGTCTATCTCATTTTCCAACTCTTCTTTTCCAATTCCGAGTGCCTCTGCCAAAATGGTTACCATCAATTCTGGTAAGTCCTCCTGTTTATCTTCTGGTATGTTTTGGAATCTAAGAATGTTTGAAGCTCTTTCCATCTCCATTACTGCGATTGAATCCGTTAGATTTTTGTTAGCCTGGACAAGTTTGTGGTTTTCTTTTTTCAATTCATCCAATCTCTTCTCTGTTTGATCTGCGTTATTTTCCAATTTTTCAATTCTTTGTTGGTTCTTTATAGTGTTTTGCTGGATATCTTGAAGTTGCGTATTCATCATGCGAATCTGTTCGTTGATTTTATCCATTTTCTCTTCCAGTTTCTGTTGGTTAAGTTTGGCTTCTTCATGGTTTCTTCTTGATTCTTCTTGATTTTTCTTTGTCTCCTCTTTGTGCGATACAACTGTTTCTTGAATCTTCTGGAGCGTTGCTTGTAGGTCTTTCTGAAATTTTTCTTGGAATAGCATTGTATCGATAGATCTTTGCTGTACTGGACTGAGGGCCCCAGATGAAGCTGCAGAGGCTGTTTTTTTTGCAGTTTTAGAAAGATTTGGTAGGCTCATCATGAATAATTTCCCCCAAATTATCCAATCAGTCCCCCAAAGTTCTGTTGACCTGCTACACTGCCTTTCCCACCTTTTAATTATTCAATTATAGTCAGTATATCAGCAATACCTTATCATCAGTAGTTATTAACAGTACCTTATCATCATAGCTCTATATTCAGTTTATAAGTTCACTAACACAAGACAGGGGGCCACTTCCAGGGCTATCTAGTATTTTCTGCCTAAACAGGCTACTAGTTTTACAATTTTACAATTTAATATAACAGAACTTCAAACGTTATTTCCACTCTTTGCTAGCTGGGTTGGCATTCAATCCATTCAATTCTCAACGTATGTATCCAAATTTGACTGGATGATCTAGAGTCTTTAATTGTAAATCCAGCTCGATCAAGTACCGTCAAGTTTGTTATTTACAGTCCAAGAGTTAATTGTCTGTAATTGTCTGTAGTTAATCCAGACTGCAGCTCCCAAAGAAAAAACAACCAGGTTTTAAGAGTTTTAGCTGATCCAAGGTCACTACCAGAGATATCTGTTGCTCTTCGTCTGGGCTCACCGCCAATTCCACAGTTTAGACACAACAAAATTTCAAAGTTTGCCTCCACTCTTTAATGCCCAGAATGATGATTTCCTTAATTCCCGATCTCCATTTATTAAGTTCAAAAAACACCCTTTTGCTTTCCAAGAAATTCCAACAAATGCAGATTAATATTCCGTGGGATAGATTTTCCGGTTGTCTCCTTAGCCTCCCCTCAGAGCAGCGGACCGCTCTTTCGTTTTGTTTTGCTGCCGCTTTTTCTCCAGCTGGGGACGGCTTAGAGTTCTTCTTTTCTTTTAATGGGTTATTCTGGCCAGGAATGTTGATAGAATTAGTAAAACAAGAAGAAAAATAGTCTCACCCAGGTTGATAACGCGATGTAAAACATCCAGAACTTAGTGCTTATTTCTCCGGCAGCCGATGACTTGGACAAGCCGCAAGCAAGCAGGCGGCTTGTTTTTCTCCTGCTGGTTTGAGGAGTTTCCCGAATCAAACGAAGACAATTGCCATTATCTTCGTGATCTACAGGTATCTCCCCCTCACTCGTCACCTCTTCGGGGTGACTTAAGCCCCTTGGGGCTCACTAGCAGGCTGAAAAGCAGTCTCGGGGAGCAGAGCTCTGTCTCCCTGGGACTGTATTGTCACGACGTCGAGCCGGAAGTCCCCCTTACATTCTATCTTTAATTTCTTTCTTTCGTGATTTCCTTCATTCATGCTTTAATACCTTCTGACATTGATCTTTAGTTTCTTTCTTTCTTTCTTGATATTTTTCATTCTAGTTTTAATACCTTCTAACATTCTATATTTACTTTCTTTCTTTCTCTTTCTTGTTTTCGTACATTTTAGCTTTAATACCTTATAACGTTCTATCTTTAGTTTCTTTCTTTCTTTCTTTCTTGTTTTCGTTCATTTTAGCTTTAATACCTTCTAACATTCTATCATTAGTTTCTTTCCTTCTTTTTTTCTTGATATCTTTCATTCTAACTTTAATACCATCTAACATTCTATCTTTAGTTTCTTTCCTTCTTTCTTTCTTGATATCTTTCATTCTAGCTTTAATACGATCTAACATTCTATCTTTAGTTTCTTTCTTTCTTTCTTTCTTGATATCTTTCATTTCTAGCTTTAATACCTTCTAATGTCCTGTATTTAGTTTCTTTCTTTCTTTCTTGATCTCTTTCATTCTAATTTTAAGACATTCTTACATTCTATCTTTAGTTTCTTTCTTTCTTTCTTTTTTTCTTGATTTCTTTAATTCTAGCTTTAATACCTTCTTACATTCTATCTTTAGTTTCTTTCTTTCTTTCTTTCTTGTTTTCGTTTATTTTAGCTTTAATACCTTCTAATATTCTATTATTAGTTTCTTTCTTTCTTTCTTGATATCTTTCATTCTAGCTTTAATACAATCTAACATTCAAATTTAGTTTCTTTCTTTCTTGGTTTCTTTAATTCTAGCTTTAATACCTTCTTACATTATATCTTTAGTTTGTATCTTTCTTTCTTTCTTTCTTGATATCATTCATTCTAGCTTTAATACCTTCTAACATTCTATCTCTACTTTCTTTCTTTCTTTCTTTCTTGTTTTCATTCATTTTAGCTTTAATACCTTCTACCATTCAATCTTTACTTTCTTTCTTTCTTTCTTGATATCTTTGATTCTAACCTTGTAACGTTCGATCTTTAGTTTCTTTCATTCTTTCTTGATATATTTCATTTTAATTTTAATACCTTCTAACGTTCTGTCTTTAGTTTCTTTCCTTCTTTCTTTCTTGTTTTCTTTCATTTTAGGTTTAATACCTTCTAACGTTCTATCTTTAGTTTCTTTCTTTCTATCTTTCTTGTTTTCTTTCATTCTAGTTTTAAATACTTTCTATCATTCCATCTTTAGTTTCTTTCTTTTTTTCTTGATATCTTTCATTCTAGCTTTAATACCTTCTAACATTCTATTTTTACTTTCTTTCTTTCTTTCTTTCTTTCTTGTTTTCATTCATTTTAGCTTTAATACCTTCTAACGTTCTATCTTTAGATTCTTTCTTTCTTACTTGATATCTTTCATTCTAATTTTAGTACCTTCTAACGTTCTGTCTTTAGTTTCCTTCTTTCTTTCCTGATTTCTTTCAATCTAGCTTTAATACTTTCTAAAATTCTATATTTACTTTCTTTCTTTCTTTCTTTCTTCTTTTGGCTCATTTTAGCTTTAATACCTTCGAATATTCTATCATTAGTTTCTTTCTTTCTTTCTTGATTTCCTTTATTCTAGCTTTAATACCTTCTACCATTCAATCTTTACTTTCTTTCTTTCTTTCTTGTTTTCGTTCATTTTAGCTTTAATACATTCTAATATTCTATCATTAGTTACTTTCTGTCTTTCTTTCCTGATATCTTTCATTCTAGCTTTAATTCCATCTAACGTTCTAACTTTAGTTTCTTTCTTTCTGTCTTTCTTTCTTGATTTCTTTTATTCTAGCTTTAATACGTTCTGACATTCAATCTTTAGTTTCTTTCTTTTTTTCTTGATATCTTTCATTCTAGCTTTAATATCTTTTAACAATCTATCTTTAGTTTGTTTCTTTCTTTCTTGATTTCTTTAATTCTAGCTTTAATACTTTCTTAAATTCTATCTTTAGTTGATTTCTTTCTTTCTTTCTTTCTTGAGTTCCTTCATTCATGCTTTAATACCTTCTGACATTCTATCTTTTGTTTCTTTCTTTCTTTCTTGTTTTCTTTCATTCTAGCTTTAATACCTTCTAACAGTTCATCTTTAGTTTCCTTCTTTCTTTCTTGATATCTTTCCTTCTAGCTTTAATTCCATTTGACATTCTATCTTTATTTTCTTTCTTTCTTTCTTTCTTGATATCTTTCATTCTAGCTTTAATACCTTCTGACATTCTATCTTTAGTTTCTTTCTTTCTTTCTTGATATCTTTCATTCTAGCTTTAATACATTCTAACATTCTATCTTTTGTTTCTTTCTTTCTTGATATCTTTCATTCTAGTTTTAATAACTTTTAATAATCTATCTTTAGTTTGTTTCTTCCTTTCTTTCCTGATATCTTTCATTCTAGCTTTAATACCTTCTAACATTCTATCTTTACTTTCTTTCTTTCTTTCTTTCTTTCTTGTTTTCGTTCATTTTAGCTTTAATACCTTGAACATTCCATCATTAGTTTCTTTCTTTCTTTATTTCTTTCTTGATATCTTTCATTCTAACTTTAATACCATCTAAAATTCTATCTTTAGTTCCTTCCTTCCTTTCTTTCTTTCTTTCTTGATATCTTTCATTCTAGCTTCAATAACTTCTGACATTCTATCTTTAGTTTCTTTCCTTCTTTCTTTCTTGTTTTCTTTCATTTTAGCTTTAATACCTTCTAACGTTCTATCTTTAGTTTCTTTCTTTCTTTCTTGATATCTTTCATTCTAGCTTTAATACCTTCTAACATTCTATCTTTACTTTCTTTCTTTCTTTCTTTCTTGTTTTCGTTCATTTTAGGTTTAATATATTCTAACATTCTATCGTTTGTTTCTTTCTTTGTTTCTTTCTTGATATCTTTCATTCTAACTTTAATACCATCTAACATTCTATCTTTAGTTTCTTTCTTTCTTTCTTGATATCTTTCATTCTAGCTTTAAGGCCTTCTAACATTCTATCTTTAGTTTGTTTCTTTCTTTCTTTCTTGTTTTCTTTCATTTTAGGTTTAATACCTTCTATCGTTCTATCTTTAGTTTCTTTCTTTCTTTCTTGATATCTTTCATTCCAATTTTAATACCTTCTAACGTTCTGCCATTAGTTTCTTTCTTTCTTTCTTGATATCTTTCATTCTTGCTTTAATACCTTCTTACATTCTATCTTTAATTTCTTTCTTTCTTTCTTGATTTTCTTCATAAATGCTTTAATACCTTCTGACATTCTATCTTCAGTTTCTTTCTTTCTTTCTTGATTTCTTTCATTCATGCTTTAATACCTTCTAACATTCAATCTTTAATTTCTTTCTTTCTTTCTTGATATCTTTCATTCTAGCTTTAATACCTTCTAACATTCAATCTTTAGTTTCCTTCTTCCTTTCTTGATATCTTTCATTCTAGCTTTGTCCATCTGACATTCTATCCTTATTTTCTTTCTTTCTTTCTTTCTTTCTTGATATCTTTCATTCTAGCTTTAATACCATCTGACATTCTATCTTTAGTTTCCTTCTTTCATTCCTGATTTCTTTCATTCTAGCTTTAATACTTTATAACATTCTATCTTTACTTTCTTTCTTTCTTTCTTTCTTGTTTTTAGCTCATTTTCGCTTTAATACCTTCTAATATTCTATCATTAGTTTCTTTCTTTCTTCCTTTCTTGATTTCCTTTATACTAGCTTTAATACCTTCTACCATTCAATCTTTACTTTCTTTCTTTCTTTCTTGTTTTTGTTCATTTTAGCTTTAATACCTTCTAACATTCAATCTTTAGTTTCCTTCTTTCTTTCTTGATATCTTTCATTCTAGCTTTAATACTTTCTTACATTCTATCTTTAGTTTCTTTCTTTCTTTCTTTCTTGATTTCCTTCATTCATGCTTTAATACCTTCTGACATTCTATCTTTAGTTTCTTTCTTTCTTTCTTTCTTTTTTCATTCTAGCTTTAATACCTTCTAACATTCAATCTTTAGTTTCCTTCTTTCTTTCTTGATATCTTTCATTCTAGCTTTAATTCCGTCTGACATTCTATCTTTATTTTCTTTCTTTCTTTCTTTCTTGATATCTTTCATTCTAGCTTTAATACCTTCTGACATTCTATCTTTAGTTTCTTTCTTTTTTTCTTGATATCTTTCATTCTAGCTTTAATACCTTCTGACATTCTATCTTCAGTTTCTTTCTTTCTTGATATCTTTCATTCTAGCTTCAATACCTTCTAAAATTCTATCTTTAGTTTCTTTCCTTCTTTCTTTCTTGTTTTCTTTCATTTTAGCTTTAATACCTTCTAACTTTCTATCTTTAGTTTCTTTCTTCCTTTCTTTCTTGTTTTCTTTCATTCTAGCTTTAATGCTTTCTAACATTCCATCTTTAGTTTCTTTCTTTCTTACTTGATATCTTTCATTCTAGCTTTAATACCTTCTTACATTCTATCTTTACTTTCTTTCTTTCTTTCTTTTTTTCGTTCATTTTAGCTTTATTACCTTCTAATATTCTATCATTAGTTTCTTTCTTGATATCTTTCATTCTAGCTTCAGTACCTTCTAACATTCTATCTTTAGTTTCTTTCCTTCTTTCTTTCTTGTTTTCTTTCATTTTAGCTTTAATACCTTCTAACGTTCTATCTTTAGTTTCTTTCTTTCTTTCTTTCTTGTTTTCTTTCATTCTAGCTTTAATGCTTTCTAACATTTCATCTTTAATTTCTTTCTTTCTTTCTTGATATGTTTCATTCTAATTTTAGTACCTTCTAACCTTCTGTCTTTAGTTTCCTTCTTTCTTTCCTGATTTCTTTCATTCTAGCTTTAATGCTTTCTAACATTCTATATTTACTTTCTTTCTTTCTTTCTTTCTTTCTTTCTTGTTTTCGCTCATTTTAGCTTTAATACCTTCTAATCTTCTATCATTAGTTTCTTTCTTTCTTTCTTTCTTGATTTCCTTTATTCTAGCTTTAATACCTTCTACCATTCAATCTTTACTTTCTTTCCTTCTTGTTTTCGTTCATTTTAGCTTTAATACATTCTAATATTCTATCATTAGTTTCTTTCTTTCTTTCTTGATATCTTTCATTCTAATTTTAGTACCTTCTAACGTTCTGTCTTTAGTTTCCTTCTTTCTCTCCTGATATCTTTCATTCTAGCTTTAATTCCATCTAACGTTCTAACTTTAGTTTCTTTCTCTCTTTCTTTCTTTCTTCATTTCTTTCATTCTAGTTTTAATACGTTCTGACATTCTATCTTTAGTTTCTTTCTTTCTTTCTTGATATCTTTCATTCTAGCTTTAATATCTTTTAACAATCTATCTTTAGTTTGTTTCTTTCTTTCTTGATTTCTTTAATTCTAGCTTTAATACTTGCTTACAATCTATCTTTAGTTTCTTTCTTTCTTTCTTGATTTCCTTCATTCATGCTTTAATACCTTCTGACATTCTATCTTTAGTTTCTTTCTTTCTTTCTTGTTTTCTTTCATTCTAGCTTTAATACCTTCTAACATTCAATCTTTAGTTTCCTTCTTTCTTTCTTGATAGCTTTCATTCTAGCTTTAATTCCATTTTACATTCTATCTTTATTTTCTTTCTTTCTTTCTTTCTTTCTTGATATCTTTCATTCTAGCTTTAATACCTTCTGACATTCTATCTTTAGTTTCTTTCTTTCTTTCTTGATATCTTTCATTCTAGCTTTAATACATTCTAACATTCTATCTTTAGTTTCTTTCTTTCTTTCTTGATATCTTTCATTCTAGCTTTAATACCTTCTAACATTCTATCTTTAGTTTCTTTCCTTCTTTCTTTCTTGTTTTCTTTCAATCTTGCTTTAATACCTTCTTACATTCTATCTTTAATTTCTTTCTTTCTTGATTTCCTTCATTCATGCTTTAATACCTTCTGACATTCTATCTTTAGTTTCTTTCTTTCTTCCTTGATTTCTTTCATTCATGCTTTAATATCTTCTAACATTCAATCTTTTATCTCTTTCTTTCTTTCTTGATATCTTTCATACCTTGATTTCTTTCATTCTTGCTTTAATACCTTCTTACATTCTATCTTTAATTTCTTTCTTTCTTGATTTCCCATTCATGCTTTAATACCTTTTAACATTCTATCTTTACTTTCTTTCTTTCTTTCTTTTTTTCTTGTTTTCGCTCATTTTAGCTTTAATTTCTTCTAATATTCTATCATTAGTTTCTTTCTTTCTTTGTTTCTTTCTTCATATCTTTCATTCTAACTTTAATACCATCTAACATTCTATCTTTAGTTTCTTTCTTTCTTTCTTGATATCTTTCATTCTAGCTTTAATGCCTTTTAACATTCTATCTTTAGTTTCTTTCCTTCCTTCTTGGTTTTCTTTCATTTTAGCTTTAATACCTTGTAACGTTCGATCTTTAGTTTCTTTCATTCTTTCTTGATATATTTCATTTTAATTTTAATACCTTCTAACGTTCTGTCTTTAGTTTCTTTCCTTCTTTCTTTCTTGTTTTCTTTCATTTAAGGTTTAATACCTTCTAACGTTCTATCTTTAGTTTCTTTCTTTCTATCTTTCTTGTTTTCTTTCATTCTAGTTTTAAATACTTTCTATCATTCCATCTTTAGTTTCTTTCTTTCTTTCTTGATATCTTTCATTCTAGCTTTAATACCTTCTAACATTCTATTTTTACTTTCTTTCTTTCTTTCTTTCTTTCTTGTTTTCATTCATTTTAGCTTTAATACCTTCTAACGTTCTATCTTTAGATTCTTTCTTTCTTACTTGATATCTTTCATTCTAATTTTAGTACCTTCTAACGTTCTGTCTTTAGTTTCCTTCTTTCTTTCCTGATTTCTTTCAATCTAGCTTTAATACTTTCTAAAATTCTATATTTACTTTCTTTCTTTCTTTCTTTCTTCTTTTCGCTCATTTTAGCTTTAATACCTTCGAATATTCTATCATTAGTTTCTTTCTTTCTTTCTTGATTTCCTTTATTCTAGCTTTAATACCTTCTACCACTCAATCTTTACTTTCTTTCTTTCTTTCTTGTTTTCGTTCATTTTAGCTTTAATACATTCTAATATTCTATCATTAGTTACTTTCTGTCTTTCTTTCCTGATATCTTTCATTCTAGCTTTAATTCCATCTAACGTTCTAACTTTAGTTTCTTTCTTTCTTTCTTTCTTTCTTGATTTCTTTCATTCTAGCTTTAATACGTTCTGACATTCTATCTTTAGTTTCTTTCTTTTTTTCTTGATATCTTTCATTCTAGCTTTAATATCTTTTAACAATCTATCTTTAGTTTGTTTCTTTCTTTCTTGATTTCTTTAATTCTAGCTTTCATACTTTCTTACATTCTATCTTTAGTTGATTTCTTTCTTTCTTTCTTTCTTGAGTTCCTTCATTCATGCTTTAATACCTTCTGACATTTTATCTTTTGTTTCTTTCTTTCTTTCTTGTTTTCTTTCATTCTAGCTTTAATACCTTCTAACAGTTCATCTTTAGTTTCCTTCTTTCTTTCTTGATATCTTTCCTTCTAGCTTTAATTCCATTTGACATTCTATCTTTATTTTCTTTCTTTCTTTCTTTCTTGATATCTTTCATTCTAGCTTTAATACCTTCTGACATTCTATCTTTAGTTTCTTTCTTTCTTTCTTGATATCTTTCATTCTAGCTTTAATACATTCTAACATTCTATCTTTTGTTTCTTTCTTTCTTGATATCTTTCATTCTAGTTTTAATAACTTTTAATAATCTATCTTTAGTTTGTTTCTTCCTTTCTTTCTTGATATCTTTCATTCTAGCTTTAATACCTTCTAACATTCTATCTTTACTTTCTTTCTTTCTTTCTTTCTTTCTTGTTTTCGTTCATTTTAGCTTTAATACCTTGTAACATTCCATCATTAGTTTCTTTCTTTCTTTATTTCTTTCTTGATATCTTTCATTCTAACTTTAATACCATCTAAAATTCTATCTTTAGTTCCTTCCTTCCTTTCTTTCTTTCTTTCTTGATATCTTTCATTCTAGCTTCAATAACTTCTGACATTCTATCTTTAGTTTCTTTCCTTCTTTCTTTCTTGTTTTCTGTCATTTTAGCTTTAATACCTTCTAACGTTCTATCTTTAGTTTCTTTCTTTCTTTCTTGATATCTTTCATTCTAGCTTTAATACCTTCTAACATTCTATCTTTACTTTCTTTCTTTCTTTCTTTCTTGTTTTCGTTCATTTTAGCTTTAATATATTCTAACATTCTATCATTTGTTTCTTTCTTTGTTTCTTTCTTGATATCTTTCATTCTAACTTTAATACCATCTAACATTCTATCTTTAGTTTCTTTCTTTCTTTCTTGATATCTTTCATTCTAGCTTTAAGGCCTTCTAACATTCTATCTTTAGTTTGTTTCTTTCTTTCTTTCTTGTTTTCTTTCATTTTAGGTTTAATACCTTCTATCGTTCTATCTTTCGTTTCTTTCTTTCTTTCTTGATATCTTTCATTCTAATTTTAATAACTTATAACGTTCTGCCATTAGTTTCTTTCTTTCTTTCTTGATATCTTTCATTCTTGCTTTAATACCTTCTTACATTCTATCTTTAATTTCTTTCTTTCTTTCTTGATTTTCTTCATAAATGCTTTAATACCTTCTGACATTCTATCTTCAGTTTCTTTCTTTCTTTCTTGATTTCTTTCATTCATGCTTTAATACCTTCTAACATTCAATCTTTAATTTCTTTCTTTCTTTCTTGATATCTTTCATTCTAGCTTTAATACCTTCTAACATTCAATCTTTAGTTTCCTTCTTCCTTTCTTGATATCTTTCATTCTAGCTTTGTCCATCTGACATTCTATCCTTATTTTCTTTCTTTCTTTCTTTCTTTCTTGATATCTTTCATTCTAGCTTTAATACCATCTGACATTCTATCTTTAGTTTCCTTCTTTCATTCCTGATTTCTTTCATTCTAGCTTTAATACTTTATAACATTCTATCTTTACTTTCTTTCTTTCTTTCTTTCTTGGTTTCGCTCATTTTAGCTATAATACCTTCTAATATTCTATCATTAGTTTCTTTCTTTCTTTTTTTCTTGATTTCCTTTATACTAGCTTTAATACCTTCTACCATTCAATCTTTACTTTCTTTCTTTCTTTCTTTCTTGTTTTTGTTCATTTTAGCTTTAATAAATTCTAACATTCAATCTTTAGTTTCCTTCTTTCTTTCTTGATATCTTTCATTCTACCTTTAATACTTTCTTACATTCTATCTTTAGTTTCTTTCCTTCTTTCTTTCTTGATTTCCTTCATTCATGCTTTAATACCTTCTGACATTATATCTTCAGTTTCTTTCTTTCTTTCTTGATTTCTTTCATTCATGCTTTAATACCTTCTGACATTCAATCTTTAATTTCATTCTTTCTTTCTTGATATCTTTCATTCTAGCTTTAATACCTTCTAACATTCAATCTTTAGTTTCCTTCTTTCTTTCTTGATATCTTTCATTCTTGCTTTAAGTCCATCTGACATTCTATCTTTATTTTCTTTCTTTCTTTCTTTCTTTCTTTCTTTCTTTCTTGATATCTTTCATTCTAGCTTTAATACAATCTGACATTCTATCTTTAGTTTCTTTCTTTCCTTCTTGATATCTTTCATTCTAGCTTTAATGCTTTTTAACATTCTATCTTTAGTTTCCTTCTTTCTTTCCTGATTTCTTTCATTCTAGCTTTAATACTTTATAACATTCTATCTTTATTTTCTTTCTTTTTTTCTTTCTTGATATCTTTCATTCTTGCTTTAATACCTTCTTACATTCTATCTTTAATTTCTTTCTTTCTTTCTTGATTTCCTTCATAAATGCTTTAATACCTTCTGACATTCTATCTTCAGTTTCCTTCTTTCTTTCTTGATTTCTTTCATTCATGCTTTAATACCTTCTAACATTCAATCTTTAATTTCTTTCTTTCTTTCTTGATATCTTTCATTCTAGCTTTAATACCTTCTAACATTCAATCTTTAGTTTCCTTCTTTCTTTCTTGATATCTTTCATTCTTGATTTAAGTCCATCTGACATTCTATCTTTATTTTCTTTCTTTCTTTCTTTCTTTCTTTCTTTCTTTCTTTCTTTCTTTCTTGATATCTTTCATTCTAGCTTTAATACCATCTGACATTCTATCTTTACTTTCTTTCTTTCTTTCTTGATATCTTTCATTCTAGCTTTAATGCTTTTTAACATTCTATCTTTACTTTCTTTCTTTCCTTCTTTCTTGTTTTCGCTCATTTTAGCTTTAATACCTTCTAATATTCTATCATTAGTTTCTTTCTTTCTTCTTTTCTTGATTTCCTTTATACTAGCTTTAACACTTTCTACCATTCAATCTTAACTTTCTTTCTTTCTTTCTTTCTTGTTTTTGTTCATTTTAGCTTTAATACCTTCTAACATTCAATCTTTAGTTTCCTTCTTTCTTTCATGATATCTTTCATTCTAGCTTTAATACGTTCTGACATTCTATCTTTAGTTTCTTTCTTTCTTACTTTCTTTCTGGTTATCTTTCATTCTAGCTTTAATACCTTCTGACATTCTATCTTTAGTTTCTTTCTTTCTTTCTTGATATCGTTCATTCCAGCTTTAATACATTCTAACATTCTATCTTTTGTTTCTTTCTTTCTTGATATCTTTCATTCTAGCTTTAATAACTTTTAAGAATCTATCTTTACTTTGTTTCTTTCTTTCTTTCTTGAGATCTTTCATTCTAGCTTTAATACCTTCTAACATTTTATCTTTACTTTCTTTCCTTCTGTGTTTCTTTCTTTTTTGTTTTCGTTCATTTTAGCTTTATTACCTTCTAATATTCTATCATTAGTTTCTTTCTTTCTTGATATCTTTCATTTTAGCTTTAATACCATCTGACATTCTATC
The DNA here is from genome assembly GCA_037013535.1 of Intellagama lesueurii. NCBI lineage: Eukaryota > Metazoa > Chordata > Lepidosauria > Squamata > Agamidae > Intellagama > Intellagama lesueurii. Next base: position 17,352,902 of record JBAJHW010000013.1, read on the forward strand.
TTTAGTTTCTTTCTTTCTTTCTTGATATCTTTCATTCTAGCTTTAATGCTTTTTAACATTCTATCTTTAGTTTCCTTCTTTCCTGATTTCTTTCATTCTAGCTTTAATACTTTCTAACATTCTATCTTTACTTTCTTTCTTTCTTTCTTTCTTGTTTTCGCTAATTTTAGCTTTTATACCTTCTAATATTCTATCATTAATTTCTTTCTTTCTTCCTTTCTTGATTTCCTTTATTCTAGCTTTAATACCTTCTACCATTCAATCTTTACTTTCTTTCTTTCTTTCTTGTTTTCGTTCATTTTAGCTTTAATACCTTCTAAAATTCAATCTTTAGTTTCCTTCTTTCTTTCTTGATATCTTTCATCTAGCTTTAATACTTTCTTACATTCTATCTTTAGTTTCTTTCTTTCTTGATATCTTTCATTCTTGCTTTAATACCTTCTTACATTCTATCTTTAGTTTCTTTCTTTCTTTATTCTTGATTTCCATCATTCATGCTTTAATACCTTCTGACATTCTATCTTTAGTTTCTTTCTTTCGTTCTTGTTTTCTTTCATTCTAGCTTTAATAATTTCTAACATTCAATCTTTAGTTTCCTTCTTTCTTTCTTGATATCTTTCATTCTAGCTTTAATACGTTCTGACATTATATCTTTAGTTTCTTTCTTTCTTTCTTTCTTTCTTTCTTGATATCTTTCATTCTAGCTTTAATACCTTCTGACATTCTATCTTTAGTTTCTTTCTTTCTTGATATCTTTCATTCCAGCTTTAATACATTCTAACATTCTATCTTTTGTTTCTTTCTTTCTTGATATCTTTCATTCTAGCTTTAATAACTTTTAACAATCTATCTTTAGTTTCTTTCTCTCTTTCTTTCTTGATATCTTTCATTCTTGCTTTAATACTTTCTAACATTCCATCTTTCGTTTCTTTCTTTCTTTCTTGATATCTTTCATTCTGTTTTAATACCTTCAAACATTCTATCTTTACTTTCTTTCTCTCTTTCTTTCTTTCTTGTTTTCGTTCATTCTAGCTTTAATACCTTCTAACATTCTATCTTTACTTTCTTTCTTTCTTTCTTTCTTGTTTTCGTTCATTTTAGCTTTAATATATTCTAACATTCTATCATTTGTTTCTTTCTTTGTTTCTTTCTTGATATCTTTCATTCTAACTTTAATACCATCTAACATTCTATCTTTAGTTTGTTTCTTTCTTTCTTTCTTCTTTTCTTTCATTTTAGGTTTAATACCTTCTATCGTTCTATCTTTAGTTTCTTTCTTTCTTTCTTGATATCTTTCATTCTAATTTTAATACCTTCTAACGTTCTGCCATTAGTTTCTTTCTTTCTTTCTTGATATCTTTCATTCTTGCTTTAATACCTTCTTACATTCTATCTTTAATTTCTTTCTTTCTTTCTTGATTTTCTTCATAAATGCTTTAATACCTTCTGACATTCTATCTTCAGTTTCTTTCTTTCTTTCTTGATTTCTTTCATTCATGCTTTAATACCTTCTAACATTCAATCTTTAATTTCTTTCTTTCTTTCTTGATATCTTTCATTCTAGCTTTAATACCTTCTAACATTCAATCTTTAGTTTCCTTCTTCCTTTCTTGATATCTTTCATTCTAGCTTTAAGTCCATCTGACATTCTATCCTTATTTTCTTTCTTTCTTTCTTTCTTTCTTGATATCTTTCATTCTAGCTTTAATACCATCTGACATTCTCTCTTTAGTTTCCTTCTTTCATTCCTGATTTCTTTCAATCTAGCTTTAATACTTTATAACATTCTATCTTTACTTTCTTTCTTTCTTTCTTTCTTGTTTTAAGCTCATTTTCGCTTTAATACCTTCTAATATTCTATCATTAGTTTCTTTCTTTCTTCCTTTCTTGATTTCCTTTATACTAGCTTTAATACCTTCTACCATTCAATCTTTACTTTCTTTCTTTCTTTCTTCTTTTTGTTCATTTTAGCTTTAATACCTTCTAACATTCAATCTTTAGTTTCCTTCTTTCTTTCTTGATATCTTTCATTCTAGCTTTAATACTTTCTTACATTCTATCTTTAGTTTCTTTCTTTCTTTCTTTCTTGATTTCCTTCATTCATGCTTTAATACCTTCTGACATTCTATCTTTAGTTTCTTTCTTTCTTTCTTTCTTTTTTCATTCTAGCTTTAATACCTTCTAACATTCAATCTTTAGTTTCCTTCTTTCTTTCTTGATATCTTTCATTCTAGCTTTAATTCCATCTGACATTCTATCTTTATTTTCTTTCTTTCTTTCTTTCTTGATATCTTTCATTCTAGCTTTAATACCTTCTGACATTCTATCTTTAGTTTCTTTCTTTTTTTCTTGATATCTTTCATTCTAGCTTTAATACATTCTAACATTCTATCTTTTGTTTCTTTCTTTCTTTCTTGATATCTTTCATTCTAGCTTTAATACATTCTAACATTCTATCTTTTGTTTCTTTCTTTCTTGATATCTTTCATTCTAGCTTTAATAACTTTTAACTATCTATCTTTAGTTTGTTTCTTTCTTTCTTTCTTGATATCTTTCATTCTAACTTTAATACCAAATAACATTCTATCTTTAGTTTCTTTCCTTCTTTCTTTCTTGTTTTCTTTCATTTTAGCTTTAATACCTTCTAACGTTCTATCTTTAGATTCTTTCTTTCTTTCTTGATATCTTTCATTCTAATTTTAATACCTTCTAACGTTCTGTCATTAGTTTCTTTCTTTCTTTCTTGATATCTTTCATTCTTGCTTTAATACCTTCTTACATTATATCTTTAATTTCTTTCTTTCTTTCTTGATTTCCTTCATAAATGCTTTAATACCTTCTGACATTCTATCTTCAGTTTCTTTCTTTTTTTCTTGATTTCTTTCGTTCATGCTTTAATACCTTCTAACATTCAATCTTTAATTTCTTTCTTTCTTTCTTGATATCTTTCATTCTAGCTTTAATACCTTATTACATTCAATCTTTAGTTTCCTTCTTTCTTTCTTGATATCTTTCATTCTAGCTTTAAGTCCATCTGAAATTCTATCTTTATTTTCTTTCTTTCTTTCTTTCTTGATATCTTTCATTCTAGCTTTAATACCATCTGACATTCTATCTTTACTTTCTTTCTTTCTTTCTTCTTTTTGTTCATTTTAGCTTTAATACCTTCTAACATTCAATCTTTAGTTTCCTTCTTTCTTTCTTGATATCTTTCATTCTAGCTTTAATACTTTCTTACATTCTATCTTTAGTTTCTTTCTTTCTTTCTTTCTTGATTTCCTTCATTCATGCTTTAATACCTTCTGCCATTCTATCTTTAGTTTCTTTCTTTCTTTCTTTCTTTTTTCATTCTAGCTTTAATACCTTCTAACATTCAATCTTTAGTTTCCTTCTTTCTTTCTTGATATCTTTCATTCTAGCTTTAATTCCATCTGACATTCTATCTTTATTTTCTTTCTTTCTTTCTTTCTTGATATCTTTCATTCTAGCTTTAATACCTTCTGACATTTTATCTTTAGTTTCTTTCTTTTTTTCTTGATATCTTTCATTCTAGCTTTAATACATTCTAACATTCTATCTTTTGTTTCTTTCTTTCTTTCTTGATATCTTTCATTCTAGCTTTAATACATTCTAACATTCTATCTTTTGTTTCTTTCTTTCTTGATATCTTTCATTCTAGCCTTAATAACTTTTAACAATCTATCTTTAGTTTGTTTCTTTCTTTCTTTCTTGATATCTTTCATTCTAACTTTAATACCAATTAACATTCTATCTTTAGTTTCTTTCCTTCTTTCTTTCTTGTTTTCTTTCATTTTAGCTTTAATACCTTCTAACGTTCTATCTTTAGATTCTTTCTTTCTTTCTTGATATCTTTCATTCTAATTTTAATACCTTCTAACGTTCTGTCATTAGTTTCTTTCTTTCTTTCTTGATATCTTTCATTCTTGCTTTAATACCTTCTTACATTATATCTTTAATTTCTTTCTTTCTTTCTTGATTTCCTTCATAAATGCTTTAATACCTTCTGACATTCTATCTTCAGTTTCTTTCTTTTTTTCTTGATTTCTTTCGTTCATGCTTTAATACCTTCTAACATTCAATCTTTAATTTCTTTCTTTCTTTCTTGATATCTTTCATTCTAGCTTTAATACCTTATTAAATTCAATCTTTAGTTTCCTTCTTTCTTTCTTGATATCTTTCATTCTAGCTTTAAGTCCATCTGAAATTCTATCTTTATTTTCTTTCTTTCTTTCTTTCTTGATATCTTTCATTCTAGCTTTAATACCATCTGACATTCTATCTTTAGTTTCTTTCTTTCTTTCTTGATATCTTTCATTCTAGCTTTAATGCTTTTTAACATTCTATCTTTACTTTCTTTCTTTCCTTCTTTCTTGGTTTCGCTCATTTTAGCTATAATACCTTCTAATATTCTATCATTAGTTTCTTTCTTTCTTTTTTTCTTGATTTCCTTTATACTAGCTTTAATACCTTCTACCATTCAATCTTTACTTTCTTTCTTTCTTTCTTTCTTGTTTTTTTTCATTTTAGCTTTAATAAATTCTAACATTCAATCTTTAGTTTCCTTCTTTCTTTCTTGATATCTTTCATTCTAGCTTTAATACTTTCTTACATTCTATCTTTAGTTTCTTTCCTTCTTTCTTTCTTGATTTCCTTCATTCATGCTTTAATACCTTCTGACATTCTATCTTCAGTTTCTTTCTTTCTTTCTTGATTTCTTTCATTCATGCTTTAATACCTTCTGACATTCAATCTTTAATTTCTTTCTTTCTTTCTTGATATCTTTCATTCTAGCTTTAATACCTTCTAACATTCAATCTTTAGTTTCCTTCTTTCTTTCTTGATATCTTTCATTCTTGCTTTAAGTCCATCTGACATTCTATCTTTATTTTCTTTCTTTCTTTCTTTCTTTCTTTCTTTCTTGATATCTTTCATTCTAGCTTTAATACAATCTGACATTCTATCTTTAGTTTCTTTCTTTCCTTCTTGATATCTTTCATTCTAGCTTTAATGCTTTTTAACATTCTATCTTTAGTTTCCTTCTTTCTTTCCTGATTTCTTTCATTCTAGCTTTAATACTTTATAACATTCTATCTTTATTTTCTTTCTTTTTTTCTTTCTTGATATCTTTCATTCTTGCTTTAATACCTTCTTACATTCTATCTTTAATTTCTTTCTTTCTTTCTTGATTTCCTTCATAAATGCTTTAATACCTTCTGACATTCTATCTTCAGTTTCCTTCTTTCTTTCTTGATTTCTTTCATTCATGCTTTAATACCTTCTAACATTCAATCTTTAATTTCTTTCTTTCTTTCTTGATATCTTTCATTCTAGCTTTAATACCTTCTAACATTCAATCTTTAGTTTCCTTCTTTCTTTCTTGATATCTTTCATTCTTGATTTAAGTCCATCTGACATTCTATCTTTATTTTCTTTCTTTCTTTCTTTCTTTCTTTCTTTCTTTCTTTCTTTCTTTCTTGATATCTTTCATTCTAGCTTTAATACCATCTGACATTCTATCTTTACTTTCTTTCTTTCTTTCTTGATATCTTTCATTCTAGCTTTAATGCTTTTTAACATTCTATCTTTACTTTCTTTCTTTCCTTCTTTCTTGTTTTCGCTCATTTTAGCTTTAATACCTTCTAATATTCTATCATTAGTTTCTTTCTTTCTTCTTTTCTTGATTTCCTTTATACTAGCTTTAACACTTTCTACCATTCAATCTTAACTTTCTTTCTTTCTTTCTTTCTTGTTTTTGTTCATTTTAGCTTTAATACCTTCTAACATTCAATCTTTAGTTTCCTTCTTTCTTTCATGATATCTTTCATTCTAGCTTTAATACGTTCTGACATTCTATCTTTAGTTTCTTTCTTTCTTACTTTCTTTCTGGTTATCTTTCATTCTAGCTTTAATACCTTCTGACATTCTATCTTTAGTTTCTTTCTTTCTTTCTTGATATCGTTCATTCCAGCTTTAATACATTCTAACATTCTATCTTTTGTTTCTTTCTTTCTTGATATCTTTCATTCTAGCTTTAATAACTTTTAAGAATCTATCTTTACTTTGTTTCTTTCTTTCTTTCTTGAGATCTTTCATTCTAGCTTTAATACCTTCTAACATTTTATCTTTACTTTCTTTCCTTCTGTGTTTCTTTCTTTTTTGTTTTCGTTCATTTTAGCTTTATTACCTTCTAATATTCTATCATTAGTTTCTTTCTTTCTTGATATCTTTCATTTTAGCTTTAATACCATCTGACATTCTATCTTTAGTTTCTTTCTTTCTTTCTTGATATCTTTCATTCTAGCTTTAATGCTTTTTAACATTCTATCTTTAGTTTCCTTCTTTCCTGATTTCTTTCATTCTAGCTTTAATACTTTCTAACATTCTATCTTTACTTTCTTTCTTTCTTTCTTTCTTGTTTTCGCTAATTTTAGCTTTTATACCTTCTAATATTCTATCATTAATTTCTTTCTTTCTTCCTTTCTTGATTTCCTTTATTCTAGCTTTAATACCTTCTACCATTCAATCTTTACTTTCTTTCTTTCTTTCTTGTTTTCGTTCATTTTAGCTTTAATACCTTCTAAAATTCAATCTTTAGTTTCCTTCTTTCTTTCTTGATATCTTTCATCTAGCTTTAATACTTTCTTACATTCTATCTTTAGTTTCTTTCTTTCTTGATATCTTTCATTCTTGCTTTAATACCTTCTTACATTCTATCTTTAGTTTCTTTCTTTCTTTATTCTTGATTTCCATCATTCATGCTTTAATACCTTCTGACATTCTATCTTTAGTTTCTTTCTTTCGTTCTTGTTTTCTTTCATTCTAGCTTTAATAATTTCTAACATTCAATCTTTAGTTTCCTTCTTTCTTTCTTGATATCTTTCATTCTAGCTTTAATACGTTCTGACATTATATCTTTAGTTTCTTTCTTTCTTTCTTTCTTTCTTTCTTGATATCTTTCATTCTAGCTTTAATACCTTCTGACATTCTATCTTTAGTTTCTTTCTTTCTTGATATCTTTCATTCCAGCTTTAATACATTCTAACATTCTATCTTTTGTTTCTTTCTTTCTTGATATCTTTCATTCTAGCTTTAATAACTTTTAACAATCTATCTTTAGTTTCTTTCTCTCTTTCTTTCTTGATATCTTTCATTCTTGCTTTAATACTTTCTAACATTCCATCTTTCGTTTCTTTCTTTCTTTCTTGATATCTTTCATTCTGTTTTAATACCTTCAAACATTCTATCTTTACTTTCTTTCTCTCTTTCTTTCTTTCTTGTTTTCGTTCATTCTAGCTTTAATACCTTCTAACATTCTATCTTTACTTTCTTTCTTTCTTTCTTTCTTGTTTTCGTTCATTTTAGCTTTAATATATTCTAACATTCTATCATTTGTTTCTTTCTTTGTTTCTTTCTTGATATCTTTCATTCTAACTTTAATACCATCTAACATTCTATCTTTAGTTTGTTTCTTTCTTTCTTTCTTCTTTTCTTTCATTTTAGGTTTAATACCTTCTATCGTTCTATCTTTAGTTTCTTTCTTTCTTTCTTGATATCTTTCATTCTAATTTTAATACCTTCTAACGTTCTGCCATTAGTTTCTTTCTTTCTTTCTTGATATCTTTCATTCTTGCTTTAATACCTTCTTACATTCTATCTTTAATTTCTTTCTTTCTTTCTTGATTTTCTTCATAAATGCTTTAATACCTTCTGACATTCTATCTTCAGTTTCTTTCTTTCTTTCTTGATTTCTTTCATTCATGCTTTAATACCTTCTAACATTCAATCTTTAATTTCTTTCTTTCTTTCTTGATATCTTTCATTCTAGCTTTAATACCATCTAACATTCAATCTTTAGTTTCCTTCTTCCTTTCTTGATATCTTTCATTCTAGCTTTAAGTCCATCTGACATTCTATCCTTATTTTCTTTCTTTCTTTCTTTCTTTCTTGATATCTTTCATTCTAGCTTTAATACCATCTGACATTCTCTCTTTAGTTTCCTTCTTTCATTCCTGATTTCTTTCAATCTAGCTTTAATACTTTATAACATTCTATCTTTACTTTCTTTCTTTCTTTCTTTCTTGTTTTAAGCTCATTTTCGCTTTAATACCTTCTAATATTCTATCATTAGTTTCTTTCTTTCTTCCTTTCTTGATTTCCTTTATACTAGCTTTAATACCTTCTACCATTCAATCTTTACTTTCTTTCTTTCTTTCTTCTTTTTGTTCATTTTAGCTTTAATACCTTCTAACATTCAATCTTTAGTTTCCTTCTTTCTTTCTTGATATCTTTCATTCTAGCTTTAATACTTTCTTACATTCTATCTTTAGTTTCTTTCTTTCTTTCTTTCTTGATTTCCTTCATTCATGCTTTAATACCTTCTGACATTCTATCTTTAGTTTCTTTCTTTCTTTCTTTCTTTTTTCATTCTAGCTTTAATACCTTCTAACATTCAATCTTTAGTTTCCTTCTTTCTTTCTTGATATCTTTCATTCTAGCTTTAATTCCATCTGACATTCTATCTTTATTTTCTTTCTTTCTTTCTTTCTTGATATCTTTCATTCTAGCTTTAATACCTTCTGACATTCTATCTTTAGTTTCTTTCTTTTTTTCTTGATATCTTTCATTCTAGCTTTAATACATTCTAACATTCTATCTTTTGTTTCTTTCTTTCTTTCTTGATATCTTTCATTCTAGCTTTAATACATTCTAACATTCTATCTTTTGTTTCTTTCTTTCTTGATATCTTTCATTCTAGCTTTAATAACTTTTAACAATCTATCTTTAGTTTGTTTCTTTCTTTCTTTCTTGATATCTTTCATTCTAACTTTAATACCAAATAACATTCTATCTTTAGTTTCTTTCCTTCTTTCTTTCTTGTTTTCTTTCATTTTAGCTTTAATACCTTCTAACGTTCTATCTTTAGATTCTTTCTTTCTTTCTTGATATCTTTCATTCTAATTTTAATACCTTCTAACGTTCTGTCATTAGTTTCTTTCTTTCTTTCTTGATATCTTTCATTCTTGCTTTAATACCTTCTTACATTATATCTTTAATTTCTTTCTTTCTTTCTTGATTTCCTTCATAAATGCTTTAATACCTTCTGACATTCTATCTTCAGTTTCTTTCTTTTTTTCTTGATTTCTTTCGTTCATGCTTTAATACCTTCTAACATTCAATCTTTAATTTCTTTCTTTCTTTCTTGATATCTTTCATTCTAGCTTTAATACCTTATTACATTCAATCTTTAGTTTCCTTCTTTCTTTCTTGATATCTTTCATTCTAGCTTTAAGTCCATCTGAAATTCTATCTTTATTTTCTTTCTTTCTTTCTTTCTTGATATCTTTCATTCTAGCTTTAATACCATCTGACATTCTATCTTTACTTTCTTTCTTTCTTTCTTCTTTTTGTTCATTTTAGCTTTAATACCTTCTAACATTCAATCTTTAGTTTCCTTCTTTCTTTCTTGATATCTTTCATTCTAGCTTTAATACTTTCTTACATTCTATCTTTAGTTTCTTTCTTTCTTTCTTTCTTGATTTCCTTCATTCATGCTTTAATACCTTCTGACATTCTATCTTTAGTTTCTTTCTTTCTTTCTTTCTTTTTTCATTCTAGCTTTAATACCTTCTAACATTCAATCTTTAGTTTCCTTCTTTCTTTCTTGATATCTTTCATTCTAGCTTTAATTCCATCTGACATTCTATCTTTATTTTCTTTCTTTCTTTCTTTCTTGATATCTTTCATTCTAGCTTTAATACCTTCTGACATTTTATCTTTAGTTTCTTTCTTTTTTTCTTGATATCTTTCATTCTAGCTTTAATACATTCTAACATTCTATCTTTTGTTTCTTTCTTTCTTTCTTGATATCTTTCATTCTAGCTTTAATACATTCTAACATTCTATCTTTTGTTTCTTTCTTTCTTGATATCTTTCATTCTAGCCTTAATAACTTTTAACAATCTATCTTTAGTTTGTTTCTTTCTTTCTTTCTTGATATCTTTCATTCTAACTTTAATACCAATTAACATTCTATCTTTAGTTTCTTTCCTTCTTTCTTTCTTGTTTTCTTTCATTTTAGCTTTAATACCTTCTAACGTTCTATCTTTAGATTCTTTCTTTCTTTCTTGATATCTTTCATTCTAATTTTAATACCTTCTAACGTTCTGTCATTAGTTTCTTTCTTTCTTTCTTGATATCTTTCATTCTTGCTTTAATACCTTCTTACATTATATCTTTAATTTCTTTCTTTCTTTCTTGATTTCCTTCATAAATGCTTTAATACCTTCTGACATTCTATCTTCAGTTTCTTTCTTTTTTTCTTGATTTCTTTCGTTCATGCTTTAATACCTTCTAACATTCAATCTTTAATTTCTTTCTTTCTTTCTTGATATCTTTCATTCTAGCTTTAATACCTTATTACATTCAATCTTTAGTTTCCTTCTTTCTTTCTTGATATCTTTCATTCTAGCTTTAAGTCCATCTGAAATTCTATCTTTATTTTCTTTCTTTCTTTCTTTCTTGATATCTTTCATTCTAGCTTTAATACCATCTGACATTCTATCTTTAGTTTCTTTCTTTCTTTCTTGATATCTTTCATTCTAGCTTTAATGCTTTTTAACATTCTATCTTTACTTTCTTTCTTTCCTTCTTTCTTGGTTTCGCTCATTTTAGCTATAATACCTTCTAATATTCTATCATTAGTTTCTTTCTTTCTTTTTTTCTTGATTTCCTTTATACTAGCTTTAATACCTTCTACCATTCAATCTTTACTTTCTTTCTTTCTTTCTTTCTTGTTTTTTTTCATTTTAGCTTTAATAAATTCTAACATTCAATCTTTAGTTTCCTTCTTTCTTTCTTGATATCTTTCATTCTAGCTTTAATACTTTCTTACATTCTATCTTTAGTTTCTTTCCTTCTTTCTTTCTTGATTTCCTTCATTCATGCTTTAATACCTTCTGACATTCTATCTTCAGTTTCTTTCTTTCTTTCTTGATTTCTTTCATTCATGCTTTAATACCTTCTGACATTCAATCTTTAATTTCTTTCTTTCTTTCTTGATATCTTTCATTCTAGCTTTAATACCTTCTAACATTCAATCTTTAGTTTCCTTCTTTCTTTCTTGATATCTTTCATTCTTGCTTTAAGTCCATCTGACATTCTATCTTTATTTTCTTTCTTTCTTTCTTTCTTTCTTTCTTTCTTGATATCTTTCATTCTAGCTTTAATACAATCTGACATTCTATCTTTAGTTTCTTTCTTTCCTTCTTGATATCTTTCATTCTAGCTTTAATGCTTTTTAACATTCTATCTTTAGTTTCCTTCTTTCTTTCCTGATTTCTTTCATTCTAGCTTTAATACTTTATAACATTCTATCTTTACTTTCTTTCTTTCCTTCTTTCTTGTTTTCGCTCATTTTAGCTTTAATACCTTCTAATATTCTATCATTAGTTTCTTTCTTTCTTCCTTTCTTGATTTCCTTTATACTAGCTTTAATACCTTCTACCATTCAATCTTTACTTTCTTTCTTTCTTTCTTGTTTTTGTTCATTTTAGCTTTAATACCTTCTAACATTCAATCTTTAGTTTCCTTCTTTCTTTCTTGATACCTTTCATTCTAGCTTTAATACTTTCTTACATTTTATCTTTAGTTTCTTTCTTTCTTTCTTGATTTCCTTCATTCATGCTTTAATACCTTCTGATATTCTATCTTTAGTTTCTTTCTTTCTTTCTTGTTTTCTTTCATTCTAGCTTTAATACCTTCTAACATTCAATCTTTAGTTTCCTTCTTTCTTTCATGATATCTTTCATTCTAGCTTTAATTCCATCTGACATTCTATCTTTATTTTCTTTCTTTCTTTCTTTCTTGATATCTTTCATTCTTGCTTTAATACCTTCTTACATTCTATCTTTTATTTCTTTCTTTCTTTCTTGATTTCCTTCATAAATGCTTTAATACCTTCTGACATTCTATCTTCAGTTTCCTTCTTTCTTTCTTGATTTCTTTCATTCATGCTTTAATACCTTCTAACATTCAATCTTTAATTTCTTTCTTTCTTTCTTGATATCTTTCATTCTAGCTTGAATACCTTCTAACATTCAATCTTTAGTTTCCTTCTTTCTTTCTTGATATCTTTCATTCTAGATTTAAGTCCATCTGACATTCTATCTTTATTTTCTTTCTTTCTTTCTTTCTTTCTTTCTTTCTTTCTTTCTTTCTTGATATCTTTCATTCTAGCTTTAATACCATCTGACATTCTATCTTTACTTTCTTTCTTTCTTTCTTGATATCTTTCATTCTAGCTTTAATGCTTTTTAACATTCTATCTTTACTTTCTTTCTTTCCTTCTTTCTTGTTTTCGCTCATTTTAGCTTTAATACCTTCTAATATTCTATCATTAGTTTCTTTCTTTCTTCTTTTCTTGATTTCCTTTATACTAGCTTTAACACCTTCTACCATTCAATCTTAACTTTCTTTCTTTCTTTCTTTCTTGTTTTTGTTCATTTTAGCTTTAATACCTTCTAACATTCAATCTTTAGTTTCCTTCTTTCTATCATGATATCTTTCATTCTAGCTTTAATACTTTCTTACATTCTATCTTTAGTTTCTTTCCTTCTTTCTTTCTTGATTTCCTTCATTCATGCTTTAATACCTTCTGATATTCTATCTTCAGTTTCTTTCTTTCTTTCTTGATTTCTATCATTCATGCTTTAATACCTTCTAACATTCAATCTTTAATTTCTTTCTTTCTTTCTTGATATCTTTCATTCTAGCTTTAATACCTTCTAACATTCAATCTTTAGTTTCCTTCTTTCTTTCTTGATATCTTTCATTCTAGCTTTAAGTCCATCTGACATTCTATCTTTATTTTCTTTCTTTCTTTCTTTCTTTCTTGATATCTTTCATTCTAGCTTTAATACCATCTGACATTCTATCTTTAGTTTCTTTCTTTCTTTCTTGATATCTTTCATTCTAACTTTAAAGCTTTTTAACATTCTATCTTTAATTTCCTTCTTTCTTTCCTGATTTCTTTCATTCTAGCTTTAATACTTTATAACATTCTATCTTTACTTTCTTTCTTTCCTTCTTTCTTGTTTTCGCTCATTTTAGCTTTAATACCTTCTAATATTCTATCATTAGTTTCTTTCTTTCTTCCTTTCTTGATTTCCTTTTTACTAGCTTTAATACCTTCTACCATTCAATCTTTACTTTCTTTCTTTCTTTCTTGTTTTTGTTCATTTTAGCTTTAATACCTTCTAACATTCAATCTTTAGTTTCCTTCTTTCATTCTTGATATCTTTCATTCTAGCTTTAATACTTTCTTACATTCTATCTTTAGTTTCTTTCTTTCTTTCTTGATTTCCTTCATTCATGCTTTAATACCTTCTGACATTCTATCTTTAGTTTCTTTCTTTCTTTCTTGTTTTCTTTCATTCTAGCTTTAATTCCATCTGACATTCTATCTTTATTTTCTTTCTTTCTTTCTTTCTTGATATCTTTCATTCTAGCTTTAATACCTTCTGACATTCTATCTTTATTTTCTTTCTTTCTTTCTTGATATCTTTCATTCTAGCTTTAATACATTCTAACATTCTATCTTTAGTTTCTTTCTTTCTTTCTTGATATCTTTCATTCTAGCTTTAATACATTCTAACATTCTATCTTTTGTTTCTTTCTTTCTTGATATCTTTCATTCTAGCTTTAATACCTTCTAACATTCAATCTTTGGTTTCCTTCTTTCTTTCTTGATATCTTTCATTCTAGCTTTAATTCCATCTGACATTCTATCTTTATTTTCTTTCTTTCTTTCTTTCTTTCTTGATATCTTTCATTTTAGCTTTAATACCATCTGACATTCTATCTTTAGTTTCTTTCTTTCTTTCTTGATATCTTTCATTCTAGCTTTAATGCTTTTTAACATTCTATCTTTAGTTTCCTTCTTTCTTTCCTGATTTCTTTCATTCTAGCTTTAATACTTTCTAACATTCTATCTTTACTTTCTTTCTTTCTTTTTTTCTCTCATTTTAGCTTTAATACCTTCTAATATTCTATCATTAGTTTCTTTCTTTCTTCCTTTCTTGATTTCCTTTATTCTAGCTTTAATACCTTCTACCATTCAATCTTTACTTTCTTTCTTTCTTTCTTGTTTTCGTTCATTTTAGCTTTAATACCTTCTAACATTCAATCTTTAGTTTCCTTCTTTCTTTCTTGATATCTTTCATTCTAGCTTTAATACTTTCTTACATTCTATCTTTAGTTTCTTTCTTTCTTTCTTGATATCTTTCATTCATGCTTTAATACCTTCTGACATTCTATCTTTAGTTTCTTTCTTTCTTTCTTCTTTTCTTACATTCTAGCTTTAATACCTTCTAACATTCAATCTTTAGTTTCCTTCTTTCTTTCTTGATATCTTTCATTCTAGCTTTAATACATTCTAACATTCTATCTTTAGTTTCTTTCTTTCTTTCTTTCTTGATATCTTTCATTCTAGCTTTAATACCTTCTGACATTCTATCTTTAGTTTCTTTCTTTCTTTCTTGATATCTTTCATTCCAGCTTTAATACATTCTAACATTCTATCTTTTGTTTCTTTCTTTCTTGATATCTTTCATTCTAGCTTTAATAACTTAACAATCTATCTTTAGTTTGTTTCTTTCTTTCTTTCTTGATATCTTTCATTCTAGCTTTAATACCTTCTAACATTTTATCTTTACTTTCTTTCCTTCTGTGTTTCTTTCTTTTTTGTTTTCGTTCATTTTAGCTTTATTACCTTCTAATATTCTATCATTAGTTTCTTTCTTTCTTGATATCTTTCATTTTAGCTTTAATACCATCTGACATTCTATCTTTAGTTTCTTTCTTTCTTTCCTGATATCTTTCATTCTAGCTTTAATGCTTTTTAACATTCTATCTTTAGTTTCCTTCTTTCTTTCCTGATTTCTTTCATTCTAGCTTTAATACTTTCTAACATTCTATCTTTACTTTCTTTCTTTCTTTCTTTCTTTTTTTCGCTAATTTTAGCTTTAATACCTTCTAATATTCTATCATTAATTTCTTTCTTTCTTCCTTTCTTGATTTCCTTTTATTCTAGCTTTAATACCTTCTACCATTCAATCTTTACTTTCTTTCTTTCTTTCTTGTTTTCGTTCATTTTAGCTTTAATACCTTCTAACATTCAATCTTTAGTTTCCTTCTTTCTTTCTTGATATCTTTCATTCTAGCTTTAATACTTTCTTACATTCTATCTTTAGTTTCTTTCTTTCTTTATTCTTGATTTCCATCATTCATGCTTTAATACCTTCTGACATTCTATCTTTAGTTTCTTTCTTTCTTTCTTGTTTTCTTTCATTCTAGATTTAATAATTTCTAACATTCAATCTTTAGTTTCCTTCTTTCTTTCTTGATATCTTTCATTCTAGCTTTAATACGTTCTGACATTATATCTTTAGTTTCTTTCTTTCTTTCTTTCTTTCTTGATATCTTTCATTCTAGCTTTAATACCTTCTGACATTCTATCTTTAGTTTCTTTCTTTCTTGATATCTTTCATTCCAGCTTTAATACATTCTAACATTCTATCTTTTGTTTCTTTCTTTCTTGATATCTTTCATTCTAGCTTTAATAACTTTTAACAATCTATCTTTAGTTTCTTTCTTTCTTTCTTTCTTGATATCTTTCATTCTACCTTTAATACCGTCTAACATTTTATCTTTACTTTCTTTCCTTCTGTGTTTCTTTTTTTTCCCGTTCATTTTAGCTTTATTATCTTCTAATATTCTATCATTAGTTTCTTTCTTTCTTGATATCTTTCATTCTAGCTTCAATACCTTCTAACATTCTATCTTTAGTTTCTTTCCTTCTTTCTTTCTTGTTTTCTTTCATTTTAGATTTAATACCTTCTAACGTTCTATCTTTAGTTTCTTTCTTTCTTTCTTTCTTGTTTTCTTTCATTCTAGCTTTAATACTTTCTAACATTCCATCTTTCGTTTCTTTCTTTCTTTCTTGATATCTTTCATTCTGCTTTAATACCTTCAAACATTCTATCTTTACTTTCTTTCTCTCTTTCTTTCTTTCTTGTTTTCGTTCATTTTAGCTTTAATACCTTCTAACATTATATCTTTACTTTCTTTCTTTCTGTCTTTCTTTCTTTCTTGTTTTCGTTCATTTTAGCTTTATTACCTTCTAATATTCTATCATTAGTTTCTTTCTCTCTTTCTTTCTTGTTTTCTTTCATTCTAGCTTTAATACTTTCTAACATTCCATCTTTAGATTCTTTCTTTCCTTCTTGATATCTTTCATTCTAGCTTTAATACCTTCTAACATTTTATCTTTACTTTCTTTCCTTCTGTGTTTCTTTCTTTTTTGTTTTCGTTCATTTTAGCTTTATTACCTTCTAATATTCTATCATTAGTTTCTTTCTTTCTTGATATCTTTCATTCTAGCTTCAATACCTTCTAACATTCTATCTTTAGTTTCTTTCCTTCTTTCTTTCTTGTTTTCTTTCATTTTACCTTTAATACCTTCTAACGTTCTATCTTTAGTTTCTTTCTTTCTTTCTTTCTTGTTTTCTTTCATTCTAGCTTTAATACTTTCTAACATTCCAGCTTTCGTTTCTTTCTTTCTTTCTTGATATCTTTCATTCTAGCTTTAAAACCTTCAAATATTCTATCTTTACTTTCTTTTTTTTGTTTCCTTCTTTCTTCTTTTCGTTCATTTTAGCTTTAATATATTCTAAAATTCTATCATTTGTTTCTTTCTTTCTTTGTTTCTTTCTTGATATCTTTCATTCTAACTTTAATACCATCTAACATTCTATCTTTAGTTTCTTTCTTTCTTTCTTGATATCTTTCATTCTAGCTTTAAGGCCTTCTAACATTCTATCTTTAGTTTGTTTCTTTCTTTCTTTCTTGTTTTCTTTCATTTTAGGTTTAATACCTTCTAACGTTCTATCTTTAGTTTCTTTCTTTCTTTCTTGATATCTTTCATTCTAATTTTAATACCTTCTAACGTTCTGTCATTAGTTTCTTTCTTTCTTTCTTGATATCTTTCATTCTTGCTTTAATACCTTCTTACATTCTATCTTCAGTTTCTTTCTTTCTTTCATGATTTCTTTCATTCATGCTTTTATACCTTCTAACATTCAATCTTTAATTTCTTTCTTTCTTTCTTGATATCTTTCATTCTAGCTTTAATACCTTCTAACATTCAATCTTTAGTTTCCTTCTTTCTTTCTTGATATCTTTCATTCTAGCTTTAAGTCCATCTGACATTCTATCTTTATTTTCTTTCTTTCTTTCTTTCTTTCTTGATATCTTTCATTCTAGCTTTAATACCATCTGACATTCTATCTTTAGTTTCCTTCTTTCTTTCCTGATTTCTTTCATTCTAGCTTTAATACTTTATAACATTCTATCTTTACTTTCTTTCTTTCTTTCTTTCTTTCTTGTTTTCGCTCATTTTAGCTTTATTACCTTCTAATATTCTATCATTAGTTTCTTTCTTTCTTGATATCTTTCATTCTAGCTTCAATACCTTCTAACATTCTATCTATAGTTTCTTTCCTTCTTTCTTTCTTGTTTTCTTTCATTTTAGCTTTAATACTTTCTAACATTCCATCTTTCGTTTCTTTCTTTCTTTCTTGATATCTTTCATTCTAGCTTTAATACCTTCAAACATTCTATCTTTACTTACTTACTTTCTTTCTTTCTTTCTTTATTGTTTTCGTTCGTTTTAGCTTTAATATATTCTAACGTTCTATCATTTGTTTCTTTCTTTCTTTGTTTCTTTCTTGATATCTTTCATTCTAACTTTAATACCATCTAACATTCTATCTTTAGTTTCTTTCTTTCTTTCTTGATATCTTTCATTCTAGCTTTAAGGCCTTCTAACATTCTATCTTTAGTTTGTTTCTTTCTTTCTTTCTTGTTTTCTTTCATTTTAGGTTTAATACCTTCTAACGTTCTATCTTTAGTTTCTTTCTTTCTTTCTTGATATCTTTCATTCTAATTTTAATACCTTCTAACGTTCTGTCATTAGTTTCTTTCTTTCTTTCTTGATATCTTTCATTCTTGCTTTAATACCTTCTTACATTCTATCTTTAATTTCTTTCTTTCTTTCTTGATTTCCTTCATAAATGCTTTAATACCTTCTGACATTCTATCTTCAGTTTCTTTCTTTCTTTCTTGATATCTTTCATTCTAGCTTTAATACCTTCTAACATTCAATCTTTAGTTTCCTTCTTTCTTTCTTGATGTCTTTCATTCTAGCTTTAAGTCCATCTGACATTCTATCTTTATTTTCTTTCTTTCTTTCTTTCTTTCTGTCTTGATATCTTTCATTCTAGCTTTAATACATTCTAACATTCTATCTTTTGTTTCTTTCTTTCTTGATATCTTTCATTCTAGCTTTAATAACTTTTAACAATCTATCTTTAGTTTGTTTCTTTCTTTCTTGATATCTTTCATTCTAACTTTAATACCATCTAACATTCTATCTTTAGTTTCTTTCCTTCTTTCTTTCTTGTTTTCTTTAATTTTAGCTTTAATACCTTCTAACGTTCTATCTTTAGATTCTTTCTTTCTTTCTTGATATCTTTCATTCTAATTTTAATACCTTCTAACGTTCTGTCATTAGTTTCTTTCTTTCTTTCTTGATATGTTTCATTCTTGCTTTAATACCTTCTTACATTCTATCTTTAATTTGTTTCTTTCTTTCTTGATTTCCTTCATAAATGCTTTAATACCTTCTGACATTCTATCTTCAGTTTCTTTCTTTCTTTCTTGATTTCTTTCATTCATGCTTTAATACCTTCTAACATTCAATCTTTAATTTCTTTCTTTCTTTCTTGATATCTTTCATTCTAGCTTTAATACCTTCTAACATTCAATCTTTAGTTTCCTTCTTTCTTTCTTGATATCTTTCATTATAGCTTTAAGTCCATCTGACATTCTATCTTTAGTTTCTTTCTTTCTTTCTTGATATCTTTCATTCTAGCTTTAATGCTTTTTAACATTCTATCTTTAGTTTCCTTCTTTCTTTCCTGATTTCTTTCATTCTAGCTTTAATACTTTATAACATTCTATCTTTACTTTCTTTCTTTCCTTCTTTCTTGTTTTTGCTCATTTTAGCTTTAATACCTTCTAATATTCTATCATTAGTTTATTTCTTTCTTCCTTTCTTGATTTCCTTTATACTAGCTTTAATACCTTCTACCATTCAATCTTTACTTTCTTTCTTTCTATCTTGTTTTTGTTCATTTTAGCTTTAATACCTTCTAACATTCAATCTTTAGTTTCTTTCTTTCTTTCTTGATATCTTTCATTCTTGCTTTAATACCTTCTTACATTCTATCTTTAGTTTCTTTCTTTCTTTCTTTCTTGATTTCCTTCATTCATGCTTTAATACCTTCTGACATTCTATCTTTAGTTTCTTTCTTTCTTGTTTTCTTTCATTCTAGCTTTAATACCTTCTAACATTCAATCTTTAGTTTCCTTCTTTCTTTCGATATCTTCCATTCTAGCTTTAATTCCATCTGACATTCTATCTTTATTTTCTTTCTTTCTTTCTTTCTTGATATCTTTCATTCTAGCTTTAATACCTTCTGACATTCTATCTTTAGTTTCTTTCTTTCTTTATTGATATCTTTCATTCTAGCTTTAATATATTCTAACATTCTATCTTTAGTTTCTTTCTTTCTTTCTTGATATCTTTCATTCTAGCTTTAATACATTCTAACATTCTATCTTTTGTTTCTTTCTTTCTTGATATCTTTCATTCTAGCTTTAATACGTTCTGACATTCTATCTTTAGTTTCTTTCTTTCTTACTTTCTTTCTTGTTATCTTTCATTCTAGCTTTAATACCTTCTGACATTCTATCTTTAGTTTCTTTCTTTCTTTCTTGATATCGTTCATTCCAGCTTTAATACATTCTAACATTCTATCTTTTGTTTCTTTCTTTCTTGATATCTTTCATTCTAGCTTTAATAACTTTTAAGAATCTATCTTTACTTTGTTTCTTTCTTTCTTTCTTGAGATCTTTCATTCTAGCTTTAATACCTTCTAACATTTTATCTTTACTTTCTTTCCTTCTGTGTTTCTTTCTTTTTTGTTTTCGTTCATTTTAGCTTTATTACCTTCTAATATTCTATCATTAGTTTCTTTCTTTCTTGATATCTTTCATTTTAGCTTTAATACCATCTGACATTGTATCTTTAGTTTCTTTCTTTCTTTCTTGATATCTTTCATTCTAGCTTGAATGCTTTTTAACATTCTATCTTTAGTTTCCTTCTTTCTTTCCTGATTTCTTTCATTCCAGCTTTAATACTTTCTAACATTCTATCTTTACTTTCTTTCTTTCTTTCTTGTTTTCGCTAATTTTAGCTTTTATACCTTCTAATATTCTATCATTAATTTCTTTCTTTCTTCCTTTCTTGATTTCCTTTATTCTAGCTTTAATACCTCCTACCATTCAATCTTTACTTTCTTTCTTTCTTTCTTGTTTTCGTTCATTTTAGCTTTAATACCTTCTAACATTCAATCTTTAGTTTCCTTCTTTCTTTCTTGATATCTTTCATCTAGCTTTAATACTTTCTTACATTCTATCTTTAGTTTCTTTCTTTCTTGATATCTTTCATTCTTGCTTTAATACCTTCTTACATTCTATCTTTAGTTTCTTTCTTTATTCTTGATTTCCATCATTCATGCTTTAATACCTTCTGACATTCTATCTTTAGTTTCTTTCTTTCTTGTTTTCTTTCATTCTAGCTTTAATAATTTCTAACATTCAATCTTTAGTTTCCTTCTTTCCTTCTTGATATCTTTCATTCTAGCTTTAATACGTTCTGACATTATATCTTTAGTTTCTTTCTTTCTTTCTTTCTTTTTTGATATCTTTCATTCTAGCTTTAATACCTTCTGACATTCTATCTTTAGTTTCTTTCTTTCTTGATATCTTTCATTCCAGCTTTAATACATTCTAACATTCTATCTTTTGTTTCTTTCTTTCTTGATATCTTTCATTCTAGCTTTAATAACTTTTAACAATCTATCTTTAGTTTCTTTCTCTCTTTCTTTCTTGATATCTTTCATTCTAGCTTTAATACTTTCTAACATTCCATCTTTCGTTTCTTTCTTTCTTTCTTGATATCTTTCATTCTGCTTTAATACCTTCAAACATTCTATCTTTACTTTCTTTCTCTCTTTCTTTCTTTCTTGTTTTCGTTCATTTTAGCTTTAATACCTTCTAACATTATATCTTTACTTTCTTTCTTTCTGTCTTTCTTTCTTGTTTTCGTTCATTTTAGCTTTATTACCTTCTAATATTCTATCATTAGTTTCTTTCTCTCTTTCTTTCTTGTTTTCTTTCATTCTAGCTTTAATACTTTCTAACATTCCATCTTTAGATTCTTTCTTTCTTTCTTGATATCTTTCATTCTAGCTTTAATACCTTCTAACATTTTATCTTTACTTTCTTTCCTTCTGTGTTTCTTTCTTTTTTGTTTTCGTTCATTTTAGCTTTATTACCTTCTAATATTCTATCATTAGTTTCTTTCTTTCTTGATATCTTTCATTCTAGCTTCAATACCTTCTAACATTCTATCTTTAGTTTCTTTCCTTCTTTCTTTCTTGTTTTCTTTCATTTTACCTTTAATACCTTCTAACGTTCTATCTTTAGTTTCTTTCTTTCTTTCTTTCTTGTTTTCTTTCATTCTAGCTTTAATACTTTCTAACATTCCAGCTTTCGTTTCTTTCTTTCTTTCTTGATATCTTTCATTCTAGCTTTAAAACCTTCAAATATTCTATCTTTACTTTCTTTTTTTTGTTTCCTTCTTTCTTCTTTTCGTTCATTTTAGCTTTAATATATTCTAACATTCTATCATTTGTTTCTTTCTTTCTTTGTTTCTTTCTTGATATCTTTCATTCTAACTTTAATACCATCTAACATTCTATCTTTAGTTTCTTTCTTTCATTCTTGATATCTTTCATTCTAGCTTTAAGGCCTTCTAACATTCTATCTTTAGTTTGTTTCTTTCTTTCTTGTTTTCTTTCATTTTAGGTTTAATACCTTCTAACGTTCTATCTTTAGTTTCATTCTTTCTTTCTTGATATCTTTCATTCTAATTTTAATACCTTCTAACGTTCTGTCATTAGTTTCTTTCTTTCTTTCTTGATATCTTTCATTCTTGCTTTAATATCTTCTTACATTCTATCTTCAGTTTCTTTCTTTCTTTCTTGATTTCTTTCATTCATGCTTTTATACCTTCTAACATTCAATCTTTAATTTCTTTCTTTCTTTCTTGATATCTTTCATTCTAGCTTTAATACCTTCTAACATTCAATCTTTAGTTTCCTTCTTTCTTTCTTGATATCTTTCATTCTAGCTTTAAGTCCATCTGACATTCTATCTTTATTTTCTTTCTTTCTTTCTTTCTTTCTTGATATCTTTCATTCTAGCTTTAATACCATCTGACATTCTATCTTTAGTTTCCTTCTTTCTTTCCTGATTTCTTTCATTCTAGCTTTAATACTTTATAACATTCTATCTTTACTTTCTTTCTTTCTTTCTTTCTTTCTTGTTTTCGCTCATTTTAGCTTTATTACCTTCTAATATTCTATCATTAGTTTCTTTCTTTCTTGATATCTTTCATTCTAGCTTCAATACCTTCTAACATTCTATCTATAGTTTCTTTCCTTCTTTCTTTCTTGTTTTCTTTCATTTTAGCTTTAATACTTTCTAACATTCCATCTTTCGTTTCTTTCTTTCTTTCTTGATATCTTTCATTCTAGCTTTAATACCTTCAAACATTCTATCTTTACTTACTTTCTTTCTTTCTTTCTATCTTTATTGTTTTCCTTCATTTTAGCTTTAATATATTCTAACATTCTATCATTTGTTTCTTTCTTTCTTTGTTTCTTTCTTGATATCTTTCATTCTATCTTTAATACCATCTAACATTCTATCTTTAGTTTCTTTCTTTCTTTCTTGATATCTTTCATTCTAGCTTTAAGGCCTTCTAACATTCTATCTTTAGTTTCTTTCTTTCTTTCTTGTTTTCTTTCATTTTAGGTTTAATACCTTCTAACGTTCTATCTTTAGTTTCTTTCTTTCTTTCTTGATATCTTTCATTCTAATTTTAATACCTTCTAACGTTCTGTCATTAGTTTCTTTCTTTCTTTCTTGATATCTTTCATTCTTGCTTTAATACCTTCTTACATTCTATCTTTAATTTCTTTCTTTCTTTCTTGATTTCCTTCATAAATGCTTTAATACCTTCTGACATTCTATCTTCAGTTTCTTTCTTTCTTTCTTGATATCTTTCATTCTAGCTTTAATACCTTCTAACATTCAATCTTTAGTTTCCTTCTTTCTTTCTTGATGTCTTTCATTCTAGCTTTAAGTCCATCTGACATTCTATCTTTATTTTCTTTCTTTCTTTCTTTCTTTCTGTCTTGATATCTTTCATTCTAGCTTTAATACATTCTAACATTCTATCTTTTGTTTCTTTCTTTCTTGATATCTTTCATTCTAGCTTTAATAACTTTTAACAATCTATCTTTAGTTTCTTTCTTTCTTTCTTTCTTGATATCTTTCATTCTAGCTTTAATACCTTCTAACATTTTATCTTTACTTTATTTCTATCTATCTATCTTTCTTTTTTTGTTTTCGTTCATTTTAGCTTTATTACCTTCTAATATTCTATCATTAGTTTCTTTTTTTTCTTTATTTCTTTCTTGATATCTTTCATTCTAACTTTAATACCATCTAACATTCTATCTTTAGTTCCTTTCTTTCTTTCTTTCTTGATATCTTTCATTCTAACTTTAATACCATCTAACATTCTATCCTTAGTTTCTTTCCTTCTTTCTTTCTTGTTTTCTTTCATTTTAGCTTTAATACCTTCTAACGTTCTATCTTTAGATTCTTTCTTTCTTTCTTGATATCTTTCATTCTAATTTTAATACCTTCTAACGTTCTGTCATTAGTTTCTTTCTTTCTTTCTTGATATGTTTCATTCTTGCTTTAATACCTTCTTACATTCTATCTTTAATTTCTTTCTTTCTTTCTTGATTTCCTTCATAAATGCTTTAATACCTTCTGACATTCTATCTTCAGTTTCTTTCTTTCTTTCTTGATTTCTTTCATTCATGCTTTAATACCTTCTAACATTCAATCTTTAATTTCTTTCTTTCTTTCTTGATATCTTTCATTCTAGCTTTAATACTTTCTAACATTCCATCTTTAGATTCTTTCTTTCTTTCTTGATATCTTTCATTCTAGCTTTAATACCTTCTAACATTTTATCTTTACTTTCTTTCCTTCTGTGTTTCTTTCTTTTTTGTTTTCGTTCATTTTAGCTTTATTACCTTCTAATATTCTATCATTAGTTTCTTTCTTTCTTGATATCTTTCATTCTAGCTTCAATACCTTCTAACATTCTATCTTTAGTTTCTTTCCTTCTTTCTTTCTTGTTTTCTTTCATTTTACCTTTAATACCTTCTAACGTTCTATCTTTAGTTTCTTTCTTTCTTTCTTTCTTGTTTTCTTTCATTCTAGCTTTAATACTTTCTAACATTCCAGCTTTCGTTTCTTTCTTTCTTTCTTGATATCTTTCATTCTAGCTTTAAAACCTTCAAATATTCTATCTTTACTTTCTTTTTTTTGTTTCCTTCTTTCTTCTTTTCGTTCATTTTAGCTTTAATATATTCTAACATTCTATCATTTGTTTCTTTCTTTCTTTGTTTCTTTCTTGATATCTTTCATTCTAACTTTAATACCATCTAACATTCTATCTTTAGTTTCTTTCTTTCATTCTTGATATCTTTCATTCTAGCTTTAAGGCCTTCTAACATTCTATCTTTAGTTTGTTTCTTTCTTTCTTGTTTTCTTTCATTTTAGGTTTAATACCTTCTAACGTTCTATCTTTAGTTTCATTCTTTCTTTCTTGATATCTTTCATTCTAATTTTAATACCTTCTAACGTTCTGTCATTAGTTTCTTTCTTTCTTTCTTGATATCTTTCATTCTTGCTTTAATATCTTCTTACATTCTATCTTCAGTTTCTTTCTTTCTTTCTTGATTTCTTTCATTCATGCTTTTATACCTTCTAACATTCAATCTTTAATTTCTTTCTTTCTTTCTTGATATCTTTCATTCTAGCTTTAATACCTTCTAACATTCAATCTTTAGTTTCCTTCTTTCTTTCTTGATATCTTTCATTCTAGCTTTAAGTCCATCTGACATTCTATCTTTATTTTCTTTCTTTCTTTCTTTCTTTCTTGATATCTTTCATTCTAGCTTTAATACCATCTGACATTCTATCTTTAGTTTCCTTCTTTCTTTCCTGATTTCTTTCATTCTAGCTTTAATACTTTATAACATTCTATCTTTACTTTCTTTCTTTCTTTCTTTCTTTCTTGTTTTCGCTCATTTTAGCTTTATTACCTTCTAATATTCTATCATTAGTTTCTTTCTTTCTTGATATCTTTCATTCTAGCTTCAATACCTTCTAACATTCTATCTATAGTTTCTTTCCTTCTTTCTTTCTTGTTTTCTTTCATTTTAGCTTTAATACTTTCTAACATTCCATCTTTCGTTTCTTTCTTTCTTTCTTGATATCTTTCATTCTAGCTTTAATACCTTCAAACATTCTATCTTTACTTACTTTCTTTCTTTCTTTCTATCTTTATTGTTTTCCTTCATTTTAGCTTTAATATATTCTAACATTCTATCATTTGTTTCTTTCTTTCTTTGTTTCTTTCTTGATATCTTTCATTCTATCTTTAATACCATCTAACATTCTATCTTTAGTTTCTTTCTTTCTTTCTTGATATCTTTCATTCTAGCTTTAAGGCCTTCTAACATTCTATCTTTAGTTTCTTTCTTTCTTTCTTGTTTTCTTTCATTTTAGGTTTAATACCTTCTAACGTTCTATCTTTAGTTTCTTTCTTTCTTTCTTGATATCTTTCATTCTAATTTTAATACCTTCTAACGTTCTGTCATTAGTTTCTTTCTTTCTTTCTTGATATCTTTCATTCTTGCTTTAATACCTTCTTACATTCTATCTTTAATTTCTTTCTTTCTTTCTTGATTTCCTTCATAAATGCTTTAATACCTTCTGACATTCTATCTTCAGTTTCTTTCTTTCTTTCTTGATATCTTTCATTCTAGCTTTAATACCTTCTAACATTCAATCTTTAGTTTCCTTCTTTCTTTCTTGATGTCTTTCATTCTAGCTTTAAGTCCATCTGACATTCTATCTTTATTTTCTTTCTTTCTTTCTTTCTTTCTGTCTTGATATCTTTCATTCTAGCTTTAATACATTCTAACATTCTATCTTTTGTTTCTTTCTTTCTTGATATCTTTCATTCTAGCTTTAATAACTTTTAACAATCTATCTTTAGTTTCTTTCTTTCTTTCTTTCTTGATATCTTTCATTCTAGCTTTAATACCTTCTAACATTTTATCTTTACTTTATTTCTATCTATCTATCTTTCTTTTTTTGTTTTCGTTCATTTTAGCTTTATTACCTTCTAATATTCTATCATTAGTTTCTTTTTTTCTTTATTTCTTTCTTGATATCTTTCATTCTAACTTTAATACCATCTAACATTCTATCTTTAGTTCCTTTCTTTCTTTCTTTCTTTCTTGATATCTTTCATTCTAACTTTAATACCATCTAACATTCTATCCTTAGTTTCTTTCCTTCTTTCTTTCTTGTTTTCTTTCATTTTAGCTTTAATACCTTCTAACGTTCTATCTTTAGATTCTTTCTTTCTTTCTTGATATCTTTCATTCTAATTTTAATACCTTCTAACGTTCTGTCATTAGTTTCTTTCTTTCTTTCTTGATATGTTTCATTCTTGCTTTAATACCTTCTTACATTCTATCTTTAATTTCTTTCTTTCTTTCTTGATTTCCTTCATAAATGCTTTAATACCTTCTGACATTCTATCTTCAGTTTCTTTCTTTCTTTCTTGATTTCTTTCATTCATGCTTTAATACCTTCTAACATTCAATCTTTAATTTCTTTCTTTCTTTCTTGATATCTTTCATTCTAGCTTTAATACCTTCTAACATTCAATCTTTAGTTTCCTTCTTTCTTTCTTGATATCTTTCATTATAGCTTTAAGTCCATCTGACATTCTATCTTTATTTTCTTTCTCTCTTTCTTTCTTTCTTGATATCTTTCATTCTAGCTTTAATACCATCTGACATTTTATCTTTAGTTTCTTTCTTTCTTTCTTGATATCTTTCATTCTAGCTTTAATGCTTTTTAACATTCTATCTTTAGTTTCCTTCTTTCTTTCCTGATTTCTTTCATTCTAGCTTTAATACTTTATAACATTCTATCTTTACTTTCTTTCTTTCCTTCTTTCTTGTTTTTGCTCATTTTAGCTTTAATACCTTCTAATATTCTATCATTAGTTTCTTTCTTTCTTCCTTTCTTGATTTCCTTTATACTAGCTTTAATACCTTCTACCATTCAATCTTTACTTTCTTTCTTTCTATCTTGTTTTTGTTCATTTTAGCTTTAATACCTTCTAACATTCAATCTTTAGTTTCCTTCTTTCTTTCTTGATATCTTTCATTCTAGCTTTAATACTTTCTTACATTCTATCTTTAGTTTCTTTCTTTCTTTCTTGATATCTTTCATTCTTGCTTTAATACCTTCTTACATTCTATCTTTAGTTTCTTTCTTTCTTTCTTTCTTGATTTCCTTCATTCATGCTTTAATACCTTCTGACAGTCTATCTTTAGTTTCTTTCTTTCTTGTTTTCTTTCATTCTAGCTTTAATACCTTCTAACATTCAATCTTTAGTTTCCTTCTTTCTTTCTTGATATCTTCCATTCTAGCTTTAATTCCATCTGACATTCTATCTTTATTTTCTTTCTTTCTTTCTTTCTTGATATCTTTCATTCTAGCTTTAATACCTTCTGACATTCTATCTTTAGTGTCTTTCTTTCTTTCTTGATATCTTTCATTCTAGCTTTAATACATTCTAACATTCTATCTTTAGTTTCTTTCTTTCTTTCTTGATATCTTTCATTCTAGCTTTAATACATTCTAACATTCTATCTTTTGTTTCTTTCTTTCTTGATATCTTTCATTCTAGCTTTAATACGTTCTGACATTCTATCTTTAGTTTCTTTCTTCCTTACTTTCTTTCTTGTTATCTTTCATTCTAGCTTTAATACCTTCTGACATTCTATCTTTAGTTTCTTTCTTTCTTTCTTGATATCGTTCATTCCAGCTTTAATACATTCTAACATTCTATCTTTTGTTTCTTTCTTTCTTGATATCTTTCATTCTAGCTTTAATAACTTTTAAGAATCTATCTTTCCTTTGTTTCTTTCTTTCTTTCTTGAGATCTTTCATTCTAGCTTTAATGCTTTTTAACATTCTATCTTTAGTTTCCTTCTTTCTTTCCTGATTTCTTTCATTCTAGCTTTAATACTTTCTAACATTCTATCTTTACTTTCTTTCTTTCTTTCTTTCTTGTTTTCGCTAATTTTAGCTTTTATACCTTCTAATATTCTATCATTAATTTCTTTCTTTCTTCCTTTCTTGATTTCCTTTATTCTAGCTTTAATACCTTCTACCATTCAATCTTTACTTTCTTTCTTTCTTTCTCGTTTTCGTTCATTTTAGCTTTAATACCTTCTAACATTCAATCTTTAGTTTCCTTCTTTCTTTCTTGATATCTTTCATCTAGCTTTAATACTTTCTTACATTCTATCTTTAGTTTCTTTCTTTCTTGATATCTTTCATTCTTGCTTTAATACCTTCTTACATTCTATCTTTAGTTTCTTTCTTTCTTTATTCTTGATTTCCATCATTCATGCTTTAATACCTTCTGACATTCTATCTTTAGTTTCTTTCTTTCTTTCTTGTTTTCTTTCATTCTAGCTTTAATAATTTCTAACATTCAATCTTTAGTTTCCTTCTTTCTTTCTTGATATCTTTCATTCTAGTTTTAATACGTTCTGACATTATATCTTTAGTTTCTTTCTTTCTTTCTTTCTTTCTTGATATCTTTCATTCTAGCTTTAATACCTTCTGACATTCTATCTTTAGTTTCTTTCTTTCTTGATATCTTTCATTCCAGCTTTAATACATTCTAACATTCTATCTTTTGTTTCTTTCTTTCTTGATATCTTTCATTCTAGCTTTAATAACTTTTAACAATCTATCTTTAGTTTCTTTCTCTCTTTCTTTCTTGATATCTTTCATTCTAGCTTTAATACCTTCTAACATTTTATCTTTACTTTCTTTCCTTCTGTGTTTCTTTTTTTTTTCCCGTTCATTTTAGCTTTATTACCTTCTAATATTCTATCATTAGTTTCTTTCTTTCTTGATATCTTTCATTCTAGCTTCAATACCTTCTAACATTCTATCTTTAGTTTCTTTCCTTCTTTCTTTCTTATTTTCTTTCATTTTACCTTTAATACCTTCTAACGTTCTATCTTTAGTTTCTTTCTTTCTTTCTTTCTTGTTTTCTTTCATTCTAGCTTTAATACTTTCTAACATTCCAGCTTTCGTTTCTTTCTTTCTTTCTTGATATCTTTCATTCTAGCTTTAATACCTTCAAATATTCTATCTTTACTTTCTTTTTTTGTTTCCTTCTTTCTTCTTTTCGTTCATTTTAGCTTTAATATATTCTAACATTCTATCATTTGTTTCTTTCTTTCTTTGTTTCTTTCTTGATATCTTTCATTCTAACTTTAATATAATCTAACATTCTATATTTAGTTTCTTTCTTTCTTTCTTGATATCTTTCATTCTAGCTTTAAGGCCTTCTAACATTCTATCTTTATTTTGTTTCTTTCTTTCTTTCTTGTTTTCTTTCATTTTAGGTTTAATACCTTCTAACGTTCTATCTTTAGTTTCTTTTTTTCTTTATTGATATCTTTCATTCTAATTTTAATACCTTCTAACGTTCTGTCATTAGTTTCTTTCTTTCTTTCTTGATATCTTTCATTCTTGCTTTAATACCTTCTTACATTCTATCTTTAATTTCTTTCTTTCTTTCTTGATTTCCTTCATAAATGCTTTAATACCTTCTGACATTCTATCTTCAGTTTCTTTCTTTCTTTCTTGATTTCTTTCATTCATGCTTTAATACCTTCTAACATTCAATCTTTAATTTCTTTCTTTCTTTCTTGATATCTTTCATTCTAGCTTTAATACCTTCTAACATTCAATCTTTAGTTTCCTTCTTTCTTTCTTGATATCTTTCATTCTAGCTTTAAGTCCATCTGACATTCTATCTTTATTTTCTTTCTTTCTTTCTTGATATCTTTCATTCTAGCTTTAATACCATCTGACATTCTATCTTTAGTTTCCTTCTTTCTTTCCTGATTTCTTTCATTCTAGCTTTAATACTTTATAACATTCTATCTTTACTTTCTTTCTTTCTTTCTTTCTTTCTTGTTTTCGCTCATTTTAGCTTTATTACCTTCTAATATTCTATCATTAGTTTCTTTCTTTCTTGATATCTTTCATTCTAGCTTCAATACCTTCTAACATTCTATCTTTAGTTTCTTTCCTTCTTTCTTTTTTATTTTCTTTCATTTTACCTTTAATACCTTCTAACGTTCTATCTTTAGTTTCTTTCTTTCTTTCTTTCTTGTTTTCTTTCATTCTAGCTTTAATACTTTCTAACATTCCAGCTTTCGTTTCTTTCTTTCTTTCTTGATATCTTTCATTCTAGCTTTAATACCTTCAAATATTCTATCTT
The DNA here is from genome assembly GCA_037013535.1 of Intellagama lesueurii. NCBI lineage: Eukaryota > Metazoa > Chordata > Lepidosauria > Squamata > Agamidae > Intellagama > Intellagama lesueurii. The sequence goes on from JBAJHW010000013.1 coordinate 17,383,656, forward strand.
TACTTTCTTTTTTTGTTTCCTTCTTTCTTCTTTTCGTTCATTTTAGCTTTAATATATTCTAACATTCTATCATTTGTTTCTTTCTTTCTTTGTTTCTTTCTTGATATCTTTCATTCTAACTTTAATATAATCTAACATTCTATCTTTAGTTTCTTTCTTTCTTTCTTGATATCTTTCATTCTAGCTTTAAGGCCTTCTAACATTCTATCTTTATTTTGTTTCTTTCTTTCTTTCTTGTTTTCTTTCATTTTAGGTTTAATACCTTCTAACGTTCTATCTTTAGTTTCTTTTTTTCTTTATTGATATCTTTCATTCTAATTTTAATACCTTCTAACGTTCTGTCATTAGTTTCTTTCTTTCTTTCTTGATATCTTTCATTCTTGCTTTAATACCTTCTTACATTCTATCTTTAATTTCTTTCTTTCTTTCTTGATTTCCTTCATAAATGCTTTAATACCTTCTGACATTCTATCTTCAGTTTCTTTCTTTCTTTCTTGATTTCTTTCATTCATGCTTTAATACCTTCTAACATTCAATCTTTAATTTCTTTCTTTCTTTCTTGATATCTTTCATTCTAGCTTTAATACCTTCTAACATTCAATCTTTAGTTTCCTTCTTTCTTTCTTGATATCTTTCATTCTAGCTTTAAGTCCATCTGACATTCTATCTTTATTTTCTTTCTTTCTTTCTTGATATCTTTCATTCTAGCTTTAATACCATCTGACATTCTATCTTTAGTTTCCTTCTTTCTTTCCTGATTTCTTTCATTCTAGCTTTAATACTTTATAACATTCTATCTTTACTTTCTTTCTTTCTTTCTTTCTTTCTTGTTTTCGCTCATTTTAGCTTTATTACCTTCTAATATTCTATCATTAGTTTCTTTCTTTCTTGATATCTTTCATTCTAGCTTCAATACCTTCTAACATTCTATCTATAGTTTCTTTCCTTCTTTCTTGATATCTTTCATTCTAGCTTTAAGCCTTCTAACATTCTATCTTTAGTTTCTTTCTTTCTTTCTTTCTTGTTTTCTTTCATTTTAGGTTTAATACCTTCTAACGTTCTATCTTTAGTTTCTTTCTTTCTTTCTTGATATCTTTCATTCTAATTTTAATACCTTCTAACGTTCTGTCATTAGTTTCTTTCTTTCTTTCTTGATATCTTTCATTCTTGCTTTAATACCTTCTTACATTCTATCTTTAATTTCTTTCTTTCTTTCTTGATTTCCTTCATAAATGCTTTAATACCTTCTGACATTCTATCTTCAGTTTCTTTCTTTCTTTCTTGATATCTTTCATTCTAGCTTTAATACCTTCTAACATTCAATCTTTAGTTTCCTTCTTTCTTTCTTGATGTCTTTCATTCTAGCTTTAAGTCCATCTGACATTCTATCTTTATTTTCTTTCTTTCTTTCTTTCTTTCTGTCTTGATATCTTTCATTCTATCTTTAATACATTCTAACATTCTATCTTTTGTTTCTTTCTTTCTTGATATCTTTCATTCTAGCTTTAATAACTTTTAACAATCTATCTTTAGTTTGTTTCTTTCTTTCTTTCTTGATATCTTCCATTCTAGCTTTAATACCTTCTAACATTTTATCTTTACTTTATTTCTATCTATCTATCTTTCTTTTTCTTGTTTTCGTTCATTTTAGCATTATTACCTTCTAATATTCTATCATTAGTTTCTTTTTTTCTTTATTTCTTTCTGGATATCTTTCATTCTAACTTTAATACCATTTAACATTCTATCTTTAGTTCCTTTCTTTCTTTCTTTCTTGATATATTTCATTCTAACTTTAATACCATCTAACATTCTATCTTTAGTTTCTTTCCTTCTTTCTTTCTTGTTTTCTTTCATTTTAGCTTTAATACCTTCTAACGTTCTATCTTTAGATTCTTTCTTTCTTTCTTGATATCTTTCATTCTAATTTTAATACCTTCTAACGTTCTGTCATTAGTTTCTTTCTTTCTTTCTTGATATGTTTCATTCTTGCTTTAATACCTTCTTACATTCTATCTTTAATTTCTTTCTTTCTTTCTTGATTTCCTTCATAAATGCTTTAATACCTTCTGACATTCTATCTTCAGTTTCTTTCTTTCTTTCTTGATTTCTTTCATTCATGCTTTAATACCTTCTAACATTCAATCTTTAATTTCTTTCTTTCTTTCTTGATATCTTTCATTCTAGCTTTAATACCTTCTAACATTCAATCTTTAGTTTCCTTCTTTCTTTCTTGATATCTTTCATTATAGCTTTAAGTCCATCTGACATTCTATCGTTATTTTCTTTCTCTCTTTCTTTCTTTCTTGATATCTTTCATTCTAGCTTTAATACCATCTGACATTCTATCTTTAGTTTCTTTCTTTCTTTCTTGATATCTTTCATTCTAGCTTTAATGCTTTTTAACATTCTATCTTTAGTTTCCTTCTTTCTTTCCTGATTTCTTTCATTCTAGCTTTAATACTTTATAACATTCTATCTTTACTTTCTTTCTTTCCTTCTTTCTTGTTTTTGCTCATTTTAGCTTTAATACCTTCTAATATTCTATCATTCGTTTCTTTCTTTCTTCCTTTCTTGATTTCCTTTATACTAGCTTTAATACCTTCTACCATTCAATCTTTACTTTCTTTCTTTCTATCTTGTTTTTGTTCATTTTAGCTTTAATACCTTCTAACATTCAATCTTTAGTTTCCTTCTTTCTTTCTTGATATCTTTCATTCTAGCTTTAATACTTTCTTACATTCTATCTTTAGTTTCTTTCTTTCTTTCTTGATATCTTTCATTCTTGCTTTAATACCTTCCTACATTCTATCTTTAGTTTCTTTCTTTCTTTCTATCTTTATTTCCTTCATTCATGCTTTAATACCTTCTGACATTCTATCTTTAGTTTCTTTCTTTCTTGATTTCTTTCATTCATGCTTTAATACCTTGTAACATTCTATCTTTAGTTTCTTTCTTTCTTTCTTGATATCTTTCATTCTAGCTTTAATACATTCTAACATTCTATCTTTTGTTTCTTTCTTTCTTGATATCTTTCATTCTAGCTTTAATACCTTCTTACATTCTATCTTTAGTTTCTTTCTTTCTTTATTCTTGATTTCCATCATTCATGCTTTAATACCTTCTGACATTCTATCTTTAGTTTCTTTCTTTCTTTCTTGTTTTCTTTCATTCTAGCTTTAATACCTTCTAACATTCAATCTTTAGTTTCCTTCTTTCTGTCTTTCTTCCTTGTTTTCGTTCATTTTAGCTTTATTACCTTCTAATATTCTATCATTAGTTTCTTTCTTTCTTTCTTTCTTGTTTTCTTTCATTCTAGCTTTAATACTTTCTAACATTCCATCTTTAGATTCTTTCTTTCTTTCTTGATATCTTTCATTCTAGCTTTATTACCATCTAAAATTCTATCTTTAGTTCCTTTCTTTCTTTCTTTCTTTCTTGATATCTTTCATTCTAACTTTAATACCTTCTAACATTCTATCTTTACTTTCTTTCTTAATTTCTTTCTTTCTTGTTTTCGTTCATTTTAGCTTTAATACCTTCTAACATTCTATCATTAGTTTCTTTCTTTCTTTCTTTCTTGATATCTTTCATTCTAACTTTAATACCATCTAAAATTCTATCTTTAGTTCCTTTCTTTCTTTCTTTCTTTCTTGATATCTTTCATTCTAGCTTCAATGCCTTCTAACATTCTATCTTTAGTTTCTTTCCTTCTTTCTTTCTTGTGTTCTTTCATTTTAGCTTTAATACCTTCTAACGTTGTATCTTTAGTTTCTTTCTTTCTTTCTTTCTTTCTTTCTTGATCTTTCATTCTAATTTTAATACATTCTTACATTCTATCTTTAGTTTCTTTCTTTCTTTCTTTTTTGATTTCTTTCATTCTAGCTTCAATACCTTCTGACATTCTATCTTTAGTTTCTTTCTTTCTTTCTTGATATCTTTCATTCTAGCTTTAATACCTTCTAACATTCTATCTCTACTTTCTTTCTTTCTTTCTTTCTTTCTTTCTTTCTTTCTTTCTTTCTTTCTTTCTTTCTTTCTTTCTTTCTTTCTTTCTTGTTTTCATTCATTTTAGCTTTATTACCTTCTAATATTATATCATTAGTTTCTTTCTTTCTTTCTTGATATATTTCATTCTCTCTTTAATACCTTCTAACATTCTATCTTTACTTTCTTTCATTCTTTCTTTCTTGTTTTCATTTATTTTAGCTTTAATACCTTCTAATATTCTATCATTAGTTTCTTTCTTTCTTTTTTTCATGATATCTTTCATTCTAGCTTTAATATATTCTAACATTCAAATTTAGTTTCTTTTTTTCTTGATTTCTTTAATTCTAGCTTTAATACCTTCTTACATTCTATCTTTAGTTTATATCTTTCTTTCTTTCTTGATATCATTCATTCTAGCTTTAATACCTTCCTACATTCTATCATTAGTTTCTTTCTTTCTTTCTTTCTTGATTTCATTCATTCTACCTTTAATATTTTCTAAAACTCTATCTTTAGTTTCTTTCTTTCTTTCTTTCTTTCTTGATATCTTTCATTTTAGCTTTAATATCTTCTAACATTCTATCTTTAGTTTCCTTCTTTCTTTCTTGATATCATTCATTCTAGCTTTAATTCCATCTGACATTCTAACTTTAGTTTCTTTCTTTCTTTCTTTCTTGTTTTCTTTCATTCTAGCTTTAATACCTTCTGACATTCAATCTTTAGTTTTCTTCTTTCTTTCTTGATATCTTTCATTCTCGCTTTAATTCCATCTGAAATTCTATCTTTATTTTCTTTCTTTCTTTCTTTCTTGATATCTTTCATTCTAGCTTTAATACCTTCTGACATTCTTTCTTTAGTTTCTTTCTTTCTTTCTTGATATCTTTCATTCTAGCTTTAATACATTCTAACATTCTATCTTTAGTTTCTTTCTTTCTTTCTTGATATCTTTCATTCTAGCTTTAATACATTCTAACATTCTATCTTTTGTTTCTTTCTTTCTTGATATCTTTCATTCTAGCTTTAATACCTTCTTACATTCTATCTTTAGTTTCTTTCTTTCTTTCTTTCTTTCTTGATATCTTTCATTCTAGCTTTAATACCTTCTGACATTCTATCTTTAGTTTCTTTCTTTCTTTCTTGATATCTTTCATTCTTGCTTTAATACCTTCTTACATTCTATCTTTAATTTCTTTCTTTCTTTCTTGATTTCCTTCATAAATGCTTTAATACCTTCTGACATTCTATCTTCAGTTTCTTTCTTTCTTTCTTGATTTCTTTCATTCATGCTTTAATACCTTCTAACATTCAATCTTTAATTTCTTTCTTTCTCTTGATATCTTTCATTCTAGCTTTAATACCTTCTAACATTCAATCTTTAGTTTCCTTCTTTCTTTCTTGATATCTTTCATTATAGCTTTAATACCTTCTGACATTCTATCTTCAGTTTCTTTCTTTCTTTCTTGATTTCTTTCATTCATGCTTTAATACCTTCTCACATTCAATCTTTAATTTCTTTCTTTCTTTCTTGATATCTTTCATTCTAGGTTTAATACCTTCTAACATTCAATCTTTAGTTTCCTTCTTTTTTCTTGATATCTTTCATTCTAGCTTTAAGTCCATCTGACATTCTATCTTTATTTTCTTTCTTTCTTTCTTTCTTTCTTGATATCTTTCATTCTAGCTTTAATACCATCTGAAATTCTATCTTTAGTTTCCTTCTTTCTTTCCTGATTTCTTTCATTCAAGCTTTAATACTTTATAACATTTTATCTTTACTTTCTTTCTTTCTTTTTTTCTTGTTTTTGCTCATTTTAGCTTTATTACCTTCTAATATTCTATCATTAGTTTCTTTCTTTCTTGATATCTTTCATTCTAGCTTCAATACCTTCTAACATTCTATCTTTAGTTTCTTTCCTTCTTTCTTTCTTGTTTTCTTTCATTTTAGCTTTAATACTTTCTAACATTCCATCTTTCGTTTCTTTCTTTCTTTCTTGATATCTTTCATTCTAGCTTTAATACCTTCAAACATTCTATCTTTACTTTCTTTCTTTCTTTATTGTTTTCGTTCATTTTAGCTTTAATATATTCTAACATTCTATCATTTGTTTCTTTCTTTCTTTGTCTCTTTCTTGATATCTTTCATTCTAACTTTAATACCATCTAACATTCTATCTTTAGTTTCTTTCTTTCTTTCTTGATATCTTTCATTCTAGCTTTAAGGCCTTCTAACATTCTATCTTTAGTTTGTTTCTTTCTTTCTTTCTTGTTTTCTTTCATTTTAGGTTGAATACCTTCTAACGTTCTATCTTTAGTTTCTTTCTTACTTTCTTGATATCTTTCATTCTAATTTTAATACCTTCTAACGTTCTGTCATTAGATTCTTTCTTTCTTGATATCTTTCATTCTTGCTTTAATACCTTCTTACATTCTATCTTTAATTTCTTTCTTTCTTTCTTGATTTCCTTCATAAATGCTTTAATAAATTCTGACATTCTATCTTCAGTTTCTTTCTTTCTTTCTTGGTATCTTTCATTCTAGCTTTAATACCTTCTAACATTCAATCTTTAGTTTCCTTCTTTCTTTCTTGATATCTTTCATTCTAGCTTTAAGTCCATCTGACATTCTATCTTTATTTTCTTTCTTTCTTTCTTTCTTTCTTTCTGTCTTGATATCTTTCATTCTAGCTTTAATACATTCTAACATTCTATCTTTTGTTTCTTTCTTTCTTGATATCTTTCATTCTAGCTTTAATAACTTTTAACAATCTATCTTTAGTTTGTTTCTTTCTTTCTTTCTTCATATCTTTTGTTCTAGCTTTAATACCTTCTAACATTTTATCTTTACTTTCTTTCTTTCTATCTATCTTTCTTTTTTTTGTTTTCGTTCATTTTAGCTTGATTACCTTCTAATATTCTATCATTAGTTTCTTTTTTTCTTTATTTCTTTCTTGATATCTTTCATTCTAACTTTAATACCATCTAACATTCTATCTTTAATTTCTTTCCTTCTTTCTTTCTTGTTTTCTTTCATTTTTGCTTTAATACCTTCTAACGTTCTATCTTTAGATTCTTTCTTTCTTTCTTGATATCTTTCATTCTAATTTTAATACCTTCTAACGTTCTGTCATTAGTTTCTTTCTTTCTTTCTTGATATCTTTCATTCTTGCTTTAATACCTTCTTACATTCTATCTTTAATTTCTTTCTTTCTTTCTTGATTTCCTTCATAAATGCTTTAATACCTTCTGACATTCTATCTTCAGTTTCTTTCTTTCTTTTTTGATTTCTTTCATTCATGCTTTAATACCTTCTAACATTCAATCTTTAATTTCTTTCTTTCTTTCTTGATTTCTTTCAATCATGCTTTAATACCTTCTAACATTCAATCTTTAGTTTCCTTCTTTCTTTCTTGATATCTTTCATTATAGCTTTAAGTCCATCTGACATTCTATCTTTATTTTCTTTCTTTCTTTCTTTCTTGTTATCTTTCATTCTAGCTTTAATACCATCTGACATTCTATCTTTAGTTTCTTTCTTTCTTTCTTGATATCTTTCATTCTAGCTTTAAGGCCTTCTAACATTCTATCTTTAGTTTGTTTCTTTCTTTCTTTCTTGTTTTCTTTCATTTTAGGTTTAATACCTTCTAACGTTCTATCTTTAGTTTCTTCCTTTCTTTCTTGATATCTTTCATTCTAATTTTAATACCTTCTAACGTTCTGTCATTAGTTTCTTTCTTTCTTTCTTGATATCTTTCATTCTTGCTTTAATACCTTCTTACATTCTATCTTTAATTTCTTTCTTTCTTTCTTGATTTCCTTCATAAATGCTTTAATACCTTCTGAAATTCTATCTTCAGTTTCTTTCTTTCTTTCTTGATATCTATCATTCTAGCTTTAATACCTTCTAACATTCAATCTTTAGTTTCCTTCTTTCTTTCTTGATATCTTTCATTCTAGCTTTAAGTCCATCTGACATTCTATCTTTATTTTCTTTCTTTCTTTCTTTCTTTCTGTCTTGATATCTTTCATTCTAGCTTTAATACATTCTAGCATTCTATCTTTTGTTTCTTTCTTTCTTGATATCTTTCATTCTAGCTTTAATAACTTTTAACAATCTATCTTTAGTTTGTTTCTTTCTTTCTTTCTTGATATCTTTCATTCTAACTTTAATACCATCTAACATTCTATCTTTAGTTCCTTTCTTTCTTTCTTTCTTGATATCTTTCATTCTAACTTTAATACCATCTAACATTCTATCTTTAGTTTCTTTCCTTCTTTCTTTCTTGTTTTCTTTCATTTTAGCTTTAATACCTTCTAACGTTCTATCTTTAGATTCTTTCTTTCTTTCTTGATATCTTTCATTCTAATTTTAATACCTTCTAACGTTCTGTCATTAGTTTCTTTCTTTCTTTCTTGATATCTTTCATTCTTGCTTTAATACCTTCTTACATTCTATCTTTAATTTCTTTCTTTCTTTCTTGATTTCCTTCATAAATGCTTTAATACCTTCTGACATTCTATCTTCAGTTTCTTTCTTTCTTTCTTGATTTCTTTCATTCATGCTTTAATACCTTCTAACATTCAATCTTTAATTTCTTTCTTTCTTTCTTGATATCTTTCATTCTAGCTTTAATACCTTCTAACATTCAATCTTTAGTTTCCTTCTTTCTTTCTTGATATCATTCATTATAGCTTTAATACCTTCTGACATTCTATCTTCAGTTTCTTTCTTTCTTTCTTGATTTCTTTCATTCATGCTTTAATACCTTCTAACATTCAATCTTTAATTTCTTTCTTTCTTTCTTGATATCTTTCATTCTAGGTTTAATACCTTCTAACATTCAATCTTTAGTTTCCTTCTTTCTTTCTTGATATCTTTCATTCTAGCTTTAAGTCCATCTGACATTCTATCTTTATTTTCTTTCTTTCTTTCTTTCTTTCTTGATATCTTTCATTCTAGCTTTAATACCTTCTTACATTCTATCTTTAATTTCTTTCTTTCTTTCTTGATTTCCTTCATAAATGCTTTAATACCTTCTGACATTCTATCTTCAGTTTCTTTCTTTCTTTCTTGATTTCTTTCATTCATGCTTTAATACCTTCTAACATTCAATCTTTAATTTCTTTCTTTCTTTCTTGATTTCTTTCATTCATGCTTTAATACCTTCTAACATTCAATCTTTAGTTTCCTTCTTTCTTTCTTGATATCTTTCATTATAGCTTTAAGTCCATCTGACATTCTATCTTTATTTTCTTTCTTTCTTTCTTTCTTGTTATCTTTCATTCTAGCTTTAATACCATCTGACATTCTATCTTTAGTTTCTTTCTTTCTTTCTTGATATCTTTCATTCTAGCTTTAAGGCCTTCTAACATTTTATCTTTAGTTTGTTTCTTTCTTTCTTTCTTGTTTTCTTTCATTTTAGGTTTAATACCTTCTAACGTTCTATCTTTAGTTTCTTTCTTTCTTTCTTGATATCTTTCATTCTAATTTTAATAAATTCTAACGTTCTGTCATTAGTTTCTTTCTTTCTTTCTTGATATCTTTCATTCTTGCTTTAATACCTTCTTACATTCTATCTTTAATTTCTTTCTTTCTTTCTTGGTTTCCTTCATAAATGCTTTAATACCTTCTGAAATTCTATCTTCAGTTTCTTTCTTTCTTTCTTGATATCTATCATTCTAGCTTTAATACCTTCTAACATTCAATCTTTAGTTTCCTTCTTTCTTTCTTGATATCTTTCATTCTAGCTTTAAGTCCATCTGACATTCTATCTTTATTTTCTTTCTTTCTTTCTTTCTTTCTGTCTTGATATCTTTCATTCTAGCTTTAATACATTCTAACATTCTATCTTTTGTTTCTTTCTTTCTTGATATCTTTCATTCTAGCTTTAATAACTTTTAACAATCTATCTTTAGTTTGTTTCTTTCTTTCTTTCTTGATATCTTTCATTCTAACTTTAATACCATCTAACATTCTATCTTTAGTTCCTTTCTTTCTTTCTTTCTTGATATCTTTCATTCTAACTTTAATACCATCTAACATTCTATCTTTAGTTTCTTTCCTTCTTTCTTTCTTGTTTTCTTTCATTTTAGCTTTAATACCTTCTATCTTTAGATTCTTTCTTTCTTTCTTGATATCTTTCATTCTAATTTTAATACCTTCTAACGTTCTGTCATTAGTTTCTTTCTTTCTTTCTTGATATCTTTCATTCTTGCTTTAATACCTTCTTACATTCTATCTTTAATTTCTTTCTTTCTTTCTTGATTTCCTTCATAAATGCTTTAATACCTTCTGACATTCTATCTTCAGTTTCTTTCTTTCTTTCTTGATTTCTTTCATTCATGCTTTAATACCTTCTAACATTCAATCTTTAATTTCTTTCTTTCTTTCTTGATATCTTTCATTCTAGCTTTAATACCTTCTAACATTCAATCTTTAGTTTCCTTCTTTCTTTCTTGATATCATTCATTATAGCTTTAATACCTTCTGACATTCTATCTTCAGTTTCTTTCTTTCTTTCTTGATTTCTTTCATTCATGCTTTAATACCTTCTAACATTCAATCTTTAATTTCTTTCTTTCTTTCTTGATATCTTTCATTCTAGGTTTAATACCTTCTAACATTCAATCTTTAGTTTCCTTCTTTCTTTCTTGATATCTTTCATTCTAGCTTTAAGTCCATCTGACATTCTATCTTTATTTTCTTTCTTTCTTTCTTTCTTTCTTGATATCTTTCATTCTAGCTTTAATACCATCTGACATTCTGTCTTTAGTTTCCTTCTTTCTTTCCTGATTTCTTTCATTCTAGCTTTAATACTTTATAACATTCTATCTTTACTTTCTTTCTTTCTTTCTTTCTTTCTTGTTTTCACTCATTTTAGCTTTATTACGTTCTAATATTCTATCATTAGTTTCTTTCTTTCTTGATATCTTTCATTCTAGCTTCAATACCTTTTAACATTCTATCTTTAGTTTCTTTCCTTCTTTCTTTCTTGTTTTCTTTCATTTTAGCTTTAATACTTTCTAACATTCCATCTTTCGTTTCTTTCTTTCTTTCTTGATATCTTTCATTCTAGCTTTAATACCTTCAAACATTCTATCTTTACTTTCTTTCTTTCTTTCCTTATAGTTTTCGTTCATTTTAGCTTTAATATATTCTAACATTCTATCATTTGTTTCTTTCTTTCTTTGTTTCTTTCTTGATATCTTTCATTCTAACTTTAATACCATCTAACATTCTATCTTTAGTTTGTTTCTTTCTTTCTTTCTTGTTTTCTTTCATTTTAGGTTTAATACCTTCTAACGTTCTATCTTTAGTTTCTTTCTATCTTTCTTGATATCTTTCATTCTTGCTTTAATACCTTCTTACATTCTATCTTTAATTTCTTTCTTTCTTTCTTGATTTCCTTCATAAATGCTTTAATAAATTCTGACATTCTATCTTCAGTTTCTTTCTTTCTTTCTTGATATCTTTCATTCTAGCTTTAATACCTTCTAACATTCAATCTTTAGTTTCCTTCTTTCTTTCTTGATATCTTTCATTCTAGCTTTAAGTCCATCTGACATTCTATCTTTATTTTCTTTCTTTCTTTCTTTCTGTCTTGATATCTTTCATTCTAGCTTTAATACATTCTAACATTCTATCTTTTGTTTCTTTCTTTCTTGATATCTTTCATTCTAGCTTTAATAACTATTAACAATCTATCTTTAGTTTCTTTCTTTCTTTCTTTCTTGATATCTTTCATTCTAGCTTTAATACCTTCTAACATTTTATCTTTACTTTCTTTCTATCAATCTTTCTTTTTTTTGTTTTTGTTCATTTTAGCTTTATTACCTTCTAATATTCTCTCATTAGTTTCTTTTTTTCTTTATTTCTTTCTTGATGTCTTTCATTCTAACTTTAATACCATCTAACATTCTATCTTTAGTTCCTTTCTTTCCTTCTTTCTTGATATCTTTCATTCTAACTTTAATACCATCTAACATTCTATCTTTAGTTTCTTTCCTTCTTTCTTTCTTGTTTTCTTTCATTTTAGCTTTAATACCTTCTAACGTTCTATCTTTAGATTCTTTCTTTCTTTCTTGATATCTTTCATTCTAATTTTAATACCTTCTAACGTTCTGTCATTAGTTTCTTTCTTTCTTTCTTGATATCTTTCATTCTTGCTTTAATACCTTCTTACATTCTATCTTTAATTTCTTTCTTTCTCTCTTGATTTCCTTCATAAATGCTTTAATACCTTCTGACATTCTATCTTGTTTCTTTCTTTCTTTCTTGATTTCTTTCATTCATGCTTTAATACCTTCTAACATTCAATCTTTAATTTCTTTCTTTCTTTCTTGATATCTTTCATTCTAGCTTTAATACCTTCTAACATTCAATCTTTAGTTTCCTTCTATCTTTCTTGATATCTTTCATTATAGCTTTAAGTCCATCTGACATTCTATCTTTATTTTCTTTCTTTCTTTCTTTCTTTCTTGATATCTTTCATTCTAGCTTTAATACCATCTGACATTCTATCTTTAGTTTCTTTCTTTCTTTCTTGATATCTTTCATTCTAGCTTTAATGCTTTTTAACATTCTATCTTTAGTTTCCTTCTTTCTTTCCTGATTTCTTTCATTCTAGCTTTAATACTTTATAACATTCTATCTTTACTTTCTTTCTTTCCTTCTTTCTTGTTTTCGCTCATTTTAGCTTTAATACCTTCAAATATTCTATCATTAGTTTCTTTCTTTCTTCCTTTCTTGATTTCCTTTATACTAGCTTTAATACCTTCTACCATTCAATCTTTAGTTTCCTTCTTTCTTTCTTTATATCTTTCATTCTAGCTTTAATACTTTCTTACATTCTATCTTTAGTTTCTTTCTTTCTTGATATCTTTCATTCTTGCTTTAATACCTTCTTACATTCTATCTTTAGTTTCTTTCTTTCTTTCTTTCTTGATTTCCTTCATTCATGCTTTAATACCTTCTGACATTCTATCTTTAGTTTCTTTCTTTCTTTCTTGTTTTCTTTCATTCTAGCTTTAATACCTTCTAACATTCAATCTTTAGTTTCCTTCTTTCTTTCTTGATATCTTTCATTCTAGCTTTAATTCCATCTGACATTCTATCTTTAGTTTCTTTCTTTCTTTCTTTCTTGATATCTTTCATTCTAGCTTTAATACCTTCTGACATTCTATCTTTAGTTTCTTTCTTTCTTTCTTGATATCTTTCATTCTAGCTTTAATACATTCTAACATTCTATCTTTACTTTCTTTCTTTCTTTCTTGTTTTCGTTCATTTTAGCTTTAATACCTTCTAACATTCAATCTTTAGTTTCCTTCTTTCTTTCCTGATATCTTTCATTCTTGCTTTAATACCTTCTTACATTCTATCTTTAGTTTCTTTCTTTCTTTATTCTTGATTTCCATCATTCATGCTTTAATACCTTCTAACATTCAATCTTTAGTTTCCTTCTTTCTTTCTTGATATCTTTCATTCTAGCTTTAATACGTTCTGACATTCTATCTTTAGTTTCTTTCTTTCTTTCTTGATATCTTTCATTCCAGCTTTAATACATTCTAACATTCTATCTTTTATTTCTTTCTTTCTTGATATCTTTCATTCTAGCTTTAATAACTTTCAACAATCTATCTTTAGTTTCTTTCTTTCTTGATATCTTTCATTCTAGCTTTAATAACTTTTAACAATCTATCTTTAGTTTGTTTCTTTCTTTCTTTCTTGATATCTTTCATTCTAGCTTTAATACCTTCTAACATTTTATCTTTACTTTCTTTCTATCAATCTTTCTTTTTTTTGTTTTCGTTCATTTTAGCTTTATTACCTTCTAATATTCTCTCATTAGTTTCTTTTTTTCTTTATTTCTTTCTTGATGTCTTTCATTCTAACTTTAATACCATCTAACATTCTATCTTTAGTTCCTTTCTTTCCTTCTTTCTTGATATCTTTCATTCTAACTTTAATACCATCTAACATTCTATCTTTAGTTTCTTTCCTTCTTTCTTTCTTGTTTTCTTTCATTTTAGCTTTAATACCTTCTAACGTTCTATCTTTAGATTCTTTCTTTCTTTCTTGATATCTTTCATTCTAATTTTAATACCTTCTAACGTTCTGTCATTAGTTTCTTTCTTTCTTTCTTGATATCTTTCATTCTTGCTTTAATACCTTCTTACATTCTATCTTTAATTTCTTTCTTTCTCTCTTGATTTCCTTCATAAATGCTTTAATACCTTCTGACATTCTATCTTCAGTTTCTTTCTTTCTTTCTTGATTTCTTTCATTCATGCTTTAATACCTTCTAACATTCAATCTTTAGTTTCCTTCTATCTTTCTTGATATCTTTCATTATAGCTTTAAGTCCATCTGACATTCTATCTTTATTTTCTTTCTTTCTTTCTTTCTTTCTTGATATCTTTCATTCTAGCTTTAATACCATCTGACATTCTATCTTTAGTTTCTTTCTTTCTTTCTTGATATCTTTCATTCTAGCTTTAATGCTTTTTAACATTCTATCTTTAGTTTCCTTCTTTCTTTAATGATTTCTTTCATTCTAGCTTTAATACTTTATAACATTCTATCTTTACTTTCTTTCTTTCCTTCTTTCTTGTTTTCGCTCATTTTAGCTTTAATACCTTCAAATATTCTATCATTAGTTTCTTTCTTTCTTCCTTTCTTGATTTCCTTTATACTAGCTTTAATACCTTCTACCATTCAATCTTTAGTTTCCTTCTTTCTTTCTTTATATCTTTCATTCTAGCTTTAATACTTTCTTACATTCTATCTTTAGTTTCTTTCTTTCTTGATATCTTTCATTCTTGCTTTAATACCTTCTTACATTCTATCTTTAGTTTCTTTCTTTCTTTCTTTCTTGATTTCCTTCATTCATGCTTTAATACCTTCTGACATTCTATCTTTAGTTTCTTTCTTTCTTTCTTGTTTTCTTTCATTCTAGCTTTAATACCTTCTAACATTCAATCTTTAGTTTCCTTCTTTCTTTCTTGATATCTTTCATTCTAGCTTTAATTCCATCTGACATTCTATCTTTATTTTCTTTCTTTCTTTCTTTCTTGATATCTTTCATTCTAGCTTTAATACCTTCTGACATTCTTTCTTTAGTTTCTTTCTTTCTTTCTTGATATCTTTCATTCTAGCTTTAATACATTCTAACATTCTATCTTTAGTTTCTTTCTTTCTTTCTTGATATCTTTCATTCTTGCTTTAATACCTTCTTACATTCTATCTTTAATTTCTTTCTTTCTTTCTTGATTTCCTTCATAAATGCTTTAATACCTTCTGACATTCTATCTTCAGTTTCTTTCTTTCTTTCTTGATTTCTTTCATTCATGCTTTAATACCTTCTAACATTCAATCTTTAATTTCTTTCTTTCTCTTGATATCTTTCATTCTAGCTTTAATACCTTCTAACATTCAATCTTTAGTTTCCTTCTTTCTTTCTTGATATCTTTCATTATAGCTTTAATACCTTCTGACATTCTATCTTCAGTTTCTTTCTTTCTTTCTTGATTTCTTTCATTCATGCTTTAATACCTTCTCACATTCAATCTTTAATTTCTTTCTTTCTTTCTTGATATCTTTCATTCTAGGTTTAATACCTTCTAACATTCAATCTTTAGTTTCCTTCTTTCTTTCTTGATATCTTTCATTCTAGCTTTAAGTCCATCTGACATTCTATCTTTATTTTCTTTCTTTCTTTCTTTCTTTCTTGATATCTTTCATTCTAGCTTTAATACCATCTGAAATTCTATCTTTAGTTTCCTTCTTTCTTTCCTGATTTCTTTCATTCTAGCTTTAATACTTTATAACATTTTATCTTTACTTTCTTTCTTTCTTTTTTTCTTGTTTTTGCTCATTTTAGCTTTATTACCTTCTAATATTCTATCATTAGTTTCTTTCTTTCTTGATATCTTTCATTCTAGCTTCAATACCTTCTAACATTCTATCTTTAGTTTCTTTCCTTCTTTCTTTCTTGTTTTCTTTCATTTTAGCTTTAATACTTTCTAACATTCCATCTTTCGTTTCTTTCTTTCTTTCTTGATATCTTTCATTCTAGCTTTAATACCTTCAAACATTCTATCTTTACTTTCTTTCTTTCTTTATTGTTTTCGTTCATTTTAGCTTTAATATATTCTAACATTCTATCATTTGTTTCTTTCTTTCTTTGTTTCTTTCTTGATATCTTTCATTCTAACTTTAATACCATCTAACATTCTATCTTTAGTTTCTTTCTTTCTTTCTTGATATCTTTCATTCTAGCTTTAAGGCCTTCTAACATTCTATCTTTAGTTTGTTTCTTTCTTTCTTTCTTGTTTTCTTTCATTTTAGGTTGAATACCTTCTAACGTTCTATCTTTAGTTTCTTTCTTACTTTCTTGATATCTTTCATTCTAATTTTAATACCTTCTAACGTTCTGTCATTAGATTCTTTCTTTCTTGATATCTTTCATTCTTGCTTTAATACCTTCTTACATTCTATCTTTAGTTTCTTTCTTTCTTTCTTGATTTCCTTCATAAATGCTTTAATAAATTCTGACATTCTATCTTCAGTTTCTTTCTTTCTTTCTTGGTATCTTTCATTCTAGCTTTAATACCTTCTAACATTCAATCTTTAGTTTCCTTCTTTCTTTCTTGATATCTTTCATTCTAGCTTTAAGTCCATCTGACATTCTATCTTTATTTTCTTTCTTTCTTTCTTTCTTTCTTTCTTTCTGTCTTGATATCTTTCATTCTAGCTTTAATACATTCTAACATTCTATTTTTTGTTTCTTTCTTTCTTGATATCTTTCATTCTAGCTTTAATAACTTTTAACAATCTATCTTTAGTTTGTTTCTTTCTTTCTTTCTTGATATCTTTCATTCTAGCTTTAATACCTTCTAACATTTTATCTTTACTTTCTTTCCTTCTGTGTTTCTTTCTTTTTTGTTTTCGTTCATTTTAGCTTTATTACCTTCTAATATTCTATCATTAGTTTCTTTCTTTCTTAATATCTTTCATTCTAGCTTCAATACCTTCTAACATTCTATCTTTAGTTTCTTTCCTTCTTTCTTTCTTGTTTTCTTTCATTTTAGATTTAATACCTTCTAACGTTCTATCTTTAGTTTCTTTCTTTCTTTCTTTCTTGTTTTCTTTCATTCTAGCTTTAATACTTTCTAACATTCCATCTTTAGATTCTTTCTTTCTTTCTTGATATCTTTCATTCTAGCTTTAATACCTTCTAACATTTTATCTTTACTTTCTTTCCATCTGTGTTTCTTTCTTTTTTGTTTTCGTTCATTTTAGCTTTATTACCTTCTAATATTCTATCATTAGTTTCTTTCTTTCTTGATATCTTTAATTCTAGCTTCAATACCTTCTAAAATTCTATCTTTAGTTTCTTTCCTTCTTTCTTTCTTGTTTTCTTTCATTTTAGCTTTAATACCTTCTAACGTTCTATCTTTAGTTTCTTTCTTTCTTTCTTTCTTGTTTTCTTTCATTCTAGCTTTAATACCTTCTAACATTCTATGTTCACTTTCTTTCTTCCTTGTTTTCGTTCATTTTAGCTTTAATATATTCTAACATTCTATCATTTGTTTCTTTCTTTGTTTCTTTCTTGATATCTTTCATTCTAACTTTAATACCATCTAACATTCTATCTTTAATTTCTTTCTTTCTTTCTTGATTTCCTTCATAAATGCTTTAATACCTTCTAACATTCAATCTTTAGTTTCCTTCTTTCTTTCTTGATATCTTTCTTCTAGCTTTAAGTCCATCTGACATTCTATCTTTATTTTCTTTCTTTCTTTCTTTCTTGATATCTTTCATTCTAGCTTTAATACCATCTGACATTCTATCTTTAGTTTCCTTCTTTCTTTCCTGATTTCTTTCATTCTAGCTTTAATACTTTATAACATTCCATCTTTACTTTCTTTCTTTCTTTCTTTCTGGTTTTCGCTCATTTTAGCTTTAATACCTTCTAATATTCTATCATCAGTTTCTTTCTTTCTTCCTTTCTTGATTTCCTTTATACTAGCTTTAATACCTTCTAACTTTCAATCTTTAGTTTCCTTCTTTCTTTCTTGATATCTTTCATTCTAACTTTAATACTTTCTTACATTCTATCTTTAGTTTCTTTCTTTCTTGATTTCCTTCATTCATGCTTTAATACCTTCTGACATTCTATGATTAGTTTCTTTCTTTCTTTCTTGTTTTCTTTCGTTCTAGCTTTAATACCTTCTAACATTCAATCTTTAGTTTCCTTCTTTCTTTCTTGATATCTTTCATTCTAGCTTTAATTCCATCTGACATTCTATCTTTATTTTCTTTCTTTCTTTCTTTCTTGATATCTTTCATTCTAGCTTTAATACCTTCTGACATTCTATCTTTAGTTTCTTTCCTTCTTTCTTTCTTGTTTTCTTTCATTTTAGCTTTAATACCTTCTAACGTTGTATCTTTAGTTTCTTTCTTTCTTTCTTTCTTTCTTTCTTGTTTTCTTTCATTCTAGCTTTAATACTTTCTAACATTCCATCTTTAGTTTCTTTCTTTCTTTCTTGATATCTTTCATTCTAGCTTTAATACCTTCTAACATTCTATCAATACTTTCTTTCTTTCTTTCTTTCTTGTTTTCGTTCATTTTAGCTTTAATACCTTCTAACATTCTATCATTAGTTTCTTTCTTTCTTTCTTTCTTGATATATTTCATTCTAGCTTTAATACCTTCTAACATTCTATATTTACTTTCTTTCTTTCTGTCTTTCTTTCTTTCTTGTTTTCGTTCATTTTAGCTTTATTACCTTCTAATATACTATCATTAGTTTCTTTCTTTCTTGATATCTTTCATTCTAGCTTCAATACCTTATAACTTTCTATCTTTAGTTTCTTTCCTTCTTTCTTTCTTGTTTTCTTTCATTTTAGCGTTAATACCTTCTAATGTTCTATCTTTTGTTTCTTTCATTCTTTCTTGTTTTCTTTCATTCTAGCTTTA
The DNA here is from genome assembly GCA_037013535.1 of Intellagama lesueurii. NCBI lineage: Eukaryota > Metazoa > Chordata > Lepidosauria > Squamata > Agamidae > Intellagama > Intellagama lesueurii. The sequence goes on from JBAJHW010000013.1 coordinate 17,402,623, forward strand.
ATACTTTCTAACATTCCATCTATAGTTTCTTTCTTTCTTTCTTGATATCTTTCATTCTAGCTTTAATACCTTCTAACATTCTATCTTTAGTTTCTTTCCTTCTTTCTTTCTTGATATCTATCATTCTAGCTTTACGGCCTTCTAACATTCTATCTTTAGTTTGTTTCTTTCTTTCTTTCTTGTTTTCTTTCATTTTAGCGTTAATACCTTCTAACGTTCTATCTTTAGTTTCTTTCTTTCTTTCTTGTTTTCGTTTATTTTAGCTTTAATACCTTCTAACATTCTATCATTTGTAACTTTCTTTCTTTGTTTCTTTCTTGATATGTTTCATTGTAACTTTAATACCATCTAATATTCTATCTTTAGTTTCTTTCTTTCTTTCTTTCTTGATATCTAGCATTCTAGCTTTACGGCCTTCTAACATTCTATCTTTAGTTTGTTTCTTCCTTTCTTTCTTGTTTTCTTTCATTTTAGGTTTAATACCTTCTAACGTTCTATCTTTAGTTTTTTCTTTCTTTCTTGATATCTTTCATTCTAATTTTAATACCTTCTAACGTTCTGTCATTAGTTTCTTTCTTTCTTGATATCTTTCATTCTTGCTTTAATACCTTCTTACATTCTATCTTTAATTTCTTTCTTTCTTTCTTGATTTCCTTCAGAAATCCTTTAATACCTTCTGACATTCTATCTTCAGTTTCCTTCTTTCTTTCTTGATTTCTTTCATTAATGCTTTAATACCTTCTAACATTCAATCTTTAGTTTCCTTCTTTCTTTCTTGATATCTTTCATTCTAGCTTAAATTCCATCAGACATTCTATCTTTAATTTCTTTCTTTCTTGATTTCCTTCATTCATGCTTTAATACATTCTGACATTCTATCTTTAGATTCTTTCTTTCTTTCTTGATATCTTTCATTTTAATTTTAATACCTTCTAACGTTCTGTCTTTAGTTTCATTCTTTCTTTCTCGATTTCTTTCATTCTAGCTTTAATACTTTCTAACATTCCACCTTTAGTTTGTTTCTTTCTTTCTTGATATTGTTCATTCTAGCTTTAATACCTTCTAACATTCTATATTTATTTATTTTTTCTCTTTCTTGTTTTCGTTCATTTTAGCTTTAATACCTTCTAATATTCTATCATTAGTTTCTTTCTTTCTTTCTTTCTTTCTTGATATCTTTCATTCTCGCTTTAATACCATCCAACAGTCTATGTTTAGTTTCTTTCTTTCTTTCTTTCTTGATATCTTTCATTTCTAGCTTTAATACTTTCTAACATTCTATCTTTAGTTTCTTTCCTTCTCTTTTCTTGTTTTCTTTCATTTTAGCTTTAATACCTTCTAATGTCTTATATTTAGTTTCTTTCTTTCTTTCTTGATCTCTTTCATTCTAATTTTAATACATTGTTACATTCTATCTTTAGTTTCTTTCTTTCTTTCTTTTTTGATTTCTTTCATTCTAGCTTCAATACCTTCTAATATTATATCATTAGTTTCTTTCTTTCTTTCTTTCTTGATATATTTCATTCTAGCTTTAATACCTTCTAACATTCTATCTTTAGTTTCTCTCCTTACTTCTTTTTTGTTTTATTTCATTTTAGCGTTATTACCTTCTAAAGTTCTATCTTTAGTTTCTTTCTTTCTTTCTTGATATCTTTCATTCTCTCTTTAATACCTTCTAACATTCTATCTTTACTTTCTTTCGTTCTTTCTTTCTTGTTTTCATTTATTTTAGCTTTAATACCTTCTAATATTCTATCATTAGTTTCTTTCTTTCTTGATATCTTTCATTCTAGCTTCAATACCTTCTAACATTCTACCTTTAGTTTCTTTCCTTCTTTCGTTCTTGTTTTCTTTCATTTTAGCGTTAATACCTTCTAACGTTCTATCTTTAGTTTCTTTCTTTCTTTCTTGTTTTCTTTCATTCTAGCTTTAATACTTTCTAACATTCCATCTTTAGTTTCTTTCTTTCTTTCTTGATATCTTTCATTCTAGCTTTAATACCTTCTAACATTCTATCTTTACTTTCTTTCTTTCTTTCTTTCATTCTTGTTTTCGCTCATTTTAGCTTTAATACCTTCTAACATTCTATCATTTGTTTCTTTCTTTCTTTGTTTCTTTCTTGATATCTTTCATTGTAACTTTAATACCATCTAACATTTTATCTTTAGTTTCTTTCTTTCTTGATATCTTTCATTCTAGCTTTAATACCTTCTAATATTCTATCATTAGTTTCTTTCTTTCTTTCTTCATATCTTTCATTCTTGCTTCAATACCTTCTTACATTCTATCTTTAATTTCTTTCTTTCTTTCTTGATTTCCTTCATAAATGCTTTAATACCTTCTGAAATTCTATCTTCAGTTTCTTTCTTTCTTTCTTGATTTCTTTCATTCATGCTTTAATACCTTCTAACATTCAATCTTTAATTTCTTTCTTTCTTTCTTGATATCTTTCATTCTAGCTTTAATACCTTCTAACATTCAATCTTTAGTTTCCTTCTTTCTTTCTTGATATCTTTCATTCTAGCTTTAAGTCCATCTGACATTCTATCTTTATTTTCTTTATTTCTTTCTTTCTTTCTTTCTTTCTTTCTTTCTTGATATCTTTCATTCTAGCTTTAATACCATCTGACATTCTATCTTTAGTTTCTTTCTTTCTTTCTTGATATCTTTCATTCTAGCTTTAATGCTTTTTAACATTATCTTTAGTTTCCTTCTTTCTTTCCTGATTTCTTTCATTCTAGCTTTAATACTTTATAACATTCTATCTTTACTTTTTTTCTTTCTTTCTTTCTTTCTTGTTTTCGCTATTTTAACTTTAATACATTCTAATATTGTATCATTAGTTTCTTTCTTTCTTCCTTTCTTGATATCTTTCATTATAGCTTTAATATCTTCTAACATTCAATCTTTAGTTTCCTTCTTTCTTTCTTGATATCATTCATTCTAGCTTTAATTCCATCTGACATTCTATCTTTATTTTCTTTCTTTCTTTCTTTCTTTCTTTCTTTCTTGATATCTTTCATTCTAGCTTTAATACCTTCTGACATTCTATCTTTAGTTTCTTTCTTTCTTTCTTTGTTGATATATTTCATTCTAGCTTTAATACCTTCTAACATTCTATATTTACTTTCTTTCTTTCTGTCTTTCTTTCTTTCTTGTTTTCGTTCATTTTAGCTTTATTACCTTCTAATATTCTATCATTAGTTTCTTTCTTTCTTGATATCTTTCATTCTAGCTTCAATACCTTCTAACATTCTACCTTTAGTTTCTTTCCTTCTTTCGTTCTTGTTTTCTTTCATTTTAGCGTTAATACCTTCTAACGTTCTATCTTTAGTTTCTTTCTTTCTTTCTTGTTTTCTTTCATTCTAGCTTTAATACTTTCTAACATTCCATCTTTAGTTTCTTTCTTTCTTTCTTGATATCTTTCATTCTAGCTTTAATACCTTCTAACATTCTATATTTACTTTCTTTCTTTCTGTCTTTCTTTCTTTCTTGTTTTCTTTCATTCTAGCTTTAATACTTTCTAACATTCCATCTTTACTTTCTTTCTTTCTTTCTTTCATTCTTGTTTTCGTTGATTTTAGCTTTAATACCTTCTAACATTCTATCATTTGTTTCTTTCTTTCTTTGTTTCTTTCTTGATATCTTTCATTGTAACTTTAATACCATCTAACATTTTATCTTTAGTTTCTTTCTTTCTTGATATCTTTCATTCTAGCTTTAAGGCCTTCTAACATTCTATCTTTAGTTTGTTTCTTTCTTTCTTGATATCTTTCATTCTAATTTTAATACCTTCTAACGTTCTGTAATTAGTTTCTTTCTTTCTTTCTTGATATCTTTCATTCTTGCTTTAATACCTTCTTACATTCTATCTTTAATTTCTTTCTTTCTTTCTTGATTACCTTCATAAATGCTTTAATACCTTCTGAAATTCTATCTTCAGTTTCTTTCTTTCTTTCTTGATTTCCATCATTCATGCTTTAATAACTTCTGACATTCTATCTTTAGTTTCTTTCTTTCTTTCTTGTTTTCTTTCATTCTAGCTTTAATACCTTCTAACATTCAATCTTTAGTTTATTTCTTTCTTTCTTGATATCTTTCATTCTAGCTTTAATATGTTCTGACATTCTATCTTTAGTTTCTTTCTTTCTTTCTTTCTTTCTTTCTTGATATCTTTCATTCTAGCTTTAATACCTTCTGACATTCTATCTTTAGTTTCTTTCTTTCTTTCTTGATATCCTTCATTCCAGCTTTAATACATTCTAACATTCTATCTTTTGTTTCTTTCTTTCTTGATATCTTTCATTCTAGATTTAATAACGTTTAACAATCTATCTTTAGTTTCTTTCTTTCTTTCTTGATATCTTTGATTCTAGCTTTAATACCTTCTAACATTTTATCTTTACTTTCTTTCCTTCTGTCTTTCTTTCTTTTTTGTTTTCGTTCATTTTAGCTTTATTACCTTCTAATATTCTATCATTCGTTTCTTTCTTTCTTGATATCTTTCATTCTAGCTTCAATACCTTCTAACATTCTATCTTTAGTTTCTTTCCTTCTTTCTTTCTTGTTTTCTTTCATTTTAGCTTTAATACCTTCTAACGTTCTATCTTTAGTTTCTTTCTTTCTTTCTTTCTTGTTTTCTTTCATTCTCGGTTTAATACTTTCTAACATTCCATCTTTCGTTTCTTTCTTTCTTTCTTGATAGCTTTCATTCTAGCTTTAATACCTTCTAACATTCTATCTTTACTTTCTTTCTTTCTTTCTTTCTTGTTTTCATTCATTTTAGGTTTAATACCTTCTAACATTCTATCATTAGTTTCTTTCTTTCTTTCTTTCTTTCTTGATATCTTTCATTTCAATTTTAATACCATCTACCATTCTATCTTTAGTTTCTTTCTTTCTTTCTTTCTTGATATCTTTCATTGTAACTTTAATACCTTCTAACATTCTATCTTTAGTTTCTTTTCTTCTTTCTTTCTTGTTTTCTTTCATTTTAGCATGAATACCTTCTAACGTTCTACCTTTAGTTTCTTTTTATTTCTTTCTTTCTTGATATCTTTCATTCTAGCTTTAATTCCTTCCAACATTCAATCTTTAGTTTCCTTCTTTCTTTCCTGATTTCTTTCATTCTAGCTTTAATACTTTCTAACATTCTATCTTTACTTTCGTTCTTTCTTTCTTTCTTGATATCTTTCATTCTAGCTTTAATACCTTCTAACATTCTATCTTTAGTTTCTTTCCTTCTTTCTTTCTTGTTTTCTTTCATTTTAGCTTTAATACCTTCTTATGTTCTATCTTTAGTTTCCTTCTTTCTTTCTTTATCTCTTTCATTCTAATTTTAATAATTCTTACATTCTATCTTTAGTTTCTTTCTTTCTTTCTTGATTTCTTTCATTCTAGATTTAATACTTTCTGATATTCTATCTTTAGTTTCTTTCTTTCTTTCTTGATATCTTTCATTCTAGCTTTAATACATTCTAACATTCAAATTTAGTCTCTTTCTTTCTTGATTTCTTTAATTCTAGCTTTAACACCTTTTTACATTCTATCTTAAGTTTGTACCTTTCTTTCTTTCTTGATATCTCCCATTCTCTCTAGAATACCTTCTAACATTCTATCTTTACTTTCTTTCTTTCTTTCTTTCTTTCTTTCTTTTTTTCATTTATTTTAGCTTTAATACATTCTAATATTCTATCATTAGTTTCTTTGTTTCTTTCTTGATATCTTTCATTCTAGCTTTAATACATTCTAACATTCAAATTTAGTTTCTTTCTTTCTTGATTTCTTTAATTCTATCTTTAATACCTTCTTACATTCTATCTTTAGTTTGTATCTTTCTTTGCCCCCCCAGTCCCGGAATAAAGACGCGAGACAGTGATATGGATTAAATACGGGCCACACTTTATTAATTCAAATCAAATCAATCTATATCTTCAAACATTATCAAAAGAGAGGGCCTGCTGTAGTGCGGAAACAGGAGAAGGCGGGGGTATCCCAATACCCCCTGATCCGCCATTGGGCGAGTCCCCGGCCCCAGGTTCCAGCGGTCTTAAAGACAGCAGGAACCCGACCGGCCACTAATAAACACCCCATACCTCAAGACATCTTTAATTGATGACTGTTGGTCCGGAAGTGGCCCAGCGCATCATCCCTGTACCGGCCCTGTAATCGCACGATCCGCAGAGCCGGGAGTTCGGATGCGCTGTTGGCTTACCTGAATTACAAACGGGACACACCGAGACTACCTGTTTTTCCGCACTACCCGCCACAGCATAAGGACTAGCCTAGCTATGTCCTATGCCCGCCACAGAGCCCCTCGAGCTCGACAAGCAGGCCCCCTTTAATATCTTCCAGGAATATGTCCATACCTGCATCAGACAGGTGGACACCATCACTTTGGAAAATTCAGTGTTGCTTAATTGGATCCTATGGTGAAAAATCACCGATCTGAGGCCGCCGCTGCAGACACCTCTACAAACTTGTGTTAATGCCCCGCAGGGCCTTGTTAACATCACCAATATTCCGGGCGCCTCGTCAGGCTAACCGCGGAATGATCGTGGACGACACGATCCGCATCGCAGGATAACGAGGCCGCTGCTGCAGACACCTCTATCACATCTGTTAACGCCCCACGGGCCTTGTTAACATCGCCAATATTCCGGGCGCCTCCTCAGGCTAACCGCGGAATGATCGTGGACGACACGATCCGCATTGCATGATAACGAGGCCGCCGCTGCAGACACCTCTATCACATCTGTTAACGCCCCACGGGCCTTGTTGACATCGCCAATATTCCGGGCACCTCCTCAGGCTAACCGCGGAATGATCGTGGACCACACGATCCGCATCACAGGATACCTGGCATTCAACCAGTAAGGTCTCGCAGAATGTCCAGGATCAATACCTTACCTGATGATCCAGACAGAACATTGTCTCCAAGGTAAATTACAAGAACATCTGGTGGAGACTGGTCAAATGCTGTCATCGTGCCAAGATGGATCCACTGCTTGCCACACAGGCTATGTGTGCATGTGCTCAAAGCTCTAGATCGCTCCCACATGGGGATGAGGCAGCATAGTACTCTGCCCAATAAACAAACTATATCCAACGGTCCTTATGTGCTTCTGCCTTCACACCATAACGAACCTGCAATGACATAAATGTCCTCTGCCTACAATATGTTAGATAGGGTTCAGAGGTACGTCCGAGAACTAAAAGAAGACCACTGGCCTAGCTATTCAATTTGGTCAATGCTATACCTAGGGCTGTTGCTGTAGATGCCACTCCGGTCCTAAAAGAGTGAGTCACCACATCCTATGCCCTTAACCCGAACCTTGTCCAACTCTAGCTTTGTCAATTTGTTAACTGATGTTTAGTCACGATGACTTAACAGTGTGTTGGAGAAATTATCCTACTTCTTAGCCCCTAGGTTTGATAAATGCCTACATGGCCGTAACGAGGCAGGTGCCCAATACCGCCATGCCCCAAGACCAACTGCTTCCCGTTGCCTATTTGATCAGCCTTGGATCGCCCAAAAGTGATTCTAAATGACCATCCTGGACTCGAATGTCCTGTCTCTGTAAGGCTATCGAGAGGTGTCTGCCTTCATTCCTGCCACTAACTCACTGGTCCTGAGGGCACCGAAAATTGCTATTAAGGTAGCTTGTCTTAAACAAATGCCATCACAAAATTATCTCTACAACTGTCCCGTTGCTCACATATGCACTCCATAAGAGATAGGGAAGTAGGTGTTCTGATCAAAAACACCCTCCCCCACTCCTTAGGCCACCCCTACTAACCTTTTCTGTATCCTATAATCCCGTGAAATATCCCTATCCAGTTATATTTGCTTGAAAAGCCAGCACCGACAGCCTACCTTGAAATGGTGCCTGGAGCTAACTTTTTTGTATGAAGGAACATTATAAATTGCTGCAATTATTCTACTGGAGCCAGCCAAACCTGCTCCAGTTCCAGCAACCTAGTACTCTGGAATCCTCTTCACACCACTCTGCCAGACCCCCAAAGGAAGAAATTCTGGCAGCTCCCTAACATCTGGGGCAAACGCCCTAACAGCTCGATCTACTGGCGTGAGAGAGCCTCGGCCATTCTGTTATCTAAACCAGGTGCATGGCAGGCATACACTATTATAATAAATCGCAATGCTCATGGAGTAAAAGTACTAACTAAATCCATCACGCTCTCGTAATCTGACGAGAGGTTGTATATAAAGCAGACAACCGTTTGGTTGTTAAACCAAAAAATGGACCATTTAATTTGACCACTCTTCCGCCCAGAGCCACAAGACCCTTCCAAGTTTACCTGAAAATCCACTTCCAGGCTGAAATTAAATCTACAAAAGGAGGCCATATTAAAATTCTCAAGGAAATGTATTCATACAAGGAGATCTTCCTTCATACCTTTGTCACTCTGGTCCTCTGCATGGGCTGCTTAAGCCCTTCGGCATTGCAGGGACACCATAGGAAAGCACGGGCCAGTGCTACTACTCTGCACGCGAAGCTTAAATACCCCGCTATCCTTGTAACTCCGTAAAAAATGCTTTCCCTACATAGGCAATCCTAACTCTAACTTTAAGGTCAACCCCATTTTACCATGAGGCATCTGTGAAGTTTGCTGCAGCGTGTCGAGATCAATCAAGAGGTGTATCTAAAAGCGCACAGTTCCGGAGGGATGGCGTCGTAACTGACATTCCCTCCGGATAGGACAGGTGATGCATTAATTAAAATCACCGGGTGCCTTGGTTACTATTCCTAAAGAGAAAACGCTCGATTATGCCATGGGCTGCTCAGAAAAAAGGGGTCCTAGGACCCTACCTTCCTACACCTCTTTATCAATTTTATAATAGCCTCCAAGCCAGCTATCGACTGGAGGCTTTTAGCCAAAGCAGTTCAACTATTGCAGGGGTTCTAAACCCGTATCAATACCCTAAAGTAAGTACTGCACGCCCTCCATGTGAGATATGTCCGTAACCAAGCTTCCAGCACTTCACTCTAATTGGGCTGGTTCCCCTTGCCAGGGGTATCCCCGCCACCGCTAGGCTTTTGCCTCCTCCTATTCCCTTGTTCTGACTCTGGGAACCCGCTTTAATATAGATAAAGTTCGAATGCTGCCCACCGCAAGTGATGCATTCATGCCGAAACTTACATGGCCTTCTGGAACAAACAAACAGACAAACAAACAAAACCCGTGGGGTTGTATGCGAAACATGGCAGACGGGGCGGAAGTGCCTACCCTGCTACAAGGTGGGGAGTTTGTGAGGTAACAATTTTTCTGTTTAGATGGCCGCTATCAAATCTGTCTGCTGTATTGGGCCTAGCCAGGGTCATGTGTTGTAACCACAAACCTGGCTGCGGCTCATCCCGACGCAGGTCGGGCTGAATGGAAATATTGAAGCAGTGCGAAAGTTCTCCAAGGCTGAGCCTTCACTAGTACTCCAGCATAGATAATTTATTTTTTATTTTATTTTTTCCAATGGCTAGAGTAGTTCCCATAAGGCAAAGCCGCTGAGGGAACGGTATTGTAGCCTGTCTTTGGCACTGACGGGTATTGCCACTCAATGGTGGTAGTCCCTACATTGGCTGTACCTGCAGCCAGAGGAGCTGCAGATGACGTACTCCATCCACAAAGTGTGTATTAGCATAAGGCCAAGCTACACTGGGTAACCCCGTGGGCAGTACAGTGTAGGGTGTGAATGTGGCATGTGCATAAAGAGAACCGCAGGCCCCTGGCTAAGCCGGCGGGGTTGTTTGTGTGCAGTGCGCAGCTGAAGACTCACCGAATGATGCAGCAGCTGTGCTGGAATCATCCAACACTGTGATGTGCTACCACCCGCCTCATCTGTCACGTCGTACCCGACCTGTGGCACAGCACTTGCTCCAGACGTCCCCATGCCGGATACCCTTCCACACCTTCTGACACTGGAGACCTTGGGGGTAGCTGAAGCTCCTTCTGATACCGCAGCCTCCTTGACCTAAGGGACCTGTACAGCTTCTAAGGCAACAAAACGCTCCATCAAATCTTGAGCCAAAGATTTCAAATTAGCCTTCCGCCGGGCCTTAGTGTCCCTAGCCAAACTGCGAGGAGAAACCTCGTGTTGCTGAGGTGTTTGTTTTGCCAACCTCTGCGCCTCTAGGGCCGAATTTTTTATTTTGTAATTTCCTCACATCGGCCATGATTCCTCAGAAGAGGATGATTGTTCAGGTGATACCTGTTTACAGGTCACTTTTAGCTGGTTTATTATTATTATTATTATTATTATTATTATTATTATTATTATTATTATTATTATTATTATTATTATTATTATTATTATTATTATTATTATTATTATTATTATTATTAAATTTATACCGCGCCCCTTCGTGGGAGTCATTATGACCCAAATTGACCTAAGGTTATACTCACCTGTTCAGTATGAGCTATCACTCCTTAACTGCCCACTAATAACCCTTCTTATCTTATCACAAAAGTCTTATCAACCAACCACTAGATGGCGCCCTATCAAGCTTATCCCTATACCTATATAATGGGATAAAATATTAATGATAATTTATAATCCAATATCCACTGTGAATCAAGTTATGAAACCTAATGAATTCTAGTAATTATGTAATACCAAATTGATTTATAGAATTTTATTCAGTAATTAAAACTAAAAACCTTTGAAGCTAACCCCCCCAATTAATTCTATCAGCTAATTATATTCGAATTTATTCCTTTCTTAATCTAAGTATTGATTTAAGATATTCAAATTAAACAATAATCAATAAATTCCACCATATAAATAATATTAATCTTAGCAATTAAGCTGTAATTAAATTTATTCTATATAAAACCACGCAATGTAATTAATATTATATATTACACTTAACAATTAGTCTGTATATATATATATATATATATATATATATATATTCTATGTAGCCAGCCAATAAACAACCTTATATATTAATTATTATTAACTATTACTAATTAACCTGTGATTAAATTTATTAAATATAAACTGGGCAATAATACTATTACCCTATATCACTGCTAACAACCCTCAGTCGTTGCCAATAACAAACCGGTAAGTCAAAATGGCGGGCGAGATAAAAAAGGCGCGAAAAGTGCAACCAATAGGCGTCACCTGGGCAATAATACCCCTTATTAATAATAACTTAAACAGCACAGAAAACAAATGAACACATAATGCATTAGCTCAGGAGATGCCTAGAAACGTTCACCCAGCCAAAGTAAACTACAGTGTGGTGAACTAAAACAGATCGTCCCGTCGCACCACGGCGGGCGGGAACCCGCCCCGCCGCTTCTCGCCTCTCTCACCCTTAACACCCAATAAATACTCCAATAAATCTAATAATAAAAGCTTCTAAGTCAACAAACACAGGAAAACCCTCAAGTCTTAGTATCAAGCAGCAAAGATCGCTAATAAAGTCTAAACTAAACAATATTTAAACAAAAACAAACAGCTCGCCCCCACGGTCCGCGCCGCGCCGCCGCCGCCGCGGGCGCAAAACCACGCCGCTGTTTCTCGCCTCTCTCGCCCTTAAGTAAATTAAAGAAAACAATAATAAATCAATAAATCCTTAAACAGGATTCTAAACTAAACGATACAACCCAGGGAGGGAGCGAAAAGTCGCCCTCCCGTCATGAACTGCCACCGCTTTTTTCCTCTGTCAAGCTAACGCAACCGTTCTTTCCAAGCCCCGACACTCCGTCCTCTTCGGTGCCCAAACAGGAAAGAGGGCGATCAAGGGGGAGTGCTTCCTTAAATAACCGCACTCCAATACTCAAACCAGTCACGTGACCCGGGACAGTCTCACGCCATCCAGGACGGTGGGGCAAACATCAGCTACGCTGTTCCAGGACGGCGGACAGCCCGTCCAGCGGCTGAAACCTTCTTTCTTTCTTGATGTCATCCAATCTAGCTTTAATACCTTCCAACATTCTATCTCTACTTTCTTTCTTTCTTTCTTTCTTTCTTTCTTTCTTTCTTTCTTTCTTTCTTTCTTTCTTTCTTTCTTTCTTTCTTTCTTTCTTTCTTGTTTTCATTCATTTTAGCTTTATTACCTTCTAATATTCTATCATTAGTTTCTTTCATTCTTTGTTCTTGATACCTTTCACTCTAGCTTTATTACCTTCTAACATTCTATTTTTAGTTTCTTTCCTTCTTTTTTTGTTTTCTTTCATTTTAGTGTTAATACCTTCTAACGTTCTATGTTTAGTTTGTTTCTTTTTTTCTTTCTTGATATCTTTCATTCTAGCTTTAATACCTTCTAACATTCAATCTTTAGTTTCTTTCTTTCTATCTTGATATTTTTCATTCTTGCTTTAATACCTTCTAACATTCTATCTTTACTTTTTTTCTTTCTTCTTTACGTTCATTTTAACTTTAATACCTTCTAATATTCTATTATAAGTTTCTTTCTTTCTTTGTTTCTTTCTTAATATCTTTCATTCTAATTTTAATACCATTTAACATTCTATCTTTAGTTTCTTTCTTTCTTTCTTTCTTGATATCTTTCATTCTAGCTTTAATGCCTTCTAACATTCTATCTTTAGTTTCTTTCCTTCTTTCTTTCTTGTTTTCTTTCATTTTAGCTTTAATACCTTCTAACGTTCTTTCTTTAGTTTCTTTCTTTCTTGATATCTTTCATTCTAATTTTAATACCTTCTAACATTCTGTCTTTCGTTTCTTTCTTTCTTTCTTTCTTGATATCTTTCATTCTTGCTTTAATACCTTCTTAAATTCTATCTTTAGTTTCTTTCTTTCTTTCTTTCTTGATATCTGTCATTCTAGCTTTAATACATTCTAACATTCTATCTTTAGATTCTTTCCTTCTTTCTCTCTTATTTTCGTTCATTTTAGCTTTAATAACTTCTAACATTCTATCTTTAGTTTCTTTCTTTCTTTCTTTCTTGATATCTTTCATTCTAATTTTAATACATTCCTACATTCTATCTTTAGTTTCTTTCTTTCTGTCTGTCTTTCTTTCTTGATTTCTTTCATTCTATCTTTAATAACTTCTGACAGTCTATCTTTTGTTTCTTTCTTTCTTTCTTGATATCTTTCATTCTAGCTTTTATAACTTCTAACGTTCTATCATTAGTTTTTTTCTTTCTTTCTCGATTTCTTTCATTGTAGCTTTAATGCCTTCTAACATTCAATCTTTATTTTCTTTCTCTCTTGATATTTTTCATTCTAGCTTTAATACCTTCTAACATTCTCTCTTTAGTTTCTTTGGTTCTTTCTTTCTTTCTTGTTTTTGTTTATTTTAGCTTTAATACCTTCTAATATTCTATCATTAGTTTCTTTCTTTCTTTTTTCTTGATATCTTTCATTCTAGCTTTATTACCTTCTAACATTCTATTTTTAGTTTGTTTCTTTTTTCTTTCTTGATATCTTTCATTCTAGCTTTAATACCTTCTAACATTCAATCTTTAGTTTCTTACTTTCTATCTTGATATTTTTCATTCTAGCTTTAATACCTTCTAACATTCTATCTCTAGTTTCTTTGGTTCTTTCTTTCTTTCTTGTTTTTGTTTATTTTAGCTTTAATACCTTCTAATATTCTATCATTAGTTTCTTTCTTTCTTTTTTCTTGATATCTTTCATTCTAGCTTTATTACCTTCTAACATTCTATTTTTAGTTTCTTTCCTTCTTTTTTGTTTTCTTTCATTTTAGCGTTAATACCTTCTAACGTTCTATGTTTAGTTTGTTTCTTTTTTCTTTCTTGATATCTTTCATTCTAGCTTTAATACCTTCTAACATTCAATCTTTAGTTTCTTTCTTTCTATCTTGATATTTTTCATTCTTGCTTTAATACCTTCTAACATTCTATCTTTACTTTCTTTCTTTCTTCTTTACGTTCATTTTAGCTTTAATACCTTCTAATATTCTATTATAAGTTTCTTTCTTTCTTTGTTTCTTTCTTAATATCTTTCATTCTAATTTTAATACCATCTAACATTCTATCTTTAGTTTCTTTCTTTCTTTCTTTCTTGATATCTTTCATTCTAGCTTTAATGCCTTCTAACATTCTATCTAGTTTCTTTCCTTCTTTCTTTCTTGATTTCTTTCATTTTAGCTTTAATACCTTCTAACGTTCTTTCTCTAGTTTCTTTCTTTCTTTCTTGATATCTTTCATTCTAATTTTAATACCTTCTAACATTCTGTCTTTCGTTTCTTTCTTTCTTTCTTTCTTGATATCTTTCATTCTTGCTTTAATACCTTCTTACATTCTATCTTTAGTTTCTTTCTTTCTTTCTTGATATCTGTCATTCTAGCTTTAATACATTCTAACATTCTATCTTTAGATTCTTTCCTTCTTTCTCTCTTATTTTCGTTCATTTTAGCTTTAATAACTTCTAACATTCTATCTTTAGTTTCTTTCTTTCTTTCTTTCTTGATATCTTTCATTCTAATTTTAATACATTCCTACATTCTATCTTTAGTTTCTTTCTTTCTTTCTTTCTTACTTGATTTCTTTCATTCTATCTTTAATAACTTCTGACAGTCTATCTTTTCTTTCTTTCTTTCTTTCTTGATATCTTTCATTCTAGCTTCTTTAACTTCTAACGTTCTATCATTAGTTTTTTTTCTTTCATTCTCAATTTCTTTCATTGTAGCTTTAATGCCTTCTAACATTCAATCTTTATTTTCTTTCTCTCTTGATATTTTTCATTCTAGCTTTAATACCTTCTAACATTCTATCTTTAGTTTCTTTGGTTCTTTCTTTCTTACTTGTTTTTGTTTATTTTAGCTTTAATACCTTCTAATATTCTATCATTAGTTTCTTAATTTCTTTCTTTCTTTCTTGATATCTTTCATTCCAATTTTAATACCATCTAACATTCTATCTTTAGTTTCTTTCTTTCTTTCTTTCTTCATATCTTTCATTGTAGCTTTAATACCTTCTAATATTCTAACTTTAGTTTCTTTTCTTCTTTCTTTATTGTTTTCTTTCATTTTAGCATTAATACCTTCTAAAGTTCTACATTTCGTTTCTTTCTTTCTTTCTTTCTTGATATCTTTAATTCTATCTTTAATACCTTCTAACATTCAATCTTTAGTTTCCTTCTTTCTTTCCTGATTTCTTTCATTCTAGCTTTAATACTTTATAACATTCTATCTTTACTTTCTTTCTTTCTTTCTCTCTTATTTTCGCTCATTATAGCTTTAATAACTTTTAATATTCTATCATTCGTTTCCTTCTTTCTTTCTTTCTTGATTTCCTTTATTCTAGCTTTAATTCCATCTAACGTTCTAACTTTAGTTTCTTTCTTTCTTTCTTTCTTTCTTGATTTCTTTCATTCTAGCTTTAATACGTTCTGACATTCTATCTTTAGTTTCTTTCTTTCCTTCTTGATATCTTTCATTCTAGCTTTAATACATTCTAACATTTTATCTTTTGTTTCTTTCTTTCTTAATATCTTTCATTCTAGCTTTAATAACTTTTAACAATCTATCTTTAGTTTGTTTCTTTCTTTCTTGATTTCTTTAATTCTAGCTTTAATACTTTCTTACATTCTATCTTTAGTTTCTTTCTTTCGTTCTTGATTTCCTTCATTCATGCTTTAATACCTTCTGACATTCTTTCTTTAGTTTCTATCTTTCTTTCTTGTTTTCTTTCATTCTAGCTTTAATATCTTCTAACATTCAATCTTTAGTTTCCTTCTTTCTTTCTTGATATATTTCATCCTAGCTTTAATTCCATGTGACATTCTATCTTTATTTTCTTTCTTTCTTTCTTTCTTGATATCTTTCATTCTAGCTTTAATACCTTCTGACATTCTATCTTTAGTTTCTTTCTTTCTTTCTTGATATCTTTCATTCTAGCTTTAATACATTCTAACATTCTATCTTTTGTTTCTTTCTTTCTTGATATCTTTCATTCTAGCTTTAATAACTTTTAACATTCTATCTTTAGTTTGTTTCTTTCTTCCTTTCTTGATATCTTTCATTCTAGCTTCAATACCTTCTAACATTCTATCTTTACTTTCTTTCTTTCTTTCTTTCTTACTTGTTTTCGTTCATTCTAGCTTTAAGGCCTTCTAACATTCTATCTTTAGTTTCTTTCTTTCTTGTTTTCTTTCATTCATGCTTCAATACCTTCTAACGTTCTATCTTTAGTTTCTTTCTTTCTTTCTTTCTTGTTTTCTTTCATTTTAGCTTTAATACATTCTAACGTTCTATCTGTAGTTTCTTTCTTTCTTTCTTGATATCTTTCATTCTAATTTTAATACCTTCTAAAATTCTGTCTTTAGTTTCTTTCTTTCTTTCTTGATATCTTTCATTCTTGCTTTAATACCTTCTTACATTCTCTCTTTAATTTCTTTCTTTCTTTCTTGATTTCCTTCATTCATGCTTTAATACCTTCTGACATTCTATCTTTAGTTTCTTTCTTTCTTTCTTGATTTCTTTCATTCATGCTTTAATACCTTCTAACATTCAATCTTTAATTTCTTTCTTTCTTTCTTGATATCTTTCATTCTCGCTTTAATACCTTCTAACATTCTATCTATACTTTCTTTCTTTCTTTCTTGTTTTCGTTCATTTTAGCTTTAATAACTTCTAAAATTCTATCATTAGTTTCTTTCTTTCTTTCTTGATATCTTTCATTTTAGCTTTAATATCTTCTAACATTCAATCTTTAGTTTCCTTCTTTCTTTCTTGATATCTTTCATTCTAGCTTTAATTCCATCTGACATTCTATCTTTATTTTCTTTCTTTCTTTCTTTCTTTCTTGATATCTTTCATTCTAGCTTTAAAACCTTCTGACATTCTATCTTTAGTTTCTTTCTTTCTTGATATCTTTCATTCTTGCTTTAATACATTCTAACATTCTATCTTTTGTTTCTTTCTTTCTTGATATCTTTCATTCTAGCTTTAATAACTTTTAACAATCTATCTTTAGTTTGTTTGTTTCTTTCTTTCTTGATATCTTTCATTCTAGCTTTAATACCTTCTTACGTTAAGTTTTTAGTTTCCTTCTTTCTTTCTTGATTTCTTTCATTCCAGCGTTAATACCTTCTGACATTCTATTTTTAGTTTCTTTCTTTCTTTCTTGATATCTTTCATTCTAGCTTTAATACCTTCTAACATTCTGTCTTTAGTTTCTTTCTTTCTTTCTTTCTTGATATCTTTCATTTTATCTTTAATATCTTCTAACATTCAATCTTTAGTTTCCTTCTTTCTTTCTTGATATCTTTCATTCTAGCTTTAATATATTCTAGCATTCAAATTCAGTCTCCTTCTTTCTTGATTTCTTTAATTCTAGCTTTAATACCTTCTTACATTCTATCTTTAGTTTATATCTTTCTTTCTTTCTTGATATCATACATTCTAGCTTTAATACCTTCTAACATTCTATCTCTACTTTCTTTCTCTCTTTCTTTCTATCTTGTTTTCATTCATTTTAGCTTTCTTACCTTCTAATATTCTGTCATTAGTTTCTTTCTTTCTTTCTTTCTTGATATCTTTCATTCTAGCTTTAATACCTTCTAAAATTCTATCTTTAGTTTCTTTCTTTCTTTCTTTCTTGATATCTTTCATTCTAGCTTTAATTCCATCTGACATTCTATCTTTATTTTCTTTCTTTCTTTCTTTCTTTCTTGATATCTTTCATTCTAGCTTTAATACCTTCTAACATTCTATCTTTAGTTTCTTTCTTTCTTTCTTGTTTTCTTTCATTTTAGCTTTAATACCTTCTAACGTTCTATCTTTAGTTTATTTCTTTCTTTCTTGATATCTTTCATTCTAATTTTAGTACCTTCTAACGTTCTGTCTTTAGTTTCTATCATTCTTTCTCGATTTCTTTCATTCTAGCTTTAATACCTTCTAACATTCAATCTTTAGTTTCTTTCTTTCCTTCTTGATATTTTTCATTCTAGCTTTAATACCTTCTAACATTCTATATTTACTTTCTTTCTTTCTCTTTCTTGTTTTCGTTCATTTTAGCTTTAATACCTTCTAATATTCTATCATTAGTTTCTTTCTTTCTTTCTTTCTTTCTTTCTTTCTTTCTTTCTTTCTTTCTTTCTTTCTTTCTTTCTTTCTTTCATGATATCTTTCATTCTAGCTTTAATACCATCTAACATTCTATCTGTAATTTCTTTCTTTCTTTCTTTCTTGATATCTTTCATTCCAACTTTAATACATTCTAACATTCAAATTTAGTCTCTTTCTTTCTTGATTTCTTTAATTCTAGCTTTAATACCTTCTTACATTCTATCTTTAGTTCGTATCTTCCTTTCTTTCTTGATATTTTTCATTCTATCCTTAATACCTTCTAACAGTCTATCTATACTTTCTTTTGTTCTTTCTTTCTTTCTTGTTTTCGTTTATTTTAGCTTTAATACCTTCTAATATTCTATCATTAGTTTCTTTCTTTCTTTCTTTCATGATATCTTTCATTCTAGCTTTAATACATTCTAACATTCAAATTTAGTTTCTTTCTTTCTTGATTTCTTTAATTCTAGCTTTAATACCTTCTTACATTCTATCTTTAGTTTATATCTTTCTTTCTTTCTTGATATCATTCATTCTAGCTTTAATACCTTCTAACATTCTATCTCTAATTTCTTTCTCTCTCTCTTTCTTTCTTGTTTTCTTTTATTTTAGCTTCAATAACTTCTAACGTTCTATCTTTAGTTTCTTTCTTTCTTTCTTTTTTTCTTTCATTTTAGCTTTAAAACCTTCTTACCTTCTATCTGTAGTTTCTTTCTTTATTTCTTGATATCTTTCATTTTAATTTTAATACCTTCTAATGTTCTGTCTTTAATTTCTTTCTTTCTTTCTTGATATCTTTCATTCTTGCTTTAATACCTTCTTACATTCTATCTTTAATTTCTTTCTTTCTTTCTTGATTTCCTTCATTCATGCTTTAATACCTTCTGACATTCAATCTTTAATTTCTTTCTTTCTTTCTTGATATATTTCATTCTAGCTTTAATACCTTCTAACTTTCTATCTTTACTTTCTTTCTTTCTTTCTTTCTTGTTTTCGTTCATTTTAGCTTTAATAACTTCTAAAATTCAATCATTGGTTTCTTTCTTTCTTTCTTTCTTGATTTCCTTTATTCTAGCTTTAATACCTTCTACCATTCAATCTTTACGTTCTTTCTTTCTTTCTTGATATCTTTCATTCTAGCTTTAATGCCTTCTAACATTCTATCTTTAGTTTCTTTCCTTCTTTCTTTCTTGTTTTCTTTCATTTTAGCTTTAATACCTTCTAACGTTCTATCTTTAGTTTCTTTCTTTCTTTCTTTCTTGATATCTTTCATTCTAGCTTTAATATATTCTAGCATTCAAATATATTCTCCTTCTTTCTTGATTTCTTTAATTCTAGCTTTAATACCTTCTAACATTCTATCTCTACTTTCTTTCTCTCTTTCTTTCTTTCTTGTTTTCATTCATTTTAGCTTTCTTACCTTCTAATATTCTGTCATTAGTTTCTTTCTTTCTTTCTTTCTTGATATCTTTCATTTTAGCTTTAATATCTTCTAACATTCAATCCTTAGTTTCCTTCTTTCTTTCTTGATATCTTTCATTCTAGCTTTAATTCCATCTGACATTCTACCTTTATTTTTTTCTTTCTTTCTTTCTTTCTTGATATATTTCATTCTAGCATTAATAACTTCTGACATTCTATCTTTAGTTTCTTTCTTTCTTTCTTGATATCTTTCATTCTAGCTTTAATAACTTTTAACAATCTATCTTTAGTTTGATTCTTTCTTTCTTTCTTGATATCTTTCATTCTAGCTTTAATACCTTGTTTTCATTCATTTTAGCTTTCTTACCTTCTAATATTCTATCATTAGTTTCTTTCTTTCTTTCTTTCTTTCTTGATATCTTTCATTCTAGCTTTAATACCTTCTAGCATTCTGTCTTTAGTTTCTTTCTTTCTTTCTTTCTTGATATCTTTCATTCCAGCTTTAAGGCCTTCTAACATTCTATCTTTAGTTTCTTTCTTTCTTGTTTTCTTTCATTCTAGCTTTAATACTTTCTAACATTCTATATTTACTTTCTTTCTTTCTTTCTTGTTTACGCTCATTTTAGCTTTAATACCTTCTAACATTCTATCTTTAGTTTGTATCTTTCTTTCTTTCTTTCTTGATATCATCCAATCTAGCTTTAATACCTTCCAACATTCTATCTCTACTTTCTTTCTTTCTTTCTTTCTTTCTTTCTTTCTTTCTTTCTTTCTTTCTTTCTTTCTTTCTTTCTTTCTTTCTTTCTTTCTTACGTTCTTTCTTTCTTGTTTTCATTCATTTTAGCTTTATTACCTTCTAACATTTTATCATTTGTTTTTGTTTTTCATTCTTTTTTCTTGATATCTTTCATTCTAGCTTTATTACCTTCTAACATTCTATTTTTAGTTTCTTTCCTTCTTTTTTTTGTTTTCGTTCATTTTAGCTTTAATACCTTCTAACATTCTATCATTCTTTTCTTTCTTTCTTTCTTGATATCTTTCATTCTAGCTTTAAGGCCTTCTAACATTCTCTCTTTAGTTTCTCTCTCTCTTTTTTTCTTTCATTTTAGCGTTAATACCTTCTAACGTTCTATGTTTAGTTTGTTTCTTTTTTTCTTTCTTGATATCTTTCATTCTAGCTTTAATACCTTCTAACATTCAATCTTTAGTTTCTTTCTTTCTATCTTGATATTTTTCATTCTTGCTTTAATACCTTCTAACATTCTATCTTTAGTTTCTTTCTTTCTTTCTTTCTTGATATTTTTCATTCTAGCTTTAATGCCTTCTAACATTCTATCTTTAGTTTCTTTCCTTCTTTCTTTCTTGTTTTCTTTCATTTTAGCTTTAATACCTTCTAACGTTCTTTCTTTAGTTTCTTTCTTTCTTTCTTGATATCTTTCATTCTAATTTTAATACCTTCTAACATTCTGTATTTCGTTTCTTTCTTTCTTTCTTTCTTGATATCTTTCATTCTTGCTTTAATACCTTCTTACATTCTATCTTTAGTTTCTTTCTTTCTTTCTTTCTTGATATCTGTCATTCTAGCTTTAATACATTCTAACATTCTATCTTTAGATTCTTTCCTTCTTTCTCTCTTATTTTCGTTCATTTTAGCTTTAATAACTTCTAACATTCTATCTTTAGTTTCTTTCTTTCTTTCTTTCTTGATATCTTTCATTCTAATTTTAATACATTCCTACATTCTATCTTTAGTTTCTTTCTTTCTTTCTGACTTTCTTTCTTGATTTCCTTCATTCTATCTTTAATAACCTCTGACAGTCTATCTTTTGTTTCTTTCTTTCTTTCTTGATATCTTTCATTCTAGCTTTTATAACTTCTAACGTTCTATCATTAGTTTTTTTTCTTTCTCGATTTCTTTCATTGTAGCTTTAATGCCTTCTAACATTCAATCTTTATTTTCTTTCTCTCTTGATATTTTTCATTCTAGCTTTAATACCTTCTAACATTCTATCTTTAGTTTCTTTGGTTCTTTCTTTCTTTCTTGTTTTTGTTTATTTTAGCTTTAATACCTTCTAATATTCTATCATTAGTTTCTTTCTTTCTTTCTTTCTTGATATCTTTCATTCCAATTTTAATACCACCTAACATTCTATCTTTAGTTTCTTTCTTTCTTTCTTGATATCTTTCATTGTAGCTTTAATACCTTCTAATATTCTAAGTTTAGTTTCTTTTCTTCTTTCTTTATTGTTTTCTTTCATTTTAGCATTAATACCTTCTAACGTTCTACCTTTCGTTTCTTTCTTTCTTTCTTTCTTGATATCTTTCATTCTATCTTTAATACCTTCTAACATTCAATCTTTAGTTTCCTTCTTTCTTTCCTGATTTCATTCATTCTAGCTTTAATACTTTATAACATTCTATCTTTACTTTCTTTCTTTCTTTCTTATTTTCGCTCATTATAGCTTTAATAAATTTTAATATTCTATCATTCGTTTCCTTCTTTCTTTCTTTCTTGATATCTCATTCTAGCTTTAATTCCATCTAACGTTCTAACTTTAGTTTCTTTCTTTCTTTCTTTCTTTCTTGATTTCTTTCATTCTAGCTTTAATACGTTCTGACATTCTATCTTTAGTTTCTTTCTTTCCTTCTTGATATCTTTCATTCTAGCTTTAATACATTCTAACATTCTATCTTTTGTTTCTTTCTTTCTTGATATCTTTCATTCTAGCTTTAATAACTTTTAACAATCTATCTTTAGTTTGTTTCTTTCTTTCTTGATTTCTTTAATTCTAGCTTTAATACTTTCTTACATTCTATCTTTAGTTTCTTTCTTTCTTTCTTTCTTGATATCTTTTATTCTTCCTTTAATACCTTCTTACATTCTATCTTTAGTTTCTTTCTTTCTTTCTTGATTTCCTTCATTCATGCTTTAATACCTTCTGACATTCGATCTTTAGTTTCTATCTTTCTTTCTTGCATTCTTTCATTCTAGCTTTAATATCTTCTAACATTCAATCTTTAGTTTCCTTCTTTCTTTCTTGATATATTTCATTCTAGCTTTAATTCCATGTGACATTCTATCTTTATTTTCTTTCTTTCTTTCTTTCTTGATATCTTTCATTCTAGCTTTAATACGTTCTGACATTCTATCTTTAGTTTCTTTCTTTCTTTCTTGATATCTTTCATTCTAGCTTTAATACCTTCTGACATTCTATCTTTAGTTTCTTTCTTTCTTTCTTGATATCTTTCATTCTAGCTTTAATACCTTCTTACGTTAAATCTTTACTTTCCTTCTTTCTTTCTTGATTTCTTTCATTCTAGCTTTAATACCTTCTGACATTGTATTTTTAGTTTCTTTCTTTCTTTCTTGATATCTTTCATTCTAGCTTCAATACCTTCTAACATTCTGTCTTTAGTTTCTTTCTTTCTTTCTTTCTTGATAACTTTCATTTTAGCTTTAATATCTTCTAACATTCAATCTTTAGTTTCCTTCTTTCTTTCTTGATATCTTTCATTCTAGCTTTAATTCCATCTGACATTCTATCATTATTTTCTTTCTTTCTTTCTTTCTTGATATCTTTCATTCTAGCTTTAATACCTTCTAACTTTCTATCTTTAGTTTCTTTCTTTCTTGTTTTCTTTCATTTTAGCTTTAATACATTCTAACGTTCTATCTGTAGTTTCTTTCTTTCTTTCTTGATATCTTTCATTCTAATTTTAATACCTTCTTACATTCTCTCTTTAATTTCTTTCTTTCTTTCTTGATTTCCTTCATTCATGCTTTAATACCTTCTGACATTCTATCTTTAGTTTCTTTCTTTCTTTCTTGATATCTTTCATTCTAGCTTTAATACCTTCGAACATTCTATCTATACTTTCTTTCTTTCTTTCTTTCTTTCTTTCTTGTTTTCGTTCATTTTAGCTTTAATAACTTCTAAAATTCTATCATTAGTTTCTTTCTTTCTTTCTTGATATCTTTCATTTTAGCTTTAATATCTTATAACATTCAATCTTTAGTTTCCTTTTTTCTTTCTTGATATCTTTCATTCTAGCTTTAATTCCATCTGACATTCTATCTTTATTTTCTCTCTTTCTTTCTTTCTTTCTTGATATCTTTCATTCTAGCCTTCTGACATTCTATCTTTAGTTTCTTTCTTTCTTGATATCTTTCATTCTCGCTTTAATAACTTTTAACAATCTATCTTTAGTTTGTTTGTTTCTTTCTTTCTTGATATCTTTCATTCTAGCTTTAATACCTTCTTACGTTAAGTCTTTAGTTTCCTTCTTTCTTTCTTGATTTCTTTCATTCTAGCTTTAATACCTTCTGACATTCCATTTTTAGTTTCTTTCTTTCTTTCTTGATATCTTTCATTCTAGCTTTAATACCTTCTAACATTCTGTCTTTAGTTTCTTTCTTTCTTTCTTTCTTGATATCTTTCATTATATCTTTAATATCTTCTAACATTCAATCTTTAGTTTCCTTCTTTCTTTCTTGATATCTTTCATTCTAGCTTTAATATATTCTAGCATTCAAATTTAGTCTCCTTCTTTCTTGATTTCTTTAATTCTAAGTTTAATACCTTCTTACATTCTATCTTTAGTTTATATCTTTCTTTCTTTCTTGATATCTTACATTCTAGCTTTAATACCTTCTAACATTCTATCTCTACTTTCTTTCTCTCTTTCTTTCTATCTTGTTTTCATTCATTTTAGCTTTCTTACCTTCTAATATTCTGTCATTAGTTTCTTTCTTTCTTTCTTTCTTGATATCTTTCATTCTAGCTTTAATACCTTCTAACATTCTATCTTTAGTTTCTTTCTTTCTTTCTTTCTTGATATCTTTCATTTTAGCTTTAATATCTTCTAACATACAATCTTTAGTTTTCTTCTTTCTTTCTTGATATCTTTCATTCTAGCTTTAATACCTTCTAACGTTCTATCTTTAGTTTATTTCTTTCTTTCTTGATATCTTTCATTCTAATTTTAATACCTTCTAACGTTCTGTCTTTAGTTTCTATCATTCTTTCTCGATTTCTTTCATTCTAGCTTTAATACCTTCTAACATTCAATCTTTAGTTTCTTTCTTTCCTTCTTGATATTTTCCATTCTAGCTTTAATACCTTCTAACATTCTATATTTACTTTCTTTCTTTCTCTTTCTTGTTTTCGTTCATTTTAGCTTTAATACCTTCTAATATTCTATCATTAGTTTCTTTCTTTCTTTCTTTCTTTCTTTCTTTCCTGATATCTTTAATTCTAGCTTTAATACCATCTAACATTCTATCTGTAATTTTGTTTCTTTCTTTCTTGATATCTTTCATTCCAACTTGAATACATAACATTCAAATTTAGTCTCTTTCTTTCTTGATTTCTTTAATTCTAGATTTAATACCTTCTTACATTCTATCTTTAGTTCGTATCTTCCTTTCTTTCTTGATATCTTTCATTCTCTCCTTAATACCTTCTAACAATCTAGCTATACTTTCTTTCGTTCTTTCTTTCTTTCTTTCTTGTTTTCGTTTATTTTAGCTTCAATACCTTCTAATATTCTATCATTAGTTTCTTTCTTTCTTTCTTTCATGATATCTTTCATTCTAGCTTTAATACATTCTAACATTCAAATTTAGTTTCTTTCTTTCTTGATTTCTTTAATTCTAGCTTTAATACCTTCTTACATTCTATCTTTAGTTTATATCTTTCGTTCTTGATATCATTCATTCTAGCTTTAATATCTTCTAACATTCTATCTCTACTTTCTTTCTCTCTTTCTTTCTTGTTTTCTTTCATTTCAGCTTCAATAACTTCTAACGTTCTATCTTTAGTTTCTTTCTTTCTTTCTTTCTTTCTTTTTTTCTCTCATTTTAGCTTTAAAACCGTCTAACGTTCTATCTGTAGTTTCTTTCTTTCTTTCTTGATATCTTTCATTCTAATTTTAATACCTTCTAAAGTTCTGTCTTTAATTTCTTTCTTTCTTTCTTGATTTCCTTCATTCATGCTTTAATACCTTCTGACATTCAATCTTTAATTTCTTTCTTTCTTTCTTGATATCTTTCATTCTAGCTTTAATACCTTCTAACTTTCTATCTTTAGTTTCTTTCTTTCTTTCTTTCTTGTTTTCGTTCATTTTAGCTTTAATAACTTCTAAAATTCAATCATTGGTTTCTTTCTTTCTTTCTTTCTTGATTTCCTTTATTCTAGCTTTAAAACCTTCTACCATTCAATCTTTACGTTCTTTCTTTCTTTCTTGATATCTTTCATTCTAGCTTTAATGCCTTCTAACATTCTATCTTTAGTTTCTTTCTTTCTTTCTTTCTTGATATTTTTCATTCTAGCTTTAATACATTCTAACATTCTATCTTTAGATTCTTTCCTTCTTTCTCTCTTATTTTCGTTCATTTTAGCTTTAATAACTTCTAACATTCTATCTTTAGTTTCTTTCTTTCTTTCTTGATATCTTTCATTCTAATTTTAATACCTTCTAACATTCTGTCTTTCGTTTCTTTCTTTCTTTCTTTCTTGATATCTTTCATTCTTGCTTTAATACCTTCTTACATTCTATCTTTAGTTTCTTTCTTTCTTTCTTTCTTGATATCTGTCATTCTAGCTTTAATACATTCCTACATTCTATCTTTAGTTTCTTTCTTTCTTTCTGACTTTCTTTCTTGATTTCCTTCATTCTATCTTTAAAAACCTCTGACAGTCTATCTTTTGTTTCTTTCTTTCTTTCTTGATATCTTTCATTCTAGCTTTTATAACTTCTAACGTTCTATCATTAGTTTTTTTTCTTTCTCGATTTCTTTCATTGTAGCTTTAATGCCTTCTAACATTCAATCTTTATTTTCTTTCTCTCTTGATATTTTTCATTCTAGCTTTAATACCTTCTAACATTCTATCATTAGTTTCTTTGGTTCTTTCTTTCTTTCTTGTTTTTGTTTATTTTAGCTTTAATACCTTCTAATATTCT
This sequence comes from Intellagama lesueurii, assembly GCA_037013535.1. Classification (NCBI taxonomy): domain Eukaryota; kingdom Metazoa; phylum Chordata; class Lepidosauria; order Squamata; family Agamidae; genus Intellagama; species Intellagama lesueurii. Next base: position 17,429,037 of record JBAJHW010000013.1, read on the forward strand.
ATCATTAGTTTCTTTCTTTCTTTCTTTCTTGATATCTTTCATTCCAATTTTAATACCACCTAACATTCTATCTTTAGTTTCTTTCTTTCTTTCTTGATATCTTTCATTGTAGCTTTAATACCTTCTAATATTCTAACTTTAGTTTCTTTTCTTCTTTCTTTATTGTTTTCTATCATTTTAGCATTAATACCTTCTAACGTTCTACCTTTCGTTTCTTTCTTTCTTTCTTTCTTGATATCTTTCATTCTATCTTTAATACCTTCTAACATTCAATCTTTAGTTTCCTTCTTTCTTTCCTGATTTCATTCATTCTAGCTTTAATACTTTATAACATTCTATCTTTACTTACTTTCTTTCTTTCTTATTTTCGCTCATTATAGCTTTAATAAATTTTAATATTCTATCATTCGTTTCCTTCTTTCTTTCTTTCTTGATTTCCTTTATTCTAGCTTTAATACCTTCTACCATTCAATCTTTTCTTTCTTTCTTTCTTTCTTGTTTTCGTTCATTTTAGCTTTAATACCTTCTAATATTCTATCATTAGTTTCTTTCTGTCTTTCTTTCTTGATATCTCATTCTAGCTTTAATTCCATCTAACGTTCTAACTTTCGTTTCTTTCTTTCTTTCTTTCTTTCTTGATTTCTTTCATTCTAGCTTTAATACGTTCTGACATTCTATCTTTAGTTTCTTTCTTTCCTTCTTGATATATTTCATTCTAGCTTTAATACATTCTAACATTCTATCTTTTGTTTCTTTCTTTCTTGATATCTTTCATTCTAGCTTTAATAACTTTTAACAATCTATCTTTAGTTTGTTTCTTTCTTTCTTGATTTCTTTAATTCTAGCTTTAATACTTTCTTACATTCTATCTTTAGTTTCTTTCTTTCTTTCTTTCTTTCTTGATATCTTTTAATCTTCCTTTAATACCTTCTTACATTCTATCTTTAGTTTCTTTCTTTCTTTCTTGATTTCCTTCATTCATGCTTTAATACCTTCTGACATTCGATCTTTAGTTTCTATCTTTCTTTCTTGTATTCTTTCATTCTAGCTTTAATATCTTCTAACATTCAATCTTTAGTTTCCTTCTTTCTTTCTTGATATATTACATTCTAGCTTTAATTACATGTGACATTCTATCTTTATTTCCTTTCTTTCTTTCTTTCTTGATATCTTTCATTCTAGCTTTAATACATTGTAACATTCTATCTTTTGTTTCTTTCTTTCTTGATATCTTTCATTCTAGCTTTAATTCCATGTGACATTCTATCTTTATTTTCTTTCTTTCTTTCTTTCTTGATATCTTTCATTCTAGCTTTAATACCTTCTAACGTTCTATCTTTAGTTTCTTTCTTTCTTGTTTTCTTTCATTTTAGCTTTAATACATTCCAGCGTTCTATCTGTAGTTTCTTTCTTTCTTTCTTGATATCTTTCATTCTAATTTTAATACCTTCTAACGTTCTGTCTTTAGTTTCTTTCTTTCTTTCCTGATATCTTTCATTCTTGCTTTAATACCTTCTTACATTCTCTCTTTAATTTCTTTCTTTCTTTCTTGATTTCCTTCATTCATGCTTTAATACCTTCTGACATTCTATCTTTAGTTTCTTTCTTTCTTTCTTGATATCTTTCATTCTAGCTTTAATACCTTCGAACATTCTATCTATACTTTCTTTCTTTCTTTCTTTCTTGTTTTCGTTCATTTTAGCTTTAATAACTTCTAAAATTCTATCATTAGTTTCTTTCTTTCTTTCTTGATATCTTTCATTTTAGCTTTAATATCTTCTAACATTCAATCTTTAGTTTCCTTCTTTCTTTCTTGATATCTTTCATTCTAGCTTTAATTCCATCTGACATTCTATCTTTATTTTCTTTCTTTCTTTCTTTCTTTCTTGATATCTTTCATTCTAGCCTTCTGACATTCTGTCTTTAGTTTCTTTCTTTCTTGATATCTTTCATTCTCGCTTTAATAACTTTTAACAATCTATCTTTAGTTTGTTTCTTTCTTTCTTGATATCTTTCATTCTAGCTTTAATACCTTCTTACGTTAAGTCTTTAGTTTCCTTCTTTCTTTCTTGATTTCTTTCATTCTAGCTTTAATACCTTCTGACATTCCATTTTTAGTTTCTTTCTTTCTTTCTTGATATCTTTCATTCTAGCTTTAATACCTTCTAACATTCTGTCTTTAGTTTCTTTCTTTCTTTCTTTCTTGATATCTTTCATTATATCTTTAATATCTTCTAACATTCAATCTTTAGTTTCCTTCTTTCTTTCTTGATATCTTTCATTCTAGCTTTAATATATTCTAGCATTCAAATTTAGTCTCCTTCTTTCTTGATTTCTTTAATTCTAGCTTTAATACCTTCTTACATTCTATCTTTAGTTTATATCTTTCTTTCTTTCTTGATATCTTACATTCTAGCTTTAATACCTTGTAACATTCTATCTCTACTTTCTTTCTCTCTTTCTTTCAATCTTGTTTTCATTCATTTTAGCTTTCTTACCTTCTAATATTCTGTCATTAGTTTCTTTCTTTCTTTCTTTCTTGATATCTTTCATTCTAGCTTTAATACCTTCTAACATTCTATCTTTAGTTTCTTTCTTTCTTTCTTTCTTGATATCTTTCATTTTAGCTTTAATATCTTCTAACATACAATCTTTAGTTTTCTTCTTTCTTTCTTGATATCTTTCATTCTAGCTTTAATAGCTTCTAACGTTCTATCTTTAGTTTATTTCTTTCTTTCTTGATATCTTTCATTCTAATTTTAATACCTTCTAACGTTCTGTCTTTAGTTTCTATCATTCTTTCTCTATTTCTTTCATTCTAGCTTTAATACCTTCTAACATTCAATCTTTAGTTTCTATCTTTCCTTCTTGATATTTTCCATTCTAGCTTTAATACCTTCTAACATTCTATATTTACTTTCTTTCTTTCTTTTTCTTGTTTTCGTTCATTTTAGCTTTAATACCTTCTAATATTCTATCATTAGTTTCTTTCTTTCTTTCTTTCTTTCTTTCTTTCTTTCTTTCTTACTTTCTTTCTTTCTTTCTTGATATCTTTCATTCTAGCTTTAATACCATCTAACATTCTATCTGTAATTTCTTTCTTTCTTTCTTGATATCTTTCATTCCAACTTTAATACATTCTAACATTCAAATTTAGTCTTTTTCTTTCTTGATTTCTTTAATTCTAGATTTAATACCTTCTTACATTCTATCTTTAGTTCGTATCTTCCTTTCTTTCTTGATATCTTTCATTCTCTCCTTAATACCTTCTAACAATCTAGCTATACTTTCTTTCGTTCTTTCTTTCTTTCTTGTTTTCGTTTATTTTAGCTTTAATACCTTCTAATATTCTATCATTAGTTTCTTTCTTTCTTTCTTTCATGATATCTTTCATTCTAACTTTAATACATTCTAACATTCAAATTTAGTTTCTTTCTTTCTTGATTTCTTTAATTCTAGCTTTAATACCTTCTTACATTCTATCTTTAGTTTATATCTTTCGTTCTTGATATCATTCATTCTAGCTTTAATATCTTCTAACATTCTATCTCTACTTTCTTTCTCTCTTTCTTTCTTGTTTTCTTTCATTTTAGCTTCAATAACTTCTAACGTTCTATCTTTAGTTTCTTTCTTTCTTTCTTTCTTTCTTTTTTCTCTCATTTTAGCTTTAAAACCGTCTAACGTTCTATCTGTAGTTTCTTTCTTTCTTTCTTGATATCTTTCATTCTAATTTTAATACCTTCTAAAGTTCTGTCTTTAATTTCTTTCTTTCTTTCTTGATTTCCTTCATTCATGCTTTAATACCTTCTGACATTCAATCTTTAATTTCTTTCTTTCTTTCTTGATATCTTTCATTCTAGCTTTAATACCTTCTAACTTTCTATCTTTACTTTCTTTCTTTCTTTCTTTCTTTCTTGTTTTCGTTCATTTTAGCTTTAATAACTTCTAAAATTCAATCATTGGTTTCTTTCTTTCTTTCTTTCTTGATTTCCTTTATTCTAGCTTTAATACCTTCTACCATTCAATCTTTACGTTCTTTCTTTCTTTCTTGATATCTTTCATTCTAGCTTTAATGCCTTCTAACATTCTATCTTTAGTTTCTTTCCTTCTTTCCTTCTTGTTTTCTTTCATTTTAGCTTTAATACCTTCTAACGTTCTATCTTTAGTTTCTTTCTTTCTTTCTTGATATCTTTCATTCTAGCTTTAATTCCATCTGACATTCTATCTTTATTTTTTTTTCTTTCTTTCCCTTCTTGATATCTTTCATTCTAGCATTAATAACTTCTGACATTCTAGCTTTAGTTTCTTTCTTTCTTTCTTGATATCTTTCATTCTAGCTTTAATAACTTTTAACAATCTATCTTTAGTTTGATTATTTCTTTCTTTCTTGATATCTTTCATTCTAGCTTTAATACCTTGTTTTCATTCATTTTAGCTTTCTTACCTTCTAATATTCTATCATTAGTTTCTTTCTTTCTTTCTTTCTTTCTTGATATCTTTCATTCTAGCTTTAATACCTTCTAACATTCTGTCTTCAGTTTCTTTCTCTCTTTCTTTCTTGATATCTTTCATTCCAGCTTTAAGGCCTTCTAACATTCTATCTTTAGTTTCTTTCTTTCTTGTTTTCTTTCATTTTAGCTTTAATACCTTCTAACGTTCTATCTTTAGTTTCTTTCTTTCTTTCTTGATATCTTTCATTCTAGCTTGAATACCTTCTAACATTCTATCTTTTCTTTCTTTCTTTCTTTCTTGTTTTCGTTCATTTTAGCTTTAATACCTTCTAACATTGTATCATTAGTTTCTTTCTTTCTTTCTTGATATCTTTCATTCTAGCTTTAAGGCCTTCTAACATTCTCTCTTTAGTTTCTTTCTTTCTTGTTTTCTTTCATTTTAGCTTTAATACCTTCTAACGTTCTATGTTGAGTTTCTTTCTTTCTTTCTTTCTTGTTTTCTTTCATTTTAGCTTTAATACCTTCTTACCTTCTATCTGTAGTTTCTTTCTTTCTTTCTTGATATCTTTCATTCTAATTTTAATGCCTTCTAACGTTCTGTCTTTAGTTTCTTTCTTTCTTCCTTGATATCTTTCATTCTTGCTTTAATACCTTCTTACATTCTATCTTTAATTTCTTTCTTTCTTTCTTGATTTCCTTCACTCATCCTTTAAAACCTTCTGACATTCTATCTTTAGTTTCTTTCTTTCTTTCTTGATTTCTTTCATTCATGCTTTAATACCTTCTAACATTCAATCTTTAATTTCATTCTTTCTTTCTTGATATCTTTCATTCTAGCTTTAATACCTTCTACCATTCAATCTTTACTTTCTTTCTTTCTTTCTTTCTTGATATCTTTCATTCTAGCTTTAATGCCTTTTAACATTCTATCTTTAGTTTCCTTCTTTCTTTCCTGATTTCTTTCATTCTAGCTTTAATACTTTCTAACATTCTATATTTACTTTCTTTATTTCTTTCATGTTTACGCTCATTTTAGCTTGAATACCTTCTAATATTCTATCATTAGTTTCTTTCTTTCTTTCTTTCTTGATTTCCTTTATTCTAGCTTTAAAACCTTCTACCATTCAATCTTTACTTTCTTTCTTTCTTTCTTGTTTTCGTTCATTTTAGCTTTAATACCTTCTAATATTCTATCATTAGTTTCTTTCTTTCTTTCTTTCTTGATATCTTTCATTCTAGCTTTAATTCGATCTAACGTTCTAACTTTAGTTTCTTTCTTTCTTTCTTTCTTGATTTCTTTCATTCTAGCTTTAATACGTTCTGACATTCTATCTTTAGTTTCTTTCTTTCTTTCTTGATATCTTTCATTCTAGCTTTAATATCTTTTAACAATCTATCATTAGTTTGTTTCTTTCTTTCTTGATTTCTTTAATTCTAGCTTTAATACTTTCTTACATTCTATCTTTAGTTTCTTTCTTTCTTGACATCTTTCATTCTAGCTTCAATACCTTCTAACGTTCTATATTTAGTTTCTTTCTTTCTTTCTTTCTTTCTTATTTTCTTTCATTCTAGCTTTCATACTTTCTAACATTCCATCTTTAGTTTCTTTCTTTCTTTCTTGATATCTTTCATTCTAGCTTTAATAACTTCTAACATTCTATCTTTACTTTCTTTCTTTCTTTCTTTCTTGTTTTCGTTCATTTTAGCTTTAATACCTTCTAACATTCTATCATTAGTTTCTTTCTTTCTTTGTTTCTTTCTGGATATATTTCATTCTAACTTTAATACCATCTAACATTCTATCTTTAGTTTCTTTCCTTCTTTCTTTCTTGTTTTCTTTCATTTTAGCTTTAATACCTTCTTACCTTCTATCTGTAGTTTCTTTCTTTCTTTCTTGATACCTTTCATTCTAATTTTAATACCTTCTAACATTCTGTCTTTAGTTTCTTTCTTTCTTTCTTGATATCTTTCGTTCTAGCTTTAATACCTTCTAACATTCTATCATTAGTTTCTTTCTTTCTTTGTTTCTTTCTTGATAACTTTCATTCTAACTTTAATACCATCTAACATTCTATCTTTAGTTTCTTTCTTTCTTTCTTTCTTTCTTTCTTTCTTGATATCTTTCATTCTAGCTTTAAGGATTTCTAACAGTCTATCTTCAGTTTCTTTCCTTCTTTCTTTCTTCTTTTCTTTCATTCCAGCTTTAAGGCCTTCTAACATTCTATCTTTAGTTTCTTTCTTTCTTGTTTTCTTTCATTTTAGCTTTAATACCTTCTAACGTTCTATCTTTAGTTTCTTTCTTTCTTTCTTGATATCTTTCATTCTAGCTTGAATACCTTCTAACATTCTATCTTTTCTTTCTTTCTTTCTTTCTTGTTTTCGTTCATTTTAGCTTTAATACCTTCTAACATTGTATCATTAGTTTCTTTCTTTCTTTCTTGATATCTTTCATTCTAGCTTTAAGGCCTTCTAACATTCTCTCTTTAGTTTCTTTCTTTCTTGTTTTCTTTCATTTTAGCTTTAATACCTTCTAACGTTCTATGTTTAGTTTCTTTCTTTCTTTCTTTCTTGTTTTCTTTCATTTTAGCTTTAATACCTTCTTACCTTCTATCTGTAGTTTCTTTCTTTCTTTCTTGATATCTTTCATTCTAATTTTAATGCCTTCTAACGTTCTGTCTTTAGTTTCTTTCTTTCTTCCTTGATATCTTTCATTCTTGCTTTAATACCTTCTTACATTCTATCTTTAATTTCTTTCTTTCTTTCTTGATTTCCTTCACTCATCCTTTAAAACCTTCTGACATTCTATCTTTAGTTTCTTTCTTTCTTTCTTGATTTCTTTCATTCATGCTTTAATACCTTCTAACATTCAATCTTTAATTTCATTCTTTCTTTCTTGATATCTTTCATTCTAGCTTTAATGCCTTTTAACATTCTATCTTTAGTTTCCTTCTTTCTTTCCTGATTTCTTTCATTCTAGCTTTAATACTTTCTAACATTCTATATTTACTTTCTTTATTTCTTTCATGTTTACGCTCATTTTAGCTTTAATACCTTCTAATATTCTATCATTAGTTTCTTTCTTTCTTTCTTTCTTGATTTCCTTTATTCTAGCTTTAAAACCTTCTACCATTCAATCTTTACTTTCTTTCTTTCTTTCTTGTTTTCGTTCATTTTAGCTTTAATACCTTCTAATATTCTATCATTAGTTTCTTTCTTTCTTTCTTTCTTGATATCTTTCATTCTAGCTTTAATTCGATCTAACGTTCTAACTTTAGTTTCTTTCTTTCTTTCTTTCTTGATTTCTTTCATTCTAGCTTTAATACGTTCTGACATTCTATCTTTAGTTTCTTTCTTTCTTTCTTGATATCTTTCATTCTAGCTTTAATATCTTTTAACAATCTATCATTAGTTTGTTTCTTTCTTTCTTGATTTCTTTAATTCTAGCTTTAATACTTTCTTACATTCTATCTTTAGTTTCTTTCTTTCTTGACATCTTTCATTCTAGCTTCAATACCTTCTAACGTTCTATATTTAGTTTCTTTCTTTCTTTCTTGTGTTCTTTCATTCTAGCTTTCATACTTTCTAACATTCCATCTTTAGTTTCTTTCTTTCTTTCTTGATGTCTTTCATTTTAGCTTTAATACCTTCTAACGTTCTATCTTTAGTTTCTTTCTTTCTTTCTTGATATCTTTCATTCTAGCTTGAATACCTTCTAACATTCTATCTTTTCTTTCTTTCTTTCTTTCTTGTTTTCGTTCATTTTAGCTTTAATACCTTCTAACATTGTATCATTAGTTTCTTTCTTTCTTTCTTGATATCTTTCATTCTAGCTTTAAGGCCTTCTAACATTCTCTCTTTAGTTTCTTTCTTTCTTGTTTTCTTTCATTTTAGCTTTAATACCTTCTAACGTTCTATGTTTAGTTTCTTTCTTTCTTTCTTTCTTGTTTTCTTTCATTTTAGCTTTAATACCTTCTTACCTTCTATCTGTAGTTTCTTTCTTTCTTTCTTGATATCTTTCATTCTAATTTTAATGCCTTCTAACGTTCTGTCTTTAGTTTCTTTCTTTCTTCCTTGATATCTTTCATTCTTGCTTTAATACCTTCTTACATTCTATCTTTAATTTCTTTCTTTCTTTCTTGATTTCCTTCACTCATCCTTTAAAACCTTCTGACATTCTATCTTTAGTTTCTTTCTTTCTTTCTTGATTTCTTTCATTCATGCTTTAATACCTTCTAACATTCAATCTTTAATTTCATTCTTTCTTTCTTGATATCTTTCATTCTAGCTTTAATGCCTTTTAACATTCTATCTTTAGTTTCCTTCTTTCTTTCCTGATTTCTTTCATTCTAGCTTTAATACTTTCTAACATTCTATATTTACTTTCTTTATTTCTTTCATGTTTACGCTCATTTTAGCTTTAATACCTTCTAATATTCTATCATTAGTTTCTTTCTTTCTTTCTTTCTTGATTTCCTTTATTCTAGCTTTAAAACCTTCTACCATTCAATCTTTACTTTCTTTCTTTCTTGTTTTCGTTCATTTTAGCTTTAATACCTTCTAATATTCTATCATTAGTTTCTTTCTTTCTTTCTTTCTTGATATCTTTCATTCTAGCTTTAATTCGATCTAACGTTCTAACTTTAGTTTCTTTCTTTCTTTCTTTCTTGATTTCTTTCATTCTAGCTTTAATACGTTCTGACATTCTATCTTTAGTTTCTTTCTTTCTTTCTTGATATCTTTCATTCTAGCTTTAATATCTTTTAACAATCTATCATTAGTTTGTTTCTTTCTTTCTTGATTTCTTTAATTCTAGCTTTAATACTTTCTTACATTCTATCTTTAGTTTCTTTCTTTCTTGACATCTTTCATTCTAGCTTCAATACCTTCTAACGTTCTATATTTAGTTTCTTTCTTTCTTTCTTGTGTTCTTTCATTCTAGCTTTCATACTTTCTAACATTCCATCTTTAGTTTCTTTCTTTCTTTCTTGATGTCTTTCATTCTAGCTTTAATAACTTCTAACATTCTATCTTTACTTTCTTTCTTTCTTTCTTGCTTTCGTTCATTTTAGCTTTAATACCTTCTAACATTCTATCATTAGTTTCTTTCTTTCTTTGTTTCTTTCTTGATATATTTCATTCTAACTTTAATACCATCTAACATTCTATCTTTAGTTTCTTTCCTTCTTTCTTTCTTGTTTTCTTTCATTTTAGCTTTAATACCTTCTTACCTTCTATCTGTAGTTTCTTTCTTTCTTTCTTGATACCTTTCATTCTAATTTTAATACCTTCTAACATTCTGTCTTTAGTTTCTTTCTTTCTTTCTTGATATCTTTCGTTCTAGCTTTAATACCTTCTAACATTCTATCATTAGTTTCTTTCTTTCTTTGTTTCTTTCTTGATAACTTTCATTCTAACTTTAATACCATCTAACATTCTATCTTTAGTTTCTTTCTTTCTTTCTTTCTTTCTTTCTTGATATCTTTCATTCTAGCTTTAAGGATTTCTAACAGTCTATCTTTAGTTTCTTTCCTTCTTTCTTTCTTCTTCTCTTTCATTTTATCTTTAATACCTTCTAAAGTTCTATCTTTAGTTTCTTTCTTTCTTTCTTGATATCTTTCATTCTAATTTTAATACCTTCTGACATTCTATCTTTAGTTTCTTTCTTGATATTTTTCATTCTAGCTTTAATGCCTTCTAACATTCTATATTTACTTCCTTTCTTTCTCTTTCTTGTTTTCGTTCATTTTAGCTTTAATTCCTTCTAATATTCTATCATTAGTTTCTTTCTTTCTTTCTTGAAATCTTTCATTCTAGCTTTAATACCATCTAACATTCTATCTTTAGATTCTTTCCTTCTTTTTTTCCAGTTTTCTTTCATTTTAGCTTTAATACCTTCTAATGTCCTATATTTAGTTTCTTTCTTTCTTTCTTGATCTCTTTCATTCTAATTTTCAGACATTCTTACATTCTATCTTTAGTTTCTTTCTTTCTTTCTTTCTTTCTTGATTTCTTTCATTCTAGCTTTAATACCTTCTGACATTCTATCTTTAGTTTGTATCTTTCTTTCTTTCTTGATATCTTTCATTCTAACTTTATTACCTTCTAACATTCTATCTTTACTTTCTGTCTTTCTTTCTTTCTTTCTTGTTTTCGTTTATTTTTGCTTTAATACCTTCTAATATTCTATTATTAGTTTCTTTCTTTCTCTCCTTCTTGATTTCTTTCATTCTAGCTTTAGTGCCTTCTGACATTCTATCTTTAGTTTCTTTCTTTCTTTCTTTATATCTTTCATTCTAGCTTTAATACATTCTAACATTCAAATTTAGTTTCTTTCTTTCTTGATTTCTTAAATTCTAGCTTTAATACCTTCTTAGATTATATCTTTAGTTTGTATCTTTCTTTCTTTCTTGATATCATTTATTTTAGCTTTAATACCTTCTAACATTCTATCTCTAGTTTCTTTCTTTCATTCTTTCTTTCTTTCTTTCTTTCTTGTTTTCATTCATTTTAGCTTTATAACCTTCTAATATTCTATCATTAGTTTCTTTCTTTCTTTCTTTCTTGATATCTTTCATTCTAGCTTTAATACCTTCTAACATTCTATCTTTACTTTCTTTCGTTCTTTCTTTCCTTCTTGTTTTCGTTTATTTTATCTTTAATACCCTCTAATATTCTATCATTAGTTTCTTTCTTTCTTTCTTTCTTTCATGATATCTTTCATTCTAGCTTTAATACATTCTAACATTCAAATTTAGTATCTTTCTTTCTTTCTTGATATCTTTCATTCTAGCTTTAATATCTTCTAACATTCAATCTTTAGTTTCCTTCTTTCTTTCTTGATATCTTTCATTTTAGCTTTAATTCCATCTGACATTCTATCTTTAGTTTCTTTCTTTCTTTCTTTCTTGATATCTTTCATTCTAGCTTTAATACCTTCTGACATTCTATCTTTAGTTTCTTTCTTTCTTGATATCTTTCATTCTTGCTTTAATACATTCTAACATTCTATCTTTTGTTTCTTTCTTTCTTGATATCTTTCATTCTAGCTTTAATAACTTTTAACAATCTATCTTTATTTTCTTTCTTTCTTTCTTTCTTGATATCTTTCATTCTAGCTTTAATACCTTCTTACGTTAAATCTTTACTTTCCTTCTTTCTTTCTTGATTTCTTTCATTCTAGCTTTAATACCTTCTGACATTGTATTTTTAGTTTCTTTCTTTCTTTCTTGATATCTTTCATTCTAGCTTCAATACCTTCTAACATTCTGTCTTTAGTTTCTTTCTTTCTTTCTTTCTTGATATCTTTCATTTTAGCTTTAATATCTTCTAACATTCAATCTTTAGTTTCCTTCTTTCTTTCTTGATATCTTTCATTCTAGCTTTAATTCCATCTGACATTCTATCATTATTTTCTTTCTTTCTTTCTTTCTTGATATCTTTCATTCTAGCTTTAATACCTTCTGACATTCTATCTTTAGTTTCTTTCTTTCTTTCTTGATATCTTTCATTCTAGCTTTAATACATTCTAACATTCTATCTTTTGTTTCTTTCTTTCTTGATATCTTTCATTCTAGCTTTAATAACTTTTACCAATCTATCTTTAGTTTCTTTCTTTCTTTCTTGATATCTTTCATTCCAGCTTTAATACCTTCTTACGTTAAATCTTTACTTTCCTTCTTTCTTTCTTGATTTCTTTCATTCTAGCTTTAATACCTTTTGACATTCTATCTTTATTTTCTTTCTTTCTTTCTTGATATCTTTTATTCTAGCTTTAATATATTCTAGCATTCAAATTTAGTTTCCTTCTTTCTTGATTTCTTGATATCATACATTCTGGCTTTAATACCTTCTAACATTCTATCTCTACTTTCTTTCTCTCTTTCTTTCTTGTTTTCATTCATTTTAGCTTTCTTACCTTCTAATATTCTGTCATTAGTTTCTTTCTTTCTTTCTTGATATCTTTCATTCTAGCTTTAATACCTTCTAACATTCTAACTTTAGTTTCTTTCCTTCTTTCTTTCTTGATATCTTTCATTTTTGCTTTAATATCTTCTAACATTCAATCTTTAGTTTCCTTCTTTCTTTCTTGATATCTTTCATTCTAGCTTTAATTCCATGTGACATTCTAGCTTTACTTTCTTTCTTTCTTTGTTTCTTTCTTGATATCTTTCATTCTAGCTTTAATACCTTCTGACATTCTAGCTTTAGTTTCTTTCTTTCTTGATATCTTTCATTCTAGCATTAATACATTCTAACATTCTATCTTTTGTTTCTTTCTTTCTTGATATCTTTCATTCTAGCTTTAATAACTTTTAACAATCTATCTTTAGTTTGATTCTTTCATTCTTTCTTGATATTTTTCATTCTAGCTTTAATACCTTCTAACATTCTATCTTTACTTTCTTTCTTTCTGTCTTTCTTTCTTTCTTGTTTTCGTTCATTTTAGCTTTATTACCTTCTGATATTCTATCATTAGTTTCTCTCTTTCTTGATATCTTTCATTCTAGCTTCAATACCTTCTAACATTCTATCTTTAGTTTCTTTCCTTCTTTCTTTCTTCTTTTCTTTCATTTTAGCTTTAATACCTTCTAAAGTTCTATCTTTAGTTTCTTTCTTTCTTTCTTGATATATTTCATTCTAATTTTAATACCTTCTGACATTCTATCTTTAGTTTCTTTCTTTCTTTCATGATATTTTTCATTCTAGCTTTAATGCCTTCTAACATTCTATATTTACTTTCTTTCTTTCTCTTTCTTGTTTTCGTTCATTTTAGCTTTAATTCCTTCTAATATTCTATCATTAGTTTCTTTCTTTCTTTCTTGATATCTTTCATTCTAGCTTTAATACCATCTAACATTCTATCTTTAGTTTCTTTCCTTCTTTTTTTCCTGTTTTCTTTCATTTTAGCTTTAATACCTTCTAATGTCCTATATTTAGTTTCTTTCTTTCTTTCTTGATCTCTTTCATTCTAATTTTCAGACATTCTTACATTCTATCTTTAGTTTCTTTCTTTCTTTCTTTCTTTCTTGATTTCTTTCATTCTAGCTTTAATACCTTCTAACATTCTATCTTTACTTTCTTTCGTTCTTTCTTTCCTTCTTGTTTTCGTTTATTTTATCTTTAATACCCTCTAATATTCTATCATTAGTTTCTTTCTTTCTTTCTTTCTTTCATGATATCTTTCATTCTAGCTTTAATACATTCTAACATTCAAATTTAGTATCTTTCTTTCTTTCTTGATATCTTTCATTCTAGCTTTAATATCTTCTAACATTCAATCTTTAGTTTCCTTCTTTCTTTCTTGATATCTTTCATTTTAGCTTTAATTCCATCTGACATTCTATCTTTAGTTTCTTTCTTTCTTTCTTTCTTGATATCTTTCATTCTAGCTTTAATACCTTCTGACATTCTATCTTTAGTTTCTTTCTTTCTTGATATCTTTCATTCTTGCTTTAATACATTCTAACATTCTATCTTTTGTTTCTTTCTTTCTTGATATCTTTCATTCTAGCTTTAATAACTTTTAACAATCTATCTTTATTTTCTTTCTTTCTTTCTTTCTTGATATCTTTCATTCTAGCTTTAATACCTTCTTACGTTAAATCTTTACTTTCCTTCTTTCTTTCTTGATTTCTTTCATTCTAGCTTTAATACCTTCTGACATTGTATTTTTAGTTTCTTTCTTTCTTTCTTGATATCTTTCATTCTAGCTTCAATACCTTCTAACATTCTGTCTTTAGTTTCTTTCTTTCTTTCTTTCTTGATATCTTTCATTTTAGCTTTAATATCTTCTAACATTCAATCTTTAGTTTCCTTCTTTCTTTCTTGATATCTTTCATTCTAGCTTTAATTCCATCTGACATTCTATCATTATTTTCTTTCTTTCTTTCTTTCTTGATATCTTTCATTCTAGCTTTAATACCTTCTGACATTCTATCTTTAGTTTCTTTCTTTCTTTCTTGATATCTTTCATTCTAGCTTTAATACATTCTAACATTCTATCTTTTGTTTCTTTCTTTCTTGATATCTTTCATTCTAGCTTTAATAACTTTTACCAATCTATCTTTAGTTTCTTTCTTTCTTTCTTGATATCTTTCATTCCAGCTTTAATACCTTCTTACGTTAAATCTTTACTTTTCTTCTTTCTTTCTTGATTTCTTTCATTCTAGCTTTAATACCTTTTGACATTCTATCTTTATTTTCTTTCTTTCTTTCTTGATATCTTTTATTCTAGCTTTAATATATTCTAGCATTCAAATTTAGTTTCCTTCTTTCTTGATTTCTTTAATTCTATCTTTAATAACTTCTTACATTCTATCTTTAGTTTATATCTTTCTTTCTTTCTTGATATCATACATTCTGGCTTTAATACCTTCTAACATTCTATCTCTACTTTCTTTCTCTCTTTCTTTCTTGTTTTCATTCATTTTAGCTTTCTTACCTTCTAATATTCTGTCATTAGTTTCTTTCTTTCTTTCTTGATATCTTTCATTCTAGCTTTAATACCTTCTAACATTCTAACTTTAGTTTCTTTCCTTCTTTCTTTCTTGATATCTTTCATTTTCGCTTTAATATCTTCTAACATTCAATCTTTAGTTTCCTTCTTTCTTTCTTGATATCTTTCATTCTAGCTTTAATTCCATCTGACATTCTAGCTTTACTTTCTTTCTTTCTTTGTTTCTTTCTTGATATCTTTCATTCTAGCTTTAATACCTTCTGACATTCTAGCTTTAGTTTCTTTCTTTCTTGATATCTTTCATTCTAGCATTAATACATTCTAACATTCTATCTTTTGTTTCTTTCTTTCTTGATATCTTTCATTCTAGCTTTAATAACTTTTAACAATCTATCTTTAGTTTGATTCTTTCATTCTTTCTTGATATTTTTCATTCTAGCTTTAATACCTTCTAACATTCTATCTTTACTTTCTTTCTTTCTGTCTTTCTTTCTTTCTTGTTTTCGTTCATTTTAGCTTTATTACCTTCTGATATTCTATCATTAGTTTCTCTCTTTCTTGATATCTTTCATTCTAGCTTCAATACCTTCTAACATTCTATCTTTAGTTTCTTTCCTTCTTTCTTTCTTCTTTTCTTTCATTTTAGCTTTAATACCTTCTAAAGTTCTATCTTTAGTTTCTTTCTTTCTTTCTTGATATCTTTCATTCTAATTTTAATACCTTCTGACATTCTATCTTTAGTTTCTTTCTTTCTTTCATGATATTTTTCATTCTAGCTTTAATGCCTTCTAACATTCTATATTTACTTTCTTTCTTTCTCTTTCTTGTTTTCGTTCATTTTAGCTTTAATTCCTTCTAATATTCTATCATTAGTTTCTTTCTTTCTTTCTTGATATCTTTCATTCTAGCTTTAATACCATCTAACATTCTATCTTTAGTTTCTTTCCTTCTTTTTTTCCTGTTTTCTTTCATTTTAGCTTTAATACCTTCTAATGTCCTATATTTAGTTTCTTTCTTTCTTTCTTGATCTCTTTCATTCTAATTTTCAGACATTCTTACATTCTATCTTTAGTTTCTTTCTTTCTTTCTTTCTTTCTTTCTTGATTTCTTTCATTCTAGCTTTAATACCTTCTGACATTCTATCTTTAGTTTCTTTCTTTCTTTCTTGATATCTTTCATTCTAGCTTTAATATATTCTAGCATTCAAATTTAGCCCCCTTCTTTCTTGATTTCTTTAATTCTAGCTTTAATAACTTCTTACATTCTATCTTTAGTTTGTATCTTTCTTTCTTTCTTGATATCTTTCATTCTAACTTTATTACCTTCTAACATTCTATCTTTACTTTCTGTCTTTCTTTCTTTCTTTCTTGTTTTCGTTTATTTTTGCTTTAATACCTTCTAATATTCTATTATTAGTTTCTTTCTTTCTCTCCTTCTTGATTTCTTTCATTCTAGCTTTAATGCCTTCTGACATTCTATCTTTAGTTTCTTTCTTTCTTTCTTTATATCTTTCATTCTAGCTTTAATACATTCTAACATTCAAATTTAGTTTCTTTCTTTCTTGATTTCTTAAATTCTAGCTTTAATACCTTCTTACATTATATCTTTAGTTTGTATCTTTCTTTCTTTCTTGATATCATTTATTTTAGCTTTAATACCTTCTAACATTCTATCTCTACTTTCTTTCTTTCTTTCTTTCTTTCTTTCTTGTTTTCATTCATTTTAGCTTTATTACCTTCTAATATTCTATCATTAGTTTCTTTCTTTCTTTCTTTCTTGATATCTTTCATTCTAGCTTTAATACCTTCTAACATTCTATCTTTACTTTCTTTCGTTCTTTCTTTCCTTCTTGTTTTCGTTTATTTTAGCTTTAATACCCTCTAATATTCTATCATTAGTTTCTTTCTTTCTTTCTTTCTTTCATGATATCTTTCATTCTAGTTTTAATACATTCTAACATTCAAATTTAGTATCTTTCTTTCTTTCTTGACATCTTTCATTCTAGCTTTAATATCTTCTAACATTCAATCTTTAGTTTCCTTCTTTCTTTCTTGATATCTTTCATTTTAGCTTTAATTCAATCTGACATTCTATCTTTATTTTCTTTCTTTCTTTCTTTCTTGATATCTTTCATTCTAGCTTTAATACCTTCTGACATTCTATCTTTAGTTTCTTTCTTTCTTGATATCTTTCATTCTTGCTTTAATACATTCTAACATTCTATCTTTTGTTTCTTTCTTTCTTGATATCTTTCATTCTAGCTTCAATAACTTTTAACAATCTATCTTTATTTTCTTTCTTTCTTTCTTTCTTGATATCTTTCATTCTAGCTTTAATACCTTCTTACGTTAAATCTTTACTTTCCTTCTTTCTTTCTTGATTTCTTTCATTCTAGCTTTAATACCTTCTGACATTGTATTTTTAGTTTCTTTCTTTCTTTCTTGATATCTTTCATTCTAGCTTCAATACCTTCTAACATTCTGTCTTTAGTTTCTTTCTTTCTTTCTTTCTTGATATCTTTCATTTTAGCTTTAATATCTTCTAACATTCAATCTTTAGTTTCCTTCTTTCTTTCTTGATATCTTTCATTCTAGCTTTAATAAATTTTACCAATCTATCTTTAGTTTCTTTCTTTCATTCTTGATATCTTTCATTCCAGCTTTAATACCTTCTTACGTTAAATCTTTACTTTAGTTCTTTCTTTCTTGATTTCTTTCATTCTAGCTTTAATACCTTTTGACATTCTATCTTTATTTTCTTTCTTTCTTTCTTGATATCTTTTATTCTAGCTTTAATATATTCTAGCATTCAAATTTAGTCTCCTTCTTTCTTGATTTCTTTAATTCTAGCTTTAATAACTTCTTACATTCTATCTTTAGTTTATATCTTTCCTTCTTTCTTGATATCATACATTCTGGCTTTAATACCTTCTAACATTCTATCTCTACTTTCTTTCTCTCTTTCTTTCTTGTTTTCATTCATTTTAGCTTTCTTACCTTCTAATATTCTGTCATTAGTTTCTTTCTTTCTTTCTTGATATCTTTCATTCTAGCTTTAATACCTTCTAACATTCTAACTTTAGTTTCTTTCCTTCTTTCTTTCTTGATATCTTTCATTTTCGCTTTAATATCTTCTAACATTCAATCTTTAGTTTCCTTCTTTCTTTCTTGATATCTTTCATTCTAGCTTTAATTCCATCTGACATTCTAGCTTTAGTTTCTTTCTTTCTTTGTTTCTTTCTTGATATCTTTCATTCTAGCTTTAATACCTTCTGACATTCTAGCTTTAGTTTCTTTCTTTCTTGATATCTTTCATTCTAGCTTTAATAACTTTTAACAATCTATCTTTAGTTTGATTCTTTCTTTCTTTCTTGATATTTTTCATTCTAGCTTTAATACCTTCTAACATTCTATCTTTACTTTCTTTCTTTCTGTCTTTCTTTCTTTCTTGTTTTCGTTCATTTTAGCTTTATTACCTTCTGATATTCTATCATTAGTTTCTCTCTTTCTTGATATCTTTCATTCTAGCTTCAATACCTTCTAACATTCTATCTTTAGTTTCTTTCCTTCTTTCTTTCTTCTTTTCTTTCATTTTAGCTTTAATACCTTCTAAAGTTCTATCTTTAGTTTCTTTCTTTCTTTCTTGATATCTTTCATTCTAATTTTAATACCTTCTGACATTCTATCTTTAGTTTCTTTCTTTCTTTCATGATATTTTTCATTCTAGCTTTAATGCCTTCTAACATTCTATATTTACTTTCTTTCTTTCTCTTTCTTGTTTTCGTTCATTTTAGCTTTAATTCCTTCTAATATTCTATCATTAGTTTCTTTCTTTCTTTCTTGATATCTTTCATTCTAGCTTTAATACCATCTAACATTCTATCTTTAGTTTCTTTCCTTCTTTTTTTCCTGTTTTCTTTCATTTTAGCTTTAATACCTTCTAATGTCCTATATTTAGTTTCTTTCTTTCTTTCTTGATCTCTTTCATTCTAATTTTCAGACATTCTTACATTCTATCTTTAGTTTCTTTCTTTCTTTCTTTCTTTCTTGATTTCTTTCATTCTAGCTTTAATACCTTCTGACATTCTATCTTTAGTTTCTTTCTTTCTTTCTTGATATCTTTCATTCTAGCTTTAATATATTCTAGCATTCAAATTAAGCCTCCTTCTTTCTTGATTTCTTTAATTCTAGCTTTAATAACTTCTTACATTCTATCTTTAGTTTGTATCTTTCTTTCTTTCTTGATATCTTTCATTCTATCTTTATTGCCTTCTAACATTCTATCTTTACTTTCTGTCTTTCTTTCTTTCTTTCTTGTTTTCGTTTATTTTTGCTTTAATACCTTCTAATATTCTATTATTAGTTTCTTTCTTTCTCTCCTTCTTGATTTCTTTCATTCTAGCTTTAATGCCTTCTGACATTCTATCTTTAGTTTCTTTCTTTCTTTCTTTATATCTTTCATTCTAGCTTTAATAAATTCTAACATTCAAATTTAGTTTCTTTCTTTCTTGATTTCTTAAATTCTAGCTTTAATACCTTCTTACATTATATCTTTAGTTTGTATCTTTCTTTCTTTCTTGATATCATTTATTTTAGCTTTAATACCTTCTAACATTCTATCTCTCCTTTCTTTCTTTCTTTCTTTCTTTCTTTCTTTCTTTCTTTCTTTCTTTCTTGTTTTCATTCATTTTAGCTTTATTACCTTCTAATATTCTATCATTAGTTTCTTTCTTTCTTTCTTTCTTGATATCTTTCATTCTAGCTTTAATACCTTCTAACATTCTATCTTTACTTTCTTTCGTTCTTTCTTTCCTTCTTGTTTTCGTTTATTTTAGCTTTAATACCCTCTAATATTCTATCATTAGTTTCTTTCTTTCTTTCTTTCTTTCATGATATCTTTCATTCTAACTTTAATACATTCCAACATTCAAATTTAGTATCTTTCTTTCTTTCTTGATATCTTTCATTTTAGCTTTAATATCTTCTAACATTCAATCTCTAGTTTCCTTCTTTCTTTCTTGATATCTTTCATTTTAGCTTTAATTCCATCTGACATTCTATCTTTATTTTCTTTCTTTCTTTCTTTCTTGATATCTTTCATTCTAGCTTTAATACCTTCTGACATTCTATCTTTAGTTTCTTTCTTTCTTGATATCTTTCATTCTTGCTTGAATACATTCTAACATTCTATCTTTTGTTTCTTTCTTTCTTGATATCTTTCATTCTAGCTTTAATAACTTTTAACAATCTATCTTTATTTTCTTTCTTTCTTTCTTTCTTGATATCTTTCATTCTAGCTTTAATACCTTCTTACGTTAAATCTTTACTTTCCTTCTTTCTTTCTTGATTTCTTTCATTCTAGCTTTAATACCTTCTGACATTGTATTTTTAGTTTCTTTCTTTCTTTCTTGATATCTTTCATTCTAGCTTCAATACCTTCTAACATTCTGTCTTTAGTTTCTTTCTTTCTTTCTTTCTTTCTTGATATCTTTCATTTTAGCTTTAATATCTTCTAACATTCAATCTTTAGTTTCCTTCTTTCTTTCTTGATATCTTTCATTCTAGCTTTAATTCCATCTGACATTCTATCATTATTTTCTTTCTTTCTTTCTTTCTTTCTTGATATCTTTCATTCTAGCTTTAATACCTTCTGACATTCTATCTTTAGTTTCTTTCGTTCTTTCTTGATATCTTTCATTCTAGCTTTAATACATTCTAACATTCTATCTTTTGTTTCTTTCTTTCTTGATATCTTTCATTCTAGCTTTAATAACTTTTACCAATCTATCTTTAGTTTCTTTCTTTCTTTCTTGATATCTTTCATTCCAGCTTTAATACCTTCTTACGTTAAATCTTTACTTTCCTTCTTTCTTTCTTGATTTCTTTCATTCTAGCTTTAATACCTTTTGACATTCTATCTTTATTTTCTTTCTTTCTTTCTTGATATCTTTTATTCTAGCTTTAATATATTCTAGCATTCAAATTTAGTCTCCTTCTTTCTTGATTTCTTTAATTCTAGCTTTAATAACTTCTTACATTCTATCTTTAGTTTATATCTTTCTTTCTTTCTTGATATCATACATTCTGGCTTTAATACCTTCTAACATTCTATCTCTACTTTCTTTCTCTCTTTCTTTCTTTCTTGTTTTCATTCATTTTAGCTTTCTTACCTTCTAATATTCTGTCATTAGTTTCTTTCTTTCTTTCTTGATATCTTTCATTCTAGCTTTAATACCTTCTAACATTCTAACTTTAGTTTCTTTCCTTCTTTCTTTCTTGATATCTTTCATTTTCGCTTTAATATCTTCTAACATTCAATCTTTAGTTTCCTTCTTTCTTTCTTGATATCTTTCATTCTAGCTTTAATTCCATCTGACATTCTAGCTTTAGTTTCTTTCTTTCTTTGTTTTTTTCTTGATATCTTTCATTCTAGCTTTATTACCTTCTGATATTCTATCATTAGTTTCTCTCTTTCTTGATATCTTTCATTCTAGCTTCAATACCTTCTAACATTCTATCTTTAGTTTCTTTCCTTCTTTCTTTCTTGTTTTCTTTCATTTTAGCTTTAATACCTTCTAACGTTCTATCTTTAGTTTCTTTCTTTCTTTCTTTATTGTTTTCTTTCATTCTAGCTTTAATACTTTCTAACATTCCATCTTTAGTTTCTTTCTTTCTTTCTTGATATCTTTCATTCTAGTTTTAATACCTTCTAACATTCTATCATTAGTTTCTTTCTTTCTTTGTTTCTTTCTTGATATCTTTCATTCTAACTTTAATACCATCTAACATTCTATTTTTATTTTCTTTCTTTCTTTCCTGAGATCTTTCATTCTAGCTTTAAGGCCTTCTAACATTCTATCTTTAGTTTCTATCTTTCTTTTTCGATTTCTTTCATTCTAGCTTTAATAAATTCTAACATTCAATCTTTAGTTTCTTTTTTACTTTCTTGATATTTTTCATTCTAGCTTTAATACCTTCTAACATTCAATCTTTCGTTTCCTTCTTTCTTTCCTGATTTCTTTCATTCTAGCTTTACTACGTTCTGACATTCTATCTTTAGTTTCCTTCTTTCTTTCTTGATATATTTCATTCTAACTTTAATTCCATGTGACATTCTATCTTTATTTTCTTTTTTTCTAACTTTCTTGATATCTTTCATTCTAGCTTTAATACCTTCTGACATTCTATCTTTAGTTTCTTTCTTTCTTTCTTGATATCTTTCATTCTAGCTTTAATACATTCTAACATTCTATCTTTTGGTTCTTTCTTTCTTGATATCTTTCATTCTAGCTTTAATAACTTTTAACAATCTATCTTTAGTTTGTTTCTTTCTTTCTTTCTTGATATCTTTCATTCTAGCTTCAATACCTTCTAACATTCTATCTTTAGTTTCTTTCCTTCTTTCTTTCTTGTTTTCCTTCATTTTAGCTATAATACCTTCTAACGTTCTATCTTTAGTTTCTTTCTATCTTTCTTTCTTTCTTGATATCTTTCATTCTAGCTTGAATACCTTCTAACATTCTATCTTTACTTTCTTTCTTTCTTTCTTTCTTTCTTGTTTTCGTTCATTTTAGCTTTAATACCTTCTAACATTCTATCATTAGTTTCTTTCTTTCTTGATGTCTTTCATTCTAGCTTTAAGGCCTTCTAACGTTCTATCTTTAGTTTCTTTCTTTCTTTCTTTCTTGATATCTTTCATTCTAATTTTAATATATTCCTACATTCTATCTTTAGTTTCTTTCTTTCTTTCTGTCTTTCTTTCTTGATTTCTTTCATTCGATCTTTAATAACTTCTGACAGTCTATCTTTTCTTTCTTTCTTTGATTCTTGATATCTTTCATTCTAGCTTTTATAACTTCTAAATTTCTATCATTAGTTTTTTTTCTTTCTTTCTCGATTTCTTTCATTGTAGCTTTAATGCCTTCTAACATTCAATCTTTATTTTCTTTCTCTCTTGATATTTTTTATTCTAGCTTTAATACCTTCTAACATTCTATCTTTAGTTTCTTTGGTTCTTTCTTTCTTTCTTGTTTTTGTTTATTTTAGCTTTAATCCCTTCTAATATTCTATCATTAGTTTCTTTCTTTCTATCTTTCTTGATATCTTTCATTCCAATTTTAATACCATCTAACATTCTATCTTTAGTTTCTTTCTTTCTTTCTTTCTTTCTTGATATCTTTCATTCTATCTTTAATACCTTCTAACATTCAATCTTTAGTTTCTTTTCTTCTTTCTTTATTGTTTTCTTTCATTTTAGCATTAATACCTTCTAACGTTCTACCTTTCGTTTCTTTCTTTCTTTCTTGATATCTTTCATTCTATCTTTAATACTTTATAACATTCTATGTTTACTTTCTTTCTTTCTTTCTTATTTTCGTTCATTTTAACTTTAATACCTTCTAGTATTCTATCATTAGTTTCTTTCTGTCTTTCTTTCTTGATATCTCATTCTAGCTTTAATTCCATCTAACGTTCTAACTTTAGTTTCTTTCTTTCTTTCTTTCTTTCTTGATTTCTTTCATTCTAGCTTTAATACGTTCTGACATTCTATCTTTAGTTTCTTTCTTTCTTTCTTGATATCTTTCATTCTAGCTTTAATACATTCTAACATTCTATCTTTTGTTTCTTTCTTTCTTGATATCTTTCATTCTAGCTTTAATAACTTTTAACAATCTATCTTTAGTTTGTTTCTTTCTTTCTTTCTTGATATCTTTCATTCTAGCTTCAATACCTTCTAACATTCTATCTTTAGTTTCTTTCCTTCTTTCTTTCTTGATATCTTTCATTCTAGCTTGAATACCTTCTAACATTCTATCTTTACTTTCTTTCTTTCTTTCTTTCTTGTTTTCGTTCATTTTAGCTTTAATACCTTCTAACATTCTATCATTAGTTTCTTTCTTTCTTGATGTCTTTCATTCTAGCTTTAAGGCCTTCTAACATTCTATCTTTAGTTCCTTTCTTTCTTGTTTTCTTTCATTCATGCTTCAATACCTTCTAACATTCTATATTTAGTTTCTTTCTTTCTTTCTTTCTTGTTTTCTTTCATTTTAGCTTTAATATCTTCTAACATTCAATCTTTAGTTTCCTTCTTTCTTTCTTGATATCTTTCATTTTAGCTTTAATTCCATCTGACATTCTATCTTTATTTTCTTTCTTTCTTTCTTTCTTGATATCTTTCATTCTAGCTTTAATACCTTCTGACATTCTATCTTTAGTTTCTTTCTTTCTTGATATCTTTCATTCTTGCTTGAATACATTCTAACATTCTATCTTTTGTTTCTTTCTTTCTTGATATCTTTCATTCTAGCTTTAATAACTTTTAACAATCTATCTTTATTTTCTTTCTTTCTTTCTTGATATCTTTCATTCTTGCTTTTATACCTTCTTACATTCTCTCTTTAATTTCTTTCTTTCTTTCTTGATTTCCTTCATTCATGCTTTAATACCTTCTGACATTCTATCTTTAGTTTCTTTCTTTCTTTTTTGATTTCTTTCATTCATGCTTTAATACCTTCTAACATTCTATCTATACTTTCTTTCTTTCTTTCTTTCTTGTTTTCGTTCATTTTAGCTTTAATAACTTCTAAAATTCTATCATTAGTCTCTTTCTTTCTTTCTTGATATCTTTCATTTTAGCTTTAATATCTTCTAACATTCAATCTTTAGTTTCCTTCTTTCTTTCTTGATATCTTTCATTCTAGCTTTAATTCCATCTGACATTCTATCTTTATTTTCTTTCTTTCTTTCTTTCTTTCTTTCTTGATATCTTTCATTCTTGCTTTAATACATTCTAACATTCTATCTTTTGTTTCTTTCTTTCTTGATATCTTTCATTCTAGCTTTAATAACTTTTAACAATCTATCTTTAGTTTGTTTGTTTCTTTCTTTCTTGATATCTTTCATTCTAGCTTTAATACCTTCTTATGTTAAATCTTTAGTTTCCTTCTTTCTTTATTGTTTTCTTTCATTCTAGCTTCAATACCTTCTAACATTCTATCTTTAGTTTCTTTCCTTCTTTCTTTCTTGTTTTCTTTCATTTTAGCTTTAATACCTTCTAACGTTCTATCTTTAGTTACTTTCTTTCTTTCTTTCTTGATATCTTTCATTCTAACTTTAATACCATCTAACATTCTATCTTTATTTTCTTTCTTTCTTTTCTGAGATCTTTCATTCTTACTTTAAGGCCTTCTAACATTCTATCTTTAGTTTCTTTCTTTCTTTCTTGTTTTCTTTCATTTTAGCTTTAATACCTTCTAACGTTCTATCTTTAGTTTATTTCTTTCTTTCTTGATATCTTTCATTCTAATTTTAATACCTTCTAACGTTCTGTCTTTAGTTTCTATCTTTCTTTCTCGATTTCTTTCATTCTAGCTTTAATAAATTCTAACATTCAATCTTTAGTTTCTTTTTTTCTTTCTTGATATTTTTCATTCTAGCTTTAATACCTTCTAACATTCTATATTTACTTTCTTTCTCTTTCCTGTTTTCGTTCATTTTATCTTTAATAACTTCTAATATTCTATCATTAGTTTCTTTCTTTCTTTCTTTCTTTCTTGATATCTTTCATTCTAGCTTTAATACCATCTAACATTCTATCTGTAGTTTCTTTCTTTTTTCTTTCTTGATATCTTTCATTCTACCTTTAATACATTCTAACATTCAAATTTAGTCTCTTTCTTTCTTGATTTCTTTAATTCTAGCTTTAATACCTTCTTACATTCTATCTTTAGTTCGTATCTTCATTTCTTTCTTGATATCTTTCATTCTCTCTTTAATACCTTCTAACATTCTATCTTTACTTTCTTTCGTTCTTTCTTTCTTGATATTTTTCATTCTAGCTTTAATACCAACTAACATTCTATCTTTACTTTCTTTCGTTCTTTCTTTCTTTCTTGTTTTCGTTTATTTTAGCTTTAATACCTTCTAATATTCTATCATTAGTTTCTTTCTTTCTTTCTTTCATGCTATCTTTCATTCTAGCTTTAATACATTCTAACCTTCAAATTTAGTTTCTTTCTTTCTTGATTACTTTAATTCTAGCTTTAATACCTTCTTACATTCTATCTTTAGTTTATATCTTTCTTTCTTTCTTGATATCATTCATTCTAGCTTTAATACCGTCTAACATTCTATCTCTACTTTCTTTCTCTCTCTCTTTCTTTCTTGTTTTCTTTCATTTTAGCTTTAATACCTTCTAACGTTCTATCTTTACTTTCTTTCTTTCTTTCTTGATATCTTTCATTCTAGCTTTAATGCCTTCTAACATTCTATCTTAAGTTTCTTTCCTTCTTTCTTTCTTGTTTTCTTTCAGTTTAGCTTTAATACCTTCTAACGTTCTATCTTTCTTTCTTTCTTTCTTTCTTGATATCTTTCATTCTAGCTTGAATACCTTCTAACATTCTATCTTTACTTTCTTTCTTTCTTTCTTGTGTTCGTTCATTTAACTTTAATACCTTCTAACATTCTATCATTAGTTTCTTTCTTTCTTTCTTGATATCTTTCATTCTAGCTTTAAGGCCTTCTAACATTCTATCTTTAGTTTCTTTCTTTCTTGTTTTCTTTCATTTTAGCTTTAATACCTTCTAACGTTCTATCTTTAGTTTCTTTCTTTCTTTTTTTTCTTTCTTGTTTTCTTTCATTTTAGCTTTAATACCTTCTAACCTTCTATCTGTAGTTTCTTTCTTTATTTCTTGATATCTTTCATTCTAATTTTCATACCTTCTAAGGTTCTGTCTTTAGTTTCTTTCTTTCTTTCTTGATATCTTTCATTCTTGCTTTAATATCATCTTACATTCTATCTTTAATTTCTTTCTTTCTTTCTTGATTTCCTTCACTCATTCTTTAAAACCTTCTGACATTCTATCTTTAGTTTCTTTCTTTCTTTCTTGATTTCTTTCACTCATGCTTTAATACCTTCTAACATTCAATCTTTAATTTCTTTCTTTCTTTCTTGATATCTTTCATTCTAGCTGTAATACCTTCTAACATTCTATCTTTACTTTCTTTCTGTCTTTCTTTCTTGTTTTCGTTCATTTTTGCTTTTATACCTTCTAAAATTCTATCATTAGTTTCTTTCTTTCTTTCTTTCTTGATTTCCTTTATTCTAGCTTTAATACCTTCTACCATTCAATCTTTACTTTCTTTCTTTCTTTCTTTCTTGATATCTTTCATTCTAGCTTTAATGCCTTTGAACATTCTATCTTTAGTTTCCTTCTTTCTTTCCTGATTTCTTTCATTCTAGCTTTAATACTTTCTAACATTCTATATTTACTTTCTTTCTTTCTGTCTTTCTTTCTTGTTTTCGCTCATTTTAGCTTTAATACCTTCTAATATTCTATCATTAGTTTCTTCCTTTCTTTCTTTCTTGATTTCCTTTATTCTAGTTTTAATACCTTCTACCATTCAATCTTTACTATCTTTCTTTCTTTCTTCTTTTCGCTCATTTTAGCTTTAATACCGTCTAATATTCTATCATTAGTTTCTTTCTGTCTTTCTTTCTTGATATCTTTCATTCTAGCTTTAATTCCATCTAACGTTCTAACTTTAGTTTCTTTCCTTCTTTCTTTCTTTCTTGATTTCTTTCATTCTAGCTTTAATACGTTCTGACATTCTATCTTTAGTTTCTTTCTTTCTTTCTTGATATCTTTCATTCTAGCTTTAATATCTTTTAACAATCCATCTTTAGTTTGTTTCTTTCTTTCTTGATTTCTTTAATTCTAGCTTTAATACTTTCTTACATTCTATCTTTAGTTTCTTTCTTTCTTTCTTGATATCTTTCATTCTTGCTTTAATATCTTCTTACATTCTATCTTTAGTTTCTTTCTGTCTTTCTTTCTTGATTTCCTTCATTCATGCTTTAATACCTTCTGACATTCTATCTTTAGTTTCTTTCTTTCTTTCTTGTTTTCTTTCATTCTAGCTTTAATACCTTCTAACATTCAATCTTTAGTTTCCTTCTTTCTTTCTTGATATCTTTCATTCTAGCTTTAATTCCATCTGACATTCTATCTTATTTTCTTTCTTTCTTTCTTTCTTTCTTCATATCTTTCATTCTAGCTTTAATATATTCTAACATTCTATCTTTTGTTTCTTTCTTTCTTGATATATTTCATTCTAGCTTTAATAACTTTTTACAATCTATCTTTAGTTCCTTTCTTTCTTTCTTTCTTGATCTCTTTCATTCTAGCTTTAATACCTTCTAACATTATATCTTTATTTTCTTTCTTTCTGTTTCTTTCTTACTTGTTTTCGTTCATTTTAGCTTTATTACCTTCTAATATTCTTTCATTAATTTCTTTCTTTCTTGATACCTTTCATTTTAGCTTCAATACCTTCTAACATTCTATCCTTAGTTTCTTTCCTTCTTTCTTTCTTGTTTTCTTTCATTTTAGCTTTAATACCTTCTAACGTTCTATCTTAAGTTTCTTTCTTTCTTTCTTTCTTTCTTGTTTTCTTTCATTCTAGCTTTAATACTTTCTAAAATTCCATCTTTAGTTTCTATCTTTCTTTCTTGATATCTTTCATTCTAGCTTTAAAACCTTCTAACATTCTATCTTTACTTTCTTTCTTTCTTTCTTGTTTTCGTTCATTTTAGCTTTAATACCTTCTAACATTCTATCATTAGTTTCTTTCTTTCTTTGTTTCTTTCTTGATATCTTTCATTCTAACTTTAATACCATCTAACATTCTATCTTTAGTTCCTTTCTTTCGTTCTTTCTTTCTTGATATCTTTCATTCTATCTTTAAGGCCTTCTTACATTCTATCTTTAGTTTCTTTCTTTCTTTCTTGATATCTTTCATTCTAATTTTAATACCTTCTAACGTTCTGTCTTTAGTTTCTTTCTTTCTTTCTTGATATCTTTCATTCTTGCTTTAATACCTTCTTACATTCTATCTTTAATTTCTTTCTTTCGTGATTTCCTTCATTCATGCTTTAATACCTTCTGACATTCTATCTTTAGTTTCTTTCTTTCTTTGTTGATGTTTTTCATTCTAACTTTAATACCTTCTAACATTCTATATTTACTTTGTTTCATTCTCTTTCTTGTTTTCGTACATTTTAGCTTTAATACCTTCTAACGTTCTATCTTTAGTTTCTTTCCTTCTTTTTTCTTGATATCTTTCATTCTAAGTTTAATACCATCTAACATTCTATCTTTAGTTTCTTTCCTTCTTTCTTTCTTGATATATTTCATTCTAGCTTTAATACCATCTAATATTCTATCTTTAGTTTCTTTCTTTCTTTCTTTCTTGATATCTTTCATTTCTAGCTTTAATACCTTCTAACATTCTATCTTTAGTTTCTTTCCTTCTTTTTTCTTGTTTTCTTTCATTTTAGCTTTAATACCTTCTAATGTCCTATATTTAGTTTCTTTCTTTCTTTCTTGATCTCTTTCATTCTAATTTTAAGACATTCTTACATTCTATCTTTAGTTTCTTTCTTTCTTTCTTTCTTTCTTGGTTTCTTTAATTCTAGCTTTAGTACCTTCTTACATTCTATCTTTAGTTTCTTTCTTTCTTTCTTTCTTTCTTTCTTCTTTTCGTTTATTTTAGCTTTTATAACTTCTAATATTCTATTATTAGTTTCTTTCTTTCTTTCTTTCTTTCTTGATATCTTTCATTCTAGCTTTAATACATTCTAACATTCAAATTTAGTTTCTTTCTTTCTTGGTTTCTTTAATTCTAGCTTTAATACCTTCTTACATTATATCTTTAGTTTGTATCTTTCTTTCTTTCTTTCTTGATATCATTCATTCTAGCTTTAATACCTTCTAACATTCTATCTCTACTTTCTTTCTTTCTTGTTTTCATTCATTTTAGCTTTAATACCTTCTACCATTCAATCTTTACTTTCTTTCTTTTTCTTGATATCTTTCATTCTAGCTTTAATGCCTTCTAACATTCTATCTTTAGTTTCTTTCCTTCTTTCTTTCTTGTTTTCTTTCATTTTAGCTTTAATACCTTCTAACGTTCTATTTTTAGTTTCTTTCGTTCTTTCTTTCTTGATATCTTTCATTCTAGCTTTAATTCCATCTAACGTTCTAACTTTAGTTTCTTTCTTTCTTTCTTTCTTTCTTGATTTCTTTCATTCTAGCTTTAATACGTTCTGACATTCTATCTTTAGTTTCTTTCTTTCTTTCTTGATATCTTTCATTCTAGCTTTTATATCTTTTAACAATCCATCTTTAGTTTGTTTCTTTCTTTCTTGATTTCTTTAATTCTAGCTTTAATACTTTCTTACATTCTATCTTTAGTTTCTTCCTTTCTTTCTTGATATCTTTCATTCTTGCTTTAATATCTTCTTACATTCTATCTTTAGTTTCTTTCTTTCTTTCTTATTTTCTATCATTCTAGCTTTAATACCTTCTAACATTCAATCTTTAGTTTCCTTCTTTCTTTCTTGATATCTTTCATTCTAGCTTTAATTCCATCTGACATTCTATCTTTATTTTCTTTCTTTCTTTCTTTCTTTCTTGATATCTTTCATTCTAGCTTTAATACATTCTAACATTCTATCTTTTGTTTCTTTCTTTCTTGATATCTTTCATTCTAGTTTTAATAACTTTTAACAATCTATCTTTAGTTTCTTACTTTCTTTCTTTCTTGATATCTTTCATTCTAGCTTTATTACCTTCTAACATCATATCTTTACTTTCTTTCTCTCTGTTTCTTTCTTTCTTGTTTTCGTTCTTTTTAGCTTTATTACCTTCTAATATTCTATCATTAGTTTCTTTCTTTCTTGATATCTTTTATTCTAGCTTCAATACCTTCTAACATTCTATCTTTAGTTTCTTTCCTTCTTTCTTTCTTGTTTTCTTTCATTTTAGCTTTAATACCTTCTAACGTTCTATCTTTAGTTTCTTTCTTTCTTTCTTTCTTGTTTTCTTTCATTCTAGTTTTAATACTGTCTAACATTCCATCCTTAGTTTCTTTCTTTCTTTCTTGATATCTTTCATTCTAGCTTTAATACATTCTAACATTCTATCTTTTGTTTCTTTCTTTCTTGATATCTTTCATTCTAGCTTTAATAACTTTTAACAATCTATCTTTAGTTTCTTTCTTTCTTTCTTTCTTGATCTCTTTCATTCTAGCTTTAATACCTTCTAACATTATATCTTTACTTTCTTTCTTTCTGTTTCTTTCTTATTTGTTTTCGTTCATTTTAGCTTTATTACCTTCTAATATTCTATCATTCGTTTCTTTCTTTCTTGATATCTTTTATTCTAGCTTCAATACCTTCTAACATTCTATCTTTAGTTTCTTTCCTTCTTTCTTTCTTGTTTTCTTTCATTTTTGGTTTAATACCTTCTAACGTTCTATCTTAAGTTTCTTTCTTTCTTTCTTTCTTGTTTTCTTTCATTCTAGCTTTAATACTTTCTAACATTCCATCTTTAGTTTCTTTCTTTCTTTCTTGATATCTTTCATTCTAGCTTTAATACCTTCTAACGTTCTATCTTTCTTTCTTTCTTTCTTTCTTTCTTTCTTGTTTTCGTTCATTTTAGCTTTAATACCTTCTAACATTCTATCATTAGTTTCTTTCTTTCTTTCTTTCTTGATATCTTTCATTCTAAGTTTAATACCTTCTTACATTCTATCTTTTTTTCTTGTTTTTTTTCCTTTTTATTATTATTATTATGTATAAAATCCATCTGTGCTTATTTAACATCGTGTCACCTGGGTTCAGCTTATAATCCTTTGTTAATACAACTACAGTATATATTAGGCTCTTAATCCATACAACGTGTTTCTAGCCATTGATAAAACAAGTTCCATGTTTGATAATATTCTGTATCTTCCTTTCCTCTGATTTTTCAATGTCAGTCTATCCATTTCGGCGCAGTCCAATATCTTTTTAATTATTTCTTGATCTGTAGGTGTTTCTTCATTTTTCCAGTGTTGTGCAAATGTAATCCTTGCAGCTGTTAAGATATGCAGTATTAAATATACGTTTTGTTTATCAACACTTTCTGGTATTATACCTAATAAAAAGAGTTCTGGTTTAAAATCTACATGTTTTTTGGTTATTTTAACAAGCCATATATGTACTTTTTTCCAAAAATTGTTTGTTTTATCACAGGTCCACCAAAGATGATAATAAGTTCCAGTTTTTTTATGACATTTCCAGCATTTACTTGACCTATTAGGTTACATTTTAGCTAGTCTATCGGGTGGTAAATGCCATCTATAAAACATTTTATATAGGTTCTCTTTATACGATGTTGCCATTGTCATTTTATAGTTTCTAGACCACAGTTTTTGCCATTTTTCAAAGTTAATATTATACTCCAAAAATTTTTGCCCATTGAACCATCGTTTCTTTGACCTGTTCATCTTCCATTTTCCAATTTAAAAGAAATTTATATATTTTCCTAATTAATTTATCATCTGATGTTAACATTGTTTGGTCAAACATTGTCTGTTCTTTATAAAAATCATACATTTTGAGTCCCTTTCATATCTAGATTGTATTTGCATTATGGGCCCACCACGATGCGTCTAATCCCTGGTCTATAAGGTCTTGTTTCGATTTTAATCTCCTGTCTGTATCTAAGATATCTGCATAAGTCAAAATTTTTTCAAAGTTCAGAAGATTGGGATGAACAAATGCTTCTATAGGCGAAACCCATCCTGGTATTTTTGTGTACATTTTCAATTTTATCTTTTCCCATATTATATACAAGGAGTTTCTAATATAGTGGTTTTGAAAATACCTGTGGGTTTTACCTTTCTGATACCATAAAAAGGCATGCCAACCTAACTGTAAATCATGCCCTTCTAAATACAAAAGTCTTTTGTTTTTCAGACAAATCCATTCTTTCAGCCACATTAGGACAGATGCTTGATAGTATAAGGTCCAGTCGGTAAACCAAAGCCTCCTTTTTCCTTGGATTCTTGGAGCATTTTCAATTTTATTCTGGCTTTCTTCCCTTGCCAAATAAATTTTAATATCGCTTTATTTAGATCATCAAAATATTTCTTCTCTATTTTCACTGGCACTGTTTGAAACAGAAAGAGTAGTTTTGGCAAGATGTTCATTTTGATTGTTGCAATTCTTCCTAGTAGTGATAATTGTAGATTTTTCCATTTTTCTAGGTCCATTTTTATTTGGTTAAGTAGTTTTATGTAATTATCTTCTTTTATAGTTACGCATCTGGCAGTTAAATATATTCCAAGGTATTTAACTTTTTTAACTATTTGTAGGTCTGACATCTCTGAGAGTTGATTTTTTTGTTTGGCTGTTAAATTTTTCACTATAACTTTAGTTTTTTCTTTGTTTATCTTCAATCCTGCTACTTTTCCGAATTCATCAATTTTCTCCAATAGTCTCAATGTTGTTTCCAACGGATCTTCCAAAATAAACACCAAGTCATCTGCAAATGCTTGTAATTTATAACTCTCGTCCTTTATTTTGGTGCCTTTGATTTCTAGATCATTCCTCACATTTCTATTTAATACTTCCAAAGTTAATATGAATAACAATGGAGAGAGCGGACATCCCTGTCTAGTGCCTTTTTTTATATTAATATTATCCGTCAATTCACCATTTACAATTACTTTAGCTATTTGTTCATTATAGATTGTCTCAATTGCATTTATGAAGTTTGTGCCAAAGTCCATAGCTTTTATTTGCTGTTTCATAAATTGCCAATTCATATTATCAAATGCTTTTTGGGCATCCAGAAATATTAATGCCATTTGTTTCTCTGTATGCACCTCATAATATTCTAATATGTCTAAGATTATCCTTAGGTTGTACCTTAGTTGTCTTTTTGGCAAAAATCCATTTTGGTCTGAATGAATGAACTCCATTAAGAATTTTTTCAATCTTTCCGCTATAATTACTGCGAAGATTTTATAGTCGACATTCAATAATGATATTGGTCTAAAAAATTTTATTTGTGTAGAGTCCGTATCTTCTTTTGGTATTAGGGTGATATATGCCTCTAGCCATGTCTTGGGTATTTTAGCTTCTAATAGAACTTCGTTGCAGACCTCTTTTATTGGTAGGCTTAATATATCTTGGAAGGATTTATAAAATTCCGCTGGTAATCAGTCTGGTCCTGGGGTTTTATCATTTTTTTGTTTTTTATGGCTTCTATTATTTCCATCATTGTTATTTTCTCATTTAGGCGACTTTTGATGTTTTCTGGTACTTTAGGGAGGTTTGCTTTTTCGATATATTGTATTGTTTTTTCAAGGGAAAATTCTTGAATATCATACAGATTAGCATAATATTCTTTAGTTATTTTTTTTATTTTCTCTTTTTGATATTGTAAATTTCCATTTTCATCTTGTAGCTTCCTTATTAATCTTTTTTGTTTTTCTTTTTTCAATCTATAGGATAGCCATCTTCCAGGTTTGTTGGCATTCTCAAAGAAATTTTGTTTAGCCCTTTTAACTTGTTGAGCTAATTCTTCTGATTCTATTAAGTTTAATTTATGTTTCACTATCTCCATCTGGTTTTTAAGGATTTTCTTCTGCGGTTCTTTTCGTAGTTCTAGCTCCAGTTTTTTAAATTCTTCCTTCAGTTTTGTAAGTTGTTGGTTTTTTTCTTTATTCCTTTTGGCTATATATGATATGGCTAATCCTCTGAAATATGCTTTGGCTGTGTCCCAAATCGTTTGGAGTGATGTTTCCTCTTTTTTATTTTCTTTGAAGAAGAATTCCATTTCTTTTTTAGTTCTTTCCACAAATTCTTTATCCTTCAATATTCCCTGATTTAAGGTCCATCTTGTCTTTTCTTTTTCTCTTCCTTTCCACCGCATTTTCATTGGATTATGATCTGCCCAAATATTGGTTTCTATTTCTACTTCCTGTATTTCAGTTTTTAATTCTGAGGATAGCCAGATCATATCTATTCTCGACCAAGATTCATGCCTGTTTGAGTAGAAGGTAAATTGAGAGCTTTTAGTGTTTGTTTTTCTTTTCTTTCTTGATTTCCTTTATTCTAGCTTTAATACCTTCTACCATTCAATCTTTACTTTCTTTCATTCTTTTCTTTCTTTCTTGTTTTCGTTCATTTTAGCTTTAATACCTTTCTAACATTCTATCATTAGTTTCTTTCTTTCTTTCTTGATATCTTTCATTCTAGCTTTAAGGCCTTCTAACATTCTATCTTTAGTTTCTTTCTTTCTTGTTTTCCTTTCATTTTAGCTTTAATACCTTCTAACGTTCTATCTTTAGTTTCTTTCTTTCTTTCTTGATATCTTTCATTCTAGCTTGAAAACCTTCTAACATTCTATCTTTACGTTCTTTCTTTCTTCTTTTCGTTCATTTTAGCTTTAATACCTTCTAACATTCTATCATTAGTTTCTTTCTTTCTTTCTTGATATCTTTCATTCTAGCTTTAAGGCCTTATAACATTCAATCTTTAGTTTCTTTCTTTCTTGTTTTCTTTCATTTTAGCTTTAATACCTTCTAACATTCTATATTTAGTTTCTTTCTTTCTTTCTTGTTTTCTTTCATTTTAGCTTAATACCTTCTAACCTTCTATCTTTAGTTTCTTTCTTTCTTTCTTGATATCTTTCATTCTAGCTTGAAAACCTTCTAACATTCTATCTTTACGTTCTTTCTTTCTTCTTTTCGTTCATTTTAGCTTTAATACCTTCTAACATTCTATCATTAGTTTCTTTCTTTCTTTCTTGATATCTTTCATTCTAGCTTTAAGGGCCTTATAACATTCAATCTTTAGTTTCTTTCCTTTCTTGTTTTCTTGTTTTCGTTCATTTTAGCTTTAATACCTTCTAACATTCTATCATTAGTTTCTTTCCTTCTTTTTTTCTTGATATCTATCATTCTACTTTAATACCATCTAACATTCTATCTTTAGTTTCTTTCCTTCTTTCTTTCTTGATATCTTTCATTCTAGCTTTAATACGATCTAACATTCTATCTTTAGTTTCTTTCTTTCTTTCTTTCTTGATATCTTTCATTTCTAGCTTTAATACCTTCTAATGTCCCTGTATTTAGTTTTCTTTCTTTCTTTCTTGATCTCTTTCATTCTAATTTTAAGACATTCTTACATTCTATCTTTAGTTTCTTTCTTTCTTTCTTTTTTTCTTGATTTCTTTAATTCTAGCTTTAATACCTTCTTACATTCTATCTTTAGTTTCTTTCTTTCTTTCTTTCTTGTTTTCGTTTATTTAGCTTTAATACCTTCTAATATTCTATTATTAGTTTCTTTCTTTCTTTCTTGATATCTTTCATTCTAGCTTTAATACAATCTAACATTCAAATTTAGTTTCTTTCTTTCTTGGTTTCTTTAATTCTAGCTTTAATACCTTCTTACATTATATCTTTAGTTTGTATCTTTCTTTCTTTCTTTCTTGATATCATTCATTCTAGCTTTAATACTTCTAACATTCTATCTCTACTTTCTTTCTTTCTTTCTTTCTTGTTTTCATTCATTTTAGCTTTAATACCTTCTACCATTCAATCTTTACTTTCTTTCTTTCTTTCTTGATATCTTTGATTCTAGCTTTAATGCCTTCTAACATTCTATCTTTAGTTTCTTTCCTTCTTTCTTTCTTGTTATCTTTTATTTTAGCTTTAATACCCTTCTAACGTTCTATCTTTAGTTCTTTCCTTTCTTTCTTTCTTGATATCTTTCATTCTAGCTTGAATACCTTATAACATTCTATCTTTACTTTCTTTCCTTTCTTTCTTTCTTGTTTTCGTTCATTTTAGCTTTAATTACCTTCTAACATTCTATCATTAGTTTGTTTCTTTCTTTCTTGATATCTTTCATTCTAGCTTTAAGGCCTTCTAACATTCTATCTTTAGTTTCTTTCTTTCTTGTTTTCTTTCATTTTAGCTTTAATACCTTCTAACGTTCTATCTTTAGTTTCTTTCTTTCTTTCTTTCTTGTTTTCTTTCATTTTACCTTTAATTACCTTCTAACGTTCTGTCTTTAGTTTCTTTTCTTTCTTTCTTGATATCTTTCATTCTTGCTTTAATACCTTCTTACATTCTATCTTTAATTTCTTTCTTTCTTTCTTGATTTCCTTCACTCATGCTTTAAAACCTTCTGACATTCTATCTTTAGTTTCTTTCTTTCTTTCTTGATTTCTTTCATTCATGCTTTAATACCTTCTAACATTCAATCTTTATTTCTTTCGTTCTTTCTTGATATCTTTCATTCTAGCTTTAATACCTTCTAACTTTCTATCTTTACTTTCTTTCTTTCTTTCTCTCTTTCTTGTTTTCGTTCATTTTACCTTTAATAACTTCTAAAATTCAATCATTGGTTTCTTTCTTTCTTTCTTTCTTGATTTCCTTTATTCTAGCTTTAATACCTTCTACCATTCAATCTTTACTTTCTTTCTTTCTTTCTTTCTTTCTTGTTTTCGTTCATTTTAGCTTTAATACCTTCTAACATTCTATCATTAGTTTCTTTCTTTCTTTCTTGATATCTTTCATTCTAGCTTTAAGGCCTTCTAACATTCTATCTTTAGTTTCTTTCTTTCTTGTTTTCTTTCATTTTAGCTTTAATACCTTCTAACGTTCTATCTTTAGTTTCTTTCTTTCTTTCTTGATATCTTTCTTTCTAGCTTGAAAACCTTCTAACATTCTATCTTTACGTTCTTTCTTTCTTCTTTTCGTTCATTTTAGCTTTATACCTTCTAACATCTATCATTAGTTTCTTTCTTTCTTTCTTGATATCTTTCATTCTAGCTTTAAGGCCTTATAACATTCAATCTTTAGTTTCTTTCTTTCTTGTTTTCTTTCATTTTAGCTTTAATACCTTCTAACATTCTATATTTAGTTTCTTTCTTTCTTTCTGTTTTTCTTTCATTTAGCTTTAATACCTTCTAACCTTCTATCTTTCTTTCTTTCTTCTTTCTTGATATCTTTCATTCTAGCTTTGAAAACCTTCTAACATTCTATCTTTACGTTCTTTCTTTCTTCTTTTCGGTTCATTTTAGCTTTAATACCTTCTAACATTCTATCATTAGTTTCTTTCTTTCTTCTTGATATCTTTCATTCTAGCTTTAAGGCTTATAACATTCAATCTTTAGTTTCTTTCTTTCTTGTTTTCTTGTTTTCGTTCATTTTAGCTTTAATACCTTCTAACATTCTATCATTAGTTTCTTTATTCTTTTTTTCTTGATATCTTTCATTCTAACTTTAATACCATCTAACATTCTATCTTTAGTTTCTTTCCTTCTTTCTTTCTTGATATCTTTCATTCTAGCTTTAATACGATCTAACATTCTATCTTTAGTTCTTTCTTTCTTTCTTTCTTGATATCTTTCATTTCTAGCTTAATACCTTCTAATGTCCTGTATTTAGTTTCTTTCTTTCTTTCTTGATCTCTTTCATTCTAATTTTAAGACATTCTTACATTCTATCTTTAGTTTCTTTCTTTCTTTCTTTTTTTCTTGATTTCTTTAATTCTAGCTTTAATACCTTCTTACATTCTATCTTTAGTTCTTTCTTTCTTTCTTTCTTGTTTTCGTTTATTTTAGCTTTAATACCTTCTAATATTCTATTAATTAGTTTCTTTCTTTCTTTCTTGATATCTTTCATTCTAGCTTTAATACAATCTAACATTCAAATTTAGTTTCTTTCTTTCTTGGTTTCTTTAATTCTAGCTTTAATACCTTCTTACATTATATCTTTAGTTTGTATCTTTCTTTCTTTCTTTCTTGATATCATTCATTCTAGCTTTAATACCTTCTAACATTCTATCTCTACTTTCTTTCTTTCTTTTCTTTCTTGTTTTCATTCATTTTAGCTTTAATACCTTCTACCATTCAATCTTTACTTTCTTTCTTTCTTTCTTGATATCTTTGATTCTAGCTTTAATGCCTTCTAACATTCTATCTTTAGTTTCTTTCCTTCTTTCTTCTTGTTTTCTTTTATTTTTAGCTTTAATACCTTCTAACGTTCTATCTTTAGTTTCTTTCTTTCTTTCTTTCTTGATATCTTTCATTCTAGCTTGAATACCTTATAACATTCTATCTTTACTTTCTTTCTTTCTTTCTTTCTTTCTTGTTTTCGTTCATTTTAGCTTTAATACCTTCTAACATTCTATCATTAGTTTGTTTCTTTCTTTCTTGATATCTTTCATTCTAGCTTTAAGGCCTTCTAACATTCTATCTTTAGTTTCTTTCTTTCTTGTTTTCTTTCATTTTAGCTTTAATACCTTCTAACGTTCTATCTTTAGTTTCTTTCTTTCTTTCTTTCTTTCTTGTTTTCTTTCATTTTACCTTTAATACCTTCTACGTTCTGTCTTTAGTTTCTTTCTTTCTTTCTTGATATCTTTCATTCTTGCTTTAATACCTTCTTACATTCTATCTTTAATTTCTTTCTTTCTTTCTTGATTTCCTTCACTCATGCTTTAAAACCTTCTGACATTCTATCTTTAGTTTCTTTCTTTCTTTTCTTGATTTTCTTTCATTCATGCTTTTAATACCTTCTAACATTCAATCTTTAATTTCTTTCGTTCTTTCTTGATATCTTTCATTCTAGCTTTAATACCTTCTAACTTTCTATCTTTACTTTCTTTCTTTCTTTCTCTCTTTCTTGTTTTCGTTCATTTTAGCTTTAATAACTTCTAAAATTCAATCATTGGTTTCTTTCTTTCTTTCTTTCTTGATTTCCTTTATTCTAGCTTTAATACCTTCTACCATTCAATCTTTACTTTCTTTCTTTCTTTCTTGATATCTTTCATTTTAGCTTTAATACCTTCTAACATTCTATCTTTAGTTTCTTTCCTTCCATCTTTCTTGTTTTCTTTCATTTTAGCTTTAATACCTTCTAACGTTCTATCTTTAGTTTCTTTCTTTCTTTCTTGATATCTTTTCATTCTAGCTTGAATACCTTCTAACATTCTATCTTTACTTTCTTTCTTTCTTCTTTCTT
The DNA here is from genome assembly GCA_037013535.1 of Intellagama lesueurii. Taxonomy (NCBI): domain Eukaryota; kingdom Metazoa; phylum Chordata; class Lepidosauria; order Squamata; family Agamidae; genus Intellagama; species Intellagama lesueurii. The sequence continues at coordinate 17,468,810 of JBAJHW010000013.1, forward strand.
TCTTGTTTTCGTTCATTTTAGCTTTAATACCTTCTAACATTCTATCATTAGTTTCTTTCTTTCTTTCTTGATATCTTTCATTCTAGCTTTAAGGCCTTCTAACATTCTATCTTTAGTTTCTTTCTTTCTTGTTTTCTTTCATTTTAGCTTTAATACCTTCTAACGTTCTATCTTTAGTTTCTTTCTTTCTTTCTTTCTTGTTTTTTCTTTCATTTTAGCTTTAATACCTTCTAACCTTCTATCTGTAGTTTCTTTCTTTCTTTCTTGATATCTTTCATTCTAATTTTAATACCTTCTAACGTTCTGTCTTTAGTTTCTTTCTTGCTTTCCTTGATATCTTTCATTCTTGCTTTAATACCTTCTTACATTCTATCTTTAATTATTTTCTTTCTTTCTTGATTTCCCTCACTCATGCTTTAAAACCTTCTGACATTCTATTTTTAGTTTCCTTCTTTCTTTCTTGATATTTTTCATTCTAGCTTTAATTCCATCTGACATTCTATCTTTATTTTGTTTCTTACTTTCTTTCTTTCTTGATATCTTTCATTCTAGCTTTAATACATTCTAACATTCTATCTTTTGTTTCTTTCTTTCTTGATATCTTTCATTCTAGTTTTAATAACTTTTAACAATCTATCTTTAGTTTCTTACTTTCTTTCTTTCTTGATTATTTTTTCATTCTAGCTTTATTACCTTCTAATCATATTATCTTTACTTTCTTTCTTTCTGTTTCTTTCTTTCTTGTTTCGTTCTTTTTAGCTTTATTACATTCTAATATTCTATCATTAGTTTCTTTTTTTTCTTGATATCTTTCATTCTAACTTTAATACCATCTAACATTCTATCTTTTAGTTTCTTTCCTTCTTTCTTTCTTGATATCTTTCATTCTAGCTTTAATACCATCTAACATTCTATCTTTAGTTTATTTCTTTCTTACTTTCTTGATATCTTTCATTTCTAGCTTTAATACCTTCTAACATTCTATCTTTAGTTTCTTTCCTTCTTTTTTTCTTTTTTTTCTTTCATTTTAGCTTTAATACCTTCTAATGTCCTATATTTAGTTTCTTTCTTTCTTTTCTTGATCTCTTTCATTCTAATTTTAAGACATTCTTACATTCTATCTTTAGTTTCTTTCTTTCTTTCTTTCTTGATTTCTTTAATTCTAGCTTCAATACCTTCTTACATTCTAACTTTAGTTTCTTTCTTTCTTTCTTTCTTTCTTTCTTGTTTTCGTTAATTTTAGCTTTAATACTTCTAATATTCTATTATTAGTTTCTTTCTTTCTTTCTTTCCTTGATATCTTTCATTCTAGCTTTAATACATTCTAACATTCAAATTTAGTTTCTTTCTTTCTTGGTTTCTTTAATTCTAGCTTTAATACCTTCTTACATTATATCTCTTAGTTTGTATCTTTCTTTCTTTCTTTCTTGATATCATTCATTCTAGCTTTAATACCTTCTAACATTCTATCTCTACTTTCTTTCTTCTTTCTTTCTTTCTTGTTTTCATTCATTTTAGCTTTAATACCTTCTACCATTCAATCTTTACTTTCTTTCTTTCTTTCTTGATATCTTTCATTCTAGCTTTAATGCCTTCTAACATTCTATCTTTAGTTTCTTTCCTTCTTTCTTTCTTGTTTTCTTTCATTTTAGCTTTAATACCTTCTAACGTTCTATCTTTAGTTTCTTTCTTTCTTTCTTGATCTGCTTTCATTCTAGCTTGAAAACCTTCTAACATTCTATCTTTACGTTTCTTTCTTTCTTCTTTTCGTTCATTTTAGCTTTAATACCTTCTAACATTCTATCATTAGTTTCTTTCTTTCTTTCTTGATATCTTTCATTCTAGCTTTAAGGCCTTATAACATTCAATCTTTAGTTTCTTTCTTTCTTGTTTTCTTTCATTTTAGCTTTAATACCTTCTAACATTCTATATTTAGTTTCTTTCTTTCTTTCTTTCTTGTTTTCCTTTCATTTTAGCTTTAATACCTTTCTAACCTTCTATCTGTAGTTTCTTTCATTCTTTCTTGATATCTTTCATTCTAATTTTAATACCTTCTAACGTTCTGTCTTTAGTTTCTTTCTTTCTTTCTTGATATCTTTCATGATTGCGTTAATACCTTCTTACATTCTATCTTTAATTTCTGTCTTTCTTTCTTGATTTCCTTCACTCATGCTTTAAAACCTTCTGAAATTCTATCTTTAGTTTCTTTTTTTCTTGATTTCTTTCATTCATGCTTTAATACCTTCTAACATTCAATCTTTAATTTCTTTCTTTCTTTCTTAATATCTTTCATTCTAGCTTTAATACCTTCTAACTTTCTATCTTTACTTTCTTTCTTTCTTTCTTTCTTGTTTTCGTTCATTTTAGCTTTAATAACTTCTAAAATTCAATCATTGGTTTCTTTCTTTCTTTCTTTCTTGATTTCCTTTATTCTAGCTTTAATACCTTCTACCATTCAATCTTTACTTTCTTTCTTTCTTTCTTGATATCTTTTAATCTAGCTTTTAATACCTTCTAACATTCTATCTTTAGTTTCTTTCCTTCTTTCTTTCTTGTTTTCTTTCATTTTAGCTTTAATACCTTCTAACGTTCTATCTTTAGTTTCTTTCTTTCTTTCTTGATATCTTTCATTCTAGCTTGAATACCTTCTAACATTCTATCTTTACTTTCTTTCTTTCTTTCTTGTTTTCGTTCATTTTAGCTTTAATACCTTCTAACATTCTATCATTAGTTTCTTTCTTTCTTTCTTGATATCTTTCATTCTAGCTTTAAGGCCTTCTAACATTCTATCTTTAGTTTCTTTCTTTCTTGTTTTCTTTCATTTTAGCTTTAATACCTTCTAACGTTCTATTTTTTAGTTTCTTTCTTTCTTTCTTTCTTTCTTTCTTTCTTGTTTTCTTTCATTTTAGCTTTAATACCTTCTAACCTTCTATCTGTAGTTTCTTTCTTTCTTTCTTGATATCTTTCATTCTAATTTTAATACCTTCTAACGTTCTGTCTTTAGTTTCTTTCTTGCTTTCTTGATATCTTTCATTCTTGCTTTAATACCTTCTTACATTCTATCTTTAATTTCTTTCTTTCTTTCTTGATTTCCTTCACTCATGCTTTAAAACCTTCTGACATTCTATCTTTCGTTTCCTTCTTTCTTTCTTGATTTCTTTCATTCATGCTTTAATACCTTCTAACATTCAATCTTTAATTTCTTTCGTTCTTTCTTGATATCTTTCATCTAGCTTTAATAACTTCTAACTTTCTATCTTTACTTTCTTTCTTTCTTTCTTGTTTTCGTTCATTTTAGCTTCAATAACTTCTAAAATTCAATCATTGGTTTCTTTCTTTCTTTCTTTCTTGATTTCCTTTATTCTAGCTTTAATAACTTCTACCATTCAATCTTTACTTTCTTTCTTTCTTTCTTGATATCTTTCATTCTAGCTTGAATACCTTCTAACATTCCTATCATTAGTTTCTTTCTTTCTTTCTTGATATCTTTCATTCTAGCTTTAATACCTTCTAACGTTCTATCTTAAGTTTCTTTCTTTCTTTCTTGATTTCTTCAATTCTAGCTGTAATACTTTCTTACATTCTATCTTTAGTTTCTTTCTTATTGATATCTTTCATTCTAGCTTCAATACCTTCTAACGTTCTATGTTTAGTTTCTTTATTTCTTTCTTTCTTGTTTTCTTTCATTCTAGTTTTCATACTTTCTAACATTCCATCGTAGTTTCTTTCTTTCTTTCTTGATATCTTTCATTCTAGCTTTAATACCTTCTAACATTCTATCTTTAATTTCTTTCTTTCTTTCTTTCTTGTTTTCGTTCTTTTTAGCTTTAATACCTTCTAACATTCTATCATTAGTTTCTTTCTTTCTTTGTTTCTTTCTTGATATCTTTCATTTTAACTATAATACCATCTAACATTCTATCTTTCGTTTCTTTCTTTCTTTCTTTCTTGATATCTTTCATTCTAGCTTTAAGGATTTCTAACAGTCTATCTTTAGTTTCTTTCCTTCTTTCTTTCTTGTTTTCTTTCATTTTAGCTTTAATACCTTCTTACCTTCTATCTGTAGTTTCTTTCTTTCTTTCTTGATATCTTTCATTCTAGCTTTAATACCTTCTAACATTCTATCTTTACTTCTTTCTTTCTTTCTTTCTTTCTTGTTTTCCTTCAGTTTAGCTTTAATACCTTTTAACATTCTATCATTAGTTTCTTTCTTTCTTTGTTTCTGTCTTGATATCTTTCATTCTAACTTTAATACCATCTAACATTCTATCTTTAGTTTCTTTCTTTCTTTCTTGATATCTTTCATTCTAGCTTTAAGGATTTCTAACAGTCTATCTTTAGTTTCTTTCCTTCTTTCTTTTCTTCTTTTATTTCATTTTAGCTTTAATACCTTCTAAAGTTCTATCTTTAGTTTTCTTTCTTTCTTTCTTGATATCTTTCATTCTAATTTTAATACCTTCTTACATTCTATCTTTAGTTTCTTTCTTTCTTTCTTGATATTTTTCATTCTAGCTTTAATACCTTCTAACATTCTATATTTACTTTCTTTCTTTCTCTTTCTTGTTTTCTTTTCATTTTAGCTTTAATTCCTTCTAATATTCTATCATTAGTTTCTTTCTTTCTTTCTTGATATCTTTCATTCTAGCTTTAATACCATCTAACATTCTATTTTTAGTTTCTTTCTTTCTATCTTTCTTGATATCTTTCATTTCTAGCTTTAATACCTTCTAACATTCTATCTTTAGTTTTTTTTCCTTCTTTTTTTCCTGTTTTCTTTCATTTTAGCTTTAATACCTTCTAATGTCCTATATTTAGTTTCTTTCTTCTTTCTTTCTTGATCTCTTTCATTCTAATTTTAGACATTCTTACATTCTATCTTTAGTTTCTTTCTTTCTTTCTTTCTTTCTTGATTTCTTTCATTCTAGCTTTAATACCTTCTGACATTCTATCTTTAGATACTTTCTTTCTTTCTTTCTTTCTTGTTTTCGTTCATTTTAGCGTAATACATTCTAACATTCTATCATTAGTTTCTTTCTTTCTTTGTTTCTTTCTTGATATCTTTCATTCTAACTTTAATACCATCTAACATTCTATCTTTAGTTTCTTTCTTTCTTTCTTTCTTGATATCTTTCATTCTAGATTTAGGAATTCTAACAGTCTATCTTTAGTTTCTTTCCTTCTTTCTTTCTTGTTTTCTTTCATTTTTAGCTTTAATAAATTCTTACCTTCTATCTGTAGTTTCTTTCTTTCTTCTTGATATCTTCATTCTAATTTTAATATCTTCTAAACATTCTGTCTTTAGTTTCTTTCTTTCTTTCTTGATATCATTCATTCTAGCTTTTAATACCATCTAACATTCTATTTTTTAGTTTCTTTCTTTCTATCTTTCTTGATATCTTTCATTTCTAGCTTTAATACCTTCTAACATTCTATCTTTAGTTTCTTTCCTTCTTTTTTCCTGTTTTCTTTCATTTTAGCTTTAATACCTTCTAATGTCCTATATTTAGTTTCTTTCTTTCTTTCTTTCTTGATCTCTTTCATTCTAATTTTAAGACATTCTTACATTCTTTCTTTAGTTTCTTTCTTTCTTTCTTTCTTTCTTGTTTTCGTTCATTTTAGCTTTAATACCTTCTAACATTCTATCATTAGTTTCTTTCTTTTTTTGTTTCTTCTTGATATCTTTCATTCTAGCTTTAATACCTTCTTACGTTAAATCTTTAGTTTCCTTCTTTCTTTTCTGATTTCTTTCATTCTAGCTTTAATAACTTCTGACATTCTATTTTTAGTTTCTTCTTTCTTTCTTGATATCTTTCATTCTAGCTTTAATACCTTCTAACATTCTGTCTTTAGTTTCTTTCTTTCTTTCTTTTCTTGATATCTTTCATTTTAGCTTTATTATCTTCTAACATTCAATCTTTAGTTTCCTTCTTTCTTTCTTGATATCTTTCATTCTAGCTTTAATTCCATCTGACATTCTATCTTTATTTTCTTTCTTTCTTTCTTTTTTTCTTGATATCTTTCATTCTAGCTTTAATACCTTCTGACATTCTATCTTTAGTTTCTTTCTTTCTTTCTTGATATATTTCATTCTAGCTTTAATACATTCTAACATTCTATCTTTTGTTTCTTTCTTTCTTGATATCTTTCATTCTAGCTTTAATAACTTTTACCAATCTATCTTTAGTTTCTTTCTTTCTTTCTTGATATTTCATTCTAGCTTTAATACCTTCTTACGTTAAATCTTTACTTTCCTTCTTTCTTTCTTGATTTCTTTCATTCTAGCTTTAATACCTTTTGACATTCTATCTTTATTTTCTTAATTTCTTCCTTGATATCTTTCATTCTAGCTTGATATATATTCTAGCATTCAAATTTAGTCTCCTTCTTTCTTGATTTCTTTAATTATACCTTTAATACCTTCTTACATTCTATCTTTAGTTTATATCTTTCTTTCTTTCTTGATATCATACATTCTGGCTTTAATACCTTCTAACACTCTATCTCTACTTTCTTTCTCTCTTTCTTTCTTCTTGTTTTCATTCATTTTAGCTTTCTTACCTTCTAATATTCTGTCATTAGTTTCTTTCTTTCTTTCTTTCTTGACATCTTTCATTCTAGCTTTAATACCTTCTAACATTCAATCTTTAGTTTCCTCTTTCTTTCTTGATATCTTTCATTCTAGCTTTAATTCCATCTGACATTCTAGCTTAGTTTCTTTCTTTCTTTCTTTCTTTCTTGATATCTTTCATTCTAGCTTTAATACCTTCTGACATTCTAGCTTTAGTTTCTTTCTTTCTTTCTTGATATCTTTCATTCTAGATTAAATACATTCTAACATTCTATCTTTTGTTTCTTTCTTTCTTGATATCTTTCATTCTAGCTTTAATAACTTTTAACAATCTATCTTTAGTTTGATTCTTTCTTTCTTTCTTGATATTTTTCATTCTAGCTTTAATACCTTCTAACATTCTATCTTTACTTTCTTTCTTTCTTTCTTTCTTTCTTGTTTTCGTTCATTTTAGCTTTAATACCTTCTAACATTCTATCATTAGTTTCTTTCTTTCTTTGTTTCTTTCTTGATATCTTTCATTCTAACTATAATACCATCTAACATTCTATCTTTAGTTTCTTTCTTTCTTTCTTTCTTGATATCTTTCATTCTAACTTTAAGGATTTCTAACAGTCTATCTTTAGTTTCTTTCCTTCTTTCTTTCTTGTTTTCTTTCATTTTAGCTTTAATACCTTCTTACCTTCTATCTGTAGTTTCTTTCTTTCTTTCTTGATATCTTTCATTCTAATTTTAATACCTTCTAACGTTCTGTCTTTAGTTTCTTTCTTTCTTTCTTGATATCTTTCATTCTAGCTTTAATACCTTCTAACATTCTATCTTTACTTTCTTTCTTTCTTTCTTTCTTGTTTTCCTTCATTTTAGCTTTAATACCTTCTAACATTCTATCATTAGTTTCTTTCTTTCTTTTTTTCTTTCTTGATCTCTTTCATTCTAATTTTAAGACATTCTTACATTCTATCTTTAGTTTCTTTCTTTCTTTCTTTCTTTCTTGATTTCTTTCATTCTAGCTTTAATACCTTCTGACATTCTATCTTTAGATTCTTTCTTTCTTTCTTTCTTGTTTTCGTTCATTTTAGCTTTAATACCTTCTAACATTCTATCATTAGTTTCTTTCTTTCTTTGTTTCTTTCTTGATATCTTTCATTCTAACTTTAATACCATCTAACATTCTATCTTTAGTTTCTTTCCTTCTTTCTTTCTTGTTTTCTTTCATTTTAGCTTTAATACCTTCTTACCTTCTATCTGTAGTTTCTTTCTTTCTTTCTTGATATCTTTCATTCTAATTTTAATACCTTCTTACATTCTGTTTTTAGTTTCTTTCTTTCTTTCTTGATATCTTTCATTCTAGCTTTAATACCTTCTAACATTCTATCTTTACTTTCTTTCTTTCTTTCTTTCTTTCTTGTTTTCCTTCATTTTAGCTTTAATACCTTCTAACATTCTATCATTAGTTTCTTTCTTTCTTTGTTTCTTTCTTGATATCTTTCATTCTAACTTTAATACCATCTAACATTCTATCTTTAGTTTCTTTCTTTCTTTCTTTCTTGATATCTTTCATTCTAGCTTTAAGGATTTCTAACAGTCTATCTTCAGTTTCTTTCCTTCTTTCTTTCTTCTTTTCTTTCATTTTAGCTTTAATACCTTCTAAAGTTCTATCTTTAGTTTCTTTCTTTCTTTCTTGATATCTTTCATTCTAATTTTAATACCTTCTGACATTCTATCATCAGTTTCTTTCTTTCTTTCTTGATATTTTTCAATCTAGCTTTAATACCTTCTAACATTCTATATTTACTTTCTTTCTTTCTCTTTCTTGTTTTCGTTCATTTTAGCTTTAATTCCTTCTAATATTCTATCATTAGTTTCTTTCTTTCTTTCTTGATATCTTTCATTCTAGCTTTAATACCATCTAACATTCTATTTTTAGTTTCTTTCTTTCTATCTTTCTTGATATCTTTCATTTCTAGCTTTAATACCTTTTAACATTCTATCTTTAGTTTCTTTCCTTCTTTTTTCCTGTTTTCTTTCATTTTAGCTTTAATACCTTCTAATGTCCTATATTTAGTTTCTTTCTTTCTTTCTTTCTTGATCTCTTTCATTCTAATTTTAAGACATTCTTACATTCTATCTTTAGTTTCTTTCTTTCTTTCTTTCTTGATTTCTTTCATTCTAGCTTTAATACATTCTAACATTCAAATTTATTTTCTTTCTTTCTTTCTTTCTTGATATCTTTCATTTTAACTTTAATATCTTCTAACATTCAATCTTTAGTTTCCTATTTCTTTCTTGATATCTTTCATTTTAGCTTTAATTCCATCTGACATTCTATCTTTACTTTCTTCCTTTCTTTCTTTCTTTCTTTCTTTCTCTCTTTCTTGTTTTCGTTCATTTTAGCTTTAATACCTTCTAACATTCTATCATTAGTTTCTTTCTTTCTTTGTTTCTTTCTTGATATCTTTCATTCTAACTATAATACCATCTAACATTCTATCTTTAGTTTCTTTCTTTCTTTCTTTCTTGATATCTTTCATTCTAGCTTTAAGGATTTCTAACAGTCTATCTTTAGTTTCTTTCCTTCTTTCTTTCTTGTTTTCTTTCATTTTAGCTTTAATACTTTCTTACCTTCTATCTGTAGTTTCTTTCTTTCTTTCTTGATATCTTTCATTCTAATTTTAATACCTTCTAACGTTCTGTCTTTAGTTTCTCTCTTTCTTTCTTGATATCTTTCATTCTAGCTTGAATACCTTCTAACATTCTATCTTTAGTTTCTTTCTTTCTTTCTTTCTTTCTTTCTTTCTTTCTTGTTTTCCTTCATTTTAGCTTTAATACCTTCTAACATTCTATCATTAGTTTCTTTCTTTCTTTCTTTCTTTCTTGATATCTTTCATTCTAACTTTAATACCATCTAACATTCTATCTTTAGTTTCTTTCTTTCTTTCTTTCTTGATATCTTTCATTCTAGCTTTAAGGATTTCTAACAGTCTATCTTTAGTTTCTTTCCTTCTTTCTTTCTTCTTTTCTTTCATTTTAGCTTTAATACCTTCTAAAGTTCTATCTTTAGTTTCTTTCTTTCTTTCTTGATATCTTTCATTCTAATTTTAATACCTTCTGACATTCTATCTTTAGTTTCTTTCTTTCTTTCTTGATATTTTTCATTCTAGTTTTAAGAGCTTCTAACGTTCTATATTTACTTTCTTTCTTTCTCTTTCATGTTTTCTTTCATTTTAGCTTTAATTCCTTCTAATATTCTATCATTAGTTTCTTTCTTTCTTTCTTGATATCTTTCATTCTAGCTTTAATACCATCTAACATTCTATTTTTAGTTTCTTTCTTTCTATCTTTCTTGATATTTTTCATTTCTGGCTTTAATACCTTCTAACATTCTATCTTTAGTTTCTTTCCTTCTTTTTTTCCTGGTTTCTTTCATTTTAGCTTTAATACCTTCTAATGTCCCATATTTAGTTTCTTTCTTTCTTTCTTTCTTGATCTCTTTCATTCTAATTTTAAGAAATTCATACATTCTATCTTTAGATTCTTTCTTTCTTTCTTTCTTTCTTGTTTTCGTTCATTTTAGCTTTAATACCTTCTAACATTCTATCATTAGTTTCTTTCTTTCTTTGTTTCTTTCTTGATATCTTTCATTCTAACTTTAATACCATCTAACATTCTATCTTTAGTTTCTTTCTTTCTTTCTTTCTTGATATCTTTCATTCAAGCTTTAAGGATTTCTAACAGTCTATCTTTAGTTTCTTTCCTTCTTTCTTTATTGTTTTCTTTCATTTTAGCTTTAATACCTTCTTACCTTCTATCTGTAGTTTCTTTCTTTCTTTCTTGATATCTTTCATTCTAATTTTAATACCTTCTAACATTCTGTCTTTAGTTTCTTTCTTTCTTTCTTGATATCTTTCATTCTAGCTTTAATACCTTCTAACATTCTATCTTTACTTTCTTTCTTTCTTTCTTTCTTTCTTTCTTTCTTTCTTTCTTTCTTTCTTTCTTTCTTTCTTTCTTTCTTGTTTTCCATCATTTTAGCTTTAATACCTTCTAACATTCTATCATTAGTTTCTTTCTTTCTTTGTTTCTTTCTTGATATCTTTCATTCTAACTTTAATACCATCTAACATTCTATCTTTAGTTTCTTTCTTTCTTTCTTTCTTGATATCTTTCATTCTAGCTTTAAGGATTTCTAACAGTCTATCTTCAGTTTCTTTCCATCTTTCTTTCTTCTTTTCTTTCATTTTAGCTTTAATACCTTCTAAAGTTCTATCTTTAGTTTCTTTCTTTCTTTCTTGATATCTTTCATTCTAATTTTAATACCTTCTAACATTCTATCTTTACTTTCTTTCTTTCTTTCTTTCTTGTTTTCCTTCATTTTAGCTTTAATACCATCTAACATTCTATTTTTAGTTTCTTTCTTTCTATCTTTCTTGATATCTTTCATTTCTAGCTTTAATACCTTCTAACATTCTATCTTTAGTTTCTTTCCTTCTTTTTTTCCTGTTTTCTTTCATTTTAGCTTTAATACCTTCTAATGTCCTATATTTAGTTTCTTTCTTTCTTTCTTTCTTGATCTCTTTCATTCTAATTTTAAGACATTCTTACATTCTATCTTTAGTTTCTTTCTTTCTTTCTTTCTTTCTTGATTTCTTTCATTCTAGCTTTAATAACGTCTGACATTCTATCTTTAGTTTCTTTCTTTCTTTCTTGATATCTTTCATTCTAGCTTTAATATATTCTAACATTCAAATTTAGTTTCTTTCTTTCTTGATTTCTTTAATTCTAGCTTTAATACCTTCTTACATTATATCTTTAGTTTGTATCTTTCTTTCTTTCTTGATATCATTTATTTTAGCTTTAATACCTTCTAACATTCTATCTCTACTTTCTTTCTTTCTTTCTTTCTTTCTTTCTTGTTTTCATTCATTTTAGCTTTATTACCTTCTAATATTCTATCATTAGTTTCTTTCTTTCTTTATTTCTTGATATCTTTCATTCTAGCTTTAATACCTTCTAACATTCTATCTTTACTTTCTTTCGTTCTTTCTTTCCTTCTTGTTTTCGTTTATTTTAGCTTTAATACCCTCTAATATTCTATCATTAGTTTCTTTCTTTCTTTCTTTCATGATATCTTTCATTCTAGCTTTAATACATTCTAACATTCAAATTTAGTTTCTTTCTTTCTTTCTTTCTTGATATCTTTCATTTTAGCTTTAATATCTTCTAACATTCAATCTTCAGTTTGCTTCTTTCTTTCTTGATATCTTTCATTTTAGCTTTATTTCCATCTGACATTCTATCTTTATTTTCTTTCTTTCTTTCTTTCTTTCTTTCTTGATATCTTTCATTCTAGCTTTAATACCTTGTGACATTCTATCTTTAGTTTTTTTCTTTCTTGGTATCTTTCATTCTAGCTTTAATACCTTGTGACATTCTATCTTTAGTTTTTTTCTTTCTTGATATCTTTCATTCTAGCTTTAATACCTTCTTACGTTAAATCTTTAGTTTCCTTCTTTCTTTCTTGATTTCTTTCATTCTAGCTTTAATACCTTCTGACATTCTATTTTTAGTTTCTTTCTTTCTTTCTTGATATCTTTCATTCTAGCTTTAATACCTTCTAACATTCTGTCTTTAGTTTCTTTCTTTCTTTCTTTCTTTCTTGATATCTTTCATTTTAGCTTTAATATCTTCTAACATTCAATCTTTAGTTTCCTTCTTTCTTTCTTGATATCTTTCATTCTAGCTTCAATTCCATCTGACATTCTATCTTTATTTTCTTTCTTTCTTTCTTTTTTCTTGATATCTTTCATTCTAGCTTTAATACCTTCTTACATTCTATCTTTAGTTTCTTTCTTTCTTTCTTGATATCTTTCATTCTAGCTTTAATACATTCTAACATTCTATCTTTTGTTTCTTTCTTTCCTTCTTTCTTGATATTTCATTCTAGCTTTAATACCTTCTTACGTTAAATCTTTACTTTCCTTCTTTCTTTCTTGATTTCTTTCATTCTAGCTTTAATACCTTTTGACATTCTATCTTTATTTTCTTAATTTCTTTCTTGATATCTTTCATTCTAGCTTTGATATATATTCTAGCATTCAAATTTAGTCTCCTTCTTTCTTGATTTCTTTAATTATAGCTTTAATACCTTCTTACATTCTATCTTTAGTTTATATCTTTCTTTCTTTCTTGATATCATACATTCTGGCTTTAATACCTTATAACATTCTATCTCTACTTTCTTTCTCTCTTTCTTTCTTTCTTGTTTTCATTCATTTTAGCTTTCTTACCTTCTAATATTCCGTCATTAGTTTCTTTCTTTCTTTCTTTCTTGACATCTTTCATTCTAGCTTTAATACCTTCTAACATTCAATCTTTAGTTTCCTTCTTTCTTTCTTGATATCTTTCATTCTAGCTTTAATTCCATCTGACATTCTAGCTTTAGTTTCTTTCTTTCTTTCTTTCTTTCTTGATATCTTTCATTCTAGCTTTAATACCTTCTGACATTCTAGCTTTAGTTTCTTTCTTTCCTTATTGATATCTTTCATTCTAGCTTTAATAACTTTTAACAATCTATCTTTAGTTTGATTCTTTCTTTCTTTCTTGATATTTTTCATTCTAGCTTTAATACCTTCTAACATTCTATCTTTACTTTCTTTCTTTCTTTCTTTCTTTCTTTCTTGTTTTCGTTCTTTTTAGCTTTAATACCTTCTAACATTCTATCATTAGTTTCTTTCTTTCTTTGTTTCTTTCTTGATATCTTTCATTTTAACTATAATACCATCTAACATTCTATCTTTAGTTTCTTTCTTTCTTTCTTTCTTGATATCTTTCATTCTAGCTTTAAGGATTTCTAACAGTCTATCTTCAGTTTCTTTCCTTCTTTCTTTCTTCTTTTCTTTCATTTTAGCTTTAATACCTTCTAAAGTTCTATCTTTAGTTTCTTTCTTTCTTTCCTGATATCTTTCATTCTAATTTTAATACCTTCTAACATTCTATCTTTACTTTCTTTCTTTCTTTCTTTCTTGTTTTCCTTCATTTTAGCTTTAATACCATCTAACATTCTATTTTTAGTTTCTTTCTTTCTATCTTTCTTGATATCTTTCATTTCTAGCTTTAATACCTTCTAACATTCTATCTTTAGTTTCTTTCCTTCTTTTTTTCCTGTTTTCTTTCATTTTAGCTTTAATACCTTCTAATGTCCTATATTTAGTTTCTTTCTTTCTTTCTTTCTTGATCTCTTTCATTCTAATTTTAAGACATTCTTACATTCTATCTTTAGTTTCTTTCTTTCTTTCTTTCTTTCTTGATTTCTTTCATTCTAGCTTTAATAACGTCTGACATTCTATCTTTAGTTTCTTTCTTTCTTTCTTGATATCTTTCATTCTAGCTTTAATATATTCTAGCATTCAAATTTAGCCTCCTTCTTTCTTGATTTCTTTAATTCCAGCTTTAATACCTTCTTACATTCTATCTTTAGTTTGTATCTTTCTTTCTTTCTTGATATCTTTCATTCTAACTTTAATACCTTCTAACATTCTATCTTTACTTTCTGTCTTTCTTTCTTTCTTTCTTTTTTTCGTTTATTTTTGCTTTCATACCTTCTAATATTCTATTATTAGTTTCTTTCTTTCTCTCTTTCTTGATTTCTTTCATTCTAGCTTTAATGCCTTCTGACATTCTATCTTTAGTTTCTTTCTTTCTTTATATCTTTCATTCTAGCTTTAATACATTCTAACATTCAAATTTAGTTTCTTTCTTTCTTGATTTCTTAAATTCTAGCTTTAATACCTTCTTACATTATATCTTTAGTTTGTATCTTTCTTTCTTTCTTGATATCATTTATTTTAGCTTTAATACCTTCTAACATTCTATCTCTACTTTCTTTCTTTCTTTCTTTCTTTCTTGTTTTCATTCATTTTAGCTTTATTACCTTCTAATATTCTATCATTAGTTTCTTTCTTTCTTTATTTCTTGATATCTTTCATTCTAGCTTTAATACCTTCTAACATTCTATCTTTACTTTCTTTCGTTCTTTCTTTCCTTCTTGTTTTCGTTTATTTTAGCTTTAATACCCTCTAATATTCTATCATTAGTTTCTTTCTTTCTTTCTTTCATGATATCTTTCATTCTAGCTTTAATACATTCTAACATTCAAATTTAGTTTCTTTCTTTCTTTCTTTCTTGATATCTTTCATTTTAGCTTTAATATCTTCTAACATTCAATCTTCAGTTTGCTTCTTTCTTTCTTGATATCTTTCATTTTAGCTTTAATTCCATCTGACATTCTATCTTTATTTTCTTTCTTTCTTTCTTTCTTTCTTTCTTGATATCTTTCATTCTAGCTTTAATACCTTGTGACATTCTATCTTTAGTTTCTTTCTTTCTTGGTATCTTTCATTCTTGCTTTAATAAATTCTAACATTCTATCTTTTGTTTCTTTCTTTCTTTATATCTTTCATTCTAGCTTTAATAACTTTTAACAATCTGTCTTTAGTTTGTTTCTTTCTTTCTTTCTTGATATCTTTCATTCTAGCTTTAATATCTTCTTACGTTAAATCTTTAGTTTCCTTCTTTCTTTCTTGATTTCTTTCATTCTAGCTTTAATACCTTCTGACATTCTATTTTTAGTTTCTTTCTTTCTTTCTTGATATCTTTCATTCTAGCTTTAATACCTTCTAACATTCTGTCTTTAGTTTCTTTCTTTCTTTCTTTCTTGATATCTTTCATTTTAGCTTTAATATCTTCTAACATTCAATCTTTAGTTTCCTTCTTTCTTTCTTGATATCTTTCATTCTAGCTTTAATTCCATCTGACATTCTATCTTTATTTTCTTTCTTTCTTTCTTTTTTTCTTGATATCTTTCATTCTAGCTTTAATACCTTCTTACATTCTATCTTTAGTTTCTTTCTTTCTTTCTTGATATCTTTCATTCTAGCTTTAATACATTCTAACATTCTATCTTTTGTTTCTTTCTTTCTTGATATCTTTCATTCTAGCTTTAATAACTTTTACCAATCTATCTTTAGTTTCTTTCTTTCCTTCTTTCTTGATATTTCATTCTAGCTTTAATACCTTCTTACGTTAAATCTTTACTTTCCTTCTTTCTTTCTTGATTTCTTTCATTCTAGCTTTAATAACTTTTGACATTCTATCTTTATTTTCTTAATTTCTTTCTTGATATCTTTCATTCTAGCTTTGATATATATTCTAGCATTCAAATTTAGTCTCCTTCTTTCTTGATTTCTTTAATTATAGCTTTAATACCTTCTTACATTCTATCTTTAGTTTATATCTTTCTTTCTTTCTTGATATCATACATTCTGGCTTTAATACCTTATAACATTCTATCTCTACTTTCTTTCTCTCTTTCTTTCTTTCTTGTTCTCATTCATTTTAGCTTTCTTACCTTCTAATATTCCGTCATTAGTTTCTTTCTTTCTTTCTTTCTTGACATCTTTCATTCTAGCTTTAATACCTTCTAACATTCAATCTTTAGTTTCCTTCTTTCTTTCTTGATATCTTTCATTCTAGCTTTAATTCCATCTGACATTCTAGCTTTAGTTTCTTTCTTTCTTTCTTTCTTTCTTGATATCTTTCATTCTAGCTTTAATACCTTCTGACATTCTAGCTTTGGTTTCTTTCTTTCCTTATTGATATCTTTCATTCTAGCTTTAATAACTTTTAACAATCTATCTTTAGTTTGATTCTTTCTTTCTTTCTTGATATTTTTCATTCTAGCTTTAATACCTTCTAACATTCTATCTTTACTTTCTTTCTTTCTTTCTTTCTTTCTTTCTTGTTTTCGTTCGTTTTAGCTTTAATACCTTCTAACATTCTATCATTAGTTTCTTTCTTTCTATGTTTCTTTCTTGATATCTTTCATTTTAACTATAATACCATCTAACATTCTATCTTTAGTTTCTTTCTTTCTTTCTTTCTTGATATCTTTCATTCTAGCTTTAAGGATTTCTAACAGTCTATCTTTAGTTTCTTTCCTTCTTTCTTTCTTGTTTTCTTTCATTTTAGCTTTAATACCTTCTTACCTTCTATCTGTAGTTTCTTTCATTCTTTCTTGATATCTTTCATTCTAATTTTAATACCTTCTAACATTCTGTCTTTAGTTTCTTTCTTTCTTTCTTGATATCTTTCATTCTAGCTTTAATACCTTCTAACATTCTATCTTTACTTTCTTTCTTTCTTTCGTTCTTTCTTGTTTTCCTTCATTTTAGCTTTAATACCTTCTAACATTCTATCATTAGTTTCTTTCTTTCTTTGTTTCTTTCTTGATATCTTTCATTCTAACTTTAATACCATCTAACATTCTATCTTTAGTTTCTTTCTTTCTTTCTTTCTTGATATCTTTCATTCTAGCTTTAAGGATTTCTAACAGTCTATCTTTAGTTTCTTTCCTTCTTTCTTTCTTCTTTTCTTTCATTTTAGCTTTAATACCTTCTAAAGTTCTATCTTTAGTTTCTTTCTTTCTTTCTTGATATCTTTCATTCTAATTTTAATACCTTCTGACATTCTATCTTTAGTTTCTTTCTTTCTTTCTTGATATTTTTCATTCTAGCTTTAATACCTTCTAACATTCTATATTTATTTCTTTCTTTCTCTTTCTTGTTTTCTTTCATTTTAGCTTTAATTCCTTCTAATATTCTATCATTAGTTTCTTTGTTTCTTTCTTGGATATCTTTCATTCTAGCTTTAATACCATCTAACATTCTATTTTTAGTTTCTTTCTTTCTATCTTTCTTGATATTTTTCATTTCTGGCTTTAATACCTTCTATCTTTAGTTTCTTTCCTTCTTTTTTTCCTGTTTTCTTTCATTTTCGCTTTAATACCTTCTAATGTCCTATATTTAGTTTCTTTCTTTCTTTCTTTCTTGATCTCTTTCATTCTAATTTTAAGACATTCTTACATTCTATCTTTAGTTTCGTTCTTTCTTTCTTTCTTTCTTGATTTCTTTCATTCTAGCTTTAATACCTTCTGACATTCTATCTTTAGATTCTTTCTTTCTTTCTTTCTTTCTTGTTTTCGTTCATTTTAGCTTTAATACCTTCTAACGTTCTATCATTAGTTTCTTTCTTTCTTTGTTTCTTTCTTGATATCTTTCATTCTTACTTTAATACCATCTAACATTCTATCTTTAGTTTCTTTCCTTCTTTCTTTCTAGTTTTCTTTCATTTTAGCTTTAATACCTTCTTACCTTCTATCTGTAGTTTCTTTCTTTCTTTCTTGATATCTTTCATTCTAATTTTAATACCTTCTTACATTCTGTCTTTAGTTTCTTTCTTTCTTTCTTGATATCTTTCATTCTAGCTTTAATACCTTCTAACATTCTATCTTTACTTTCTTTCTTTCTTTCTTTCTTTCTTGTTTTCCTTCATTTTAGCTTTAATACCTTCTAACATTCTATCATTAGTTTCTTTCTTTCTTTGTTTCTTTCTTGATATCTTTCATTCTAACTTTAATACCATCTAACATTCTATCTTTAGTTTCTTTCTTTCTTTCTTTCTTGATATCTTTCATTCTAGCTTTAAGGATTTCTAACAGTCTATCTTCAGTTTCTTTCCTTCTTTCTTTCTTCTTTTCTTTCATTTTAGCTTTAATACCTTCTAAAGTTCTATCTTTAGTTTCTTTCTTTCTTTCTTGATATCTTTCATTCTAATTTTAATACCTTCTGACATTCTATCTTCAGTTTCTTTCTTTCTTTCTTGATATTTTTCAATCTAGCTTTAATACCTTCTAACATTCTATATTTACTTTCTTTCTTTCTCTTTCTTGTTTTCGTTCATTTTAGCTTTAATTCCTTCTAATATTCTATCATTAGTTTCTTTCTTTCTTTCTTGATATCTTTCATTCTAGCTTTAATACCATCTAACATTCTATTTTTAGTTTCTTTCTTTCTATCTTTCTTGATATCTTTCATTTCTAGCTTTAATACCTTCTAACATTCTTTCTTCAGTTTCTTTCCTTCTTTTTTTCCTGTTTTCTTTCATTTTAGCTTTAATACCTTCTAATGTCCTATATTTAGTTTCTTTCTTTCTTTCTTTCTTGATCTCTTTCATTCTAATTTTAAGACATTCTTACATTCTATCTTTAGTTTCTTTCTTTCTTTCTTTCTTGATTTCTTTCATTCTAGCTTTAATACCTTCTTACGTTAAATCTTTAGTTTCCTTCTTTCTTTCTTGATTTCTTTCATTCTAGCTTTAATACCTTCTGACATTCTATTTTTAGTTTCTTCCTTTCTTTCTTGATATCTTTCATTCTAGCTTTAATACCTTCTAACATTCTGTCTTTAGTTTCTTTCTTTCTTTCTTTCTTGATATCTTTCATTTTAGCTTTAATATCTTCTAACATTCAATCTTTAGTTTCCTTCTTTCTTTCTTGATATCTTTCATTCTAGCTTTAATTCCATCTGACATTCTATCTTTATTTTCTTTCTTTCTTTCTTTTTTTCTTGATATCTTTCATTCTAGCTTTAATACCTTCTGACATTCTATCTTTAGTTTCTTTCTTTCTTTCTTGATATCTTTCATTCTAGCTTTAATACATTCTAACATTCTATCTTTTGTTTCTTTCTTTCTTGATATCTTTCATTCTAGCTTTAATAACTTTTACCAATCTATCTTTAGTTTCTTTCTTTCTTTCTTTCTTTCTTGATATTTCATTCTAGCTTTAATACCTTCTTACGTTAAATCTTTACTTTCCTTCTTTCTTTCTTGATTTCTTTCATTCTAGCTTTAATACCTTTTGACATTCTATCTTTATTTTCTTAATTTCTTTCTTGATATCTTTCATTCTAGTTTTGATATATATTCTAGCATTCAAATTTAGTCTCCTTCTTTCTTGATTTCTTTAATTATAGCTTTAATACCTTCTTACATTCTATCTTTAGTTTATATCTTTCTTTCTTTCTTGATATCATATATTCTGGCTTTAATACCTTCTAACATTCTATCTCTACTTTCTTTCTCTCTTTCTTTCTTTCTTGTTTTCATTCATTTCAGCTTTCTTACCTTCTAATATTCTGTCATTAGTTTCTTTCTTTCTTTCTTTCTTGATATCTTTCATTCTAGCTTTAATAACTTTTAACAATCTATCTTTAGTTTGATTCTTTCTTTCTTTCTTGATATTTTTCATTCTAGCATGAATACCTTCTAACATTCTATCTTTACTTTCTTTCTTTCTGTCTTTCTTTCTTTCTTGTTTTCGTTCATTTTAGCTTTATTACCTTCTAATATTCTATCATTAGTTTCTCTCTTTCTTGATATCTTTCATTCTAGCTTCAATACCTTCTGACATTCTATCTTTAGTTTCTTTCCTTCTTTCTTTCTTGTTTTCTTTCATTTTAGCTTGAATACCTTCTAACGTTCTATCATTAGTTTCTTTCTTTCTTTCTTTCTTGTTTTCTTTCATTCTAGCTTTAATACTTTCTAATATTCCATCTTTAGTTTCTTTCTTTCTTTCTTGATATCTTTCATTCTAGCTTTAATACCTTCTAACATTCTATCATTAGTTTCTTTCTTTCTTTGTTTCTTTCTTGATATCTTTCATTTTAACTTTAATACCATCTAACATTCTATCTTTATTTTCTTTCTTTTTTTTCCTGAGATCTTTCATTCTAGCTTTAAGGCCTTCTAACATCCTATCTTTAGTTTCATTCTTTCTTTCTTGTTTTATTTCATTTTAGCTTTAATACCTTCTAACGTTCTACCTTTAGTTTATTTCTTTCTTTCATGATATCTTTCATTCTAATTTTAATACCTTCTAACGTTCTGTCTTTAGTTTCTATCTTTCTTTCTCGATTTCTTTCATTCTAGCTTTAATAAATTCTAACATTCAATCTTTAGTTTCTTTTTTTCTTTCTTGATATCTTTCATTCTAGCTTGAATACCTTCTAACATTCTATCTTTACTTTCTTTCTTTCTTTCTTGATTTCCTTCACTCATATTTAAAACTTTCTGACATTCTATCGTTAGTTTCTTTCTTTCTTTCTTGATTTCTTTCATTCATGCTTTAATACCTTCTAACATTCAACCTTTAATTTCTTTCTTTCTTTCTTGATATCTTTCATTCTAGCTTTAATACCTTCTAACATTCTATCTTTACTTTCATTCTTTCTTTCTTTCTTTCTTTCTTACTTTCTTTCTTGTTTTCTTTCATTTTAGCTTTAATACCTTCTAACGTTCTATCTTTAGTTTATTTCTTTCTTTCATGATATCTTTCATTCTAATTTTAATACCTTCTAACGTTCTGTCTCTAGTTTCTTTCTTTCTTTCTTGATTTCTTTCATTTATGCTTTAATACCTTCTAACATTCAATCTTTAATTTCTTTCTTTCTTTCTTGATATCTTTCATTCTAACTTTAATACCATCTAACTTCCTATCTTTACTTTCTTTCTTTCTTTCTTTCTTGTTTTCGTTCATTTTAGCTTTCATAACTTCTAAAATTCAATCATTGGATTCTTTCTTTCTTTCTTGATTTCCTTTATTCTAGCTTTAATACATTCTACCATTCAATCTTTACTTTCTTTCTTTCTTTCTTGATATCTTTCATTCTAGCATTAATACCTTCTAACATTCTATTTTTAGTTTCTTTCCTTCTTTCTTTCTTGTTTTCTTTCATTTTAGCTTTAATACCTTCTAACATTCTATCTTTAGTTTCTTTCTTTCTTTCTTTATTGATATCTTTCATTCTAGCTTGAATACCTTCTAATATTCTATCTTTACTTTCTTTCTTTCTTTCTTTATTTCTTGTTTTCGTTCATTTTAGCTTTAATACCTTCTAACATTCTATCATTAGTTTCTTTCTTTCTTTCTTGATATCTTTCATTCTAGCTTTAAGGCCTTCTAGCATTCTATCTATAGTTTCTTTCTTTCTTGTTTTCTTTCATTTTAGCTTTAATACCTTCTAACGTTCTATCTTTAGTTTCTTTCTTTCTTTCTTTCTTGTTTTCTTTCATTTTAGCTTTAATACCTTCTAACCTATCTGTAGTTTCTTTCTTTCTTTCTTGATATCTTTAATTCTAATTTTAATACCTTCTAACGTTCTGTCTTTAGTTTATTTCTTTCTTTCTTGATATCCTTCATTCTTGCTTTAATACCTTCTTACATTCTATCTTTAATTTCTTTCTTTCTTTCTTGATTTCCTTCACTCATGCTTTAAAACTTTCTGACATTCTATCGTTAGTTTCTTTCTTTCTTTCTTGATTTCTTTCATTCATGCTTTAATACCTTCTAACATTCAATCTTTAATTTCTTTCTTTCTTTCTTGATATCTTTCATTCTAGCTTTAATACCTTCTAACATTCTATCTTTACTTTCATTCTTTCTTTCTTTCTTTCTTTCTTACTTTCTTTCTTGTTTTCGTTCATTTTACCTTTAATAACTTCTAAAATTCTATCATTAGTTTCTTTATTTCTTTCTTTCTTGATTTCCTTTATTCTAGCTTTAATACCTTCTACCATTCAATCTTTACTTTCTTTCTTTCTTTCTTGATATCTTTCATTCTAGCTTTAATGTTTTTAACATTCTATCTTTAGTTTCCATCTTTCTTTCCTGATTACTTTCATTCTAGCTTTAATACTTTCTAACAGTCTATATTTACATTCTTTCTTTCTTTCTTTCTTCTTTTCGCTCATTTTAGCTTTAATACCTTCTAATATTCTATCATTAGTTTCTTTCTTTCTTTCTTGATTTCCATTATTCTAGCTCTAATACCTTCTACCATTCAATCTTTACTTTCTTTCTTTCTTTCTTGTTTTCGTTCATTTTAGCTTTAATACCTTCTAATATTCTATCATTAGTTTCTTTCTGTCTTTCTTTCTTGATATCTTTCATTCTAGCTTTAATTCCATCTAACGTTCTGACTTTAGTTTCTTTCTTTCTTTCTTTCTTTCTTGATTTCTTTCATTCTAGCTTTAATACGTTCTGACATTCTATCTTTAGTTTCTTTCTTTCTTTCTTGATATCTTTCATTCTAGCTTTAATATCTTTTAACAATCTATCTTTAGTTTCTTTCTTTCTTGTTTTCTTTCATTCTAGCTTTAATTCCATCTGACATTCTATCTTTATTTTCTTTCTTTCTTTCTTTCTTTCTTGATATCTTTCCTTCTAGCTTTAATACATTCTAACATTCTATCTTTTGTTTTTCTTTCTTTCTTGATACCGATCATTCATGCTTTAATACCTTCTAACATTCAATCTTTAATTTCTTTCTTTCTTTCTTGATATCTTTCATTCTAGCTTTAATACCTTCTAACTTTCAATCTTTACTTTCTTTCTTTCTTTCTTTCTTGTTTTCGTTCATTTTAGCTTTAATAACTTCTAAAATTCAATCATTGGTTTCTTTCTTTCTTGCTTGCTTGATTTCCTTTATTCTAGCTTTAATACCTTCTAGCATTCAATCTTTACTTTCTTTCTTTCTTTCTTGATATCTTTCATTCTAGCTTTAATACCTTCTAACATTCTATCTTTATTTTCTTTCCTTCTTTCTTTCTTGTTTTTTTTCATTTTAGCTTTAATAACTTCTAACGTTCTATCTTTAGTTTCTTTCTTTCTTTCTTGATATTTTAATTCTAGCTTGGATACCTTCTAACATTCTATCTTTACTTTCTTTCTTTCTTTCTTTCTTTCTTTCTTGTTTTCGTTCATTTTAGCTTTAATACCTTCTAACATTCTATCATTAGTTTCTTTCTTTCTTTCTTGATATCTTTCATTCTAGCTTTAAGGCCTTCTAACCTTCTATCTTTAGTTTCTTTCTTTCTTGTTTTCTTTCATTTTAGCTTTAATACCTTCTAACGTTCTATCTTTAGTTTCTTTCTTTCTTTCTTTCTTGTTTTCTTTCATTTTAGCTTTAATACCTTCTAACCTTCTATCTGTAGTTTCTTTCTTTCTTTCTTGATATCTTTCATTCTAATTTTAATACCTTCTAACGTTCTGTCTTTAGTTTATTTCTTTCCTTCTTGATATCTTTCATTCTTGCTTTAATACCTTCTTACATTCTATCTTTAATTTCTTTCTTTCTTTCTTGATTTCCTTCACTCATGCTTTAAAACTTTCTGACATTTTATCTTTAGTTTCTTTCTTTCTTTCTTGATTTCTTTCATTCATGCTTCAATAGCTTCTAACATTCTATCTTTACTTTCTTTGTTTCTTTCTTTCTTGTTTTCGTTCATTTTAGCTTTAATAACTTCTAAAATTCTATCATTAGTTTCTTTATTTCTTTCTTTCTTGATTTCCTTTATTCTAGCTTTAATACCTTCTACCATTCAATCTTTACTTTCTTTCTTTCTTTCTTGATATCTTTCATTCTAGCTTTAATGTTTTTAACATTCTATCTTTAGTTTCCATCTTTCTTTCCTGATTACTTTCATTCTAGCTTTAATACTTTCTAACATTCTATATTTACATTCTTTCTTTCTTTCTTTCTTTCTTGTTTTCGCTCATTTTAGCTTTAATACCTTCTAACATTCTATCATTAGTTTCTTTCTTTCTTTCTTGATATCTTTCATTCTAGCTTTAATTCCATCTAACGTTCTAACTTTAGTTTCTTTCTTTCTTTCTTTCTTTCTTGATTTCCTTTATTCTAGCTTTAATACCTTCTATCATTCAATGTTTACTTTCTATCTTTCTTTCTTGTTTTCGTTCATTTTAGCTTTAATACCTTCTAACATTCTATCTTTATTTTATTTCCTTCTTTCGTTCTTGTTTTCTTTCATTTTAGCTTTAATACCTTCTAACGTTCTATCTTTAGTTTCTTTATTTCTTTCTTGATATTTTCATTCTAGCTTGGATACCTTCTAACATTCTATCTTTACTTTCTTCCTTTCTTTCTTTCTTTCTTTCTTGTTTTCGTTCATTTTAGCTTTAATACCTTCTAACATTCTATCATTAGTTTCTTTCTTTCTTTCTTGATATCTTTCATTCTAGCTTTAATTCCATCTAACGTTCTAACTTTAGTTTCTTTCTTTCTTTCGTTCTTGATTTCTTTCATTCTAGCTTTAATACGTTCTGACATTCTATCTTTAGTTTCTTTCTTTCTTTCTCGATATCTTTCATTCTAGCTTTAATATCTTTTAACAACCTATCTTTAGTTTCTTTCCTTCTTTCTTCTTTTCTTTCATTCTAGCTTTAATTCCATCTGACATTATATCTTTATTTTCTTTCTTTCTTTCTTTCTTTCTTTCTTGATATCTTTCATTCTAGCTTTAATAGATTCTAACATTCTATCTTTTGTTTCTTTCTTTCTTGATACCTTTCATTCATGCTTTAATACCTTCTAACATTCAATCTTTAATTTCTTTCTTTCTTTCTTGATATCTTTCATTCTAGCTTTAATACCTTCTAACTTTCTATCTTTACTTTCTTTCTTTCTTTCTTTCTTTCTTGATATCTTTCATTCTAGCTTTAATATCTTTTAACAATCTATCTTTAGTTTGTTTCTTTCTTTCTTGATTTCTTTAATTCTAGCTTCAATACTTTCTAACATTCTATCTTTAGTTTCTTTCTTTCTTTCTTGATATCTTTCATTCTTGCTTTAATACCTTCTTACATTCTATCTTTAGTTTCTTTCTTTCTTTCTTTCTTTCTTGATTTCCTTCATTCATGCTTTAATACCTTCTGGCATTCTTTCTTTAGTTTCTTTCTTTCTTTCTTGTTTTCTTTCATTCTAGCTTTAATTCCATCTGACATTCGATCTTTATTTTCTTTCTTTCTTTCTTTCTTGATATCTTTCATTCTAGCTTTAATACATTCTAACATTCCATCTTTAGTTTCTTTCTTTCTTTCTTGATATCTTTCATTCTAGCTTTAATACATTCTTACATTCTATCTTTAGTTTCTTTCTTTCTTGATATCTTTCATTCTAGCTTTAATAACTTTTAACAATCTATCTTTAGTTTCTTTCTTTCTTTCTTTCTTGATATCTTTCATTCTAGCTTTAATACCTTCTAACATTATATCTTTACTTTCTTTCCTTCTGTTTCTTTCTTTCTTGTTTTCGTTCATTTTAGCTTTATTACCTTCTAATATTCCGTCATTAGTTTCTTTCTTTCTTTCTTTCTTGACATCTTTCATTCTAGCTTTAATACCTTCTAACATTCAATCTTTAGTTTCCTTCTTTCTTTCTTGATATCTTTCATTCTAGCTTTAATTCCATCTGACATTCTAGCTTTAGTTTCTTTCTTTCTTTCTTTCTTTCTTGATATCTTTCATTCTAGCTTTAATACCTTCTGACATTCTAGCTTTAGTTTCTTTCTTTCCTTATTGATATCTTTCATTCTA
Organism: Intellagama lesueurii; assembly: GCA_037013535.1. NCBI lineage: Eukaryota > Metazoa > Chordata > Lepidosauria > Squamata > Agamidae > Intellagama > Intellagama lesueurii. Next base: position 17,494,666 of record JBAJHW010000013.1, read on the forward strand.
GCTTTAATAACTTTTAACAATCTATCTTTAGTTTGATTCTTTCTTTCTTTCTTGATATTTTTCATTCTAGCTTTAATACCTTCTAACATTCTATCTTTACTTTCTTTCTTTCTTTCTTTCTTTCTTGTTTTCGTTCTTTTTAGCTTTAATACCTTCTAACATTCTATCATTAGTTTCTTTCTTTCTTTGTTTCTTTCTTGATATCTTTCATTTTAACTATAATACCATCTAACATTCTATCTTTAGTTTCTTTCTTTCTTTCTTTCTTGATATCTTTCATTCTAGCTTTAAGGATTTCTAACAGTCTATCTTCAGTTTCTTTCCTTCTTTCTTTCTTCTTTTCTTTCATTTTAGCTTTAATACCTTCTAAAGTTCTATCTTTAGTTTCTTTCTTTCTTTCTTGATATCTTTCATTCTAATTTTAATACCTTCTAACATTCTATCTTTACTTTCTTTCTTTCTTTCTTTCTTGTTTTCCTTCATTTTAGCTTTAATACCATCTAACATTCTATTTTTAGTTTCTTTCTTTCTATCTTTCTTGATATCTTTCATTTCTAGTTTTAATACCTTCTAACATTCTATCTTAAGTTTCTTTCCTTCTTTTTTTCCTGTTTTCTTTCATTTTAGCTTCAATACCTTCTAATGTCCTATATTTAGTTTCTTTCTTTCTTTCTTTCTTGATCTCTTTCATTCTAATTTTAAGACATTCTTACATTCTATCTTTAGTTTCTTTCTTTCTTTCTTTCTTTCTTGATTTCTTTCATTCTAGCTTTAATAACGTCTGACATTCTATCTTTAGTTTCTTTCTTTCTTTCTTGATATCTTTCATTCTAGCTTTAATATATTCTAGCATTCAAATTTAGCCTCCTTCTTTCTTGATTTCTTTAATTCCAGCTTTAATACCTTCTTACATTCTATCTTTAGTTTGTATCTTTCTTTCTTTCTTGATATCTTTCATTCTAACTTTAATACCTTCTAACATTCTATCTTTACTTTCTGTCTTTCTTTCTTTCTTTCTTGTTTTCGTTTATTTTTGCTTTCATACCTTCTAATATTCTATTATTAGTTTCTTTCTTTCTCTCTTTCTTGATTTCTTTCATTCTAGCTTTAATGCCTTCTGACATTCTATCTTTAGTTTCTTTCTTTATTTATATCTTTCATTCTAGCTTTAATACATTCTAACATTCAAATTTAGTTTCTTTCTTTCTTGATTTCTTAAATTCTAGCTTTAATACCTTCTTACATTATATCTTTAGTTTGTATCTTTCTTTCTTTCTTGATATCATTTATTTTAGCTTTAATACCTTCTAACATTCTATCTCTACTTTCTTTCTTTCTTTCTTTCTTTCTTGTTTTCATTCATTTTAGCTTTATTACCTTCTAACATTCTATCTTTACTTTCTTTCGTTCTTTCTTTCCTTCTTGTTTTCGTTTATTTTAGCTTTAATACCCTCTAATATTCTATCATTAGTTTCTTTCTTTCTTTCTTTCTTGATATCTTTCATTTTAGCTTTAATATCTTCTAACATTCAATCTTCAGTTTGCTTCTTTCTTTCTTGATATCTTTCATTTTAGCTTTAATTCCATCTGACATTCTATCTTTATTTTCTTTCTTTCTTTCTTTCTTTCTTTCTTGATATCTTTCATTCTAGCTTTAATACCTTGTGACATTCTATCTTTAGTTTCTTTCTTTCTTGGTATCTTTTATTCTTGCTTTAATAAATTCTAACATTCTATCTTTTGTTTCTTTCTTTCTTTATATCTTTCATTCTAGCTTTAATAACTTTTAACAATCTGTCTTTAGTTTGTTTCTTTCTTTCTTTCTTGATATCTTTCATTCTAGCTTTAATACCTTCTTACGTTAAATCTTTAGTTTCCTTCTTTCTTTCTTGATTTCTTTCATTCTAGCTTTAATACCTTCTGACATTCTATTTTTAGTTTCTTTCTTTCTTTCTTGATATCTTTCATTCTAGCTTTAATACCTTCTAACATTCTGTCTTTAGTTTCTTTCTTTCTTTCTTTCTTGATATCTTTCATTTTAGCTTTAATATCTTCTAACATTCAATCTTTAGTTTCCTTCTTTCTTTCTTGATATCTTTCATTCTAGCTTTAATTCCATCTGACATTCTATCTTTATTTTCTTTCTTTCTTTCTTTTTTTCTTGATATCTTTCATTCTAGCTTTAATACCTTCTTACATTCTATCATTAGTTTCTTTCTTTCTTTCTTGATATCTTTCATTCTAGCTTTAATACATTCTAACATTCTATCTTTTGTTTCTTTCTTTCTTGATATCTTTCATTCTAGCTTTAATAACTTTTACCAATCTATCTTTAGTTTCTTTCTTTCCTTCTTTCTTGATATTTCATTCTAGCTTTAATACCTTCTTACGTTAAATCTTTACTTTCCTTCTTTCTTTCTTGATTTCTTTCATTCTAGCTTTAATACCTTTTGACATTCTATCTTTATTTTCTTAATTTCTTTCTTGATATCTTTCATTCTAGCTTTGATATATATTCTAGTATTCAAATTTAGTCTCCTTCTTTCTTGATTTCTTTAATTATAGCTTTAATACCTTCTTACATTCTATCTTTAGTTTATATCTTTCTTTCTTTCTTGATATCATACATTCTGTCTTTAATACCTTATAACATTCTATCTCTACTTTCTTTCTCTCTTTCTTTCTTTCTTGTTCTCATTCATTTTAGCTTTCTTACCTTCTAATATTCCGTCATTAGTTTCTTTCTTTCTTTCTTTCTTGACATCTTTCATTCTAGCTTTAATACCTTCTAACATTCAATCTTTAGTTTCCTTCTTTCTTTCTTGATATCTTTCATTCTAGCTTTAATTCCATCTGACATTCTAGCTTTAGTTTCTTTCTTTCTTTCTTTCTTTCTTTCTTGATATCTTTCATTCTAGCTTTAATACCTTCTGACATTCTAGCTTTAGTTTCTTTCTTTCCTTATTGATATCTTTCATTCTAGCTTTAATAACTTTTAACAATCTATCTTTAGTTTGATTCTTTCTTTCTTTCTTGATATTTTTCATTCTAGCTTTAATACCTTCTAACATTCTATCTTTACTTTCTTTCTTTCTTTCTTTCTTTCTTTCTTGTTTTCGTTCTTTTTAGCTTTAATACCTTCTAACATTCTATCATTAGTTTCTTTCTTTCTTTGTTTCTTTCTTGATATCTTTCATTTTAACTATAATACCATCTAACATTCTATCTTTAGTTTCTTTCTTTCTTTCTTTCTTGATATCTTTCATTCTAGCTTTAAGGATTTCTAACAGTCTATCTTTAGTTTCTTTCCTTCTTTCTTTCTTGTTTTCTTTCATTTTAGCTTTAATACCTTCTTACCTTCTATCTGTAGTTTCTTTCATTCTTTCTTGATATCTTTCATTCTAATTTTAATACCTTCTAACGTTCTGTCTTTAGTTTCTTTCTTTCTTTCTTGATATCTTTCATTCTAGCTTTAATACCTTCTAACATTCTATCTTTACTTTCTTTCTTTCTTTCTTTCTTTCTTTCTTTCTTGTTTTCCTTCATTTTAGCTTTAATACCTTCTAACATTCTATCATTAGTTTCTTTCTTTCTTTGTTTCTTTCTTGATATCTTTCATTCTAACTTTAATACCATCTAACATTCTATCTTTAGTTTCTTTCTTTCTTTCTTTCTTGATATCTTTCATTCTAGCTTTAAGGATTTCTAACAGTCTATCTTTAGTTTCTTTCCTTCTTTCTTTCTTCTTTTCTTTCATTTTAGCTTTAATACCTTCTAAAGTTCTATCTTTAGTTTCTTTCTTTCTTTCTTGATATCTTTCATTCTAATTTTAATACCTTCTGACATTCTATCTTTAGTTTCTTTCTTTCTTTCTTGATATTTTTCATTCTAGCTTTAATACCTTCTAACATTCTATATTTATTTCTTTCTTTCTCTTTCTTGTTTTCTTTCATTTTAGCTTTAATTCCTTCTAATATTCTATCATTAGTTTCTTTGTTTCTTTCTTGATATCTTTCATTCTAGCTTTAATACCATCTAACATTCTATTTTTAGTTTCTTTCTTTCTATCTTTCTTGATATTTTTCATTTCTGGCTTTAATACCTTCTATCTTTAGTTTCTTTCCTTCTTTTTTTCCTGTTTTCTTTCATTTTCGCTTTAATACCTTCTAATGTCCTATATTTAGTTTCTTTCTTTCTTTCTTTCTTGATCTCTTTCATTCTAATTTTAAGACATTCTTACATTCTATCTTTAGTTTCGTTCTTTCTTTCTTTCTTTCTTGATTTCTTTCATTCTAGCTTTAATACCTTCTGACATTCTATCTTTAGATTCTTTCTTTCTTTCTTTCTTTCTTTCTTGTTTTCGTTCATTTTAGCTTTAATACCTTCTAACGTTCTATCATTAGTTTCTTTCTTTCTTTGTTTCTTTCTTGATATCTTTCATTCTAACTTTAATACCATCTAACATTCTATCTTTAGTTTCTTTCCATCTTTCTTTCTTGTTTTCTTTCATTTTAGCTTTAATACCTTCTTACCTTCTATCTGTAGTTTCTTTCTTTCTTTCTTGATATCTTTCATTCTAATTTTAATACCTTCTTACATTCTGTCTTTAGTTTCTTTCTTTCTTTCTTGATATCTTTCATTCTAGCTTTAATACCTTCTAACATTCTATCTTTACTTTCTTTCTTTCTTTCTTTCTTTCTTGTTTTCCTTCATTTTAGCTTTAATACCTTCTAACATTCTATCATTAGTTTCTTTCTTTCTTTGTTTCTTTCTTGATATCTTTCATTCTAACTTTAATACCATCTAACATTCTATCTTTAGTTTCTTTCTTTCTTTCTTTCTTGATATCTTTCATTCTAGCTTTAAGGATTTCTAACAGTCTATCTTCAGTTTCTTTCCTTCTTTCTTTCTTCTTTTCTTTCATTTTAGCTTTAATACCTTCTAAAGTTCTATCTTTAGTTTCTTTCTTTCTTTCTTGATATCTTTCATTCTAATTTTAATACCTTCTGACATTCTATCTTCAGTTTCTTTCTTTCTTTCTTGATATTTTTCAATCTAGCTTTAATACCTTCTAACATTCTATATTTACTTTCTTTCTTTCTCTTTCTTGTTTTCGTTCATTTTAGCTTTAATTCCTTCTAATATTCTATCATTAGTTTCTTTCTTTCTTTCTTGATATCTTTCATTCTAGCTTTAATACCATCTAACATTCTATTTTTAGTTTCTTTCTTTCTATCTTTCTTGATATCTTTCATTTCTAGCTTTAATACCTTCTAACATTCTGTCTTCAGTTTCTTTCCTTCTTTTTTTCCTGTTTTCTTTCATTTTAGCTTTAATACCTTCTAATGTCCTATATTTAGTTTCTTTCTTTCTTTCTTTCTTGATCTCTTTCATTCTAATTTTAAGACATTCTTACATTCTATCTTTAGTTTCTTTCTTTCTTTCTTTCTTGATTTCTTTCATTCTAGCTTTAATACATTCTAACATTCAAATTTAGTTTCTTTCTTTCTTTCTTTCTTTATATCTTTCATTTTAACTTTAATATCTTCTAACATTCAATCTTTAGTTTCCTATTTCTTTCTTGATATCTTTCATTTTAGCTTTAATTCCATCTGACATTCTATCTTTACTTTCTTTCTTTCTTTCTTTCTTTCTTGATATCTTTCATTCTAGCTTTAATACCTTCTGACATTCTATCTTTAGTTTCTTTCTTTCTTGATATCTTTCATTCTTGCTTTAATACATTCTAACATTCTATCTTTATTTTCTTTCTTTCTTGATATCTTTCATTCTAGCTTTAATAACTTTTAACAATCTGTCTTTAGTTTGTTTCTTTCTTTCTTTCTTCATATCTTTCATTCTAGCTTTAATACCTTCTTACGTTAAATCTTTAGTTTCCTTCTTTCTTTCTTGATTTCTTTCATTCTAACTTTAATACCTTCTGACATTCTATTTTTAGTTTCTTCCTTTCTTTCTTGATATCTTTCATTCTAGCTTTAATACCTTCTAACATTCTGTCTTTAGTTTCTTTCTTTCTTTCTTTCTTGATATCTTTCATTTTAGCTTTAATATCTTCTAACATTCAATCTTTAGTTTCCTTCTTTCTTTCTTGATATCTTTCATTCTAGCTTTAATTCCATCTGACATTCTATCTTTATTTTCTTTCTTTCTTTCTTTTTTTCTTGATATCTTTCATTCTAGCTTTAATACCTTCTGACATTCTATCTTTAGTTTCTTTCTTTCTTTCTTGATATCTTTCATTCTAGCTTTAATACATTCTAACATTCTATCTTTTGTTTCTTTCTTTCTTGATATCTTTCATTCTAGCTTTAATAACTTTTACCAATCTATCTTTAGTTTCTTTCTTTCTTTCTTTCTTTCTTGATATTTCATTCTAGCTTTAATACCTTCTTACGTTAAATCTTTACTTTCCTTCTTTCTTTCTTGATTTCTTTCATTCTAGCTTTAATACCTTTTGACATTCTATCTTTATTTTCTAAATTTCTTTCTTGATATCTTTCATTCTAGTTTTGATATATATTCTAGCATTCAAATTTAGTCTCCTTCTTTCTTGATTTCTTTAATTATAGCTTTAATACCTTCTTACATTCTATCTTTAGTTTATATCTTTCTTTCTTTCTTGATATCATATATTCTGGCTTTAATACCTTCTAACATTCTATCTCTACTTTCTTTCTCTCTTTCTTTCTTTCTTGTTTTCATTCATTTCAGCTTTCTTACCTTCTAATATTCTGTCATTAGTTTCTTTCTTTCTTTCTTTCTTGATATCTTTCATTCTAGCTTTAATAACTTTTAACAATCTATCTTTAGTTTGATTCTTTCTTTCTTTCTTGATATTTTTCATTCTAGCATGAATACCTTCTAACATTCTATCTTTACTTTCTTTCTTTCTGTCTTTCTTTCTTTCTTGTTTTCGTTCATTTTAGCTTTATTACCTTCTAATATTCTATCATTAGTTTCTCTCTTTCTTGATATCTTTCATTCTAGCTTCAATACCTTCTAACATTCTATCTTTACTTTCTTTCCTTCTTTCTTTCTTGTTTTCTTTCATTTTAGCTTGAATACCTTCTAACGTTCTATCTTTAGTTTCTTTCTTTCTTTCTTTCTTGTTTTCTTTCATTCTAGCTTTAATACTTTCTAATATTCCATCTTTAGTTTCTTTCTTTCTTTCTTGATATCTTTCATTCTAGCTTTAATACCTTCTAACATTCTATCATTAGTTTCTTTCTTTCTTTGTTTCTTTCTTGATATCTTTCATTCTAACTTTAATACCATCTAACATTCTATCTTTATTTTCTTTCTTTTTTTTCCTGAGATCTTTAATTCTAGCTTTAAGGCCTTCTAACATCCTATCTTTAGTTTCATTCTTTCTTTCTTGTTTTCTTTCATTTTAGCTTTAATACCTTCTAACGTTCTATCTTTAGTTTATTTCTTTCTTTCATGATATCTTTCATTCTAATTTTAATACCTTCTAACGTTCTGTCTTTAGTTTCTATCTTTCTTTCTCGATTTCTTTCATTCTAGCTTTAATAAATTCTAACATTCAATCTTTAGTTTCTTTTTTTCTTTCTTGATATCTTTCATTCTAGCTTGAATACCTTCTAACATTCTATCTTTACTTTCTTTCTTTCTTTCTTGATTTCCTTCACTCATATTTAAAACTTTCTGACATTCTATCGTTAGTTTCTTTCTTTCTTTCTTGATTTCTTTCATTCATGCTTTAATACCTTCTAACATTCAACCTTTAATTTCTTTCTTTCTTTCTTGATATCTTTCATTCTAGCTTTAATACCTTCTAACATTCTATCTTTACTTTCATTCTTTCTTTCTTTCTTTCTTTCTTTCTTACTTTCTTTCTTGTTTTCTTTCATTTTAGCTTTAATACCTTCTAACGTTCTATCTTTAGTTTATTTCTTTCTTTCATGATATCTTTCATTCTAATTTTAATACCTTCTAACGTTCTGTCTCTAGTTTCTATCTTTCTTTCTCGATTTCTTTCATTCTAGCTTTAATAAATTCTAACATTCAATCTTTAGTTTCTTTTTTTCTTTCTTGATATCTTTCATTCTAGCTTGAATACCTTCTAACATTCTATCTTTACTTTCTTTTTTTCTTTCTTTCTTGTTTTCGTTCATTTTAGCTTTAATACCTTCTAACATTCTATCATTCGTTTCTTTCTTTCTTTCTTGATATCTTTCATTCTAGCTTTAAGGCCTTCTAACATTCTATCTTTAGTTTCTTTCTTTCTTGTTTTCTTTCATTTTAGCTTTAATACCTTCTAACGTTCTATCTTTAGTTTCTTTCTTTCTTTCTTGTTTTCTTTCATTTTAGCTTTAATAACTTCTAACCTTCTATCTGTAGTTTCTTTCTTTCTTGATATCTTTCATTTTAATTTTAATACCTTCTAACGTTCTGTCTTTAGTTTCTTTCTTTCTTTCTTGATATCTTTCATTCTTGCTTTAATACCTTCTTACATTCTATCTTTAATTTCTTTCTTTCTTTCTTGATTTCCTTCACTCATGCTTTAAAACCTTCTGACATTCTATCTTTAGTTTCTTTCTTTCTTTCTTGATTTCTTTCATTTATGCTTTAATACCTTCTAACATTCTATCTTTAGTTTATATCTTTCTTTCTTTCTTGATATCATACTTTCTGGCTTTAATACCTTATAACATTCTATCTCTACTTTCTTTCTCTCTTTCTTTCTTTCTTGTTCTCATTCATTTTTGCTTTCTTACCTTCTAATATTCCGTCATTAGTTTCTTTCTTTCTTTCTTTCTTGACATCTTTCATTCTAGCTTTAATACCTTCTAACATTCAATCTTTAGTTTCCTTCTTTCTTTCTTGATATCTTTCATTCTAGCTTTAATTCCATCTGACATTCTAGCTTTAGTTTCTTTCTTTCTTTCTTTCTTTCTTGATATCTTTCATTCTAGCTTTAATACCTTCTGACATTCTAGCTTTAGTTTCTTTCTTTCCTTATTGATATCTTTCATTCTAGCTTTAATAACTTTTAACAATCTATCTTTAGTTTGATTCTTTCTTTCTTTCTTGATATTTTTCATTCTAGCTTTAATACCTTCTAACATTCTATCTTTACTTTCTTTCTTTCTTTCTTTCTTTCTTTCTTTCTTTCTTGTTTTCGTTCTTTTTAGCTTTAATACCTTCTAACATTCTATCATTAGTTTCTATCTTTCTTTGTTTCTTTCTTGATATCTTTCATTTTAACTATAATACCATCTAACATTCTATCTTTAGTTTCTTTCTTTCTTTCTTTCTTGATATCTTTCATTCTAGCTTTAAGGATTTCTAACAGTCTATCTTTAGTTTCTTTCCTTCTTTCTTTCTTGTTTTCTTTCATTTTAGCTTTAATACCTTCTTACCTTCTATCTGTAGTTTCTTTCATTCTTTCTTGATATCTTTCATTCTAATTTTAATACCTTCTAACGTTCTGTCTTTAGTTTCTTTCTTTCTTTCTTGATATCTTTCATTCTAGCTTTAATACCTTCTAACATTCTATCTTTACTTTCTTTCTTTCTTTCTTTCTTTCTTTCTTGTTTTCCTTCATTTTAGCTTTAATACCTTCTAACATTCTATCATTAGTTTCTTTCTTTCTTTGTTTCTTTCTTGATATCTTTCATTCTAACTTTAATACCATCTAACATTCTATCTTTAGTTTCTTTCTTTCTTTCTTTCTTGATATGTTTCATTCTAGCTTTAAGGATTTCTAACAGTCTATCTTTAGTTTCTTTCCTTCTTTCTTTCTTCTTTTCTTTCATTTTAGCTTTAATACCTTCTAAAGTTCTATCTTTAGTTTCTTTCTTTCTTTCTTGATATCTTTCATTCTAATTTTAATACCTTCTGACATTCTATCTTTAGTTTCTTTCTTTCTTTCTTGATATTTTTCATTCTAGCTTTAATACCTTCTAACATTCTATATTTATTTCTTTCTTTCTCTTTCTTGTTTTCTTTCATTTTAGCTTTAATTCCTTCCAATATTCTATCATTAGTTTCTTTGTTTCTTTCTTGATATCTTTCATTCTAGCTTTAATACCATCTAACATTCTATTTTTAGTTTCTTTCTTTCTATCTTTCTTGATATTTTTCATTTCTGGCTTTAATACCTTCTATCTTTAGTTTCTTTCCTTCTTTTTTTCCTGTTTTCTTTCATTTTTGCTTTAATACCTTCTAATGTCCTATATTTAGTTTCTTTCTTTCCTTCTTTCTTGATCTCTTTCATTCTAATTTTAAGACATTCTTACATTCTATCTTTAGTTTCGTTCTTTCTTTCTTTCTTTCTTCATTTCTTTCATTCTAGCTTTAATACCTTCTGACATTCTATCTTTAGATTCTTTCTTTCTTTCTTTCTTTCTTGTTTTCGTTCATTTTAGCTTTAATACCTTCTAACGTTCTATCATTAGTTTATTTCTTTCTTTGTTTCTTTCTTGATATCTTTCATTCTAACTTTAATACCATCTAACATTCTATCTTTTGTTTCTTTCCATCTTTCTTTCTTGTTTTCTTTCATTTTAGCTTTAATACCTTCTTACCTTCTATCTGTAGTTTCTTTCTTTCTTTCTTGATATCTTTCATTCTAATTTTAATACCTTCTTACATTCTGTCTTTAGTTTCTTTCTTTCTTTCTTGATATCTTTCATTCTAGCTTTAATACCTTCTAACATTCTATCTTTACTTTCTTTCTTTCTTTCTTTCTTTCTTTCTTGTTTTCCTTCATTTTAGCTTTAATACCTTCTAACATTCTATCATTAGTTTCTTTCTTTCTTTGTTTCTTTCTTGATATCTTTCATTCTAACTTTAATACCATCTAACATTCTATATTTAGTTTCTTTCTTTCTTTCTTTCTTGATATCTTTCATTCTAGCTTTAAGGATTTCTAACAGTCTATCTTCAGTTTCTTTCCTTCTTTCTTTCTTCTTTTCTTTCATTTTAGCTTTAATACCTTCTAAAGTTCTATCTTTAGTTTCTTTCTTTCTTTCTTGATATCTTTCATTCTAATTTTAATACCTTCTGACATTCTATCTTCAGTTTCTTTCTTTCTTTCTTGATATTTTTCAATCTAGCTTTAATACCTTCTAACATTCTATATTTACTTTCTTTCTTTCTCTTTCTTGTTTTCGTTCATTTTAGCTTTAATTCCTTCTAATATTCTATCATTAGTTTCTTTCTTTCTTTCTTGATATCTTTCATTCTAGCTTTAATACCATCTAACATTCTATTTTTAGTTTCTTTCTTTCTATCTTTCTTGATATCTTTCATTTCTAGCTTTAATACCTTCTAACATTCTGTCTTCAGTTTCTTTCCTTCTTTTTTTTCCTGTTTTCTTTCATTTTAGCTTTAATACCTTCTAATGTCCTATATTTAGTTTCTTTCTTTCTTTCTTTCTTGATCTCTTTCATTCTAATTTTAAGACATTCTTACATTCTATCTTTAGTTTCTTTCTTTCTTTCTTTCTTGATTTCTTTCATTCTAGCTTTAATACATTCTAACAATCAAATTTAGTTTCTTTCTTTCTTTCTTTCTTTATATCTTTCATTTTAACTTTAATATCTTCTAACATTCAATCTTTAGTTTCCTATTTCTTTCTTGATATCTTTCATTTTAGCTTTAATTCCATCTGACATTCTATCTTTACTTTCTTTCTTTCTTTCTTTCTTTCTTGATATCTTTCATTCTAGCTTTAATACCTTCTGACATTCTATCTTTAGTTTCTTTCTTTCTTGATATCTTTCATTCTTGCTTTAATACATTCTAACATTCTATCTTTATTTTCTTTCTTTCTTGATATCTTTCATTCTAGCTTTAATAACTTTTAACAATCTGTCTTTAGTTTCTTTCTTTCTTTCTTTCTTCATATCTTTCATTCTAGCTTTAATACCTTCTTACGTTAAATCTTTAGTTTCCTTCTTTCTTTCTTGATTTCTTTCATTCTAACTTTAATACCTTCTGACATTCTATTTTTAGTTTCTTCCTTTCTTTCTTGATATCTTTCATTCTAGCTTTAATACCTTCTAACATTCTGTCTTTAGTTTCTTTCTTTCTTTCTTTCTTTCTTGATATCTTTCATTTTAGCTTTAATATCTTCTAACATTCAATCTTTAGTTTCCTTCTTTCTTTCTTGATATCTTTCATTCTAGCTTTAATTCCATCTGACATTCTATCTTTATTTTCTTTCTTTCTTTCTTTTTTTCTTGATATCTTTCATTCTAGCTTTAATACCTTCTGACATTCTATCTTTAGTTTCTTTCTTTCTTTCTTGATATCTTTCATTCTAGCTTTAATACATTCTAACATTCTATCTTTTGTTTCTTTCTTTCTTGATATCTTTCATTCTAGCTTTAATAACTTTTACCAATCTATCTTTAGTTTCTTTCTTTCTTTCTTTCTTTCTTGATATTTCATTCTAGCTTTAATACCTTCTTACGTTAAATCTTTACTTTCCTTCTTTCTTTCTTGATTTCTTTCATTCTAGCTTTAATACCTTTTGACATTCTATCTTTATTTTCTTAATTTCTTTCTTGATATCTTTCATTCTAGTTTTGATATATATTCTAGCATTCAAATTTAGTCTCCTTCTTTCTTGATTTCTTTAATTATAGCTTTAATACCTTCTTACATTCTATCTTTAGTTTATATCTTTCTTTCTTTCTTGATATCATATATTCTGGCTTTAATACCTTCTAACATTCTATCTCTACTTTCTTTCTCTCTTTCTTTCTTTCTTGTTTTCATTCATTTCAGCTTTCTTACCTTCCAATATTCTGTCATTAGTTTCTTTCTTTCTTGTTTTCTTTCATTTTAGCTTTAATACCTTCTAATGTTCTATCTTTAGTTTCTTTCTTTCTTTCTTGTTTTCTTTCATTTTAGCTTTAATAACTTCTAACCTTCTATCTGTAGTTTCTTTCTTTCTTGATATCTTTCATTTTAATTTTAATACCTTCTAACGTTCTGTCTTTAGTTTCTTTCTTTCTTTCTTGATATCTTTCATTCTTGCTTTAATACCTTCTTACATTCTATCTTTAATTTCTTTCTTTCTTTCTTGATTTCCTTCACTCATGCTTTAAAACCTTCTGACATTCTATCTTTAGTTTCTTTCTTTCTTTCTTGATTTCTTTCATTCTAGTTTTGATATATATTCTAGCATTCAAATTTAGTCTCCTTCTTTCTTGATTTCTTTAATTATAGCTTTAATACCTTCTTACATTCTATCTTTAGTTTATATCTTTCTTTCTTTCTTGATATCATATATTCTGGCTTTAATACCTTCTAACATTCTATCTCTACTTTCTTTCTCTCTTTCTTTCTTTCTTGTTTTCATTCATTTCAGCTTTCTTACCTTCTAATATTCTGTCATTAGTTTCTTTCTTTCTTTCTTTCTTGATATCTTTCATTCTAGCTTTAATAACTTTTAACAATCTATCTTTAGTTTGATTCTTTCTTTCTTTCTTGATATTTTTCATTCTAGCATGAATACCTTCTAACATTCTATCTTTACTTTCTTTCTTTCTGTCTTTCTTTCTTTCTTGTTTTCGTTCATTTTAGCTTTATTACCTTCTAATATTCTATCATTAGTTTCTCTCTTTCTTGATATCTTTCATTCTAGCTTCAATACCTTCTGACATTCTATCTTTAGTTTCTTTCCTTCTTTCTTTCTTGTTTTCTTTCATTTTAGCTTGAATACCTTCTAACGTTCTATCATTAGTTTCTTTCTTTCTTTCTTGTTTTCTTTCATTCTAGCTTTAATACTTTCTAATATTCCATCTTTAGTTTCTTTCTTTCTTTCTTGATATCTTTCATTCTAGCTTGAATACCTTCTAACATTCTATCATTAGTTTCTTTCTTTCTTTGTTTCTTTCTTGATATCTTTCATTTTAACTTTAATACCATCTAACATTCTATCTTTATTTTCTTTCTTTTTTTTCCTGAGATCTTTCATTCTAGCTTTAAGGCCTTCTAACATCCTATCTTTAGTTTCATTCTTTCTTTCTTGTTTTATTTCATTTTAGCTTTAATACCTTCTAACGTTCTACCTTTAGTTTATTTCTTTCTTTCATGATATCTTTCATTCTAATTTTAATACCTTCTAACGTTCTGTCTTTAGTTTCTATCTTTCTTTCTCGATTTCTTTCATTCTAGCTTTAATAAATTCTAACATTCAATCTTTAGTTTCTTTTTTTCTTTCTTGATATCTTTCATTCTAGCTTGAATACCTTCTAACATTCTATCTTTACTTTCTTTCTTTCTTTCTTGATTTCCTTCACTCATATTTAAAACTTTCTGACATTCTATCGTTAGTTTCTTTCTTTCTTTCTTGATTTCTTTCATTCATGCTTTAATACCTTCTAACATTCAACCTTTAATTTCTTTCTTTCTTTCTTGATATCTTTCATTCTAGCTTTAATACCTTCTAACATTCTATCTTTACTTTCATTCTTTCTTTCTTTCTTTCTTTCTTACTTTCTTTCTTGTTTTCTTTCATTTTAGCTTTAATACCTTCTAACGTTCTATCTTTAGTTTATTTCTTTCTTTCATGATATCTTTCATTCTAATTTTAATACCTTCTAACGTTCTGTCTCTAGTTTCTTTCTTTCTTTCTTGATTTCTTTCATTTATGCTTTAATACCTTCTAACATTCAATCTTTAATTTCTTTCTTTCTTTCTTGATATCTTTCATTCTAACTTTAATACCATCTAACTTCCTATCTTTACTTTCTTTCTTTCTTTCTTTCTTGTTTTCGTTCATTTTAGCTTTCATAACTTCTAAAATTCAATCATTGGATTCTTTCTTTCTTGATTTCCTTTATTCTAGCTTTAATACATTCTACCATTCAATCTTTACTTTCTTTCTTTCTTTCTTGATATCTTTCATTCTAGCATTAATACCTTCTAACATTCTATTTTTAGTTTCTTTCCTTCTTTCTTTCTTGTTTTCTTTCATTTTAGCTTTAATACCTTCTAACATTCTATCTTTAGTTTCTTTCTTTCTTTCTTTATTGATATCTTTCATTCTAGCTTGAATACCTTCTAATATTCTATCTTTACTTTCTTTCTTTCTTTCTTTATTTCTTGTTTTCGTTCATTTTAGCTTTAATACCTTCTAACATTCTATCATTAGTTTCTTTCTTTCTTTCTTGATATCTTTCATTCTAGCTTTAAGGCCTTCTAGCATTCTATCTATAGTTTCTTTCTTTCTTGTTTTCTTTCATTTTAGCTTTAATACCTTCTAACGTTCTATCTTTAGTTTCTTTCTTTCTTTCTTTCTTTCTTGTTTTCTTTCATTTTAGCTTTAATACCTTCTAACCTATCTGTAGTTTCTTTCTTTCTTTCTTGATATCTTTAATTCTAATTTTAATACCTTCTAACGTTCTGTCTTTAGTTTATTTCTTTCTTTCTTGTTATCCTTCATTCTTGCTTTAATACCTTCTTACATTCTATCTTTAATTTCTTTCTTTCTTTCTTGATTTCCTTCACTCATGCTTTAAAACTTTCTGACATTCTATCGTTAGTTTCTTTCTTTCTTTCTTGATTTCTTTCATTCATGCTTTAATACCTTCTAACATTCAATCTTTAATTTCTTTCTTTCTTTCTTGATATCTTTCATTCTAGCTTTAATACATTCTAACATTCTATCTTTTGTTTCTTTCTTTCTTGATATCTTTCATTCTAGCTTTAATAACTTTTACCAATCTATCTTTAGTTTCTTTCTTTCTTTCTTTCTTTCTTGATATTTCATTCTAGCTTTAATACCTTCTTACGTTAAATCTTTACTTTCCTTCTTTCTTTCTTGATTTCTTTCATTCTAGCTTTAATACCTTTTGACATTCTATCTTTATTTTCTTAATTTCTTTCTTGATATCTTTCATTCTAGTTTTGATATATATTCTAGCATTCAAATTTAGTCTCCTTCTTTCTTGATTTCTTTAATTATAGCTTTAATACCTTCTTACATTCTATCTTTAGTTTATATCTTTCTTTCTTTCTTGATATCATATATTCTGGCTTTAATACCTTCTAACATTCTATCTCTACTTTCTTTCTCTCTTTCTTTCTTTCTTGTTTTCATTCATTTCAGCTTTCTTACCTTCCAATATTCTGTCATTAGTTTCTTTCTTTCTTGTTTTCTTTCATTTTAGCTTTAATACCTTCTAATGTTCTATCTTTAGTTTCTTTCTTTCTTTCTTGTTTTCTTTCATTTTAGCTTTAATAACTTCTAACCTTCTATCTGTAGTTTCTTTCTTTCTTGATATCATATATTCTGGCTTTAATACCTTCTAACATTCTATCTCTACTTTCTTTCTCTCTTTCTTTCTTTCTTGTTTTCATTCATTTCAGCTTTCTTACCTTCCAATATTCTGTCATTAGTTTCTTTCTTTCTTGTTTTCTTTCATTTTAGCTTTAATACCTTCTAATGTTCTATCTTTAGTTTCTTTCTTTCTTTCTTGTTTTCTTTCATTTTAGCTTTAATAACTTCTAACCTTCTATCTGTAGTTTCTTTCTTTCTTGATATCTTTCATTTTAATTTTAATACCTTCTAACGTTCTGTCTTTAGTTTCTTTCTTTCTTTCTTGATATCTTTCATTCTTGCTTTAATACCTTCTTACATTCTATCTTTAATTTCTTTCTTTCTTTCTTGATTTCCTTCACTCATGCTTTAAAACCTTCTGACATTCTATCTTTAGTTTCTTTCTTTCTTTCTTGATTTCTTTCATTCTAGTTTTGATATATATTCTAGCATTCAAATTTAGTCTCCTTCTTTCTTGATTTCTTTAATTATAGCTTTAATACCTTCTTACATTCTATCTTTAGTTTATATCTTTCTTTCTTTCTTGATATCATATATTCTGGCTTTAATACCTTCTAACATTCTATCTCTACTTTCTTTCTCTCTTTCTTTCTTTCTTGTTTTCATTCATTTCAGCTTTCTTACCTTCTAATATTCTGTCATTAGTTTCTTTCTTTCTTTCTTTCTTGATATCTTTCATTCTAGCTTTAATAACTTTTAACAATCTATCTTTAGTTTGATTCTTTCTTTCTTTCTTGATATTTTTCATTCTAGCATGAATACCTTCTAACATTCTATCTTTACTTTCTTTCTTTCTGTCTTTCTTTCTTTCTTGTTTTCGTTCATTTTAGCTTTATTACCTTCTAATATTCTATCATTAGTTTCTCTCTTTCTTGATATCTTTCATTCTAGCTTCAATACCTTCTGACATTCTATCTTTAGTTTCTTTCCTTCTTTCTTTCTTGTTTTCTTTCATTTTAGCTTGAATACCTTCTAACGTTCTATCATTAGTTTCTTTCTTTCTTTCTTGTTTTCTTTCATTCTAGCTTTAATACTTTCTAATATTCCATCTTTAGTTTCTTTCTTTCTTTCTTGATATCTTTCATTCTAGCTTTAATACCTTCTAACATTCTATCATTAGTTTCTTTCTTTCTTTGTTTCTTTCTTGATATCTTTCATTTTAACTTTAATACCATCTAACATTCTATCTTTATTTTCTTTCTTTTTTTTCCTGAGATCTTTCATTCTAGCTTTAAGGCCTTCTAACATCCTATCTTTAGTTTCATTCTTTCTTTCTTGTTTTATTTCATTTTAGCTTTAATACCTTCTAACGTTCTACCTTTAGTTTATTTCTTTCTTTCATGATATCTTTCATTCTAATTTTAATACCTTCTAACGTTCTGTCTTTAGTTTCTATCTTTCTTTCTCGATTTCTTTCATTCTAGCTTTAATAAATTCTAACATTCAATCTTTAGTTTCTTTTTTTCTTTCTTGATATCTTTCATTCTAGCTTGAATACCTTCTAACATTCTATCTTTACTTTCTTTCTTTCTTTCTTGATTTCCTTCACTCATATTTAAAACTTTCTGACATTCTATCGTTAGTTTCTTTCTTTCTTTCTTGATTTCTTTCATTCATGCTTTAATACCTTCTAACATTCAACCTTTAATTTCTTTCTTTCTTTCTTGATATCTTTCATTCTAGCTTTAATACCTTCTAACATTCTATCTTTACTTTCATTCTTTCTTTCTTTCTTTCTTTCTTACTTTCTTTCTTGTTTTCTTTCATTTTAGCTTTAATACCTTCTAACGTTCTATCTTTAGTTTATTTCTTTCTTTCATGATATCTTTCATTCTAATTTTAATACCTTCTAACGTTCTGTCTCTAGTTTCTTTCTTTCTTTCTTGATTTCTTTCATTTATGCTTTAATACCTTCTAACATTCAATCTTTAATTTCTTTCTTTCTTTCTTGATATCTTTCATTCTAACTTTAATACCATCTAACTTCCTATCTTTACTTTCTTTCTTTCTTTCTTTCTTGTTTTCGTTCATTTTAGCTTTCATAACTTCTAAAATTCAATCATTGGATTCTTTCTTTCTTGATTTCCTTTATTCTAGCTTTAATACATTCTACCATTCAATCTTTACTTTCTTTCTTTCTTTCTTGATATCTTTCATTCTAGCATTAATACCTTCTAACATTCTATTTTTAGTTTCTTTCCTTCTTTCTTTCTTGTTTTCTTTCATTTTAGCTTTAATACCTTCTAACATTCTATCTTTAGTTTCTTTCTTTCTTTCTTTATTGATATCTTTCATTCTAGCTTGAATACCTTCTAATATTCTATCTTTACTTTCTTTCTTTCTTTCTTTATTTCTTGTTTTCGTTCATTTTAGCTTTAATACCTTCTAACATTCTATCATTAGTTTCTTTCTTTCTTTCTTGATATCTTTCATTCTAGCTTTAAGGCCTTCTAGCATTCTATCTATAGTTTCTTTCTTTCTTGTTTTCTTTCATTTTAGCTTTAATACCTTCTAACGTTCTATCTTTAGTTTCTTTCTTTCTTTCTTTCTTGTTTTCTTTCATTTTAGCTTTAATACCTTCTAACCTATCTGTAGTTTCTTTCTTTCTTTCTTGATATCTTTAATTCTAATTTTAATACCTTCTAACGTTCTGTCTTTAGTTTATTTCTTTCTTTCTTGTTATCCTTCATTCTTGCTTTAATACCTTCTTACATTCTATCTTTAATTTCTTTCTTTCTTTCTTGATTTCCTTCACTCATGCTTTAAAACTTTCTGACATTCTATCGTTAGTTTCTTTCTTTCTTTCTTGATTTCTTTCATTCATGCTTTAATACCTTCTAACATTCAATCTTTAATTTCTTTCTTTCTTTCTTGATATCTTTCATTCTAGCTTTAATACCTTCTAACATTCTATCTTTACTTTCATTCTTTCTTTCTTTCTTTCTTTCTTACTTTCTTTCTTGTTTTCGTTCATTTTACCTTTAATAACTTCTAAAATTCTATCATTAGTTTCTTTATTTCTTTCTTTCTTGATTTCCTTTATTCTAGCTTTAATACCTTCTACCATTCAATCTTTACTTTCTTTCTTTCTTTCTTGATATCTTTCATTCTAGCTTTAATGTTTTTAACATTCTATCTTTAGTTTCCATCTTTCTTTCCTGATTACTTTCATTCTAGCTTTAATACTTTCTAACAGTCTATATTTACATTCTTTCTTTCTTTCTTTCTTCTTTTCGCTCATTTTAGCTTTAATACCTTCTAATATTCTATCATTAGTTTCTTTCTTTCTTTCTTGATTTCCATTATTCTAGCTCTAATACCTTCTACCATTCAATCTTTACTTTCTTTCTTTCTTTCTTGTTTTCGTTCATTTTAGCTTTAATACCTTCTAATATTCTATCATTAGTTTCTTTCTGTCTTTCTTTCTTGATATCTTTCATTCTAGCTTTAATTCCATCTAACGTTCTGACTTTAGTTTCTTTCTTTCTTTCTTTCTTTCTTGATTTCTTTCATTCTAGCTTTAATACGTTCTGACATTCTATCTTTAGTTTCTTTCTTTCTTTCTTGATATCTTTCATTCTAGCTTTAATATCTTTTAACAATCTATCTTTATTTTCTTTCTTTCTTTCTTTCTTTCTTGATATCTTTCCTTCTAGCTTTAATACATTCTAACATTCTATCTTTTGTTTTTCTTTCTTTCTTGATACCGATCATTCATGCTTTAATACCTTCTAACATTCAATCTTTAATTTCTTTCTTTCTTTCTTGATATCTTTCATTCTAGCTTTAATACCTTCTAACTTTCAATCTTTACTTTCTTTCTTTCTTTCTTTCTTGTTTTCGTTCATTTTAGCTTTAATAACTTCTAAAATTCAATCATTGGTTTCTTTCTTTCTTGCTTGATTGATTTCCTTTATTCTAGCTTTAATACCTTCTAGCATTCAATCTTTACTTTCTTTCTTTCTTTCTTGATATCTTTCATTCTAGCTTTAATACCTTCTAACATTCTATCTTTATTTTCTTTCCTTCTTTCTTTCTTGTTTTTTTCATTTTAGCTTTAATAACTTCTAACGTTCTATCTTTAGTTTCTTTCTTTCTTTCTTGATATTTTAATTCTAGCTTGGATACCTTCTAACATTCTATCTTTACTTTCTTTCTTTCTTTCTTTCTTTCTTTCTTGTTTTCGTTCATTTTAGCTTTAATACCTTCTAACATTCTATCATTAGTTTCTTTCTTTCTTTCTTGATATCTTTCATTCTAGCTTTAAGGCCTTCTAACCTTCTATCTTTAGTTTCTTTCTTTCTTGTTTTCTTTCATTTTAGCTTTAATACCTTCTAACGTTCTATCTTTAGTTTCTTTCTTTCTTTCTTTCTTGTTTTCTTTCATTTTAGCTTTAATACCTTCTAACCTTCTATCTGTAGTTTCTTTCTTTCTTTCTTGATATCTTTCATTCTAATTTTAATACCTTCTAACGTTCTGTCTTTAGTTTATTTCTTTCCTTCTTGATATCTTTCATTCTTGCTTTAATACCTTCTTACATTCTATCTTTAATTTCTTTCTTTCTTTCTTGATTTCCTTCACTCATGCTTTAAAACTTTCTGACATTTTATCTTTAGTTTCTTTCTTTCTTTCTTGATTTCTTTCATTCATGCTTCAATACCTTCTAACATTCTATCTTTACTTTCTTTGTTTCTTTCTTTCTTGTTTTCGTTCATTTTAGCTTTAATAACTTCTAAAATTCTATCATTAGTTTCTTTATTTCTTTCTTTCTTGATTTCCTTTATTCTAGCTTTAATACCTTCTACCATTCAATCTTTACTTTCTTTCTTTCTTTCTTGATATCTTTCATTCTAGCTTTAATGTTTTTAACATTCTATCTTTAGTTTCCATCTTTCTTTCCTGATTACTTTCATTCTCGCTTTAATGCTTTCTAACATTCTATATTTACATTCTTTCTTTCTTTCTTTCTTTCTTGTTTTCGCTCATTTTAGCTTTAATACCTTCTAACATTCTATCATTAGTTTCTTTCTTTCTTTCTTGATATCTTTCATTCTAGCTTTAATTCCATCTAACGTTCTAACTTTAGTTTCTTTCTTTCTTTCTTTCTTTCTTGATTTCCTTTATTCTAGCTTTAATACGTTCTATCATTCAATGTTTACTTTCTATCTTTCTTTCTTGTTTTCGTTCATTTTAGCTTTAATACCTTCTAACATTCTATCTTTATTTTATTTCCTTCTTTCGTTCTTGTTTTCTTTCATTTTAGCTTTAATACCTTCTAACGTTCTATCTTTAGTTTCTTTATTTCTTTCTTGATATTTTCATTCTAGCTTGGATACCTTCTAACATTCTATCTTTACTTTCTTCCTTTCTTTCTTTCTTTCTTTCTTGTTTTCGTTCATTTTAGCTTTAATACCTTCTAACATTCTATCATTAGTTTCTTTCTTTCTTTCTTGATATCTTTCATTCTAGCTTTAATTCCATCTAACGTTCTAACTTTAGTTTCTTTCTTTCTTTCGTTCTTGATTTCTTTCATTCTAGCTTTAATACGTTCTGACATTCTATCTTTAGTTTCTTTCTTTCTTTCTCGATATCTTTCATTCTAGCTTTAATATCTTTTAACAACCTATCTTTAGTTTCTTTCCTTCTTTCTTCTTTTCTTTCATTCTAGCTTTAATTCCATCTGACATTATATCTTTATTTTCTTTCTTTCTTTCTTTCTTTCTTTCTTGATATCTTTCATTCTAGCTTTAATAGATTCTAACATTCTATCTTTTGTTTCTTTCTTTCTTGATACCTTTCATTCATGCTTTAATACCTTCTAACATTCAATCTTTAATTTCTTTCTTTCTTTCTTGATATCTTTCATTCTAGCTTTAATACCTTCTAACTTTCAATCTTTACTTTCTTTCTTTCTTTCTTTCTTGTTTTCGTTCATTTTAGCTTTAATAACTTCTAAAATTCAATCATTGGTTTCTTTCTTTCTTGCTTGATTGATTTCCTTTATTCTAGCTTTAATACCTTCTAGCATTCAATCTTTACTTTCTTTCTTTCTTTCTTGATATCTTTCATTCTAGCTTTAATACCTTCTAACATTCTATCTTTATTTTCTTTCCTTCTTTCTTTCTTGTTTTTTTCATTTTAGCTTTAATAACTTCTAACGTTCTATCTTTAGTTTCTTTCTTTCTTTCTTGATATTTTAATTCTAGCTTGGATACCTTCTAACATTCTATCTTTACTTTCTTTCTTTCTTTCTTTCTTTCTTTCTTGTTTTCGTTCATTTTAGCTTTAATACCTTCTAACATTCTATCATTAGTTTCTTTCTTTCTTTCTTGATATCTTTCATTCTAGCTTTAAGGCCTTCTAACCTTCTATCTTTAGTTTCTTTCTTTCTTGTTTTCTTTCATTTTAGCTTTAATACCTTCTAACGTTCTATCTTTAGTTTCTTTCTTTCTTTCTTTCTTGTTTTCTTTCATTTTAGCTTTAATACCTTCTAACCTTCTATCTGTAGTTTCTTTCTTTCTTTCTTGATATCTTTCATTCTAATTTTAATACCTTCTAACGTTCTGTCTTTAGTTTATTTCTTTCCTTCTTGATATCTTTCATTCTTGCTTTAATACCTTCTTACATTCTATCTTTAATTTCTTTCTTTCTTTCTTGATTTCCTTCACTCATGCTTTAAAACTTTCTGACATTTTATCTTTAGTTTCTTTCTTTCTTTCTTGATTTCTTTCATTCATGCTTCAATACCTTCTAACATTCTATCTTTACTTTCTTTGTTTCTTTCTTTCTTGTTTTCGTTCATTTTAGCTTTAATAACTTCTAAAATTCTATCATTAGTTTCTTTATTTCTTTCTTTCTTGATTTCCTTTATTCTAGCTTTAATACCTTCTACCATTCAATCTTTACTTTCTTTCTTTCTTTCTTGATATCTTTCATTCTAGCTTTAATGTTTTTAACATTCTATCTTTAGTTTCCATCTTTCTTTCCTGATTACTTTCATTCTAGCTTTAATGCTTTCTAACATTCTATATTTACATTCTTTCTTTCTTTCTTTCTTTCTTGTTTTCGCTCATTTTAGCTTTAATACCTTCTAACATTCTATCATTAGTTTCTTTCTTTCTTTCTTGATATCTTTCATTCTAGCTTTAATTCCATCTAACGTTCTAACTTTAGTTTCTTTCTTTCTTTCTTTCTTTCTTGATTTCCTTTATTCTAGCTTTAATACCTTCTATCATTCAATGTTTACTTTCTATCTTTCTTTCTTGTTTTCGTTCATTTTAGCTTTAATACCTTCTAACATTCTATCTTTATTTTATTTCCTTCTTTCGTTCTTGTTTTCTTTCATTTTAGCTTTAATACCTTCTAACGTTCTATCTTTAGTTTCTTTATTTCTTTCTTGATATTTTCATTCTAGCTTGGATACCTTCTAACATTCTATCTTTACTTTCTTCCTTTCTTTCTTTCTTTCTTTCTTGTTTTCGTTCATTTTAGCTTTAATACCTTCTAACATTCTATCATTAGTTTCTTTCTTTCTTTCTTGATATCTTTCATTCTAGCTTTAATTCCATCTAACGTTCTAACTTTAGTTTCTTTCTTTCTTTCGTTCTTGATTTCTTTCATTCTAGCTTTAATACGTTCTGACATTCTATCTTTAGTTTCTTTCTTTCTTTCTCGATATCTTTCATTCTAGCTTTAATATCTTTTAACAACCTATCTTTAGTTTCTTTCCTTCTTTCTTCTTTTCTTTCATTCTAGCTTTAATTCCATCTGACATTATATCTTTATTTTCTTTCTTTCTTTCTTTCTTTCTTTCTTTCTTGATATCTTTCATTCTAGCTTTAATAGATTCTAACATTCTATCTTTTGTTTCTTTCTTTCTTGATACCTTTCATTCATGCTTTAATACCTTCTAACATTCAATCTTTAATTTCTTTCTTTCTTTCTTGATATCTTTCATTCTAGCTTTAATACCTTCTAACTTTCTATCTTTACTTTCTTTCTTTCTTTCTTTCTTTCTTGATATCTTTCATTCTAGCTTTAATATCTTTTAACAATCTATCTTTAGTTTGTTTCTTTCTTTCTTGATTTCTTTAATTCTAGCTTCAATACTTTCTAACATTCTATCTTTAGTTTCTTTCTTTCTTTCTTGATATCTTTCATTCTTGCTTTAATACCTTCTTACATTCTATCTTTAGTTTCTTTCTTTCTTTCTTTCTTTCTTGATTTCCTTCATTCATGCTTTAATACCTTCTGGCATTCTTTCTTTAGTTTCTTTCTTTCTTTCTTGTTTTCTTTCATTCTAGCTTTAATTCCATCTGACATTCGATCTTTATTTTCTTTCTTTCTTTCTTTCTTGATATCTTTCATTCTAGCTTTAATACATTCTAACATTCCATCTTTAGTTTCTTTCTTTCTTTCTTGATATCTTTCATTCTAGCTTTAATACATTCTTACATTCTATCTTTAGTTTCTTTCTTTCTTGATATCTTTCATTCTAGCTTTAATAACTTTTAACAATCTATCTTTAGTTTCTTTCTTTCTTTCTTTCTTGATATCTTTCATTCTAGCTTTAATACCTTCTAACATTATATCTTTACTTTCTTTCCTTCTGTTTCTTTCTTTCTTGTTTTCGTTCATTTTAGCTTTATTACCTTCTAATATTCCGTCATTAGTTTCTTTCTTTCTTTCTTTCTTGACATCTTTCATTCTAGCTTTAATACCTTCTAACATTCAATCTTTAGTTTCCTTCTTTCTTTCTTGATATCTTTCATTCTAGCTTTAATTCCATCTGACATTCTAGCTTTAGTTTCTTTCTTTCTTTCTTTCTTTCTTGATATCTTTCATTCTAGCTTTAATACCTTCTGACATTCTAGCTTTAGTTTCTTTCTTTCCTTATTGATATCTTTCATTCTAGCTTTAATAACTTTTAACAATCTATCTTTAGTTTGATTCTTTCTTTCTTTCTTGATATTTTTCATTCTAGCTTTAATACCTTCTAACATTCTATCTTTACTTTCTTTCTTTCTTTCTTTCTTTCTTGTTTTCGTTCTTTTTAGCTTTAATACCTTCTAACATTCTATCATTAGTTTCTTTCTTTCTTTGTTTCTTTCTTGATATCTTTCATTTTAACTATAATACCATCTAACATTCTATCTTTAGTTTCTTTCTTTCTTTCTTTCTTGATATCTTTCATTCTAGCTTTAAGGATTTCTAACAGTCTATCTTCAGTTTCTTTCCTTCTTTCTTTCTTCTTTTCTTTCATTTTAGCTTTAATACCTTCTAAAGTTCTATCTTTAGTTTCTTTCTTTCTTTCTTGATATCTTTCATTCTAATTTTAATACCTTCTAACATTCTATCTTTACTTTCTTTCTTTCTTTCTTTCTTGTTTTCCTTCATTTTAGCTTTAATACCATCTAACATTCTATTTTTAGTTTCTTTCTTTCTATCTTTCTTGATATCTTTCATTTCTAGCTTTAATACCTTCCTAACATTCTATCTTAAGTTTCTTTCCTTCTTTTTTTCCTGTTTTCTTTCATTTTAGCTTTAATACCTTCTAATGTCCTATATTTAGTTTTCTTTCTTTCTTTCTTTCTTGATCTCTTTCATTCTAATTTTAAGACATTCTTACATTCTATCTTTAGTTTCTTTCTTTCTTTCTTTCTTTCTTGATTTTCTTTCATTCTAGCTTTAATAACGTCTGACATTCTATCTTTAGTTTCTTTCTTTCTTTCTTGATATCTTTCATTCTAGCTTTAATATATTCTAGCATTCAAATTTAGCCCTCCTTCTTTCTTGATTTCTTTAATTCCAGCTTTAATACCTTCTTACATTCT
Source organism: Intellagama lesueurii (assembly GCA_037013535.1). Taxonomy (NCBI): domain Eukaryota; kingdom Metazoa; phylum Chordata; class Lepidosauria; order Squamata; family Agamidae; genus Intellagama; species Intellagama lesueurii. The sequence goes on from JBAJHW010000013.1 coordinate 17,520,841, forward strand.
ATCTTTAGTTTGTATCTTTCTTTCTTTCTTGATATCTTTCATTCTAACTTTAATACCTTCTAACATTCTATCTTTACTTTTCTGTCTTTCTTTCTTTCTTTCTTGTTTTCGTTTATTTTTGCTTTTCATACCTTCTAATATTCTATTATTAGTTTCTTTCTTTCTCTCTTTCTTGATGTTCTTTCATTCTAGCTTTAATGCCTTCTGACATTCTATCTTTAGTTTCTTTCTTTATTTATATCTTTCATTTCTAGCTTTAATACATTCTAACATTCAAATTTAGTTTCTTTCTTTCTTGATTTCTTAAATTCTAGCTTTAATACCTTCTTACATTATATCTTTAGTTTGTATCTTTCTTTCTTTCTTGATATCATTTATTTTAGCTTTAATACCTTCTAACATTCTATCTCTACTTTCTTTCTTTCTTTCTTTCTTTCTTGTTTTCATTCATTTTAGCTTTATTACCTTCTAACATTCTATCTTTACTTTCTTTCGTTCTTTCTTTCCTTCTTGTTTTCGTTTATTTTAGCTTTAATACCCTCTAATATTCTATCATTAGTTTCTTTCTTTCTTTCTTTCTTGATATCTTTCATTTTAGCTTTAATATCTTCTAACATTCAATCTTCAGTTTGCTTCTTTCTTTCTTGATATCTTTCATTTTAGCTTTAATTCCATCTGACATTCTATCTTTATTTTCTTTCTTTCTTTCTTTCTTTCTTTCTTGATATCTTTCATTCTAGCTTTAATACCTTGTGACATTCTATCTTTAGTTTCTTTCTTTCTTGGTATCTTTTATTCTTGCTTTAATAAATTCTAACATTCTATCTTTTGTTTCTTTCTTTCTTTATATCTTTCATTCTAGCTTTAATAACTTTTAACAATCTGTCTTTAGTTTGTTTCTTTCTTTCTTTCTTGATATCTTTCATTCTAGCTTTAATACCTTCTTACGTTAAATCTTTAGTTTCCTTCTTTCTTTCTTGATTTCTTTCATTCTAGCTTTAATACCTTCTGACATTCTATTTTTAGTTTCTTTCTTTCTTTCTTGATATCTTTCATTCTAGCTTTAATACCTTCTAACATTCTGTCTTTAGTTTCTTTCTTTCTTTCTTTCTTGATATCTTTCATTTTAGCTTTAATATCTTCTAACATTCAATCTTTAGTTTCCTTCTTTCTTTCTTGATATCTTTCATTCTAGCTTTAATTCCATCTGACATTCTATCTTTATTTTCTTTCTTTCTTTCTTTTTTTCTTGATATCTTTCATTCTAGCTTTAATACCTTCTTACATTCTATCATTAGTTTCTTTCTTTCTTTCTTGATATCTTTCATTCTAGCTTTAATACATTCTAACATTCTATCTTTTGTTTCTTTCTTTCTTGATATCTTTCATTCTAGCTTTAATAACTTTTACCAATCTATCTTTAGTTTCTTTCTTTCCTTCTTTCTTGATATTTCATTCTAGCTTTAATACCTTCTTACGTTAAATCTTTACTTTCCTTCTTTCTTTCTTGATTTCTTTCATTCTAGCTTTAATACCTTTTGACATTCTATCTTTATTTTCTTAATTTCTTTCTTGATATCTTTCATTCTAGCTTTGATATATATTCTAGTATTCAAATTTAGTCTCCTTCTTTCTTGATTTCTTTAATTATAGCTTTAATACCTTCTTACATTCTATCTTTAGTTTATATCTTTCTTTCTTTCTTGATATCATACATTCTGTCTTTAATACCTTATAACATTCTATCTCTACTTTCTTTCTCTCTTTCTTTCTTTCTTGTTCTCATTCATTTTAGCTTTCTTACCTTCTAATATTCCGTCATTAGTTTCTTTCTTTCTTTCTTTCTTGACATCTTTCATTCTAGCTTTAATACCTTCTAACATTCAATCTTTAGTTTCCTTCTTTCTTTCTTGATATCTTTCATTCTAGCTTTAATTCCATCTGACATTCTAGCTTTAGTTTCTTTCTTTCTTTCTTTCTTTCTTTCTTGATATCTTTCATTCTAGCTTTAATACCTTCTGACATTCTAGCTTTAGTTTCTTTCTTTCCTTATTGATATCTTTCATTCTAGCTTTAATAACTTTTAACAATCTATCTTTAGTTTGATTCTTTCTTTCTTTCTTGATATTTTTCATTCTAGCTTTAATACCTTCTAACATTCTATCTTTACTTTCTTTCTTTCTTTCTTTCTTTCTTTCTTGTTTTCGTTCTTTTTAGCTTTAATACCTTCTAACATTCTATCATTAGTTTCTTTCTTTCTTTGTTTCTTTCTTGATATCTTTCATTTTAACTATAATACCATCTAACATTCTATCTTTAGTTTCTTTCTTTCTTTCTTTCTTGATATCTTTCATTCTAGCTTTAAGGATTTCTAACAGTCTATCTTTAGTTTCTTTCCTTCTTTCTTTCTTGTTTTCTTTCATTTTAGCTTTAATACCTTCTTACCTTCTATCTGTAGTTTCTTTCATTCTTTCTTGATATCTTTCATTCTAATTTTAATACCTTCTAACGTTCTGTCTTTAGTTTCTTTCTTTCTTTCTTGATATCTTTCATTCTAGCTTTAATACCTTCTAACATTCTATCTTTACTTTCTTTCTTTCTTTCTTTCTTTCTTTCTTTCTTGTTTTCCTTCATTTTAGCTTTAATACCTTCTAACATTCTATCATTAGTTTCTTTCTTTCTTTGTTTCTTTCTTGATATCTTTCATTCTAACTTTAATACCATCTAACATTCTATCTTTAGTTTCTTTCTTTCTTTCTTTCTTGATATCTTTCATTCTAGCTTTAAGGATTTCTAACAGTCTATCTTTAGTTTCTTTCCTTCTTTCTTTCTTCTTTTCTTTCATTTTAGCTTTAATACCTTCTAAAGTTCTATCTTTAGTTTCTTTCTTTCTTTCTTGATATCTTTCATTCTAATTTTAATACCTTCTGACATTCTATCTTTAGTTTCTTTCTTTCTTTCTTGATATTTTTCATTCTAGCTTTAATACCTTCTAACATTCTATATTTATTTCTTTCTTTCTCTTTCTTGTTTTCTTTCATTTTAGCTTTAATTCCTTCTAATATTCTATCATTAGTTTCTTTGTTTCTTTCTTGATATCTTTCATTCTAGCTTTAATACCATCTAACATTCTATTTTTAGTTTCTTTCTTTCTATCTTTCTTGATATTTTTCATTTCTGGCTTTAATACCTTCTATCTTTAGTTTCTTTCCTTCTTTTTTTCCTGTTTTCTTTCATTTTCGCTTTAATACCTTCTAATGTCCTATATTTAGTTTCTTTCTTTCTTTCTTTCTTGATCTCTTTCATTCTAATTTTAAGACATTCTTACATTCTATCTTTAGTTTCGTTCTTTCTTTCTTTCTTTCTTGATTTCTTTCATTCTAGCTTTAATACCTTCTGACATTCTATCTTTAGATTCTTTCTTTCTTTCTTTCTTTCTTTCTTGTTTTCGTTCATTTTAGCTTTAATACCTTCTAACGTTCTATCATTAGTTTCTTTCTTTCTTTGTTTCTTTCTTGATATCTTTCATTCTAACTTTAATACCATCTAACATTCTATCTTTAGTTTCTTTCCATCTTTCTTTCTTGTTTTCTTTCATTTTAGCTTTAATACCTTCTTACCTTCTATCTGTAGTTTCTTTCTTTCTTTCTTGATATCTTTCATTCTAATTTTAATACCTTCTTACATTCTGTCTTTAGTTTCTTTCTTTCTTTCTTGATATCTTTCATTCTAGCTTTAATACCTTCTAACATTCTATCTTTACTTTCTTTCTTTCTTTCTTTCTTTCTTGTTTTCCTTCATTTTAGCTTTAATACCTTCTAACATTCTATCATTAGTTTCTTTCTTTCTTTGTTTCTTTCTTGATATCTTTCATTCTAACTTTAATACCATCTAACATTCTATCTTTAGTTTCTTTCTTTCTTTCTTTCTTGATATCTTTCATTCTAGCTTTAAGGATTTCTAACAGTCTATCTTCAGTTTCTTTCCTTCTTTCTTTCTTCTTTTCTTTCATTTTAGCTTTAATACCTTCTAAAGTTCTATCTTTAGTTTCTTTCTTTCTTTCTTGATATCTTTCATTCTAATTTTAATACCTTCTGACATTCTATCTTCAGTTTCTTTCTTTCTTTCTTGATATTTTTCAATCTAGCTTTAATACCTTCTAACATTCTATATTTACTTTCTTTCTTTCTCTTTCTTGTTTTCGTTCATTTTAGCTTTAATTCCTTCTAATATTCTATCATTAGTTTCTTTCTTTCTTTCTTGATATCTTTCATTCTAGCTTTAATACCATCTAACATTCTATTTTTAGTTTCTTTCTTTCTATCTTTCTTGATATCTTTCATTTCTAGCTTTAATACCTTCTAACATTCTGTCTTCAGTTTCTTTCCTTCTTTTTTTCCTGTTTTCTTTCATTTTAGCTTTAATACCTTCTAATGTCCTATATTTAGTTTCTTTCTTTCTTTCTTTCTTGATCTCTTTCATTCTAATTTTAAGACATTCTTACATTCTATCTTTAGTTTCTTTCTTTCTTTCTTTCTTGATTTCTTTCATTCTAGCTTTAATACATTCTAACATTCAAATTTAGTTTCTTTCTTTCTTTCTTTCTTTATATCTTTCATTTTAACTTTAATATCTTCTAACATTCAATCTTTAGTTTCCTATTTCTTTCTTGATATCTTTCATTTTAGCTTTAATTCCATCTGACATTCTATCTTTACTTTCTTTCTTTCTTTCTTTCTTTCTTGATATCTTTCATTCTAGCTTTAATACCTTCTGACATTCTATCTTTAGTTTCTTTCTTTCTTGATATCTTTCATTCTTGCTTTAATACATTCTAACATTCTATCTTTATTTTCTTTCTTTCTTGATATCTTTCATTCTAGCTTTAATAACTTTTAACAATCTGTCTTTAGTTTGTTTCTTTCTTTCTTTCTTCATATCTTTCATTCTAGCTTTAATACCTTCTTACGTTAAATCTTTAGTTTCCTTCTTTCTTTCTTGATTTCTTTCATTCTAACTTTAATACCTTCTGACATTCTATTTTTAGTTTCTTCCTTTCTTTCTTGATATCTTTCATTCTAGCTTTAATACCTTCTAACATTCTGTCTTTAGTTTCTTTCTTTCTTTCTTTCTTGATATCTTTCATTTTAGCTTTAATATCTTCTAACATTCAATCTTTAGTTTCCTTCTTTCTTTCTTGATATCTTTCATTCTAGCTTTAATTCCATCTGACATTCTATCTTTATTTTCTTTCTTTCTTTCTTTTTTTCTTGATATCTTTCATTCTAGCTTTAATACCTTCTGACATTCTATCTTTAGTTTCTTTCTTTCTTTCTTGATATCTTTCATTCTAGCTTTAATACATTCTAACATTCTATCTTTTGTTTCTTTCTTTCTTGATATCTTTCATTCTAGCTTTAATAACTTTTACCAATCTATCTTTAGTTTCTTTCTTTCTTTCTTTCTTTCTTGATATTTCATTCTAGCTTTAATACCTTCTTACGTTAAATCTTTACTTTCCTTCTTTCTTTCTTGATTTCTTTCATTCTAGCTTTAATACCTTTTGACATTCTATCTTTATTTTCTAAATTTCTTTCTTGATATCTTTCATTCTAGTTTTGATATATATTCTAGCATTCAAATTTAGTCTCCTTCTTTCTTGATTTCTTTAATTATAGCTTTAATACCTTCTTACATTCTATCTTTAGTTTATATCTTTCTTTCTTTCTTGATATCATATATTCTGGCTTTAATACCTTCTAACATTCTATCTCTACTTTCTTTCTCTCTTTCTTTCTTTCTTGTTTTCATTCATTTCAGCTTTCTTACCTTCTAATATTCTGTCATTAGTTTCTTTCTTTCTTTCTTTCTTGATATCTTTCATTCTAGCTTTAATAACTTTTAACAATCTATCTTTAGTTTGATTCTTTCTTTCTTTCTTGATATTTTTCATTCTAGCATGAATACCTTCTAACATTCTATCTTTACTTTCTTTCTTTCTGTCTTTCTTTCTTTCTTGTTTTCGTTCATTTTAGCTTTATTACCTTCTAATATTCTATCATTAGTTTCTCTCTTTCTTGATATCTTTCATTCTAGCTTCAATACCTTCTAACATTCTATCTTTACTTTCTTTCCTTCTTTCTTTCTTGTTTTCTTTCATTTTAGCTTGAATACCTTCTAACGTTCTATCTTTAGTTTCTTTCTTTCTTTCTTTCTTGTTTTCTTTCATTCTAGCTTTAATACTTTCTAATATTCCATCTTTAGTTTCTTTCTTTCTTTCTTGATATCTTTCATTCTAGCTTTAATACCTTCTAACATTCTATCATTAGTTTCTTTCTTTCTTTGTTTCTTTCTTGATATCTTTCATTCTAACTTTAATACCATCTAACATTCTATCTTTATTTTCTTTCTTTTTTTTCCTGAGATCTTTAATTCTAGCTTTAAGGCCTTCTAACATCCTATCTTTAGTTTCATTCTTTCTTTCTTGTTTTCTTTCATTTTAGCTTTAATACCTTCTAACGTTCTATCTTTAGTTTATTTCTTTCTTTCATGATATCTTTCATTCTAATTTTAATACCTTCTAACGTTCTGTCTTTAGTTTCTATCTTTCTTTCTCGATTTCTTTCATTCTAGCTTTAATAAATTCTAACATTCAATCTTTAGTTTCTTTTTTTCTTTCTTGATATCTTTCATTCTAGCTTGAATACCTTCTAACATTCTATCTTTACTTTCTTTCTTTCTTTCTTGATTTCCTTCACTCATATTTAAAACTTTCTGACATTCTATCGTTAGTTTCTTTCTTTCTTTCTTGATTTCTTTCATTCATGCTTTAATACCTTCTAACATTCAACCTTTAATTTCTTTCTTTCTTTCTTGATATCTTTCATTCTAGCTTTAATACCTTCTAACATTCTATCTTTACTTTCATTCTTTCTTTCTTTCTTTCTTTCTTTCTTACTTTCTTTCTTGTTTTCTTTCATTTTAGCTTTAATACCTTCTAACGTTCTATCTTTAGTTTATTTCTTTCTTTCATGATATCTTTCATTCTAATTTTAATACCTTCTAACGTTCTGTCTCTAGTTTCTATCTTTCTTTCTCGATTTCTTTCATTCTAGCTTTAATAAATTCTAACATTCAATCTTTAGTTTCTTTTTTTCTTTCTTGATATCTTTCATTCTAGCTTGAATACCTTCTAACATTCTATCTTTACTTTCTTTTTTTCTTTCTTTCTTGTTTTCGTTCATTTTAGCTTTAATACCTTCTAACATTCTATCATTCGTTTCTTTCTTTCTTTCTTGATATCTTTCATTCTAGCTTTAAGGCCTTCTAACATTCTATCTTTAGTTTCTTTCTTTCTTGTTTTCTTTCATTTTAGCTTTAATACCTTCTAACGTTCTATCTTTAGTTTCTTTCTTTCTTTCTTGTTTTCTTTCATTTTAGCTTTAATAACTTCTAACCTTCTATCTGTAGTTTCTTTCTTTCTTGATATCTTTCATTTTAATTTTAATACCTTCTAACGTTCTGTCTTTAGTTTCTTTCTTTCTTTCTTGATATCTTTCATTCTTGCTTTAATACCTTCTTACATTCTATCTTTAATTTCTTTCTTTCTTTCTTGATTTCCTTCACTCATGCTTTAAAACCTTCTGACATTCTATCTTTAGTTTCTTTCTTTCTTTCTTGATTTCTTTCATTTATGCTTTAATACCTTCTAACATTCTATCTTTAGTTTATATCTTTCTTTCTTTCTTGATATCATACTTTCTGGCTTTAATACCTTATAACATTCTATCTCTACTTTCTTTCTCTCTTTCTTTCTTTCTTGTTCTCATTCATTTTTGCTTTCTTACCTTCTAATATTCCGTCATTAGTTTCTTTCTTTCTTTCTTTCTTGACATCTTTCATTCTAGCTTTAATACCTTCTAACATTCAATCTTTAGTTTCCTTCTTTCTTTCTTGATATCTTTCATTCTAGCTTTAATTCCATCTGACATTCTAGCTTTAGTTTCTTTCTTTCTTTCTTTCTTTCTTGATATCTTTCATTCTAGCTTTAATACCTTCTGACATTCTAGCTTTAGTTTCTTTCTTTCCTTATTGATATCTTTCATTCTAGCTTTAATAACTTTTAACAATCTATCTTTAGTTTGATTCTTTCTTTCTTTCTTGATATTTTTCATTCTAGCTTTAATACCTTCTAACATTCTATCTTTACTTTCTTTCTTTCTTTCTTTCTTTCTTTCTTTCTTTCTTTCTTGTTTTCGTTCTTTTTAGCTTTAATACCTTCTAACATTCTATCATTAGTTTCTATCTTTCTTTGTTTCTTTCTTGATATCTTTCATTTTAACTATAATACCATCTAACATTCTATCTTTAGTTTCTTTCTTTCTTTCTTTCTTGATATCTTTCATTCTAGCTTTAAGGATTTCTAACAGTCTATCTTTAGTTTCTTTCCTTCTTTCTTTCTTGTTTTCTTTCATTTTAGCTTTAATACCTTCTTACCTTCTATCTGTAGTTTCTTTCATTCTTTCTTGATATCTTTCATTCTAATTTTAATACCTTCTAACGTTCTGTCTTTAGTTTCTTTCTTTCTTTCTTGATATCTTTCATTCTAGCTTTAATACCTTCTAACATTCTATCTTTACTTTCTTTCTTTCTTTCTTTCTTTCTTTCTTGTTTTCCTTCATTTTAGCTTTAATACCTTCTAACATTCTATCATTAGTTTCTTTCTTTCTTTGTTTCTTTCTTGATATCTTTCATTCTAACTTTAATACCATCTAACATTCTATCTTTAGTTTCTTTCTTTCTTTCTTTCTTGATATGTTTCATTCTAGCTTTAAGGATTTCTAACAGTCTATCTTTAGTTTCTTTCCTTCTTTCTTTCTTCTTTTCTTTCATTTTAGCTTTAATACCTTCTAAAGTTCTATCTTTAGTTTCTTTCTTTCTTTCTTGATATCTTTCATTCTAATTTTAATACCTTCTGACATTCTATCTTTAGTTTCTTTCTTTCTTTCTTGATATTTTTCATTCTAGCTTTAATACCTTCTAACATTCTATATTTATTTCTTTCTTTCTCTTTCTTGTTTTCTTTCATTTTAGCTTTAATTCCTTCTAATATTCTATCATTAGTTTCTTTGTTTCTTTCTTGATATCTTTCATTCTAGCTTTAATACCATCTAACATTCTATTTTTAGTTTCTTTCTTTCTATCTTTCTTGATATTTTTCATTTCTGGCTTTAATACCTTCTATCTTTAGTTTCTTTCCTTCTTTTTTTCCTGTTTTCTTTCATTTTTGCTTTAATACCTTCTAATGTCCTATATTTAGTTTCTTTCTTTCTTTCTTTCTTGATCTCTTTCATTCTAATTTTAAGACATTCTTACATTCTATCTTTAGTTTCGTTCTTTCTTTCTTTCTTTCTTCATTTCTTTCATTCTAGCTTTAATACCTTCTGACATTCTATCTTTAGATTCTTTCTTTCTTTCTTTCTTTCTTGTTTTCGTTCATTTTAGCTTTAATACCTTCTAACGTTCTATCATTAGTTTATTTCTTTCTTTGTTTCTTTCTTGATATCTTTCATTCTAACTTTAATACCATCTAACATTCTATCTTTTGTTTCTTTCCATCTTTCTTTCTTGTTTTCTTTCATTTTAGCTTTAATACCTTCTTACCTTCTATCTGTAGTTTCTTTCTTTCTTTCTTGATATCTTTCATTCTAATTTTAATACCTTCTTACATTCTGTCTTTAGTTTCTTTCTTTCTTTCTTGATATCTTTCATTCTAGCTTTAATACCTTCTAACATTCTATCTTTACTTTCTTTCTTTCTTTCTTTCTTTCTTTCTTGTTTTCCTTCATTTTAGCTTTAATACCTTCTAACATTCTATCATTAGTTTCTTTCTTTCTTTGTTTCTTTCTTGATATCTTTCATTCTAACTTTAATACCATCTAACATTCTATATTTAGTTTCTTTCTTTCTTTCTTTCTTGATATCTTTCATTCTAGCTTTAAGGATTTCTAACAGTCTATCTTCAGTTTCTTTCCTTCTTTCTTTCTTCTTTTCTTTCATTTTAGCTTTAATACCTTCTAAAGTTCTATCTTTAGTTTCTTTCTTTCTTTCTTGATATCTTTCATTCTAATTTTAATACCTTCTGACATTCTATCTTCAGTTTCTTTCTTTCTTTCTTGATATTTTTCAATCTAGCTTTAATACCTTCTAACATTCTATATTTACTTTCTTTCTTTCTCTTTCTTGTTTTCGTTCATTTTAGCTTTAATTCCTTCTAATATTCTATCATTAGTTTCTTTCTTTCTTTCTTGATATCTTTCATTCTAGCTTTAATACCATCTAACATTCTATTTTTAGTTTCTTTCTTTCTATCTTTCTTGATATCTTTCATTTCTAGCTTTAATACCTTCTAACATTCTGTCTTCAGTTTCTTTCCTTCTTTTTTTCCTGTTTTCTTTCATTTTAGCTTTAATACCTTCTAATGTCCTATATTTAGTTTCTTTCTTTCTTTCTTTCTTGATCTCTTTCATTCTAATTTTAAGACATTCTTACATTCTATCTTTAGTTTCTTTCTTTCTTTCTTTCTTGATTTCTTTCATTCTAGCTTTAATACATTCTAACAATCAAATTTAGTTTCTTTCTTTCTTTCTTTCTTTATATCTTTCATTTTAACTTTAATATCTTCTAACATTCAATCTTTAGTTTCCTATTTCTTTCTTGATATCTTTCATTTTAGCTTTAATTCCATCTGACATTCTATCTTTACTTTCTTTCTTTCTTTCTTTCTTTCTTGATATCTTTCATTCTAGCTTTAATACCTTCTGACATTCTATCTTTAGTTTCTTTCTTTCTTGATATCTTTCATTCTTGCTTTAATACATTCTAACATTCTATCTTTATTTTCTTTCTTTCTTGATATCTTTCATTCTAGCTTTAATAACTTTTAACAATCTGTCTTTAGTTTGTTTCTTTCTTTCTTTCTTCATATCTTTCATTCTAGCTTTAATACCTTCTTACGTTAAATCTTTAGTTTCCTTCTTTCTTTCTTGATTTCTTTCATTCTAACTTTAATACCTTCTGACATTCTATTTTTAGTTTCTTCCTTTCTTTCTTGATATCTTTCATTCTAGCTTTAATACCTTCTAACATTCTGTCTTTAGTTTCTTTCTTTCTTTCTTTCTTGATATCTTTCATTTTAGCTTTAATATCTTCTAACATTCAATCTTTAGTTTCCTTCTTTCTTTCTTGATATCTTTCATTCTAGCTTTAATTCCATCTGACATTCTATCTTTATTTTCTTTCTTTCTTTCTTTTTTTCTTGATATCTTTCATTCTAGCTTTAATACCTTCTGACATTCTATCTTTAGTTTCTTTCTTTCTTTCTTGATATCTTTCATTCTAGCTTTAATACATTCTAACATTCTATCTTTTGTTTCTTTCTTTCTTGATATCTTTCATTCTAGCTTTAATAACTTTTACCAATCTATCTTTAGTTTCTTTCTTTCTTTCTTTCTTTCTTGATATTTCATTCTAGCTTTAATACCTTCTTACGTTAAATCTTTACTTTCCTTCTTTCTTTCTTGATTTCTTTCATTCTAGCTTTAATACCTTTTGACATTCTATCTTTATTTTCTTAATTTCTTTCTTGATATCTTTCATTCTAGTTTTGATATATATTCTAGCATTCAAATTTAGTCTCCTTCTTTCTTGATTTCTTTAATTATAGCTTTAATACCTTCTTACATTCTATCTTTAGTTTATATCTTTCTTTCTTTCTTGATATCATATATTCTGGCTTTAATACCTTCTAACATTCTATCTCTACTTTCTTTCTCTCTTTCTTTCTTTCTTGTTTTCATTCATTTCAGCTTTCTTACCTTCCAATATTCTGTCATTAGTTTCTTTCTTTCTTTCTTCTTGATATCTTTCATTCTAGCTTTAATAACTTTTAACAATCTATCTTTAGTTTGATTCTTTCTTTCTTTCTTGATATTTTTCATTCTAGCATGAATACCTTCTAACATTCTATCTTTACTTTCTTTCTTTCTGTCTTTCTTTCTTTCTTGTTTTCGTTCATTTTAGCTTTATTACCTTCTAATATTCTATCATTAGTTTCTTTCTTTCTTGATATCTTTCATTCTAGCTTCAATACCTTCTAACATTCTATCTTTAGTTTCTTTCCTTCTTTCTTTCTTGTTTTCTTTCATTTTAGCTTGAATACCTTCTAACGTTCTATCTTTAGTTTCTTTCTTTCTTTCTTTCTTGTTTTCTTTCATTCTAGCTTTAATACTTTCTAATATTCCATCTTTAGTTTCTTTCTTTCTTTCTTGATATCTTTCATTCTAGCTTTAATACCTTCTAACATTCTATCATTAGTTTCTTTCTTTCTTTGTTTCTTTCTTGATATCTTTCATTCTAACTTTAATACCATCTAACATTCTATCTTTATTTTCTTTCTTTTTTTTCCTGAGATCTTTAATTCTAGCTTTAAGGCCTTCTAACATCCTATCTTTAGTTTCATTCTTTCTTTCTTGTTTTCTTTCATTTTAGCTTTAATACCTTCTAACGTTCTATCTTTAGTTTATTTCTTTCTTTCATGATATCTTTCATTCTAATTTTAATACCTTCTAACGTTCTGTCTTTAGTTTCTATCTTTCTTTCTCGATTTCTTTCATTCTAGCTTTAATAAATTCTAACATTCAATCTTTAGTTTCTTTTTTTCTTTCTTGATATCTTTCATTCTAGCTTGAATACCTTCTAACATTCTATCTTTACTTTCTTTCTTTCTTTCTTGATTTCCTTCACTCATATTTAAAACTTTCTGACATTCTATCGTTAGTTTCTTTCTTTCTTTCTTGATTTCTTTCATTCATGCTTTAATACCTTCTAACATTCAACCTTTAATTTCTTTCTTTCTTTCTTGATATCTTTCATTCTAGCTTTAATACCTTCTAACATTCTATCTTTACTTTCATTCTTTCTTTCTTTCTTTCTTTCTTTCTTACTTTCTTTCTTGTTTTCTTTCATTTTAGCTTTAATACCTTCTAACGTTCTATCTTTAGTTTATTTTTTTCTTTCATGATATCTTTCATTCTAATTTTAATACCTTCTAACGTTCTGTCTCTAGTTTCTATCTTTCTTTCTCGATTTCTTTCATTCTAGCTTTAATAAATTCTAACATTCAATCTTTAGTTTCTTTTTTTCTTTCTTGATATCTTTCATTCTAGCTTGAATACCTTCTAACATTCTATCTTTACTTTCTTTTTTTCTTTCTTTCTTGTTTTCGTTCATTTTAGCTTTAATACCTTCTAACATTCTATCATTCGTTTCTTTCTTTCTTTCTTGATATCTTTCATTCTAGCTTTAAGGCCTTCTAACATTCTATCTTTAGTTTCTTTCTTTCTTGTTTTCTTTCATTTTAGCTTTAATACCTTCTAATGTTCTATCTTTAGTTTCTTTCTTTCTTTCTTGTTTTCTTTCATTTTAGCTTTAATAACTTCTAACCTTCTATCTGTAGTTTCTTTCTTTCTTGATATCTTTCATTTTAATTTTAATACCTTCTAACGTTCTGTCTTTAGTTTCTTTCTTTCTTTCTTGATATCTTTCATTCTTGCTTTAATACCTTCTTACATTCTATCTTTAATTTCTTTCTTTCTTTCTTGATTTCCTTCACTCATGCTTTAAAACCTTCTGACATTCTATCTTTAGTTTCTTTCTTTCTTTCTTGATTTCTTTCATTTATGCTTTAATACCTTCTAACATTTAATCTTTAATTTCTTTCTTTCTTTCTTGATATCTTTCATTCTAACTTTAATACCATCTAACTTCCTATCTTTACTTTCTTTCTTTCTTTCTTTCTTGTTTCCGTTCATTTTAGCTTTCATAACTTCTAAAATTCAATCATTGGATTCTTTCTTTCTTTCTTTCTTGATTTCCTTTATTCTAGCTTTAATACATTCTACCATTCAATCTTTACTTTCTTTCTTTCTTTCTTGATATCTTTCATTCTAGCATTAATACCTTCTAACATTCTATCTTTAGTTTCTTTCCTTCTTTCTTTCTTGTTTTCTTTCATTTTAGCTTTAATACCTTCTAACATTCTATCTTTAGTTTCTTTCTTTCTTTCTTTATTGATATCTTTCATTCTAGCTTGAATACCTTCTAATATTCTATCTTTACTTTCTTTCTTTCTTTCTTTATTTCTTGTTTTCGTTCATTTTAGCTTTAATACCTTCTAACATTCTATCATTAGTTTCTTTCTTTCTTTCTTGATATCTTTCATTCTAGCTTTAAGGCCTTCTAGCATTCTATCTATAGTTTCTTTCTTTCTTGTTTTCTTTCATTTTAGCTTTAATACCTTCTAACGTTCTATCTTTAGTTTCTTTCCTTCTTTCTTTCTTGTTTTCTTTCATTTTAGCTTGAATACCTTCTAACGTTCTATCTTTAGTTTCTTTCTTTCTTTCTTTCTTGTTTTCTTTCATTCTAGCTTTAATACTTTCTAATATTCCATCTTTAGTTTCTTTCTTTCTTTCTTCATATCTTTCATTCTAGCTTTAATACCTTCTAACATTCTATCATTAGTTTCTTTCTTTCTTTGTTTCTTTCTTGATATCTTTCATTCTAACTTTAATACCATCTAACATTCTATCTTTATTTTCTTTCTTTTTTTTCCTGAGATCTTTAATTCTAGCTTTAAGGCCTTCTAACATCCTATCTTTAGTTTCATTCTTTCTTTCTTGTTTTCTTTCATTTTAGCTTTAATACCTTCTAACGTTCTATCTTTAGTTTATTTCTTTCTTTCATGATATCTTTCATTCTAATTTTAATACCTTCTAACGTTCTGTCTTTAGTTTCTATCTTTCTTTCTCGATTTCTTTCATTCTAGCTTTAATAAATTCTAACATTCAATCTTTAGTTTCTTTTTTTCTTTCTTGATATCTTTCATTCTAGCTTGAATACCTTCTAACATTCTATCTTTACTTTCTTTCTTTCTTTCTTGATTTCCTTCACTCATATTTAAAACTTTCTGACATTCTATCGTTAGTTTCTTTCTTTCTTTCTTGATTTCTTTCATTCATGCTTTAATACCTTCTAACATTCAACCTTTAATTTCTTTCTTTCTTTCTTGATATCTTTCATTCTAGCTTTAATACCTTCTAACATTCTATCTTTACTTTCATTCTTTCTTTCTTTCTTTCTTTCTTACTTTCTTTCTTGTTTTCTTTCATTTTAGCTTTAATACCTTCTAACGTTCTATCTTTAGTTTATTTCTTTCTTTCATGATATCTTTCATTCTAATTTTAATACCTTCTAACGTTCTGTCTCTAGTTTCTATCTTTCTTTCTCGATTTCTTTCATTCTAGCTTTAATAAATTCTAACATTCAATCTTTAGTTTCTTTTTTTCTTTCTTGATATCTTTCATTCTAGCTTGAATACCTTCTAACATTCTATCTTTACTTTCTTTTTTTCTTTCTTTCTTGTTTTCGTTCATTTTAGCTTTAATACCTTCTAACATTCTATCATTAGTTTCTTTCTTTCTTTCTTGATATCTTTCATTCTAGCTTTAAGGCCTTCTAACATTCTATCTTTAGTTTCTTTCTTTCTTGTTTTCTTTCATTTTAGCTTTAATACCTTCTAACGTTCTATCTTTAGTTTCTTTCTTTCTTTCTTGTTTTCTTTCATTTTAGCTTTAATAACTTCTAACCTTCTATCTGTAGTTTCTTTCTTTCTTGATATCTTTCATTTTAATTTTAATACCTTCTAACGTTCTGTCTTTAGTTTCTTTCTTTCTTTCTTGATATCTTTCATTCTTGCTTTAATACCTTCTTACATTCTATCTTTAATTTCTTTCTTTCTTTCTTGATTTCCTTCACTCATGCTTTAAAACCTTCTGACATTCTATCTTTAGTTTCTTCTTTCTTTCTTGATTTCTTTCATTTATGCTTTAATACCTTCTAACATTTAATCTTTAATTTCTTTCTTTCTTTCTTGATATCTTTCATTCTAACTTTAATACCATCTAACTTCCTATCTTTACTTTCTTTCTTTCTTTCTTTCTTGTTTCCGTTCATTTTAGCTTTCATAACTTCTAAAATTCAATCATTGGATTCTTTCTTTCTTTCTTTCTTGATTTCCTTTATTCTAGCTTTAATACATTCTACCATTCAATCTTTACTTTCTTTCTTTCTTTCTTGATATCTTTCATTCTAGCATTAATACCTTCTAACATTCTATCTTTAGTTTCTTTCCTTCTTTCTTTCTTGTTTTCTTTCATTTTAGCTTTAATACCTTCTAACATTCTATCTTTAGTTTCTTTCTTTCTTTCTTTCTTGTTTTCTTTCATTTTAGCTTTAATACCTTCTAACCTATCTGTAGTTTCTTTCTTTCTTTCTTGATATCTTTAATTCTAATTTTAATACCTTCTAACGTTCTGTCTTTAGTTTATTTCTTTCTTTCTTGATATCCTTCATTCTTGCTTTAATACCTTCTTACATTCTATCTTTAATTTCTTTCTTTCTTTCTTGATTTCCTTCACTCATGCTTTAAAACTTTCTGACATTCTATCGTTAGTTTCTTTCTTTCTTTCTTGATTTCTTTCATTCATGCTTTAATACCTTCTAACATTCAATCTTTAATTTCTTTCTTTCTTTCTTGATATCTTTCATTCTAGCTTTAATACCTTCTAACATTCTATCTTTACTTTCATTCTTTCTTTCTTTCTTTCTTTCTTACTTTCTTTCTTGTTTTCGTTCATTTTACCTTTAATAACTTCTAAAATTCTATCATTAGTTTCTTTATTTCTTTCTTTCTTGATTTCCTTTATTCTAGCTTTAATACCTTCTACCATTCAATCTTTACTTTCTTTCTTTCTTTCTTGATATCTTTCATTCTAGCTTTAATGTTTTTAACATTCTATCTTTAGTTTCCATCTTTCTTTCCTGATTACTTTCATTCTAGCTTTAATACTTTCTAACAGTCTATATTTACATTCTTTCTTTCTTTCTTTCTTCTTTTCGCTCATTTTAGCTTTAATACCTTCTAATATTCTATCATTAGTTTCTTTCTTTCTTTCTTGATTTCCATTATTCTAGCTCTAATACCTTCTACCATTCAATCTTTACTTTCTTTCTTTCTTTCTTTCTTGTTTTCGTTCATTTTAGCTTTAATACCTTCTAATATTCTATCATTAGTTTCTTTCTGTCTTTCTTTCTTGATATCTTTCATTCTAGCTTTAATTCCATCTAACGTTCTGACTTTAGTTTCTTTCTTTCTTTCTTTCTTTCTTGATTTCTTTCATTCTAGCTTTAATACGTTCTGACATTCTATCTTTAGTTTCTTTCTTTCTTTCTTCATATCTTTCATTCTTGCTTTAATATCTTTTAACAATCTATCTTTAGTTTCTTTCTTTCTTTCTTGTTTTCTTTCATTCTAGCTTTAATTCCATCTGACATTCTATCTTTATTTTCTTTCTTTCTTTCTTTCTTTCTTGGTATCTTTCCTTCTAGCTTTAATAGATTCTAACATTCTATCTTTTGTTTTTCTTTCTTTCTTGATACCGATCATTCATGCTTTAATACCTTCTAACATTCAATCTTTAATTTCTTTCTTTCTTTCTTGATATCTTTCATTCTAGCTTTAATACCTTCTAACTTTCAATCTTTACTTTCTTTCTTTCTTTCTTTCTTGTTTTCGTTCATTTTAGCTTGAATAACTTCTAAAATTAAATCATTGGTTTCTTTCTTTCTTGCTTGATTGATTTCCTTTATTCTAGCTTTAATACCTTCTAGCATTCAATCTTTACTTTCTTTATTTCTTTCTTGATATCTTTCATTCTAGCTTTAATACCTTCTAACATTCTATCTTTATTTTCTTTCCTTCTTTCTTTCTTGTTTTTTTCATTTTAGCTTTAATAACTTCTAACGTTCTATCTTTAGTTTCTTTCTTTCTTTCTTGATATTTTAATTCTAGCTTGGATACCTTCTAACATTCTATCTTTACTTTCTTTCTTTCTTTCTTTCTTTCTTTCTTTCTTTCTTTCTTTCTTTCTTGTTTTCGTTCATTTTAGCTTTAATACCTTCTAACATTCTATCATTAGTTTCTTTCTTTCTTTCTTGATATCTTTCATTCTAGCTTTAAGGCCTTCTAACCTTCTATCTTTAGTTTCTTTCTTTCTTGTTTTCTTTCATTTTAGCTTTAATACCTTCTAACGTTCTATCTTTAGTTTCTTTCTTTCTTTCTTTCTTGTTTTCTTTCATTTTAGCTTTAATACCTTCTAACCTTCTATCTGTAGTTTCTTTCTTTCTTTCTTGATATCTTT
Source organism: Intellagama lesueurii (assembly GCA_037013535.1). NCBI lineage: Eukaryota > Metazoa > Chordata > Lepidosauria > Squamata > Agamidae > Intellagama > Intellagama lesueurii. Next base: position 17,539,158 of record JBAJHW010000013.1, read on the forward strand.
CATTCTAATTTTAATACCTTCTAACGTTCTGTCTTTAGTTTATTTCTTTCCTTCTTGATATCTTTCATTCTTGCTTTAATACCTTCTTACATTGTATCTTTAATTTCTTTCTTTCTTTCTTGATTTCCTTCACTCATGCTTTAAAACTTTCTGACATTTTATCTTTAGTTTCTTTCTTTCTTTCTTGATTTCTTTCATTCATGCTTCAATACCTTCTAACATTCTATCTTTACTTTCTTTGTTTCTTTCTTTCTTGTTTTTGTTCATTTTAGCTTTAATAACTTCTAAAATTCTATCATTAGTTTCTTTATTTCTTTCTTTCTTGATTTCCTTTATTCTAGCTTTAATACCTTCTACCATTCAATCTTTACTTTCTTTCTTTCTTTCTTGATATCTTTCATTCTAGCTTTAATGTTTTTAACATTCTATCTTTAGTTTCCATCTTTCTTTCCTGATTACTTTCATTCTAGCTTTAATACTTTCTAACATTCTATATTTACATTCTTTCTTTCTTTCTTTCTTTCTTGTTTTCGCTCATTTTAGCTTTAATACCTTCTAACGTTCTATCTTTAGTTTCTTTATTTCTTTCTTGATATTTTCATTCTAGCTTGGATACCTTCTAACATTCTAACTTTACTTTCTTCCTTTCTTTCTTTCTTTCTTTCTTTCTTTCTTGTTTTCGTTCATTTTAGCTTTAATACCTTCTAACATTCTATCATTAGTTTCTTTCTTTCTTTCTTGATATCTTTCATTCTAGCTTTAATTCCATCTAACGTTCTAACTTTAGTTTCTTTCTTTCTTTCTTTCTTGATTTCCTTTATTCTAGCTTTAATACCTTCTATCATTCAATGTTTACTTTCTATCTTTCTTTCTTGTTTTCGTTCATTTTAGCTTTAATACCTTCTAACGTTCTATCTTTAGTTTCTTTATTTCTTTCTTGATATTTTCATTCTAGCTTGGGTACCTTCTAACATTCTATCTTTACTTTCTTCCTTTCTTTCTTTCTTTCTTTCTTGTTTTCGTTCATTTTAGCTTTAATACCTTCTAACATTCTATCATTAGTTTCTTTCTTTCTTTCTTGATATCTTTCATTCTAGCTTTAATTCCATCTAACGTTCTAACTTTAGTTTCTTTCTTTCTTTCTTTCTTGATTTCTTTCATTCTAGCTTTAATACGTTCTGACATTCTATCTTTAGTTTCTTTCTTTCTTTCTCGATATCTTTCATTCTAGCTTTAATATCTTTTAACAACCTATCTTTAGTTTCTTTCCTTCTTTCTTGTTTTCTTTCATTCTAGCTTTAATTCCATCTGACATTATATCTTTATTTTCTTTCTTTCTTTCTTTCTTTCTTGATATCTTTCATTCTAGCTTTAATAGATTCTAACATTCTATCTTTTGTTTCTTTCTTTCTTGATACCTTTCATTCATGCTTTAATACCTTCTAACATTCAATCTTTAATTTCTTTCTTTCTTTCTTGATATCTTTCATTCTAGCTTTAATACCTTCTAACTTTCTATCTTTACTTTCTTTCTTTCTTTCTTTCTTGATATCTTTCATTCTAGCTTTAATATCTTTTAACAATCTATTTTTAGTTTGTTTCTTTCTTTCTTGATTTCTTTAATTCTAGCTTCAATACTTTCTAACATTCTATCTTTAGTTTCTTTCTTTCTTTCTTGATATCTTTCATTCTTGCTTTAATACCTTCTTACATTCTATCTTTAGTTTCTTTCTTTCTTTCTTTCTTTCTTGATTTCCTTCATTCATGCTTTAATACCTTCTGGCATTCTTTCTTTAGTTTCTTTCTTTCTTTCTTGTTTTCTTTCATTCTAGCTTTAATTCCATCTGACATTCTATCTTTATTTTCTTTCTTTCTTTCTTTCTTGATATCTTTCATTCTAGCTTTAATACATTCTAACATTCCATCTTTAGTTTCTTTCTTTCTTTCTTGATATCTTTCATTCTAGCTTTAATACATTCTTACATTCTATCTTTAGTTTCTTTCTTTCTTGATATCTTTCATTCTAGCTTTAATAACTTTTAACAATCTATCTTTAGTTTCTTTCTTTCTTTCTTTCTTGATATCTTTCATTCTAGCTTTAATACCTTCTAACATTATATCTTTACTTTCTTTCCTTCTGTTTCTTTCTTTCTTGTTTTCGTTCATTTTAGCTTTATTACCTTCTAATACTCTATCATTAGTTTCTTTCTTTCTTGATACCTTTCATTCTAGCTTCAATACGTTCTAACATTCTATCTTTAGTTTCTTTCTTTCTTTCTTTCTTGTTTTCTTTCATTGTAGCTTTAATACTTTCTAACATTCCATCTTTGGTTTCTTTCTTTCTTTCTTGATATCTTTTATTCTAGCTTTAATACCTTCTAACATTCTATCTTTACTTTCTTTCTTTCTTTCTTTCTTGTTTTCGTTCAATTTAGCTTTAATACCTTCTAACATTCTATCATTAGTTTCTTTCTTTCTTTGTTTCTTTCTTGATATCTTACATTCTAACTTTAATACCATCTAACATTCTATCTTTAGTTACTTTCTTTCTTTCTTTCTTGATATCTTTCATTCTATCTTTAAGGCCTTCTAACATTCTATCTTTAGTTTCTTTCCTTCTTTCTTTCTTGTTTTCTTTCATTTTAGCTTTAATACCTTCTGACGTTCTATTTTTAGTTTCTTTCTTTCTCTTTCTTGTTTTTGTTCATTTTAGCTTTAATACCTTCTAACGTTCTATCTTTAGTTTCTTTCTTTCTTTCTTGTTTTCGTTCATTTTAGCTTTAATACCTTCTAACATTCTATCATTAGTTTCTTTCCTTCCTTCTTTCTTCTTTTCTTTCATTTTAGCTTTAATACCTTCTAATGTCCTATATTTAGTTTCTTTTTTTCTTGATCTCTTTCATTCTAATTTTAAGACATTCTTACATTCTATCTTTAGTTTCTTTCTTTCTTTCTTTCTTTCTTGATTTCTTTCTTTCTAGCTTTAATTTCTTCTGAAATTCTATCTTTAATTTCTTTCTTTCTTTCTTGATATCTTTCATTCTAGCTTTAATATATTCTAGCATTCAAATTTAGCCTCCTTCTTTCTTGATTTCTTTAATTCTAGCTTTAATACCTTCTTACATTCTATCTTTAGTTTGTATCTTTCTTTCTTTCTTCATATCTTTCATTCTAACTTTAATACCTTCTAACATTCTATCTTTACTTTCTGTCTTTCTTTCTTTCTTTCTTGTTTTCGTTTATTTTAGCTTTAATACCTTCTAATATTCTATTATTAGTTTCTTTCTTTCTTTCTTTCTTTCTTGATATCTTTCATTCTAGCTTTAATACATTCTAACATTCAAATTTAGTTTCTTTCTTTCTTGGTTTCTTTAATTCTAGCTTTAATACCTTCTTACATTATATCTCTACTTTCTTTCTTTCTTTCTTTTTTGTTTTCATTCATTTTAGCTTTATTACCTTCTAATATTCTATTATTAGTTTCTTTTTTTCTTTCTTTATTGATATCTTTCATTCTAGCTTTAATACCTTCTAACATTCTACCTTTAGTTTCTTTCCTTCCTTCTTTCTTGTTTTATTTCATTTTAGCGTTAATACCTTCTAACGTTCTATCTTCAGTTTCTTTCTTTCTTTCTTGATATCTTTCATTCTCACTTTAATTCCATCTGACATTCTATCATTATTTTCTTCCTTTCTTTCTTTCTTTCTTGATATCTTTCATTCTAGCTTTAAGACCTTCTGACGTTCTATCTTTAGTTTCTTTCTTTCTTTCATGATATCTTTCATTGTAGCTTTAATACATTCTAACATTCTATCTTTTGTTTCTTTCTTTCTTGATATCTTTCATTCTAGCTTGAATAACTTTTAACAATCTATCTTTAGTTTCTTTCTTTCTTTCTTTCTTTCTTGATATCTTTTATTCTTGCTTTAATACCTTCTTACATTCTATCTTTAGTTTCTTTCTTTCTTTCTTGATTTCCTTCATTCATGCTTTAATACCTTCTGACATTCTTTCTTTAGTTTCTATCTTTCTTTCTTGTTTTCTTTCATTCTAGCTTTAATATCTTCTAACATTCAATCTTTAGTTTCCTTCTTTCTTTCTTGATATACTTTCATTCTAGCTTTAATTCCATGTGACATTCTATCTTTATTTTCTTTCTTTCTTTCTTTCTTGATATCTTTCATTCTAGCTTTAATACCTTCTGACATTCTATCTTTAGTTTCTTTCTTTCTTTCTTGATATCTTTATTCTAGCTTTAATACATTCTAACATTCTATCTTTTGTATCTTTCTTTTCTTGATATCTTTCAATCCTAGCTTAATAACTTTTAACAATCTATCTTTAGTTTGTTTGTTTCTTTCTTTCTTGATATCTTTCATTCTAGCTTTAATACCTTCTAACATTCTATCTTTACTTTCTTTCTTTCTGTCTTTCTTTCTTTCTTGTTTTCGTTCATTTTAGCTTATTACCTTCTAATATTCTATCATTAGTTTCTCTCTTTCTTGATATCTTTCATTCTAGCTTCAATACCTTCTAACATTCTATCTTTAGTTTCTTTCCTTCTTTCTTTCTTGTTTTCTTTCATTTTAGCTTTAATACCTTCTAACGTTCTATCTTTAGTTTCTTTCTTTCTTTCTTTCTTGTTTTCTTTCATTCTAGCTTTAATACTTTCTAACATTCCATCTTTAGTTTCTTTCTTTCTTTCTTGATATCTTTCATTCTAGCTTTACTAACTTTTAACAATCTATCTTTAGTTTGTTTCTTTCTTTCTTTCTTGATATCTTTCATTCTAGCTTTAATACCTTCTTACGTTAAATCTTTAGTTTCCTTCTTTCTTTCTTGATTTCTTTCATTCTAGCTTTAATACCTTCTAACATTCTTTCTTTCTTTCTTTCTTTCTTTCTTTCTTTCTATCTTCTTTCTTTTATTCTTTCCTTCTTTCTTTCTTTCCTTCCCTCCTTCCTTCCTGCCTTCCTTCCTTCCTATCTTCCTTCCTTCCATCCTTCCTTCCTTCAGTTTTTCCTTCCTTAATTCCTTCGTTCTTTCTTTCTTTCTATCTATCTTTCTTCCTTCCTTTATTCTTTCATTCCTTCCTTCCTTCCTTCCTTCCTTTCCTTTCCATTCTTCCTTAATTCCTTCCTTCTTTCTTTCTTTCTTTCTTTCATTCTTCCTTTCTTCTTCCTTCCTTTCAATCTTACATTCTTCCTTCCTTCCTTCCTTCCTTCGTTCCTTCCTTCGTTCCTTCCTTCCCTTCCTTCGTTCCTTCCTTTCCTTCCTTCCTTCCTTCTTTCCTTCCTTAATTCTTCATTCCATTCTTTGTTTCTTCCTTCCTTCCTTCCTTCCTTCCTTCATTTCCTTTCCGTCCTTCCTTAATTCCTTCTTTCTTTCTTTTTTTTCTTTCTTTATATCTTTTCTTCTTTCTTTTATTCTTTCCTTCTTTCTTTCTTTCCTTCCTTCCTTCCTTTCTTCCTTCCATCCTATCTTCCTTCCTTCCTTCCATCCTTCCTTCCTTCCTTCCTTCCTTCTTTCTTACTTACTTTCTTCTTTCATTCTTTCTTCCTTTCTGTCTTTACTTCCTTCATTCCTTCCTTCCTTCATTCCTTCCTTCCTTCCTTCCTTCCTTCCTTACTTACTTACTTACTTACTTACTTTAATACTTCATTCCATTCTTTGTTTCTTACTTCCTTCCTTCCTTCCTTCCTTACATCTTTCCTTCATTCAGTTTTTCCTTCCTTAATTCCTTCTTTTTTCTTTTTTTCTTTCTTTCTTCCATCCTTCCATTTTTCTATTTAATGTCTTCCTTCCTTCCTTCTATCCTTCCTTCCTTCAGTTTTTCCTTCCTTATTTCCTTCGTTCGTTCTTTCTTTCTATTCTTCCTTCCTTCCATTTTTCTTTTTATGTATTCCTTCCTTCCTTCCTTCCTTCCTTCCTCCCTCCCCTCCCTTCCTTCCTTCCTTCCTTCCTTCCTTCCTTCCTTCCTTAATTCCTTCCTTTCTTTCTGACTTTCTTCTTTCATTCTTTTTTTCTTTCATTCCTTCTTTCTTTCTTTGTTTCTTCCTTCCTTCCTTCCTTTCCTTTCTTCCTTAATCCTTCTTTCTTTCTTTCCTTCCTTCCTTTCTTTCTTTCCATTGTTCCTTTCTTAATTCCTTCTTTCTTTCTTTGTTTCTTCCTTCCTTCCTTCCTTCCCTCCTCCCTTCCTGCCTTCCTTCCTTCCTATCTTCCTTCCTTCCATCCTTCCTTCCGTCAGTTTTTCCTTCCTTAATTCCTTCGTTCTTTCATTCTTTCTATCTATCTTTCTTCCCTCCTTTATTCTTTCCTTCCTTCCTTCCTTCCTTCCTTCCTTTCCTTCCCATTCTTCCTAAATTCCTTCCTTCTTTCTTTCTTTCTTTCATTCTTCCTTTCTTCTTCCTTTCTTTCAATCTTACATTCTTCCTTCCTTCCTTCCTTCCTTCCTTCCTTCCTTCCTTCCTTCCTTCCTCATTCCTTCGTTCCTTCCTTCCTTCCTTCCATCTTTCCTTCCTTAATTCTTCATTCCATTCTTTGTTTCTTCCTTTTTTTCCTTCCTTCCTTCCTTCCTTTCCTTTCCGTCCTTCCTTAATTCCTTCTTTCTTTCTTTTTTTCTTTCTTTCTATCTTTCTTCTTTTCTTTTATTCTTTCCTTCTTTCTTTCTTTCCTTCCTTCCTTCCTTCCTTTCTTCCTTCCATCCTATCTTCCTTCCTTCCTTCCTTCCTTCCTTCCTTAATTCCTTCTTTCTTTCTGACTTACTTCTTTAATTTCTTTCTTTCTTTCTTTCCTTAATTCCTTCCTTCCTTCTTTCCTTCATTCCTTCCTTTCTTCCTTCATTCCTTACTTAATTCCTTTTTCTTTCTTTCTTTCTATCTTTCTTCTTTCTTTTATTTTTTCCTTCTTTCTTTCCTTCCTTCCTTCCTTTCTTCCTTCCATCTTATCTTCCTTCCTTCCTTCCTTCCTGCCTTCCTTCCTTCCTATCTTCCTTCCTTCCTTCCTTCCTTCCTTCCTTCCTTCCTTCCTTCCTTCCATTCCTTTCCGTCCTTCCTTAATTCCTTCGTTCTTCTTTCTTTCTTTCTATCTTTCTTGCATCCTTTATTCTTTCATTCTTTCATTCCTTCCTTCCTTCCTTCCTTCCTTCCTTCCTTCCTTCCTTCCTTCCTTCCTTCCTTCCTTCCTTCCTTCCTTCCTTCCTTCCTTCCTTCCTTCCTTCCTTCCTTCCTTCCTTCCTTCCTTCCTTCCTTCCTTCCTTCCTTCCTTCCTTCCTTCCTTACTTACTTACTTACTTTCTTACTTGCTTACTTACTTACTTAATACTTCATTCCTTTCTTTGTTTCTTCCTTTCTTCCTTCCTTCCTTCCTTCCATCTTTCCTTCATTCAGTTTTTCCTTCCTTAATTCCTTCTTTTTTTCTTTTTTTCTTTCTTTCTTCCTTCCTTCCAATTATCTTTTTATGTATTCCTTCCTTCCTTCCTTCCTTCCTTCCTTCCTTCCTTCCTTCCTTCCTTCCTTCCTTCCTTCCTTCCTTCCTTCCTTCCTTCCTTCCTTCCTTCCTTCCTTCCTTCCTTCCTTAATTCCTTATTTCTTTCTGACTTTCTTCTTTCATTCTTTCTTTCTTTTCTTCCTTCTTTCTTTCTTTGTTTCTTTCTTTCTATCTTTCTTCTGTATTTTATTCTTTCCTTCTTTCTTTCTTTCCTTCCCTCCTTCCTTCCTTCCTTCCTTTCTTCCTTCCATCCTATCTTCCTTCCTTCCTTCCATCCTTCCTTCCTTCCTTCCTTCCTTCCTTCTTACTTACTTTCTTCTTTCATTCTTTCTTTCTTTCTTTCTTTCTTTCCGTACTTCCTTCCTTCCTTCCTTCCTTCCTTCTTATCTTCCTTCCTTCCTTCCTTCCTTCCTTCCTTCCTTCCATCTTTCCTTCATTCAGTTTTTCCTTCCTTAATTCCTTCTTTTTTATTTTTTTCTTTCTTTCTTCCTTCCTTCCATTTTTCTATTTTAATGTCTTCCTTCCTTCCTTCTATCCTTCCTTCCTTCAGTTTTTCCTTCCTTATTTCCTTCATTCGTTCTTTCTTTCTATCTTCCTTCCTTCCATTTTTCTTTTTATGTATTCCTTCCTTCCTTCCTTCCTTCCTCCCTCCCTTCCTTCCTTCCTTCCTTCCTTCCTTCCTTCCTTCCTTCCTTCCTTCCTTCCTTCCTTCCTTCCTTCCTTCCTTCCTTCCTTAATTCCTTCTTTCTTTCTGACTTTCTTCTTTCATTCTTTTTTTCTTTCATTCCTTCTTTCTTTCTTTGTTTCTTCCTTCCTTCCTTCCTTCCTTCCTTCCTTCCTTCCTTCCTTCCTTCCTTCCTTCCTTCCTTCCTTCCTTCCTTCCTTCCTTCCTTCCTTCCTTTCCTTTCTTCCTTAATTCCTTCTTTCTTTCTATTCTTCCTTCCTTCTTTTCATTCCTTTGTTCCTTCCTTAAGTCCTTCTTTCTTTCTTTGTTTCTTCCTTCCTTCCTTCCCTCCTTCCTTCCTGCATTCCTTCCTTCCTATCTTCCTTCCTTCCATCCTTCCTTCCTTCAGTTTTTCCTTCCTTAATTCCTTCGTTCTTTCTTTCTTTCTATCTATCTTTCTTCCTTCTTTTATTCTTTCCTTCCTTCCTTCCTTCCTTTCCTTTCCATTCTTCCTTAATTACTTCCTTCTTTCTTTCTTTCTTTCTTTCATTCTTCCTTTCTTCTTCCTTTTTTTCAATCTTACATTCTTCCTTCCTATCTTCCTTCCTTCCTTCCTTCCTTCCTTCCTTCCTTCCTTCCTTCCTTCCTTCATTCCTTCGTTCCTTCCTTCCTTCCTTCCTTCTTTCCTTCCTTAATTCTTCATTCCATTCTTTGTTTCTTCCTTTCTTCCTTCCTTCCTTCCTTCATTTCCTTTCCGTCCTTCCTTAATTCCTTCTTTCTTTCTTTTTTTCTTTCTTTCTATCTTTCTTCTTTCTTTTATTCTTTCCTTCTTTCTTTCTTTCCTTCCTTCCTTCCTTCCTTTCTTCCTTCCATCCTATCTTCCTTCCTTCCATCCTTCCATCCTTCCTTCCTTCCTTCCTTCTTTCTTACTTACTTTCTTCTTTCTTTCTTTCATTCTTTCTTTCCTTAATTCCTTCCTTCCTTCTTTCCTTCCTTCCTTCCTTTCTTTCCTTCATTCCTTCCTTAATTCCTTCTTTCTTTCTTTCTATCTTTCTTCTTTATTTTATTTTTTCATTCTTTCTTTCTTTCCATCCTTCCCTCCTTTCTTCCTTCCATCCTATCTTCCTTCCTTCCTTCCTTCCTGCCTTCCTTCCTTCCTATCTTCCTTCCTTCCATCCGTCCTTCCTTCAGTTTTTCCTTCCTTAATTCCTTTGTTCCTTCTTTCATTCTTTCTTTCTATCTTTCTTGTTTCCTTTATTCTTTCATTCTTTCTTTCTTTCCATCCTTCCTTCCTTTTTTCCTTCCTTCCTTCCTTCCTTCCTTCCTTCCTTCCTTCCTTCCTTCCTTACTTACTTACTTACTTACTTACTTACTTACTTAATACTTCATTCCATTCTTTGTTTCTTCCTTTCTTCCTTCCTTCCTTCCATCTTTCCTTCATTCAGTTTTTCCTTCCTTAATTCCTTCTTTTTTTCTTTTTTTATTTCTTTCTTCCTTCCTTCCATTTTTCTTTTTATGTATTCCTTCCTTCCTTCCTTACTTACTTACTTACTTCCTTCCTTCCTTCCTTCCTTAATTCCTTCTTTCTTTCTGACTTTCTTCTTCCATTCTTTCTTTCTTTCATTCCTTCTTTCTTTCTTTGTTTCTTTCTTTCTATCTTTCTTCTTTCTTTTATTCTTTCCTTCTTTCTTTCTTTCTTTCCTTCAATCCTTCCTTCCTGCCTTCCTTCCTCCCTATCTTCCTTCCTTCCATCCTTCCTTCCTTCAGTTTTTCCTTCCTTAATTCCTTCGTTCTTTCTTTCTTTTTATCTATCTTTCTTCCTTCCTTTATTCTTTCCTTCCTTCCTTCCTTCCTTCCTTCCTTCCTTCCTGTCACGATTTGACCCTTTTGACGTCCCACACCACTGTCACCTATGTGGCGTTGGACCCACTCGTGCCTTGGTCTGTCCACCTAGACTCAGACCTCAGAGCACACCAGGGCAAAACTAAACTCTTTCCTTTCTTCCACTGCTGCCACCAGGAGATCCCTAGATCCCCATAACTCCTTTAGAAAGAATCAGGTCCACTCTTTAATGAAATAGAAAGATCTTTAGTTTATTTGCTTATTTGTTTCAGTATTATAATATTCAGTTCTATTCCTTTTCCCTTCCAGTCACTGGTCAATCACTTCTCAGATCTCCTACTATATTCTCATCAGTCTAATCACAATCACATAAATCTCTGAACTCTTTAATCAAACTCCTTCCAAAACTCTGATCTTCCTTCTCCCCCTCAGGCTCTGCCTCTTATACTCTGCCTCTTGGCTCCGCCTCTCAGCAACATAAATATGCATGACTCACTCTAACTAAACCTGAGCCATGACCACATTTAAAGGAGAACGCTACAGACCTCCCCCCTTACTTAGGTTTGTTTGGGAGGGGAAACACATTTTTCCTCCTGAACAAACAGGTGCAATTGCTTAAACTTTTTTTTTCTCATAACATTTTACCTTTCACATTTTTACTAAATTTCAACCAAATCCTTACCTTATCATTTAATAATCAATACAATAGTTTACCTTATCATCTACTAATCAATAATATACATTACCTTATCATTTTACAGAATTTACAACCATACAGAAATCACGATCATGAACTTTTACATAAATAATTAACTGTGAATTATAGTCCATTTCAGTTTATAATAAAAGTCCTGGTATCATTCATCTAGCCTCCTGGAAAGCACATCTGCAACAACGTTGTGGGCTTTCGAGGCAAGAACTGAGTCTCTGTTGCAAAGGCAAAATTTGCAAAGTCCAAGTCTCTCACTTTTCCATCGTAGTCTGGCGCACCATGGACTGGTCCGGTTGTGGTCATCTCCTTCAGCTGGACACACCTCTGCTGGTACTCAGGAGTCCCTCTGTTGACCACTAGCTCCTTCCTCCGCACCCTATTCCGTCGACTGGCGGTCATCGGCCACTCGGTTGTCCACAGGATGTCATCTGCTGGTCGTTTTAGTGTGACGTCATCTTTAAGTCTGGCTCGGGGCTTCACTTGCTCAGCTAGGGAAAGGGTAGGCAGTTCCCTCTTCTCCTCCCGAACATCTTTAGATGCATCCCTCTTTAAGGCATCAGGGCCTTCCTCCTTCTGTATCACATAATTGACATTGTTCAATTTTGTCACTACTTTATAGGGATCCTCCCAAGCTAATTGTAGCTTGTGACCTTTGACTGGCCTAAGCAAAAGAACTTCATCTTCAGGCCCAAAAGTTCTTTCACGGGCTTTCTCTAGAGACCTTTGCAGGGTGTTTTGCAACCTGTGCATATATTCTACCACTGACTCTGGGTCACTTTCTCTATGGTCTTCCCAGTTCATGCGGAGCAAATCTAAAGGTCCGCGCGCCTCTCGTCCTAGCAGTAACTCAAAAGGACTAAATCCCGTGCTCTCTTGAGGGATGCTCCTATAAGCATATAGTAAGGGTTGTATTTTGCAGTCCCAATCATTTGGGTTCTCTGCTACATACGCCTTAATCATGCGCACTAAAGAGCCATTGAATTTCTCAACTAGCCCGTTGGTCTCTGGATGATATGGAGTTGAATTGATTTGGGTAATTCCACAAGCCTTCCATAACCTTTTGATCAGTTTGGATGTGAAACTCATTCCCAAATCGCTGACTATCTCGCTGGCAAATCCCAATCGGCTTATGTAATTGATTAGGGCATCTGCCACGGTGTCAGTTTCCATGTAGTGCAAAGGAATTGCCTCGGGATATCTAGTGGCAAAATCCATTATGGTCAAGATGTATTTATTTCCCCTACGGGTGGCATTAGGTAAGGGACCCACTAGATCGATTCCCAGCCTTTGGAACGGTGTAGAGATGACTGGCAGAGGGCATAATTTGGCTTTGGTCCTGTCCTGCCCAGTCCCTCGTCTCTGACAGACATCACACGTTTTACAGAAACAAGTAATCTGTTTGCCCATACCTGGCCAAAAGAAGTTCTGGCCAACCCGTCTTTTGGTTCTGGTGATCCCCATGTGAGCTCCAAATAAACTGCTGTGAGCTTGATTAATGATTTTCTCCCTGTATTTACTAGGGACCACTAATTGCTTTCGGGGTTCCCCTTTTCCTCGGTATGGAGTAGCTAACGTTTCCCTGTACAGAAGGTCTTTGGTTAAGCTAAAGCTCTCAGGGCACTCAGGAGACAGTACAGTGGGAGTCCTGGCAGCTTCAAAGCAAACTCCCAAGCTAATGTCCTCCTTCTGCTCCTGGGCAAAATTGTTATTTGTTTTGGGATTCTGTAGTAGCATGAGTTCTGCCTCAGCCCTATCAAGCTGGGTTGCCACGGTAACCGCTCCACCTAGGCCTTTCTCTTCTACAGTATCAGTTTGAGCTGCAGAGGGTGAGTTTTGACCCCCCTTTGAGCGGGTAAGCACTAACGCACTCTTGACATGCTCTATTAAATCCCAACCAAGGAGAAAAGCTGCTGGTATTTCATCTGACACAGCTACTTGCCACTTTCCAGACCAATTCTGGTATTCTACTGGTATCTCAGCCACTTTTAAAACCACGGTTTCCTTCCCAATTCCCTTTAAAGACATTTCTTTGCCAGGAATAATGTCATCCTGGGCTACTAAATCGGAATGGACAATGGAGATTTGAGATCCTGTATCTCTTATTGCAATGTACTTCTTTCCTTTCACAACTATCTCTTCACCTGCGTTTCTGAGAAGGGTCTGGTCATTGCTGATATAGAAACAATGGACTACTTGGGCTATAGGAATATCTTCCTCCTCATGGTCAGTAGAAGTGGTGGTGGTTATGGGATCAGGTCTCTGTCTACTATTTTCCTCCCCTGATTCCACTTGCTTGACACAATACACCTTTTTGGTTAGAGAATCATTTCTCTGCAAGTTGGGGTATGGTTGCCTACACTGGAATTGTAAGTGGCCTGGTTGCCCACAGTTAAAACATTTAAAATTCCTTTTGTCATTCTGAGGTACTTTGGCAAACCGTGCCTCAGGGTTTGATGTTTTTGGCGGGCTAGCCCTTGGCAACTTTGGGGAAGTCCCGCCCTGACCTTCTCTCTCAGGATTCCTGCTGAGGTAATTTTTATTAAAAGGCTTTTTATAGTTATTGTCCCAGTTTGGTTTATTTACTCTCAGCTCTGAAAATCTAGGGTTCCTGTAAGCATTAATCAAATCAGTTTGTTCTCCCGCTTCCCATAAATTTTTAGGATTCTTGTCCCTTACTAAATACCGTAGTTCTCCAGGTAATAGGGAGTAAAACTGTTCTAGCCCAATTAAATCCTTCAACTGTTCTAAAGAAGTGATCTCCTCTCTTTCAATCCACTTATCCAGAGTCAGCGCCAATCTAGCTCCCAACTGAGAGTACGATTCATCCTGCTTTTTAGAGAGAGAGCGAAATTTCCGCCTCAGGTGTTCAGAGTTCAGACAAAATCTTGAATAAACCATCTTTTTATATGCCTCAAAATCTCTTGCCTTCTCGGGATTCATCTGGGCATATATTTCTGCCAGATCTCCGCTAACCTGCGCTCTTAAAACCATCATTCTATCTTCATTTCTGATTTCAAAGTCATTGCAGGTGCGTTCAAAAGCAATGAGGAAGGATTCAGGACAGTCCCCTCTTTTGTACTGGGGAAACTTCTTCAAATCTATCTTTGACAGGATTCCACCTCCCCCACTGTTGTTATTATTAAGGTTATTATTTAGAGCAGAAATCTCTAATTGTCTCATCTGTAGTTGAAAATTCATTTCCTTTTCTCTTAATTCTAGTTGTTTAGCTTCTGACTCAGCCTTGATTTCCAGGTCCCTTCTTCTCTCTTCCTGCTCAAATTGTCTGGCCTCCTGCTCAAATTGTCTGGCCTCCTGCTCAGCTCTTTCTTTGCTTTCCTGTTCCCTCCTTCTCTCCTCCTGCTCAAATTGTCTGGCCTCCTGCTCAGCTCTGAGCTGTAGTTCCTTAAATTTAAATTCCCTTTCCAGTTTCCATCTCTCAAATTCTTGAGGGCTTAATTCCTTATGTCCCTCTGAGGTAACCTCAACGCCTATTTCCTTTTGGTCTCCCTCCAATTCCTGAGGCAACCCTTCAGACTCAGGACTCCCCCTTGTGGCGCGTTTGGGAGGCATCTTTTCCTTTTTGTTTATCTTTCTCTGAGGTGATTAGAGCAGCGTTCACAAATTTTCTTTTTAAAAGGACCTGTTTTTCTTATTTTACTTCCAGTTACTGATATAAATTTTTCAAGCCTTTTCTTTTAGTACTTTCCCTCAGATCTGCTATGACCTGGCTTCTGCCTTATCCACAGCGCTCTCCTATCTCAGAGCCTGGGATTTCAGAGCAAGCCCTCTGATCCTCAGATCCTGAGGTAAAACTCAGAAATTTCCTCACAGAGTCGTTCCCTATCTTAGACCCCCCTGATCTGGGTTCTGAGGCCCCGCTACTAAGCTTTTCCCAAAAGCTCTAGCAGGAACCAAACCTCATTGCCACAGATCCTGTCTAAAAGGTACCCTTGACTCAATAAACTCTTTTATAAAGGCTTCACTGGATTTTTTCAATAGGCTTCACTGGATTATTTCAATAGGCTTCACTGGATTACTTCGTATCCCGCCGCTGGAAACCAATGTCGCGATTTGACCCTTTTGACGTCCCACACCACTGTCACCTATGTGGCGTTGGACCCACTCGTGCCTTGGTCTGTCCACCTAGACTCAGACCTCAGAGCACACCAGGGCAAAACTAAACTCTTTCCTTTCTTCCACTGCTGCCACCAGGAGATCCCTAGATCCCCATAACTCCTTTAGAAAGAATCAGGTCCACTCTTTAATGAAATAGAAAGATCTTTAGTTTATTTGCTTATTTGTTTCAGTATTATAATATTCAGTTCTATTCCTTTTCCCTTCCAGTCACTGGTCAATCACTTCTCAGATCTCCTACTATATTCTCATCAGTCTAATCACAATCACATAAATCTCTGAACTCTTTAATCAAACTGCTTCCAAAACTCTGATCTTCCTTCTCCCCCTCAGGCTCTGCCTCTTATACTCTGCCTCTTGGCTCCGCCTCTCAGCAACATAAATATGCATGACTCACTCTAACTAAACCTGAGCCATGACCACATTTAAAGGAGAACGCTACACTTCCTTCCTTCCTTCCTTCCTTCCTTCCTTCTTTACTTCCTTAATTCTTCATTCCATTCTTTGTGTCTTCCTTCCTTCCTTCCTTCATTTCCTTTCCGTCTCTCCTTAATTCCTTCTTTCTTTCTTTTTTCTTTCTTTCTATCTTTCTTCTTTCTTTTATTCTTTCCTTCTTTCTTTCTTTCCTTCCTTCCTTCCTTCCTTTCTTCCTTCCATCCTATCTTCCTTCCTTCCTTCCATCCTTCCTTCAGTTTTTCCTTCCTTAATTCCTTCGTTCTTTCTTTCTTTCTATCTATCTTTCTTCCTTCCTTTATTCTTTCATTCCTTAATTCCTTCCTTCCTTCCTTCCATCCTTCCTTCCTTCCTTTCCTTTCCATTCTTCCTTAATTCCTTCCTTCTTTCTTTCTTTCTTTCTTTCATTCTTCCTTTCTTCTTCCTTTCTTTCAATCTTACATTCTTCCTTCCTTCCTTCCTTCCTTCCTTCCTTCGTTCCTTCCTTCGTTCCTTCCTTCCTTCCTTCCTTCCTTCCTTAATTCTTCATTCCATTCTTTGTTCTCTTCCTTCCTTCCTTCCTTCCTTCATTTCCTTTCCGTCCTTCCTTAATTCCTTCTTTCTTTCTTTTTTTCTTTCTTTCTATCTTTCTTCTTTCTTTTATTCTTTCCTTCTTTCTTTCTTTCCTTCCATCCTTCCTTCCTTTCTTCCTTCCATTCTATCTTCCTTCCTTCCTTCCATCCTTCCTTCCTTCCTTCCTTCCTTCCTTCCTTCCTTCCTTCCTTCTTACTTACTTTCTTCTTTCATTCTTTCTTTCTTTCTTTCTTTCCTTCCTTCCTTCCTTCCTTCCTTCCTTCTTTCCTTCTTTCCTTCCTTCCTTCCTTCCTTCCTTCCTTCCTTCCTTCCTTCCTTCCTTCCATCTTTCCTTCATTCAGTTTTTCCTTCCTTAATTCCTTCTTTTTTATTTTTTTCTTTCTTTCTTCCTTCCTTCCATTTTTCTATTTTAATGTCTTCCTTCCTTCCTTCTATCCTTCCTTCCTTCAGTTTTTCCTTCCTTATTTCCTTCGTTCGTTCTTTCTTTCTATCTTCCTTCCTTCCATTTTTCTTTTTATGTATTCCTTCCTTCCTTCCTTCCTTCCTTCCTTCCTTCCTTCCTTCCTTCCTTCCTTCCTTCCTTCCTTCCTTCCTTCCTTCCTTCCTTCCTTCCTTCCTTCCTTCCCTCCTCCCTCCCTCCCTCCCTCCCTCCCTTCCTTCCTTCGTTCCTTCCTTCCTTAATTACTTCTTTCTTTCTGACTTTCTTCTTTCATTCTTTTTTTCTTTCATTCCTTCTTTCTTTCTTTGTTTCTTCCTTCCTTCCTTCCTTCCTTCATTCCTTTCCTTTCTTCCTTAATTCCTTCTTTCTTTCTTTCCTTCCTTCCTTTCTTTCTTTCCTTTGTTCCTTCCTTAATTCCTTCTTTCTTTCTTTGTTTCTTCCTTCCTTCCTTCCCTCCTTCCTTCCTGTCTTGCTTCCTTCCTATCTTCCTTCCTTACATCCTTCCTTCCTTCAGTTCTTCCTTCCTTTATTCTTTCCTTCCTTCCTTCCTTCCTTTCTTCCTTTATTCTTTCCTTCCTTCCTTCCTTCCTTCCTTCATTTCCTTTCCGTCCTTCCTTAATTCCTTCTTTCTTTCTTTTTTTCTTTCTTTCTATCTTTCTTCTTTCTTTTATTCTTTCCTTCTTTCTTTCTTTCCTTCCTTCCTTCCTTCCTTTCTTCCTTCCATCCTATCTTCTTTCCTTCCATCCTTCCATCCTTCCTTCCTTCCTTCCTTCCTTCCTTCTTTCTTACTTACTTTCTTCTTTCTTTCTTTCTTTCTTTCTTTCTTTCTTTCTTTTCTTTCTTTC
Organism: Intellagama lesueurii; assembly: GCA_037013535.1. Lineage (NCBI taxonomy): Eukaryota > Metazoa > Chordata > Lepidosauria > Squamata > Agamidae > Intellagama > Intellagama lesueurii. Next base: position 17,556,309 of record JBAJHW010000013.1, read on the forward strand.
TTTCTTTCTTTCCTTAATTCCTTCCTTCCTTCTTCCCTTCCTTCCTTCCTTTCTTTCCTTCATTCCTTCCTTAATTCCTTCTTTCGTTCTTTCTATCTTTCTTCTTTCTTTTATTTTTTCATTCTTTCTTTCTTTCCATCCTTAATTCCTTTCTTCCTTCCATCCTATCTTCCTTCCTTCCTTCCTTCCTGCCTTCCTTCCTTCCTATCTTCCTTCCTTCCATCCGTCCTTCCTTCAGTTTTTCCTTCCTTAATTCCTTCGTTCCTTCTTTCTTTCTTTCTTTCTATCTTTCTTGTTTCCTTTATTCTTTCATTCTTTCTTTCCTTCCTTCCTTCCTTCCTTCCTTCCTTCCTTCCTTCCTTCCTTCCTTCCTTCCTTCCTTCCTTCCTTCCTTCCTTCCTTCCTTCCTTCCTTCCTTCCTTCCTTCCTTACTTACTTACTTACTTACTTACTTACTTACTTAATTAATACTTCATTCCATTCTTTGTTTCTTCCTTTCTTCCTTCCTTCCTTCCTTCCATCTTTCCTTCATTCAGTTTTTTCCTTCGTTAATTCCTTCTTTTTTTCTTTCTTTCTTCCTTCCTTCCATTTTTCTTTTTATGTATTCCTTCCTTCCTTCCTTCCTTCCTTCCTTCCTTCCTTCCTTCCTTCCTTCCTTCCTTCCTTCTTTACTTCCTTAATTCTTCATTCCATTCTTTATTTCTTCCTTCCTTCCTTCCTTCCTTCATTTCCTTTAAGTCTCTCCTTAATTCCTTCTTTCTTTCTTTTTTCTTTATTTCCATCTTTCTTCTTTCTTTTATTCTTTTCTTCTTTCTTTTTTTCCTTCCCTCCTTCCTTCCTTTCTTCCTTCCATCCTATCTTCCTTCCTTCCTTCCATCCTTCCTTCAGTTTTTCCTTCCTTAATTCCTTCGTTCTTTCTTTCTTTCTATCTATCTTTCTTCCTTCCTTTATTCTTTCATTCCATAATTCCTTCCGTCCTTCCTTCCATCCTTCCTTCCTTCCTTCCTTTCCTTTCCATTCTTCCTTAATTCATTCCTTCTTTCTTTCTTTCTTTCTTTCTTTCTTTCTTTCTTTCATTCTTCCTTTCTTCTTCCTTTCTTTCAATCTTACATTCTTCCTTCCTTCCTTCCTTCATTCCTTCCTT